>JAZHRO010000036.1:87462500-89870833 GCA_037157565.1 Thalassia testudinum
GAATTAATTCTGAAAGGAACGCAACTCGAATCGCGGAAAACGGAGCCCGAACGGGCCGTAAACGGTTCGAAAAAGATGATACTGTGCAAAATCAGACGTCTGGAACTCCTTCCAGACGTCTTAAACGGTGGATCAGAGAATTACCTGTTCAACGTGGTTTCCCAGACGTCCAGAAGTCTGCGGGGACGTCTGTCCTATACCCCAGACGTCCGATGGTCCATACGGACGTCTGTAGGTCACTCCCGCCGTCTGGTACAACTTCCAGACGTCTGATTCGCAAAGGATGGCGAATCAGCGAACTTGCGCACAGCCAACCCCCCTCCCTCAGTACGGTCAGTCGACAAGAAGGAAGAAGAAAGCGGAAACTCACCTTTCAGATGTCTGTATGATCTTACAGACGTCGACCTTGCCGTCTGGCTATCAACCCAGACGTCTGATTCTGGAAATTTTTCCAGAATCAGAACCCTGCTCGGCCTCCGCTCGCGACGCCGCCCGCGTCGCACCTCGCGCTCCTGCTGCTCAGACCGCAGCAGGTCCCTCTTCGCGTCGCTCCGCGCCCCCTCCGTCGGCCGGCCAAGCCGCTCCGGCGAGCTCGCCCTCACGGCAGAGCTCCGCCCTCGCACGCCTCACCTCCGCGCTCACTGCGGCCGCCGCTGCCGCCCTCGCGTCCGCTCGCTCTCGCGCACAGGAAGGAGAAGGAGGAGACGGTGGAGACGGGAGGGGAGGCGCGCCCCTTTTAACGCCGCGCAGAGAGGAGAGAGAGAAGGCGGCAGGCCGCCTGCAGCCGCAGAGAGGAAAAGAGGGAATATGCGGTCTGCGCGCTCAGGCGCGCAGGCGACTCGCGTGTGTCGAAAATAACGGATTTCATGACGTCTGGAAACGATCCCAGACGTCTGTTCAGACGTCTGTATGTGATCCCAGACGTCTGGACCGACGTCTGGGCCTCCTCCCAGACGTCTGGGGCACGCATTCGTTACATTGCGTCTTTCTAGACGACGACCGACTCGACACCATGCTACACTCCATCTCCTCCTCCACCCCCACCCCTTTATATACATAATATATGCCTATATATATATACTATATTTACTTTATTTCTGTTTCGCTTTTCTGTTAGTAAAAAGACCAAAAAATATATATAAAAGATAAAAGATAATCTTTGACTTGCAGGTACTCCATCTTGCGAATAGCAAGACCCATTTTGGAACCCTATTTTGGCTCAAAGCCAAGAACTCAATTTTGAGGGTGTGCCTCAAGGACAAAGATTACCAGAAAAAAATCTAAATAAGAAAAACACCAAAAACACGATAAACAAACGGAAGAGACTCGTTGTAGGAAAGGTGTAGAAACTTGACTTGTACCTCACTTCCCTGAGTTCGACCCTGGGCCTAAAAGTGACCAAGATAAAATCAAGTAGGCCAGGTTAAAAATTTTGTAAAGAGATGGTTAGATCCTATTTAGGTTAACCACTATACACACTCCAACGATAAAATCATCATATTAACAACCTATCCGGGCTCGACACCACATCTTTTCTGGCGCCGTTGCCTGGGAAGTGCGCCTTCAAGTAAGTTTCTATTCCATTCCTTTCAATTTTTCTCTTCTCTCTTCACGGGTATCTCTGTTTTTGGTGTGCAGGTGAACTTGGTGCAAGGAGAAGGCAGGCAGACGAAGTAGAAGACGTGAGCAGATCCAAGGTGAGAATGAGAGCGTGAAAACGTCGACACAGCATTGGAACTTCGCACACATTGCTGAACAAGTAAGTCTTCTTTTCTTAGCAACTAGGGTTAACTTGTCACCTTAATAAATAAAAAAAAAACTAAAAACTAAAAACTAGTAAAACTTCTTGGGATCTCTTGGGGCAAGTGGATTAAAATTCACTTTTTTGATTGATTGTCTTCACTCCCACTGCCTCGGGATTTCCCGCCTTACTTCGCATAGCGAAACTCCAAGAATCTTGATTCTTGAATTTCTCGCCGTGGGAAGTATTCCTTGAAACAAACATAAAAGGATTGATTGCACCCCTCTTTGCCTCACTTATCTGCAAATTCGGGATCACATTTTTGGTGGGGAGTCTTGGAATTGAGTTGATTCCAACCCCACCACGACTTTTCAACTTGCCTAAGATTCGATCCCGAATATTTCAACCCCAACAAATTGATTTTATTTATATTTTGGTTGGGCCTTGTGTGGAAATCTTTTTTGTGATTGGGAGCACTTGAATTGAAGTGCTTTGGCTCCCTTTCACACTAATTTAAAACTGATTCGTGCATCCACACATAGAAATCTCCATTTAGGGTAGCCCATTGCATTTTAGCATGCATTAACCAACTGATATTGAAGAAGGGTTTGTTGGGCTTAGAAAGAAAACTTGTATTCTCACAAAAACCTGGAGATTGGTTGAATTGGTAATTCAGAGAAATCCTAAAATTCATACTTAAGGCTGAACTCTAAAAACCATTCACCAATTAAAAACTTCAATTCGGGGAGATTTCCCCGTTGCATGCTTGAATTACACACTTTAAAAAATCAATCACTTGGGCATCACCCGTAAACAGCGTCCTTCACATTCCAGAAGCACTTGACCCTAAGCCTCTAACTAAAATTGGTAGTAACTTGACCCTTCTTAAGGATTGGAGGTCTAACTACCTGCATGTAGCGACTACGTGCTGGTGAGAGTTCCTGCGTGCTATCGGGTGTCTAAGACTAGGGCAAACGCCTTTCAATCTGGCCCGATGGTTCCGCAGTTCTCGCATTCGGTTCCGTAGTTCGTGATAGTAGGTAAATTAGATCTTTAGGTCTAAGGGCACACTGTAGAGGTTAAGAATTTGATTGAATTGATTTGTCATCAAGTGTACCTTTGAGGCGTCCTTTCTCTCATCTCTTTTCCCTTCTTATCCCCCTAATTCTTCTTGCAGTAGTGCATGTTTGGGAGGAGGTCACAAAACCCTGAACTGATTGAATTGCCTGACGAATTTAGAAAAGGAGCCAAATCGTCCTCCTCCTCCACAAACATGGCAAACACCCCTACCTCACCACTTCGTCACAATTCCAATTCTTCCAACACCAGGCTTATCCCGAGAAACCCTGTAAGACTTTCCTTACTGAGTGTCGCACCGAGCGACTCGGTAAGTCATGTGGATTTGGCTTCTGCAAGCTAGTATTTCGACACGGAGGACCAAGCCCTCGTGTGCTCGGATGCATATTTACATGCGGACACATCTTCTGGCATAGAAGACGCTTACGCCTTGGGGAACAACTCGTTCTCTGGCACGTGTAACCCAGGGTGGAGAAATCATCCAAATTTCGCATGGTCCAACAACCCACAGCGCCAAAACCCCGCGAGTGGACCAATGCGACCGTCCGCACCAGTCATCCCAAGGGCTCAGTCTAATCCTATGGCGAATCCCCCATTAGGCCCTTGCGTACCGCAAACAAAACACACATCAAGTCCTCTTGATAAATTGATGCGAATGATGACAGAAATGTCAAAGCGCTATAAAGAGAACATGACCTCTCTGTAGCACCAATTGGCGCAGCAGAATGCTGAGATCAATCAACTACGCATGGTGACTCGATCTCAGGGCACTCTTCCTGCCCAACCTGTTCCAAACCCGCGAAACTTCGTACCCCGTGGTCCTCAACCACAGGTACGACCTTCTCAGGGGCAGGTTCATCAAATTCTGCAGGCTTCGAGCATTCCACTGGGATTTTAGGCTAATCTCGCTGCAGCACCGCACTCTTATGTCCCTATTGCAAACCCTCATTCGCCGTATGATCCCACTGGACCCGCATCGTCCAATGCTATCACTACGAGGAGCGGTAGGCAAACCGTCGATCTGCCTTGACCTGATCCTGGCTCGTCTTCCTCGTCGCCCTCTCATTCGGGATGAGCACCGCATTCGCGAGAGGAAGATACACTCAAATTGGTGCCAGAATCAGTTTCATTCCTTGAGGCTCTACTGAGGGAGCCAAAAGGCAAAAAGAAAGATATGCAGTCCTTTGATAACCTGCGTAATGTGTTTAGGGATGTAGAAATCAAAGTACCCCTGCTCGAGGCTATCGATCACATACCTACTGTCGCCCGATTTTTCAAAGACTACACAACACCCAGGCGACAGGCAAAGAAAACTAAAAATCCAGTGGTTCTCTCACCTCATGCGAGTTGTGCTATACTGTCAAACCTACCATTAAAGCAGAAAGATCTGGGCACACCGCTTATTTCCTGTGGCATCCAAGGCTACAGTTTTAACCGTGCCCTGCTTGATCTAGGATCTTCCATAAATCTCATACCGACCATCATGCTCGAAAAATTTTCCTTGGGAAATCTGAAACCCACCCCTGTCACGTTACAGTTGGCAGATCGTTCTGTCAAAATCCCGAAGGGTGTGGTGGAAGACGTGGTGGTTAGGGTCAACAGTCTCTGTTTTCCTGTTGACTTTCTTGTTTTAGATATATAAGTTCCTAGCTCACTTTCTGATTGTCCGATCATCCTTGGTCGACCTTTCTTGGCCACAGCCTGCTCCCTTATCGACTGCGAGTCGGGCTATATTGAGATTGCCTTTGGATCTGAAAAGATCAAGCTTAACATCTTCAAGGCAGCCAAGAACTTTGATTGCGATTGCATCAAGGATGACACGTCTGACGAGGACATGACCGTCAGTGCGTGTATCGGACTAATTGAGACCTATTCAGACTACTGCGGATTTCCTGATGACTGCCTGATCAACACATACTGTGACATTCCCCCATCCCTCCCTTGTCCCGTACCTTCTCCTGGCCAGACTTCTAACGAGGTTTTCTCCGCTTCCCATACCTCGTGGTCTGAGTCATATCCGGGCTGCTCATCGCCGGTCCACACTCTTGAAAATCGGATTTCCCTTTCTTTCCTGCCAAATCAGGCAGATTTACAACTCCACACTGAGACCTTGAGCCCATATCCTACTCACTGAGGCTATTCTTTTTTGGATCCATCTATCCAAAGAGCCCCTCTTCTTGGCCAATCTAAGGGCCAACTTCTTCTTCCTGATCTGTTTTCTGATCCGCTTGGGACACTCTCGTCCCAGAAAATGCCAGATCTTTCACCACCCACCATCCACCCACCCTACGACCCTGCTGTATACCCTACACCTCAGCTCTCGTTATCCGATCTTTCATCCTTTCTCTACCTTTCCCTGCATGCATATGAGGACATAGCATTGTTTGGCATGGGGGGGTGGATAGGCATCCATAGGATCTGGGTATTTTATGGTATCATGTAGTTCCTACCTATTTATAAATATGCAAGAAAAAGAAAAAATATAATATATATAATAATAATAAATGGTGTTTAGTAATGATCTGAAAGCTGAAACAAAAATACAATAAGTGTTTCTGGATATTCAACCTCTGTTTTGAAGACTTTCCAGGCCACTGAAGCTTGATTCGCTCAGTTTCGAGCTTAATTCACTTGAGCATTGACAAAATAGATCGGAATCTCTCCTAACTAAGGACGTTTCTTGTACCTGAGACACCAGTACAGGATTTGTTGGTTTGCTTCTACTTGAGAGCTTAAGTAAACTTGGTACACACTACACATATCAGGAAAGACCAGGTGAACATAAGATCCAACCTTAGTGTTCATTAGGGAAGGTGGAGTCCTTACCTGTGTGCATAGGTAGACTTTTTATCCCAGGTTTTAGTCTTGTGTTTAGGAGCGACTCTTTCCACCAAAAAAATTAACTCTCCCACCAAAAAGAAAAGTGTGCTCCTCCAAATAATGTTGTAAGGTATATACTAACACGTGTTTCTAAAAAAAAAAAAAAGATGCAAATAAGTCAGCATATCTCGCATATGTATGCAAAGTCGCTACCCTAAAAAAGGTTCTATCCTGTTCTCTTTAAGCCACAAATATCAGAAAATGGGAGTTGAGTTTCCATCATCTCTTTAAGGTCAATTCGAAAGCACGAGCTGAAACTGGGACCAACCTTTACTTAAAAATTCGTAAAACCCTGGGCTTGAGTCTTAATGTTCTCCTGGTCAGTCTTGATCCTTCACTAAGCACAAGCCATAATCTCTTGAGCTCTCGAGTACGGCAAAAACCTCCTGGGTCCTGGAAACCTTACTTAAGGTTTAAATATTAGGAGTCCTGGTTAGTCGAGAGATGATCTATATCATGTGAGACTTAAAGGGTTTAGGGTTTACAATTGGTTCTCACAATATCCAACAATAAACACACCTATATCGCCTCAGAAGAAAATCTTCAGCTTAAGATCATTTCTAAATATTATTTTGCTAGGGACTAGCAAAAGATAGGCATGAGGGTATGATTGCACCGTAAAATTACACCTGCAATAGTGCCTTCATGTGCTATTTCCTAACATTACCAATGCATATTAGGGTTCTATAATCGCATTTGTAAAAATACATGCATGCATGCATTTAATTGAGAGGAGAGGAGAATAAATAAAATGGCCTTGCGATTACTTTTCTCCTCAAGTGCTGCCTCACAAATTTCCATCTTCATTTTTTATTTCTTTTTGATTTTTGATTTTGACTTTTTCTTCCCGGGGCTGCATGAAACACCCTCTTTTTCTCGCGCCATGCTTCCATGCTCCAACCCTTCCCTGCGGCTGCCTCTCCCTGCAAAGCCATACCAACCTCTCCCTGCAGCCGCATGTGAGCCATGCACAGCCAGGGCATGGCTGTGCATGCTCTTCCTCTTCTTTAAAAAGACCACGGTTTCTTCTTCTTCAGCAGCCTGGTCCACTTCAAAAAAGAACCCGCAGCTCCATCTCCTTCCAGGCCATCCTCTCCTCCCACTCCCTCCACATGCCGGCCCTCCTCCTCGAAGACACCCGGCGGACAGGAGCCCTCACTGTGGTGAACACCCACCACAGTGAGATCACCACCGCCTAGCTCTTCAAAGAGCCGATGGGCATGGTGGCTCTTCTCTCATTTTTTTTCCGCTCCAGCACCTTCAGCCATGGCCGCAAGCTTCAAGGTCTAAAGCTCGAAGCTCGGCGGCAGTAGCAACAGCGCCAGCCCCTTCCGCACGCGCCTGCAAGCCTCTTCGCATCCCGCTTCTTCGCTCTGTCACGCTCTCTCTTTCGCCAGTAACTGGCCACCGCGTGTCACTGCAGCGGCCGGCCAAGCGCTTCCCGCACCCCTGCCAGCACCTGCAAGCCTCCGCGCAAGCTGTAGGCGCCCTCGCCTCCCTCTCCGCGCGCTCTGTCGCGAGCTTCTCCGGGCTCGAAACTGGCTGGCACAGACCCTCTTCCTCGCGCGCCAGCCGCGAGCCGGCTACACTCACACCACCTGCAGCTCTCGGTCGCGCGGCTTGCCCGACCACTGTAGCCACTGTTCACGCGAGTCTGTGCGACATTGTGGCTACAGTGGGGTGACCGGTGAGCTTCTCACTTTACCGGTCACCCGGCATGCCGCTACCACCGATCGCCCGCGCGAGTGTCTCGCCCTGCGTCGCCTGCACATGCTCGCATGTTTGCGTCGCCCGCACCCGTCTGCGTTGCGCACTCCCTTTTCCCGCGCCTGCGAGTGCCCGTTCTAGCCACTCCGCGCAACGCTGGGCGCTAGGTCCTCTCCACGCCAACTCTCCTGCATGCGTGCTCCTCTCTGCACGAATACGCGTCTGCGCGTGCGAACGTGGATCAGACGTCGACCCTGAAGCCCAGATGCCTTAACAGCGCCCTCGCCTCCAGTAGCGCGGCTGCTTTCTCTCCCGCTCTCTCTCTCTCTCACTCTCTCTCACAACACTCTCTCACTCTCTCTTTACACCGACGCTTGCACACACATACACTCACGCTTCCACACACACACACACCTATACACTATTATATACATATATATATATATATATATATATACACGTATACATATATATATTGATATATACATACATATATTTATATACATATATATATATACTTATATTTATACATATAGTAGTACTTATATACTTATGTATTAGTATACATACATATATATATACTTATATATATACATATACATATATATACATATATCTATATACTTATATATATACATATATATATACATATATCTATACATATATTAGTACTTATATAACTATGTATTAGTTTATATACATACATATACATATATGTATATATATACATATATGTATATATATACATATATACATACATATATATCTATATAACTATACATATATACATATGCATACATATCTAGCTACATATACCTATATATACATATATTATTATATATATATAGACATCTATATAGTATTATATACATACATACATACATATATATATATATCTATACGTATACTTATATATATATATATATACACATACATATATTTATATATAACTACATATATATATTCCTATATATTTGTAACCATATATATATATAGATATATTTACATACATATATATATATATTTTCACATTATTTACCATACGTGGTATTGCGGGAATATCTGCACCAGTTGCTGACATTCCCCGATATACACGTACAAAAAGCATGTTCGCATTCATCTTCCACCATCCATCCTACACCTTACACGCGGCACTTCGTCCTATTGGTTGCGTCTTTCTAGACGATGATAGACTCGATACCGTGCTACACTCCATCTCCGCCTCCACCCCCACCCCTTTATATACATAATATATACCTATATATATATACTATATTTACTTTATTTCCGTTTCGCTTTCCTGATAGTAAAAAGACAAAAAACAATATATAAAAGAGAAGATAATCTTTGACTTGTAGGTACTCCGTCTTGCGAATAGCAAGACCCATTTTGGAACCCTGTTTTGGCTCAAAGCCAAGAACTCAATTTTGAGGGTGTGCCTCAAGGACAAAGATTACCAGAAAAAAATCTAAATAAGAAAAACACAAAAAATACAATAAACAAACGGAAGAGACTCGTTGCAGGAAAGGCGTAGAAACTTGACTTGTACCCCACTTCCTTGAGTTCGACCCTTGGCCTAAAAGTGACCAAGATAAAATCAAGTAGGCTAGGTTACAAATTTTATAAAGAGATGGTTAGGTTCGATTTAGGTTAACCACTATACACACTTTAATTATAAAATCATCATATTAACAACCTATCCGGGCTCGACGGCAGTAGGGTGGCTATGCTGTAACGAGCGCGTGCCCCAGACGTCTTTTAAGACGTCTGGGAGGTGGCCCAGACGTCTGTAAAGACGTCTGGGATCACATCCAGACGTCTGACCAGACGTCCGGGATAGTTTACAGACGTCTGGCGAACAGTTATGCTCGCACGGGATATTCGTCTGCGCGCCTGTGCGCGCAGACCTGCGTTCTGCCCTCTTTCTCTGCGGCTGCAGGCGGCTGCGACCGCCCTCTCTCTCCTCCCCGCGCGGCGTTAAAAGGGGGGAGGGGGGGCACGCCTCCCCTCCCGTCTCCACCATCTTCCTCCTTCTTCTCCTGCCTGTGCGCGAGAGCGAGCGGACGCGAGGGCGCAGCGGTAGCGGCAGCCGCAGTGAGCGCGGAGGAGCTGCAGCGTGCGAGGGCGGGGCTCTGCCGTAAGGGCGAGCTCGCCAGGAGCGGCTTGGCCGGCCGGCGGAGGGCGTAGGGGGCGCAGAGCATCGCGGAGAGGGACCTGCTGCGGGCGGAGCAGCGTACGCGCGAGGTGCGACGCGGGCGGCGTCGCGAGCGGAGGCCGAGCAGGGCTCTGATTCTGGAAAAATTTCCAGAATCAGACGTCTGGAGTGATATCCAGACGGCAAGGTCGACGTCTGTGAGATCATACAGACGTCTGAAAGGTGAGTTTCCGCTTTCTTCTCCCTTTTTGTCGACTGACCGTACTGAGGGAGGGGGGGTTGGCTGTGCGCAGGTGTTCTGATTCGTCATCCTTCGCGAATCAGACGTCTGGAAATTGTACCAGACGGCGGGAGTGACCTCCAGACGTCCGGAGTGACCATCGGACGTCTGGGATCTAGGAAAGACGTCCCCACAGACTTCTGGACGTTCGGGGAACCACGCTGAGCAGGTAATTCTCTGATCCACCGTTTAAGACGTCTGGAGGGAGTTCCAGACGTCTGATTTTGCACAGTATTGTCTTTCTCGACCCGTTTAGGGCCCGTTTGGGCTCCGTTTTCCGCGATTCGAGTTGCGTTCGTTTCAGAATTTATTCCTCTACCCGCCTACAGTAGCTATACACTGTTTTGAGACACTCCTTGTGTTTGATCCTTGTGATAGGACCCCGTTCGGTTGCAGTCTTGAGAGTCGCGGAGGCGCGCGGGATTCCCGATCACGCCCCCATTACTCCCGTTGTACCTGGTAGAGTGGCTTTAAGTATTAATAAAATCTGTTAAAGTATGGAACCATAACTAGAACCTAGGGCATTGCATGAATCCTAGGAATGAGAAATATATGGAATGATAGCTCCTAGGTGTGGCATGAATCCTAGGGCCGGAAAACTAGATTGTATGATAGATCCTAGGATATGGCATGAATCCTAGGATGGAAAAACTAGTGGAATGAATATTACTGCAGTCTTGGAAAAATGGAAAGGAATATATAAAGCTGCCTGTGAATTTAATTAACAACTGCCTGTTATGAACAAAGAAACATGTTTGAGATCATGGAATTTGAGAACGTGAATCTGGAAAGTGAAACATATGATGTTCTGAGATAAAGAGCTGGAACCCTACGGGGAATTAGGAGTGGAACTCCTGGAAAGGAAAAAGGAATGGAACTGAGATGTAGTTTGTACTGTCTCTTGGGTACGCAGTACCAAGGGAAGTACCTGTACCTGTTTAGTGCAGAGTGGGGCCAGCCGCCCCAGGGACCCAGGGTTAGGATTGGCTGCTCTGTACCGACTTGTTGGCCCTCGTGTACGTAGTACCGAGGAGAGCTAGTAGTGTTAGGAGAGTACTAGCTACCCCACGGGCCCCGGGGTTCTGCTAGCCTCCTTCACCGACTTGTTAGGCCCACTAGGGCAAACCAGGGTAGTCAGGCGAGGGTGCGCGGACTGTGGAGGGGCAAGGCCCCGGTTTGGTTACTGTGGAGGGGGTGGACCCCTGTTACTGAGAGGGCTCTGCCCTGGTTCCGTGCTGTGCTTTGGGCGCACCCGTTAACGGAAACGACTGACCGCGTGCCAGTGCGGGCTAGCTACCTGTGCGTTTATCGCGCGTGCCGTAGTCACCTTTACGTCTGTCAGTGACCTTGGGGTGGTTGACTAAGGGTAGGACCACCACGGGGGACTCTCCCGGCCAGGAGAGCACCACGCGCTACTTCTACTTTTGGAAAAGACTGCAATCAAGATCGTCCCACGAGGACATCCGAGATCAAGTAAAGGATCTAAGAAGTAAATGAAATAGTGAGAAAAATTGAAAGATGTAAATAAAGGAAGTAATAGAACATAACAGCTACTGTACACTCTACTGTTGCCTTTAGTTAGTTTGCCACTCTACTCAGCGTTTTGCTGACGTGTTACACTCGTTACCTTTTTCAGGACCAGGTGTTGAGCAGCCAGGGTCGGCGGCTGCAGAGGACGCTGGGCCGAGTAGGGTCCAGTAGAGTTACCACAGCTTTGTACCCCCTTTTTGTTTCTGTTCTAGTGAGTAGTTTCTGTTTCCGCTGTACCTTCTTTACCTGCAGTTTTTGTTATATGATAAATGTTGTTTTACTGTTGTGGTGGTGCCTACTGTAGTAGTTTCTTTCCTTACTGCTGTACTTTCTTACTGTTAGTTATATTCATGCTGAATGTGGTTTATTTTACTGTCTTTTGGTTACTTCCTCGTTGGACGACTGGGTCTTGGGATTAGTCGAGTCGGTCCGGTTCTCGTGTCTCGTAGGGACGCGGGAATCGGGTCGTTACATATGCTCATGGGGCTTTGATTGTACAGCAAAAATACACCAACAATTGTGTCATCTTGTGCTATTTCCTGGCATACTAGTGCATAATAGGCAACCATAGTCGCATTTGTGAAAATACATGCATGCATGCATTTATTTGAGAGGGGAGGATAGTGAATAAAATGGCCTTGTAATTAACAAATTCTTCAAGTGTTGCCTCGCAAAATTTCCATCTTTATTTTTATTTCTATTTGATTTTGAATTTCTTCTCTGCGGTTGCAATGCATGGCAGACTCTTCCTCACGCCATGTCCTGCTCAGCTTGCCCTGCACAGCCACTCCCTGTCAGCCATGCACAGCCAGGGCATGGCTGTGCATGCCTTCTTCCTCTTTAAAAAGGCACAACTATCTTCTTTGCCTGGCTGAGCCTGGTCCACACAAAAAAAACCACAGCAAGCTTCTTCTCCAGGCCGTCTCCTCCCCTCTCCCCTCCATACGCAGCCTCTCTTCTCCTTGAAGAGCCACGCTGCGGGCAGGAGCAACTCACAGTGGTGTGCAACCACCACTGTGGGTCCCACCACCGCCTAGCTCATCAAAGAGTCGATGGGCGTGGTGGTTCTCTCTCTGTTTCATCGTTTAACCATTCCCACCATTGCCGCAGGAGCTTCAAGCTCGGAAGCTCAAGCAGAAGCAGCAGCAGCGCAAGGCACCACGCGCCTCAGGCACCTGTTCCGTGCCCTCTGTGCGCTTCTGCAACCGCCCTCGCCTTTCTCCGAGCAAGCTAGCAGCCGGTGTAGTCCTTCCATGCACGCGCAGCTGCTCCACACCGCCCGCACACACGGAACCGGGCGCAGGCGGTCGCGCGAGCCGAGCAAGCACTGTAGCCACTATTCACGCTAGTTAGCGGAACACTGTGGCTATAGTGTGGTGACCGGTAAGTTTCTCACTTATCCGGTCACCCGGCGCTCTCTCTCTATGCTGCTACCGGCCCCATCCCGTCTGCGCACGCCCGCGCCCGCTCTAGCACCTGCATCGCGTCTCTCTCCGCCTACTTCAGCGCCCGCTTCTTCACGCTCGCACTCGCCTCACTGCGCAGTGCAGTGCGTTGCGGTTCCTCCCACTCCCGCTCCCTCCTGCGTGCGCGGGCATCTTCGCGTGCCTACGTGCCTACGCGTGCACATGCGCCATTAGACGTCGCCCGCTGGATTCAGACGACTTAAACGCCCACACTTCTTCTCCAGCAGACGATCCCTCTCTCTCTCTCTCACAGCACTCTCTCACTCTCTCTGCAGACACATACACACACACACGCCTACTCACTTATACACTATGATATACTTATATATATATACATACATATATATATATACATACATATATATATATATATATATATATTGATATATATACAAATATTTATATACATATATATATATATATACATATATCTATACATATATTAGTACTTATATAACTAAATATTAGTAAATATACTTATATATATATATATATATACATAGATATACACCTATATTTATACATAAATATATATATACAAATATACATACATATATACATATATATCTATAACTATAAATACATATATATATATATATATATATATACATAGATCTATATACATATATTACAATATATATATATATACATATATATATACATCTATATAGTTATATATACATACACACACACACACACACACATATATATACATACATTTATCTATACATATATTTACATATCTATATATATACATATATAACTACATATACACCTATATAATTATAACCATTTATATATATATACATATAAATATATATTTACATATATACATACATATATATATATTTTCATATCACCTACCATACGTTGTATCGCGGGAATATCCACACCTATTACTGATATTCCTCGATACACGTGTACAGAAAGCGTTCTCCACACACATCTTCCACCATCCATCCTACACTCCACGCGGCACTTCGTCCTGTTGGTTGCGTCTTTCTAGACGACAACCGACTCGACATCGTGCTACACGCCATCTCCACTTCCACCCCTACCCCTATATACATATATAATATATACATATATATATACTATATTTACCTTATTTCTATTTCTCTTTTCTTGCCATTAAAAAGATAAAAAAAAAAAAACAAAAGAGAAAAGATAATCCTTGACTTGCAGGTACTCAGTCTTGCGAATAGCAAGACCAGTTTTGGAACCTTAATTTGGCTCAAAGCCAAGAACCTGATTTTGAGGGTGTACCTCAAGGACAAAAATTATCAGAAAAAAATCTTAAATAGAAAAACACTAAAAACATAATAAACGAACAGAAGAGATTCATTGTAGAAAAGGCGTAGCAACTTCTTCTAATCCCACTTCCCTGAGTTCGACCCTGGGCCTAAAAGTGACTAAGATAAAATCAAATAGGCCAGGTAAAAAGTTTTTTTAAAGAGATGGTTAGGCTCGATTTAGGTTAACCACTATACACATTTCAATGATAAAATCACCTTATTAACACAACCTATCCAGGCCCGACCAGGCTTCAATTGCCGTGAAGCGTAAGAGACAACGTGACCCCGCTGCATGAGCACACCCCCTAACCCCTGCAACAAAGCGTCCGTGTAGACAACGAAACCACCACTGCTGTCCGGGATGGTAAGAACAGGAGCTGAAGTCAGCCTCTCCTTCAACTCCTGAAAACACACCTCACAAGTGTCTGTCCAAGAAAAGGGCATGTCCTTTCGGGTCAACTGAGTCATAGGACGTGCAATCTGCGAGAAACCCCTGATAAACCACCGGTAGTAACCTGCCAGTCCCAAGAAATTGTGGATCTCTGTCACTGTACGTGGCCTCTCCCACCTGGGCACTGCCTCTACCTTGGTTGGATCCACAGCCAAGCCATCCCCTGAAATCACATAACCCAAGAAGGTCACCTACCTCAACCAAAACTTGCACTTGCTGTATTTGGCATACAGCCTACGTCGTCTCAACGTGTCCAAAACCATCCGCAAATGCTGTCCGTGCTGTGCCTGATCCCGCGAGTAAATGAGCACATCATCAATAAATACCACCACAAACTAAACCAGATAAGGTCTGAACACCCGGTTCATCAAATCCATGAAGGCAGTGGGGGCGTTGGTTAGCCCAAAGGCATGACCAAAAACTTGTAGTATCCGTATCGGGTGCGGAAAGCTGTCTTGGAGACGTCAGTCTCCTTGAACGTCAACTGGTGGTAGCCAGATCTCAAATCTATCTTGGAGAACACCGTAGCACTTTGCAACTGGTCAAACAAATCATCGATCCTCGGCAACGGATACCTGTTCTTGATGGTGACCCTATTCAGTTGCCTGTAGTCCACACAAAGGCGTAAGGTACCATCCTTCTTCTTCACAAATAACACTGAGGCTCCCCACGGAGACGCACTGGGCCTCACAAAGCCCTTTTCTAATAGGTCCTGCAACTGGGACTTGAGCTCTCGCAGCTCAAGTGGTGCCATCCTGTAAGGTGCTGTAGAAATGGGGCTAGTCTTCGGTACCAGTGAAATCTCAAACTCGATCTCACGCTCAGGCGGTAGTCCTGGCAGCTCCTCTGGAAACACATCGGGGTACTCTCTGACCACCGAGATGCTCTGAAAGTCTACCACAGGGCTAGGCTCTGCCACTACACAAGCCAGAAAGCCCTCACACCCCTGGTCCAAAAGTCTCACCGCCCAAAGTGTAGAAATGCACCTGAAGCCTCCGTCCACTGGCTGTCCATGAAACTCAAAAGAAGGCATCTCCGGTATGAAGAAGATGATCTTCCTCTCAAAACAGTCCACCAAAGCGTGGTAATCGGACAACCAGTCCATCCCTAGAATCTCTCCAAAGCCCTCCATCGGTATCACAATCAGGTCAGTGGGGAGGCTGTATCCGCCAACACTGACCTCACAGTCTGTGTAGACCTCCTTGGTTACAAACAGCTGACCACCTGGACCTCTGATCACAAACGAATCCTCTAACAACACACAGTCCTGTCCCAAACTGACAGCAAAACTCACAGCAACAAATGAGTGCGTGGCACCGGAATCAAAAAGTATGTAAACTAATTTACCGAAAACTGTAACCATACCTGCCACCATTGAACTTGATGCTCTAGCGTCTCTGTGTGTCAGGGAGTTGATATGCCCCTCAGCTCTCGGTGCAGAAGAAGTAGCCACACTCTGCGTCAGATGGGTAGCCACTGGCCAGTACCCTCCCCGCGACTATTGTCCTCCCCCACGCACCTGGGAACCACGGCTACCTGCTCGACCTCCAGCACTCGGTGCGGGGAGCATCTGCTGCGCTCTGGCCCTAGATGGGTAGTCCTTCCTAATGTGGCCCGGCTGGCCACATTGGTAGTAGAGGGGAACTCGACTCCTGTCCTCGGTAGGTCCCTGCTGACGGCTAGGTGGGGGTCCAGTGCTGGCAGCTGGCCCCTGTCGGGGGCCCCCAAAGGCCACTGATGGCCCCGCAAAGTGAGACGGCTCTCCTGCGGGCATTGCATGTCGCCTCTCTCGCTGACCCTGTGAGTACTCTGGCTGGTACGGCCTCTTCCGTCCGTTGTCGGTGTCACGTGCGGTCGGGTTGGTCTCCTCATACGTCATAGCTTCCTCTACCACTCTCGAGAACGTGGGCAGCTTCAGGGGTTTGACATACCCCCGAATGGCAGGCCAGAGTCCCTCAGTGAACCTCCACAGGCGCTCCTCCTCAGTAGCTATAGCTGTCACAGTGAAACGGGACAGCTCTAGGAAACGCGTACGATATGTGCTAACAGTCATCGTCCCCTGGTAAAGCATGTGAAACTCTTGCCTCCTCTGATTCTGCCATGTCTGTGGGAAGTACTGCTCACAGAAGAGGGTCACAAATTGGTCCCACGTCGGCTCTGCCCTCTCCTGACCTCTAACTGCCCTCCACCACTTGTGTGCCGCACTCTCCAGCTGGTACATGGCAAAGGCCATGCAGCACTCCGTAGGAGGGCAAAGGGTGTCAAACACCTTCTCGATCTGCTCGAGCCAGTCCTCCACCTCAATCGGGTCCTCATCCCCCTTGAAGGAGGGGGTTTCAGCTTCTAGAACTGTTCGAAAAGCTTGTAGTGTCGCTGTAGTAGGGAAATGGGCACACCTCTAGGCAGGGAGGTCTCGTGCTTGGAAGTGTTAGAGTGCGGTGGGGGTGGTAGAGGACTACCCGCTTCCCCAAGTCCAATGCTACGTCGGTCTCGTGGTCCCACAGAGGACTCCCCCTCCACGTCCCCATGGAGAGGCGCCCGTGGAGGAGGGTAGAGCTCCTCTCGTACTATCTCACATATCAACTGGGCGAGGTCCTAGGCTTGAATGCCTAGAAGAAGTGGCTGGTCCACTGAAACCTCGGACCTAGCACGCCCGCCCCTCCGACCTCATCCTCAGCCACTTCTGCGACCCGCCTTAAGGACTCCACGTCGAGGCATCTCCTGCAAGGAGATGCGCAAAACAGAACCAAAAAGACATCAACTCTAACGGACATTCGGCAAAAGAACCTCAGAACAGATGCCAAAAAGGTACATTGTGGTGGTTACTCTAGTTACATGCAGGTGAATTGGTTATTCTCAAGCTAGTGGGTTCATTTCTCAGGATGACCTTGCTCTGATACCATCTTGTTACGACCTAATTCCCGAATCCTTACAAGATGAGACCGGCCCGACTCGACTGATCCCAAGACCCAGTCGTCCAATGAGAAATAACCAAAAAGTAGGAAAGTAAACCACATTCACTATGCTAAGCAACTAACAGTAAAAGAGTACAGCAGTAAAGAAAGTAAAAACTGCTACAATACATATCACCACTACCACAATAGAGCAGTAACAAGGTACAAGAATATAAAGGTATAGAAAAGTAAAGGTACAGAACGTAAAGTACAGGAGTCTGAACTCACTACTACAAAAAGGTACTACAGAAGGAAGCTACTGCTACTTGGCTCTACTGGGCCCAGCACCCTTTGCAGTCGGAGACTCGGGCTGCACAACACCTGGAACTGAAAAGGGGTTATGAGTACACAAAGTCAGCGAACGCTGAGTAGAGTGGTAACCAACCAACTAAAGCAGTAAAAGTGAACAGGTAGTTATTTATTCCAATTACTTTTTTTCCCAATTTATTCTTTTTCACCCATTGGTTTATTTATCAGATCTCTTTCTTGATCTCGAATGTTCCTCGTGGGAATGATCTTGATTGCAGTCTTTTCCGAAGAGTAGAAGGCACACGTGGTGCTCTCTTGGCCGGGAGAGTCCCCCATGGTGATCCTACACCTAGTCAACCACCCCAAGGTCATGGAAAGACGTAACGGTGACTACGGCACGCGCGATAAGCCCACGGGTAGCTACCCCGCACTGGCACGCGGTCAGTCGTTTCCTGTAACGGGTGCGCCCAAGTACAGCATGAAAAAGTATAGGGCCTAGCCCTCTCAATAATAGGGGTCTAGCTCCTAAGAACCAAACAAGGTTCTCGCCCCTCCACAGTCCGTGCACCCTCGCCTGACTACCCTAGTTTGCCCAGTGGGCCTAACAAGTCAGTGTAGGGTGGCTAGCTAAACCCCAGGCCCCGTGTGGTGGCTAGCTCTCCCCCTACACTAGTAGCTCTCCCTGGTATAGTGTACACGAGGGCCAAGAAGTCAGTGCAAAGTGGCCAATCCTAACCCTGGGTTCTAACCCAAGGGTGGCTAGCTCCACTCTACACTAAACAGGGGACGGTTGCTTTGTTATGACCCATGTTGTTAAGCCTTTTTAAGACATCCGGACTTTAGGTCAGACGTCTGGTAAGATGTCTGGACTGAGGGTCAGACGTCTTGTAAGACGTCAGGACACATTCCCAGACATCTGAAAATCGAAAATTTGGGGTATGAACTTGCGTCTGCACGCATGCTGCGTGCAGACAGTACCCCTCGTTTTCATCCGTATTCTCTCTCTCTTCAGCTCCCAGCGAAAACCCTAAAACCTCACCCTTATAGACCCCCCTCCTCTCCCTCACTCCACCCCACTTCCATCCACCCTTCTCCTTCCTCCAGCAAGAGCAGCAGGCAACGAGCAGTGAGCGTGAGCGGCGTGGGAGGAGAGGAGCAGCGAGGGGAAGAGAGGAGAGCGCGCGAGCTTGTGAGGGAGTTCGCCAGAGAGCTTACGGCCGGTCGGGCATGCACAAGGTGGAGAGGTGCGTCGGGGAGGTCCTCCCCGACACTACTGTAGCCAGAGCAACGGTCAAGCAGGCGCAGTGCTGTTGCGCGCGGCGCGGGGAGGCGAAGGCAGTCTCTGGTTCTGGGATTTTCCCAGAATCATACGTCTGGATCTACATCCAGACGACGTAGATGACGTCTGGAGGAGGCTCCGGACGATTGAGAGGTAAATCCCGCGACGTACACCTCACTTTGCAGATACGGTCATGCAGGCCATTCCGCCGAGGCACTGTTCCATGCCATATTGAGGAGATTTGCGTCGCACGTGTAGGATTCATTTCGGGAAGGCGCGGGACACGCCCTCCCACGCAGTTCAGATGTCTGAGCGAGGCACCAGATGGCGGGAAGCGTCTCCAGACGTCCGGAGAGGTGGTCGGACATCTGGAACTTGGTCCAGACGGTTCACCAGAGTCCCTGGACGTCTGTGGAGTAGTGCAAAGTTGAGGTTTGGTTCTAGAATTTTTTTAAGACGTCTGGAAGGTGTTCCAGACGTCTGATATGAATCAAAATTTCTATTTTGATCCGTTTAGGGTTCGTTTGAGGTCCTATTTCCACAATTAAGATTGTGTTATTCTCCGTATAAGTTCCTCTACTTGTTGGAATACTTTTTATTCCATTCTGAGTGGTTTCTTCTAATTGATCCTTGTGATAGGACCTCGTTCCGTTGCAGATTTGGGGTTTGCTGAGGCATGTGGACCTGCCGATCAAGCCCCCATTACTCCTGGGTTTACTGGTAGAGTGGCTTCCCCTAGTTTAATTACAAACATGAATGCATATCTGGAATGAATGTTAGATCCTAGGGTATGGCATGAATCCTTGGACTAGAAACACTGGAATAGTTGTATGGAATGTATGAATCGCAGTCTTAGATGAGTAAATAGAATAATAACAATTACCTGTAAATGGATAACAGCTGCCTGTGAAATGTAAAGTACTGTTGTTAGCAACTGTTGCATGTAAATTCCTATTATTTACAATTAAATACGAGCTGCTTGTATATGAAATGGACATGGAAGATTGAATGTTGGAAACATGAGCTACCTTTGAATAAACCTGGAATGTGAATAGTAAAGTTGCATGCTACATGTGTAGAACCTGAGAAATGGAAATAGAAATGATAAAATCTAGTATGGCTTGGCCTGAGAAACATGAGCATGAACCCTACGGGGAATTAGGAGTAGAGCTCCTGGAAATAAATGGAATGGAACTGGAAATGTGAATGGTGAAGTGAGCTGGCCCTTGAGTACGGAGTACTAAGGAGAGCGACTGTCTCCTTGCTTAGTGCAGAGCGGAGCTAGCCGCCCTAGGGTTGGGACCCAGGGTTAGGATTGGCCACTTTGTACTGACTTTCTGTCCCTCGCGTACACAGTACCGGAGAGAGCTACTAGTGTAGGGAGAGAGCTAGCCACTCCACGGGGCTCGGGGTTCAGCTAGCCGCCTTACACCGACTTGTTAGGCCCACTGGGCAAACCTGGGTAGTCAGGCGAGGGTGCGTGGGCTGTGGAGGGGCAAGACCCCTGTTTGGTTCTTAGGGGCTAGACCCTTATTACTGAGAGGGCTATGCCCTATACTGGTTCCATGCTGTGCTTTGGGCACACCCGTTAACGGAAACGACTGACCGCATGCTAGTGCGGGGTAGCTACCCGTGCGTTTATTGCGCGTGCCGTAGTCACCGTTGCGTATGTCAGTGACCTTGGGGTGGTTGACTGAGTGTAGGACCACCACGGGAGACTCTCCCGGCCAGGAGAGCACCACGTGCTACTTCTACTCTTCGGAAAAGACTGTAATCAAGATCGTTCCCAATAGAAACATTTAAGATCAAGAAAGAGACCAGATAAATAAATCAAGTTATGAAAGAAAGAATGATTAGTTAAAGACATAAAGAAATTGAAAAACAACAGCTACCTGTCCACCTTTACTGTTTTAGTTAGCTGGTTGCCACTCTACTCAGCGTTTGCTGACGTTTTGTACTCATAACCATTTTTAGGTCCAGGTGTTGAGCAGCCAGAGCCTACAGCTGCAGAGGGTGCTGGGCCCAGTAGAGCCCAGTAGTGGTAGTTTTTTGTTGTACTCCGTTCCTGTTGTAGTGAGTAGTTGTTACACATTCTGTACTATTTTATTGTGAACTTATATTCCTGTACCTGTTTAATTTTCTACTGTTTTGGTGGTGTGTACTGTAGTAGTTTACTTCTTTAATGCTGTACTTTTGTTACTGTTAGTTGCTTGCATGGTGAATGTGGTTTATTTTATTGCTTTTTGGTTACTTTCTTGTTGGATGACTAGGTCTTGGGATCAGTCGAGTTGGTCCGGTCTCGTGTCCTGTAGGGATTCGGGAACCGGGTCATAACAAAATGGTATCAGAGCAAGGTCATCCCGAGAAGTGAACCAACTAGCTGGAAAATAATCAATTCACGTGCTTGTGACTAGAGTAACCACCACAACGTATGACACCGTTCTAAGTGTCCTTTGTTGAATGTCTATGGAATTGATGTCTTTTCTGTTCTGTGTTCGCGTCTCCTTGCAGGAGATGCCTCGACGTGGGGTCAGCGAGGTAGGCCGCGGACGCAACCGAGGATGAGGTCAGAGGGGCGGGCGCGTTGAGCCCGACGTCTCAGTAGACCAGCCATTACTTCTGGGTGTTCAGGCCCAGAACCTCGCCCAGCTGATACGGGAGATCGTACGAAAGGAGCTCCACCCGCCTCGACGGGCACCTCTTCCTGGGGCTGCAAAGGGGGAGTCCTCTGTGGGACCACGAGACAGGCACAGCGCTGGACGTGGGGGAGGGGGTGGCCCTCCACCGCCCCCACCTTCCTCTGACACTTCCGAGCACGAGCCCTCCTTGCTTGGAGGCGTACCGGTTTCCCCACTTCAGCGCCATTACGAGCTTTTCAGACAGTTCCGAAAGCGGAAGCCCCCCTCTTTCAAGGGGGATGAGGACTCAACCGAGGTGGAGGACTGGCTCGAGCAGATCGAGAAGGTGTTTGACACCCTTCCCCCCCTACGGAGTGCCGCGTGGCCTTTACCACGTACCAGCTGGAGAGCGCGGCACACAAGTGGTGGAGGGCAGTCAGGGGTCAGGAGAGGGTTGAGTCAACTTGGGACCAGTTTGTCACCCTCTTCTGCAAGCAGTACTTTCCCTAGACGTGGCAGGACCAGAGGAGGCGAGAGTTCCACACTTTCCGCCAGGGGTGATGACCGTGAGTGCGTATTGCACGCGTTTCCTGGAGCTGTCTCGTTTCGCCGCGACAGCTGTGACTACTGAGGAGGAGCGCCTTTAGAGGTTCACCGAGGGGCTCCGGCCTGCTATTCGCGGGTATGTCAAACCCCTGAAGCTGCCTACGTTCTCGAGGGTGGTGGAGGCAGCTATGACATATGAGGAGACCAACCCATCTGCACGTGACAGTGACAGAGGACGTAAGAGGCCCTACTAGCCAGACTACTCACAGGGCCGACGAGAGAGGAGGCGCGGGCCCCCGCATGAGAGCCGTCATGCTTTGCGGGGCCATTAGTGGCCTTTAGGGGCTCCCGACAGGGGCCAATTGCCAACATCGGACCCCCGCCCAGCCGTCAGTAGGGACCTACTGAGGGCGGGAGTCGAGTTCCCCTTTGCTACTAGTGTGGCCAGCCGGGCCACATCAGGAGGGACTACCCGTCTAGGGCTGGAGGTCAGCATATGCTCCCCACGCCGAGCACTGGAGGACGAGCAGGAGGCCGAGGTTCCCAGGCGCGTGGGGGAGGATAGTAGTCGCGGGGAGGGTACCGGCCAGTGGCTACCCATCCGATGCAGAGTGTGGCTGCCTCGTCCACACCTAGGCTGAGGGGCGTATCAACGCCCTAACGCACAGAGACGCCAGAGCTTCAGGATCAGTGGTAGCAGGTATGGTTACAATTTCCGGCAGACTAGTTTACACACTTTTTGATTCCGGCACAATGCACTCGTTTGTCGCTGCTAGTTTTGCTGTTAGTTTGGGGTAGGACTGTGTGTTGTTAGAGGATCCATTTGTGATCAGAGGTCCAGGTGGTCAGTTGTTTGTAGCTGAGGAGGTTTACACAGGTTGTGAGGTTACTGTTGGGGGACACAGCCTCCCCGTTGATCTGATTATGATATCGATGGAGGACTTTGGCGTGATTCTGGGGATGGACTGGATGTCCGCTTACTGCGCTTTGGTGGACTGTTTCGAGAGGAAGATCGTCTTCTCCATACTGGAGTTGCCTTCTTTCGAGTTTCACGGACAGCCCGTGGATGGAGGCTTCAGGTGCATTTCTACACTTCGGGCGGCGAGACTTTTGGGCCAGGGGTGTGAGGGCTTCCTGGCTTGTGTGGTGGCGGAGACCAGCCCTGTGGCAGACATTCAGAGTATCCCGGTGGTCAGAGAGTACCCCGACATGTTCCCAAATGAGTTGCCAAGACTACTGCCCAAGCGTGAGATCAAGTTTGAGATCTCACTGGTACTGAGGACCAGCCCCATTTCTACAGCGCCTTACAGGATGGCATCACTTGAGCTGCGAGAGCTCAAGTTCCAGTTGTAGGACCTTCTGGAGAAGGGCTTTGTGAGGCCCAATGCATCTCTGTGGGGAGCCCCGGTATTGTTGTGAAGAAGAAGGATGGTATCCTATGCCTTTGTGTGGACTACAGACAGCTGAATAGGGTCACCATCAAGAACAAGTATCCACTGCCGAGGATTGACGACTTGTTTGACCAGTTATGAGGTGCCACGGTATTCTCCAAGATAGATTTGAGGTCTGGCTACTACTAGTTGAGGATCAAAGAGACCGATGTCTCCAAGACAGCTTTCCGCACCCGGTACGGACAGCACTTGCGAATGGTTTTGGACGCATTGAGATGACGTAGGCTGTACGCCAAAGACAGCAAGTGCGAGTTCTAGTTGAGGGATGTGACCTTCTTGGGTCATGTGATCTCCGGGGATGGCTTGGCTGTGGACCCAGCCAAGGTTGAGGCAGTGCTCAGGTGGGAGAGACCACGTACAGTGACAGAGATCCACAGTTTCTTGGGACTGGCAGGCTACTATAGGCGGTTTATCAAGGGTTTCTCGCAGATTGCACATCCTATGACACAGCTGACCCGGAAGGACGTGCCCTTTTCTTGGAAAGATGCTTGTGAGGTGTGCTTTTAGGAGCTGAAGGAGAGGCTGACTTGGCTCTCGTGCTCACCATCCCAGACAGCAGTGGCAAGTTCGTTGTGTACACGGATGCCTCTTTGCAGGGGTTAGGGGGTGTGCTCATGCAGAGGGGTCACGTTGTTGCTTATGCTTCGTGGCAACTGAAGCCCCATGAGTATAGCTACCCTACCTACGACCTGGAGCTGGCTGCTGTCGTCTTCGCGCTGAAGACTTGGAGGCACTACTTGTACGGTGAGACTTTTGAGATTTTCACAGATCATAAGAACCTCAGATACTTGTTCGATTAGAAGGAGCTCAACATGAGACAGACGTTGGTTAGAGCTCCTGAAGGACTATGACTGCAGCATTTCCTATCATCCGGGGAAGGCCAACGTGGTGGCCGACACCTTGAGCTGGAAGGCGCCCTCCCACTTGGCCAGTTTACAAGCACAGAGTTGGAGACTCATGGAGGAGATGGGAAGTTGGCGACCCCTAGAGTTACTGGGGCACTATGGGGCAGTGACTGTGACACGATAAACGAGGCCAGAGCTGATAGACCGCATCATCACAGGATAGATGGCCAATCCGTACCTGCAGTCGTTACGTGACAGAGTACTGTCAGGGGACCCTGGAGACTTCTCCTTTACAGACGAGGTGCTGCGCATAAGGGGGCGTTTGTGCGTTCCTAGGGACGAAGAGCTATTGAGAGAGCTCCTAACTGAGGCACACGGTTCCAGGTTCACCATACATCCCAGGAACACAAAGATGTATCATGATCTGAGAAGCGACTTTTGGTGGAGGGGAATGAAGCGGAATGTAGGTGAATTCGTACAGTAATGTTTAGTGTGCTAGCAGGTGAAGGCCGAGCGTTAGAGGTCTGCAGGGCCGTTGCAGCCACTTTCAGTGCCAGAGTGGAAGTGGGAGAGCATCACCATGGACTTGGTGGTGGGCTTGCCTGTTACCCAATGAGGACACGATGCAGTCTGGGTGATTGTAGACAGATTTACGAAGACGGCACGTTTCTTGCTGATCCGAGTCACTTTCGAACCAGTCCAGTTGGCAGAGAGGTATATCCGTGATGTGGTAAGTCTGCACGGAGTTCCGCGGGAGATTGTATCCGATCGAGATACCCGCTTCACGTCCCAATTTTAGGCTGAGTTACAGCAGGCCTTGGGGACACGATTGAGGTTCAGTACAGCATACCACCCCTAAACGGACGGACAGTCAGAGCGCACGATACAGACGCTTGAGGACCTTTTACGTGCCTGTGTACTGGACTGGAGGGGCTCTTGGGAGGAGCACTTGCCCCTGGTGGAGTTTGCATATAATAACAGCTATCACTCGAGCATCGGCATGGCACCCTACAAGGTTCTGTATAGACGAAGGTGTACTGCACCCTTGAGTTGGGTTGAGGTGGGGACCAAGTGGGAGGTTGGCCCCAAGATGATCTGGCAGAGTCAAGAGGTGATCGAGCAGATTTACAGGCAACTCCGCACTGTTAGGAGTAGGCAGAAGAGCTATGCAGATCGGAAACACAGAGAGGTGCAGTTTGAGGTTGGGGATCACATCTTCCTTCGCGTTTCACCCATGAAGGGCCTGCAGCGGTTTAGGGTGAGAGGGAAGCTCGCGCCGAGGTTTGTGGGACCCTTTGAGGTCCTGGAGTGGGTTGGACCCGCTTCTTACAGGCTTGCCCTTCCTCCCCAGCTTTCTGGTGTGTACGACGTGTTCCACATGTCCAACCTCAGGAAGTACGTCGCCGATCCCAGTCACGTTCTGAGCCACGAGAGCGTTGAGGTGGGTGATGACTTGACCTACCTCGAGCGGCCAGTGCAAATACTAGATAGAGTCGTCCGGAGTTTGAGACGGAAGCAGGTACCCATGGTGAAGGTCTTGTGGAGGAGCCAGCGGTACGAGGAGGCTACCTAGGAGCCTGAGGCGACGATGCGAGAGCGGTACTTGGAGCTCTTTGAGGGTACGTCTTTTCAGACCAGCTTCAGTCCTCTTTGACTTTGTTATGCATATGTTATTCTTTTTCCGCACCCTAGCTAGCTCAAGTTTCGGGGACGAAACTTCCTTTGAGTTTATTATGTTGTTAAGACCCGTGTTGTTAAGCCTTTTTAAGACGTCCGAACTTTAGGTCAGACGTCTAGACTGAGGGTCAGATGTCTTGTAAGATGTCTGGACTCATTCCCAAACGTCTGAAAATCGAAAATCTGGGGTACAAACTCGCGTCTGCATGCGTGTTGCGCGTAGATAGTACCCCTCATTTTCATCCATCTTCTCTCTCTCTTCAGCTCCCAGCGAAAACCCTAAAACCTCACCCTTATAAACCCCCCTCCTCTCCCTCACACCACCCCACTTCCATCCACCCTTCTCCTTCCTCTAGCGAGAGCAGCAGGCAGTGAGCAGCGAGCGTGAGCGGCGTGGGAGGAGAGGAGCAGCGAGGGGAAGAGAGGAGAGTGCACGAGCTCGTGAGGGAGTTTGCTGGAGAGCTCACGGCCAATCGGGAGTGTGCAAGGAGGAGAGGTGCGTCGGGAAGGTCCTCCTCGACACTGTTGCAAGCAGAGCAGCGGTCGAGTGGGCGCAGCATGGCCGCGCAAGGAGGTGAAGGCAGTCTCTGGTTCTGGGATTTTTCCAGAATCAGACGTCTAGATCTATATCCAGACGACGTAGATGATGTCTGGAGGAGATTTGTGTCGTGAGTGCAGGATTCGCTTCGGGAAGGCGCGGGACACGCCCTCCCACGCAGTTCAGACGTCTGGGCGAGGCACCAGACGGCGGGAAGCGTCTCCAGACGGCAGCAAGCGTCTCCAGACGTTCAGAGAGGTGGTCGGACATCTAGAACTTGGTCCAGATGGTTCAGTAGAGTCCCTGGAATCTGAGGAGTGGTGCAGAGTTGAGGTATGGTTCTGGACATTTTTTAGGATGTCTGGAAGGTGTTCCAGATGTCTGATGTGAATCAGAATTTCTGTTTTGACCCGTTTAGGGTCCATTTGAGGTCCGATTTCCGTAATTAAATTCTGTTGTTCTCCGTATAAGTTCCTCTACTTGTTGGAATACTTTTTATTCCGTTCTGAGTGGTTTCTTCTGATTGATCCTTGTGATAGGACCTCGTTTCGTTGCGGATTTGGGGTTTGCTGAGGCACGTGGACCTGTCGATCAAGACCAGATTACTCCTAGGTTTACTGGTAGAGTGGCTTCCCCTAGTTTAATTGCAAACATGAATGCATATCTGGAATGAATGTTAGATCCTAGGGTATGGCATGAATCCTAGGACTAGAAACACTGCAATAGTTGTATGGAATGTATGAATCGCAATCTTGGATGAGTAAATAGAATAATAACAATTGCCTGTAAATGGATAACAGCTGCGTGTGAAATGTAAAGTACTGTTGTTAGCAACTGTTGCATGTAAATTCCTATTGTTTACAATTAAATACAAGCTGCTTGTATATGAATTGGACATGGAAGATTGAATGTTGGAAACATGAGCTACATGCGAATAAACCTAGAATGTGAATAGTAAAGTTGCATGCTACATGTGTAGAACCTGAGAAATGGAAATAGAAATGATGAAATCTAGTATGGCTTGGCCTGAGAAACATGAGCATGAACCCAATGGGGAATTAGGAGTAGAGCTCCTAGAAATAAATGGAATGGAACTGGAAATGTGAATGGTGAAGTGAGCTGGCCCTTCAGTACGGAGTACCAAGGAGAGTGACTGTCCCCCTACTTAGTGCAGAGCGGAGCTAGTCGCCCTAGGGTTGGGACCCGGGGTTAGGATTGGCCACTTTGTACCGACTTTTTGGCCCTCGCGTACATAGTACCGGGGAGAGCTACTAGTGTAGGGAGAGAGCTAGCCACTCCACGGGGCTCGGGGTTCAGCTAGCCACCTTACACTGACTTGTTAGGCCCACTAGGCAAACCTAGGTAGTCAGGCGAGGGTGTGCGGACTGTGGAGGGGCAAGACCCCTGTTTGGTTCTTAGGGGCTAGACCCCTATTACTGAGAGAGCTATGCCCTATACTGGTTCCGTGCTGTGCTTTGGGCGCACCCGTTAACGGAAACGACTGACCGTGTGCTAGTGCGAGATAGCTACCCGTACGTTTATCGCGCGTGCCATAGTCATCGTTACGTCTGTCAATGACCTTGGGGTGGTTGACCAGTGTAGGACCACCACAGGGGACTCTCCCGGCCAAGAGAGCACCACGTGCTACTTCTACTCTTCGGAAAAGACTACAATCAAGATCGTTCCCGCGAGGAACATTCGAGATCAAGAAAGAGACCTGATAAATAAATCAAGTGATGAAAGAAAGAACAATTAGTTAAAGACATAAAGAAATTGAAAAACAATAGCTACCTGTCCACCTTTACTGTTTTAGTTAGCTGGTTGCCACTCTACTCAGCGTTTGCTGACGTTTTGTACTCATAACCTTTTTCAGGTCCAGGTGTTGAGCAGCCAGAGCCTACGGCTGCAAGGGTGCTAGGCCCAGTAGAGCCCAGTAGTGGTAGTTTTTTGTTGTACTCCGTTCCTGTTGTAGTGAGTAGTCGTTACACTTTCTGTACTATTTTATTATGAACTTATATTCCTGTACCTGTTTAATTTTCTACTATTTTGGTGGTGTGTATTATAGTAGTTTACTTCTTTAATGCTGTACTTTTGTTACTGTTAGTTGCTTGCATGGTGAATGTGGTTTATTTTATTGCTTTTTGGTTACTTTCTCGTTGGATGACTAGGTCTTGGGATCAGTCGAGTTGGTCCGGTCTCGTGTCCTGTAGGGATTCGGGAACCAGGTCGTAACACGCTCTCCTTGGTACTACTTAATCACGGGCCAGCACACTTCCCCTCTCACATTTCCAGATCCATTCCATATATTTCCAGGAGCTCTACTCCTAATTCCCTGTAGGGTTCATGCTTATATTTCTCATGCCATTCCGTACCATGTTTCATCATTCACATTTCCATTCTCATGTTATATACGTGCAACTCGTATTTCTATCATTCACGTTTACATTCTCAGGGTATACATATGCAGGTCGTATTTCTATCATTCACGTTTACATTCTTAGGTTATACACATGAAGCTCGTATTCTAGCATTTAACATATACAACAGGTAAGGTTACATGCAACTGTTTTACTAGCACAGTTAATTCATATTTCACAGGCAGCTCTTGTTCATTAACAGGCAGTTGTTTTCTATCGACTCATTCAAGATTGCAATTCAAACACGCATACAAACATTTCAAGTGTTTCTCGTCCTAGGATTCATGCCATATCTTAGTTTCTAATCATTCATTCCACACATGCATTCGGATTTGTATTTAAATTAGGGGAAGCCACTCTACCAGCCAACCCAGGAGTATTGGGGGCTCGAACGGTAGGCTCACGTGCCTCAGTAAGCCCCAAACCCGCAACGGAACGAAGTCTTATAACAAGGTATCATCATAAAGGAACATTCAAAATAGTATAGAAAGCCTTCTAACAAGTAGAGGAACTCACAAGGAAAACATCGGTATCTTATTTGCGTAAAGCGGACCTCAAACGGATCCTAAATGGGTCAAAAATAGGGCTACTGACTCAAATCAGACGTCTGGAACAACTTCCAGATGTCTTAAAAGTATCCAGAAATGCACCTCAAGCTCTGCGTCTACCTCAGACATCTAGGAACTCTTCTGGGCCATCTGGACCTAGCTCTAGACGTTCGACCTCCTCTCCGGACGTCTAGAAGTGCTTCCAGCCATCTGGTAAGCCGCCCAGACATCTGAATGCGTGGGAGGGCGTGCCCCACGCCTTCTTGAAGCAAATCCTGCACGCCACCAGCAAAATCTTCTCAAAATGTCCACGCGAAGTGTAGCTGCGGAGCAGCCTGCATGGCCGTATCCGCAAAGGAAACGTCTTCGCGAAGATCTCTCTTCAGATGTCTGGAACTACCTCCAGACATCTGCTCCATCATCTGGACGTCACTCCAGATGTCTAATTCTGAGAAAAACCCTGAACCAGAACCTGCTCCCGCTTGTGCTCGCCGCGCGTGGCCGCGGTTTGCCTCCTCGCCTGCAACTTCGGCTGCAATAGTGTCGGGGATGACTCCCCTGACGCACTCCTCCCCCTCTCGCACGTGCCACTCCGGCGGTGCGCCATCCGGTGAGCTCCCACACGAGCTCGTGAGCTCAACTCCTCCTCTTCTCCTCACGCTGTTCCTCCTCGTTGCCACTCTCGCGCTCACTTACTTGCGCTAGCTCTCTAGCTGGGGTGGAGAGGAAGAGAGGAAGGTGGCTGGAGTGGGGAGAATAAGAGAGGGGGAAGGGGGTTTATAAGGTTGGTGGGTTAGGGTTCGCTGGAGGTGGGGAGAGAGATAAGGGAAGGAAAAAGAGTGTACTGTCTGCGCGCCACCTGCGTGTATACGCGAAGGCTTGCACAAAAATTTCAATTTCCAGACGTCTGGGAAGCTGTCCAGATGTCTGACTAGACATCTGACCGATAGTCCAGACGTTTTAAAAGGCTTAGGAGAGAATGGGTCTTTACCCAAAGGTTACATGTAATAAGTAAACTTAAGTTGTGATTAAATCTTCAAAGATGAGCTAGAAAGTGAAAATCTTAATCACGATACACATCATTTAGTCTTTTCCCTTCCTAATTAGTGGTTTGTTTACATTAAATTTTAGGTTATCATGGACAAATCTTAGATTGGATTGAGGGGTTTAGATTACACTAGATATAAGGATGGAGTAATTTCATTTCTGGATTGGGTCGTTCATGATGATAGGAAGATATTTAGGTGAGGATAATAACTCAATAACATCTTCTGCATGGGCAGAAGATGTTTCAATGGTTCCTTGCATGACTGTAACACTGTGGTCAAGCACTTGATTTGTAATGGGTGATGGCAGCATTATACAACTTGGGTAGCTCATGGAGAGGAGTCTACTAAAGAAGTTGTAAACAATGAAAACACTATTGACGAAGAGATTGACGAAGAGATTGCTAATAGCGGAGGTGAAGAAATTCAAGAAATGTTAAATGAGATGAAAGCAAGAGATGATATAAATGCAAATGAGGAAGATCTTTTAAGTTGTGATCCGTTCTATGATGCCGTTAAGGCGGCTGAGGATACTATTACTCCCGGTGTTACAAGAATGTCTAAGTTGTCATTTTTGTTAAGGATGTTTCAGCTTAAGATTATGAACAAAGCAAGTGCTAAATTCATGTCAGAAATACTTCAATTTAATGCTGAGTTGTTGAATAACCCTAATGGTTTTCCGACTTCATGGTATGAGGTAAGGAAACAAATACGCAAGCTTGGTTTGGATTGTCAGAAGATCGATGTATGTCTGAATGACTGCATTCGAATTTGCAAACTTGAGTAACTATCCCAAATGTGGACATGAGAGATATAAAGAAGGTAAAAATGAAAGTAAGAAGAAACAACTTTAGAAGATTCTTCATTACTCTCCATTGACACCTAGGCTTCAACATCTTTTTATATCAACTAAGACTGCATAGTGGATGACATAGGACCAGGATTCTAAATCTCCTAATTTAGGGGAGTGGAAAAGATTTAACAAAAGAAATAATTCATTCTCTTTAGAAGTAAGAAACGTACGGTTGGGTCTTGCAAGCGACGAATTCAATCCATTTAAGAGTATATACTCGTCGTACTCTATATGGCCAGTGATAATGGTCACTTAAAACTTATTTCCCTGGTTGGGTATGAGATCATCATTCATGATGCTGACCCTATTAATCCTCGGTCTAAAACAACTAGGAAATGCAATAGATGTTTATCTTCAGCTATTGATCGATGAATTGAAACAGTTGTGGTACACTAGCGTGAAGATGTATGATGCAGAAAATAGAGAATTCTACAATATGCATGCGGCATTGTTGTGGACCATAAACGACTTTCGAGTGTACGTAAATTTGTTTAGTTGGAGTACTAAAGAAAAGCTTGCTTTCCTAATCTGTATGGAAGATACTCATCACTTGCGACTGCTGTAAAGTAAGAAGTTCTATTTTTAGGGCATCGCAGATTTCTACCCATTAAACATAGATGGTGAACATCACAGTTTAGGGGTAAATTTGATGGCAGGATATGTCGGTATTTAAAGAAAAATCTAAGGAATAAACTTACTACAGATTCTATCAAGTTACTAGGTCTGGTTATAATGAAGAGATTACAAGAAATGAGTAAGATATGGTTAGATCGACCATTCAAATAAGACTAGATAGCCTTCAAAAATTATGGGTTTCGAAAGAAAGACATTTTCTTTATAAAGCTGCATATTGGAAAGATCATACAATACATCATAATTTAGATATTATACACAACGAAAAAAATGTGAAGGACAATATCTTAAACATATTAAATCTGATCAATGATCCAAAGGACACGGTGAAAATAAAAAAAGATATGAAGAGTTTGGGGATACGTTATGAGCTGCATATTCATGAGGAGGATGGATACTTCTCACCTGCTATTTACAACTTGAATCAAGATTAGAAGAGTAGATTGTTCTCCTTCTTAAAGGACATCAGGTGCCAGATGATTTTTTGTCGTAGCTTTCTTGTTGTGTGAATGAAGCATAGAAGATGTCTGGCTTAAAAAGCCATCACTCCCACGTTTATATGCAAGAATTGTTTCCATTGGCAATATGGGGGATACAGACTAAGCCAGTTGTTGATCTATTTACAAAAATGAGCAGATTTTTCAAAGTTGTTTATTCAAAGACACTACAAAATGATATGTTGGACTACTAGGATAAACAAATAGTCATTACTCTCTGTAAGATGGAACAGATTCTTCCTTCAGCCCTCTTCAATATAATGGTTCATCTTACGTTGCATCTTGCAAATGAAGTGAGAATCAGTGGACCTATACAATTCAGATGGATGTATCTTGTGGAGCATTTTTTGAAAAAGCTAAAAGATTATATCTTAAACAAGGTAAAGCCGAAAGGTTTAACTATAGAAGGTTATCTCGTTGAGGAGTGTATAAATTTTACCTCTATGTACCTAAATGAAATAGACAACTGCTTTAATAAACTTTAAAGGAAGTATGAGAGTAAATACAATGACAATGATGAAGAATATCTGTCGATTTTTGATATTAGAAGAAGGTCGATTTTTGATACAGAATATAAGGCAATTTTGAAAATTAATAGGTGTTGGGTACATCTATATATTTTAAAATAAATTCTGGAAATCGGTACATTTTATGAGGAATTTGAACGATCAACTCATTCAAGGACATCTGAATTTTACTTCTTAGATTGGTTCAAAAATCTAGTTAATCAATTAAAAGAGGATAATGACTCACGATGAATACTAGATTTTGATGTAATTGTCGATATACCATTACATTATACTTATTACCACTCTGGGTATATAATAAATGGGTTCAGATTCAGAATAAAAGAAATTGATAATAGAAAAGTTACACAACAGGCTGAAGGTGTTGTTAATTTAGATCTTACCACTAGTCCAAATGAATACTATGGTGAAATCAATGAAATTGTGGAAATCAGCTTCAGATATGATTACAGAGTTGTTCTATTTAAATGTCATTGGTTTGATATTTTTAAAAAGGACATTGATTTTAAAATTAACAAGAAACACAATTTCTTGAGTTTAAATCATAACCGTTAAATTCTTCAGTCTTTTAAACTTTTACATTGGCATGTCAAGTGGCATAAGTCTTCTACGTACCCGATAATTGTTAAAGGGGTTGGGATATACTAATAAGAACAATACTGTGCAATCATTTTGATGCATAATATGAAGCATACCAAGAATTAATGGAAGAAGGTCATATAGATTCAAATGCAATAGATGAGGATATCTAAGATTAGCAACAATTTCTTTACTCTATTTAATTTTTGTTTTACTTATACAAAAATGTTAGTTAGATTTTGATTAATTTAGATTCTATTAACTAAGAAGGTGATATAGCTTTTTGTTTACTTGTTTCAATTGATTTAGATGCAATGGAGAAACACATTGGTCCACCTAACCCACACCTAGCCTGAATTCCTATCACACTTAGCCACCACCCAATTAATCCACCAAAATCACAGCCTTTCTAAGCCTCCATCAAAATCACAAGCTTTCTACATCACATACACACCACCACCTCCACCTTGCAAGGAACTTGTTTAGTTTTTGCATAAGTAGTTCAACTTAGTGTTCCTTGCCGTTATTTATAAAAACTCTGCAACTTTTATCAAATGCAATAGAGAGTGTTTCCTTACAATTATTTTTAATGTGGGGTGTACCCACTTTTATTTTAATATGCAGGTTTATAGAAAAACTTCAAATTTAAGGGGAATTCTATCAAATTTTTTAAAATTTTATTTAATGTTCAAATTGGAAGCCAAAGTTTTGTCATTAATGCTCTATATTTTATTTTCAACTGTATTAATTTTTACATTTATTTCTTATTGCAGATGAAGGGGTTTATGAAAAAATCCAATAAAAAGGCTCCTCCTCAGACACAACCATCCATCCAGCTTGATCCATCTCTTCAGGCTCAGGCACTCCCCCGACACCAGGCTCAGCCACCCCCCGGCATCAGGCTCCCTCTTAATCACGTTTTGTACAACTCGAGGACCTGGCATGATCTCATGATGCCATATATGCGGGGGGGAAGGGAAAAAAGAAAGAGATTGCTCATACTGAGCTAGAGCAAGTAGAAATTGATCTAGATTATGGAGCATTAGAGGAAGACAGGAATGAGAGTGATGATGTGGAGGGAGAGGAGGAGGGGGAGGAGGCAGAGGATGAGCAAGAGAGTATGTCCCCAGTACATGTGGACCCAAGAGTGGTAGGTACAAGTGTTGGTAAGAACTCTTGTACGTTTAAAAAGTAAATTACTTCTATATTTTAAAACTTATTATAACTTTAAATATATATGATGAATATGATTAATGTCTATGCAGGTATAGTAAGAAAAGGATGGGGAAAGATAAAGAATCCAGATCTCCAGCGTATCCTCGAGGGCCTGAGAATAACGATCAGGCTTAAAACCACGGGGGAGGCAGAGAATAACCCATGCTTCATCAGTTGAGTGGGCACAATGGTGAAGTTTTCCATACCGATTTGCTACTTCGATTGGAGGAAGGTACTCGCAGAGCTGAAGAGGTAGCTTCTCCGTCAGTTGGAGGTAATTCCATGTATCTTAAATATTACTTCTATAACTGTATCGTAAAATTATTTTCATGTAAGATTGATATATTTTTCTAAAATAAATGTAGGCGAGTTATGATTGGGGTGACGACCCCAATGCCTATCGCTATATCCTTAAACACGTTGCCAAGCTCCACAGAGATTGGAGGACGAATACCAACAGAAAAGTAAAACTTTTTAAAGATTTACATGTTTATTATGTACATTATTTCATATATTATTTCTAACATTTTATATTTCGTATTTAGTTTTTTTCGAGCTGCAGTTCGTTTGAGGCAATGGAGAATTGTCCTCCTGATGTTATGCCCGAACATTGGAAGCAGGCATGCGAGCATTGGATGGATCCTAAAGTAGAGGTTAGTAATCGATTTTAAATGTTTATATTAATTTCATATATCTTAAATTCATAACAAAGAATCAATTTGTTAAATAATTTATATATATATATATATGCTTTTATTACAGGAGCAAGCAAGGAAAAATAAGGCCAATAAGGCCAAAGCTCCTGCACAGATCCATTGTTTGGGTCGAAGAAGCATTGAGAGGGTCAAGATCCATTACGCAAATTTATTATAACTTCACACTTTAATATTTTTTACTTTATAGGTTATCTTAATAAAATTGTATAATTTTCATGTTTTCAATCCACTACACATGATGGGAGGGAGTTGACTAGGATGAATATCTACAAGGTCACCCATAGTAAGGTTGCAGGTGAGGGCTCTCATAACTGGATTCATAAGTCATATTAGGAGAGACACGTAAATTTCATAAATTCAAAAACTTTATAAGTTTGTATATATATTATTATAATAATTTTTAATATGTTTAGGAGAAAATGATTCACTTGGTGCATCTCCCAACAAGAAGACCTCCAATAGTGTCACCAGCCTCTGGATCCAGAGGAGGCATTTAGGAGAGTGATGCCATTGGACCACGGTGGTTTTGTCCATAGTGTCGGGAGGGCGTACACCTTGTTCAGTTAGTATGGGAGGAAAGGGGTCGTCTCATCTAGTGTCGTCGATCAGCTAAACCAAAAGATCGATATACTATAAAGACGAGATGAGGAGAGGGAGAAGGGAGAGGCATAGAGGGAGAAGAGAGAGGGAGCGATAAAGAATAAGATGGATGTCATGTATGCCAAGATGAGTAAGATGGATGATAAGATTTAGAAACTTCTTTCCATTCTTCTGAAGAGCAGACAGTTAGAGCATCCGTCTTCATTAGATCTGAGCACCTACAGACAAGATGACAACGACATGAACGAGACTGGTGGTGCTGGTGGCATTGAGGTAGCGGTATTTTGATATTTTCTTTTTTTCTTTATTATTACATGCTTCCTTTCATACGTAAATATTTCATTATCAAATTTTTTCTGTATCAGACTTTATATCTGTGGAATATAAACTTGCTTTCATTCTTGAGATTTTGTATAAAAGCACGTGTTTTGGTGCATGTCTTTCCTATAATTTTCACAACTAAAAAAAATACTTACCTTTGCCATCGATTTTTTCAATAACCAGCAATGTTAAAAGGTAATTTTTTTAAAGAAAAATAGCTCTTTGTCGTTGCTTATTGTGTAAGCATCGGCGAAAATATTTATAGCATCCTTCGTAAGAAATGACAAATATACAAAAATGACGGCATTTAAATTTTAATTATCTTCAAAAATTGCTATTTGTCATTACTTATCTAATAAGCAACGGCATAAATATTTTTGTAATTATTTTTCGAAGTGACGGCATTTACATTTAAATGACGGCAAAAATCCAAAGTGGTGCATTAATACGAGAAACTATGATAAACAAACCTTGTTACTTATTTTATAAATGATAGGAAAGGAAATAAAATTCTCATCGATTATAAAACGACGACCAAAGTTTCAATTCGTCCGTTGGGTCAATGATAATTTGACGTCGAATTTTTTTTATAATCGATGGCAAAATGAAACAACAACACAAGTTATGCCGTCATTTTTTAAAGTCACTGTAAACACATTTGCCGTCAATTTCAATTTCCAACCGGTGACAAATGTCCAAATTCTTGTACAAATTGCATTTGTAGCATTATGTGCCTTCTGCTGCATGAAAATCCGCCACAACAAAGTAATATTCTTTTCTGCCATTATTTTCATTTTAGCCTTTGGATGAGTTATAATTGTATGTTCCCATGTTTTCTGCGCTTCCGGTCTCTCTTCCAGTCTAACCTTTGTCATGCTTCTCTCACCTGAAATGAAGAGCCCCTTACTTTGAGGAACCGTTCTGCTTTCCGTCTTAATCTATACAAAGTATAGGATCGAGCCAATAATATCTTAGATTAGTTTTATTTAAAACTTGTTTCTAATTCGTTGTTAGCAATTGTATATTTCTGATCATGGAGAAGATACATGCATTTTGACGTACAATTCCATTCAAGAGTTTAGCAGTTGACTCCGTGGAGTCAAACTCATCGTAGACTAGCTTTAAGTACGAAATGCTTGCAAGATGTAACACCTGAATCAATTTTCAAATACAATAATTACCGTCAATATTTAGTTGAGGTAATTAGTGCACTATGCAAGTGGATAGTGTGTCATCATTGTTCTCAAGGGAAAATGGAAAATTTCTCCTATGAAGTTGATGATTGTATGTTAACTACACATCAAATAAATTCACGCCGATGAAGTTGAGAAAATTATTTGTTGAGTGACCAATTCTCTCAACTGAAATGTGTTCAATGTTTATGCAGGATTGGTTTCAGTCCATAACATGGCATCACACGAGGAGATTGTTAGGTTACATCTTTTTTTCTTGTCAATAGTTTTATGATTAGTTCTTTGCAATGAGCACTCAAGAACTTGCCATCAATTTGATATCGTCCCAGTTATAAGCTTATATCTTTTTTGTAAGAGTTCTTATATTCGTTTGTCTCTGTCCTTCAGGTGATGCTATTAAAAGTTTTCCATTTTAAATTGTATTTGGCTACTTTTCAATGTCCCTGCCTTAAGACAGTGAATGAGCGTCCCTCCTCTCTTGTCCTAGCTGATTGCGACACTTGGATTCCGTGGGAATGTGTGTATCTAAAAGATAGCATTAATCTTGGTCCTGTTAGTTATGTTGGTCAGAGTTGGACCTTTCTTTCTAATGTAAGCTCTAATAATCAATTTGTAATCATGTGTTAAACAGCTTCTACATGATTTTGCAACCCTAAAAATTTTCAAATGGCAGAAACAGTGGATAACCAATTTGTAATCCTGTCTTTTTCAATGATTTTTTTCAATGGTTTGCATATCTCAATGTATTTTTTCACAAGTGGACTCATTAACTCAAAGGAACTTGTTTAAAAGAGATGATTCAACTGCTGCTGCTATTGGTGGAATGCTATTTGCTACTACTGCTTTAAGAAATTTGATCTGATGGAAGATTGAAGTGCACACACCAAGATTGATGACTAGGGGTCCAAGATAGAAGGGTGGCATTTAGGGATGCAAACGAGTTGAGTTCGGATCAAGTTTGACTAAACCCATATTAATACTCATTTGCAAAATCCATACCTACATCCTACCTTTTTACCCATTGGGTACAAAAATCCAAACACATACCTATATTCATTTACCCATCAGGTACTTATGTATAAATTAATCTTACAATCAAATTGTGCCAAATTAAAGCAAAAGGAAAAAAAAATCTATAATACAATTCATTAATTGTGTATTTTTAACAAACTTTAAACATAAGAGTTCGAGCTACTCTAATTCTTTTGATCTCTACTAAAATTATTAAACAAAGAGTCCTTCAAGGGGAATACATAAAAAATAAAAATAAGTACAAGTACCTTTTAAACAAAAAATCTTCATCTCCGAAATAAATGTTCAATGGAAGCTTTAGAAGCATTCTTAACCTTCAAAATCATGGAGGAAATCATGAGAAAAATTAGGGTTAGGAGAATGAAGGACTTAGGGTAGGACTTCTACATCTCGGGTAAATAAGGATTTTATTTGGGCATTCAGGTAGGATAATTGGGTATAGATTTATACCCATACCTATACTCAAACCCGATCAGGTTTTTAGATAAAACTCATACTCAAATTCAATCGGGTTCGGGTCAAGTTTTACCTATTCTTTTTGGATCGGATTGGGTTAGGTTTAGGTCAGGTTTACCGTAACTTGCATCCTTAGGGGTGTTTATGTTGTTGTGATTCATGTAATGATTCTCTTCACTTGACACTGTTTTGGCATACTTGATTCTCCTCAACGAAACAAAGGGAGAATGACACGAGATGTAACTTTGGTGGCTTTTGATTAGAAAGAAAGAGGTTATATAGGTTAAAGCCCTCCAAAGTTTGCAGCTACTTTATTGTCTGATGTTTATAATGTTTGAAGTTTTGCTGTGAGCATATCTGTCTCTTCCAATAAAATTGATGTAACATAATTAAAATTGGAAGATTTGCTTTAGTTTAACATATAATGGGACCATTTCAAAGTCAAATTAGGAGTAAGCCCAACAATAAACGAATGATCCACGGTACAAATACCTTTTAGTTCAAAAATACCAAGCACACTTATTCTGATAGTGATAATCTCTAGCTCTTATTAAAAAACTAATTTATTTTACCTTAGCTACAAGACATATCACATCAAACCTAAAGGACCCATCGTTGTTATTTTCACGTAAAGTGCTTGTATTGGACTAATCATTGAAATAACATTCATTAGAAATGTTAAGTACCCTTGCAGTCAAGATTTACTCGCAACATGGGAACACTAGGAGGCTCACAACTTGGGAGTTTACAAGAAAGCCAATCCATGATTTGCTCCATTCACTCAAGACAAACTTGTGTGCTTAAATTCTCCATTGTACGGAATAAGGACAAGGCTTGTTTCCATACATATATTCCACATTTGACTAGAGAGGAAAGTCAATCGAAGCATTTCCTTCAATCATCTCATTAAAACCATATCTTCTGTATACAAAAATGTTTTCACAATAAATTGACATCATTCAAGACCTTTACAAAATTAATAAACATATATGGATGCATCATACAAAATAAAAAGTGTTCTCAAAATAGTCCCATCTTCAAAGCAAAACGGTCCCATCTCTCCAATCCAAGATGAGATAGGTTCCATTCTTCATTTCCATGTCTAACATTTCTATCCCAAAATGCACATCCACTCCTAGACTTTAAGTGATGCACCTACAAAACAACCAAAATCAATGATTGAGCTGAAAGATATCGCTGAAAAAAAAGCATCAATTTGATACTACTGGAATAGGAAAAGCACCCTCTAGTAGCCAAAAGCCAGATCCCATTGGTCTTGAACATCAGAACTACAATACAAAATATAACAAAAAAAATTGCAACAGCTTACGTAAAATTAATGAAAGTGGATATGTAGAAAAACATTGGAGATGGATCCTTCAAGTTTAAAAAAATCATAAAGCAACTAGAGATGTGAACAAAAGAGGCTTCAAAAAGAAGAAGAAGAAGAAGGATATGAACAAAAAAGTAGGGTCATGGGAGAAGGGGGAGGAGGTGATCCTAAATCCTAAGGTGAAAAATCACTTCTCATACGTGAAATCACTTTCCATAAATCTAAATCCTAAACCCTAAGCACATAGGTCAAAATCACTTTAGATAAATGTAAAATCACTTTGGATAGCTGAAAATACCATTGGAATAATTTATCACCGATGCAAATTAGTTTATCACCGATACAAAATTTTTATCACCTATGCATTTTTTAGGTTAAAGTAGTGTGGTGGGTTTTTTAAATGTGGTGGGACTGCTACTTAACAAGCCTTAGATTCTTTTATTTCTTTATATTAGATATCAATTATCAAGTGGACCAATGTTCTTAACACTGTGTAAAGTACGAAAATAGTACTTGCATCACTTTTTACGTCACAGTCTGCATTTCCCTACTTTTTAACTTTTTATTTTTGGCAAGAATAGGCGTGATTGGCTTTTGCTGGTGGGTGCAGCAGGTTACTTGGGAGGTGGGACAACAAAAAATGATCTCAACCATTGAAAAGATCCAACGACAACAATTTGGAAGTTGCACTGGAGGTGTGTGCAGCTAAGTTGCACATACCCTGTCGCCATATACACACACACATACACACACACACAAGGGGTGGATCCAGAAGGTAAAGTGCCTGCAAACACCAGATTAGGCATGGATTAATGGCCATCGGTTGACGATCAGGTGGTGCGTGATAATGCCATCAATGGTGTGGAAAGTGACTTATTAACGTATGCTACGACCCGATTCTCGAATCCCTGCGAGACACGAGAATCGGACCGACTTGACTGATCCCAAGACCCAGTAGTCCAACGAGAAAGTAATCAAAAAGCAGTAAAATAAACCACAGTCACCATGCAAGTAACTAACAGTAATAAAAGTACAACAGTAAAGAAAAGAACTACTATAGTGCATACCACCACGACAGTAGAGAATTAAAAACAGGTACAGAAATATGATGTTTACAATAAAGAGTACAAGGTGAGATAGAAATACTTACTACTAAAGAAATACGGTACAACAAAAGTACAACTACTGGGCTCTACTAGGCCCAGCACCCTCCGCAGCCGCAGGCTCTGGCTGCTCAACACCTGGTCCTGAAAAGGTGACAAAAGTGACACGTCAGCGAAATGCTGAGTAGAGTGGCAACCAGCTAGCTAAGAAAACAATAAAGGTGGACAAGTAGCTGTTATTTTTAATTTCTTTCTTTATTTCTCTATTTACTCTTTCTTTAATTATTTCTCAGATCTTTCTCTTGATCTCGAATCTTCCTCGTGGGAATGATCTTGATTGCAGTCTTTTCCGAAAAGTAGAAGTAGCACATGGTTCTCTCCTGGCCGGGAGAGTCCCCCGTGGTGGTCTACCCTCAGTCAACCACCCCAAGGTCACTGACAGACGTAACGATGACTACGGCACGCACGATAAACGCACGGTAGCTACCCCACACTAGCACGCTGTCAGTCGTTATCGTTAACGGGTGTGCCCAAAGCACAGCACGGAACCAGTATAGGGCAGAGCCCTCTCAGTAACAGGGGTCCAGCCCCTCCATAGTATCCAAACAGGGGTCTTGCCCCTCTACAGTCCGTGCACCCTCGCCTGACTACCCTGGTTTGCTCAGTGGGCCTAACAAGTCGGTGTAGGACGGCTAGCTGAACCTCAGGGCCCGTGGGGCGGTTAGCTCTCCCCGGTACTGTGTACGCGAGGGCCAAAAGTTGGTACAAAGTGGCCAGACCTAACCCCGGGTCCCTGGGGCGACTAGCTCCGCACTGCACTAAACACGGAGATAGTCGCTCTCCTTGGTACTCCGTACTCAAGGGCCAGCTCACTTCCTCGTCCACTTTCCCGGTTCCATTCTATTTATTTTTCAGAAGCTCTACTCCTAATTCCCCGTAGAGTTCATACTCATATTTCTCAGGCCAAGCCTTACTAGGTTTCATCATTTCAATTTTATTCACATATAGCCCATGTTTCCAACATTTAATATCAGTTTATATACAAGCAGCTCAAATTTAGTTTCCAACAACAGGAATTACATGTAGCAGTTACTAGCAACAATACTCTACATTTCGCAGGCAGCTGTTATCCAATTATAGGCAATTATCATTATTCTATCTACGTATCCAAGACTGCAATTCAAGTATTCAAGACATTCGTTTCAGTGTTTCTATTCCTAGGATTCATGCCACATCCTAGGATCTATCATTCAATCTAGTTTTCAAGCCCTAAGATTCATGCCATACCCTAGGATCTATCATTCAATCTAGTTTTCAGGTCCTAAGATTCATGCCATACCCTAGGATCTATCATTCATCTAGTTTTCAGGTCCTAGGATTCATGCCATACCCTAGGATCTATCATTCATCTCAGAGATGCATTAATGTTGGTAAATAAGTAAGGGGAGCCACTCTACCCGCAAAACTAGGAGTAATGGGGGTGTGATCAGCAGGTTCCCTCTCGCTGGACCTCCTCTCCGCACGCACCCGGCAGCAACTGCTGCCCTCGCTCTCTCTCTCTCACGCTCACGCTAGAAGGAGGAGATGGTGGGGTGGTAGGTGAGGGAGAGGGAAGGAGGGAGAGGGGTATTTGAAGGCATCGGGGGAGAAAAAGCATTTGCAAGTCGGTGGGTTCAGTCTGCACCCGCACGTGCGCAGACTTGCAATCCTACGCACGCAAAAATTTATTTCCAGACATCTGGGAAGGCGTCCAGACGTCTGACCAGACTCTGGACCAACTCCCAGACATCTTAAAAGTGTTTGATGTCTCGGTCTTAATAACATAACAATCTCAAAGGAAGTTTCATCTCCGAAACTTGCGCTAACTAGGGTGTGGAAAAAGAATAATATACGCATAACAAACTCAAAGAGGACCGAAGCCGGTCCAAAAAGACGTACCCTCAAAGAGCTTCGGGTACCGCTTTCACATCGCCGCCTCAGGCTCCCAGGTAGCCTCCTTGTACCGCTGGCTCCTCCACAAAACCTTCACCAAGGGTACTTGCTTCCGTCTCAGACTCCGGACGGCTCTGTCGAGAATTTGCACTGGTCGCCCGGGGTAGGTCAGGTCGTCACCCACCTCGACACTCTCGTGGCTCAGGATGTGACTGGGATCGGTGACGTACTTCCTGAGGTTGGACACGTGGAACACGTCGTGCACACCAGAAAGCTAGGGTGGAAGGGCAAGCCTGTAAGCAACGGGTTCAACCCGCTCCAGGACCTCAAAGGGTCCCACGAACCTCGACGCGAGCTTCCCTCTCACCCCAAATCGCTGCAGGCCCTTCATGGGCGAAACACGAAGGAAGACGTGGTCCCCAACCTCAAACTGCACCTCTCTGCATTTTCGATCTGCATAGCTCTTCTGTCTGCTCCTGACAGTGCGGAGTCGCCTGTGAATCTGCTCAATCACCTCCTGACTTTGCCGGATCAGCCTGGGGCCAACCTCCCACTTGGTCCCCACCTCAACCCAACTCAAGGGTGCCGTACACCTCCATCCGTACAGAGCCTCGTAGGGTGCCATGCCGATGCTTGAGTGATAACTATTATTATATGCAAACTTCGCCAGGGGCATGTGCTCCTCCCAAGAGCCCCTCCAGTCCAGTACACAAGCACGCAAAGGGTCCTCAAGTGTCTGTATCGTGCGCTCAAACTGTCCGTCCGTCTGGGGGTGGTATGCTGTACTAAACCTCAACCGCGTCCCCAGGGCTTGCTGAAACTCAGCCCAAAACTGGGACGTAAAACGGGTATCCCGGTCAGATACGATCTCCCACGGAACTCCATGTAGACGTACCATATCGCGGATATACCTCTCTGCCAACTGTGCTGGTCCCAAGGTGACTCGGATCGGCAAGAAATGTGTCGTCTTCGTTAATCTATCAACGATCACCCAGACTGCATCGTGTCCTCGCTGGGTAATGAGCAAGCCTACCACCAAGTCCATGGTGATGCTCTCCCACTTCCACTCGGGCACTGGAAGTGGTTGCAACGGCCCTGTAGGCCTCTGATGCTCGGCTTTCACCTGCTGCCACACTAAACACCGCTGTACGAATTCACCTACATCCCGCTTCATCCCTCTCCACCAAAAGTCGCATCTCAAATCATGGTACATCTTTGTGTTGCCGGGATGTATGGTGAACCTGGAGCCGTGTGCCTCAGTCAAGAGCTCTCTCAACAGCTCCTCGTCCCTAGGAACGCACAAACGTCCCCTCATGTGCAGTACCTGGTCTGTAAAAGAGAAGTCCCCAGGGTCTCCTGACAACACTCCGTCACGCAATGACTATAAGTACAGGTCGGCCATCTGTCCAGTGATGGTGCGGTCTATCAGCTCCGGCCTCGTCTGTCGTGTCACCGTCACTGTCCCACAGTGCCCCAGTAACTCTAGGGGCTGCCAACTGCCCATCTCCTCCATGAGGTTCCAACTCTGCGCCTGTAAACTGGCCACGTGGGCAGGTGCCTTCCAGCTCAAGGCGTCAGCCACCACGTTGGCCTTTCTCGGGTGGTAGGAAATGTTGTAGTCATAGTCCTTCAGGAGCTCCAACCAACGTCTCTGTCTCATGTTGAGCTCCTTTTGATCAAACAAGTATCTGAGGCTCTTATGATCTGTGAAAATCTCAAAAGTCTCACCGTACAAGTAGTGCCTCTAAGTCTTCAGTGCAAAGACGACAGCTGCCAGGTCCAGGTCATGGGTAGGGTAGCTATGCTCATGGGGCTTCAGTTTCCCTGAAGCGTAAGCAACAACGTGACCCCTCTGCATGAGCACACCCCCTAACCCCTGCAAAGAGGCGTCCGTGTACACAACGAACCCGCCACTACTGTCTGGGATGGTGAGCACGGGTGCCGAAGTCAACCTCTCCTTCAGCTCTTGAAAACACGCCTTACAAGCGTCTATCCAAGTAAAGGGCACGTCCTTCCAAGTCAGCTGTGTCATAGGACGTGCAATCTGCGAGAAGCCCCTGATAAACTTCCTGTAGTAGCCTGCCAGTCCCAAGAAACTGCAGATCTCAGTAACTGTATGCGGTCTCTCCCACCTGAGCACTACCTCAACCTTGGCTGAGTCCACAGCCAAGCCATCCCTAGAGATCACATGACCCAAGAAGGTTACCTCCCTCAACCAGAACTCGCACTTGCTGTATTTGACGTACAACCTACGTCGTCTCAGTGTGTCCAAAACCATCCGCAAGTGCTGTCCATGCTGTGTCTGATCTCGAGAATAGATGAGCACATCATCAATAAATACCACCATGAACTAGTCCAAGTATGGCCTAAACACCCGATTCATCAAATCCATGAAGGCAGTGAGGGCATTGGTCAGCCCAAACGGCATGACCAAAAACTCATAGTGTTCGTATCGGGTGCGAAAAGCTATCTTGGAGACGTCTGCCTCCTTGATCCTCAACTGGTGGTATCCAGACCTCAAGTCGATCTTGGAGAATACCGTGGCACCTCGCAGCTGGTCAAACAAGTCATCAATCCTCAGCAGCGGATACCTGTTCTTGATGGTGACCCTATTCAGCTGTCTGTAGTCCACACAAAGGCATAGGGTACCATCCTTCTTCTTTACGAACAATACCGAGGCTCCCCATGGAGACGCACTGGGCCTCACAAAGCCCTTCTCTAGAAGATCCTGCAACAGTCTCACAGCTCATGATGCCATCCTGTACGGTGCTGTGGAGATAGGGCTAGTCCCCGGTACCAGTGAGATTTCAAACTCGATCTCATGCTCGGGCGATAGTCTTGGAAACTCATCTGGGAACACGAAGGGGTACTCTCTGACCACCGGGATACTCTGGAAGTCTGCCACAGGGCTAGGCTCCACCACCACACAAGCTACGAAGCCCTCACACCCCTAGCTCAACAGTCTCGCCGCCTGAAGTGCAAAAATACACCTGAAGCCTCCGTCCACTGGCTGCCCGTGGAACTCGAAAGAAGGAAACTCCAGTATGGAGAAGACGATCTTCCTCTCAAAGTAGTCCACCAAGGCGTGGTAAGTGGACAACCAGTCCATCTCCAGAATTATGCCAAAGTCCTCCATCTGTATCATAATCAGGTCAGCGAGAAGGCTGTGTCCCCCAACACTGACCTCACAACCTGTGTACACCTCCTCAGCTACAAAAAGATGACCACTCGGACCTCTAATCACGAACGGATCCTCTAACAACATACAGTCCTGCCCCAAGCTAACTGCAAAACTGGCAGCAACAAACGAATGCGTAGTGTCAGAATCGAAAAGCGTGTAAACAAGTTTGCCGGAAACTGAAACCATACTTGCCACCACTGATCCCGAAGCTCTGGCATCCCTGTGTGTCAGGGCGTTGATACGCCCCTCAACCTTAGGTGCGGACGAAGCAGCCACACTCTGCGTCGAACGGGTAGCCGCTGGCCAATACCCTCCCCACGACTGCTGTCCTCTTCCTCGTGCCTAGAAACCGCGGCCTCCTGCTCGCCCTCCAGTGCTCGGCGTGGGAAGCATCTGTTGACCTCCAGCCCTAGACGGGCAGTCCCTCCTGATGTGGCCCGACTGGCCACACTAGTAGCAAAGGGGGACTCGACTCCCGCCCTCAGTGGGTCCCTGCTAACAGCTAGGCGGGGGTCTAGTGCTAGCAGCTGGCCCCTGTCGGGGGCCCCCAAAGGCCACTGATGGCCCCGCCAAGCACGATGGCTCTCCTGTAGGTGCCACGTGCCTCCTCTCTCGTTGGCCTTGTGAAAAGTCTGGCTCGTAGGGCCGCTTCCGCCCGTTGTCAGTGTCGCGTGAGAACGGGTTGGTCTCTTCATACGCCATAGCTGCCTCCATCACCCTCGAGAACGTCAACAGCTTTAGGAGTTTGACATACCTTCGAATAGCAGGCCGGAGCCCCTCGGTGAACCTCCAAAGGTGCTCCACCTCGGTAGCCATAGCTGTTGCGGCGAAACGAGACAGCTCCTGAAAATGCATGCAATACGCACTCTCGGTCATCGTCCCCTGGCGGAGAGTGTGGAACTCTCGCCTTCTCTGGTCCTGCCATGTCTGGGGGAAGTACTGCTCGTAGAAGAGGGTGACAAACTGGTGCCAAGTCAACTCGACCCTCTCCTGACCTCTGACTGCCCTCCACCACGTATGGTACGCGCTCACAGTCATCGTCCCCTGGCGGAGAGTGTGAAACTCCTGCCTCCTCTTGTCCTGCCACGTCTGGGGGAAGTACTGCTCGTAGAAGAGGGTGGTGAACTGGTCCCAAGTAGGCTCGTCCCTCTCCTGACCCCTGACTGCCCTCCACCACCTATGTGCCGCGCTCTCCAGCTGGTACGTGGCAAGGCCATGTGGCACTCCACAGGGGGGCGAAGGGTGTCAAAAACCTTCTCGATCTGCTCGAGCCAGTCCTCCACCTTGGTCGGGTCCTCATCCCCCTTGAAGGAGGGGGGCTTCAGCTTCCGGAATTGTCCGAAGAGCTCAAAGTGGTGCTAAAGTGGAGATGCTGGTGCGCCTCCAGGTAAAGAAGCCTCGTGCTCGGAAGTACCGGAGGAAAGTGGGGGTGGTGGAGGCCCACCCTCTCTCCCGCGTCCAGCGCCGTGTCTGTCTCGTGATCCCACAGAGGACTCCCCCTCCGCAACCTCAGGGAGAGGCGCTCGTGGCGGCGGGTGAAGCTCCTCTCGCACGATGTCCCGTATCAGCTGGGTGAGGTCCTAGGCCTGAATGCCTGGAAGTAGTGGCTGGTCCACTGAGGCATCGGACTCAACGCGCCCACCCCTCCGACCTCATCCTCGGCCGCGTCCGCGGCTCGCCTCGCTGCCTCCTCATCGAGGCATCTCCTGCAAGGAGACGTGAACACGGAACAGAAAAGACGTCAATACGAATCGATATTCAATGAAGCAACCTTAAAACAGATGTCAAAAGGTACGTTGTGGTGTCTACTCTAGTTACAAGCACGTGAATTGGTTATTTTCCAGCCAGTTGGTTCACTTCTCGGGACGACCTTACTCTGATACCATCTTGTTATGACCCGATTCTCGAATCCCTACAAGACACGAGAATCAGACCGACTCGACTGATCCCAAGACCTAGTCGTCCAATGAGAAAGTAACCAAAAAGTAGTAAAATAAACCACATTCACCATGCAAGTAACTAACAGTAACAAAAGTACAGTAATAAAGAAAAGAACTACTACAGCACATACCACCACGACAGTAGAGAATTAAAAACAGGTACAGAAATATGATGTTTACAATAAAGAGTAAAGGTGAAACAGAAATACTCACTACTACAGAAATACGGTACAACAAAAGTACAACTACTGGGCTCTACTAGGCCCAGCACCCTCCGCAGCCGTAGGCTCTGGCTATTCAACACCTGGTCCTGAAAAGGTGACAAAAGTGACACGTTAGCGAAACGCTGAGTAGAGTGGCAACCAGCTAGCTTAGAAAATAGTAAAGGTGGACAAGTAACCGTTATTTTTAATTTCTCTCTTTATTTCTCTATTTACTCTTTCTTGAATTATTTCTCAGATCTTTCTCTTGATCTCGAATGTTCCTCGTGGGAACGATCTTGATTGCAGTCTTTTCCGAAAAGTAGAAGTAGCACGTGGTGCTCTCCTAGCCGGGAGAGTCCCCCGTGGTGGTCCTACCCTCAGTCAACCACCCCAAGGTCACTGATAGACGTAATGGTGACTACGGCGCATGCGATAATCGCATGGGTAGCTACCTCGCACTGGCACGCGGTCAGTCGTTTCCATTAACGGGTGTGCCCAAAGCACAGCATGGAACCAGTATAGGGCAGAGCCCTCTCAATAACAGGGGTTCAGCCCCTCCACAGTAACCAAACAGGGGTCTTGCCCCTCCACAGTCCGCGCACCCTCGCCTGACTACCCTGGTTTGCCCAGTGGGTGTAACAAGTCGGTGTAGGATGGCTAACTGAACCCCAGGACCCGTGGGGTGGCTAGCTCTCTCCCTACACTAGTAGCTCTCCCCGGTACTATGTACGTGAGGGCCAAAAGTCGGTATAAAGTGGCCAGACCTAACCTCGGGTCCCTGGGGCGACTAGCTCCGCTCTGCACTAAACAGGGGGACAGTCACTCTCCTTGGTACTCCATACTTAAGGGCCAGCTCACTTCCCCATCCACTTTTCCAGTTCCATTCTATTTATTTTTCAGGAGCTCTACTCCTAATTCCCTGTAGGGTTCATACTCATATTTCTCAAGCCAAGCCATACTAGATTTCATCATTTCAGTTTCATTCGCATATAGCCCGTGTTTCCAACATTTAATATCAGTTTATATACAAGTAGCTCAAATTTAGTTTCCAACAACAGGAATTACATGTAGCAGTTACTAGCAACAGTACTCTACATTTCATAGGCAGCTGTTATCCAATTACAAGTAATTATCATTATTCTATCTACTTATCCAAGACTGCAATTCAGGTATTCAACACATTCATTTCAGTGTTTCTGTTCCTAGGATTCATGCCACACCCTAGGATCTATCATTCAATCTAGTTTTCAAGCCCTAGGATTCATGCCATACCCTAGGATCTATCATTCAATCTAGTTTTAAGGTCCTAGGATTCATGCCATAACCTAGGATCTATCATTCATCTAGTTTTCAGGTCCTAGGATTCATGTCATACCCTGGGATCTATCATTCATCTCAGAGATGCATTAATGTTGGTAAATAACTAAGGGAAGCCAATTTACCTGCAAAACTGGGAGTAATGGGGGCATGATCGGCAGGTCCACCTGCCTCCGCAACCCCCAGAGCCACAACAAAACGAGGTCCTAACACAAGGATCAATCACAAGGAACCACTCAGAACAAAACAAAAGTATTTTAAACAAGTAGAGGAATAAATTCTGAGAAGAACGGAATCTCAAATGCGGAAATCGAACTTCGAACAGACCCTAAACGGGTAAAAAACGACAACTCTGACTCAAATCAGACGTCTGGAACACCTTCCAAACGTCTTAAAAGGTGGTCCAGGTCATACCTCACTCTGAGCTGTTCCTCAGACGTCCAGGGATCCTACTAAACCATTTAGACCCAGTTCCAGACGTCTGACTGCCTCTCCGGATGTCTGGAGATGCTCTCTGTCGTCTGGTGCTGTGCCCAGACGTCTGAATTGTGTGGGAAGGTGTATCTCGCGCCTTCCCAAAGTGAAACCTGCACGCGTATGCAAACGATCTTAACACGGCATGAGACAGAACTTTCGGCAGAACGGCCTGCATGGCCGTATCCGCAAAAGGAAGCAAAAAAAGGAATACGTACCTCTCAGACGTCTGGAGCTCCCTCCAGACGTCGTTCGCGTCGTCTGGACGTAGGTTCAGACGTCTGATTCTGGGAAAATTTCCCAGAATTAGAACCTCCTCGCCTTCTTCCTGTTGCGCATGGCCGCGCCGTGCTCACCCGCCTGCTGCCTGAGCTGCAGCAGCACCGGGGTAACCTCCCCAGCACCACGCTCCCACTGCGCGCCCGTCGGTCGACCCCGAGCTACTCCGGCGAGGTCGCTCTCTCTCTCTTCCTCACGCGTTCTCCCTCTTCTCCCCTCTCGCTGCACCTCCTCCTCTCTGCACGCACCCGACAACAACTGTTGCCCTCGCTCTCTCTCTCACACTCATGCTAGAAGAAGGAGGAGACAGTGGGGTGGTGGGTGAGGGAGAGGGGTATTTGAAGGCGTCGGGGGAGAAAAAGCATCTGCAGGTCGGCAGGTTCAGTCTGTGCGGGCATGCGCGCAGACTCGCAATCGTACGCACACAAAAATTTATTTCCAGACGTCTGGGAAGGCGTCCAGATGTCTGACCAGACGTCTGGACCAACTCCCAGACGTCTTAAAAGTTGTTGATGTCTCGATCTTAACAACGTACCTAAGATTATTAGTTAGAGATATTTTTTCAATTTACAAGCAATTGTAATTGATAACATACCTAAAAAGTGTAGTGTAAAATAAGCTATTCATACCTGTGATTATTATAAATAGGCTGGACGAATTAAAGTAATACATGAATTTAAAATGATATGTTGATTAATACAAGATTGAGTTTTACAATTGAAAATATATACAAGTGCTTTATAAAAATCAAGTAATGTTGTAACAAAACATCGAAAATGATGTACAACTAATAATATAGGTTGTAACAAATATAATAATACAATGTAACAGAAGGTTATATTGTTGTAACAAGAATGTAATAGCATTGTAACTAATTTATATGTTACAAAATGTTGTATTACTACAAATTAGACAATCACTTAAACATATGTGGGCACGGCAATGATTTTGTTAGAAAGTGTGTTACAAAAAAAGCATATGTGGGCAGGACAACTTATCTTATACTTTGTAACGCAACTATTGTAATACAACAAATTAAACAATCACTTAAACATACGTGGGCACGACAATGATCTCGTCAAAAATTGTTACAAAAAAACAAATGTAGGCATGGCAACTTATCTTATAGTAATAAATAGATGCAACACATTAAACACACATTGGTTGACTTTGTGATACAACATCGTTCACAATGAAAATGACAAATATAGAATACTTGTGTTACAAGTGGTGATCCCTTAAAATAATAAAAAGAATGTGAGACGTTGGTACAGGCCGAATGACAGTTGACAATGAGTGAAATGACGCATTACTTATCAGTTAAAAAGGCAAAAAGAGATAGAAAAAAAATATTGCACAACAAAACTTACAAATATTGTGGAAAGAAAGAGTGAGAGCATTGAGTGGCGACAACAACTGTCTAGTCCTTTAGTTCAAGTGATCGGAGGAAGTGGTTTACAGCAATTAGGGATGTTGAAATACTGATGCACATATGAAGTGCATTATGTGGATATCTAACTTTTATTGGAAAAAAATAGTCAAATGAAAATATGCTACGACATTCTTCAACTTTCCAGGTATAAGGGTTTCCTCTTGGATGTCTAAGATATGAAAATAGGACTACATGGTTAAGTTAATGACAAAAAAGAGTTTTTCAAAAAATGCGTCCACAGCTAACATAGTTTGACATAGAGAATGATTGATGGTGTTTGCACAAAAAACCCTTGTGGGGTATGAGTCTCATGATATAATGTTTTTTGTTGCATATTTGTAACCTTGCGATATCGAACATAAAAGATGTAGATGCAAATGTGAATTCCTAGGCTATGCTTCATTTTGTAGGACAAAGATATCCATACATTAGATGTGCATGTTTGAAAGGGATTTAGAGCTAGAATGTGCTTTGTTAGCTATAACTGTCAAAAGTTGTAATAAGTGTGTTGTAATGTTGTAACACAAAAATTTAAAAGTTGTATTACGTATTACTGGGCCTCGCTACATGATCGCTTGCATCACTACAAAGTTTCGTCTATTGTAATATATTCTTGATACAAACTGTTATACATTAAGCATCGTTTATTTCGTAATACAATTTCGTAAAGAATAATTTATGTTGCCTTGTTCAACTATATCTAACTACAACTTTTTGTTCGAATGATGAGGCAGAATGGCATCAGCCATTTCAAATAATAACGACAGAATGGATGATGTATCCAATCCCAAAGTCGAAGAAGAGCATCCAAAAGGAGGAGACCAACCTGTACCAGATAGGAATGCAAAGAAAAAGAAAATTTCAAGTCAACAATCGTCTAAGGCATTTGGTGAGGGATGCATGAACAAAGGTTATGTGAATACTTCTTACCTCTATATTGAAATAGTACACTTCCAATAACAAGTTAGCATTGCATATTTGTTGCATTTACGTGTGCTGTCAATTTTATGTTAAAAAGGCATTGTAGAAATCTGACAACAAAATCAAACTAAATCAAACTAAAAGATAGATGCTTGGAAGATCACACATAGATGATACATCCAACATTTCAAAGAGTTCATGGACAAGCATGAATTGACGGATAAGCAGAGGGAGCTCCTTGAAAAAATGGCTTTTTAGAGGTTGGTTGGGGTGTCAAAGGTCAACATTGACACAAATGTTCTCAAGTGGATAATCCGATCGTATAAAGGTAATAGAAAATTTCTTTTTAGTGGGACGGTTGTCGAATTCTCAAATGAGGTTATTGGGCTCATACTAGGGATACCCAACTATGGGTACGATGTAAAGGAGAATGAGAAAACACTTCTGTGGGTGAGCTATTGTCAAGATAAAATATTCAAGAGAGAGGCATTTGGATAGAAGGTCTATTGAACCATTATGATGATGACAAGTTAGTGCACATATTCATGACATGTTTGATATGCATGATGTTTACTACCTTCTTATTTCCGGATTCTGGTTATTCACGTCTAAGGATCCTTTTAAATTATATTGACTTGTTAAAAGATAGTAAGTACTTTAGTTCGTCATCAGCTGTCGCGAAATTCACTCTATTTAAGATGAAAGACATGATAAGAAAGTTGGAGTCAATGGATGAAGGAGGAAGTTTAGAATCTCTTTGGTACTTGAATGGGTGTGTGGTTTGTTTATATGTAAGTATACTTGACATATCTATAACAATTTCATCTGGTATATATAATTGTATGCCGCAACAAATTATCTTGACATGATGTAAAATACATATGCATCTAGGTTTGGGCATGGAACATTGCTTCAAGGATTCCTACATAAATAGGGATCTCAAGCCACGGTTAACGAAGAAGACATGACCAAACATAATGAAATTGAAGGAAATGGACTGCATCACAAGTGATACGGTAAGTCTCATCTTCAACTTGATTGTTATTGATTTGCAATTATGTACATTATAATTAAATAATATACATTAAACAGGTTTATGAGAAACTTGTTGCTGAAAAGAATGAAATATTTTGGGTTGGTGCAAATGATTACATATTTTCGTTGGAGAAGTTTCAGGCCTCAGGGTTTGTACATAGGAGGCTATTTGTAATATTGGGTTTTCCAGATGACCTTATTCCATCGAGAGTAGAAAAGCCAATGAGGGAATATAGTGGAGATAATGCAAGTGGGGAATGCAGATTAACCACTTGTAGTAAAGAGAAGAATATTCTGAAGAAAGAAAATGAGATTTTGAAGAAGGTGCTTAAGTTGGAGGAAGTGCTCGGTGAATTGCAGTGAAGACAAAAGGAACAAGTCAAAGAGAGTAAGAGCATAGGAATACAGGAAGACATGTCACCAACTGAAGCCATATCCATCAGAGATGTGCCTAATGGATGTAATGGGGGAGAGACAGGTGACAAGGATCTAAGAATGGTTGATACAAATTTTAATGCATCTTCCTTTGATCTGGGTTTAACATAGGAGAGTGTAGGATTTGATGATTTAGGCTGTGTTCAAGGCTCTATACAATAAGTAGGGCAACCAGGATCATGGAGGAAAATGTTGATCGTGACAACAGCATATGTTTGGGAGAAAAATACTCACATGCACAAGATGAAAAATAAGTGAGGGAGAAGAAGAATAGGGAAAAGAAAAAAGGCAAAAACACCAAGTTCAACGGTGGGAAGGATAAAATCGAGAATAGAGATCAAGAGGAGGCTAGATGATGTACAAGATAAAATTGTGGCGAGGAATCTAGATGAGGAAAGGTCAGTGGATGAAGGTAAGTTTGAAAAAAATAAATTAAAGAAGAAAGAAACGGAGGAGACAAGGGTTGTTGTTGATGTCGACGACGAGCATGACGAAAGGGAGAAATTTGCTAAACCTAGAGATGGTAAGAAAAGCTCAAGTTTAAAACTACTTGTGAACGAAGACGTTGATAGTGATGTTGTAAGTATTTAAATAATTCTAGCATACATGACTTATATAAAAAAATGTATTATCCATATGGGAGATTATGAATACTTTTAACTTTATTCTGTTTAGTATCTGTGTGATCCAAGGGACAACTACAAGGGGCGCCATGATGTGATAGATGAGGAGAACCAGATAATCCAATCATTTCTATGAGATCCAACTGACAAGTAAGAATTAGATGATGTGTAATAGTCCATTTATATATATGGCTTGCATATTTGATGCCTACTGGTCTTATTTTTTTTGCAATTCAATTATGTAATACAACAAAATAGAGATCAACCTATCGTGTATAATCACATAGTAATTTGATTTGCTAATACAAAACGCGCATTCAAATTATTTGTAATACAATTATTTGCTGTCTTATCATCATGAAACTCAGAATTTGGTGCATCCTGCATTACTAGTTAGATATTGTATCTTCAACATTATAATATAGTGTTTAACACTTCTAGGTTCAACATGTTTCTAGTTCAATGTAATGCAATAAATGTAATCAATGGATATTCGCAGTTCATCTGATAAGTTAATCATAACACACAAAACTCCAATAAAGACATTGCTTATAATTTTGGCTCTTCTAATTATGTTTCAAAATCTCAGGTTGTGTAGAAACTATCACACACCACTTGACAACTATCGTACGGGGCAGCATCTACACAACCTTCTATATGGAGGGATGTGGAGGATACGTTAAGTAAATTAAAGCCTGGAAAAACTGTCTAATATTTAATATCATTCATAGTAATAGTGTTCAATGTGTGCGATGTAATATAGATTATCGACGCATACATGGATTGCCTTTTCTTTAAGCATTCTATACTTTCCAAGGGGGAAGTGCCTTACTTCTTCGCATCATTGACCATAATGATGAGTAAAACTACTGTTGAACATTGATCTTTGTAATAACCAAGTGTTAGATCATATAAGCCCAGTTGATCCCATTGTGCTTGTCGTATGCAAAGCTTGATAAAAAAACAAAGGACCCAATATGACTTAAGAAGAACATAAAAATTTGGATGAAATCTTTGATGTAAGGCCAAGCACATATGAAAACATGAAGGCATTCTTCCCCGTTCATCTTCCAAGACACTAGATACAACTTGTAGCCTGCTTCAAAAGTAAGGAATTCTAGGTTTATGACTACTTGGGTTATGATAGAAGGAGCAAGGTTGAGGCATATCGATGGGTTAGATTGCATTGTATAGATTTAAATTTTATTAGATACCAATTTTATTAAATATAGCTAAAATGATATAAATATTGTGCAACCTTTTTTCCCTTGACAGCGAGACATGGCAGCAAGATTCTTTGCAAGAATAGTTCAAAGTGAGAGGACATGGGATTGGGGAATACAATTCTTGAAAGACATGCCCCAGCAACCAGATACCAGCACTGATTGTGGGATATATCTCTTGAAGTACATGGACTTCATTTGTGATAGAAAAGAGATAAAATTCGAGCATAGTGAGATTGGGAAGTTCAAGGCACAGATGATGTGCGTAGATTGAGTTTTGTAAATACACATTGTAGTATAGACGAAATACGCAAATCGACTTTTAAATTTATAGCTCAAAATGTAAATCCAAGGTCGTCTCTAGGAGTAATCAAATGTGTGATTACCGATTTTGATATACTTGTATTAGAGGTAAATTTGCTAAAATCAAACAAGTTTAAAATCGCACATTAATTTATGAAAATTGGAGATGAAATCAAGTGCAAGGGAAGTTATGCTGAAGATAATTATTTAATGCTCAAGTGAAAGAAGTACTGTATACTCATTTGGTCAAACACTAAAGAAATATTAGCACCAAAGTTTGAGCAAATAAGTTTAGTGAAAGTCAAATAAATGAACCAAATTCTCAAAATATTAAAAGTCTTCAAACTGGTCCCTAGAGAGTCATGATCAGGCACTTGCAAATTGCAAATGGGTCCTTGAGAATCCTTGCAATTTGGTCCTTTTCTAGCACAAAGGTCCCTAGAGTGTTTTTCCTTCTCTTCTTCACTGTTGGTTGGACTCATCGGAGGCACATCGAACTTACGCTCTAGCGGTTGCTGCGGTCCAGTCAAGGGTGGATGGAGGTCGCCTGATGGTCACGGACGTAATGGGGTGTTAGGTTGTTGGTCAGAGTAGCGACATTGGTGTGGAAGGAGGCCAGTGTTGAGGATGATGGTGGAGTTCTGGCAACGACCTACAATAAGAACACGGCCTCGCAGCTTGAGTTAAATACAAAAAGACCTTCGTCAGACTACGGCGAAGTTGGTGGTGGTTCTGATTTGGCATTAGATGGGCGATAGTGGCATGACGAGGTCAAGGGTGACTGCCAGAATGGATGGAGGTCGACGGATGTATAAGAGCAACATCATCCTCAATAGGTTGAGGACTTTCGTTGGCCGTGCCCTCACGAAGGTGGAGGGTTGGTCAGCGGCGAGAGGGGATGCCCGAAGTGAGGTGTAGGAACTCACCGACGTTCGACCGGAGGTGAAGACAATGCGAAGTAGGATTGGAATCTTGGCTAAGTTCACTAATTTCCAGAATTCCATTTCCAAAGATCCTCCAAACTAGAAAGGGTATGGTCCATTTCGATCTCAGTTTACCCGGGAAAAGCTTCAGTCAAGCATCAAAGAGAAGCACTGTCTGACAAGGATTAAAAAATTTTCGTGAAATGTCATTATCATGAAAGGCCTTAATACGTTTCTTGTAAATTCGTGAGTTCTCGTACGTGTCATTACATAACTCATTGAGCTCTCTCATTTGCAAGCGACGATGGATTCCAACTTTCCTAAGATCCAAATTGCACTTCCGTACTGCTTGACGAGCAACGACCATGTCTGCAATAAAAATGGTGTTTTAAGTGTCGTTGTTGTAGTATATTTGTCACAATACAAACAGATGTCGCGTCATTTTATTTAATTACAATTTTTACTGGTTAGTTTCCAGGTTGTTCACTGGGAGGCAATTATTGATATACATCACTCTCTAAGTCCAAAACTGTTCTTTTATTCCAAAAATGTTAAATTTATTTACAATGAGAATGAATGAATCAAATAATGAATGAATGGATTAATTATATACAAAAGAATAAATATTTCTAGCTACGATACCTTAAACATATGTATAAATAACATGCATAAAAAACCAGTTAATATTACACTATTATTAATTATATACAACTAATATAAGTAATACCTAAGTATAGGTACAAAAATAGCTATTAGTATATACTATGTTAATTTATACTAATATCTTTAGTAGCATATATTCTATATACAGTGACATTTACAAACATCAGTGTAGCCTTAGTAACATATATGCATAACATAAGGCAAAAAGAGATCTATTCTAACATATTTTCATATGTATAGTGATGGTTATAGCTATCACTAAAGCTCAGTGTTATTTATATACAAAAGAGCTCAAACAATACTTACTTTACATATACTTAACATATACATATGTGTATATATATATATTTACAATATTTATATACATATACTATACTATACCGCACACACACACACACCTTACACTTAGCTGCTGAGCTGCTCTAACTCTCTTCTCTTCTTCACTTCTTCAACACTTAGTCATATTTAGGTGCTTCTTTCTCTTACAAACATTGTTCACAAGCCCAAAAATATGTTTTGATGGATGGGTTAGCCCATGTTCGAGGGATACACAGCACCTCAGAGAGGTGGGACGAAACCTCTACTAGTGGGCCAGCCCTAGTTTAGTTTAAGTATTTTCTTATCTGAATCCAGGTCCATAATAGGCCCACATGTGCTCACGTGCCCACACACCTGCACTCATACGTGTGCATGCACATGCCCGCAAGTGCATGCGGCACACCCCCCAAGATACCTGCAATGCTCATTTGTTTGTGCCCTATGCTGACGATTGAGAGGCCGTCAGCGCAAAAGCATCTTATATGCCTTCGGAGCCTTGCATGACCACAATGTGGCACAAAACCTTGAGGCTCTTCAGCGCCTATTAGCGCTACAATGTGTTCTAATTCAAGGGTTTTGTCCCTCAATTCGAGGATAATATTTTAATATAAATTAAAAGAAAATTATATAATTACAAAGCTATTATATAGGGCTATATGATTATACAATTAATTTAGGAAAATAAGTTATTTAAGTATTTATTAAAATTAGTTAAAGTGGGCTATTTGTACATGTTAAATTATGTGTTAATTTCTTAATTAAAATATAAATTACTTAATTAATCATATAATTGACCTTATATAGAATTAATTTATATAATCAATTATTTATTACACATTTTTAATATATTTTAAAGACTTTATTTTATTTTATATATATTTAAATACAAGATTAAGTTAGTTTTACACATAAATAATTTATAAATACTATAATACACTATAAATATAGTATAAATAGGTTGAAAATACTTAATATAATATTATACAAGTGTACATTATAAATTACTTCAATTTAAACTTAAATTACTAATTTATTTTATTTTAAGTTAATAAATTATGTAATTAACTTAATAACTTAAGCACCTACTATAAATACATAATTAAATTAATTTACAGGTATTATATAGTATATATTATATAGTTAAATATGTATGAATAGTGTTAGATATAATTATGTACATATAGATAAGTTTATATAATTACTTCAGTTAATATACATTTAATTAATATAAATTAATACATAATGATACAATAAAGTTATATATATAATAAATCATTCTAAATATTTTATTTAATATATATAATACATATATAAGTTAATCATAGACATTATTTTCATATTGCACACTATATACATATAGCTTATGTTTAAGTTATATTATACAAGTATATACCTAGTATACAGGGTATTTTTCTTTTGGTATTTTTGGAGTTTTTCTTATTTTTATAGTTTTTATAGGTATAGCAGAGATAGGTGATGAGAGAGAAAGGGTGAGGTGAGGAAGAAGAAGTTTCTTTTTGGTGTTTTTGATATTAGGTTTTTTATTGAATTCGAAAGTATACTGAACCGTTGACTGGTATGTTCTACCAAGTCGGGGGTTCAGAATACCTTAAAACTTGGTGAACACAGAAAAATACCTGATCTTACTCAAGATAGGTTTATTTTATTTTTTGTGATTTCTTTTTTATGTATTTTATTTATGTGCAAGTTAACACAAGTTAGGCCTTATTGAATGTCGGCAAATGCACCTAAGGCCTAAGAAGTAGTTCTAATAAGTTGAGCAACACAAGTGGGCATTCATAAACATTCAGTATAACACAAGCAGGATGCTCAATCATTTAAACATACATTTCAATTCATTTCTCAATCAAAATTACATTTGGACAGTTAATCTGAACTTAAAGTGCTGATAATGGATTGAAACACAAATTACAAGCAATTCTAATTGAATTAAAGTTCAATTTCAGTACATGAATGCTTGTTCCATACTAATATAACATTACACTACAATTTCAACTTCCTCAAATCCTTGAAATCATCCAAATTCCCAGCTTAGATCCTTGGTTCTGACCTGCTAAAACTGATATGTAGCAGCCAATTTTGTTGCTGCAGTGCTGCTGATCAGATTAATAGGTCTAAACTCAGCTGCTTTCGTTGTTGTTCAGTAGTTGTCTCAAATGATCAGACATCTTAACTACATGATGCAGCTACTGCTGTTGCTACAGGAGCTATTATTAACAGCCATTGCTTCCAATGCTTGCTATACATATTAGGATATAACTCAAATCCACTCTCAGATCATATCTGAAGTCTATAGATATAATAAAAAACATTTCCATCCTCAAATTCACTTGAAAAACACTCAAAATCATTGTACCTTTTTGCATCAGAGTCTAAAAATCAATCTCTAACTTATAAAGCTCAAGATATTTTAATCCAATCCACTCTCTTCATCATAGACAACAAGAGAGAGATGGATTTGATTAACATTGAATCAACGTATAAATTAAATTAAAACCTTCATTAAGACCATTTGGACCTCATTTTGACTTTCATGGACAAATTGAAATCCATTTGAACCTAGAAACCATATTGCCCAAGAGGCCTTTTGATCTTGTTTGCTAAGATGTTTTGAACATCTAGAGGTCCTGCACACCATAGATTGGTGTACAGAAGCTTTGGGCAATCATGGAAAAAGCATTGGATCATTGCTTGAGCCTCAAATCAGTGCATCCGATTCTCATTGGCTCAAGCTACCAAATTTCCAGAAATCAGGAATTATTGTTCAAATTGGGCAAAAGCTCATCCGAGGAAGGAAGTTAAATCCAAGTAGCTCAGAATCATCGCAATGAAACCAATCAAATAGAAACAACTTCAGTTTGCTCGATTAAAACCATTCAAAGTAATTTAATCAAAAATCTTACAATTGTGTGTGAAATCCAAATATAAGTCAATCAAGCAAATTGGTTCGATTAAAACTAGATCAAGGGTCCTTGTGAACATTTGAAGTGGATGAGAAGAACCCTAGATGGGTTTGAGCATGAATTGGATCTAGAAGTTGGTGAACTTCAAATCCAATTCAACTTTGACGGGTGAGGTGAATTATGGAGTAAAACTTCTAGGGAAAGAAATGAATGCAACAATGGGATGATGAGGAAGCTGTGTGCTCAGGTGGATGCCAGTGAATTCATCTCCTCTGATCAAAATTGATCAAAGGAGGTGTATGTGCACTATAGTAATCTATCACCAATCAACTACTAAATCCATGAACTAATGCACTAATTCTACTCTATTGAATCTAAATTGATTTAACAATTAAGCTAGAAAGCATGTAAAACCTAATCTAAGTGGACAAATGGGACCTTTGGATCTCCACCCGGCGGATGGAGAAAAGAAATGGAGGAGGAAGCTCCGGCGGAGTGAAAGCTTGCTAGAGAAGCTCTGGGTCACCTTAGGGTGCTATGTGGTCCTTAGCGATGAGGAAGATTGAAGGAAGGTGGTGTTCCTCCTGCCGTCGTAGTGGAACAGGGGTTATGAGGAAAGGAGGTGATCGCTGACTATCGGTTCGTACTAAAAAGGGGTTTAAAACGTTGTTGTTATAGTATATGTCACAAATACAAACCGTTGTCACATCAATTTTATTTATATACTTAATTTTTGCTGGTTTATGCTATGTCATTCACTGGGAGGCAGTTATTGATATACATCACTCTCTAAGTTCAATAACATTCTTTAATTCCAAAAAGATTGATTTTATATACACAAATGAATGAATGAATCAAAGAATCAAAGAATGAATCAATTATATACAAAAGAATGAATTAGAAATAATTACAATACTTGAAAACAATTATATACAAACAAGCATAAAAAACCATGTATAATTACTCTATATTATTTATTTACAACTAATAATAATAATAATACCCAACTATAGGTACAAAAATAAGTAATAATATATGCTGTACCAACTTAACTTAACTTAACTTACTGATATCTATAGTAACATATAATATATCTACAGGAAGGTATAAAAGTGTCACTAAAACTTTAGAAAAGCTATATACATAAGCTAAGGTAAAAACTAATATCTATACTAACGTATAATACTGTGTATAGTGATGAATATATCTGTCACTAAAGCTATAGCTTATTTATATACATATATAGCTCAAACGTATACTTATATATGTATATTTACATATATACTATATATATACAATATATATCTATACTATATTATATACAAACGCACACATACACATACTATGCTCACTATACACACAGCTCACACTAACATAACACACATTCACTCAAGCAGACACTTAATACACTAAGGCACATGGCTAACACTTAGATGAATTTTTTAATTGGTTCTCAACCAGTTCAAATCGATTTTTGATCCAAAATGGGTTTAATTGGCAGGCAACCTTTTTGAGAGATACACAGCACCCGCATGGGTGGGACTAAACTTCTACTAGGGCCACCCTAGTTATCATTAAGTGTATTTTAATCGGTTTATGACTTATTACTAGGCCTAATCAGACTCATGCATAGTGTACAGCTCCCAGCCATGCACCACACGCTAATCTCATTTCATAATGTCATGCCATAGCTCAATTCAGATCGTATCAGAGGACAAGTAGTGATATACATGTTTATGGCACCCAGCGCTGATGACGACTGAGCGTTGAGCATCACAAAACATTAATATGGCACTCAACTTGCTCGCAAGTCACCGATGTAGCACTAATTCTAGCACATTCAGGTGTTGCTGCTCCACTGCGGCTGCGTGATAAAATCCTGATATTGGCCCTCAATTTGAGGGCCCATTTTATCTCCTATTTTAAAATTATATAGTTGTAAAGCCCTTATATATGGCTATATAATTATATAGTTTATTTACAAAAATAATTAACTTTACTATATAAATTAATTAGCTAAACTTTACATATTATGCACATTGATTTATAAGTTAATTTGTTAATTAAAGTATAAATTACATAATTAATGATCAAATTGATATTATACAGTATTAAAATACATGTTAAATTATTTAATGCATATTTTTATTGAATTTTACAAGTTGTATTTTAATTTATAGACATTTAAATATCAGTTTTCATGGTATTATACATATAAATTACGCATAAATAATATAATGCAGTATAAATATAGTTAAATTATTTTAAAATACTTAAACTATTATAATAAAAATATACAATATAAACTACTTCAATAATAACTTAATTTACTAATTTATTTTTTTTTAAGTTAGTAAACTACTTAATAACTTATTAAATTAATTATTTACTGTATAAATATAATTAAATTAGTTTGAAGGTACTCTAGTGTACATTATATATATATAAATACTTATGTACAATATTACTGATAAATAAGTTCATTTATCCTAAATGCTTAATTTATAATATAGAATACATATATAAGTTATATGTACAGTTTGTAGACATATTATACATTATGTACATATATAGTTTAGTATATAGCTTATATATACATGTATTTACATAGTATAGATAGTATTTTTGGGTATTTTTTGAGTTTTTTAATTATAATAGAGGTAGGGGATGAGAGAGAAAGAGAGAGATGAGAATAATAGAATGTTTTCAAGATTTTTTTAGGTTTGAGTTCTTTTATTGAGTTTTAAGGTATACTGAACTGTCAACTAGTATGTTCTACCAAGTCAAAGGTTCAGATGACCTTCAAACTTTGCATATAGTTAAAAATATACTTATTCCTACTCACTACATGTTTATTTTATTTTTTTGGAATTTTTATAATATTTTTATTTATTTACAACATAAGCACATTCCAGGCCTTAAAGAGTGTTTTCAATGAGAACCTAAGGCCTTAGAAAAGAGATGTGTGGGCTAAATGTGCAGTGGGATGGTTCAGATGTGTTCAACAAGTCAAATAGAAGGTGTTCCCTTGGATAAACATGTTTTTCCCCTTGATTTCATCCAAGTTTCCAAAGTTGGGCAGAAACACATATATTTTAGTTGACAATAGAATTTAAGAGATTACAAGTCATTTAAATGAGATTTAAAGACACATATCAGTACATGAATGCTTGTACATATTAAATACACTTTACAAAACATATCAGCTCTCCAAAATTTCAATTCCCTCTCACTGCCCTAATGAATCAGATCATCCAGCAATAGTAACATAGCTGAAGATGCAGTAGCTGTAGCAACAACAACATCAGCAGCCACAACTGCTGAGATCAAGCAGCTGCTGTCAGCAGCTTAGTTAGTTGCTAAGACTCAAAAGAACAACAAAAATAACATCTGTTCTTCAATCAGAAATCAGACGTCATAAAAAGAAATTAAGATGGCTGCTATTGCAGCCAGATCCACCATTCCAGCAGATCTGATCTCAATTCAGTGCACAAAATATCCAAGTTCAGACTTGAGAAAGTCTGATCTGGGTTCAAGAACATTCAAATCAAATGATCATTTTCAAGTATCCCTAACTTGCACTGGATTTAGGGTTGGAAAACCCATGTAATGTAGCTGCTATGCAACACTTTAATGTGTTGAATTGGAATTCGAAAATCACAACAATAAACACCTCAAAAATCTGATAAGGCTTGAAAATCACATTGAAATCACTTTTTAAAGTTAAACTCTACATAAAAAATCCTCATCAGCATTCTCATTTCAAATCAGAGAGAAAAACACCGATCTAACACCTTCCTAATGCTATAAATAGCATGAAGGAGGTGTTAGAATCAGTCCAATAAATCCAATTTGAATCCCAATTGTCTAAAACCTTAAGGAATACTGAAAATTCCTTAGGTTAAAAATCAGAATCTCAAAAAGCAATCCACACAAAAATACCTGGTAGAGCCTCAAATCAACCAAGGTTGATTTTCCTTGGCTCTACCTCACATTTAAGACCATGAAGTCCCCAACTCATGACAAATCCGATCATGGCTCATATGAGGAAAAATCCATTACTAGCATCATCTCAGATTCATGGCCATGTACTGATCCATACAAAAACATATCAATTTGCTTGATCAAAAACCCTTCAAAACTCAATTTGATCAAAATCTCACAATCTTGCTCGAAATCCAAATTCAAAATCAATCAAGCAAACTGATTCTAGTTTAAATTCAGATCAGGGGTCTTTGTGGATTTCTGAAATGAATGGGAGACCCCTAGATGGATTTTGAGCGCAAATCCTCATCTCAAAGCTAGAGAGCAATGAGATGAGGGTTTGACTCTAATGGGTGGGTGGATTGCAAATTAAAACACAAGGGAAATCAGAACACGAAATGGTGATGTTAGGGGGAAGATCAGTGATCAGATGGACGAAATGGATTCATCTCCTCTGATCTGAATTGATCAGAGGAGGCGCGAGTGTGAATCCTACACTACACTACTCCTAACTAATGATCAAATCCGTCAACTTCTAACATCTATTCTACTTCTAATCTACTCTAAATTATACTAACTAAACTACAATTAACTAGAAAGAAGTAAAACTATACTAATTCTACTCCTACAAAGCATATAAAGTCCTAATCTAAAGGAGGAATGAGATGCCTAGGATGCAGCTGGTCACTGCAGCGACAAAGGGAGATGAGGAAGACTCCAGCGAGGAATGGGATCCCTGGGCTGCAGCTGGTCACTGCAACGATGAATTGGAGGAGGGAAGGCCGCACCCTTGTCACAAGTACAATTGATGAATGAGGGAGAGAACTGGAGAGTGGATGAAAGGATCGCTTAGGAGGAAGGGAGAGATCCTTTGCGCGCAAGCTCAGGAAGGAGCTTAAGTAGAGTGATCAGTGGATCAGGTCACCTCGTGGTGGGATTAAATAATTAGGTCAAGGACAGTGAGGATGAGAGGAGAGGGCGTGTGAAATTTTCAAGTCAAATCATGGCCATTAGATGGAATCTGGGAGTAGAGGTGAAGCTATGCGACAAATCGTGCGAAGCTTTGAATCAGTTTGAGTCGCAGATCAAGTGGATCAAGGCGTGAATGGCCTTGATGTGCGTTGTTCTTCACTGAACGGTGCACCAAGGGGTACACCATTCTCAGCAGGTCTATTAGTGTTTTTGAACAAAGAACCCTCAAGTGAAATGGTGTACATTTTTCAGAAAGACCCATAAGTGGTATAAAAACATGTCAGAGCAGTCCTTAAACAGGTCCTTGCGACCTACAAACAGGTCCCTAGCAAGTTTTCTAATGAATGAAAGGTTATATATGAAGGACCTAAATGTGAATCTCTTAATGCAAGGTTTTAATGATGTCCAAATGCTACCAAGTTTTTATTGAAGCTTAATTGAATATATTAGAAGTTAATTTCACTCTTAATTTGAAGTATTGAGCTCAATTGTGTGTTCAATTTGCAATTTGATCACCATGTTGTGTTTATTAATAGAATATCTCAATAAATGACCTAATTTTGCATTTTTAGCACAAATTTGGTGTTTTAGGTCTTTTTTGTTAATTCTCACACTTAACCATTTCTTTGTGTTAATTTGTTAGTGCTTAACCTAGCTTCTAACTTAACTTGGGCATTTTAGCTATGATGAGCCACACCTCATTAGGAGGTTAGAGGGACGAAGGTGACTAACTCAAGAGGTGTAGAAGGGAGTCAATCCCCTGAGTGCGAGCTCAGGTAGCTGCTTGATGGGAACACTATCATGAGCCATAACTAGCTCAATTTGGTCTTATAAAGTCAATAAAAGCTCCTACATATCAATCAGAAGGTCTCTAGAGCAAGGTAAGTTGTTCTGAGAAGAAAAGATAAAAATAGGGTTATTTATGCAATTTTACCATCTCATCACAAATACAGAATAACCATGGGATATGCAAGGGGTTTATTAAATGCCATTTAGTCATTAATGTCTAATAAGTGGGTTCATGCAGACAAAAATGGGTTTTCGCACATTTCAAGAATAAATGGACATTTAAAACCCTAAAAATAGATCCGCTTAATTAACTGAGGTTCTGGTCAAGATAAAATTCACATAACCCTATAAAATTCATATAAAAATATTCTCTAGGGTTTGGCATCCTTGAATTGACCATCAGAACCCGTTTTGACCAAAAATAGAGTCACAGACAGTTCATTACCATAATTTGGATTTTTGCATAAATTACCCAATCAAACTAGGTCAAAACCAAAATACAACTTCAAAATTGGATTCCTTAGGTCCAAATTAGGTTTGTATCAAAATTTAAACCCAATCATAGATTGCCTTGACTTAGTTTGCAATTTAGTCCAAGTTTGACTCTTATTATCCCAAATAACCCCATAGGCTTTTGAATTTATTACAAAAAGCCTCCTATCTTTGTCGTCACTCTTTGCAAATAAGTCCTTCCACCATTTTTGTGAAGGAATCCTACTCCAGGGAGCTTTGTTTGGCAAGAACTTGACGATTACCTGACGAATTCCTCTCAAAATTGAAAGCGAGATTCGTCAAGTAATTGCCTTCAAATCAAACCTATTCATGGGATCCAATTATTTCCCAATCTCTGATGTGAATGCATGAGAGATGTGGGTATCCTTCTCCGACAAGCCTATCAAGCTTGGAAGCATGGTCTTCAAGATTTAAACCCTTTCCAATGGCCTATAAAATGAGCGAGGGTGAGAACCCGAGCTCCTTAGCAAGTCTTGGCTTGAGAAAACCTCTTCTCCTCCCTCTTCGGCCTCCTTTAGATTTTGCTCCGACGACCTTCTCCGCTTCCCTCATCCAGCCATCCAACAGTCAAATTGGATGGCCTATTGCCTTCCTCTCCTCGTAGCGTGCCTCTCCGATCAAAGAGAGGGCGTTTCCCTGTTTCTTTCCTCATCGCCATCTCGCCGCCCTCTTAATCTTCTTCGACTCCAGTCGACCAACACTGGAGCCTTCCGCCCCTTATCTTCCCTATCTTCCCCTTTTAGGCTCTCTATCACTTCCCTTCTCCCTCTATTTTCCTTTCACTCTCCCACAACTACTTACGACCTACGCATCGCCCACATCACCTCCATCTTCCTTAGCACCGGCACACCTTCGGCGATGCCTCCAACTCGCTCCACCGCACGAAACTCACTACCACCACTTCCGTTAGCTCCGCCTTGACTCCCACATCAAAATCCCTCAACCAATTCCTCTCCATGACCACCCTAACCACCTACCAAACACCACCACCTTCACAGCTCTGCCCCGTCACTCAACGTCGGCACCATCTTTTCAGGTGCTTCACTAGAGCTCCGCCGCCACAACGACTTCTCCGGCTTTGTTTGTGGTGTTCTAGCTTCGATTGCTCTAGGCAACATCTCCAGGTGCTGCGGCTTTGCTCCAAGCACGTGCCCAGGTCTCTAATTGGGGGAGATACCCTCAGCTGCAGCTACAATTGAAGGAGGTTCCACCTGCGATCGCATGCGCTAAAGCCTCCGTGGGATAGTCCCACATTGTGAAGTGTTACGAATGTGGCATCAGACGGGATTTTAAGACGTCTGGGAAGTGGCCCAGACGTCTGTCCAGACGCCTGGAACCCTTTCCAGACGTCTGGTAATAAAGTTTTTCGGCATACGGGGTTGCGTCTGCGCGCGTGCGCGTGCAGACTGCACCCGCCGCTTTCGTTCTTCTTTCTCTCTCTCTTCCTGCAGATGTGCCGCCCTTTTCTCTCTCTCCCCGCGCGGCCTTATAAAACACCCTCGACCTCTCCCTCACCCTCATCTCCTCCACCTTTTCCTTCTCCTTCTCCCTGCCAGTGCAAGAGCGCGAGCGAGTGAGCGGCAGCAGCAGCGGCCGCGGCGAGCGTGCGGGAAGGAGGGCTGCGAGCGGAAGGAAGAAGCTCGACCGCGAGGGTTCGAGCTTGCCGGGGCAGCTAGAGTCGGCCGGTGGGGGAGCGGCAGGTGTGGGGTGTCCTAGAGGGAGCTGCTGTAGCTCGGGCGGCAAGCGGACGGGGCGCGGCGAGCCGTGCGTCGCGGGCAGAGAGCAAATCGGGTTCTGGTTCTGGAAAATTTTCCAGAATCAGACGTCTGGACTTACGTCTAGACGACGTTCAAGACGTCTGGAGGGCCGTCAAGACATCTGACAGGTAAGATATTTCATCTTCTTCCTTTTTCGCATGTACGGCCATGCAGCCGTCCGCTGCGACTTTGTCCGCGCTTCGTCGTGCTGAGAACAGGTGTGTGTGTGAGCAGGTTCTACTCGGGAGGGCGCGAGGGCTCGCCATCCCACGTAGATCAGACGTCTGGTCGCAGTGCCAAACGACGGGGAGGACTTCCAGATGTCCGGGGTGACAATCGGATGTTTGGGAACCATGGTCAGACGTTCCAGCGGGCTTTTGGACATCTGAAGGACTGCGCAGAACTGAGGTACGATCGATCAACCTTTTAAGACGTCTGGAACCTCTTCCAGACGTCTGATTTTGGACAGTTTCGTCATTTTTTACCCGTTTAGGGCCCATTCGGAGTTTGTTTTCCACGTTTCGAGTTGCGTTCTTTCCAGAATAAATTCCTCTACCCGTTTACAGTAATTGTATACCATTCTGAGAAACTCCTTATGATTGATCCTTGTGTTAGGACCCCATTCCGTTGCAGTCTTGGGGGTTGCGGAGGCGCGCGGGATTGCTGACCAAGCCCCCAGTACTCCCGGTTTCGCTGGTAGAGTGGCTTTTAATTTATTTAACATAATTTGTTACGATTGTGGAACAATTAATAGAGTCTAGGGCATTGCATGAATCCTAGGACTGGAAAACTAGATTGAATGATAGATCCTAAGGTATTACGTGAATCCTAGGACTGGAAAACTAGATTGAATAATAGATCCTAGGGTACGGCATGAATCCTAGGACTGGAAAACTAGTGGAATATATAAATATTGCAGTGTTGGAAAAGTGGAAAGGAAATAATAGCTGCCTATAAATTGATTTAACAGCTGCCTGTTATGAATGAATAAATGTGATTGAGAATATGGATTGTATGAACGTAAAACTGGAACGGTGAAACCTAAAATGGCCAAACCAAAAAGAACATGAACCTTACGGGGAATTAGGAGTAGAACTCCTGGAAAGAGAATAGAATGGAACTGAGAAAGTGAAAGGTGGAAGTGTGTTGTTTCTTGGGTACGTGGTACCAGAGAGAGCACACATTACCTCTTAGTGTAGAGGGGAGCTTGCCGCCCTCAGGTTGAGACCAGGGTGGGTTTGGCCACTGTACACCGACTTGCTGGCCCTCGCATACGCAGTACCGAGGAGAGCTACTAGTGTAGGGAGAACAATAGCTACCCCACGGGCCCCGGGGTTCTGCTAGCCTCCTACACCGACTTGTTAGGCCCACTGGGCAAACCAGGGTAGTCAGGCGAGGGTGCGCGGACTGTGGAGGGGTTGGATCCCTGTTACTGAGAGGGCTCTGCCCTATACTGGTTCCGTGCTGGGCTTTGGGCGCACCCGTTAATGGAAACAACTGACCGCGTGCTAGTGCGGGGTAGCTACCCGTGCGCTTATCGCACGTGCCATAGTCACCGTTACGTCTGTCAGCGACCTTGGGGTGGTTGACTGAGGGTAGGACCACCACAGGGGACTCTCCCGGCCAAGGGAGCACCACGTGTTACTTCTACTTTTCGGAAAAGACTGCAATCAAGATCGTTCCCACGAGGAACATTCGAGATCAAGAGAAGGATCTGAGAAATAAATCAATAGTAATTTAATAGAAAGACGTAAATAACGAAAGTAAAAAAAAAAACATACCAGCTACTGTGCACTCTTCTACTTCTTTAGCTTTTAGTTGCCACTCTACTCAGCGTTTCGCTGACATGTTACACTCGTTACTTTTCAAGACCAGGTGTTGAGCAGCCAGGGTCAGCGGCTGCAGAGGACGCTGGGCCTAGTAGGGTCCAACAGAGTTACCTGTAGTACTTTTTGTACTTTTCTTCCACTGTAGTGAGTAGTTTCTTTGTTACTCCCTGTACTTTCTTTGTTGAAACTTTATGTTATGTACATGTTTTTTTCCCTTCTGCTGTGGTGGTGTATACTGTAGTATTTCCTTTTCTTACTACTGTATTTTGTTACTGCTAGTTATATTCATGCTGAATGTGGTTTATCTTACTACTCTTTTGGTTACTTCCTCGTTGGACGACTAGGTCTTGGGATTAGTCGAGTCGGTCCGATTCTTGTGTCTCGTAGGGATTTGGGAATCAGGTCGTTACATGAAGCAACAGTCCTCTCGCAGCACTTAAGTTGTTTTTCTACTTCAGCTTAGTTGCCTCAGTAAGCACGGGGTGAGGTCCCCTTGCATGTCCCCACGCACGCCCTTGCCTGTGGCTACACCACACGGGTCTAGGCTTTGAACCGCTTACCCGTATACTCTGATCCGATTGTCATTGAGAGAAGAGAAAGAAAGGGAAAGGAAGAGGAAAAGAGAGAGACGAGAGGGGGTTTTGCTCTGCTGCCCACTTCTCGACACTTAGTGATTTCTGAGGGAGGCCTTTGCCTCTGCTGGTGCTAGTGCTGAGCTCTGTGTTGTGCTTTCCCTTGAGCCTAAGGTTTGAGAAAGAGAGGCCTTGTGTTCGCAAGCAAAATCAAGGTTTAAAAATTGTGTTATAGTATAGCTGAAATTACTTTGAAAATAAATAAAATTTATACTCAAATTTTAAGTCTGAGGTCGAACACAGGGAGCAATATGGAATTCAAAACTCAAGATCACAATTTGAATTAGAAATATAAGAGATTGCAATAGGAATAATGTCAGGTATCAATGTGCAAAAAGAATGGAGTAAAATGGTAATTTAAATCACCAATTAGTCCTCACAAATAGCAACTAAATCAAAGCCTCAAATATATGTAATCAGATGTATCAGATGGCTTAAACAGCTTGGTGCTACAGTGCTATTTAGAGACTCAAGGGTCACTCTTCTTCTTTCTTTCTTTCTGTGCTCTGCTTGTCCTGCCGTGTCTTCTCTTCTTCCTCTTATTCTGCTTCTTCTATTCTTCTACTCTCTCCTTCTTTTCTTCTTGCCGTGGCCTTCTTCTTTTTCCTTTCTTCTCCGTGTAGCTCTCCTTTTCCTCTTCTTCTTCACACAGAGGGGGAAGGTTCCTCAAAGTTGGTTAAGTGTCAGCCAATTCTCCAGAGAGCAAAACCCCCCTAACACCCATGAGCTCTTTCTCTTTCTCTCTTTGGGTCACTCTCTCTCAAAGCCTTCTACAGTACTGGGTATTCGGATCAAGCGAGCACCCAGGTCCAAACTCACCAGCAGTGGGTGGTGAGCAAGGAGTGAAGGCTTAGGTGGGTCGGGTGTAATAGGTCCGCGGAGGAGAGGTTGCGGACGAGCACATGATGGGAGTGAGGGACCTCACCCCTTGTGTCTGAGGCGATAAGCCCCAGACACAAATTCAATTTATGTCACAGCTGTCGCTCGTAAACTTCTGATGTGGGACTATTCGTCCCCCCTTTTCTCATGCACGCTACTACTGCCTTCGCCCAATTCACGCGTAAGGAGCAGTCAATGGCTCCAATTGACTGCGCGAGTATGTTCCTGGACCAATTCTGCTTTGTCTGGAGTCGAGGACCTAGAGCTACAGGCTTGGAGAGAGCTTCAAGCAAGCTCGAGGCTTGCTGCGTCAATGGTGGAGGGGGCGAGTACCTGAAATCAACAATAAGGCCTTTTGGCCACATCAGAGAGCTCAGGAAGTATCGCCGGACCATGGTGAGTGAAACGGTGGTGGTTGTGTGGCGTGGTTTATGTGTGTGGGGTGAAGTCAAACTATGCATGTAACGAAAGCGTGCCCCAGACGTCTTTTAAGACGTCTGGGAGGAGGTCCAGACGTCTGAACAGACGTCTGGGATCGTTTCCAGATGTCTGGAAAACAGTTATTTTCGCACGGGACAGTCGTCTGCGCGCCTGTGCGCGCAGACCCGCGATTCCTCTCTCTCTCTCTTTTTCCCTCTCTCTCTCTGCGGCTGCAGGTGGGCTGCCACCCTCTCTCTCCTCCTCGCGCGGCCTTAAAAGGGCCACGCCTCCCCTCCCGTCTCCACAGTCTCCTCCTTCTTCTCCTTCCTGTGCGCGAGAGCGAGCGGACGCGAGGGCGGCAGCGACGGCCGCAGTGAGCGCGGAGGTGCGGCGTGCGAGGGCGGAGCTCTGCCGTGAGGGCGAGCTCGCCGGAGCGGCTTGGCCGGCCGGCGGAGGGCGCAGGGGGCGCGGAGCGATGCGGAGAGGGACCTGCTGCGGTTTGAGCAGCAGGAGCGCGAGGTGCGACGCGGGCGGCGTCGCGAGCAGAGTCCGGGTCGCGCCCTGATTCTGGAAAAATTTCCAGAATCAGACGTCTGGGTTGACAGCCAGACGGCGATATAGACGTCTTGAAGCTCATACAGATGTCTGAAAGGCGAGTTTACCGCCTTCTCCTTCCTTCCTGTCGACTGACCGTACTGAGGGAGGGAGTTGGCTGTGCGCAGGTTCGCTGACTCGCCATCCCTTGCGAATCAGATGTCTGGAAGTTGTACCAGACGGCGGGAGTGACCTCCAGACGTCCTGAGTGACCACCGGACGTCTGGGAGCTAGACCAGACGTCCCCGCAGACTTCTGGACGTCTGGGAAACCATGCTGAACAGGTAATTCTCTGATCCACTTTCTAAGACGTCTGGAAGAAGTTCCAGACGTCTGATTTTGCACAGTATCGTCTTTTTCGACCCGTTTAGGGCCCGTTCGGGCTCCGTTTTCCGCGATTCGAGTTGCGTCCTTTTCAGAATTAATTCCTCTACCCGTCTACAGTAGCTATACACTGTTTTGAGACACTCCTTGTGTTTGATCCTTGTGATAGGACCTCGTTCGGTTGCAGTCTTGAGAGTCGCGGAGGCACACGGGATTCCCGATCACGCCCCCATTACTCCCGTTGTACCTGGTAGAGTGGCTTTAAGTATTAATGAAATCTGTTAAAGTATGAAACCATAACTAGAACCTAGGACATTGCATGAATCCTAGGAATCAGAAATATATGGAATGATAGTTCCTAGGTGTTGCATGAATCCTAGGGCCGGAAAACTAGATTGTATGATAGACCCTAGGATATGGCATGAATCCTAGGATGGAAAAACTAGTGGAATGTATAATACTGCAGTCTTGGAAAAATGGAAAGGAATATATGAAGCTGCCTGTAAATTGAATTCACAGCTGCCTGTTATGAGTAAAGAAACATGATTGGGATCATGGTTTGTAAGAACGTGAAACTGGAAAGTAAGACATAAGATGTTCTGGAACCCTACAGGGAAGTAGGAGTAGAACTCCTGGAAAGCGAATGGAATAGACTTGGGGAAGTGAGCTGGCCCTTGAGTACGGAGTACCAAGGAGAGCGACTGTCCCCCCTGTTTAGTGTAGAGCCGAGCTAGCCGCCCCAGGGACCCGGGGGTTAGGACTGGCCACTCTGTACCGACTTGTTGGCCCTCGTGTACGTAGTACCGGGGAGAGCTAGTAGTGTTAGGAGAGTACTAGCTACCCCACGGGCCCCGGGGTTCTGCTAGCCTCCTTCACCGACTTGTTAGGCCCACCAGGGCAAACCAGGGTAGTCAGGCGAGGGTGCGCGGACTGTGGAGGGGTAAGGCCCCGGTTTGGTTACTGTGGAGGGGTTGGACCCCTGTTACTGAGAGGGCTCTGCCCTGGTTCCGTGCTGTGCTTTGGGCGCACCCGTTAACGGAAACGACTGACCGCGTGCCAGTGCGAGCTAGCTACCTGTGCGTTTATCGCACGTGCCGTAGTCACCGTTACGTCTGTCAGTGACCTTGGGGTGGTTGACTGAGGGTAGGATCACCACGGGGGACTCTCCCGGCCAGGAGAGCACCACGTGCTACTTCTACTTTTGGAAAAGACTGCAATCAAGATCGTTCCCACGAGGACATTCGAGATCAAGTAAAGGATCTGAGAAACAAATGAAATAGTGAGAAAAATTGAAAGATGTGAATAAAGGAAGTAATAGAACATAACAGCTACTGTACACTCTACTGTTGCCTTTAGTTAGTTTGCCACTCTACTCAGCGTTTTGCTGACGTGTTACACTCGTTACCTTTTTCAGGACCAGGTGTTGAGCAGCCAGGGTCGGCGGCTGCAGAGGACGCTGGGCCGAGTAGGGTCCAGTAGAGTTACCGCAGTCTCTTGTACCTCTTTTGTTTCTGTTCTAGTGAGTAGTTTTGTTTCCGCTGTACTTTCCTTACCTGCAGTTCTTGTTATATGATAAATGTTGTTCTACTGTTGTGGTGGTACCTACTGTAGTAGTTTCTTTCCTTACCGCTGTACCTTCTTACTGTTAGTTATATTCATGCTGAATGTGGTTTATTTTACTGTCTTTTGGTTACTTCCTCGTTGGACGACTAGGTCTTGGGATTAGTCGAGTCGGTCCGGTTCTCGTGTCTCGTAGGGACTCGGGAACCGGGTCGTTACAATGCATGTGAAGGTGGGTGTGTTCGGGGGTGTGCTAGATTGATCAATAACCCTAACTAAATTAGGGATTTTGATCTACGGTGAACGGTGAAGGTGTGGAGTGCGAGAGCGACAGTGTAGGTGGGTTGTGGTGGCTGTTAGCGCATATCGGAGGTTTGCCGGCGAGATGGGAGACAGAGTTGCGGAGGTGTTGGCAGGGTTGAATCAGAGTGTTGAAGTTGCTGTTGTGATGAGGGGAAGCTGAGGAGTCGTCTGAGAGAAGTAGTGGACGACAGGGAATGGAGATGGCTCTGGTTTTGGTATGATCAGTGCTGGAGACGAAGCTGGCTCTGACAAGGGTTGGACGACGAGGATGAAGGGGATAGGGACGTTGGCTGGTGTTGCTTGGCGCGGAAGAAGGCAAGGAAGGAGTATCTACTGCTGGTATTGCAGTCAGACGATGAGGAGAGGCAAGGAGGGTCGCTAGAGCTCGAAGAGCACTTCAACCAGAGGAGGAGAGAAGAATTTGGGGGGTTACTCCGGTCGAATTCGAGCTTAAGGAGAACTGTTTGGTCTGGAGGTCTCTTTATAGACCATTAGAGGAGGTTTTGGGCTTGGGAAGCAAGCTTCCCAAGCTTGGAAAGCTTTGCTAGGGGAGGAAAATTTTTGATATCCAAATCTCTAATGCATTCGCATGAGAGATTGGGAAGGTTTTGGGGCGTGGGATTTAGCTCAAAAGGAACGGAATTCCTTGACGAACTTCCTTTTCAAATTTGAAAGAGATTCGTTAAGGAATCAATGAGTTCTTGCCAATTTTAGGTCACCGATGCTTGTAGGAATAGGATTAATGGCGGTAGGGACCTATTTGTGAAAATGATGACAAAGTTAGGGGTCTATTTGTAAATATTTTGAAAGTTAAGGGCATAAATGTAATCAAACAGGACCAAGTTGCAAACTATGTCGAGACAATTTCAGCTTGGGCCCAAATTTTGCTACAAACCTAATTTGGACCCAAGGAATCCAATGGTGAAGTTAGATTGAGGTTTTGACCAAGTTTGTCTAGGTAATTTATGTAAAAACCTAAATTAGGGTAAATGTCTATCTAAGACTATTTTGGGCCACAACGGGTTTTGATGGTCAATTTGAAGGTACCAAACCCTAAAGAATATTTTTCTATGAATTTTAAAAGGTTTAGGTAAATTTTATCCTGACCAGAACTTCAGTTAATTAAGTAGGTTTATTTTTAGGAGTTCAAAAGTTATTTAATTCTCAAAATACGTGCAAACCCTTTTTTGTTTGTTTTAACCCACTTGTTATCCTTTTAAGACCATTTGACCCTCAATTAACCCCTGAGAAAACCCGTGGTTGTACTGTATTCAAGTTATGATGGTAAAATTACAATTTTAACCCTAGTTTCTTGTCTCTCCCTCAGAATGGATTTGTAGTGAATTATGGCTCTCTGGCAGTCATGTAGAAGCATTTACTGAATTAATTAGATCAAAATGAGCTAGTTATAGCTCATGATAGTGTTCTCATCATACCCCCATGCCTAGCTTTTGCTAGTCCCTTAGCAAAATCTCATGGAATTACCTTTAATTCTAGACCATGTGCCTTTCTATGCTCAAAATTCTGATGTGTGCTTTTTTTGTAGATTAGGTCAGAATGCTGATAGCAGGCCTAGAGGTACTCAAGTACCAACCAAGATCCAAACCTGACCAGCACTAGCCTCAGTCCACCGCGAAGGTTTCTAAGGCCCACAAGAACTAACCTAAGGTTCGTTGGACTCCTCGGTTAAAGCATCCGTGCTTGTAACATGTTTTAGCCTAGGTTCAGTTTGTAGTGCATTTTTTTTGTAAGAGAGACAGAAGAATTTTTCTTTATTTTTGGAGAGTTTTCTCTCTCTTTTCTTTTTATTTCTAGCCTTGGATTAGCATTACAACACGGTCTGTATCGGATTCCTAGTTCCCACCATCAATCCTCGCAGGGTCCCTGGCAATCAATGCTTCGGGATAGCACTGCCCATGACAACCCCTGAACCCTGGCTTTCGAGATTTCGAGATAATCTCGCCCATGGCTAAATCCAGACCTTGGCAATCGACATTTCGTGATAATGTCGCCCATGGCATTTGAACCAGCACAAGGTGCTTACATGCCCCTGATAGGATATTTAAATATCCTAGGAGACAAGCACCGAGGAGACGATATGTTATTGCGCATCTTTGAGGGAAATTTCCCACCTCTCTGTGTCGAGAACTCATCCAAATCAACTTGTGTTGATCAACCGCTCCTAATCTAGGTAGCTTTTTCAGAACAGATTTAACGCATTTGTGTGATTTTGATACTTAAGCGCACTGAACCTGACTGTGTGTGGATTGGGGTGCTTAGGTTACCGAGTCCCGCAAACCAGAGGTCAGTTATCAAAGATGAATAATCCCTAAGCCTTAGACCTAATACTTAATCTTCACATTTTCCCCATCCTCTTGAGGTCTATCCAGATCTTAGTGGATATTTGAATTTTTAAGCCTAGGATCGTAGCCCAAGAGGCTTAAGATCAGCGTTCCTACTAATCTCTTTTGTCTCTTAGCACCTTTTGTCTTTCATTTTTTCTTCTTTTTTTTTTTGATTTGGTCTAGAACTAAGTCAATTCCTTAATCTTTTACTAATGACTATCTCTTTTTCTTTTCATTTAAAATTATGCTCCTTTTTGACATTTTTATCTCCTCCCCTTTTCTCTTAAAAAATAATATGCATTCAATTTAGAATTTCCTTCATTCTCCTATTTTTGTTCTTTTTCAAATTTTTTATTTTTTTCTTTTTTTGGAATATGTGATTTTTTTGATGAAACCCTTTCTTGTGAAGTGATTTTCACAGTGTTTTGCACTTTAATACCCCCCATGCCTACGATTTGCAATGTCCTCATTGTAAATTAGGTGGGTTCGAATTTAGCTTAGATCATTCATTAGAACAGGTTTTGGGTGGGTGGATAGGTCGGGATGACTGTTGCGGACGATTTCAAGCTCGGGTACGGGTACTAGAGGTGGAGTCAGCTACTCTAATGGATGAACCCTAAAGTGCAATATGAGTTCAGCATAAGATGTGTCAAGAAAGGTTTCAGGTTTTTTCACAAAGATGACAGGTTGCCTCCCGTTAAACGCTAAGTTTAACGCCATCAGCCGGGCACAATAAGCTTAGAGAGAATGGAGATCAAAAGATACCTCAGCCATGTTCGTATCTGTGAGTTCAATGAACGGCTTAAGTCGCTGATCGTTCATGACAGAAGGTTCTGAATCAAGGCTGAGTTGGCTGATTTCTACGGCTCCATTCCCAAAGATTCGTCTAAGAAGATATGGTCCAATCCATTTTGATCTGAGTTTTCCTAGGAATAATTTGAGTTTGACAACAAAGAGTAGGACTTTCTAACCAGGGTGAAAGATCTTTCTGGATATGTGCTTATCGTAAAAGGCCTTAACCCGCTCTTTGTAAATTCACGAGTTCTCATATGCATCATTGCGTAATTCATCGATCTCGCTCATTTGAAGCTTTCTGTGGGTTTCTGCCTTAGAAAAATCTAGATTACATTTCCATATGGCCCAATAGGCTTTGTGCTCCAACTCGACGGGGAGGTGATAAGCCTTCCTATACACCAATCTGAAAGGAGACCTGCTCAATTGGGTTTTGTGGGTGGTCCTATAGGCCCACAAGGCTTCCGGAAGTCGGGACGACCAATCCTTCCTATCAGGTCGGATAGTGACCTGAAGGATTTTCTTGATCTCCCGATTCGATAGCTCAGCTAGATCGTTGGTGGGGGTGATAAGGAGTAAAGATTCGGTGTGACACCCCATATTTGGTCATCAGTGATCTGAACTGCGCATTTGTGAAATGGGTCCCTCCAACAGAGATAATGGCACGTGGAATCCTGAACTGAGAAAAGATGTTCTGATGAATGAATTTGATTACCACCTTATGATCATTGGTTCAGGTCGGAATGGCTTCAATCCATTTTGACACGTAGTCAATAGCGAGAAGAATGTATTTGAAGCTGTCTGAAACAGAAAAGGGTCCCATGAAATCAATCCCCCATATGTCGAAGATTTCACATACGAGAATCGGTTGTAAAGGTATCATATTGCGGTGGCTCATGTTGCCCAAGGTCTGTCAACGAGTGCATGCCTTATAGTGATTGTACGCATCTTTGAAAATCGTGGACCAATAAAAGCTACACTGAAGGACTTTTGCTACGGTTTTATGTCCGGAAAAGTGTCCACCACAGGCCTAGTCATGGAAGAAGGACAAAATGTCCTGAATTTTTGCTTCCAGGATGCACCTTCTAATGATCTGATCAGCACCAATGCGGAAGAGGTATGGATCTTCCCACATGTAGTACTTGGCATCGAAAAATAATTTGTTTTTCTTGGCCTTTGGCCAAGACAAGTAGTTTACTAAATCAGCAAACTAAGGAAGTTTCGTACTAATAGTCAGGAGGTGCTCATCGGGAAAATGTTCTGTGATGGGTCCGGAAGGGTCGATACTGTCAAAAGGAAGGTGGGATAACTGGTCAGCTACCACGTTCTACTTTCCTTCTTTATCACGAATCTCAAGATCGAATTCATGCAACAGTAAGATCCAACAGATTAGTCGAGGTTTCACATCCTTCTTCGCAAGGAGGTGTCTCACTGCAGTGTGATCTGAATATATGATAACACAGGAACCCAAAAGATACAATTTGAATTTTTCTAGGGCAAATACTACGGCTAGCAGCTCTTTCTCAATAATTGTATAGTTACGCTGAGCCTCGTCACATGTCTTGCTAGCATAGTAGATGACCATGGGTTTTCCATCTATTTTCTGCCCAAGTATCGCTCCTACAACATAATCAGATGCATTGCACATGATCTCAAAGGGTTGAGACCAATCAGGAGACTGTAGGATAGGTGCTTGGGTAACTCGATCACGCAGAATTTCAAATGTTTGAGTGCACTCGGAGATTTTAAAAGGGACATCGTTAGATAGAAGATTAGTGAGGGGGTGCACGATTTTCAAAAAATCAAGAATGAATCGACAGTAAAAACCAACGTGCCCCAGAAAGGATCAGATGTCTTTGATCGAGCTAGGCATAGAGAGTTTGGAAATCAGATTCACCTTGGGTTGATCAACTTGGATGCCTTTTTCAGAGTTGAGATGTCCCAGGACAATTCCCTCAGGTACCATGAAGTGGCTCTTTTCCCAGGAAAGAACCAAGTTCACGTCGATGCACCACCTGAGGATTTGGACCAAGTGAAGGAGGCAATCATCAAATGATTCACCAAATACCAAGAAGTCATCTATGAAGACTTCAAGGTATTCACCTACCATATCTGAGAATATGGAAAGCATGCACCGCTGAAAAGTAGTAGGTGCATTGCAGAGACCAAACAGCATCCTTCGGAATGTGTATGTTCCGAAGGGGTAGGTGAAGGTGGTCTTCTCTTGGTCCTAGGGATGGATTGCGACCTGATTGTAACTAGAGTGCCCATCCAAAAAGTAGAAGAATCAATTTCCCGCTAGTTTCTCGAGAATCTGATTAATGAATGGCAGTGTGAAATGATCCTTCTTCGTGGAGGAATTGAGTCTTCTGTAAGAAATGCAAACTCTCCACGAGTTTGCTATACGGGTTGGTATGGTTTATTCGATTTTAGTCGTGATGATGGTAAGCCCTACCTTCTTAGGCCCAACTTGGATTAGACTTACCCATTGACTGTCGGAGATTGGGTAGATGATCCCTTCATCTAACCACTTGATGATCTCCTTTTTCATGACATCCTACAGATTTGGATTTAGGCATCTCTGCATTTCGAGGGATGGTCATGAGCCCTCTTCAGTGTAGATGTGATGTGTCCAATATGAAGGGCTGATACCAGTCAGATCATCGAGAGTGCATCCAATGGCTCTTCGATGCTGCTGGAGAACAGAAATCAGGCATGTTTCTTGATTAGGTGTGAGTCGAGAGTTGATAATCACAGGAAACGTCTGATTGGAACCCAAGAAGACATACTTGAGATGATAGGGAAGAGGCTTTAATTCCATAACCAGGTTGTCAGCAGCAGCAGGTGGTTCAGGGTAGGTGTCGAGAACAAAGGAAGGAGCTATGAGTGTGTCTAGATTAAGTTCGGGCTCCTCTAATTGCTGGTTTTGATCCTCTTGTGGTTGATCAGAAATAGTCAGTTTTTCCTCGATAAAGTCATCAACGACAGCTTCGATATCGCAAATATGTTCTATGACTATGTAATTAATTCCTTGTTGGGCCTCAAAGATGTTGATCTTTAGTGTCTTGCCCCCAAATTTTAATTTAATTTGGCCCTCCTCACAATTGATATTGGCCCTAGTAGTGGCCTGATAACACTGCGTTGTACAATGCTAACTCTGCCAAAAGGGGAGGGTCTTAAAGGTAAAATGCACAGAGGATACATCATAAATAGGAATAGAAGCATCGCATGCATTGTACAACAAGACTGCTTATACTGCATTATTAACGGCCATGTGTACAAGTACATGGCAAAACAGGCCTCAGATCTGCGATCGGATGGCCTACAACATGTGCGCATGAAGAAGCATAGAGCGCGCACAAGACCGCTGGGAAGGAAGCTTCACCGACGCTTTTAGCATGGGTTTAGCGACGTCGCGGGCATCGCTAAAGCCCATACTTAAAATGGAAACCATTTCTCCCTATATAAACCCCTCCCAACCACCCATGTAAATCATTCAATTCACCTTGCAAGTGTTGTAACACCCTCTTAGCCCCTTTTAGCCCCTCTTGTAGCCAACGGAGTCGACGAGCCACCGACGGAGCCTCCCTCCACCATCGTGGCCGCCTTGCCATCTCCCCTCTCTCTTTCTTTCTTTCCCTTTAATCTAGCTTTACTTCCTTTTTATTCAAGCATTTAGCTACTGTTGTATTTGTAAAACTTGATTTGCATGTTTAATATAGTGATGATGTTGTTCTCCATCTTGCTTTAAGTAATTGCTATGATTTAAAAGATTCTAACCCTACTCTCTCTCTCTCTCACTCATTTTTCTACCACATCTTCTTGCAAGCAAAAACTCGGTATCTCCATGACATTAAGTGATAAAGAAAATCTGGTTTTTACGCCTCCCTGTGATCAACACTCGGACTCACGTCCGTTTCTTCTTTTAAAGCCGATGTTGCGAGCACGTACTATAACGATCCTTTTAAATAAACACGTCTTTCGCACGTCATGGCTAGAAAGGGTCTCCTTGTATGATCGGTGTATTCTTCACATTCTCAAGAGCATCCATGTCTAAGACAATGAAATCCACTGGAAAATAGAAATCATGTACCCTAACTATGACATCCTCAAGCATTCCTTTTGGTGACTTAATTGATTGGTTAGCTAGCTGTAAAGTCATTTAAGTCAGTTTAAGCTCAGATTCCTAAAAGTAGTCTAGTAGGGATGTCGGTATCAAATTTATGGAGGCTCCTAAGTCCAATAAGGCTCGATCGAATTGTATATTACCGATTGCACAGGAGATCAGAGGGGTGCCTGGGTCTTTTGTCTTAGGCAGGAGTTTACTCAAAATGACAGAGTTGGCTTGCTCTGACAGTACGATCGGATTCCCGTCTTTGGTTCGTGGCTTATGCTTAGGTGGACACACGTCTTTCAAAAATCGTGCATAGGCCGGTACATGGCGTATCGCATCCATCAAGGGGATGTTTATATGGGCCTGCTCAAAGAGCTTAACCAGGTCCTCCTCAGGTGCCACGATTTTGGTTGTCCTTTTTCCCTTGGTTAAGGCCTCGGGAAATGGAACCTTAGATGGTTCCTCTAGAATGGGTCTAGGTTCTTGATCTGGGATAGAGGTATCCTGGATGACTATCCTAGGGTTAGGGTTTGTATTACCAGGCTGGGAGTGGCTTGGATAAGGTGGGTCCTGTGTTGTTTTGCCACTGTCAGTAGTAACAGAATTCAATCCCACCTGACTCTGGTTTGGTGTGATTAAAAGAGGTGCTTGCTGCTGATAACCCGCATATGATGTTGAAGCCTCTATCCCATCGAGTAATGAAGTAGAAGGGGCTTGATAAACAAAGTGAGCTTGGCCCTGATTTGGGTTCATAACGCGCCTTTGGTTTGGCACGTTATTCGGATTAGGCAGAGGTTGTGAAGTGCACCAGGTTGGTGAGGATTTGCCATCTGGGCAAGCTGATTGCGAACCTCTGTGATCTCATCTCTATGCTATTTTTGCATAGTCGCATTCGTCTTCTGAATGTCATCTACAGTCTAAAGGATAAGAGTCATTTGATCTGTATGAGTCGGCCCAGATTAATAAGTTAGGTTAGGTCGAGGCTGAGGCAGCTGATATGGACGAGGAGCTTGTGGTCGGGGCTGATATTGAGGTCTCTAGTTTTGATTATTTCCTAACCACGTAAAATTAGAATGATTACGCCATCCAGGGTTGTAGGTGTTTGAGAATGGATCATTCTGAATGGCATTGAGGTCCTCGCAGGTCTGAGGAACCTTAGAAAAGTCAGAATATGAGGGTTCAGAGTTCCCCCAAGTAGAGTAAGTGGGTCTAGAGTTTCCTCCGAAACCCAAATCAAACGGAGGTGGATACAGGTCCATCCCCTGAGAAGGTCGGTGATAGATGTTGTGCACAGCCTCCTTGCCAGAGGGTGGTTGCGTGAATAGGTTTTGCGTAGAAGTGGTTCGCTGCAAGTGTCGAGTTAGTTCATCCACCTTCTTCTCAATAATAGAGACCTTGTCTAGATGACTGGCCATCAGTTCCAAGTCAGCGGAAGAGGACAGACCCTGCGTCCCATGTGCTCCCTTTGGATTTATCAATGCACGGGCATTCATCTAGTCGAACATGCCCATAGATTCATTATTGATGGAGTTCTCGCACATATTCTCGAGAATCTCCCACACGGTATCTTCATGTTGACCCATGATGTTTCCTCCACAGGTCGCATTGACAAATAATCGAATATCCTCACAGAGTCCCTAGTAAAAAGACTAGACTTGTTCCCATTTAGGAACTCCATGGTGGGGCTACTGTTCGCATGAGATCCATAAAATGATCCCATGCCTCGTGAAGTAGTTCTTCTACTTGCTGTGTGAAATGTGTGATCTGGTGCCGTAAAGCATTTGTCCGACCAATAGGGAAGAACTTTCTCAAAAACTCAGATTGAAGTTCCGCCTAGGTGTTGATTAGACGTGTTTGGGTTTGGTACCAGTGAGCAGCTTTATCCATGAGAGAGAAGGAGAACATTTTCATGAGTAGAACATCTCGATTTTGAGCTTCTGACCAGAAGGTCTAGGCCAGATGCTTGAGTTGCTTGATATACTGGAAAGGATCTTCGGAATTACGCCTATGGAATTTGGGAATGGCATGAATCATGTTAGGCTTGAGTTCAGTGTCAGGACCTCCAGCGAGGATTTGTACTCGAGGTTTGATTGCTACCGCAATGGGATTGTAGTGATCTCGCATCATTGGATGTTGCGGTGGGTTCACAAAGGCTTGGAATAGATCATTGAGGTGCTGAAGCTAATTTTCAAGATTATTTTCTTCTACTGGTTGTGCCATGGTGATGGATGGTTCAAATGAATCAGAAGGGATATCGATTGGAATGGGTTGTTGCATAAACAAGGAGGTCGAGGCTTGGTCTCGACAAGAATGAGTAGCTAAAGGAGACCTCCTTACGAACATGCACCGATGGAGTAGATGAGAGGTAGAATGTGATGGACCCAATCAAGCCACCCAAAAAATTTTGGATGACTATAGAGGTTCGGGGCGGATGATACCCCTTAGTCAGAAAGCCATCCACCTAAGAATTACCTAGGCAGCCAGAGAAGGAGAGTCCCGCAAAGACCCCTACACGGTAGAGCGCCCCCATGGGTTACAGGGTTTCCCCCACCCGACCTCTCCTGTCACTAATATTCCAAGTAGACCAGAATGTGGACTTGACCTCTTAAGTCTATCAATTTTAATTAAGAGCAAGGGTGCTTATGATTTCACTTGAACTTTTAAGATGTTTTTGTGAAAAAGTGACCTAATTTGAAGATTGGTTAACCCAACAAGGTGGGTCAACTTCACCTGTATTGTCCTCTTGAGAAATTTAGGTCCCTCTTTTAGTGTTCAAATGAATTTAAAAGCCTGATTTTAGGGTTTTGCTTGAATAGATCAATTCAATCAAGGTCTAGGCATGCATTGTTTTGGAAAGATAAATTCTTGATTAAGCAAGTGTGTCTCTAAAATCCTAAATTGGAATCTTTAATTGGCTCTGATTTGATCCAATTTAGTTTGTCAAAATGTGGTACCTAGGGCTTCAAACATGAATGTGATAGCCCTAGATACCTTAGCTTCAAATGGGTGCACAGATTAGGATTTGGATTCTAGATAGAATGTATCAAATCAGGCAACTTGATGATTAATCTAAGAATATAATGCAAGTAGCCCTAATTGATTTCTTCCTTTTTTTTAGCTTTTTCAGAACCAAGGGTTTATAAGGATTTGAATGGAGTTTTACCTGTTCTTGGAGTGGTTGATGTGCAGCTAATCTTCTTCACTGGATCCCCTGAAATAGGTCAAAGTCAAAAGAGATAGAGCAAGTTAGCATTGACTCAGATATTGCAATCAAGAGATTTGAATTGCACATTGCTCCCTAGCAACGACGCCAAAATGTTCGCAAGTGAAATCAAGGTTTAAAAAATGCATTATAGTATAGCCGAAATCGCTTTGAAAATAAATAAAATTTATATTCGAATTTTAAGTCTGAGGTCGAACACAGGGAGCAATATGGAATTCAAAACTCAAGATCACAATTTGAATAATGTCAGGTATCAATGTGCAAAAAAAATGGAGTAAAATAGTGATTTAAATCACCAATTAGTCCTCACAAATAGCAACTAAATCAAAGCCTCAAATATATGTAATCAGATGTATCAGATGGCCTAAACAGCCTGGTGCAACAATGCTGTTTAGAGACTTAAAGGTCTCTCTTCTTCTTTTTTCTTTCATTCTGTGCTCTGCTTCTCCTGCCTTATCTTCTCTTCTTTCTCTTATTCTACTACTTCTGTTCTTCTACCCTTCTCCTTCTTCTTTTCTTCTTGCCATGCCTTCTTCTTCTACCTTTCTTCTCTGTGCAGTTCTCCTTCTTTTCCTCTTCTTCTTCACACAGAGGGGGAAGGTTCCTCAAAGTTGGCTAAGTGTCAGCCAATTCTCCAGAGAGCAAAACCCCCCTAACCCCCAAGTGCTCTCTCTCTTTCTCTCTCTGGGTCATGCTCTCTTAGAGCCTTCTACAGTACTGGGTATTCGGATCAAGCACGCACCTAGGTCCAGACTCACCGGCAATGGGTAGTGAGAGAGGAGTGAAGGCTTAGGTGGGTCGGGTGTACCAAGTTCGTGGAGGAGAGGTCACGGACTAGGCACATGATGGGAGTGAGGGACCTCACCCCTTGTGTCTGAGGCGATAAGCCCCAGACACAAATTCAATTTATGTCACAGTTGCTGCTCGTAAGCTTCCGATGTTGGACTATCTGTCCCCCCTTTTCTCACGCATGCTGCTACTGCTGCCTTCGCCCAATTTGCACTCAAGGAGCAGTCAATGGCTCCAATTGAACATGTGAGTATGTTTCTAGACCAACTTCGCTTTGTCTAGAGTCAAGGACCTGGAGCTGCAGGTCTGGAGAGAGCTTCAAGCAAGCTCGAGGCTTGCTACATCAATGGCGGAGGGGGCGAGTACCTGAAATCAACAATAAGGCCTTTCAGCTGGGTCAGAGAGCTTAGGAAGTATCGTCGAACCACGGCGAGTGCAACGGTGGTGGTCGTGTGGCGTGGCATGGTTTGTGTGTGTGGGGCGAAGTCGGACTGTGCGTGTGAAGGTGGGTGTGTTCGGGGCCATGCTAGATTGATCAATAGCCCTAACTAAATTAAGGATTTTGATCTACGGTGAACGGTGAAGGTGTGGAGTGTTAGAGAGGCAGCGTAGGTGGGCTATGGTGGCCACTAGTGCACACCAAAGGTCTGTTAGCGAGATGGAAGACGAAGTCGCAGAGGCATTGGCAGGGTTGAATCGGAGTGTTGAAGTTGCTATTATGATGAGGGGAAGCTGAGGAGTCATCTGAGAGAGGTAGCAGACGAAGGGTTTACGGAGATGGCATCCATTGTGGTATGACTGACGTCGGAGACGAAGCTGGCTCTGATAAGGGCTGGACGGTGAGGATGAAGGGTATAGGGACATTGGCTAGTGTTGCTCAACGTGGAAGAAGGCAAGGAAGGAGGATCTGCCGTTGGTATTGCGGTCAGATGATGAGGAGAGGCAAGGAGGGTCGTCGAAGCTTGAACAGCACTTCGACCGGAGGAGGAGAGAAGAATTTGGGGGTTTACTCCGGTCGAATTCGAGCTTAAGGAGAACGGTTTGATCTAGAGGTCTCTTTATAGACCTTTAGAGGAGGTTTTGGGCTTTGGAAGTGATGAGAGACTCATCAAGATCTCTAATTACCCCTAATTAACTAGTCTTCCTAGTTAATTAGCTAAGGATATGAGTATATATAGGTTAATTATAAAATAAGGGATATATAGTAAAGGACCTTAAAATAAGTTAAAAATGATATTTTATCATTCAATTAATATTATTAATAATTTGATTAATAATTGGACTCGAGATCTTATCAATCATTCCCATAATTAATAAGTTAATCATAATATATATATAAGTATGTAATAATTTAAGTAACTTTACCTAATTTAATAAATTAACCTAAAAAGGTCAAAAATGTAAATTTAAGGTCTAAATATAATATTTACCTTATTTATAATCACGTATAAAAGTTGAAAAAGATCTAAGTTAAAATAAACCTTTAAAACCTGAGTTTACATTTAGATCCTTATTACTCATTTCAATCGGGTCCTTAATTCTCAAATAGGTCCTTAGGTTTGATTGCATAAAGGTCCCTATTTTCTTCTTCTTCCTTCAGCCGGTTGAATGGCTGACGACAGAGGGTGCTTCCACTGCTCGATCACCGCACATCTGACATCGTTCCACCTTTATGCATTTTCACCCGCCGAGGAGTGCCTCTGCTCTGTCCATTTTCGCTCGCCGGAGATCTTCCTCAATACCCTCTGATTTCGTCCTCCGTCATGACCCTTCGACGGAGTCCCTTTACCTCCTTCGTCCAGGTAACAGTAGGTAGGAGTAGGAGTAGGAGTAATCTAGATAGTTAGTTAGTTAGCTAGTTTAGCTTATTGTCAGATTTCAAAGATCATCTTCTTTTCCGGCGACCTCCTTGAGTTTGCTGGAGCTCTTGTTTGGTCTTTTGAACTCACTGATCACCTTCCTCTACCACTCATGATCACTTCTAACCCATTTAAACACTAATTCTATCACTTAATCGCCTAAATCATATCCACCTTCAACAGCTACTGTTGCTGTCCATGGCGGCAATAGCTGAGCTAAATTCACACTCACAGGGTTCTTCATCATCTATTCATCATCTGAGGACCCTATTCCACATCTTAATTTGAATAATCATCAACTCTAATGTAAAAGCCTAATTTTAATTAAGCTCCTGAGCTCGCTGTCAATGACGGCTCAGGAGTAGTTTAAGTTATAAATTATTTATATTAATATGATCACAGACATCTGCTGACTTGTCTCAACCACTCATTTGAGTGAGAGACCAAGTCCTTAGCCTCAACCACTAAAATTCTACTAAAACTTGAATTTACAGATTAATCATTCATGTAATGAATTGAAGAAGAATAAAATGCGATCTCGAAGTTCCTTGTAACCTCAGGAACATTTTCAGATAAAAAATGGCACAAATCCACCATCTTGTGCACGATTTGAATTTTTCTGGACTCACCGGAGCTCCGGCGAGCTCCGACGAGTCAATACTGGTCTTCAACCTATAAAAGTTGATGATCAGCTCTAGATTGATGTATTATTGATCATAGAGTAGTTTGAGGCCATCTACTTGGGATTTTAACCACTGAAGCTAAGAGTGAGATATCTTCTTCTCCAACTCCGGTGGAGTTAGAGAAGCCTGCACAGAAGTTTAAAAGATGTTTTTAAAGAGTCTATAAGCTTGGGTGCAGTGCACTGAAGCTGTTCCTGACCTCAGTTTAGTGTAACAACCTACCAATCATTCTGACGAACAAAGTGCTTTAGGTGTTCAGGCGATGAGCCTGAAACCCTAGGCTTTTAGGTTAGATCACCTGTCAAAGAGATTGGGAAGATTTCTGAGGTTGAGAGGATTCTGTTCAAGGTGTTAATTTTGTGAGAAGAAGCTTAAATCAGAAAGTCAAAATTTCAAGTTTCACACTCAAACTGAGTTTGAGATCTTGATTCTGAGGTTGATCTGAGAAATTAAGGAATTAGAAATGTCTCTGAGATTCTGTTGAATGAATTGAGAGTGATTAAATTGAGCTCAGACTTGCAATTCTGTTAGAATTCATAACCGGCCAGTTTGGGTTATTTTTTAACCCAAACAGATGCCAGTGACATATTGTTGAGATTTGATTTCAATTCCTACCCAGATTAGTTTGTTTCAACCCTTAGAATTTGTTGAAATCGATCGGAAATGTTCTTAAGTGTCTGTTCAGTTAATCAGAGTTAGAAATTCATTCTCTAAAGCTTTCAAAGAAGCTTGAAGCTTCTCTGCAACTTTTGAAGCTTGAAGAGCTTCAGAATCCATTCAAATAGATGCAGAAAGTCCAGCAGAACCTATTTAAACCTTTAGTTAAGTTAGAAAAGCCATCCTATAGACACTGTAAGAATTACTTCATTTCCAGGCAGTTATAACCCATAGAGACCCCCTAGATTCACTCTTCAAATCAAAGAGGAAAACAATTCCCAAACCTAAAATTCACCCTGCAATCTTGTAGAGCTACCTTAGAGCTTACCATCAAGCTTTGAATTGCTTGATTTGGAGCTCTGAGTAGGGAGAAATCCTCAGTTGAAGTCGGGTTAAGAGGGGAAACACAGTCCTACATCGGAAGTTGCTGAATGCACGCATAGGTATAAAACAAATTTGTGAATAAGGCTCACCAGCCGTCAAGTGCTCAGCGCAAAAAGAACATCTAACCATTCTGAGCGTAGTGTGGGCGTGTGTGCCTGTAGGTGTACGCCCGAGTGGGCGTGTGTGTGATGTTGGCCCTGGGAGGGCGAGGCCTAGGAGGTGGTTAGGCTGGTTCGGCTTGAGAAAGAAATAAACCAAAAATAAACCGTAATCAAATATGGCAAGGACCGAGTAGGGTCTGGTCCCACCCTCACAAGAGTGCTGTGTATCCTCGAAAGGACCTCGCCACAAACCTTAAACCAATTTTTGGTTAAAGGAAAAACCTGGTTCAGCTGAAGGTAAAAGGAAGAGTGAAAGCTGAAGGCTAAGTACTGAAAGAGAAAATCATTAAGAGTTAAGCGAGGAGTGAAAGCTGAAGGCTAAGGGAACAAGGGAAAGAAAGGTAAAGGGAGAAAGAAAGAAGAAGGAACAGGTGCTAAGGAAAATACTGAAGAAGAAGACTAAGGGAGAAGAAGAAGGCAGGAGTAGAGAAGAAAAGAGAAGAAGCTCGAGAGATTAAGAAAGAGAAAGAGAAAAGATAAAAGAATATAAAAAAATTAGAGAGAAAAGAAAAGAAAGAGAGGCTGAAGAAAAGAAGTTTAATTTCTTTAATTTCTTTTTGTATGAATTTGTTGTAATTGTTTTTAATTGTAATAAGGCATATGTTTGGAATAGATACTCTTATTTGCCTTTAATCTTTTGAAATAAATAGATTTCAAATGATATTTTGCATATTTCTTCAAATTAAATCAATTCTTGCAAAATTCATGCTTTACAATTAGCTTAATTATACCTCCTATACTTATAAGATAAATAGAGTTAATTAATGAATTGAAAATGACTTATACCTCCTAACGAACGACCTGGACTCAACTAGTTAAGAAAATTCTAAAATGTTAGGTTAATTTGACCCTATACTACTAAACGACATAACTTCGAGTTAACCTAAGTTACTTTTCTCTACTCATAATTAAGTAAAATTAACTTAATTAACTGAGTTGAGGTGAGAAACGACCATTTTAATGGCATCGTTGCCACGGGGGCAATTTTTCTTAATTCACTAAAATTTAGTTGGTTTAATTGTCTAAATTAGGAGGTATTTGTAATTATAATTTCTGCTTTTGTTCTAATTAGTTGTGTTTTGTCTTGTTTTTGTTTTGTTTTCTGTCTTCTTCTCAAGTTTACCTTCGCAGGTGATCTTAGGAGAAGGCGGGATTTTGTTGCTATTTTTGTTTCTACTTTTGTAAGTATTTCTAGTCTTTGTCTTTTGATTTGTTGCATTAAAAAATTACAAAAATACAAAAATACATCCTATCTGACTAGCAGTAGCATATAATAAGAATACACTCTTAGGAGTGCGTTTCCTTTTAGTATATTTTTATGAATCTGACTCGGGAAATTCTTTATTGTTTTTCCCTCATCAACGAGAAAACATGAGAAAAAAAATCGTGTAGATCCCTATCTTTGATTTAAAAAAAACGATCACATATTTTTGTTTGAAAAGACTTAAAAAGTGACCATTGTAATTCATTTGATATAGTTTTGAAAGAGATTAACTAAAAAGAGGAAGTTAAAAATTGTGACTAAATCTTATTGCAGAATGCATGTGGGTTTTTCTATCGCTATTGTCTGTTGCATGCTATCGCGCACACAGCGTGATCACTAGAGTCACACGAGTCTATTTTTCTATCTCTCCTCTTTACACCTGTTAGGGCTTTGGTCGAAGATCAACAAGTCTGTCTCACTACTAGAGCCCCGGGGAGCTAGTAGTGAGCGATCTCGATCCTAGACCTTAGACCTTCGAGCCTTAAGGATACGCACTTGCGTAGACACAGATTAGGATGCATATTTTGATACTATTATCTATTTGTTTGCGTCAAATTACTTTTGCGTATCTTAAGAATCTCTTCTTTCCTTTGAAAGAAGAGCAAAACCTGTGTTTTTGTGCTGTTTTGCGGGTTTTTGTGCCGCTATTTTTCGGTGGTGTGTGTGTGCATTTGCACTTTTTTTCTCTCGTTTTATGGACAGGAGGCGATCCTTGTATTCGCCTCTTGCACCATCTTTGACAGGTGATCCTAGGCCGGTTGCAGATAAGCAACCAATGGTTTTCCCGTCTGATCTATCTACTTCTACGGATCAGTTGCAGAATCAAAATCCCAAGATCCCTTCCTCTTCTGGTCAGGGGGAGATGACGCCTTTTGATATTCATGAGGCGCTCTTAAACCAGAACCTTAGGATGCTTGAGCAGACTAGACAGATTAATCTATTAACAACAACCTTAAATAATTTGCAGACTCTTCAAACCCGTCCTCCACCTCAACTTGAGGCAGGTTCTGACATCCTTGATTTACCGATTCCTCGTCCAAGGCCTCTACTTAGAGATTACTACAACCCATCTAATGCACAAGTAGAGCCTAACGTTAGGATACCTATTGGGGAGAATGATCCTGAATTAAAGTCGAATATCATTGGTCTAATCCCTCACTTTCATGGATTTGCATCCGAGGATCCATTCCAACATATAGAAGATCTAAAGAATCTATCTCAAACTCTTGGACCTCGAAATTAGAATAGGGAAATCCTATTAATGAAGATGTTCTCTTTTAGCCTTAAAGACAAAGCTGCTTACTGGTACAGAACTATTGCAAGACCAATCTAAACTTGGGTTGAACTCGAATCTGCTTTTCTAAAGAAATTCTTTCCTATTGGTCGAACTAATGCTTTAAGGCGAGCAATTACTACTTTCATTCAAAATCAAGGAGAACCAATTCATGAAGCGTGGGAACATTTTCATGAATTGCAAAGGAAATGCCCACATCATGACATCCCTCGTTGGCAACTTATGCATATCTTTTACAACGGTTTACAAGAGGGCATTCGCAATCTAGTCGATGCCACTTGTGGAGGGAACTTCCTAAATCGTGACGCAGAATCTGCCTCAAAATTATTTGAAGGGATGGCGGAAAACTCGATCAACAACTCATCAATGTCGCAATTTACGCGGGGAGCAAACACGAATCATCAGAATCTACACAAGGGCATTCACGAGATTGGTAACCCGTCCAGTTCAAAGGACTTAGAGATAATTGCAGAAAAACTGGGCAAAGTCGACATCGTAGCAAAGCATCTCGACGAGGTCAGAAATACGATGAAGACTCTTATGCCTCTACATGCTACAAATCCCGCGTATCCACTTGTTTCGCAAATTCCCGCGGGGAGGGAATTTGTGAATAATCTGGATTCTAAAGATCCATCTTCCTTGGGTTTTCTATCTACTCTTTCACCAACCCAAGGAGGGACCTTTGTCCCACAATCTTACCCACCCTTTTCCCCACCCTTATCTTTTGCATGAAACATGCCTTATCCTCTTGATTTGAATGCCATTCAGGGATACACACCAAGATCAAACCCATATTCAAATTCCTATAATCCTGGATGGCGTAATCACCTTAATTTCTCTTGGTCTAACCATACAGACCATCATATCCCACTCAGACTAGGCAAAACCCGCCTACATTGTCGTTTCAGCAACATAATGTGAGGCCATTTTATGCAGGTTTGCAAAACCTCATAGGGCCAAATAGAGATTCACAGCTAGATCAGATTTTAAGAGTTGCGACTGAGAGCCAGCGACAAAATGCTGAGGCTATTGCTGAAGTCCAACGACAATGTTCGGCAGAATTGTCTAATCTCAGGGGTCAAATCACGCAGTTAGTTGAATCTCGTCAGCTAGGGGCCCTTCCATCCTAGCCAATTCCAAACCCTAGGAATATCTAGCAAAGACAACACCCGGGAGTTCAAAATCCGAATCAGGGACATGTCCATCTTCTTAATCAATTACCGCTGAATCCAAATCTAAATCCAAATCTTAATCCACCTATTTCTAATCGGGATTTCGAATATCCAAATCAACAACAATCAATTTTGAATCAACCACTAATCAATAATCCATCTTTCCAAAGTACACAGCATCTTCTTCTTCATCAGCTACTTCTTCTCATGCGGGTATTAACTCTGTTACAACCCACCATGGAACTACCACTAGGGATCCAGTTTATCCAAGGAACCTATCCTAAGACCCTAGTACATCTAGATTAACCCCTGTTTCTACACCTAGAAGAGGTGCAGAACCCGATCCCGCAATTCCCGTTAATTCGCGAGATCAGGGAAATACTCAGTAGAATAGGAAATTCACGTCCCATTCCCAGAAGCTTTGAAGAAGACTAGGAAAAAAAACAACCTGTTACATTAGATGAAGATTTGATTAAGATTTTTGAACAGGTACACATTAATATCCCACTCCTAGATGCTATCAAACACATTCCAACTTACGTAAGATTTCTTAAGGAATTATGTACTCCTAAGCGTAAGTCGAAGAAAGGAAGCACTGTGGTACTTTCAGAGCATGTGAGCTCTATTATTTCAAGTATGCTTCCTTTGAAAAAGAAAGACCCAGGATCTCCATTTATTTCTTGTATAATTGGGGGTCAATGTTTTGATAGAGTTCTCCTAGATTTAGGAACTTCTATTAACCTTATTCCTTTCTCTTTGGTAAAATATTTCAAAATAGAAAACCTTAAGTCTACCAATGTGACTTTACAATTAGCTGATAGATCTATCAAGTCACCTAAAGGAATGTTGGAGGATGTTATTGTGAGAGTTCGGGATTTTTACTTCCCTGTAGATTTTATTGTTCTTGATATGGAAGTACCTGAATACATTAGCCACACCCCAATTATCTTGGGGAGACCCTTTTTGGCTACTGCAAAAGCCAACATTGATTGTGAATCATGAAAGATTGAATTGAAATTTGGGGAGAAGAAAATTAAGTTAGATATATTTAGAGCTTTTAATGGATTTGGTTGTGAATGGATTGAGGAAATAAAATCTATAGCAGCTTTTGAGGATGACATCAGTTCTTTAGAACTAGAGAGCACACCTTTTGATATTCCATACCCTCAAAGCAACGAAATCATTTTTTTGGAATCTCCACTCAATCCTGAATCTGAATCTGAATTTGAATCATCTAATTCACTTTTCACAATTGAAAATCCCACCCCAAATCCTGCTGTTGATTCTACTCCTGTGCTTGAATTGAAACCATTGCCTGACAATCTTAAATATGTATATCTCGAATCTGATCAAACATATCCTGTAATAATCAATTCTCATTTATCTCAATCACAAGAATCTAAATTGATCAAGGTTCTTCGAGATCACAAGAAGGCAATTGGGTGGACTTTACATGATCTCACCGGGATTAGCCCCAATTTTTGTACTCATCGCATTTATATTGAAGATGGGCATGACCTTCAAGAGAAGCTCAAAGATGTCTAAATCCGAATTTAAAGGAGGTCGTTAAGAAAGAAATAATAAGTGGCTTGATGCTGACATTATCTATCCCATATCTGATAGCCCTTGGGTGAGTCCTATTCAAGTGGTACTCAAAAAGGCAGGATCACCATAATCAAAACTGAATTTGGAGAAACCATTCCAACACGAATTGTGAATTCATGGTGGGTTTGCATTGATTATTGTACATTGAATACTATTACAAAGAATGACCATTTTCCTTTACCATTCATTGATCAGATCCTTGAGAGATTAACTGGTAATAGGTTCTTCTGCTTTCTAGATGATTACTCTGGATATAATCAGGTTGCAATTTATTCCGAAGATCAAGGGAAAATGACTTTCACCTGCCCCTTCGGAACCTTTGCTTTCCGAAGAATGCCATTTGGGCTTTGCAACGCACCCGCGACTTTTCAGCGTTGCATGTTAGTCATTTTTACCGAAATGGTGGGTGAATATTTGGAGGTCTTTATGGATGATTTTTCAGTCTTCAGGGAGACATTTGATATTTGCTTGGATAATTTGTCGAAGGTTCTAAAAAGATGCATTGAAGTAAACCTTGTCCTTAGTTGGGAGAAGAGCCATTTTATGATTCTAGAGGGCATAGTACTTGGCCACCTCGTATCTGAGAGGGGTATCCAAATAGATCAAGCCAAGATCAATCAAATTGCAAATCTTCCAATTCCTGACTCGATCAAAGGCATTAGATCATTTCTCGAGCATGTGAGATTTTATAGGAGATTCATTCTTGATTTTTCAAAAATTGTCCGACCACTCACAAACCTCTCACAAAGGATGCGACTTTTGAGATGAGTGAGGAGTGTATTACATCATTTGAAACTTTGAGAAACAGAGTTACACAGGCTCCAATTTTGCAACCACCTAATTGGGATTTACCATTTGAAATCATGTGTGACGCATCAGATTATGCAATAGGAGCTGTTTTGGGATAGAAAATTGAGAAGAATCCGATGGTAATTTACTATGCTAGTAAAACATTGAATGAGACACAAAGGAATTACACAGTTATAGAGAAAGAGTTACTAGCAATAGTATTTGGATTAGAAAAGTTCAGATCTTATATACTCGGATCTCAAATCATAGTGTACTCTGATCTCTCAGCTATTCGACGCCTTCTATCTAAGAAGGACACGAAATCTAGGTTGATCAGATGGATCTTGCTTTTACAAGAATTTGACCTAGAAATTCGTAATATGGCGGGTCGACAGAATGCTGTTGCAGACCATCATTCTTGCCTTCCTTCTGATACAATCGAATCATCTCCAATCACTGAACACTTCCCTGATGAACATCTTTTGACTATATCCACATATCTTCCTTGGTATGCAAATATTGTTAATTATTTGGTTACACATCAATTCTCGCCAGACTGGGATAGGAATCGCAAATCACGACTCAAAGCAGAAGCCAAATACTATTTTTGGGAAGATCCATATCTTTTTCGACTCTGTAATGATCAAATCATCAGGAATTGTGTCACCTCTTCTAAGATTGATTCTATCCTATCTTTTTGTCATGACTAGGCCTGTTGTGGTCACTTTTCTGGTAGAAAGACCGCTGCAAAAGTTTTGCAATGCAAGTTTTATTAGTCCACATTATTTGCTGATTCGCAGACTTATTGTAAGGCATGTAGTCACTGCCAAACACTTGGTGGCATGTCATGAAAAGACATGATGCCTTTGAACCTAATTATAGTCTGCGAAATCTTTGATATTTGGGGCATAGACTTTATGGGTCCGTTTCCATTCTCTTTTGGTTTCCGCTATATTTTACTTGCTGTCGATTATGCTTCTTGTTTGATTGAAGCCATACCCACACGCATAAACGATCATCGTGTTGTCATTCCTTTTATACAGAGTCACATTATCTCTCGTTTTGGGGTACCTCGTGCCATTATTTTTGACGGCGGTTCCCATTTTATTAACGCCCAGTTTAGAACTTTACTTAGAAAATATGAGGTTACACATCGTATTTCTACACCTTATCATCCCTAGACTAATGGGCAAACCGAGGTCTCTAATTGGGAGATCAAAAAGATCCTTCAAATGATAATCTGGCTTGATAGGAAGGATTGGTCTTCTCGTTTAGATGAGGCTTTGTGGGCTTATAGGACTGCTCACAAAACACCAATAGGCATGTCACCATACAGACTTGTTTACGAGAAACCCTGTCATCTTCCCATAGAAATTGAACACAAGGTCTATTGGGAATTAAAGCCTGTAATTTAGACCTCGTGAAGGCTGGTGAAAATCGTAGGTTGTAGCTTAGCGAATTTGAGGAATTACGTCATGATTCTTATGAGAGTTCAAAGTTGTATAAGGAGAAACTTAAAGCCTTCCACGATAAATTTATTTCTCGCAAATCCTTTTCACCTGGTCAGAAGGTGTTGTTGTTTGATGCCCGTTTGAAGCTCTTCCCTAGTAAACTTAGGTCTACATTGCAAGGGCCATTTATTATTGCTAGAGTCTTCGACAACGGAGTTGTCGAAATCACTGAACCCAATAAGGATCAACCCTTCAAAGTCAATGGTCAACGTTTAAAACCTTTCTTGGAATCACATCCTTTGGGTCTTGTTGGAGAATGTTACATGCTCCACTAGGGTTTGTCTTTCCATCCATTCACCAGATTTGTACATAGCTGTTTCCTGTTTTATACCTTTTGATTTTCTTCAACACTTACTCTGATCTTTCACTTCATATTATACTGATTACCTTCATTTAGTTCGACTGACCACTCTGACCTTTGGTCAGACTTGAAATCGTCTGCACAGAGATCTTTGATCTCCTCTATTCGACTCCTTCCATCACCTTATACTAAATGAAGTGTAATATCTTTTCACCCTTATTACAATGAGGACATTGTAAATTCTTAGCTTGGGGGGTGTTGAAGTGAAATTTTCACTTTAAGTGTGTGTAAAAAGATAAAAATAAAAAAAAGACATAAAAATTAAATATCCACGAAATTTTAAAAAAATAGAAATTCCAAAAATGATAAAACTTTTCAAAATAAAAAATTTCATAAAAATTTGAAAAATTTTAAATTTATAAAAATTGGAAAACCTTATAAACATAAAAATAAAAATATATAAATACAAAAATTTGAGAAATGAAAATTCATAAAAATAATAAGAGGGGTATATTCATCTATAATAAAGAAGAAAAGAAGAAAAAAAATAAAAAATATATATATTTATTATATTTAAGAGCTTAATTTTCTTTTAGGTTAGAAACTAAAAATATGTATATAGAATATATATAGAGTATTTAAGAGCATTCAACTCTTATTTAGATTTTTACTTAAACATTTTGTAAAAACACTTTTGTTTTTAAAATTTTTTAAACAAGATTTTATTTGAATTTGGAATCTTTAAATCTTTTAAAGTTTAATTTTTCTATTCTTGCTTTGAATTAAGAAACTAAGTGTATTAAGATTTAAACTTAAGTTTTTGGGTTAAATTATAACTTTCTAATAAATTAGATTAAGTAATCCTTTTGCTTTTTGAAATTTTGATTTTATCATAAAGTTAAGTAAAAAGACCAGATATTCAGAGTTAATTAAATAGAGAGTTAGTAGAATTTTAGCTTACAAGTCTTACAGGCTAAAGATAAATAACTAGACTTGGTAAATTTTGTCTTGACAGATCCTATAGGAGGAAACTAAGAATTTAAAGAACCTGAGAGTGAAGGGCTTTATTGTCCAAGCTCTAGTTTGAGAGCTAAGTAACCTTAACATCTAAATTCACACACATAGAATTGTCTTGTTGGCATCTGAGACCGCGAAAACACAGAGGTTAAGAGATCGATTTTGAATCCTCTTTAGTCCAAGGATTTCCGCAGGGTGGTTCTTGAAAGGGTGAAGGATGTGCCACTCACCTAGAAAAAGGATTTGGAGAATTATGTTGGTAAGAAAAATGAGAAGGGGGGAAATTAAAAAAGAAAGAAAAATAAAAAATAAAACACTCTGCAGTTAAGTGCCTTGTTACAAATGGGTGCATATGTAGATTTCCATAATAAAAAGAAAGCATCTCAATACAAATGGATGCTACCCTTCCTTCCATCAAATAAAAGAACACCTCGCTACATATGGGTGTTCTAACCTATAGAAAAAGTGAAAAAAAAATATGGACATAAAAATATTAGGAATAAGAGACCCAGTGGTCCACCGGGGAGATATACACAAAAAGTATTGACCTTAGGATAGAAAACTAGTGAGGAGAAAGTAACCAAACCTGAGTAAGGGCAAGACAAAGGCTTGAATTGGAATAATTGGGATTGGAAATTGATGTCTTAAGATCTGGATGTTTGCAACTTTGGATGCTTTTAGGACAATTCTCTTCACTAAGCATAGATGTTTTAAAATCATAGCTACTGAACCTTAATATTGGGCAATGAAGCCTAAAAAATCAGGTTTTGAGGATTTTAAGTTGAGACCTAAAGGAGAAGAATTGATAGAATCCTAGGTCTAGAAGTTGTCTTAGTACTGTAGGCTAGTAAAGTTGTCTTAGTACTGTAGGCTAGTAAATTAGAGTTTTACTACTCTAAGTTTGATTAATAATGAGTATCTGGTCAATTTACTTAAACTTATATTGATAGAAGTCAAATATCATAAACAAAGGATTAACTTAAATCTATTGAGTTTTTGAGTTAAAATTTAATTCCCAATTCTTAAGTTTTGTTTTCTTAAAATACTTTGTATTCTAATTTGAGTTAAGCATAGTTACAAAGGAATAAGAGATTTTTGAGAATTCTAATTCTTAATAAAATTCTTATTAACAACATTGTTTTAAGTGTGTTTTGAAAATGTTATAAGTATAAGTCTAAGTAAGAAAATTTTCACAAGTGCTCTGTATATTAAACCTAAAAAATTTTCTGACTTAAGCTTTCCTCTACATAGTTGTTATTTATATTAATTTTAAACCAAGTGCTTTAAATCATCATATTTTTAGTTAATTTTGCTAAAGACTAGCAAAACTTTGGCTTGGGGGTATGATGAGAGACTCATCATGATCTCTAATTACCCCTAATTAACTAGTCTTCCTAGTTAATTAGCTAAAGATATGAGTATATATGGGTTAATTATAAAATAAGGGATATATATGAAAGGACCTTAAAATAAGTTTAAAATGATATTTTATCATTCAATTAATATTATTAATAATCTGATTAATAATTGGACTCGAGATCTTATCAATCATTCCTTTAATTAATAAGTTAATCATAATATATATATAAGTATGTAATAAATTAAGTAACTTTACCTAATTTAATAAATTAACCTAGAAAGGTCCAAAATGTAAATTCAAGGTCTAAATATAATATTTACCTTATTTATAATCACATATAAAAAGTTGAAAAAGATCTAAGTTAAAATAAACCTTTAAAACCTGAGTTTACATTTAGATCCTTATTACTCATTTCAATTGGATCCTTAATTCTCAAATAGGTCCTTAGGTTTCATTGCATAAAGGTCCCTATTTTCTTCTTCTTCTTCTTCTTCCTTCAGCCGGTTGAACGGTTGACGACATAGGGTGCTTCCACCGCTCGATCACCGCACATCCGACGTCGTTCCACCTTCTCCAAGCTTTTGGAGCTTGTGCTCACCATCCCATTCTCATCCATTGGTTTGGATGATTCCTTAATCCTAATTTTAGGTGGGAGTTAACCTCACCGTACTCGGAGACGACGTCAGTGGTTAACCTCCTCTAGCTCCTCGCACGTCCAGACTCCGCCGCCCTCTTCATCACCGTCAACTATAAATAGCCCCTTACCACCTCGATTTCTGGCAAGTTGGCTCCCTTCCCTCTTCTTCACTGTAGCCGACCCAATAGGATATTCTTCTACAACTCCAGCGATCTTCTACATCAATCTCCGACTTCTTTCGTCCATCCTAATCGGCTTAGGAACTTCACTGAGGTCTGCTGCGTTCTTGGACAAAGGTGACGACCGAGGAGTGCCTCTGTTCTATCCATCTTCGCCCGCCGGAGATCTTCCTCGATACCCTCTGATTTCGTCCTCTGTCATGAGCTTTCGACGGAGTCCCTTTACCTCCTTCGTCCAGGTAACAGTAGGTAGGAGTAGGAGTAGGAGTAGTCTAGATAGTTAGTTAGTTAGTTTGGCTTATTGTCAGATTTCAAAGACCGTCTTCTTCGACTCTGGTGAGCTCCTTAAGTTCGCTGGAGCTCTTATTTGGTCTTTTGAACTCACTGATCACCTTCCTCTACCACTCACGATCACTTCTAACCCATTTAAACACTAATTCTATCACTTAATCGCCTAAATCATATCCACCTTCAACAGCTACTGTTGTTGTCCATGGCAGCAATAGCTGAGCTAAATTCACACTCACAGGGTTCTTCATCATCTATTCATCATCTGAGGACCCTATTCCACATCTTAATTTGAATAATCATCAACTCTAATGTAAAAGCCTAATTTTAATTAAGCTCCTGAGCTCGCTGTCAATGACGGCTCAGGAGTAGTTTAAGTTATAAATTATTTATATTAATATGATCACAGGCATCTGCTGACTTGTCTCAACCACTCATTTGAGTGAGAGACCAAGTCCTTAGCCTCAACCATTAAAATTCTACTAAAACTTGAATTTACAGATTAATCATTCATGTAATGAATTGAAGAAGAATAAAATTCGATCTCGAAGTTCCTTGTAACCTCAGGAACATTTTCAGATAAAAAATGGCACAAATCCACCATCTTGTGCACGATTTGAATTTTTCTGGACTCACCGGAGCTCCGGTGAGCTCCGACGAGTCAATACTGGTCTTCAACCTATAAAAGTTGATGATCAGCTCTAGATTGATGTATTATTGATCATAGAGTAGTTTGAGGCCATCTACTTGGGATTTTAACCACTGAAGCTAAGAGTGAGATATCTTCTTCTCCAACTCCGGTGGAGTTAGAGAAGCCTGCACAGAAGTTTAAAAGATGTTTTTAAAGAGTCTATAAGCTTGGGTGCAGTGCACTGAAGCTGTTCCTGACCTCAGTTTAGTGTAACAACCTACCAATCATTCTGACGAACAAAGTGCTTTAGGTGTTCAGGCGATGAGCCTGAAACCCTAGGCTTTTAGGTTAGATCACCTGTCAAAGAGATTGGGAAGATTTCTGAGGTTGAGAGGATTCTGTTCAAGGTGTTAATTTTGTGAGAAGAAGCTTAAATCAGAAAGTCAAAATTTCAAGTTTCACACTCAAACTGAGTTTGAGATCTTGATTCTGAGGTTGATCTGAGAAATTAAGGAATTAGAAATGTCTCTGAGATTCTGTTGAATGAATTGAGAGTGATTAAATTGAGCTCAGACTTGCAATTCTGTTAGAATTCATAACCGGCCAGTTTGGGTTATTTTTTAACCCAAACAGATGCCAGTGACATATTGTTGAGATTTGATTTCAATTCCTACCCAGATTAGTTTGTTTCAACCCTTAGAATTTGTTGAAATCGATCGGAAATGTTCTTAAGTGTCTGTTCAGTTAATCAGAGTTAGAAATTCGTTCTCTAAAGCTTTCAAAGAAGCTTGAAGCTTCTCTGCAACTTTTGAAGCTTGAAGAGCTTCAGAATCCATTCAAATAGATGCGGAAAGTCCAGCAGAACCTATTTAAACCTTTAGTTAAGTTAGAAAAGCCATCCTATAGACACTGTAAGAATTACTTCATTTCCAGGCAGTTATAACCCATAGAGACCCCCTAGATTCACTCTTCAAATCAAAGAGGAAAACAATTCCCAAACCTAAAATTCACCCTGCAATCTTGTAGAGCTACCTTAGAGCTTACCATCAAGCTTTGAATTGCTTGATTTGGAGCTCTGAGTAGGGGGAAATCCTCAGTTGAAGTCAGGTTAAGAGGGGGAACACATAGTCCTACATCGGAAGTTGCTGAATGCACGCATAGGTATAAAACAAATTTGTGAATAAGGCTCACCAGCCGTCAAGTGCTCAGCGCAAAAAGAACATCTAACCATTCTGAGCGTAGTGTGGGCGTGTGTGCCTGTAGGTGTACGCCCGAGTGGGCGTGTGTGTGATGTTGGCCCTGGGAGGGCGAGGCCTAGGAGGTGGTTAGGCTGGTTCGGCTTGAGAAAGAAATAAACCAAAAATAAACCGTAATCAAATATGGCAAGGACCGAGTAGGGTCTGGTCCCACCCTCACAAGAGTGCTGTGTATCCTCGAAAGGACCTCGCCACAAACCTTAAACCAATTTTTGGTTAAAGGAAAAACCTGGTTCAGCTGAAGGTAAAAGGAAGAGTGAAAGCTGAAGGCTAAGTACTGAAAGAGAAAATCATTAAGAGTTAAGCGAGGAGTGAAAGCTGAAGGCTAAGGGAACAAGGGAAAGAAAGGTAAAGGGAGAAAGAAAGAAGAAGGAACAGGTGCTAAGGAAAATACTGAAGAAGAAGACTAAGGGAGAAGAAGAAGGCAGGAGCAGAGAAGAAAAGAGAAGAAGCTCGAGAGATTAAGAAAGAGAAAGAGAAAAGATAAAAGAATATAAAAAAAATAGAGGACAGAAGAAGAGAAGAGAAAGAATAGAGAGAAAAGAAAAGAAAGAGAGGTTGAAGAAAACAAGTTTAATTTCTTTAATTTCTTTTTGTATGAATTTGTTGTAATTGTTTTTAATTGTAATAAGGCAAATGTTTTGAATAGATACTCTTATTTGCCTTTAATCTTTTGAAATAAATAGATTTCAAATGGGATTTTGCATATTTCTTCAAATTAAATCAATTCTTGCAAAATTCATGCTTTACAATTAGCTTAATTATACCTCCTATACTTATAAGATAAATAGAGTTAATTAATGAATTGAAAATGACTTATACCTCCTAACGAATGACCTGGACTCAACCAGTTAAGAAAATTCTAAAATGTTAGGTTAATTTGACCGTATACTACTAAACGACATAACTTCGAGTTAACCTAAGTTACTTTTCTCTACTCATAATTAAGTAAAATTAACTTAATTAACTGAGTTGAGGTGAGAAACGACCATTTTAATGGCATCGTTGCCACGGGGGCAATTTTTCTTAATTCACTAAAATTTAGTTGGTTTAATTGTCTAAATTAGGAGGTATTTGTAATTATAATTTCTGCTTTTGTTCTAATTAGTTTTGTTTTGTCTTGTTTTTGTTTTGTTTTCTGTCTTCTTCTCAAGTTTACCTTCGCAGGTGATCTTAGGAGAAGGCGGGATTTTGTTGCTATTTTTGTTTCTACTTTTGTAAGTATTTCTAGTCTTTGTCTTTTGATTTGTTGCATTAAAAAATTACAAAAATACAAAAATACATCCTATCTGACTAGCAGTAGCATATAATAAGAATACACTCTTAGGAGTGCGTTTCCTTTTAGTATATTTTTATGAATCTGACTCGGGAAATTCTTTATTGTTTTTCCCTCATCAACGAGAAAACATGAGAAAAAAAATCGTGTAGATCCCTGCCTTTGATTTAAAAAAAACGATCACATATTTTTGTTTGAAAAGACTTAAAAAGTGACCATTGTAATTCATTTGATATAGTTTTGAAAGAGATTAACTAAAAAGAGGAAGTTAAAAATTGTGACTAAATCTTATTGCAGAATGCATGCGGGTTTTTCTATCGCTATCGTCTGTTGCATGCTATCACGCACACAGCGCGATTACAAGAGTCACACGAGTCTATTTTTCTATCTCTCCTCTTTGCACCTCTTAGGGAAGTCTGTCTCACTATTAGAGCCCCGGGGAGCCTGTAGTGAGCGGTCTCAATCCTAGACCTTAGACCTTCGAGCCTTAAGGATACGCACTTGCATAGACACAACTTAGGACGCATATTATGATACTGTTATTTTATTTGTTTGCGTCAAATTACTTTTGCGTATCTTAAGAATCTCTTCTTTCCTTTGAAAGAAGAGCAAAACCTGTGTTTTTGCGCTATTTTGAGGGTTTTTGTGTCGCTGTTTTTCGATGGTGTGTGTGCATTTGCACATTTTTTTTCTCATTTTATGGACAGGAGGCGATCCTTGCATCCGCCTCTTACACCATCCTTAACAAGTGATCCTAGGCTGGTTGCAGATAAGCAACCAATGGTTTTCCTATCTGATCCATCTACTTCTATGGATCAGTTGCAGAATCAAAATCCCAAGATCCCTTCCTCTTCTGGTCAGGGGGGGATGCCGCCTTTTGATATTCATGAGGCACTCTTAAACCAGAACCTTAGGATGCTTGAGTAGACTAGACAGATTAATCTATTAACAACAACCTTAAATAATTTGCAGACTCTTCAAACTCGTCCTCCACCTCAACTTGAGGCAGGTTCTGACATCCCTAATTTACCGATTCCTCGTCCAAGGCCTCTACTTAGAGATTACTACAACCCATCTAATGCACAAGTAGAGCCTAATGTTAGGATACCTATTGGGGAGAATGATCCTGAATTAAAGTCGAATATCATTGGTCTAATCCCTCACTTTCATGGATTTGCATCCGAGGATCCATTCCAACATATAGAAGATCTAAAGAATCTATCTCAAACTCTTGAACCTCGAAATTAGAATGGGGAAATCCTATTAATGAAGATGTTCTCTTTTAGCCTTAAAGACAAAGCTGCTTACTGGTACAGAACTATTGCAAGACCAATCTAAACTTGGGTTGAACTCGAATCTGCTTTTCTAAAGAAATTCTTTCCTATTGGTCGAGCTAATGCTTTAAGGCGAGCAATTACTACTTTCAATCAAAATCAAGGAGAACCAATTCATGAAGCGTGGGAACATTTTTATGAATTGCAAAGGAAATGCCCACATCATGACATCCCTCGTTGGCAACTCATGCATATCTTTTACTACGGTTTACAAGAGGGCATTCGCAATCTTGTCGATGCCTCTTGTGGAGCGAATTTCCTAAGTTAGGGAAATTCATGCATACATAAGCATTATCTGCATCTTTACTGCTTTCCTTTAGCTATGCACAAAGTAATGTTATAATGTGATGATTAAGTGCATTATGTCAATTACAAGCAATAAGCTGATCAGAAGCTAGATCTGGAGCTGGATCTAGAGCTGGATTTGAAGCTGGATCAGGAATAAGGGGTGTTGCAGCAGAGCTAGGGCAGAAGACTTAGATTAGATATAGTGAATAATGATGTAAGGGAGTTAAGGTATGCTATTCTATTAAGTAGGAATAAAGCAGTAAAATATGAAGAGCTTAGGTCCGTCCTAGCCCTAAGATAGCCTAGAGACTTTCCCAAGCCTTAGCCACCCTTAGATTAGGTCACCGCACCATAGGAAACCTTAAAACCCTAATTCCAACCTTTATCTGGATGTCTAGATGAATTATAGGACATCCAAAACCCTTAGCCAACTCCCGCACACCTTAAACCCACTTCTACAGTGTTATTAGACGTCCAGACACTTTGTTAGACGTCCAATTTCTGCAGAATACACAAGACAGAACCTTGAATTCTTCCTAACTCTGATTAGACGTCTAGACAACAAGTCTGGACTTCTGATTTTTGAGTATAAGACGTCTGATTCCATTTTTGGACGTCTGGAACTGCTCTCCAGTTCCTGTTTTGAGATTCAAGCCTTGACCTTGGACCTCTAGCTACCTAGACCCAAGTCTAACCCCATAGGAACCTAAATTAAGGTACCCTAACCCTAGTACATCACCTCTAAACCTCCTTAAGGACCTAATTAGGTCCTCACCAAACCCAATTGACTTAGATCATAGTCAATTACCATTACCTAAGCCAATTGGACTCATTGAGTCCAATTGAGCTCAGCTCTCAACCCACACAAGTCCAATTGGACTTAGTGAGAGTCCAATTGACCTAAGCCCAACCTAATTGAGTTATTTCACTCTTAATTAGGTTCACACTCATTCAATTAAACTTGGGTTAAGTTTAATTGCAATTTTCCTTTAGCAATTAGGGTTTGCAACCCTAATTCAAGGCATACACCTATCTAAACCCCTTAGGACCTAACCTATATCACTTAGACACCTAGGACACGACCACACACACACACACACACACACACACCCATTCATGCACTCCCACACATCTAGAGTTCTCTAGAACTCTCTGGAAGTGGTGCCACTCTTGGTTGCCAAATTTAGCAACCAAGAGGCATTCAATTCTTAGATCCACTTTTTATGGATCTCAGAACCACTTCTCTCTCACTTGGCTGGCCACTCTTGTAGCTCTCTCTAGAGAGTTCCACACTTCTCTAGCGAGACTCCCTTCGGTCTATAAAAAGACCTAAGGGGTGGCCATTTGCACTCATCCATTTTCTTGGCATTCATTCACATCCACTTCCATCTAGGTTAGCTACATCTCCACCTCCACGAGGAGCACCACCATGAAGGACACCATCTCCATGCCAGGATGCTGGATCATCTCCCAAACCTCTCTCCAAGGGCCAGCCTAAGCACCATTGGCTGCCCCTCCTTCTCTCAGCCACTCAAAGGCCATCGGAGACCACCTTCGAATGCCATTCCTTTCTGCTAGATTAGTAACTTAGCTCTTCATAGTTTTACTGCTTCTATTTACTGCTTAGTAGTATAGCTCTTTATTCTCCCCCAATGATGCATGCAAAATCCCCCCATAGATTCCTATATGCGGTCATTTTCTGTTAGCTAGATTTACATTTTCAAGCATTCCTATATAAGCCTTCCTCTACATTCAATGTTGCAAACACTTCTCTGAATGAATGAATAAAAGAATTATTTTTATACATATCTCTATGTTTGAAATCACCATGAGCTTATTGGTTGCCATCTCTTTTGTGTGATTCAAGTTGCATGTTTTTCATTTATATATATATTTTGCAACAAGCATGTCGATTCTGGAAAATATAGAAGATCTGACTATAAATGCATTTTCCGTAAAAAGCCACCACGTAACTAGAATTGTGTACACCGAAACTCACACTTTCACCTTTGTTATCTATTAACACACACGCATGTAATCAGAATTCACAATAGAAGTGGCAAAATTCTAATATGAAGATTGGAAACCGGCGTGCGATTTTGAACAAAGTAGAGTGATAAAAGATTGCTTTTAGAATTAAACAAACGTCTCCCAGAGACGAACGACCGGGACTCAAGTCTCGTTATCTTTTTATAAATATTTTTGTTTGATCGTATTACGCACTATACTACGATGTTTTTCCTATCAAAACGTGCTTTACGAATCACAAACACCCTTCTCCTAGGTTCTGCTCATCACCACTGGGTTGGGATTTAATCAAACCAATGTTCATATAGTAGGAGTAAAAAAGGATCCCAATGCTCATCAGAAGATGGATAACTGCAGGTATTGGGATTGGGTATTCTGGGGTGAAAAGAGGTGAAGTAGTTATTATAATCCATTTGAAAACACAACTTGAAAAACACACCCCAATCAAACACAAGGCAATGGGACTTCTCTTTTCTTTCTTAGAGCAGATTTAAGCCAACCTCCAATCGACTCCTTAAAATTTGTCAAATGGAGTCAAGTTTGCATCCGTCCGTTCCCACTTAAGTGGTATAAGAGGGAGATGTGACTTGAGATCCCTGACAAGCTCTTTAGAGAAGACAGAGGTTGTTACATTCTCTCTTAGTGGCAAAACAAGTTTCACAATCAATTACGTGCCTTAAGTCGGCCTTCGAGTGCCCTAGGACCTATGCTTTTCTTAGATAATACTCCCAGGTGATCAAGTGAGAAGTTACTCTAAGGACGAACAAAGGGATGCAAGTAGGGCGAACCCTTTCTTTGAGGCGATGCATAAGCGGTGCCTCTTAACTACCCTTTTGTTCCTTTAAGGGGTGTCCCCCTCTATGAAATATCAAAACACTTGGTCAAAAAATAGTGCCACCACCACAAAACAAGATAGGAGGGTCTGCACCGATAAAGAGGTCGGTGCTTATAGCCTTAAGGGATCAAGCCTTAGTGTGGTGCCTAATGTGCGTGCTCAGTACCAGAAGTGTGCATCACACCGCAAATCATTTTTTATTTTGAAAATGCAGACAAGTCCCTTTGAATCAGATCAAGTATGACTTGGTTTTAAGATCGAATCTAATTATCAGTCCCAATTTCAATTAAGCGACCACTGAATTAGTAAATTCAATCAATTTGGTGGTCTTGAATTTTAATCCGAATGCAAATGAGTGAACAGGAACTAGATGCAAAAGCTAGAAAGGTGTACCTATCTCCAGCAATCTTCGTGCCAATATGCTCACAATGCAACAATGAGATCTAATGTGCTACTCAATCACCCCTAAATGCGCGCACCTAAGGACATGCAACTCCTAAATAGGCAGCTCGATATTTTCTTTTGTTTGTTTTAGAAGCAAGCAAGTAGAAAAATGAATCACACACGCAGAAGAATGTAAACCCTAGAAGCTAAAGAATGTGGGGACATACCCCCAAAAATTCAGCCCCAATTACTACAAGGGCGAGAAGACAGAAATAAAATTTGTGACTAAGGAGAATCCCCTATGAGAGCGAGATCCAGGTCTCTTGCATCTTCTCCTCGTGTGGGTGTCGCTCAAGGTTTATGTCGCTGCTTTGCTGCACCTGTCGCCTAGTCAGATTCCTCGCACAAAAAGATAAAGGATGATCAGATAATTGCGCAACTCAAAATAATCAGAAATAATAAAGTGAATCTATTACATCTATTGCCTCCCCGGCAACGGCATCATTTGATCGGGAGTTTTTCACTTGCAGAAATAATGTCAGAAAAGCAGTGAAATCACGTGGTAGAAAAATCCCGAACAAAACCAATTATCAGTAAAGCTAACCACGATGGAGTAGGTCATATCCGCAGGGAGGAACAGATTAATAAATTCACCAAATATTTTTTCTGTGTATTTGTTTAATCAAGTGTGCAATCTGTACTCAAATCTGATGCAAAATAAGGCGAAAAGAAGGAACATGTGATAATTTAAGAATGTGAGGGTATGTATGTAATTTTCCTTCCTTGAAATGCCATGCAATGGCATGTAACATAATTAAATCCCAAGACATTGGTCTTTCACCTTTTAAGTTTGATGGCATTTCATGCATGTAGTTATAACTCTAAATCAACAGATAAAAATAGGAATGCATGTAAACAATACTTGTGAGGGCATCCATATAATTTCAGATGAATAAAATATTCAAAAAAAACATAAATCTAATTGCACCAATGGCATTGAATGTAAATTCTAATTGCTCCCGTACTATAGCAAAACAGGGGATAACTCCCCTTGGCTTGCGCAAGAAGAGGAAGGATCAGCTGGAGGCATGGTCATGCAAGAAGGTTGTCGGTGATGAGGGCCACGCGTGGAGGTCGTGGCATGGTCATTGGTGGTCGGTGGCGACCGGCCGGAGGAGATGAAGCTCGCCGATGAGGAGGCCTGTCGGAGGTGAACGGCAATCGGAGGTGCTGCTGTGCGAAGCCGAGGGTGTTCAGAGGATCGAGACGAGATGGATGGCATAGAGGGCGCGTGGAGGACCGGCGGTGGTGTTTGGGTTCTTTTTGTTAGTGCAACAGGTGGCGAAGGAGGAAGAAGGAGAGGAAGCCGCGTGTGGGACTTCTGGGAAGGAGGCGTGGATGCGTCAGCGGTGGCCCCGGAGGCGTGTGCTGCAGGGTGCTGGGGGCATTGCTGCGTGCGGTGGGTACTTTTGGTTGTCTTGCAGGCGGTTTGAGAGAAGCAGAGGAAGAAGAAGGCAGAAAGGCAAGGGGGTGACCGGCCTGCTACGGATGGTGCACAGCGTATGCATGGCTATGGCGCGCAGGCGTGAGCGCGCGCTATGGAAGAGAAGGCAGGCCGTGAGCGTGGTGAAGGTAGCGCCTCTGTCGGCGTCGGTGTGTGGAGGGGGTGCACTTGCGCTGTTGCACACGTGATGAAGAGGATGCGCTTGCGCTGTTGCACACGTCTGCTGGCCGCGCGATGGAGCTGGTGCACGCACGAGCGTGCATAGGGCGGGCGGAGGTGGAAGGAAGAAGAGGAAGAAGAAGCTCCCCAAAGGACCCACAATGCACGCGGAAGTCCCACGGTGCCTGCCTATTGCACGGTGGTGAAGATGATTGGAGATGGAGGACCTCTCCTGGGAAGAAGATGATCCCTTTTTCGTTTCCCGTCCACCTATTAAAATAAGGAGAGAGAGATTTTTAATTACCAAATATAGTGAATAGGAATTTTAGGGAGAGAGAGATTCATGAGAGAGATATGGAATTTTGTTGGAATAAATTTAGGAATGGTTGAAATCTCTAAAATTTACAGCCATTTCATTCCTGATTTCTCAAAAATCGCTTGCCCCCTGACTAATCTTCTCTCAAAGGATGTCTCTTTCGTGATCACTAATGAGTGCAGTCATGCATTTGAGAGCCTACGTGATCGGGTTACTCAAGCACCAATCTTACAATCCCCTAACTAGTCTCTACCCTTTGAGATCATGTGTGATGCGTCTAACTACCAGTGGGTGTGGTGCTTGGGCAGAAAGTCAACGGGAAACCCGTAGTCATCTACTATGCCAGCAAGACATTGGACAAGGCTCAGCATAACTATACAGTTACTGAGAAAGAGCTGCTGGTTGTAGTATTTGGCTTGGAGAGATTCAGATCTTATCTTCTGGGTTCCCGTCATCATTTACTCAGATCATATAGCTGTGAGGTGACAGGCGCGGGACGCATTGGTTTAATTGTGTCGCTATAGCATGCATTTACAACGTCGATTTTAATTAAAGATTGGATTTGGTGAGTCCAAGCGTCGAACACAAGGAGACGTCAAATTAGATTACTTTGTTCTTGCGAGAAAACGAGAAAGAGAGAGAGAGAGAGTAGGGTTAGAGTTTGTCTTTAAATCACGACATTCATTCGAACAAGATGGGAGCTATATAAGAAACAACATCAACATTAACATTTAACATGCAACTTGAGTTTGTTCAGAAATACAACAATAGCTAAAAGCTTAAACAAAAGCAATATAAAACTAGGGTAAAGAGAGAGAGAGAGGAGGAGGCAAGGCAGCCACGGTGGTGGAGGAGGGCTCCGTCAGCGGCTTGACAACTCCAAGGTGTATATGGAATGCTTGGTGGAGATAGAAGGCTAGTGTTGTATGGAGAGGGTGTGTGAATTGAATGCCTTTGAATGGGGTGGTTGAATGGGTTTAAATAGGAGAAAAGGGCTTTTAAATGAGGTAAAGGGGGCTTAGCAACGTTCAGGACGTCGCTAAACCCCTTCCAAAAACGTCGCTGAAGCCCTCTGGCCACCGATCCGTTGAGGTGCACGTTCTTCTTCTTCTCAAGCCGCACCCGCGATCTGTGTGCTCACACTGTGGGCTGTCCGATCGAAGATCGGACGGTCGAGAATCTACGTGGGTGCACGCTGTGGATCGTGCCTTGAGTGAGCGCAAGAGATCGCATGCATTAGAGAGCACCACGTAGCCGCCATCCGCACCATCCGCACTCACATCAATGGCTGAATTTCCCTTGTGCGGGCCTTCACTGTCATTTTGAGCTTCGCTGCCGCTCGATCCTATGTCTGGTGTGCGAGGATAAGGCACTAACCACTACGCTATGTCCATTGGTTTGTGTAGAAGCGAGGTTGGGCGTAGGGAGGTGTCGACCGTTGGATGGAAATCCAACGGTCAGGATATGAAGCTAAGGCTACTTGTGATTGTGCTGGAGAGACTGTCTACGAGTTTTCAGCCGTTCGATCTTCAGATCGGACGGCTTAAAGAGATTCTTCGCGAGGGTGCGTGGGTGAGGGGTGCGGGCAGGCGTGATGTGGCCGCTTGTGGGCTGTTGATATGATGATCAACGGGCAGAACTTCTTAGGCTAGTTGAGGGAGCTCCGGATGTCGGATTTGAGTGATTTCGAGTCCGTTGGACTCGATTCGTCAATCTAAATCCATCAGTGCAGTCCGATTGCTCATCTGAGGCCTATTTCAACATGCACTTGTACATATGACCATTAAACAATGATTTATAAGCAATCTTAAATTGCAATGCATGTAGTGCTCCTATGCCCATCATGACATATTATTAGTGCGCATATATCCTCAAAACTAATCCCAGTTGATGGAATTATCATCATTGAATGTAGCGTTATCATACTTCCATGCTCATCCCTTGCTAGTCCCTAGCAAGGTTTATCCTAGCCATTATTTCAGTTAGAATTAGGAATTGATTACTTTGACATTTGTTTCTTGTCAACAGGAGGAAATATATTAAGAGCCTGATCTACAGAGACTAAATAGTGCCCATGTGTCTGCCAAAATGTGAACTGCCCAAATCCTCGCTTTACTGATACATACATATATATATATATATTCTTTTTCGTCTTTTCTCATTTTTTGGACTTTTGGAGCTGAGAGTTTGTCGGTAACTTTTTACGACTACCCAACCCACTCATAAATCAAAAAAGACTCAAAGTGCTAAGCATCTTGGTGTGAATGTTGTGATAGACTCATTCAACGGTAATTAAAACAGACTTCGGGTTTCTACGCCCCTAAGTGACCGGAAAAGGAAGTGCTTTCCTGAAGGTGTATCTATCCGATTGGTAGCTTTTTCCCTACTTTTATTTTTATTTGGGGTCAACACAAGGGTGTTTCCAGTGTATATCTCCCCAAATTACTCTACTTCCCTGCTTCTTCCATAGGTGTTTTGGACTTTTTGTGCATTTAGTGAGCTAGGTTCTGGACAACCGGCCAATGGGATGTTACTCACGACCACTTGCCAGCCATACTCATGTAGTGAAGTGTGGCTTATTTATTTTTTTCTTTTTCTTCTTTTTCTATTTTTCTATTTCTCCCTTTTTCTCTTTTTTCTTTTCTTTTTCTTTTGTTGTTTAGTAGGTGGCTTCCCTGATCTAAGATTTACCTAGAGGCAATAAGAGGAAAGTGGTCTTATGGCTAGGTTCTGGACAACCGGCAAAATAGGCTATTACCCATGACAACTTGCCAGCCATACCACCCTAGGAGGTTCATTAGCTACCCAATTTCTGTCAGAATCTCCGAGGAGTGAGTCAGTGCAAAAATGTGTGCAGATAGTTAGACTGAAAGTCCCTCTGAGTCAGAGGGTAGGTTGATAAGTCGTATTCTTATCACCATACTTTATTAGCGAATTACTGTAAATTAACATTGCGAGGATTTGAGGCTAAATCCACATTTAATCGACACCAGGGCTGATTAAGCCTGAAGGCCTGAAAAGTCGAAGTGTCCAGGTTCTTCTCGTATTATTTCCAATAGTTGACAAGCTCCTAATGCCTAAGCTCTCCTTTCTAATTTTTTTTTTATATAATTCAGGCTGATAATATAAACTTAGAGAATGTGAATTACCACCCCCTATGCTTAAGTTGGACAATGTCCTCATTGGCAAATAAATGTATGCAAAGGGGGTACAGAAAGAAATCACCTGAGTGTTTCCGTGTTCCTAATCAATCTGAATCTTTTGGGTTGCCTCCCAAGAAGTGCTGAGTTTATTGCCTCCAGCTAGGCGAAGCTCCTGTCAACCCTCAATGAGGGTGATGACTTCCTTTGGGGGAACTTGGGCAAGAAAATGTGTTAATCTTTGGCCATTTACTGTGAAGGTGTGCCCAATGTTAGGATCTGCAATTTCAACCGCCCCATTGGGATAAGGTTCGACCACCTAATATGGTCCTGTCCATTTTGATCTCAGTTTCCTAGGAAAAGGTTTAAGTCTTGCATCAAAAATCCAGACTTGCTAATTAGGCTCGAAGGTTTTCCTATGAATGTGTCTGTCGTGGATGACTTTCATCTTTTCTTTGTAAAGTCGACTATTCTCATAGGCGTTCCGATGGATTTCCTCGATCTCGGAGAGTTGGAGCATCCTTTGTGCTCCGGCTAATTGAGAATCCATGTTGCACTGCTTAACAGCCTAGTAAGCCTGGTGTTCCAACTCGACCGGAAGGTGGCAAGATTCGCCAAAGATTAGGTGATAAGGCGACATGCCTATCGGGGTCTTAAAAGCGGTCTTGTATGCCCAAAGGGCATCATCCAGTTGTGTGGATCAATCCTTCCGATCAGGTTTCACAGTCTTTTGTAGAATATTCTTGATCTACCTATTGGAGACCTCAGTTTGCCCATTTGTTTGTGGGTGATACGGGGTGGCAATGCAGTGAGTAACCTCGTATTTTCTAAGCAAGGCACAGAATTAGGCATGGATAAAGTGACTCCCACCATCACTGATCATGGCCTTCGGTATCCCAAACTGAGAGAAGATGTTTTGCTTAACAAAGTCCATGACAGCTTTATGATCACATCTTCTCGTGATGACAGCTTCGATCCATTTTGAGACATAGTCTATTGAGACTAGTATGTACTCAAAGCCATTGGATGGTAGGAAGGAACCCATAAAATCGATGCCCCAAACATCGAAGATTTTGACAATTAGAATGGGCTGGAGGGGCATCATGTCCTTCCTAGTCATAGTCCTTAATGTCTGGCAATGAGAGCAAGTCTTAGCAAAGCTATGTGAGTCCTTGAATAGGGAGGGCCAGTAAATCCAGACTGCAAAACCTTTGCAGCCGTTTTCTTCCCCAAAAAGTGGCCACCATAGGCTTGGTCGTGACAAAAGGATAACACACTTTGGAGTTCTTTCTCAGGAATACACCTCCTAATGATCTGGTTGGCACAGAGTCTAAATAGCATGGGATCATCCCAGAAATAGTGCTTGGCTTCAGCTAAGAACTTTATCCCGTTGCTGTCTAGACCAGCCGTGCGGAGTCTATCCTACCACCAAATAGTTGACAAAGTCTGCATACTAAGGTAGCTTTCTTCCTTGCATGGCTAGAAGTTGCTCATTAGGAAAGGTGTCAGTCAAGGGTAATGATGGTCTGGGTGGAGTCTGGATAGGTGATCAGCTACGACATTCTTGGACCCGGCTTTGTCACTTATTTCTAGGTCAAATCTTTGCAAGAGCAGGATCCATCTGATGAGCCTGGGTTTAGCATCCTTTTTGGCCAACAAATGTTGGATAGCCAAGTGGTCTGTGTAAATCGTCACGTGGGATCCCAGAAGATATGATCGAAACTTTTCTAATTCAAAGACTATGGCGAGCAGTTCTTTTTCTGTGACAGTATAATTCTATTGAGCCTCATCCAATGTCTTGCTTGCATAGTAGATCACCACGGGTTTCTTTTCTCTTCTTTGTCCTAGGACTGCGCCGATGGCAAAATCTATTGCATCGCACATAATCTCAAAGTCCTGGGACCAGTCTGGGGGTTGTAATGCAGGCGCAGTAGACACTATTTCCCTAAGAGTGTTGTAAGCCTTGATGCAATCAGGTGTCATGTGAAAAAGGACATTGTTGGCTAGAAGGTCAATCAAGGGTTTAGAGAGTTTGGAAAAATCTTTAATGAACCTTCTATAGAAGCCAACATGTCCTAGAAAAGATCGAATTTGCCTGACCGAGATAGAAGGTAGAAGTTTGGAAATTATATCAACCTTAGCTCGATCCACTTCGATGCCCCTATGCGAGACGATGTGATAAAGGACAATCCCTTCCTGAACCATGAAATGGTTCTTTTCCCAGCTTAAAACTAGGTTGATCTCGATACAACGCTTCAAGATTACCTCCAAATTGCTAAGACAATGGTCAAATGAATTCCCGAACATGGAGAAATCATCCATAAAGACCTCCAGGTATTCACCCACCATCTCTGAAAAGATGCCTAGCATGCAATGCTGAAAGGTAGCGGGTGTGTTGCATAATCCGAATGGCATACGACGAAATGTGAAAGTGCCATACAGATAAGTGAATGTGGTCTTCTCTTGATCAGCTAGTGCAATAGCAACTTGGTTGTATCCTGAATATCCATCCAGGAAGTAAAAATATTTTTACCCTACCAATCGCTTGAGAATCTGGTCAATGAATGGCAGAGGGAAATGATCTTTCTTGGTGGCCTCATTAAGCTTCTTATAGTCGATGCACACCCACCATGTGGTAGTGGTGAGGGTGGGGATGGATTCACCCTGGTCATTGGTAACCACGGTGAGCCCATTTTTCTTGGGTACCACTTGAGTGGGGCTCACCGAGGGGCTATCGGAAATCAGGAAAATGATATCTACGTCAAGCCACTTGATTATCTCTTTTTTAAAGACCTCTCACATATTCGAGTTCAATCACCTTTGCATCTGGCAAGAAGGTTGAGCCCCATCTTCTAAATAGATCTTGTGAGTGCAATAGGTAGGGCTAATTCCCCTTAGGTCAGAAATTGTCCACCCAATGGCTGCCCGATGTTCAGGGAGGGTTACAGTCAACCTAAGTTCTTGATCCTTAGTTAAGTGGACATTGATAATTACAGGGAAGGTCAGGTCAGGTCCTAGGAAGACATACTTCAGATTATCGGGCAAAGGTTTTAGTTCGAGTGTAGGTTGGACAACATTTGATGGGTAAGGGAAAGGGGGGAGTTGATCAACATCAATCTCCTCGAATGGGGGTTGCTGAAGGTAATCATTTCTACACAGGTCAACCTCCACAGGTTGGGGTGGTTCACGGCAGTCATCAACTGGTTGAGTTAGATGGTCTGCTGAAGAGCTAAGAGTGAGGCATTCTTCAGCCAAAGGTTCCATGGGATCGTTTTCCTCAACCCAGCCACAATCAAAAGATTTAGCCACCCTAAAGATATCCAATTGCATCTTCTTGCCCCCAAAGGTGATTTCCATGCATCCTATGTTGCAATCAATGCTCGCCTTAGCCGTAGCTAAGAAAGGTCTGCCCAGGATGATAGGTGTGTTTTACAGCTATTCGGGGACTTCCATGTCAAGGACCAAAAAGTCAACCAGGAAGTAGAAGTCCTTGACCTGAACAATTACGTCCTCGACTACCCCCTTCAGGGTTTTCACAGATCTATCAGCCAATTAGATAGTCACAGGTGTAGGTTTCAATTCTCCAAATCCAAACTGGTGATATAGGGTCGTCGGGATGAGGTTGATCGAAGCACCTAAGTCCAAGAGCGCTCTACCAAATGTCATGTCCCCGATATTACAAGAAATCAGGGGTGCTCCTAGGTCAGTCCTTTTGGGAGGCAGACTGCATAATATCTTCGAACTGGCTTGTTCTGAGAGTACTACCTTCCTAGGTGCTTGGGTTTTTAGCTTATGCTTTGGCATACAGACATCCTTCAAGAACTTAGCGTAAGCTAGGATATGTTTAATTGCTTCGAGGAGTGGAATATTAATCTAGGCTTGTTTGAAAATTTCCAACAGCTCCTCATTCTCAACTACAACTTTCATTTTCTTCCTTTTCTTCAAGGCCTTAGGGTATGGTGTTTGGGTTTGAATCAGGTTAGTCTCCATGTCCTTGGGTTCCTCTCGCTCATCCTCAAACTCAGGTATCTTAGGAAGTGAGGTCACGGGAGGGGTTGTCCATTTGGGGTCCTAGGTTTTAGTGCGTCTTCTTAAGGTAACTGCGTTGGCAGAGGCATTGGGACCATGGGTAGATCCTTAAGAAGAAGAGGAAGAAGGAACACCAAACCCAGGGTGTGTTTGTGGGGCTTGTTGGACCATGTGGGCATGTCCAGGATTGGATTGGAACCCTTACGAATTGAGGCCTCTGTTAATCACATTTTGCGGGTTCGGTTGTGGCTGAGAAGGAAGGGATCCATATTGTTTACAATCCAACAGCTGGCTCAACTGTCCCTTCACTAAGGCCATTTTTTCGTGGTGTTTTTTATTCATGTCAGCCATCATTTTTATCAATGTGTCCAATTTGTTTTGAGGGGGAGGGGTTGCCCTATTCTGATTATTGGGTGATCTAACCGGTGGACCTTGTTGATAGGAGAGGGGATTTGGCCTAGGTTGGTTTTGGAATTGGTACGATTTTTGGTTTGTCCAGGAAAAATTCGGGTGATTACGCCATCCGACATTGTAGGTGTTAGAGAAGGGGTCAGGTTTGGAGAAACCTTGGATAACTTGGACATCTTAAAAGATAGAAGGTGCCGAGGGGGAGGGAAGTGAGTAATCAGGGGTTGAGGGAGCAAAGGTCCCTCCCTGGAACATGGTCAAGGGTTGTTCCAGGTGCATTTGGCTCATTGGCTGCACTAAGTCTACATTGTGATCTCCCTTTGCTAGGGAGAGGGTCTGTAGTGGGTTCCTGGTCTGGTTTAGCAGCTCATCGATCTTTTTGTCCACCAATTCAACTCGATCCAACTTTTTGGCTATAATGTCCAAGTCAACCATTCCAGAATTTGCTTGCACCTCATAGATCCCACCACATGGTTGACTGGATCGATTAAACTAGGTTATGGAGGCATTGTTGAGTGAATTCTCACTCATGGACTCAAAGAGTTCAAATGTGCTCTCCTCATCTTTGTTCAAAAAGTTGCCTCCACATGAGGCATCAACAAAGTTCCTAAGGTTGATGTCCAGACCATAGTAGAAGATTTGGGCCAATTGCCACCTTGGAACCTCATGGTGTGGGCATTTCCTCAATAATTCATTAAATCTTTTCCATGCCTCATGGAATTGTTCCCCACCTTGTAGTGTAAATGTGGTAATGGCTCTTCTGAGGGCATTGGTCTTACCTATGGGGAAATTTTTCTTCAAGAATGCATGCCTCAGTTCCTCCCAGGTGGAGATGGGTCTCCCTAAGGTTCTAAGCCAGTGAGATGCTTTGTCTTTTAGGGAGAAAGGGGACAACTTAATCAAAATAATGTCCAAGTTGATGTTCCTGGGTTTCACAGTTTGGCGATCCTATCTAGGTCCTCAAGGTGTTGGAAGGGGTCCTCATTCGAGCTCCTATGAAAGTGGCTCTGAATTAAGCTCAGGACATTAAGTTTCAGCTCAAAATCATCTCCCCCTTCGGGGACACTAAGATGTGGCTTGATCCGGATAGTAGATGGATCGTAAAAATCACAGAGAGGCCTAGGTTGGCCCTCAGGAAGTTGTGGTGGGTTAGGTGGGTTTAGTGGGGATTGCCCTTGAAGGTTTTGCAATCTGTGCGTGGCTTGCATGATGGTTTGGATTTGTTGTTGTTGTAGTTGGTGGTTAGCAGAGATCTGGACCTGAATGATGGCCATAGCATTGGGTGGGGGTTGGTCCCCAACCTCAACAATTCTTGGTTCAGTCATTTCTCGTGTAAAATCAAGTCTCCTCCTGATTTCCCTATCTAAAATAAATAGCTCAGGATGCAGTGATCGTCTCTTGTGCATACACTAGGGAAGAACGGAGAGGGATGTGGAGAAAGACAGGTGCGAGAAGTGTGTGCACAAACAAGCAAGCAAGTCTAGTCCTTAGAGTGTATACCTTAGGTAACTTAGAAGCCTCAAAGGAATGATTAGATTTGTAGGCACTTAACCACCCTTCTCGATGTTAATCTAGCCAGGTTGATTACGAGGGGGTTGAACGGAAGGTTCTTCCTTTGGCTTTCACCGCTGGTTCCGTAGACCCCACAACTGCGATCGTTTGACACTTCCCCGTAGCCTAGACACCAGATTCTACAAAGCGAATGAAGGCCAACTGCCTAGCAAACCTAATCACACCTTCAATACTTAAACTAGTCCTGCTTAGGGTATGTCTACTCCATTTTAATGAGGGCTAGGTTTGTACTTGTGCTCAGGATAAGTGATGAGGCGTTGTTTGGGGTTGTGCCTCTTAGTTAATGATTCGAGCATGTGTGTGCTCTTGACAAAACATGGTTTTCAAGCAAGGATTTTAGGATGTTGTGTCTTTTAATGATTTATCCTTGCTTAATGCTTTTTAGGTTTGAAGTTCCTTATCGTTTTCAAATAATGTTCAAGTGGGCACACAAGGTTTTGCACACAATGAGCGAAAGTCGATTTCCTTCAGAGTGATGTGGCCCTCGAAAAGCAACCCTAATGAGTTCACCCTAGTGTTCATGCAGTTCTACCAGGTGAGTTGATTTTATTTATGGTGAGTGGTGCGGCCCAAGTCAAATCATAGTGGCTTCACAAACACCACTTAAAAGAAAGAAGAAGAACACTCAAAAAGATTATCTCCTTAGAATGATAGGGTGTATTTTTTTGTTGGGTGATGAGTTTGGAATGTGGGTCAAGTAGTCATTCACCACACCAATTTTTTTATTTTTATTTTTTGTATTTTTATTTTTTTTAAGCATGCAAACAACAAAAGGGTGGAGTGATACTCACAATTGGTCTTCGCGTACTTTACTCCATCTCTACCATCACGAATCACACTCCTTCTCCACCCACGCGTCAAGTTCTTCCAATCAATCAAGTAGAGGGAGAAAAATGAGTTGACAATATGAATATGAATGCGGGATGAAAGCAACAAAAGAAATCCGTTGCCTCCCTGGCAACAGTGCCAAAAACTAACGGGCGCAGGATGTGTTGGTTTAATTGTGTCGTTATAGCATGCATTCGCGACGTCAGTTTTAATTAAAGATTGGATTTGGTGAGTCCAAGTGTTGAACACGAGGAGGCATGAAATCAGATTACTTTGGTGCTTTTAGTTATCGTAGGAAGTTTGAATTGCTTGCGAGAAAACGAAAGAGAGAGAGAGAGAGAGTAGGGTTAGAGTTTCTCTTTAAATTACGGCATTCATTCGAACAAGATGGGAGCTATAAGAAATAACATCAACATTAACATTTAGCATGCAACTTGAGTTTGTTTGCAAATACAACAATAGCTAAAAGCTTAAACAAAAGCAATATAAAACTAGGGTAAAGAGAGAGAGAGGAGGCAAGGCGGCCATGGTGGTGGAGGAGGGCTCCGTCGGCGGCTTGACAACTCCAAGGTGTATGTAGAATGCCTGGTGGAGCTAGGAGAAGGCTAGTGTTGTATGGAAAGGGTGTGTGAATTGAATGCCTTTGAATGGGATGGTTGAAGGGGTTTAAATAGGAGAAAAGGGCTTCTAAATGAGGTAAAGGGGGTTTAGCAATGTCCAGGACGTTGCTAAACCCCTTCCAAAAATGTTGCTGAAGCCCTCTGGCTACCGGTTCGTTGAGGTGCGTGTTCTTCTTCTTCTCAAGCCGCGCCCGAGACTCATGTACTCACGCTGTGGACCATCCGATCAAAGATCGAACGGTCGAGAATCTATGTGGGCGCGCGTTGTGGATCTCTCCTTGAGCGTGCATGGGAGATCGCATGCATCAGAGAGCACCACGTAGCCGCTATTCGCACCGTCCGCATCCGCATCAACCGTTGAATTTCCTTTGTGCGCGCCTTCGCTACCATTTTGAGCTTCGCTGCGACTCGATCCTACATCTGGTGTGCAAGGATAAAGCGCTGACTGCTGCGCTACCTCTGCTGGTTTGTGTGGAAGCGAGGTCGAGCGCAGGGAGGTGTCGACCATTGGAGGAAATCCAACGGTCAGGATCTGAAGCTGAGGCCGCTTGTAATTGTGCTGGAGAGATCGTCCACGAGTTTTCAGCCATCCGATCTTCGGATCGGACGGCTTAAAGTGATTCTTCACGAGGGTGCACAGGTGAGGAGTGTGGGCGAGTGTGACGTGGCCACTTGTGAGCTGTTATCTGATGATCAACGGCCAAAACTTCTTGGGCAGGTCAAGGGAGCTCTGGATGTCGGATTTGAGTGATTTTGAGTCCGTTGGACTCGATTCGTCGATCTGAATCCATTCATGCGGTCCGATTGCTCATCTAAGGCCTGTTTCAACATGCACTTGTACATATGGCCATTAAACATTGATTTATAAGCAATCTTTAATCGCAATGCATGCAGTGCTCCTATGCTCATCATGACATATTATTAGTGCGCATATAACCTTAAAACTAATCCCAGTTGATGGAATTATCATCATTGGATGTAGAGTTATCATACCCCCATGCTCATCCCTTGGTAGTCCCTAGCAAGGTTTATCCTAACCATTATTTCAGTCAGAATTAGGAATTGATTACTTAAACATTTGTTGCTTATCAACGGGAGGAAATATATTAAGAGCCTGATCTACAGAGACTAAACAGTGCCCGTGTGTCTTCCAAAATGCGAACCGCCCAAATCCTTGCTTTACATATACATATATATATTTATTTTTCAACTTTTCTCATTTTTTTGGACTTTTGGAGTTGAGAGTATGTCGGTAACTTTTTACGGCTACCCAACTCACCCATAACTCGAAAAAGACTCTTAGTGCTAAGTATCTTGGTGTGAATGTTGTGATAGACTCATTCAATGGTAATTCCAACCCGTCCACCCACCCTTTGAACCTATTCTAATGTATGATCTAACTTGAACTCGAACCTGCCTAATTTACAATGACATTGCAAAATATAAGCATGGGGGGGTATGAAAGTGAAAAATGCCGTGAAAATCAATTCACAAAAAGGGTTTCATAAAAAAAATTATATTTCATCAAAAAAAAAATGAAAAGAAAAGAAAGGAACAAAAAGATAAAAGAAATTGAGTCCCCTCAAAGTAATATGAAATTTACCTAACTTTTAGGTTGGATCAAATGATGAATTAAGACATGGAAGGATAAAACTTAAGGGATTAGTGGCGAATACTGACCTTAGGCCTCTTAGATCTGATTGGATTTAGACACTCACATACTTTTCACGATCCGGATTAGTCCTCAAGAGGTTGGGGAAAATGCAAAGCTTGTGTATTAGGTCTAAGGCTTAGGTAGTATTTGACCTCATTAACTAACCTCTGGTTTGTGGGACTTGGTAACTTAAGCACCCTAAATTATACACAGACTGCTTCAGTGCGCTTTAAATAATAGAATCATGCCAAAGGGCATTTAATCTATTCTGAAAAAGGTCCTAAGATCTAGATTAGGAGTGACTCAAAAACACAAATTGATTTGGACGAGTTCCCTGCATGGAGAGGTGGGAAATTCCCCTTGAAGATGTGCAATAACATATCGTCTCCTCGGTGCTTGTCTCTTAAGATATCTAAATGTCCTACCAAGAGCATGTAAGCACCTTGGGATGGTTTAGACTCCATGGGAGGCATTATCACGAAATGTCGATTGCCAGGGTCTGAATTTAGCTACAAAATGCCATGGGCGGGATTATCTCGAAATCTTGAAAGCCAGGGTTCTGCTGGTTGCCATGGGTGGTGCTATATCGAAGCATTAATTGCCAGGGACCCTACGAGGATTGATGGTGGGGACAAGGAATCTGATACAGACCGTGTTTAGGGCCAATCCAAAAACGGATCTAAGGAAAAATATAATGAAAAGAAAAAGAGAGAGAAAGCTCTCCATAAATCAAATTATCCTTCTATATCTCTCTCAAAATGCACTGGCAAACTGAACCTGGACTAGCCATGTTTCAAGCATGGGTACTTTAACCGTTGGGTACAACGAACCTTAGGTTAGTTCCTGCGAGCCTTAGAAACCTTCGCGACAGATTGACGCGAAAGCTAGTCAGGTCTGGATCTAGGCTGGTACTTGAGTACCTCTAGTCCTATTATTGGTATTAAGATCTAATTCCTGGATATGTGGCCTAGTAGGGCATCCTGACGGTTACATCCGACCTAGATAACTGGTTTGATTCATAAAATTTTACTAATAGACTAGCAAAAGCTAGGCATGAGGGTATGATGGGAACACCATCATGAGCCATAACTAGCTCAATTTGGTCTTATAAAGTCAATAAAAGCTCCTACAAATCAAACAGAAGGTCTCTAGAGCAGGGTGAGTTATTTTTGAGAAGAAAAGATAAAAATAGGGTTATTTCTACAATTTTAGCATCTCATCACAAGTACAGAATAACCACGAGGTATTCCAAGGTTGTATTAAAGGTCATTTAGTCATTAATATCTAATAAGTGGATTCATGTAGACAGAAATGGATTTTCGTGCATTTTAAGAATAAACGGACATCTAAACCCTAAAAATAGACCTGCTTAATTAATAGAGGTTATAGTCAAGATAAAATTCACATAAACCCTCTAAAATTCATATAAAAATTTTCTCTAGGGTTTGGCGTCCTTGAATTGACCATCAGAACTCGTTTTGACCCAAAATAGTCACTGACAGACTATTGCCCTAATTTTGATTTTTGCATAAATTACCCAGACAAACTAGGTCAAAACCAAAATCCAAATTCACCATTGGATTCCTTAAGTTCAAATTAGGTTTGTATCAAAATTTGAACCCAATCAGAGATTGCCTTGACCTAGTTTGCAATTTAGTCCAAATCTGACTCTTATTATCCCAAATAACCCCTAAGCTTTTGAATTTATTACAAAAATCCCTCTATCTTTGTGTCACTCTTTGCAAATAGGGCCTTCCACCATTTTTGTGAAGGAATCCTACTCCAACTAGCTTTGTTTAGCAAGAACTTGGCGATTACCTGACGAATCCCTCTCAAAATTGAAAGCGAGATTCATCAAGTAATTGCCTTCAAATCAAACCTATTTGTGGGCTCCAATTCTTTCTCAATCTCTTATGCGAACACATGAGAGATGTGGGTATCCTTCTCTGGCAAGCCTACCAAGCTTGGAAGCATGGACTCCAAGACTTAAACCCCTTCCCATGGCCTATAAAAGGAGCGGGGGTGAGAACCTGAGCTCATTAGCAAGTCTTGGCTTGAGAAACCCTCTTCTCCTCCCTCTTTGGCCTCCTTTAGATTTTGCCGCTTCCCTCATCCAATCGTCCAACAGTCAAATTGGATGGCCTATTGCCTTCTTCTCCTTGTCGTGCGCCTCTCTGGTCAAAGAGAGGGCATTTCCCTGTTTCTTTCCCCGTCACCGTCTTGCTGCCCTCTTCATCTTCTTCGGCTCCAGTCGACCAACACCGGAGCCTTCCTCCACTTATCTTCCCCTTTTAAGCTCTCTATCACTTCCCTTCTCCCTCTATTTTCTTTTTACTCTCCCACAACTCACTCACAACTTACGCACTGCCCACATCACCTCCATCTTCATCAGCGCCGGCACACCTCCGGCGATGCCTCCAGCTCGCTACACCGCACGAAACTCGCTGCCACCACTTCCGTTAGCTCCGCATCGACTCCCACATCAAAAGCCCTAACCAATTCCTCTCCATGACCACCTTAACCACCTACTGAATACCACCACCTTCGTAGCTCCGCCCCGACCTCGCCCTACGCACACACACACTCCCATAGTACACCACCGCCACCACCACATTCGCTGCACTCGCGTGAAGCTCTTGAGCTATTCTGACAGGGTTGAGAGGCCATTTTATTCTTTTCAAGTGATTCACTGGAGCTCCGTCGCCGCAACGACTTCTCCGGCTTTGTTCGTGGTATTCTAGCTGTGATTGTTCTAAGCAACATCTCTAAGTGCTGCTGCTTTACTCTAGGTGCATGCCCAGGTCTCTAATTAGGGGAGATACCCTCAGTTATAGCTACAATTGAAGGAGGTTCCACCTGCGGTCGCATGCGCTGAAGCCTTCGTGGGATAGTCCCACATCTTGAAGCAGTAGTCCTCTCGCAGTGCTTAAGTTGTTTTTCTGCTTCAGCTTAGTCACCTCAGTAAGCATGGGGTGAGGTCCCCTCACATGTGCCCATGCACGCCCTTGCCTGTGGCCACGCCACGTGGGTTTGGGCTCTGAACCATTTACCCGTATACCCAGATCCAATTATCTCTGAAAGAAGAGAAAGAAAGGGAAAGGAAGAGGAAGAGAGAGAGGGGATGGGGGTTTTGCTTTGCTACCCACTTCTCGACACTTAGTGATTTCTAAGGGAGGCCTTTGCCTCTGTTGGTGCTGGTGCTGAGCTCTATGCTGTGCTTTCCCTTGTGGCTAAGGTTTGAGAAAGAGAGGCCTTGCCTCTGTGTTGCTGGTTCTGAGTGCACTATGCACTTATCCTACGTGGATTAAAGTTGATTGATATTGTTGAGATATTCAATATTATTGTAATTAGGGTAATTGGTAATTCAAATCACCATTTTACCCTAATCTTTTTGCACTATCAACATTTTATCTTATATACATATCATTTGAGTTTGGAAATTTAATTATATATTGATATCTTGTGAAAGAATTATAATTTTGAGATTTATTGTAACACTTGTTCCCTGCATTCGACCTCGGATTTCTTTGAGCTATAAATTATTTTTGTTGACGTGCTATTTTCGGCTATATTACAACGAAGTGATTTTAAAACCCCGATTCAGTGTGTAAACATTTTGGCATCGTTGCCGGGGAGCAACGCGCAATTTGATCTCTTGATTGCAATATCTAATTCAATACTAACTTGCTCTATCTATTTTTGCTATGATCTGTGAGGAATTTAGCCAAGGAGTAAGATCAACTGCACACCAACCACTCTAGGGGCAGGTAATCTCATTTCCCATCATCATTAAGCCCTTGATTCTGAAAAGCTCAAAAGAAAAAGGGAAAAATCAATTAGGATCAACTTGCATTCTATTCTTAGAATCAATCATCATAAGATGCCTGATTTGATTTGATTTGACTCTTTGTGTAGACAAACCCTAACCCTAATTCTTGCACCTACTTATGGTTTAAGGTATCTAGGGCTATCACCTTCTTGCTTGAGCCATAGGTACCACATTTGGAATCAATTAATTGGACCAATTAGAGCCAACTAGGGTTTCCATCTCAGGGTTTTAGAGACACACTTGCTTAAAAAGAAGAATCAACCTTTCGAAACAATGTGTGCCTATGCCTTGATTGAATCTACATAATCAAGCAAACCCTAAAATCAGGCTCTAAATCTCACTTGAATCCTAAAAGTAGGACCTAATATTCTCAAAGGACAAAATAGGTGAAGTTTGTTTAAAATTGTCGCGTTGTAGTACAGTTTGACTTAGTGTGAAAAACAAATAATATTTATACTCGAATATCAGAAATGAAGTTCGAGGTCGAACACAGGGAGAAAATAGGAATTCAATCGCTAATCTGGATTAACAAGTAAATGAGCACAAGAAATAAGCCAATAAATTACTCAGAAATAATAATAAATGTAAAGCATGAGTTTAACAACAAGTATGCATGGAAAAAAGAATCTCAAAGCAAAAACAATGGTGATTTAGATCACCAATTATTGAATTTAAGCATATATGCATTGAATTCAAATAATGCAACAGTACCATCAACCATTAAACTTAGGTACTTAAATAACTAGATAAAGCCTCAAGTATCAGACAGCTTAACCAACAGGTGCTACAATGCTAGAGAAGCACTGTTCTTCTTCTTCCTCTTCTCTTTCTCTCTTCTTCAAGACTGCTTCTTCTCAAGTCCTCCTTCTTCTGTCTGTCTTCAGCCTCTTCTCCTCTTCTTCTTTCTTCATGCACAGAGGGAGGCACTCTCAGATTTGGCTAAGTGTCACAGAGAGCAAAACCCCCTTGCTGTTGGAACCTAGTTCCATCTCTCTTCTATGTTTTGGTGTTAACAAAACCATTTCAAAATCTAATGTGTTTATGAAGTATTACAGGTCAAAAGAATCTGTGGATGCAAGCAACAAGATAGCATATGAAGGAAGAAGACTAGAAGACTATAGTTTCTGTTGTATTCATTGTATTTTAGAATCTTTGTTTGTCTCCTAACAAGTAAAACATTATCTAGGAGTTAAAATCAAAGTAGAGATAATTAGGGTTCAGAATATCGTTCATTCATTCGTTTCAAAACTCAAAATCGATTCTTTCAAAATAAAGTCATTTAGAGTAGATGGGATAACTCAAAAAATTGACTTACACTTATAATATTTGGTACTTGTAGCAAGTACAGGTACTGGTCATAAGTACCGATACATGCTAGGCACAGGTTTGGGCCTAAGTCCCAAACTGTGAACAAGTACCGGTACTCATCGTGAGTACCAGTAGCAAGTGGTCACAATTTGTGCACTTGGTTTTGCATGGGTCTTACAAGTATCGGTACTAATCACTAGTACTGGTACATGCAAGTCACTGGATCCAAATCCATGAGTCACAAGTACCGGTACTCATCATGAGTACCGGTACCTAGTGACTTAGTTGGGCTGATTGTAGGTAGTCAGTACCAGTACCAACTAACCGTTGTGATCAATCTGAATGGCTATTTTGCAATTAAACCTATTTCTAATCTTCCCAAATTGCCCCTAACTGCTAGTAATCGTAGGGAAGGTGTTTAGTGGCTTATATAAGCACTCTTTGAGTGTCTTTTGCACACAACCAAGAAGCCAAAATTCTATCCTTGCCTACAAATTCAATTCTCAATTTACTCGCTGCAAAAGAGCTTAATTTGTTGCATTCCTCTCAAGGCTTCTCTCCATTTGCAACAAGTCATCAAAGGTGATCGTGTTCTTCATTGTTCAATCGTTTGTTTTACGCCTTAGTATTCTCATTAGATTAATTTACATACTCTTATTAAGCAATATACTTGTTGGAGACTTAGGGATTAGTTGTAAGCTTTTATTTGCATTTTGCTTACACCTGTATCTTTATTTCTTTTTAATATCTTGTAATTGGGTTGAGGTAACCCATTAATTACCTCAGGTATTAGTAAATTGACTTCCTCCGGGTTGAGGGAACCGGGTTAAAAATCCTAAGTCGGGAGACTTAGGTAGTAGAGTACCCAAGTGAGGGGAACCACTATATATCTTGTGCATTTTTGTGGTTTGCTTTGTCTTGCAATTTTTTTTTTATCTACCACACTATTCATCCCCCCTTTCTAGTGTGCTTGTGATTTACAGATCCTATAGGTGGTATCAGAGTGGGTCGCGAGTAGAAAAAGTAATTATTCTCTCTCGCAATGGCATCTTCAGTCAAGCGTACCAAAGGACAGTCATCCACACATCCTCCCTACTTTGATGGGACGGACTATGGATACTAGAAGAGGAGGATGCAAATCTTCGTCAAGGTCATGGATGAGGACTCGTGGACTCTTATCCAAGAGAAGTACATGGATCCAGAGCCACAGGAAGGTGTTGTTTGGACTATAGAACAAAAGAAAAAGATCGTGAGAAATGCAAAAGCAATGAACGCGCTCTATTGTGCATTATCAAGGGGAGAGTTTAACAGTATTTCTACATGCGAGTCTGCATACGAGATATGGAACACACTGCAAGTCACCTATGAAGGTACAAGTAAGGTAAAAGAAACACATATTTCTATTCTAACAGAAAGCTATGAGTGTTTCAGGATGAAGAAAGGTGAAACAATCAAAGGAATGTACACAAGATTTGGAGAGATCATAAATCCAATGAAGAACCTTGGAGTCAAGCTGAAGGAGGACCAACTTGTAAAAAAGATCTTGAGATCCCTTACAAGCGATTGGTCTCCAAAGACCACAGCTATCCAAGAGATGAAAGACCTTTCTACTCTCTCCTTGGATGACTTGATTCGAAGCCTTATGGCATATGAAGTCCAATTGGAAAATATGAAGAAGAATGAAGAAAAATCCGTAAGCAAGAAGGAGCTTGCTTTCAAATCTATAAAGGAAGAGTCGAACCTCAACGATTCCAACTCCGACGAAGAAGTGCTTGCTCTTCTAACGAGAAGATTCAGAAGATTCATCCAAAAATAAGGTAAGAAAGTAAATAAATTTACAAATGACATTATTTGTTTTGAGTGCAAGAAAAAGGGGCACATACGAAAAGATTGTCCAATGATCAAGAAGAAGAAGAAAGAAAAGAAGGACAAAAAACTCGATCGGAGAAAGAATAAAATTTCAAGAAAGGCATACAAGGCAACTTGGGATGATAGTGATTCTAGCACGGAATCATCTTCTGAAAAATATGAAGAAATGGAAGTTACACATCTTTGTTTAATGGCAAACAACGACAATTCAGAAAATGAGGTAGACTCTGAAGTCACTTTTAATGAGTTATTACAAGCATATGAAGATTTATATCACAAAGCTAGGTTGATTAAAAAAGAAAATAAGGTCTTGCATGATAGTTATAAAACTCTAGAAATAGAGAAATCTTGTTTAGAAATAAAATTAGAAATGTCAAAAGAAACTAACAATCAATTGCATGCAAAAATAGTAGAATTAGAAGATATTTATGAACATTTTGTAATAATTTAAAAGCTAAGCTGAATACAAAATTTTGTAATAATTTAAAAGCCAAGATCAATAATAAAAGAACACACAAAATAAATCACATGCACCTAAACATGCATGGATTTATCAAAAGGTCAAGAATCCTAAGAATTATAGATCTAACACTAAAGTGATCTATAAACCTAAGGACTTGAAGGATACTAACCATCAAGGACCCAAAAGAAAAGGGGTACCTAAAATAGATTTAATAAACTATTTTGCAGGTCAAGAAAGACAAATGGATCCTAGACAGTGGGTGTTCCAAGTACATGATGAGACACTCCAGCCTCTTTATCAAGTGGACCAGAATCAAAGATGGAGGACACGTCAAGTTGGGCGGCAATAAACGTTGTCGCATTATTGGTAAAGGTACAATAGGTAATTCTTCTAAGCAGGTACATAATGTTCTTTTAGTATAAAACTTAAAACATAACCTGCTTAGTGTTAGTCAAATATGTGATAATGGATGTGATATTTTGTTTACTAAAGTTGGATTTAAAATATTAAAAGGAACAAATACGGTCATAATTGAAGGATTTAAATATGAAAATATCTATGCTCTTCATTTTTCACAAGAGAAATTTGTAAAATGTCTGCTTGCCTCCCATGTTGAAGTAGATCTTTTGCACCGTAGGCTAGGTCACATTAATCACAAACATCTTAATAGGTTAGCCAAAAATGAGTTAGTAAGGGGCCTACCCAAACTAACTTATAAAAAGGATTCTTTGTGCAAGTCTTGTGAACTCGGAAAAATGCACAAGGCTTCTTTTAAACCTAAAGACTTAGTTTCAACAACACGACCTTTAGAGTTATTACACCTTGATCTATTTGGGCCAACACGGTTTGAGAGTCTAAATGGATCAAAATTTTGCCTAGTTATTGTTGATGACTTCTCTAGGTTCACTTGGGTCATCTTCTTAAAACATAAGGATGACTCATTTGATTCCTTCCGAAGTCTTGCTCGAAGACTTCAAAAGGAAAAATCATCCTTTATTCTTAGACTTAGGACTGATCATGGGGGTGAATTTGAAAATGAAAAATTTTCAAGTTTTTGTGTCAATTCTGGCATAACCCATAAATTTTCATTTCCACAGACACCATCTCAAAATGGTGTTGTAGAACGCAAGAATCGCACTCTACAAGAATGTGCCCGAACTTTGCTCTTGGAGTCTGCGCTTTAAAAATATTTCTGGGCTGAAGCCATTAATACAACATGTTATGTTCTTAGTAGAACACTCTTAAGGCCTATTATTAAGAAAACTCCATATGAGCTTTATTATGAGAAGTCTCCTAGGATTTCATATTTTAGGGTGTTTGGAAGTCGATGTTATTTATTAAACACCCGTGATCGGCTTGATAAGTTTGATGCTAAAGGTGATGAAGGCACTTTTATTGGCTATTCAATAAGAAGCAAAGCTTATCGAGTCTTTAATAAAAGGACTTTTGTCATAGAAGAATCCCTGCATGCTTCATTTGATGAATTAAACTTAGATGAACCTGAACCAAATCATTTAGATTCTGATGATGAAGATATCCTCTTCATCGATGTATCAAAAATGGAAGATACATGAAATGTACATGATCTTCCAAAAGAATAGGTACATGTTTACGCGACGAGATCGTGTTTTAAAAAGACATTCGTTGCAGTATAGTTTGAAATCGTCGTATAAACAATTTACAATTTTATTACTCAAAATTCAAAATTTTCGAGGTTGAACTTAGGGAGCAAATTGGTATTTTAGAAACTAAATTCACAACTTTGAAATTACTCAAAAGATGATGTTCAAAAATATCAATGCAATTCAATGTTTAAGAAAGCTAAAGAGAAAATATGCAAAAAGAGAAGAGATTGAATGTTCTGTTCTTTCTTCTCCTCTCTCTGTGATGTCTTTGTGAATCAGACATTGGAGTTGGTGAATCAGATGTCTTAACTTGTAGATTGCTACAGTGCTTGAGATGTGATTTTTGTCTTCTCCTTTCTTCTTTCTCTACTACGGCTGTGCTTCTTCTGCCTTCTTTGGCTTCTTCTTCTTTCTTCTTTCCATGCCTTTTCCTTCTGCTTGGCCACTCCTGCTTTCTTCTTCTACAGCTCCTTCTTCTTCTTTTTCTTCTTCTTCAGCCTCTGCCTCTGTGGCTACGTCCCTCTTCAACTTTGGCCTTGTCTTCTTCAGCTGCACCTCCAAGTCCTTCTTCTGCCTCAGCTTCTATGCAGCTACAGTGCCGTCTTCCTTCTTCTCCTTTGCTGCACCTGCCTTCAAGTTCTTCTTCAGCTGCCTCCTCCTTTCCCTACACAGAACAGAGAAAAACCTACCCCTACCCTCCCCCACATCACTCTCTCTATTTCTCTCTTCTCCCTCTCAGAGCCAACCGGGTAAACAGGCCGGGTTACACACGCCTGGGTCAAGGCGCACCGGTGTGGGTGGTGCGCGAGGAGTGCAGGGTAATCGAGTCAGCCAGGTTTGCGTAGGAGTGACCACGGACAAGGCGGGTGGAGTGGGTGAGGGACATCACCCCGTGTCGTTTGAGGCGATAAGCTAAAAGCAGAAATTCAATATAAACCACTCACCGCGCTCTTGAGTTTTCGAGGTGGGACTCCTTGCGTGCCCGCAGGAGGCTTTGCTCAATTGCCCCAGCTGCAATCGCTAAAGCCCTCGATAGCTGGGTGCGAAAGTGTCATGGAAGGATTCCGCGCACCTGGGACTTGGTCTCCTAGGGCGGGGTCACTTGATGCAAGCTCGTAAGCAAGCTTCAGTTTGTCTCCAATGGCAATGAGGGGTGACACCTGTCAGCATGAATATGGCCTTACGGCCCTGTCAAACCATAGGAAAACCTTTGTCGTACCACGGCGAAGGTGAGGCAGGGGTCGGTGTGGCTCAGAATAGCCTAGGCATGCGTGCCTAGGTCGGACTGTGACCGTGTGTGTGGGGTTGTTCAGTGGAGGTGTGGAGTGTGTGTGGCAGGCAATGAGTGGGCGGAAAGTGGACAATGGTTGGAGGTGGAGCTTGTGAGGTGGTTGGCGAGGCGTGTGGAAGCGTGGAGTGACGGATGTGCCTCGCCGGAGGTCAGTCGAAGATGAGGAAGATGAGGGTGGACAGTGGCAGTCGAGGGGTCGAAAGTGTGAATTAAGAGAGGGGAAATGAAGAGGGGGAGAGGAGGAACTTATCTGTGGGTCTCTGGACGAAGGGGGGAGGCGGAGGGCGAGTGGCGTGTATTAGCCGTCGTCGGAGACGAAAGCCCTGATGTGAGGATGACTGTGACGAGGAAGGCGTGGGAGGGGCACGCGCGGGTACGGCGCGGCGCGGAGGAGCATGGCGAAGATGACTCTGCCACTGGTATGGTGGCAGAGTGACGAGAGGAGGGAGGAGAGGTCGCCGGAGCTTGCGGGCAGATGGCCAGAGATGAGAGAGGATGACATTCAGGGGGATTCTCTAGCCAGAATAAGCTTTCTCGATGCAGAGGGATTTCGGCTTGCTTATAAAGGCACGAGCAGAAGGTTAGGTGTAAGGTGGTGGCCAAAAGTCCTCGCCGAAGGCATGGTCAGAGGTGATACCTATACCTCTCGAGCATTCGCACAAGTGGTATGGGACAATTCAGGGCATGGGGAGCTACTCAGGCGGTAGGGGGTTTCGTAGAGAACTCCCCTTTCAAATTTCGGAGCAGCTCCCTGGGGAAACGAGGAGGAAATCGCCTTGAAACGTCGTCGAAGGTATGGGTCTTTGCTGCAATGGCAGAGGGACATGAACGTAGAAATTGACGAGAAAGTTGAGAGGGTTTTCAAAAGTTAGGGGCCAGAATGTAATTGGGTGGACTATTTTGCAAAGTAGGTCAAGATGACCTTCCCTTAGGTCTAAATTTTGGTATAAACCTAATTTGGACCTAAGAAATCCAATGGTAAAGTTGGATTTTAGGTTTGACCACGTTTGACTAGATATTTTGCACAAAAACCCAAATTAAGTCAAATATTGAGCTTAGACCCCAATCTAGGTCAAAACAAGTTCCAAGGGCCAAATTGATGGTTATAAACCATAGGGGATATTTTTACATGAATTTTAGAAGGTTTAGTTGATTTTTATCCTACCTGAAACCTTGTGAATTTAAGTGGGTTTGTTTTAGGGTTATAGAATGTCATTTAATTCTTAAATTTCACAATAACCCTTATCTGACTGAACCATCCCACTTTTTCTCTTAATAAGTCCAATTGACCTATGTCTAGACCTTGGAAAATCCTGTTGATGAACTGCACTTGTAAAATTACAATTTTACCCTTTGTTTCATGTTCTCTTCCCAGATTAGTGATTCCTTGAATTAGGCCTTTCTCTAGGTTATGTAGGAGCTTTTGTTCACTTTACTAGGTCAAAATATGCTAGTTAGGGCTCATGATGAGGTTCTCATCATGCCCCCATGCCTAGCTTTTGCCTGTCCCCTAGCAAAAATTTAAGGTTTTAACTTCTGTTCTAGACCATGAATTTCTTTCACTAATTATGATAAGTGCGTTTTCTTTTGTGATTAGGTCAAAATGCTGATAAACGCCAGTTTATCATCATTTTTATGTATAAAAACAAACCTAGCTCTTAGGATTTTACTCCGCAAATGGGTTTTTCGGCTGCATTTAGGCATTAATTACGTTAAGCATGCATTGCATTTTTTATTGTCCTTTTGATATGTTTTTGTGAGTGTTAGGGATGAACAGATATACAGATCCCTAAAACCCTAGCACTCAAGAAGGCAAATGGTGAAGGAGGTGCTCAGACTAGCTGGAACTCAGCTTGATCCAACTCACCACAGTTGGAACCTAGCTCACTTGAACTAGGGTTACCTCATCCCAACTCCATTCAGCTAATCTCAGCTGAATGGTAGCTCAAGAGAGTTCATCTTAGCTCACCCTAGCTCAAGTCAGCTCAGATCCAGCTCAACTTAGTCGAGTCTAGCTCATTTTAGCTCCCACAAATCCACAGGGAGCTCTAGCTAGCTCAGTTGAGTTGACTGGAGTTCACCCAGCTCAGATCCAGCTACATCCAGCTCCACTCAACTCCAGCCAGCTGAAGAAGAACTCATCCCAACTCAGGAAGCTCAAGTCCAGCTCCCAGGGACTCAGCTTAGCTCAACTCAATTGAGCTAAGCTACCTTTGCTGCCTCAACCAGCTTGATCCTCCCCGGGAGCACCAGACCCAGCTCACCTCAACTCATTATGGTAGAAGCCAGCTCACTTTAGCTTGTCTTAGCAGCTAGCAAAGAACTAGCAAGCTAAGCCAGCTAGAGTATCTCTATGCCAACCTCTTCAGCAGCTGCCAGCTCTAGTTCCAGCTCTAGACTTCTCCTCCTCAGCTCCTCTCTTCAAACCCTAGCTCCAATTCCTCCTCCTCTACTCCATAGCTAGCTAAGCTAGCTTAGCTTAGCTTAGCTAGCAACCAACTCCTTGGCCATCCACCACCTTCAACTCAACCCTAGCTAGCTCCACCAACTTAAGCCCTACCTAAGCTATCTATCCTACTCATTTTGGTGCCACCTCTTCACCACCTTTCGCCCCTCAACTAACCATCAAAAGGCACCAATTTTGACGCCAAAACCTAACCCTAACTACACCCCTTTGTGGCGCCAACATCCACCCCCACATCCACTATACACCTAACCCTACAACCCATCCTAACCACCCACCTACCCCTCCTTCTAGAACCCTACTTGGTGCCACCTAGGCCCCCCCTTCTAGAAGCCATTTTGGCGCCAACTTCAAGGGGTACCACCACCCATAACCACCCCCTAAGTGTCCCTTGGGTTGGAGCCAATTGCCCTTAGCCATAGGATCCCCAACCACCTCCATCTTCCCATCTTAGCCCTTCCTTTCAAGAGTCACCTTAGCCCCCTTCCTATTCTATATAAACCCACCACCTACCACCATTTTAGAGCATCCTCCATTAGTGTTTACTTCCACCTACATCCACCTATACCTACGGCCAAGGAGAAGGAGTAGAGAAGAAGATTAAGGAGGCACATCACCAGCCCCTTCGGTGCCTTCTTCTCGCCACTCTCTTCAACTTGGGCCACACCAAGGATTAGGACCTTTCCATCTCAAGGAGGACGGCCAGGCAAAGGAGAAGGACCTAGGGTGGATGTCCACCCTTGGAGAAAAGCTTATGGCACACCCCCTTAGGGCTTGCTTTGGAGGACATCAATTTGGTGGATCTTTCAGAGATAAAGAGTTGGAGCACTTCTTTTTAAGCCCAGGAGCTACTAGGCTTGGAGCAAGGAGCCTCCCCTCTTCATCAATTTTTAAAGGATTAGTGTTTCTTTACTTTGTACTTATAATTCCAGTTGTAGAAGCTTTCCTCTACTAGGGTTTTTGTACAACACTTTCTCATTAATCAAGTTGCCTTCTTTAGTTGCATTCTTAATTGCTTTGTTTTTAGCATTCTTCACTCCCTCTCCCTAATTATTCTAGGCCTCCACTTGCCTAGAGTGAGCTTAGGGAGAGGCTCTACTTGCCACTTTAGGAGTAGGGTGTTGAGTTAAGTGTTAGTCACTTTCTCGCCAACAATTTTGCATGTTGCCTTAATTTCAAAAACATAAAAATGATATATAGAAAAAGACCCAAAAGAAAGGTGATTTCTATTTCCAAGCAAGAGACCTGAATTTTGCAAACATATTGCCTCCTTGGACGACCCTAGATACCCCACTATCTAGGTTTATAAATTTAAGAGTTGATCGATTTTGCACATTACAACGACGCATTTTACAAACCGCGTAAAATCCTCATCAAATGCCGACAATGGGCCTAAAGGTACTCTAGTAGCAACCAAGATCCGAACCTGTCCAACTTTAGCCTCGATCCTCCGCGAAGGTTTTTAAGGCCCGCAGGAACTACCCTAAGGTTTATTGGACTCCGTGGTTAAGGCACCCGTGCTTGAGACATATTTTAGCCTTAGTTCAATTTGCAGTGCGTTTTTGTAAGAAAGAGACAGAGGATTTATTTGTTTAGAGAGTTTTCTCTCTCTTTTCTTTTAATTTCTATCTTCAGATTGGCTTCTCAACATGATCTGTATCTGATTCCTCGTCCCCATCATCAATCCTCAAAGGTTCCTGGCAATTGATGCTTCGTGATAGCACCACCCATGGTAACCCCCAGAACCCTGGTTTTCAAGATTTCGAGATAATCCCGCCCATGGCATTCCGTGGTCAAATCCAGACCCTGGCAATCGACATTTCATGATAATGCCACCCATGGTATCTGAACTAGCAGAGTGCTTACATGCCCCCAATAGGATATGTAAATATCCTAAGAGACAAGCACCGAGGAGTCGATATGTTGTTACGCATCTTCGAGGGGAATTTTCCCACCTCTCCGCGCCGGGAACTCATCCAAATCAACTTGTGTTGATTGGCCGCTCTTAATCTAGGCAACATTTTCATAACATTAAAATGCTTTTTGCGTGATTTTGATTGTTATGCACACTGAACCAGACTGTGTGTGGATTGGGGTGCTTAGGTTACCGAGTCCCGCAAATCGAAGGCCAGTTAACGAGGTCGAATACTCCCTAAACCTTAGACCAAAAACTTAAGCTTTGCATTTTCCTCAACCCCGTGAGGATTATCCAGATCTTAGCAGGTACTAAGAGTCTAGCCAAAAAGGCCTAAGGTCAGCATTTCTACTAATCTCTTTATGTATCTTTAGCACTTTTTCTTTACTTTTCTTGATGTGGTCTAGAACTTTGGTTAATCCCTTAATCTCTTACTAATGACTCTCTTTTTTTTTATTTTGTGCTCCTTTTTGTCTTTTTGCTCTTTTTCTTCTCCTATTTTGTATAGCTCACAAAAATTTTCCCTCCCTCTTCTTAGTTTTTTTTTTTAGATGATATGTGATTTTTTTGTTGAAACCTTTTCTTGATATGAGTTTTCATACATTTTGCACTTTCATACCCCCCCATGCCTAAGATTTGCAATGTCCCCATTGTAAATTAGGTGGGTTCGAATTCAGCTTAGTTCATTCATTAGGACAGGTGTTTGGTGAGCGAACGGGTCGAGGTGACTGTTGCAGACGATTTCTAGACTCGGGTACGGGTTTTCTAATGGATGAACCCTAAAGTGCAATATGAATTCAGCATAGAAATGTCAGAAAGGTTTCGAGTTTCTCAAAGAATGATGGGTTGCCTCCCGTTAAGCGCTGATTTTTACACCATCGGCTGGGTGCAATGAGCTCAGGGAGAATGGAGGATAAAGGATGACTCAGCCAAATCTGTATTGGTCATGTCAATGAACGGTTTGAGTCTCTAACCGTTCACGACGAAGGGTTTGGAATCGTGGCTGAGTGGACAGATCTCAATAGCTCCATTTCCAAAGATTCATCGGACTAAATAAGGTCCAATCCACTTAGATTGCAGCTTCCTGGGAACAGTTTGAGTCGGGCATCAAAGAGTAGGACCTTTTGACCAGGGTGAAAGATCTTTCTAGATATGTGCTTGTCATGAAAGGCTTTAACCTGCTCTTTATAGATTCATGAGTTTCATATGCATCGAGGCGTAATTCATCAATCTCGCTTATCTGAAGCTTTCTGTAGGTTCCAACCTTAGAAAGATCTAACTTGCAGTTCCATACTGCCCAATAGGCTCTATGCTCCAATTCGATGGGGAGGTGACATGCCTTCCCATACACCAGTCTAAAAGGAGACATGCCTAATTGGGTCTTGTGGGAAGTCCTATAAGCCCACAAAGCTTCCGAAAGCCGGGATGACCAATCCTTCCTGTCAGGTCGAACAGTAACCTGGAGGATTTTCTTGATCTCCCGGTTTGATAGCTTAGCTAGACCATTAGTTTGGGGGTGGTAAGGAGTAGAGATTCGGTGTGACACCCTGTATTTGGTCATCAGTGACCTGAACTGAGCGTTTGTGAAATGGGTCCCTCCATCAGAAATGATCGCATGTGGAATCCCGAACCGTGAGAAGATGTTTTGGTCAATGAACTTAAGAATAACTTTGTGATCATTGGTTCAGGTCGAAATGGATTCAATCCATTTGGACACATAGTCAACAGTGAGTAAAATGTATTCGAAGCCGTCCAAGATAGGCAAGGGTCCCATAAAATCAATCCCCCAAATGTCGAAAATCTCGCATACCAGAATCGGCTGTAAAGGCATCATGTCTAAGTGGCTCATGTTGCCCAAGGTCTGGCAACGGTTACATGCCTTACAGTGATTGTATGCATCCTTGAAGATTGTGGGCTAGTAAATGCCACACTGGAGGACTTTTGATGCGGTTTTGTGTCCAGAGAAATGGCCACCGCATGCCTGGTCATGGCAGAAAGAGAGTATGTCTTTGATTTCTGCTTCCGTGACACACCGTCGGATAATTTGATCAGCACCAATGCGGAATAAATACGAGTCTTCCCAAATGTAATACTTGGCATCGGAATGCAATTTGTCCTCCTTGGCCTTCGACTAAACAGATGGGATCTGATGTGATGCCAAGTAGTTTACTATGTCAGCAAACCATGGAAGCCCTGTATCGATAGTCAAGAGGTGCTCATCAGGAAAATGTTCCGTGATGGGTCCGGAAGGGTCAATGATCTCAGAAGGAAGGTGGGACAAGTGATCAGCTACCACGTTCTGTCTTCCTGCTTTGTCGCGAATCTCGAGGTCAAATTCTTGCAATAGCAAGATCCATCAGATTAATCGATGTTTCGCGTCCTTCTTTGCAAGGGATGCCTCACAGTAGTGTGATCTGAGTAGATAATAACGTAGGAACCCAGGAGGTAAGATCTGAATTTTTCTAGGGCAAATACTACGGCTAGCAGCTCTTTCTCAGTAATAGTGTAGTTACGCTGAGCCTTGTCAAGTGTTTTGCTAGCATAGTAAATGACCACGGGTTTCCTGTCAATTTTCTGCCCCAAAATCGCTCCTACAGCGAAGTCAGATGCATCGCACATGATCTCAAAGGGTTGAGACCAATCAGGGGACTGTAGGATCAGGGCTTGGGTAACTCGGTCACGAAGGATCTCAAATGCTTGAGTGCATTCCTTAGAGATATTGAAAGGTACATCCTTTGATAGAAGAGTGGTCAGGGGGCGTGCGATTCTCGAAAAATCAAGGATAAATCGACGGTAAAAACTGACGTGCCCCAAAAAAGATCGGATGTCCTTGATCGAGCTAGGCATAGGGAGTTTAGAAATCAAGTTAACCTTGGCTCGATCAACTTGGATGCCTCTCTCCAAAATCAGATGTCCCAGGATGATCCCCTCAAGCACCATGAAGTGGCTCTTTTCCCAGGAAAGAACCAGATTCACGTCAATACATCGCCTGAGTATTTGAACCAAGTGCTGGAGGTAATCATCAAATGATGCCCCAAATACTGAGAAGTCATCCATGAATACTTCTAGATAATCACCTACCATATCAAAGAATATGGCAAGCATGCACCGCTGAAAAGTTGCGGGTGCATTGCAGAGATCGAAAACATCCTTCGGAACACGTATGTTCCGAAGGGGCAGGTGAACGTGGTCATCTCTTGGTCCTCTAGATGGATTGCCACTTGGTTATAACCAGGGTACCCGTCAAGAAAGTAGAAGAATCTATTTCCTGCTAGTCTTTCAAGGATCTGATCAATAAACGGTAGTGGGAAATGATCCTTCTTCATGGAGGAATTGAGTCTTCTGTAATCAATGTAGACTCTCCACGAGTTAGTTATACGGGTCGGTATGACCTCTCCGGTTTCAGTCATGATGGTGGTGAGTCCTGCCTTCTTAAGCACAACCTGGATTAGACTTACCCATTGACTGTTGGAGATCAGGTAGATGATCCCTGCATCTAACCACTTAATGATCTCCTTTTTCACGACCTCCTACAGATTAGGGTTCAAACGTCTCTGCATCTCACGCGAAGGTCATGCACCCTCTTCGGAGTAGATATAGTGGGTGCAATAAGAGGGGCTTATACCAGTCAAATCATCGAGAGTCCATCCAATGGCTCTACGATGTTGCTGGAGAACAGTAATCAGATGGGATTCCTGATCAGGTGTGAGTCTGGAGTTTATAATCACAGGAAACATCTAATTGGAACCCAAAAAGACGTATTTCAGATGATCGGGAAGGGGCTTGAGTTCCAAGACAAGATTATTAGCAGCAGCATGTGGTTCAGGGTGTGTGTCAGATACAAGGGTAGGAGTTATGGGTGTATCTTGATTAGGTTCAAACTCCTCTAATTGCGGGTTTTGATCTTCTTGTGGTTGATTGGGGATAATCAGGTTATCCTCGATATGCAGTTTATCAACCACGGCTTTGATATCACATATTTGTTCTATAACATCACAATTAATCTCTTGTTGGGCCTTAAAGATGTCAATCTTAAGAGTTTTGTTCCCAAATTTCAATTCTATTTGGCCCTCCTCACAGCTTATGTTGGCCCTAGCAGTGGCCAGAAAAGATCTCCCTAATATAATCTATGTGTCCCTTGGGTTCTCAGGTGCATCCATGTCTAGAACTATAAAGTCCACTGGGAAGTAGAAATTCCGTACCCTAATAATGACATCCTCGAGTATTCCTTTAGGTGACTTGATGGATCGATCAGTTAACTGCAATGTCACCTCTGTCGGTTTAAGCTCGGACTCTTCAAGGTGGTTAAGCAGGGATGTGGGTATTAGGTTTATGGAGGCACCTAAGTCTAGTAATGCTCTATCGAATTGGGTTTCACCAATTTTACACGAAATCAGGGGAGTGCCTAGGTCTTTTGCCTTGGGTGAGGTTTACTCAAGATTACAGAGCTGGCTTACTCTGACAGTATGATCGAACTCCCACTTTTGGTTCATGGCTTACTCTTGGGTGTACACATGTCTTTCAAAAATCGTGTGCAAGCCGGTACGTGGCGGATTGCATCCATCAAGGGGATGTTTATTTGGACCTGTTCAAAGAGCTTGATCAGATCCTCCTCAAGAGCCATAGGTTTGGTTATCCTTTTTCCCTTGGTCAAGGCCTCGAGAAATGGAACCTTGGTTGGTTCCTCTAGAATAGGTCCAGGTTCTTGATCTAGGATAGGGACATCCTGGATAACTTTCCTAGGGCTTGGGTCACTACCAGGCTTGGAGTGGTTTGGATAAGGTGGGTCTTGGGTTGCTTTACCACTATGGGTTGTTACGGAGTTTAATCCTGCCTAATTCTTGTTTGGGGTTGGTAAAATGGGTGGCTGCTATTGAAATCCTGTGTAATATGTCGAAGCTTCCATCCCATCAAGTGATGGAACAGAAGGGGCTTTATAAATCATATGTGCGTGGCTTGGATTTGGGTTCATAACGCACCTCTGGGTCGGCACGTTATTTGGGTTCGACAGAGGTTGCGAAGGGAGTGTGCCCGGTTGGCGAGAATTCGTCATCTGGGCGAGTTGGTTGCGGACCTCTGTGATCTTGTCCTTGTGCTGTTTTTGTATTGCCGCATTCGTTCTCTGAATGTCAGCCAGTGTTTGAAGGATAAGAGACATTTGATCTTGATTTGGCCCAGATTGATAGGTGGGGTTGGGCCGAGGCTGAGGCGGCTGATATAGACGAGGGGCTTGTGGACGAGGTTGGTAAAGTGGTCTTTGATTCTGAGAATTTCCCACCCACTGGAAGTTGGAATGATTTCGCCATCCAGGGTTGTAGGTGTTGGAAAATGGGTCATTCTGGATGGTGTTGAGGTCCTCGCCGGTCTGAGGAGCCTTAGGAAAGTTAGAGTATAGGGGTTCAAATTCCCCAGATTGGAATAGAGCGAATCAGAGGTCCCTCTGGTCCTGGAGTCAGACGGGGGTGGATACGGGTCCATCCCCTGAGAAGATCGGTGAAAGATGTTTTGCACAGTTTCCCTTGCGAGAGGTGGCTCTCTGCAAATGCTGAGTCAGCTTGCCCACCTTCTTCTCTATGATAGAGACCTTGTCCAACCGACTGGCCATTGGCTACAAGTCGACAGATGCAGACAGGCCCTGCATCTCATGTGCTCCCCTAAGATTCATCGATGCACGGCATTCATCCGGTCGAATAAGCCCATGGAGTCATTATTGATGGAGTTCTCACACATGTTTTCAAGAATCTCCTACATCGTGTCCTCATGCTGACCCATGATGTTTCCTCTGCAGGTTGCATTGACGATAATCAAATGTCCTCACGGAGTCCGTGGTAAAAAGACTAGACTTGTTCCCATTTAGGAACTCTGTGATGGGGGCACTTTCACATGAGATCCAAGAATCGGTCCCATGCCTCATGAAGAGGTTCTCCCGTCTGTTGGGTGAAATGAGTGATTTGATGGTGTAAGGCATTTGTCTGACCAACGGGAAAGAACTTCTTCAAAAACTCAGACTGAAGTTCATCTCATGTGTTGATCGGACGAGTCTGAGTTTGATACCAATGAGCAGCCTTGTCCATGAGGGAGAAAGGAAACATCTTCATGAGCAAAATATCCTGATTTTGTGCATCTGACCCGAAGGTCTGGGCCAGATGCTTGAGCTATTTAATATGCTGGAATGGATCCTTGGAGTTAAGCCCATAGAATTTTGGTATGGTATGAATCATATTGGGCTTGAGTTCAAAATCAGAACCTCCAGTCGGGATTTGGACTCGAGGCTCGATTGCCACCACAGTGGGATTATAGTGATCTCGCATCATAGGACGCTGCGGTGGATTCATGAAGTTTTGGAAGAGATCATTTAGGTGCTGAAGGTGGTGCTCAAGATTGTTTTCTTCTTCAACAGGTTGTGCCATGATGGAAGAAGAAGGAGAACTTGGTTCTGAATCATAGGAAAGGTCTATGTGGTGGGGTTACTGCACAAACAAGGGTACCGAGGCTTGGCCTCAGGGAGAGTGGATTTCTAAAGGAGGTCTTAAGGACCTCCTACAAAACATACACCGATGGATTTGATGAGATCAGAATGTGCTGGACCCAATCAAGACACCCAAAATGTGTTGGGTGACTATAGAAGTTTGGGGCGGATGATACCCCTTAGTCAGAAAGGTCGTCCACCTGAGAAATACCTGGGCAGCCAGAGAGGGAGAGCCCCACGAAGACCCCTACACAGTAGAGCATCCCCACGGGTTACAGGGTTTCCCCCACCCGACCTCTCTTGCAATTGAGATTTCAGGTAGACCAGAATAGGGACCTTGACCTCTTAAGTCTACCTCTTTTAGTTAAGATCAAGGTGCTTAGGATTCCACTTGAACTTTAGGTCTTTTGAGTGCAAAGTGACCTAATTTAAAGGTTGGTTGACCCAAAGGATCAACTTTACCTCTTTGTTCCTTTGAGAGCTTTTAGGTCCTTGCTTTTAGGGTTCAAGTAGATTAAGAGCCTGATTTGCTTATGGTTTCTCTTGGATAGATCTTTTCAAACAAGGCTTAGGCACACCTCTTTTTGAAAATTTTGATTCTTTGCTTAGAAGAAGATGTGTCTCTAAAACCCTAGCTTGTAATCCTTAAGTTGGCTCAAGTTGGTCCAATTTAGTAGCCTCAAAAATGGGTATCTAGGGCTCAATCAAGAAGGTTTTAGCCCTAGTTACCTTAAGTGGATGTGCAATTAAAATGTGTTGAAAGTAAAAATTAGGCAACTTTTGTGAATTACTAAATATAGAAACAGGTAGCCCTAGATTGATTTTTCTTTATTTTCCTTTTTAGATTTTGAGGGGATTACGAGAGAGGGCTAATAAAGCTTTACCTGTTCTCTGGTGTGGCTGTTGTGCAGCTGCTTCTCTTTCCTTGGCTTTCCTGCAACAAACACAACAAAAGAGAGAGATTAAGTCAATATTGGATCAGAAGTTGTGATTAAAGCTTCTAAAATGCCTGTTGCTCCCCGGCAACGACGCCAAAAATTTTTTATGCAATGAGATCGTGCTTTAAAAAGACATTCGTTGCAGTATAGTTTGAAATCATCGTATAAACAATTTACAATTTTATTACTAGAAATTCAAAATTTCCAAGGTCAAACTCAGGGAGTAAATTGGTATTTTAGAAACTAAATTCACAACTTTGAAATTACTCAAAAGATGATGTTCAAAAATATCAATGCAATTCAATGTTTAAGAAAGCTAAAGAAAAAATATGCAAAAAGAGAAGAGCTTGAATGTTCTCTTCTTTCTTCTCCTCTCTCTCCGATGTCTTTGTGAATTAGACATCTGAGTTGGTGGATCAGATGTCTTAACTTGTAGATTGCTACAGTGCTTGAGATGTGATTTTTGTCTTCTCCTTCTTTCTTCTTTCTCTGTTGCGGCTGTGCTTCTTCTGCCTTCTTTGGCTTCTTCTTCTTCTTTCTTCTTTCCTTGCCTTTTCCTTCTGCTTGGCCACTCCTGCTTTCTTCTTCTGGAGCTCCTTCTTCTTCTTTTTCTTCTTCAACCTCTGCCTCTGCGGCTACATCCCTCTTCAACTTTGGCCTTGTCTTCTTCAGCTGCACCTCCAAGTCCTTCCTTCTTCTTCTACCTCAGCTTCTCTATGGCTACAGTGTCGTCTTCCTTCTTCTCCTTTGCTGCGCCTGCCTTCAAGTTCTTCCCTAGCTGCCTCCTCCTCCTTTCCCTGCACAGAACAGAGTAAAACCTGCCCTTACCCTCTCTCGCATCACACTCTCTATTTCTCTCTTCGCTCTCTCAGAGCCAGCCGGGTAAACGGGTCGGGTTACACACGCCTGGGTCCAGGTGCATTGGCGTGGGTGGTGCGCGAGGAGCGCAGGGTAATCGAGTCAGCTAGGTCCGCGCAGGAGTGACTGCGAATGAGGCGGGTGGAGTGGGCGAGGGACCTCACCCCGTGTCGTTTGAGGCGATAAGCTAAAAACAGAAATTCAATATAAACCACTCACCGCGCTCTTGAGTTTTCGAGGTGGGACTAAAAGTCCCACCCGCTTCACTTGCGTGCTTGCAGGAGGCTTTGCTCAATTGCCCCAACTGCAGTCGCTAAAGCCCTCGATAGCTAGGTGCGAAAGTGTCCTGGAAGGATTCCGTGCACCTGGGACTTGGTCTCCTGGGGCGGGGCCACCTGATGCAAGCTCGCAAGCAAGCTTCAGTTCATCTCCAATGGCGGCGAGGGGTGACACCTATCAACACGAATATGGCCTTACGACCCTATTAAACCACACGAAAACCTTCGCCGTATCACGACAAAGGTGAGGCGGGGGTCGGTGTGGCTCAGAACGGCCTAGGCGTGCGTGCCTAGGTCGAACTGTGACCGTGTGTGTGGGGTTGTTCGGTGGAGGTGTGTGGCGAGCAGTGAGTGGGCGGAAAGTGGACAGTGGCCAGAGGCGGAGCTTGTGAGGTGGTTGGCGAGGCATGTGGAAGCGTGGAGTAACGGATGCGCCTCTCCGGAGGTCAGCTGGAGATGAGGAAGATGAGGGTGGACAATGGCAGTCGAGGGGTTGAAAGTGTGAATTAAGAGGGGAAATGAAGAGGGGGAGAGGAGGAACTTATCTGTGGGTCTCTGGACGAAGGTGGGAGGCGGAGGGTGAGCGACGCGTATTAGCCATTGCCGAAGACAAAAGCCCTGAGGTGAGGATCACGGCGACAAGGAAGGGGTCAAAGGGGGGCATGCGAGTACAACGCGACACGGAGGAGCACGGCGGAGATGACTCTGCCACTGGTATGGTGGCAGAGTGACGAGAGGAGGGAGGAGATGTCACCAGAGCTTGCGAGCAGATGGCCGGAGATGAGAGAGGACGAAATTCAGGGGGATTCTCTGGCTAGAACAAGCTTTCCCGATGCGGAGGGATCTAGGCTTGCTTATAAAGTCACGGGCAGAAGGTCAGGCGCAAGGTGGCGACCAAAAGTCCTTGCCAGAGGCATGGTCGGAGGTGATACCCATACCTCTCGAGCATTCGCATGAAAGGTATGGGGTGATTCAAGGCATGTGGAGCTGCTCAAACGGTAGGGGGTTTCGCAAAGGACTCCCTTTTCAAATCTGGGAGCAGCTCCCTGGGGAAACGAGGAGAAAACTGCCTCGAAACCTCATCGAAGGTATGGGTCTCTGCTGCAATGGCAGAGGGACGTGAATGTAGAAAGTGACGATAAAGTTGAGGGGGTTTTTGCAAGGGTTTTCAAAAGTTAGGGGCCATAATGTAATTGGGTGGACCATTTTGCAAAGTAGGTCAAGATGACCTTCCCTTAGGTCCAAATTTTGGAATAAGTATAATTTGGACCTAAGGAATCCAATGGTGAAGTTGGATTTTAGGTTTGACCACGTTTGACTAGACATTTTGCACGAAAACCTAAATTAGGTCAAATATTGAGCTTGGACCCCAATCTAGGTCAAAACAGGTTCCAAAGGCTAAATTGAAGGTTCTAAACCCTAGGGAATATTTTTCCATGAATTTTAGAGGGTTTAGTTGATTTTTATCTTGCCTAAAACCTTGTGAATTTAAGTGGATTTATTTTAGGGTTACAGAATGTCATTTAATTCTTAAATTTCACAATAACCCTTATCTGACTGAACCATCCTACTTTTTCTCTTATTAAGTCCAATTAACCTATGTATAGACCTTGGAAAATCCCGTTGATGAACTACACTGGTAAAATTACAGTTTTACCCTTTATTTCACGTTCTCTTCCTAGATTAGTGATTCCTTAAATTAGGCCTTTCTCTTGGTTGTGGAGGAGCTTTTATTCACTTTATTAGGTCAAAATATGCTAGTTAAGGCTCATGATGAGGTTCTCATCAGTACGCCATAAGGATCACCCTCAAGAACAGATCATAGGTGATATTGAACAAGGTGTAAAAACTCGATCTCACTTTAGAGCTAATTTTATCCTTAATGCCTTTGTTTCTCAACTTGAACCCAAGAAAGTTGATGAGGCATTAAAGGATGAGTCATAGGTTGTAGCTATGCAGGAGGAGCTACTCCAATTTACTAAGAACAATGTATGGAACTTGGTACCTACTCCTGAGGGTAATTCCATCATTAGAACCAAGTGGGTGTTCTGAAATAAATTGGATGAATCTGGTTCAGTGATCAGGAATGAAGCCAGACTTGTAGTTCAAGGCTATAACCAATAGGAGGGTATTGACTTTGATGAGACATATGCTCCTGTTGCTCGCTTGGAGTCCATATGGATGCTACTTGCCTTTGCAAGTGCAAAGGACTTCAAGCTATATCAAATGGATGTCAAGAGCGCCTTTTGTTATGGTTATACTAAGGAAAAAGTTTATGTTCATCAGCCTCCTAGGTTCGAGGACCCAGCACACCCAGAGCATGTATACAAGCTCAATAAGGCATTATATGGACTTAAACAAGCTCCTAGGGCCTGGTATGATAGGCTTATGACCTTTCTTCTTCAGCACGGATTTAGAATTGGAGTTGTTGATTCAACTCTTTTTGTAAAAGAAGGAAATGACATCCTACTGGTTCAAATATATGTTGACGATATTATATTTGGATCAACTAAGGAGTCCCTGTTTCAACATTTCTGTGAGACCATGAAGACTGAGTTTGAAATGAGTATGATGGGTGAACTCAGATTCTTTTTAGGACTCCAAATTCAACAATTAGACACAAAAATTTTCATTAGTCAAACAAAATATGTTCTTGAAATTCTCAAGAAATTTGGCTTTGAAAATGTAAATGGCAAAGAGACTCCAATTGCTCTATCTGCTTATTTTAGTGAAGATTTATCCGGTAAGAGGGTAGATGAAAAGAAATACAGGGGCATGATAGGTTCACTACTATATCTTACAACTTCTAGACCTGATATTCTTTTTGTTACATGTTTATGTGCGAGATTCCAATCCGAACCCAAGGAATCTCATTTTAATGCAGTAAAAAGAATATTTGAATACCTAAACAGCACAAAAGATCTTGGTCTTTTCTATCCTAAAGCACAATCCTTAGATCTATTATCCTATAGTGATGCTGACTATGCAGGGAGTCAAATAGACCGAAAGAGCACTAGCAGCACATGTCATTTTATTGGAAAATCTCTAGTCTCATGGTTCTCTAAGAAACAGACTTGTGTTTCACTTTCTACAACTGAAGTAGAATATATTGCTGCTTCACTTGCTTGCTCTCAGGTCATTTAGATGAGACAGACTTTGTCCAACTTTGGATTAATTTTTGCACAATCCAAAATTTTATGTGATAATACAAGCGCAATAAATTTATCCAAAAATCCGGTTCATTATTCATGTACCAAGCAAATAGATGTTAGACATCATTTCCTTAGAGATAATGTGCTTCAAGGATCAATTCAATTAGAATTCATTGACACACAAAACCAATTGGCAGACATCTTTACAAAACCTCTTGCAACAGAGAGATTCTGCTTTATAAGAAGAAAATTAGGACTTTGTACAATAAAAAATATTCAAAACTAACAATTTGATTGATATGGAATTTGTTTGTATTTATGAAAATCTCTGAGGGCCTCACTGCAATTTACCCATGCTTATTTTTTTAAAAAAGGGGTAAACTGTAACATTTCCATATTTCTGGAAATATTTGGGTGTTGTTTACAATATGATTGATTAACTTAGGTTGTTGACTACATTATTTGTTCAACACCTAAGTTGCAAATTTTTCTTCTCTCAACCACTTAAGTGGTCATGTGACAAGCACATGACCCATCCCATATAAAAGAGGCCAAGTGCAAACACTTGCCTCATTTTGTCTCAAACAAACCCTAGTTCTCTCCACAAGTGTCTCTCCAAGCCCTACCCAAGAAGAAGGCTCATCTTCAAGCTTCTACTCTAGGTATATTCTTATCTCCTAAGTAGATCTCACTATCATGAGTCATTCTACATCTTGTCATTTTCTTTCTCTGAAGTCCTTTCTCGCTGTTGCATTTGTTTCTCGTCGGGTACCAGGTGGTACTGGTACCCATCACTGGTACCGGAACCAGCTTGGCGCAGTAGTGCCTGCTTTAGTGAGCAAGTACCGGTACTAGCTCGAATTTTTGGTTGGAACAGAAACCAACAAGTACCGATACCAATCACTAGTACCGGTACATGCAGGCTTAAATGTGTTTTTTTTGTACAAACACATGAAAGGAAGTTTTCTATATTTCTAATCGTTTTCCTATTCCTTTTTATTGCATGTTTACAGATGGCACCTAAATCTAAAAGCAAGGGAAAAGCACCTCAAGATGCTTTTCACAAGTTTTGCATCAATGAGGATGCTAGGTCGAAGTTTGATTGGTATAAAGGCCTAAAACTCCATCATTATAGGCCAGTTGAGTGGAAAGATTTCTCTCTTCAACTCTTTAGTTTTACCACTCTCTTTTCGAACAAAAACTCATGCATTTTTTTGATTAATCATTCTTTGCTGATGTTCCTGGAGTATACCTGATGTTAATTGTCTATTCTTTGCTAATCCCTATGAACAAGAAAATCGAAGTCACCTTGTCTTAACAACAAATGTTTTTGGTCAGAAAATCACCATCACACTGAAATTCTTGTCAACCATTACTGAATGTCCTAATGAAGGTCAAGCATTTAACACACTTAAGGAGCAATTTCCTACTCATAAAATTCATGAAACTCTCTTGCTCCCTAACTGCCAGAGCAAAGCATTGGTTGCCCCAAATATGACCCTATTTGCTCATGTCCTTTTTCGTATCTTAGCAAGGAACTTAAGGGCTAAAAATTCAGGATTTCTCAAAATACCTATTGATATTTTACCCTTAATTTATGCTATCAGTACGAGCTTTCTAGTAAATTGGAACACAGTTTTCATTCACTTTCTTAGAACCCATTACCGTGCATCAGCTTTACCATTGGATGTTTTGGTTTCTTACATTCTTCATAAAAATAAAATTAACCTTTTTAATTTTACTCCTCTTAGAAATGTGGTCTATTTCAAATGGTCCACTCTCCGAAAAATGGGAGTGAAACCTGCTAGAGAGGAATCCTCTAGTGATGATGAAGAAGAAGAAATTAATCCAAATGCTTAATCTTCTTCTCATCCACCTCATGAATCATCCTCCAGTTTCGTTCCTATAACCTACCCATATCTAGAAGCTGAAACACCTTGGGTAAATCTATCTAATGTGTCTGGAACTGATCCCAATTTGATAAATACCTTCAATTACATTGGTTAAAATTTAACCAATCTAAATTTTGCCTTCTGTCACATGGAACGCAAATTCCATGACCTTTCTCTTTCTATTGAGTCCTCCCATGTCAGTTCTTCCACTCAACAACCTAAACAAAGGAAGCGGACTCAACCGAAAGCACCTCAAGAATATAGTGAAAGAAGGCAAAACACTTTCAAGATCCATCTCCTGTTTTATCTTCAATGGTGGAAGAAGAACCTGTTCTTCATGATGATGATGATGAAGAAGACACTAAAGATGATGAAGAAGTTTCATATGAAGATAATGATGATGAAGATGAAGATGATGACGACAATGATGATGATGATGATGATGACGATGGTGGTGGACATGTGCAAAAGCTTTTTAGAAAACATCCTAGAAATTAGCTCAGATTTCATTTTGTTGCTTATTAAATTTGTATGACTTTTCAGACAATTATGTGCTAAAATTGTCTCAAGCTTTATCTTTATGAACTTTATCATGTTATGAAGATTGAATAGAGTTGGTTATTCATGTATCATGCTTTGTTTGCTTATGTGAAATATATCATGTTTTACTTTTAAAATTCTATTATTTGCTCATCTTTTTGCTTACTTAACAAAAAGCGGGAGAAATGACTGGATACTTCATATTTAAAATAGGGAGAGCTTAGTTTAAGGGGGAGGCTTTTCACTCCTTGTGGATTTTTTTATTCTTCTCTTATTAAGTCTCTGTTTATTTTTAAATATGAGTATCTTGCTTGTTTTATCAACACCAAAAAGGGGGAGATTGTTGGAACCTAGTTCCATCTCTCTTCTGTGTTTTGGTGTTAACAAAACCATTTCAAAATCTAATGTGTTTATGAAGTATTACAGGTCAAAAGAATCTGTGGATGCAAGCAACAAGATAGAATATGAAGGAAGAAGACTAGAAGACTATAGTTTCTGTTGTATTCATTGTATTTTAGAATCTTTGTATGTCTCCTAACAAGTAAAACATAATCCAGGAGTTAAAATCAAAGTAGAGATAATTAGGGTTCAGAATATCGTTCATTCATTCGTTTCAAAACTCAAAATCGATTCTTTCAAAATAAAGTCATTTAGACTAGATGGGATAACTCTAAAAATTGACTTACACTTATAATATTTGGTACTTGTAGCAAGTACCGGTACTGGTCATAAGTACCTGTACATGCTAGGCACAGGTTTGGGTCTAAGTCCCAAACTGTGAACAACAAATACCGGTACTCATCGTGAGTACTAGTACCTGTTGGTGCTAGAGCACCACGATCATTTGTTTTGATGATAACAAAACACGTGTTATTTAACATTTGCAATTTGAGTCCTAGATTTCAAGTCAATTGCAAATATGGACGTGTTTAGACGGAACTCGAGCTCGCATCCAGGACGGATTGGAGGAGCTTGATGGAAAACAGAGGAGGTTCGCGTGGAGCGACAGATTGAAGATAGAAGACAAGAAGAATAGGATAGATTCTTTTTAATCCTTTCATGTACTTTTATCTTTATTTTTCTTGCTCTTTATTTTCCTTAGAAATTATGTTAAAGAGCCTCAAAGAACCCTAACAGTAGTCCTAGGAACACCGGCACAACCCTAGGATACTTAGGTTTTCTGTAGAATACTTAGAAAACCAATATAGGGTTCAAACTGCACTTCCAGACGTCTAATTCCCAAATCAGACGTCTGATAAAGTATTTTAAGACGTCTGACTGTTGTTTCAGACGTCTGATAACTGTTAGGCTGGACATAGTTAGTTCTGTCTGATGAAATCAGACGTCCAGACCTTAGACCAGACGTCTTAGAAGACGTCTGATGGATTTGCCAGACGTCCAATTAGTGGACCGTTGGCTGGCTTAGCAGACACTCAAGAATATGACCGTTAGAGTCTTATCAGACATCCTTAGGCCTTTCCAGACGTCTGATAAATGACCGTTTTGCCTCGGCTGACCCAAAATCTCTTCTCAGAGATTTTCTAGCCGTTGCAACGTTTGGAAATCAATTCCCACAGTAAAAGTAGGTTTCCAGACATCCAGACTTAGTGCCAGACGTCCTGTATGTCGTCTGATGGACTTGCACAAAAACCCTGTTTAGATCTGATTCAAGTCAGGGAGAAACCCGCATAGAATCAGACGTCTGACCTTGAAATCAGACGTCTTAAAGTGGCCTTCCAGACGTCTGATGCCAGAGTTAGACGTCTGATAACCCTGTCAAATGTAATCATTGTCCTGATTTCAGCCTGATTCTCTTGGACTTTGTTCCCAACGACTATGGAAGCTTTTCTAAGCCTTCCAAAGCCTTCCTAAGGCCTCTATAAATAGAGGGGAGCCTTTACACACCAACACACACCAAGAGAAACACAAGACACACACTTGGATACACTTAAGCAACATAGTTCCACTCTCTTGTGTCCTAGATAGCTCTTGCTCTCCAAGCTCAAGCTCCATTCTCTTGAGAGCATCAAGCCTTCGCGCACCCGCTCTCCCGCCGTTGTTCACGAGAGCGACATTGCGCCGTTGCGTGGCTCACGCACCCGCGTCATCGTCGACGCACTCCTTGCAAAGGGGAGTTTCCTTATTCCTATAGAAGCTAGGTTTATAATTACTTTGTTGGCTCTATAGGACTTGTTGTTTCTTTTATCTTTGTTATTTTGGTTGGGTATTCGCTTTGCGAATTCCCATCTCCTTCGTGGGACAAAATCCTTCTCGTGGAGAGAAGGGGTTGAGGAACGCTACCCTCGTATTTGTAGCGTGGTTGTACTGAGGTTGAATCACCCTCGTTTTAAAGTGATTCGATTAGTGGATTTGATCAACTAGGTTGATCGGAAAATCCTAACTCGAGAGGGTTAGGTGGTGGTTTTCACCCGGTTTGGGTTTCCACCTAAAAATTACTTGTGTACTTGTGCGATTGATTTTTGTGAGATTGCTTTATATTTTATTTCCGCAATTATTACGTCACCCCTCCTGGTAGGGAAGAACTTTCAGTACCAAGTGGTCACAATTTGTGCACTTGCTTTTGCCTAGGCCTTACAAATACCGATACTAATAACTAGTACCGGTACATGTAGGTCACTGGACCCAAATCTGTGAGTCACAAGTATCGATACTCATCATGAGTATCGGTACCTAGTGACTTAGATGGGTTGACTGTAGGTAGTTAGTATCAATACCAAAAGTTTAGTATCAGTACCAACTAACCATTGTGACCAATCTGAAAGGCTATTTTGCAATTAAACCTATTTCTAATCTTCCCAGATTGCCCCTAACGGTTAGTAATAGTAGGGAAGGTGTTTAGTAGCTTATATAAGCACTCTTTGAGTGTCTTTTGCACACAACCAAGAAGCCAAAATTCTATCCTTGCCTACACTTTCAATTCTCAATTTACTAGTTGCAAAAGAGCTTAATTTGTTGCATTCCTCTCAAGGCCTCTCTCCATTTGCAACAAGTCATCAAAGGCAATCGTGTTCTTCATTGTTCAATCATTTGTTTTATGCCTTAGTATTCTCGTTAGATTAATTTACATACTCTTATTAAGTAATATACTTGTTGGAGACTTAGGGATTAGTTGTAAGCTTTTATTTGCATTTTTCTTACACCTGTATGTTTATTTCTTTTTAATATCTTGTAATTGGGTTGAGGTAACCCGTTAATTATCTCAAGTATTAGTAAATTGATTTCCTCCGAGTTGAGGGAATCGGGTTAAAAATTCTAAGTCGGGAGACTTAGGTAGTGGAGTACCCAAGTGAGGGGAACCACTATATATTTTGTGCATTTTTGTGGTTTGCTTTGTCTTGCAATTTTTTTTATCTACCACACTATTCATCCCCCCTTTCTAGTGTGCTTGTGATTTACAGATCCTACACCTGCGCCGCTCTCACTTTCTTTTTCTCTCTTCCTCCTAGTTTCCACCCTCCCAAGGCCCTTCACAGTATTAGGTTATCGAGTTATCGGGCACAAGTGCACCTAGGACCAGGCTCACCAACAGTGGGTGGTGAGCAAGGTGTGAATACGGCTTAGGAGGGTAATCGGGTGAGCGCCAAACCCGCGGAGTAGGTGTCGCGGGTGACGCGTGCGTGGGTAAGGAGGACCTCACCCTCATGTTAGGAGGCGAAGAGGCATAGGTGCAAATTCAATTTATTCCACCGTAGGAGTTCGTGAGTTTACGATGTGGGACTAAAGTCCCACACCATCTTCTTTGTTCACAGTAGCAGCTAACTTTGGCTGATTCGTGTGAGGGAGGTGGTCAACACTCCAATTGACTGGTCAGGGGCAAAGTTGGGTTGATAATGTGTTGCCTGATGCGGACACTTGGAACTACAGCTGCTGGAGAAGGCTTCAAGCAAGCTCGAAGCCTACACGTTAGTGGCGGCTAGAAGTGAAAACCTGAAACATGAAATGGGGCCTCGTGGCCACATTAGAATACCTCAGGAGCTTTGCCAGACCACAATGAGTGTAGCAGAGGTGGTTTCATGGAGGATAGTGGTCTGTGGTGGCCAGTGGAAGTCGGGGAAGGAAACCGGTGATGGGTTTGTTCGATGGCATGATTGGGTGGACTATGGAGTGTGCTAACTTAGGGCTTTTGTGCAGGAGGATGAGGCGAAGGTTATGGACTGGTTGGCAAGGGGTTTGAGTGTGTGAAGTGAGCAGAAACCTTCACCGGGGATGTCGCCGGAGATAGAGACGAAGGCGGCTTGTGAGGGTGTCGAGGGTTGTTTTTGGGATTTTGGGTAAGAAACTAATCCTAAGAGCTAAAAGATACTAAGCTAACCCTAATCTAATGGATGAAGGGGAAAGAACAGCACCGGCATTGGTAGGCCAGCACCGGGGAAGAAGATACTCCAATAGAGGGGGACGACGACGACGACAGAGAGAGGGCAACGGCAACTAGTATTGCACGACGCGGAGGAAGGTGAGGAAGACGAATCTACCACTGGTATTGTGGTCAGACGACGAGAAGAGTCGGAGGGAGTTGCAAGAGCTCGAGGAGCTATTCAGCTGGATGAGGAAAGAGGAAATTGGGATTCTTAGGTCGAAATCGAGCCTAGAGAACTTAGCGAGGTCTGAGGGTCCTTTTATAGGGGTCTAGAGGTTTATTTGTGATTGGAAGTCAACCTTCCAAGCTTGGAATGTTCACTGGAATAGGATACCCATCTCTTTGAAGGATTCACATGAGAGATTGGGCGAGATCTAGAGCTTTGGATCTGGCTAAAAAGGAAGACAATTCCTTAACGAACTTCCCTTTCAATTTTGAGAGGGATTCGTCAAGGAATCACGAAGATATTGCCATATTAAGGTCATTGAAGTTGTAGGAATAGGATTTCATGGTGGAAAGGACCTATTTGTGAAGAAGTCAACAAAGCTGGGGGTTATATGTAGGAAATTTGAAAAGCTAAGGATCAGAATGAGATAAAAAAGTCTGACTGGACCAAAATGCAAACTTGGTCAACATGATCTCAGATTGGGCTCAAATTTTTGTATAAACCTAATTAGACCTAAGGAATCCAATGGTGAAGTTAGATTTAGGTTTTGACTTCGTTTGACTAGGTAATTTATGCAAAAACCTAAATTAAGGCAAATGTCAGTCTAAGACTATTTTGGATCAAGACGGGTTCTGATGGTCAAATTGAAGGTACAAAACCCTAGAGAATATTTTTATATGAATTTTAGAGGGTTTAGGTGAATTTTATCTTGACCAGAACCTCAATTAATTAAGTTTATCTATTTTTAGGGTTTCAGAAGTCATTTAATTCTCAAAACATGCAAAAACCCATTTCTATCTGTTCTAACCCACTTATTAGACTCTTAAGACCATTTGACGCTTAATTAACCCGTAAGAAAACTTGTGATTATACTACAACTGAGATATACTGTTAAAACTGTAGTTTTACCCTTATTTTACTGTATTTCCCTTAAAATGGATTTGTAGTGAATTACGTCTCTCTGGCGGTTATGTAGGAGCATTTAATGACTTAATCAGATCAAATTAAGCTAGTTATGGCTCATGATGGTGTTCCCATCATACCCCCATGCCTAGCTTTTTCTAGTCCCTTAGTAAAATCTCATGAAATTAACTCAAATTCTAGACCATGCTTTTTTTTATGCTCAGACTTCTGCTGTGTGCTTTCTTTTGTAGATTAGGTCAGAATGCCAATAGTAGGCCTAGAGGTACTCAAGTACCAATCAAGATTCAAACCTAACCAGCTCTAGCCTCAGTCCGCCGCGAAGGTTTCTAAGGCTCACACGAACTAACCTAAGGTTTGCTGAACTCCACAGTTAAAGCACCCATGCTTAAAACATGTTTAGTCTTGGTTCAGTTTGCAGTCCGTTTTTGTAAGAGAGAGATAGAAGATTTTTTTATTTTTGGAGAGTTTTCTCTCTCTTTTCTTTCTTTATTTCTAGCTTCAGATTGGCTTTACAACACAATCTGTATCGGATTCCTAGCTCCCACCATCAATCCTCGCAGGGTCCCTAGCTCTCGATGCTTCGAGATAGCACTGGCCATGGCAACCCCCAGAACCCTAGCTTTCGACACTTCGAGATATTGCCGCCCATGGTGTTCTGTAGCTAAATTCAGGCCTTAGCAATCGACATTTCGAGATAATCCTGCCCATGGCACCTGAACCAACACAAGGTGCTTACGTGCCCCCGATGGGATATTTAGATATCCTAAGAGACAAGCATCGAGGAGATGGTATGTTATTGCGCATCTTCGAGGGGAATTTCCCGCCTCTCCACGCTGGAAACTCGTCCAAATCAACTTATGTTGATAAGCTGCTCCTAATCTAGCTAGCTTTTTTCAGAATAGAATTAACACTTTTGCATGATTTTGATTATTAAGCGCGCTAAACCAGACTGTGTGTGGATTAGGGTGCTTAGGTTACTGAGTCCCACAAACCAGAGGTCAGTTAAAGAGGTTGAATAATCCCTAAGCCTTAGACCTAATACTTAAGCTTCGCATTTTCTCCAACCACTTGAGGACTATCCAGATCTTAATGAATACTTGAATTTTTAAGCCTAAACACAAGCCCAAGAGGCCTAAGATCAGCGTTTATACTAATCGCTTTTGTCTCTTAGCACTTTTTATCTTTTATTTCTTTCTTTTGATTTGGTCTAGAACTATGATTCCTATATCTTTTACTAATGACTATTTCTTTTTATTTCAAATTGTTGTTCCTTATTGACATTTAAATCACCTCCCCTTTTTCCTCCTCAAGAATGATATGCAATTAATTCTTTTAAAATTTCCTCCCTTCTCCATATTTTTGTTTTTTTTCAATTTTTTATTTTTTTGGTTTTTTAGACTATGTATTATTTTGTGAGAACCCTTCTAAACTGTGATTTTTTGTATGTTTGCACTTTACCACCCCCCGTGCCTAAGTTTTGCAATGTTCTCATTGTAAACGAAGGGTATGAAACAACTTTGAGTTCAGCAATTAGAATAGGATTATTGGGTGGGCGAATAGGTCAGGATGACTATTGCAGACAATTTCAAGCCTTGGTACGAGTACCAGAGGTATGATCGATTGTTCTAAAACTAAACTCAGAGTGCAATAGACGTGAATACAAAAGGATAATTAGAAGGATCTTGAGTTTTTGGAATGACGGGTTGCCTCCCGTTAAGCGCTAAATTCAATGCCTTCAGCCGAGTGGAAAATGGTTATGGAGGAGTGGTCAAATTAGATGAATTTTGTAGAACAAGCACCTTGATTAAAAGCCTGGTTGGTCCAACTAGGTGCTTGTTCAAGTCAAGAGGATGATGATGCAGTGCAAACCCAATCAATCTAGTGGGTTGATAAATGTGAATCAAGAGATGCAGAACCCGCCATATGCTGTGGAGCTCGAGAAGATGTGGAAGTGTGAATCTAGGGTTTGGCTGAGTCGATTCAGCCTGGTCAGTGTAGGGATCCTCAAAAGAGAATGAATCAGTGAAGTATGTGAGATCCCTACGGGAGTGATCAGAGAAGGATGGGGCGTGATTTATAGTCTGATTGATGTTCGAAACTTGATTGGAATGTGGAGGAGAATCATCTGCAACTGGCTCATTAAGAGGAGAATCAGAGTAGAAATTGAGTCCGGTAGAGGGTCGGGGTTGAAAATGGGCTTGATAAGGTTCTGCAAGTGTAGAAGAGGATTTTTCTTTCAAATTATTGACCTTTGTGTTAGAGTCAATAGATGGGTCGTGGATGCCGAGGTTGTAGATTGGCTCGTAGTCATCAGGAAACAACAATTCTCCGAAATCAGAGTAAGATTCGAAATCGTCAGAGAACTTGCAAGAATCATGTTCTGAATTTGATTCGGGATCCAAGATTCCACCACAAAATAAATCAAGATGTGGACAATCAGCAACCTGACTTGGGTCTAACCTAGTTTTAGATTCCGAGCTCACAAAGGTGTCCCTATTCGGCTTGGGTTCGAGTTCTTGGCTTGTAGGGCAGACCCAATCAAATCCCAACTCTTACAACTCATCAGTTTCTATATCATAGATTGGCATGACTTTCGAAGAATCACTCCGTATCTCTGAGGAGTTTGGAGAGGTGTATTCATCAAATACGGGCCCTGAATCATAATCCAGACTTGAAATCTGATTTATTTCGCATGGGGCCTCATAATCATCCCAATAAGGCTCAAATTCAGATTCTAGGTTAAGGGTGTGGGTTGGATCACTAGAATCCAAGTTGGGATCTACAGGGAAGTCAGAATTGCTCTCGAAAGTCACTTTATTAGAATAAGGAGCGGAATTTACACCCTCGAGAGGTTCTGATTCAATCTCACTATCACAGGAGTCTGGGAAATCTAAGCTTGGTGAACCAGGGTTTTGTATCTCCAAGGTTGGCTCGAAGTCGTGATCTCCTACAATTGGATCCTCCCAACCCTCATCAAGATCATGAATGTCAATTGCTATGAAATTTGAATCTGAATTTATTTGGGTTGGGGATCCACAATTGTCATCATTGAACTCGGGATTTGGGAAATTGTGTTGATCACTAGTCTCACTCCAAGATGTTTTGTTAGTTTCTAATGGGTATTTTTTATCAATTTTTATATATAACTTATTTAGCAATTCTCCTTATTTTTCTAAAAATTCATAGAATTTTTTTGGAAGTGAAGGGTTTGACCAACATTGCAGAGAATCATTGTTGTGTAATTTCACCAATTCACTATGTTCTACTAATTGGAGGTCCCGGGTTGAACCGTATTTCATTTGTGTCCATATTATTTCTACACAGTTCGTAATGAGTTCTGTTGTTTTTTCAAATCTTTCCTAAGTGTCCCTTGCATAATATTCTTTATGGTTTCTATAGGCATTCTCAAGTATCTTTTATTTCAAGCTCATTTGGGAGTCAGGTTTCCTAAATAGTCTTCCTATATAACCAGACTGCCTTTTTGAATCAAATGGTGGAATCAAGATGTAGAATCACAACTCAGGTTAGTTTGAAATTGATCAAATCTGAAAGAGATTCCCAAGAAGATCTAGTGAGGCTTCTTAGGTTAAAAAAAACCTAATAGCCTTCCTGTGTATGTATTCTAATAGAAGGGATGAGGGACCGGATGTGAGATTTGGCCCAATCAAGGCACCCAAAGATTTTTGGATGACTAAGGCAGCTTCGAGGCATATGGTACCTCTGAATCAGAAATTCGCACACCCGACAATTACTTGGGCAGCTAGGAAGGGAGAGCCCCGCAAAGACTCCTACACAGTAGAGTGTCCCCACAGGTTACAGGATTTCCCCTACCCGAACTTCCTTGTCACTGAGGATCCAGGTAGACCGGAATGTACGAACTTAAGTCCTTAAGTCTACCAATTTTATGTCCTATTTTATGCCTTTGATTTCACTTGATTAGAAGTTAATTTAACTTGTGACCTAATTTGGAGATTGGTTGGCCTACAAGGCAGACCAATCTCACCTAACCTGCCCTAAAGATGGTAGAATGAGATCTAGGTCAAGACCTAGAAATTACCCTGATTTGACTCTCAAGTTATTAGGTCTAAGGATTTTAAGATTCAAGTGAGATTAGAGCCTGATTTTAGGGTTTTTCTGATAGGATCTTTTCAACCAAGGGCTTAGGTAGCACACAAATGCGGGTAGGTCTATGTCATTTTATGCGGGCAAATGTCAACTAGCACTTCAAAATCCTAGAATTCACACCCTAATCGGCTCTATTCTGCATCCAATTTGATCTTAAAATGTTCTCCTTGGACTTCAAACAAGAGGGCAAGTAGTCCAAGATTAGAAATTAAGCGTAGTCCCTAATTGGCACAGGAAATTTAGGGTAGGGAATTCTAAATAGAATCTTCTCAGTCTTCAATCAGATTTGAAAAAATTTTCGCAAATCAGGAACTTGCCCTTTTAAATGATATTTACTATAAAAATAAGGCAGGTGATTCCTAATTAATTGTTTCCTTTTTTTGTCTTCCCAAGATTAGGAGGTTAATTAAGGAAGAATAGAGAAGTTACCTGCCCTGGCGTGGTTGATTTACGCAGAAGATCTCTTCGTGAAGTACCTCACAAAATCACAGTAAAGCAAACAAGGCAAGTCAGTGCTCACATATAATCATATAGTATAAGGAATAGAGGTGAATTGCACGTTGCTCCCCAGCAACGACACCAAAATATTAGTTGCTCTGAATCGAGTTTTAAAATCGTTGCGTTGTAGTACAGTTTGAATTAGTACGAAAAATAAATAATATTTATACTCGAATATCAGAAATGAAGTTCAAGGTCAAACACAGGAAGCAAATATGAATTCAATTGCTAATCTGGATTAACGAGTAAATGAGCATAAGAAATAAGCTAATAAATTACTCAGAAATAATAATCAATGTAAAGCATGAGTTTAACAAGTATGCATAGCAAAAAGAATCTCAAAGCAAAAACAATGGTGATTTAGATCACCAATTATTCAATTTAAGCATATATGCATTGAGTTCAAATAATGCAACAGTGTCATCAACCATTAAACTTAAGTACTTAAATAACCAAATAAATCCTCAAGTATCAGACAGCTGAGTCATTTAATTAGACGGCTTAACCAACATGTGCTATAGTGCTAGAGAAGCATTGTTCTTCTTCTTCCTCTTCTCTTTCTCTCTTCTTCAGGCCTACTTCTTCTCAAGTCCTCCTTTTATCTGTCTTCACCCTCTTCTCCTCTTCTTCTTTCTTCACTTACAGAGGGAGGCACTCTCAGATTTGCTGTCACAGAGTGCAAACCCCCTGCCCCCGCTCTCTCTTTCCTTTTCTCTCTTCGTCCTAGGTTTCTCCCTCCTAAGGCCCTTCACAGTATCAGGATATTGGGTTATCGGGCACAAGCACACTCGAGACCGGGCTCACTGGTAGTGGGTGGTGAGTGAGGTGTGAATAGGGCTTAGGCAGGTAATTAGGTGAGTGCCAGACCCGCGGTGTAGGTGTCACGGGTGAGGCATGCTTGGGTAAGGAGGACCTCACCCTCGTTTTAGGAGGCGAAGAAGCATAGGCACAAATTCAATTTTTGCCACTATAGGAGCTCGCGAGTTTACGATGTGGGACTAAAGTCCCACACCATCTTCTTTGTTCACAATAGTAGCTATCTTCGACTAATTCGTGAGAGGGAGGTGATAAACACCCCAATTGATTGGTCAAGAGCGAAGCTAGGTTGATTCCGTGTTGCCTGATGCAGACACCTGGAACTGCAACTGCTGGAGAAGGCTTCAAGCAAGCTTGAAGCTTGCACGTTAATGGCGACTGGAGGTGAAAACCTGAAACATGAAATAAGGCCTCATGGCCATGTTAGAATACCTCAGGAGCTTTGCTAGACCACAGCGAGTGTAGCAGAGGTGGTTTTGTGGAGGATGGTGGTCTGTGGTGGCCGATTGGAATCGGGGAAGGAAACCGGTGATGGGTTTGTCCAGTGGCGTGATTGGGTGGATGATAGAGTGCAATAAGTTAGGGCTTTTGTGCGGGAGGATGAGGCGAAGGTTATGGACCGGTAGGCAAGGGGTTTGAGTGTGTTAAATGAGCGGAAACCCTCGTTGGTGATGTTGCCAGAAGTGGAGACGAAGGCGGCTTGTGAGGGTGTCGAGGGTTGTTTTTGGGATTTTTGGTAAGGAACTAATCCTAAGAGCTAAAAGATACTAAGCTAACCCTAATCTAATAGACGAAGGGGAAAGAATGGCACCGGCATTGGTAGGCTGGTGCCGGGGAAGAAGATACTCCAGTAGATGGGGACGGTGACGACGACGGAGAGAGGTCGACAACGGCTAGTATTGCACGACACGGAGGAAGGTGAGGAAGATGAATCTACCACTAGTATTGTGGTTAGATGACAAGAGGAGTCGGAGGGAGTCGTCGGAGCTCAAGGAGCTATTCGGCCGGATGAGGAAAGAGGAAATTAGGGATTCTCCAGTCGAAATCGAGTCTAGAGAACTTGGCGCGGTCTGAGGGTCCTTTTATAAGGGTCTAGAGGTTGATTTATCGGAATACGATACCCATCTCTTTGAAGGATTCGCATGAGAGATTGGGTGAGATCTGGAGCTTTGGATCTGGCTAAAAAGGAAGACAATTCCTTGACGAACATCCCTTTCAATTTTGAGAGGGATTCGTCAAGGAATCATGAAGATCTTGCCATATTAAGGTTACCGGACTTGTAAGAATAGGATTTCATGACAGAAGGGACCTATTTGTGAAGAAGACAACAAAGTTGGTGGGCTATTTGTAAGAAATTCAAAAATCCAAGGATCTGAATGAGATAAAAAGAGTCTAACTGGACCAAAATGCAAACTTGGTCAAGATGATCTCAGATTGGACCCAAATTTTGGTATAAACCTAATTTGAACCCAAGGAATCCAATGGTGAAGTTAGATTTAGGTTTTGACCTCATTTGACTGGGTAATTTATGAAAAAATCTAAATTAGGGCAAATGTCAGTCTGAGACTCTATTTTGGGTCAAGATGAGTTCAGATGGTCAAATTGAAGGTACCAAACCCTAAAGAATATTTTTATATAAATTTTAGAGGGTTTAGGTGAATTTTATATTGACCAGAACCTCAGTTAATTAAGTGGGTCTATTTTTAGGGTTTCAGAAGTCATTTAATTCTCAAAACACGCAAAAATCCATTTCTATCTGTTCTAACCCACTTATTAGACTCTTAAGACCATTTAACCCTTAATTAACCCCTAAGAAAACTTGTGATTATACTACAACTGAGATATACTGTTAAAACTATAGTTTTACGCTTATTTTACTATATTTCCCTCAAAATGGATTTGTAGTGAATTACGTCTCTTTGGCGGTTATGTAGGAGCATTTAATGACTTAATCTGATCAAATTGAGCTAGTTATGGCTCATGATGGTGTTCCCATCAAAGTTGACCCACCTTGTGGGGTTAACCAACCTTCAAATTAGGTCACCTTGCATAAAAATATCATAAAGTTCAAGTGAAATAGTAAGCACCCACTCTCTAAACTTAAAATTAGTAGACTCTACCTGGATCAACAGTGACAAGGAAGGTCGAGTGGGGGAAACCCTGTAACCCGTGGGAGAACTATACCATGTAGGGGTCTATGTGGGACTCTCGCTTCCTGGCTGTCTAGGTAATTCTCAGGTGGACGACTTTCTGATCGAGGGGTATCATCCGCCCTGAACCTCTATAGCCATCCAAAAATCTTTGGGTGTCTTGATTGAGTCCATCACACATTCTATTCCTCGTCTACTCCATTGGTGCATGTTTGGGAGGAGGTCCTTATGACCACCCTTGAGGCCTCCATTCTCTATTCACTCCCATCAAGGACAAGCCTCAGCTTCCCTGTTTGTGCAACCGCCCGACCACATTGACATATCTTCTAATTCATCTGAGCCTAGATCTCCTTCTTCCATACTCATGGAACAACCAGCAGAAGAAGAAAATAATCTCCAGAATCAGCTTCAGCACGTCAATGATCTATTCCAATCCTTTATGAATCCACCGCAGCGTCCTATGATGCGACATCATTACAATCCCACTGCGGTGGCAATCGAATTAGTGATTCAAATCACCATTTTACCCCAATCATTTTGCACTATCAACATTTGCTCTTATATACATATCATTTGAGTTTGGAAATTTCATTATATATTGATATCTTGTGAAAGAATTACAATTTTGAGATTTATTGCAACACTTGCTCCCTATGTTTAACCTCGGATTTCTTTGAGCTATAAATTGCATTTGTTGACGGGCTATTTTTGGCTATATTACAATGAAGTGATTTTAAAGCCCTAATTCAATGTGTAAACACTAGTTAAGTAGGCATTTTAGTGGATCAAGACACCACGAGGTAAGATTAGGCAAATTGGGTTTTGACGGTGGATTTGTGAGAGATGAGGCGTAGGAAAGTCCATATCAAATCATAGCCACAGGATCGAATCTAGGGTGAAGGGTGATTCTACGCATGAAGGTTCGATCAAATCTGCCCCTTGGATCAAGAGCACACAGAAGCGATAGTCATGATTGCTTGAGTTCTTATAAGTGAACAATGCACCCATCGGTTGTAGTTGTAAAGGGAAATTTGCAAACAAGCCCTGCAAAGCAAAACTGCATGACATTTCTTCAGATGCCCATAAGTGACGAGTTTTAATGTAGCGCATCCCTAGGTCATGCAAATAGGCCCTCGTATTCTTTCAAACAAGTCCCTGAAAAGTTTTGTATTCATAAAATGTGAATTCCTAAGGATCTAAGTGAAAAGTCATTAATGCAAGGTCCTAATGATGTCCAAATGCCATGAGATTTTTGTTGGATATTAATTGAACATATTTGAACATGATTTCACTCATAATTTGATTTTTTAAACTCAAATATGTATTCAATTCGCAATTGGATCATCATTTTGTATCTGTGAATAGAATATCTCATTTTGTGACCTAATTATGTGTTTTTAACACTGATTTGCTATTTTAGGTCAGTTTTGTTATTTCTCACACTTAACCCATTTCTTGTGTTAATTATGTAGTATTTAACCTAGTTACTAACCTAACTTGAGCACCTAACTATGATGAGTCATACCTCATTACTGCCTAGTAGGCCTTATACTCCAATTCTACAGGAAGGTGACATGACTTCCCGTAAATCAGTCTATAAGGAGACATGCCTAGCTAGGTTTTATGGGGAGTCCTATAGGGCCATAATGTTTCTGAAAGTCGAGTTGACCAATCTTTTTTGTTAGGTCGAACAGTGACCTGCAGAATCTTTTTAATTTCTCGATTGGAGAGCTCAGCCAATCCATTGGTTTGTGGGGGGTATGGAGTAGAAATTTTATGCGACACCCCATACTTTTTCAATAAGAACTGGTTGTGCACATTTGCAAAGTGGGACCCGCCATCACTGATGATGACTTTAGGAACTCTAAATCTGGTAAAGATGTTCTTCTGAATGAAGTGGAGAACCACCTTATGATCATTGGTTTTGGTGGGGATGGCTTTAATCCATTTTGAGATGTAATCAACAACAAGTAAGATAAACTCGAAGCCATATGAGACAGGAAGAGGTCCCATGAAATCAATCCCTAAAATGTCGAAAATCTCGCACACAATAATTGGATTCAAAGGCATCATATCGCAAGGGCCCATGTTGCCAAGGGTCTAACAACAGGCACATGCCCTACAATAAGTTTGTGTGTCTTTGAAGAGTGCTGGCCAATAGAAGCTGCATTGGAGGATTTTCACTGTAATTTTACACCCAGAAAAATGGCCATCGTAGGCCTAGCCATCACAAAAGGAGATAATATCATTGACCTCATCATCAGGAATGCATCTTCTAATGATTTGGTCATTGCCAAAATGAAAAAGATAGGAATCTTCCCAAAAGTAATACTTGGTGTCAGCAATCAACTTGTCTCATCTGGTCTTGGCCCAATCAGATGAGACTTTCCCAGTTGCCAAGTAGTTCATGATATCATCAAACCAAGGAAGTCCTTGAATGACTAGAAGATGTTCATCAGAAAAATGCTTGGTAATAGGTCCAAATGGGTCAATGACAGAAGAAGGAAGACGGGAAAGATGATTAGCAACTACATTCTATTTTCTCACCTTGTCGTGAATCTTGAGGTTGAATTCTTATAGAAGCAAGATTCGTCTAATTAGCCTCGATTTTGCATCCTTCATGAACAAGTGCCTCATTATAGTGTGGTCCAAATAAATAATAACGTGAGAACCCAGGAGGTATGATATGAATTTCTCAAGACCAAATATTACGGCCAGCAGCTCTTTCTCTATAATAGTGTAATTATGCTGAGCCTCATCAAGTGTCTTGCTAGAGTAATATATTAGCACTGGTTTTCCCTCAATCTTTTGCCCAAGCACCGCTCCTATCGCATAGTCAGATACATCACACATGATCTTAAATGGCTGAGACCAATTAGGAGATTGCAGGATTGGGTCTTGGGTTACTCGGTCGTGCAAGATCTCGAATGCGCAAACACACTCGTCATTCATCTTAAAGGGAATGTCCTTTGAGAGAAGAGAAGGGGGCATGCAATTTTTAATAAATCAAAAATAAAACATCAATAAAATCCAACGTGCCCCAAGAAAGATTAAATATTTTTAACTGAGGAAGGCAAAGAAAGTTTAGAAATCTGATTCACCTTTGCTTGATCAACTATTCAAATACAAGGTGTCCAAGCATGATGCCCTTAGGAACCATAAGATGGCTCTTTCCCCAAGATAAAAGCAGGTTCACTTCAATGCATCGTCGAAGGATCTGGATCAAGTGTTGTAGCCATTCATCGAATGTCTAACCAAAAATTGAGAAGTCATTCATGAAGACTTCAAGGTACTTACCCACCATATCAGAAAATATGACTAGCATGCATCGTTGAAATGTGGCAGGTGAATTGCATAGCCCAAATGGCATTCTACGGAACGCGTAGGTTCTATAGGGGTAGGTAAAAGTGATCTTTTCCTGATCTTCAGGATGAATTGCCACTTGGTTATATCTAGAGTAACCATCAAGAAAATAGAAAAATCGATTTCCTGCTAGCATCTCGAGAATCTGGTCAATTAATAGGAGTCGGAAACGATCTTTCTTCATGGAGGCATTCAGTTTCCACTAGTCTATATAGACTCTTCATGAATTCACAACTCGGGTCGAGATGGTTTCCCAGATTTAGTAGTTATCATGGTGAATCCCACCTTTTTAGGCACTACCTGGATTGGTTAAGAGCTCTTACCTGGATCAGCTTCAGGTAAGAACTAGGAATGGTCTCTTCACAATTGATATTCACCCTAGTTGTTGCTAGGAACAGTCTCCCTAAGATAATGGGTGTTTCTCTTAAATTCTCAGGAGTATCCATATCCAACACAATAAAATCCATTGGGAAATAGAAATCCTGCACCCTAACTAGCACATCCTTAAGAACTCCTTTTGGTGACTTAATCGATCGATCAGCCAATTATAGTGTCACCTCAGTCGATTTCAGCTATGTTTCCTCAAAATAATATTGTAGGGTGGTTGCAATCAGACTAATGGATGCTCCTAAATCCAATAATGCGTGATCAAATTCTAGGTTCCTAATCTTACAAGAGATTAATGGAGTGCCAGGATCCTTTAATTTCTATGGGATCTTACTTAAAATTACAGAGCTAGCTTGCTCTAACAATACAATCAGGCTCCTATCTTTGTTTCACAGCTTTCACTTTGGTGTTCATAAGTCTTTCAGGAATTGTGTGTAAGCCGATATGTGGTGAATCACATTCATCAAGGGGATGCTTATTTGTACTTGCTCAAAGAGCTTGACCAAGTCCTCCTTAGGTGCCACGAGTATTGCCTTCCTATTTCTTTTAGTTAAGGCCTCGGGAAATGGAACATTTTTAGGTTTCTCTAAGACGGGTTCAAGCTCTAGGTTTGGAATTGGGGTGTCCTTCACTTCCATCCTAGATTTAGAATCAGAACTACTTGGATTGGATTTCTAGGGTAAGGTGGGTCCTGAGTAGTTTTTCCACTACGAGTTATAACCACATGTAATCCTACCTGACTAGGGTTTGAGGTTCGAAGGATGGACGATTGCTGCTGATAATATGTATAAGAGGCTGAAGCCTTCGAACCATCAGGAGGTGGTGGTGCAGAAGGGGGCTGATAGACGTAGTGTACTTGGCCTTAACTTGGGTTTACAACATGCCTCTAATGCGACATGTTGTTAGGCTTTGGCAGAGGTTGAGAAGGGAGTGCACCAGGCTAGTGAGTCCTAGCCATCTGTGCAAGCTGGTTACGCATCTCTACCATTTCCGCATTATGCCGCTTCTGCACAACAGCATTAGTCTTCTGCATATCAGCCAAGGTCTGTAGAATCATGCTCATCTGGTCATCCTTGCTAGGCCCGGATTGAAAATTTGAGTTGGCCCTAGGTTAAGCAGGCTAATATGAGTGTAGAATTTGTGGTCGTTGTTGATATTGAGGTCTAGGATTTTGAGGATAAGAGTTCCCCAACCACGAGAAATTTGGATGATTATGCCATCCAAGAATATGGTAGTTGGAATAAGGATTGTTCTGGATGGCGTGGAGTACCTCACAGGGTTGAGCAACTCTAGAGTAATCATAATATTGGTGTTCAGAGGACCACCAACTAGAATAAACGAGTTCAGAGTTTCCTCCAAAACCTGAGTCAGATGTGGATGGATGCTAGATGGATACGCATCCATCTTAGAGCGGTGAATATTATGCACAGCCTCCCTCCCTGTGGGAAAACATGCAAGCGTGCTTTGTTGAGAAGAAGTGACTTTCTATAGTTGTTGAGTCAAATCATCCAACTTCCTCTCTATAATAGACCTTATCCAGTCGACTGACCACAATCTCTATGTCGATGGAGGAGGATAGGTCTTGTGCCTCGTGCACCCCGCATGGGTTCATCGATGTGCAGATAGTCGTCCTGTCGAACATACCCATGGACACATTGTTTATGGAGTTCTCGAAGATGTTCTAAAGAATCTCCCAAATGGTGTCCTCATCCTTGCCCATGAAGTTGCCTCCACAGGCCACATCGGCAAAAAGTTGTATATCCTCACAAAGTATGTGGTAAAAAGATTGAATTTGTTCTCATTTAGGAACTCCATGATGTGAGCATTTTCGCATGAGATCGAGAAAGTGATCCCATGCCTCATAAAGAGGTTCCCCTACATTTTGCGTGAAATGCCTGATCTAGTGCCTCAAGGAGTTAGTGCGCCCTACTGGGAAGAATTTCTTTAGAAATTTAGCTTGCAACTCTTCCCAGGTATTGATCGACCGAGTTAGGGACTGATACCAATGGGCCACTTTCTCCTTAAGAGAGAAGGGAAACATCTTCATGAGTAGGGTATTCCAATTCTGAACATTTGGCCCAAGAGTTTAAGCCAAATGTTTCAATTACTGAATATGCTGGAATGGTTCATCAGAACTCAATCCATGAAAATAAAGGATCAAGCTAATAACATTCAGCTTGAGCTTAGTCTCAGGTCCCCCAGCTGGAATGGGCACCCTGGGTTCGCCAGTGGTTAGGTTTTTATGTGATTTGTAATATGCCGATTTTATAAGTTGTTGTAACGTTCAAAAATCAATTCGCTTTTAAAATTTGTAACCTAGATAGTGGAGTATCTAGGGTCATCCAAGGAGGCAATGTTTGCAAATTCAGATATCTTACTTGAAAAATAGGAAATTAACTTTCTTGTTGAGTTTTTTTAATATAAGATTTTTTTGATTTTTGAAATAATAGGCAATCGTACTTTCAAAGAGGGAAAGAGACTAACATCTATAAGCTAACCCTAAGGTGACAAGAGTAGCCTCTCTCTAAGCTCACTCTAGGCACGTGGAGGCCCAGAGTAATTAGGGAGAGGGAGTGAAAAAGTTCTAGAACAACAATTATAAAAATGAGACAAAATTGACAAGAAGGCAATTTTGATTGAATAGCATTTATGTTTTACAAAAACATGTAGAGGAATGCTTCTACTTGAAATTGAAGAAACAGAAATAGTAAAAACACAAATACTCTAGATAGTATTCGTAAAGAAGAGAGTCTTCTTGCTCAAAGCCTAGCTGCTTCTTGGCTTGAAAAGAAGATCACCTTCTTCTCTTTTCTTGCAAAGCTCCTCCAAGTTAGTGTCTTCCTCTTTGGCAAGCCCTAAGGAAATTGAAGTTTGCTAGTTTCAACCGGGTTTTAGTTTGTTATAACGTTGTAGTAAAGCCGATTATTACCAACACTTCAAATATAATTTTTTACTCGGAAAATAAAAGAGTTCCCGAGGTCGAACTCAGGGAGCAAGTTGTATTCTAGAGATATACATGTTTCTTTTACAAAAAGAAAGAGAGAGGGAAAGAATTTGTTGTCTTCTTTTCTCTTTGTTCTGCAGAGGGGATGCTCTTCTTTCTCTCTTTCTTTAGATCTCCTTCTTTCTCTTTATTCTGCAGAGGTGATGTTCTTCTTCTGCAATGGTGATGCTCTTCTTCTTCTTCTTCCTGCTGTTCCTGCTTTGGTGATGTTCTTCTTTCTTCAGAGCTCCTTCTTCTTCTTCTTCGTTCTGCAGAGGTGATGCTCCTCTTCAGATCTCTTTCTTCTTCTTCTGCTTTGGCCGTTGCTCTTCTTTTCTTTCTTTCTCCTTCCTGTCTCCTTCTCTTTTTTTCTTTGCTTTGGCCCTTCCTCTTCTTTCTTCTTCAGCCTGCCTTCTTTCCTGCTCTGGCTGCTGACCTTCCGTCGTCTGACCCGGTGCTTAGACGACTTAACTATGCATTTGCTACAGTGCAGCTCCTTCTTCTTCCGCGGGTCTTCTTCTTCGCCTGTGCCTGCACACTTCAGAGTTTTTCGTCAGAGGCAAAACCTACTCTACCCTCCCCCCCCCGCGTCTCTCTTTCTCTCTGAAACCACTCTTGGGAAAGCTCTCCCAGAGCTGCCGGGTAATCGGGTTCGGGTCACGCCCGGGTCCAGGCCCACCGGCGTGCGTGGTGGGCGAGGAGTGCAGGTCAGTCTAAGTCGGGTCGGGTCAGGTCCGCGGGGCGTGAGCGCGGACGAGACCGGGTAACCGGGCGGGTGTAAGGGGACCTCACCCCGTGTACTGAGGCAGTAAGGCTACTGCACGAAATCAATTTAAACAGTGGAACGGGTGTGAGGCTTACCGATGTGGGACTAAACGCAGACCGTTCCTCGCGTGCGCCTGCTGGGAGACCGCGGCCTGGCTTCTGCAGCTGCGGCTTCTATTTGCATAGGTTGCTGGCTGGCTGCCTTCGCAAGACTGCCCGTACTCCGCAGCAGCTGGAGACCTGGAGTCCTCAAGCCTGGAGCGCGGGAGAAGCTGCTTCAATGTGCGTTAATGGCGGTCGAACCTCAAAACCTGTCGGACACGAATATGGCCTTGCGGCCTGATCAAACCACTGGGGAACCTTCGCCGTGGCACGACGAAGGTGAGGAGCTGCGCGGCAGGCCGCAAGGTGGTGTCTGGCGGCAGCCCTGGGTCGGGCTGCAACCGGAGGAATGGGTTTGTTCAGGGGAGTGTTACGGAGGTGTGGAGTGGCAGTGGAGGGGTAGGGGGTGCTCAGTGTGATGAGGCGGAGGTTCGGTGAGGGTCGGCGAGCCGTGTGGGTTGCTGAGGTGATGGGAGCGGCTCGCCGGAGGGTGGTCGGAGGCGAAGGGGGTGAAGGTGGTCAGGGTCGGTAGAGGGCTTAATTGAATAAATTGAAAGCGGGGAAAGAAAGAGGAGGAGAAGGGGAGTAGTTCTAACTTACTTGCAGGGACGAAGGGGGAGGAACAGGGCGACAGTCGTATCGACTGTCGCCGGAGAAGACGATGCCCAGTGGGGGGAGGACGGCGGTGACGACGGGGCAGAGGCAGCGCGCGCCGGTATTGCGCGACGCGGGAAGAGCAGGGGAAGAAGTCTCTGCTGCTGGTATTGCGGCAGAGCGAAGAGGAGGAGGAGGAAGAACCGCCGGAGCTGGTGGGCGTCTGCCGGAGTGAGAAGAGAGGAAAGTTGGGGGTTTTCTCCGTCAGATCCGAGCTGCCCTGGTCGGTGGAGCAACGGGGGGTATTTATAGGGATCAAACAGGGAGGAAGGCGGAGGGAGACGACGTGTCTCCCTCGCCGGAGAATGGTCGGAAACAAGAACCCATACCGTCCGTACGTTCGCACGGCCGGTATGGTGGGCTGCAACGACCAGGGGGGTGTCCCTGCGACGGCTGACGACGCAGGGCACCCCCGGTTTACTTGCCAGGTCCCCCACCTCACCCTGCGCGGCGCCATGCTCCGCGCAAGGTCGCCGGAGCATGGTGCTGGCAGGTTTTGCAGGAGGGACCTGATTGCAAAGAACGAAGGAGAGTTAGGGGCCAAAATGCGAGGGTTCAGAAGTTGAGGGCCAAAGAGTAAATATTTGAGGACCAAAGTGTAAAGTCGGTCAAGGAGGTTTCTTCTTAGGCTCAAGTTTTTATACATGACTAATTAGGACCTAAGGAATCTGATGGTGAATTTCATTTTCATATTAAACCTTGTTTGACCGGTCAATTTACGCAAAAACCCAAATTAAGTTATTAATTGGGCATGGTTCTCAATGTAGGTCAAAATGGGTTTTAAAGGCCAAATTGAAGGTTCTAAACCCTAGAGATTATTTTTCTATGAATTTTAGAGGGTTTATTCTATTTTTACTTTGCCTCGAACCTTGTGAATTGAAGTGGGTTGTTTTAGGGTTACAGATTATCATTTGGTTTCTTGGAAGTGCTGTAGCCCTTGCTAGATCATCTCATCCCACTTTTATTCTTATTAAGCTGCTTTGACCTATGTTTGGGCCCTGAATTACCCTGTATGCAGATTATACTGGTAAAATTGCACTTTTACCCCTTATGACTTGTTTTCTTCTCAAACTCAGAATTCTCTGAGTTAAGCCTTTCCTTGAGATATGTAGGAGCTTTTATCCTTTGTATTAGGTCAAAATGAGCTAGTTATGGCTCATGATGAGGTTCTCATCATACCCCCATGCCTAGCTTTTGCTAGTCCCTTAGCAAAAACTTAAGGTTTCAACCCTTGTTCTAGACCATGAAGTTTTTAATAGTTTTAGATAAGTGCCTTTTTTATTTGAGCATAGATTAGGTTAGAATGCTGACCATAGGCCTAAAAGGTACTCTAGTACCAATCAAGATCCAAATCTGTCTAGCCTTAGCCTCAGTCTTTTAGCAAAGGTTTTTAAGGCCCACAAGAACTAACCTAAGGTTTATTGGACTTCGTGGTTAAAGCACCCGTGCTTGAAATGATTTTAGCCCTGGCTCAGTTCGCAGTGCGTTTTGTAAGAGAGAGATAGAAAGTTTTTCTGTTTGGAGAGTTTTCTCTCTCTTTTTCTTTTTAGTTCTAGCCTAGGATTGGCTTTTCAACACGGTCTGTATCAGATTCCTTACTCCCATCATCAATCCTCAAGGGTTCCTGGCGATCGATGCTTCGAGATAGCACCGCCCATGGCAACCCCCGGAACCCTGGCTATTGAGATTTCGAGATAATCCCATCCATGGCATTCCGTGGCCGAATCCAGACCCTGGCAATTGACACTTCGAGATAATGCCATCCATGGAATCTGAACCAGCAGAGTGCTTACATGCCCCCAGTAGGATATGTAAATATCCTAAGAGACAAGCACCGAGGAGATGATATTTTGTTACGCATCTTCGAGGGGATTTCCCCGCCTCTCTGCGCTGGGAACTCGTCCAAATCAACTTGTGTTGATCGGCCGCTCCTATTCTAGGTATTCTTTTCAGATTTTTGCGACGCTTCTGCGTGATTCTGATTTTTACGCTTACTGAACCAGGCTGTGTGTGAGATTAGGGTGCTTAGGTTACTGAGTCCCGTAAACCAAAAATTAGTTAACGAGGCCGAATACTCCCTAAGCCTTAGACCTAATACTTTAGCTTTTCATTTTCCTCAACCTCTTGAGGAGTGTCCAGATCTTAATGGGTACTAAGAGTCTATTCAAGAATGCCTAAGGTTTGCATTCTTACTAATCTCATTGTGCACTTTTCAGTTATTTTCTTGAATGAGGTCTAGAACTTAGGTTAATTCCTTAGTTCCTTACTAATGACTATCACTTTTTCTCATAATTTTGTGCTCCTTTTTCATTTTGTTTCTTTTCTCCTTCACAAAATTTCCTTCTCCTCTTTTCCTCTTGTTCTTTTTCGAAAATTTTTTAATTTTTATGGTGTTTTTGGCATATGTGAATTTTTTTTTTGTTTGAAACCTTTTCTTACAAGTTTTTGTACTTTCATACCCCCCCATGCCTAAGATTTGCAATGTCCTCATTGTAACCTAGGGGTTTTTATTCAACTAAGTTCATACATTAGGATAGCTGTTTTGATGAGTGAATGGGTCGGGGTGACTGTTGCGGACGATTTCTAATCTCAGATGCAAGCACCTGAGGTGGAGTCGGCTGTCCTAAAGTGTGAACTTCAAGTGCAAAAGCTGTCAGAACAAGTTTCAGGTTTTCAAAGAGAATGACGGGCTGCCTCCCGTTGAGCGCTAAATTTGATGCCTTCAGCCAAGCGGGAAATGCGATGGAGAGGGGATGGTCAAATCAGCGGAGTTTTGTAAGACAAGCACCTTGATTAAGAGCCTGGTTGGTCCAACCAGGTGCTTGTTCAGATCAACAGGCTGATGATGCAGCCCAAACCCAATCAATCTGGTGGGTTGATAGATGTGGATAAAAAGGTGTGGAGCCCACCATAAACTATGAAGCTCAGATGGATGTGGAAGCGTAAACCCAGGGTTTGGCTGAGCCGAATCAGCCTGGTCAGAGTAGGGACCCGTAGGATAATCAGTGGTTGATGCAGGAACCCTACAGGGGTGATCAGAGAATGATAGAGCATGGTATGTAGTCTGATCAATGTTCGGAACCCGATGTGGAAATGCAATCGGCTCGGTGAGAGGTGAATCTGAATAGAAATTGACTCCGGTTGCGGGTCGGGGTTTGGAAGAGGTTTTGATCCGTTCTATGTGTGCGGATGAGGTGGCCATTGTGTACGAGGGCTCTTCTAGAAACAGATGATAGGTGATTTTCTGTAGAGAGTCCTCTGGGTAACTATCAAATGCCGGAAGAGTGTTTGTAGGATGAAAGGAATCGGATTCGAGAAAAAATTTGGATTCTTGGTTGCAATTACTCTTGGCATTTTCTGTTTTTGGTTCCTGAGGATCGAAAAGGAATGATTCTGTGTTATCGGTGATCTCGGGAATCAGGACCTCAGAGTCGGAGTTAGAGTCATGAGAACTGAGGTCGTAGATAGGCCTGGCGTGTTCAGGAAGGGGGATCTCTCCGCAATTATAGTCAGATTTGAAATTGTCGGAGAGTTGGCGAAAATGAGATTCATGATCATGAATTCCACCACAGCAAAAATCATCAAATGTGGAATCAGCAGCCTGACTGGGTTCTAGCCTATATGTCAATTCTGGGCTCAAAAAGGTGTTCTGTTTAAGCTCGAAGCTGGTAGGATAGACCCCATTAAAACCTTGCTCATCCAACTCCTCAGTTTCTGTATCATAAATTGGCATGTTTTCTGAAAAATCGATCAGATTTCCTGAGGATGTTGGAGAGGGATATTCATCAAATAGAGGCCCGGAATCATATTCTGTAAAAATTTGATTTTTCTCATAAGGGGCCTCATAATCTTCCCAATAAGTTTCAGATCTAGGTTCTAGGCTTAGGATGTGGGTAGAATTATTAGAACCTAAGTCCGAATAACCTTCGAGGGCCACCTTATCAAAATAAGGGGCGGAATTTATACCCTCAGAAGGTTCAGTTCTGATCTCATTATTGCAGGAGTTTTGAAATTCTAGGCTTGGCAATTCATGGTCTAAGTTTGGCTCATCATTGTGTTCTCCTGCAATATCCCAACCTAATTCAACATTGTCTTCTATCTGGGTTGGGATTTTACAACCACTTTGTGCCTCAATCCCGAGATCTGGGAAATTGGATTGTTCCTTAATATTATTCCAAGATGGTTCATCCTCTGTTTCTGGTATATACGGGTATTTCTGGTTGATAATTTGTTCTACTGATTTCATCATTTCTACCCGTTTCATAAGGGCATCTTGGTGTTGTTCCCAAAGTACAGGATTTCTCAAGCATTGAAGGTATTCAGATTGGTGTAATTTTTCCATCTCAATGTATCCTGTCATGAGCATATCTCGGGTTGATCCTTTTGAAATTTCAGTCAATAGAATTTGGGCACAGTTTATGATGAAAGCTGTGGTTGTTGGGACATCAACCTGAATATCTCCTATTGGTGTTGAGGTTTTTTCTTCTTTTTCATAGAATTTTATGGCATCCTCGATCATTTTATCTTTCATAGATCTCCGATATTCAGGTTTCTTGAATGGTAGTCTTAGGTGGTTTGGCTGCATATTTGGATTAGGTGGTGGAATCAAGATGTGGAATCAAAGGCTTCGATGTAGACTCGTGTTGTGCCAAGATGGAAGAAGGGAGTATCAGAGGAAAGATTAATGTGGTGGTGCTGCATAAACAAGGGAACTGAGGCCTAACCTCAGGGCAAGTGAATTCCTAAAGGAGGATTCAAGGACCTCCTTCCAAGCATATACTGAAGGATGTGATGAGATTAAAAGGTGCTGGACCCAATCAAGACACCCCAAAAAAAATGTTGGGTGACTATAGAGGTTCGGGGCAGATGGACCCCTTGATCAGAAAGATCGTCCACCTGAGAATTACCTGGGCAGCCAGAGAGGGAGAGTCCCGCGAAGACCCCTACACGGTAGAGCGTCCCCACGGGTTACAGGGTTTCCCCCACCCGACCTCTCTTGTCACTGCGGTTCCAGGTAGACCAGAATGGGGATCTTGACCTCTTAAGTCTACCAATTTTAAGATCAGGGTGCTTAAGGTTTCACTTGAACTTTAGTCTTTTTAAGTGCAAAGAGTGACCTAATTTAAGGTTGGTTGACCCAAAGGGGTCAACTTTACCTCTTGTTTCCTTTGAGAGCTTTCAGGTCTTGTTTTTTAGGGTTCAAGTGTTTAGAGAGAGCCAATTGTTTAGGATTTTTCTTGTTAATTATTTTCAATCAATGGCTTGGGCACACCTCTTTTGGATTTCCTCAATTCTTGATTAAGGGGTGTGTCTCAACTGAAATCCTAATGTTTAACCTTATGTTGGCTCTACTTGGTCCATTTAACTCTTTGTTGGGCAATTAGGGCTCAAGCAAGAATGTGTTAGCCCTTAAATACCCTTAATAGTGTGCAGGAGTGATGAGTTGAAAACATGCAACTCTTTATGGTTACTAAGTATGGAAGACAGGTTAGCCCTATATTGCTTGTTCTTTTCTTTTCTTCCTCTTTAGAGTTTAGGGGTTAATAGTGAGAGGAAAGATTTACCTGTCTTCGGAGTGGTTGTCATGGAGTTGCTTGTCTTCTTGAGTTCCTGTAGCTGCACAAAAGAGAGGAGATTATCAGAAATTAAAAGAAACAGGAATGTTTACCTCTAGAATAGCCGTTGCTCCCCGGCAGCGGCGCCAAAATTGAAGTTTGCTAGTTTCAACCGGGTTTTAGTTTGTTATAACGTTGTAGTAAAGCCGGTTATTACCAACACTTCAAATATAATTTTTTACTCGGAAAATAAAAGAGTTCCCGAGGTCGAACTCAGGGAGCAAGTTGTATTCTAGAGATATACATGTTTCTTTTACAAAAAGAAAGAGAGAGGGAAAGAATTTGTTGTCTTCTTTTCTCTTTGTTCTGCAGAGGGGATGCTCTTCTTTCTCTCTTTCTTTAGATCTCCTTCTTTCTCTTTGTTCTGCAGAGGTGATGTTCTTCTTCTGCAATGGTGATGCTCTTCTTCTTCTTCTTCCTGATGTTCCTGCTTTGGTGATGTTCTTCTTTCTTCAGAGCTCCTTCTTCTTCTTCTTCGTTCTGCAGAGGTGATGCTCCTCTTCAGATCTCTTTCTTCTTCTTCTGCTTTGGCCGTTGCTCTTCTTTTCTTTCTTTCTCCTTCCTGTCTCCTTCTCTTTTTTTCTTTGCTTTGGCCCTTCCTCTTCTTTCTTCTTCAGCCTGCCTTCTTTCCTGCTCTGGCTGCTGACCTTCCGTCGTCTGACCCGGTGCTTAGATGACTTAACTATGCATTTGCTACAGTGCAGCTCCTTCTTCTTCCGCGGGTCTTCTTCTTCGCCTGTGCCTGCACACTTCAGAGTTTTTCGTCAGAGGCAAAACCTACTCTACCCTCCCCCCCCCCGCGTCTCTCTTTCTCTCTGAAACCACTCTTGGGAAAGCTCTCCCAGAGCTGCCGGGTAATCGGGTTCGGGTCACGCCCGGGTCCAGGCCCACCGGCGTGCGTGGTGGGCGAGGAGTGCAGGTCAGTCTAAGTCGGGTCGGGTCAGGTCCGCGGGGCGTGAGCGCGGACGAGACCGGGTAACCGGGCGGGTGTAAGGGGACCTCACCCCATGTACTGAGGCAGTAAGGCTACTGCACGAAATCAATTTAAACAGTGGAACGGGTGTGAGGCTTACCGATGTGGGACTAAACGCAGACCGTTCCTCGCGTGCGCCTGCTGGGAGACCGCGGCCTGGCTTCTGCAGCTGCGGCTTCTATTTGCATAGGTTGCTGGCTGGCTGCCTTCGCAAGACTCCCCGTACTCCGCAGCAGCCGGAGACCTGGAGTCCTCAAGCCTGGAGCGCGGGAGAAGTTGCTTCAATGTGCGTTAATGGCGGTCGAACCTCAAAACCTGTCGGACACGAATATGGCCTTGCGGCCTGATCAAACCACTGGGGAACCTTCGCCGTGGCACGGCGAAGGTGAGGAGCTGCGCGGCAGGCCGCAAGGTGGTGTCTGGCGGCAGCCCTGGGTCGGGCTGCAACCGGAGGAATGGGTTTGTTCGGGGGAGTGTTACGGAGGTGTGGAGTGGCAGTGGAGGGGTGGGGGGTGCTCAGTGTGATGAGGCGGAGGTTCGGTGAGGGTCGGCGAGCCGTGTGGGTTGCTGAGGTGATGGGAGTGGCTCGCCGGAGGGTGGTCGGAGGCGAAGGGGGTGAAGGTGGTCAGGGTCGGTAGAGGGCTTAATTGAATAAATTGAAAGCGGGGAAAGAAAGAGGAGGAGAAGGGGAGTAGTTCTAACTTACTTGCAGGGACGAAGGGGGAGGAACAGGGCGACAGTCGTATCGACTGTCGCCGGAGAAGACGATGCCCAGTGGGGGGAGGACGGCGGTGACGACGGGGCAGAGGCAGCGCGCGCCGGTATTGCGCGACGCGGGAAGAGCAGGGGAAGAAGTCTCCGCTGCTGGTATTGCGGCAGAGCGAAGAGGAGGAGGAGGAAGAACCGCCGGAGCTGGTGGGCGTCTGCCGGAGTGAGAAGAGAGGAAAGTTGGGGGTTTTCTCCGTCAGATCCGAGCTGCCCTGGTCGGTGGAGCAACGGGGGGTATTTATAGGGATCAAACAGGGAGGAAGGCGGAGGGAGACGACGTGTCTCCCTCGCCGGAGAATGGTCGGAAACAAGAACCCATACCGTCCGTACGTTCGCATGGCCGGTATGGTGGGCTGCAACGACCAGGGGGTGTCCCTGCGACGGCTGACGACGCAGGGCACCCCCGGTTTACTTGCCAGGTCCCCCACCTCACCCTGCGCGGCGCCATGCTCCGCGCAAGGTCGCCGGAGCATGGTGCTGGCAGGTTTTGCAGGAGGGACCTGATTGCAAAGAACGAAGGAGAGTTAGGGGCCAAAATGCGAGGGTTCAGAAGTTGAGGGCCAAAGAGTAAATATATGAGGACCAAAGTGTAAAGTCGGTCAAGGAGGTTTCTTCTTAGGCTCAAGTTTTTATACATGACTAATTAGGACCTAAGGAATCTGATGGTGAATTTCATTTTCATATTAAACCTTGTTTGACCGGTCAATTTACGCAAAAACCCAAATTAAGTTATTAATTGGGCATGGTTCTCAATGTAGGTCAAAATGGGTTTTAAAGGCCAAATTGAAGGTTCTAAACCCTAGAGATTATTTTTCTATGAATTTTAGAGGGTTTATTCTATTTTTACTTTGCCTCGAACCTTGTGAATTGAAGTGGGTTGTTTTAGGGTTACAGATTATCATTTGGTTTCTTGGAAGTGCTGTAGCCCTTGCTAGATCATCTCATCCCACTTTTATTCTTATTAAGCTGCTTTGACCTATGTTTGGGCCCTGAATTACCCTGTATGCAGATTATACTGGTAAAATTGCACTTTTACCCCTTATGACTTATTTTCTTCTCAAACTCAGAATTCTCTGAGTTAAGCCTTTCCTTGAGATATGTAGGAGCTTTTATCCTTTGTATTAGGTCAAAATGAGCTAGTTATGGCTCATGATAAGGTTCTCATCAGGGGGTGTGCCTTGGCTCCTCCAAGGTGGATGCTCTCCACCTCAATTGTCTCCTCCAAGGATGGGCGTGCACCACCCTCAAAATACTCCTCCTAGGTTAGGCATGTACCCTAGGTCTTCTCCCTTGCTTGGCTTCTCCGTTTAGCTGGCATGGGCACAAGAGAGAAGAGAAGAGGGGAAGGCACAAAGGGGACAAAGTGTCCCCTTAATCTTCTTCTTCTTCTTCTCCTCTTGGCCGTCTATGAAAGGTGGAAGTATGGTGTATTAATGGTAGCCAAAAGGTGTATTAATGGTGGTGGGTGTTGATTCTTTTATAGGAGTGGAAGGGGGTTAAGGGTAGTTAATGGATGGAGGGTTAAGATGGCTTATGGGTGGTGCCAAAATGGGGGGATGCTTGGTATTTGGTGTCAACCCTACGTGGGAGCTAGGGTTTAGGGTTTGGTTTGGTGAGTTGTAGGGTTAGGATGAAGATGTAGGTGGTGGTTAGGTTGATCTATGGTGGGTGTTGTTTGGCGCCATATGAGGGGGTGTTTAGGTGTAGGTTAGGTTGAGTTGGTGCCAACATAGGTGTGGTTAAGGGTTGGTTAGGTGGGACCAACTTGTGGATGGTGGGGATTGAAGGTGGAGGTGGTGCCAACAAAGGGGTGTATGTAGGTGGTGTGTTGGCGCCAACTAGGGATGGTTTGGGGTTAGTTAGGGTGGTGTTAAGTGTAGGGTTAGGTGGCGCCAACCCTAAGGTTCTAGAAGGTGGGTAGGTGTAGGGTAGGGTTGGCCTTATAAGGTGGTGGTTCTATGGTGGGTGGTTGAGGGTATTTGGCGACAAGTGTAGGGATGTGTAGGGGGGTAGTTATGGTGGGTTAAGTGGTGTTGGCGCCAAGTGTAGGAGGGTTAAGGATGGTGCCACTAGATGGATGGTGGAGATAGTTTAAGGGGGGATGTGTAGGGTGGATGAGGGGGCTTCAAGTTGGCGCCACATTGAAGGGATGTGGAGGCTCTTTTGGCGCCAACTTGAAGTGGGTTAAGGTGGTGGTTATGGGTAGTTTTGGAGGGAAAATTAGGTGGCCTTTGGTGGTGGTGGTGGTGGTGTGAAGGGTCATGAGGGTTGGTGGCGCCATCTAGGAGTGGACTAGTTAGCTTGCTTAGGTGGTGGACTTGGAGTAGTGGTTAGGGTGAAGTTAGGTTAGGTTTTAGATGGATGGCCATGGAGGTGGAGCTGGTTTTGAGCTTAGCTAAGCTAGCTTAACTAATGCTTGAGTAGAAGAAGAGGTAGGAAGGATTAGGGTTTAGGGATAAGGAGCTGAGGGAGTTGCCTTGAGCTACCCTGAAGCTTGTGGGATCTATCATCTGATGAAGAAGTCAATGTAGGAGCTCAACTACTCTACTTTAGCTAGCTAGTTCTTTGCTAGCTACTAAATTGAGTAGGTTGAGCTGGTATCAACTATTCTGGAGCTGGGGGAAGCTAGCTATGGACTTCTCTGTTGACCTAGCTTAGCTAGCTAAAAACTAGTAGCTAAGCTAAGTTGATTGGAGCTCCTGTGAGCTAAGAGGAGCTAGGTGGAGCTAAGTGGAGCTGGAATGAGTTGAGCTGGAGCTGGAATTAACTCATGTCAACTCAGTTGAGCTAGCTAGGGCTCCCAGTGAACTGATTGGAACTAAGATGAGCTAGATGTTAGTGGCACAAGAAGGGGGGTTGAATTGTGCAACAAAATTAATTTCAAACAACCGCAACAAGAACATAGGTATTTAGAGAGGGAACCCTTGCGGGAAAAACCTCTACCTACATCTCTCAATCTAGGATTTTCCCCCTACCCAAGTAGGAATTACTATTAACAAGTAATCTTACAAAACCCCTCTTCCTATAAAACCCCCAAGAAGAGTTTTGCCCCTCTACTAAGAGGAAATGGGAAACCCACAAATCGAGTACCCAAATAAACTATCAAAAAGCAATATAAATCTATAAGCCTTGAATAAAAGAATAAGAATATTCCCTTCTTCAAACCTATGAGCAGCAGAAGAAGAGTTGCTCTCAAAAATAGTAGCACAAGTGAAGCACACAAGAAAGCACGGAAGAGAGCACAAATGAGATAAAGAGCTTTCAAATGAGTAGAATGTGAATTTCTTTGTTGTAAATTCTTAAGGCTACCTATGGGAGTATATATAGGTGTAGGAGGTCAGATTTGAGCTTAGGTAGTTGTTGAAATTTGAATTGAATTGAAATAAATTGAGATAGAATGACTATAAAGAATTAACTCAAATTTTGTCTATATCAGACATTCGAAAAATAATGATTGACGTCTGAAAATACTATTCTAAGCGTCTGAAAATAAACCAGGATGTCTAACAAAACTCCAGGAAAGCAAAGTGGTTACTGGATCAATTACAAGGATTCCTGAACAAAAGTTAGACAACTAAATATAAATGTTCAAACGTCTGAAAATGAAATTGGACGTCTGAAAAATCATCAAGGATAGAACGCTCATTACTGGAATGAAGTTAGACCCAAATAGGGATCTAGAGATATATTGTCTGACATCTTAAAAAGAACCAATAGATGTCTGAATAAACTTAAGGACATCTGATGGCCTTCAAAGATCCAAAATCAAAGTATAACGGACATACTTAATTACGATCAATATAAACGTTGGACAGATTTAGACAACTCAAGACAACATCAAACGTTTGAACAACTCTTAAGATTATGACCATTGTTCTAAAGAGTTAAAGAGATTATCAAAATCTCAAGGAGGCGGCTGAAAGTCAAGGAGGCGCTTGAAAATAAATAAACTAGACGTCTGAAACAAAAAGTAGATGTCTGAAAAACTTAGATGACAAAGGTTGCAAGATCTGGTAATGAATATAGGTTCTAGACATGATCATGGACGTCTGGAAAAATGCATTAAACATCTTAAAAAGTAGATTCAGATGTTCGAAGGTAAAGAGAGACGTCTGAAAATCCAACAGAAATAAGACTTTACAAAATAAAGAATGCGAGTAAGAATAGGAAAGATCAAAAGACATCAAGGCTTTTTTACATTCTAAAAATTTTAAAAAGACTAAAAATAAAATCTTTTGCCCTTCCTTTTCCTCGATCCTTATCTTTAAATCCTTCCTGCAACAAGTTAGTCTTTTCTAAGAAATAGCTCATTTGTCATTATCAAAAAAAATAATATAACAACAATCTCCCCCCTTTTTTTATAATGACAAAAATATTTATATGACATACTCCCCCTAAATAAAAGCTTATGACCTCCTTTTAACAATCAAGCATGTCTCCCCCTTTTTTGGCATTAGCAAAAAAAAGTTTAAGACAAGAATATATGAAAGTTAGAAACATTCGTTAAAGCTAGAAACATGTAACAAAGGTTTTGATAACAATGAAAGTAAATTCCTAATTGGCTCAAAGCAGCCATCTAAAGACAAGAATCAAAGTTTCTTCTTTCCTTTGGAGTAAGCAGACTCCAAGTTCTTCATGCAGTCTTCGAGATGAGATAGTTGCATAGCATATTGATTGGTGAAGCTCTTTAGATAGTTATGATCTTCATGTTGCCTCTTCATTTGAAGGTTCATCCCATCCAACATGACCTTTTGAAAAGCTTCCTGATTTCCCTGTACATTCTCCCAAGAGTAATCCCAAGAAGTGGAATAAAAAGAATGAGTAGAAGGATCAGGAAGCATGAGAAGGTGGAGGTTGAGGAACTTCTTCCTCTACTTGTTCTTCTTCAATTCCTTTCTTAAGACCCATAAGAAGTAAAGTAGTGCAGTCAAACTTCTTAAAAGATTCATCTACAAACTGGGGTTTCAAATCAAGGTTAAAATGGAGAAGCATGTTGGAAATAAAGCACCTAAAGGAAGGTTCCTACCGTGTGTGCTACATAATGTGTCCATGATTAAATCACACCAATTCAATTTGGTACGATTTAATAAAGCATATAGGATGTAGGCAATCTCCCTAGAAATGTGATCAAATGATCCTAATTTTCCATGTAAGTTCCAAGAGACAAGTCTAGCTAAAATGCGAGGCACAACCTTAAGATGACGAGATTCAAGTTTCATCCCTTCAAAATAAACGTCATCTTTAATTAATGTCTTTGTAACAATGGAGAAAGTAACTTCTTTTGCAATGTCCCGCCAATGAACTCCTGAGTCTGCGGTGCAAATAATAGAAGAAATTACTTCATTAGTAACGGTAAAGGATACATTTAAAACACTGGATTTTAGGATAAAGGTAGTAGGTGTGGAGTCATTCACTAGATTTGCATAAAATATTTTCACAAGCTCAGGAAATATACCAGAAATTTGTCCACCAGGAAAAAATTCCTCATCAAAGAAATGTTGAATTACTTGAGCTTGAAATAAGGCTAGGAGACCATAATCCTTAAAATCATCTCATATAATTGGTCAGCCACACATAACCTTAAATTTCTCAAAATTGTTAAGTTTTTGGGAGGCATTTTTGGTTAAACAAAATTGTTCCATTACATTAGGTAGTTCTTCTTCTACAGGAGGTGGGCTACTAGGTCCAGCACTCTTTTGCTTCCTACTAGGCATAATGAGGAAAAGAAAGAAGAACAAGCTTAACAGAAACAGCTGAAACCAGACGTCTGGTATGTAAGTTAGATGTCTGAAATCACAAAACAGATGACTGAAAAAAATGAAAACAAATGTCCGAGATTTTAAGTGATAAGAATCATAACAGTAGACATCCAAAAATGTAACAAGATGTCTGAATAGAAAGAATTATATCAACAATAAATAAAATAACGGAATTCCCAAAACCAAACCAAAAGAAACAAGGAAGAGAGTTAATCACAAACACAAATGTGTATTACCATACAAGTTTGTATTAAAAGAAAATACAAGATCTAGATGTAAAGATGTAGTGATTACCAAAGGAAGAAGATAAGATCTTCCTTAACAAGAGGACTTTGTATATAAAGGGATGAAGATACAACTACACACGTCCGGTGAGCATAGGAGACATCTGATGAGACACAGGAGGCACCCGGAAAAGATCAGGAGGCATCTAGTTCTCTCAGCTACTCTTCAATAGAGGAATATGGAAGAAGATGAGAAGTGAAAGTGGAAGAGCTCTTTGAAGTGTGGTAAAAAAAATATGGGAATGACTATGAGGTGGTGTTGCCCTTTTAATAGAGCAAATTTCAAATTTCAAAATGAGGTCAAATATCCATTGGGTAAAAGAAAGATGTTCTTTCCAATTTTGAATCCAAGAGCATTCAAAAATTTCAAACGTCTGAAATTAGATAATCAGACGCCTAACAGGTGAAAAAGACGTCTGAAAGACCGTTTGAATTTGAATTCAAAACACTTCATTTGATATTCAAAAAGATGACCATTGAATGATCAGTGAATGTATTTAACAACAATCAGATAGAAACACAGATGTCTGAGAAGCATTCAAGACATCTGAAATTCCTAGAAATTCATTCCGAGGAAGAAAATTGCATACACAAGATAATAAGACGTCTGATATGGACATTCAGACGTCCGAAAAACTTAGTTTTCTAAATCTTTCAACTTGCAAATTCCTAGATGCCTTCTAATGTGACTATATCTTTCTAAACTAAGTGGTTTTGTCAAGATATCTACAAGTTGGTCCTCAGTGTTTACAAAATATAACTTAATTTCTCCTTTTAATACATTATCCCTAAGAAAATGATGTCTTGCATCTATATGTTTAGTTCTAGAATGATTTACAAGATTTTTGCATAAATTTATAGCACATGTATTATCACAACATATTTTAGTTTGTTTAAAATCTAATCCTAAGTCAGATAATGTTTGTTTCATCCAAAGTACTTGAGAACATGCTAAAGTAGCTGAAATATATTCATCTTTAGTGGTGGATAATGCAACACAATTTTATTTCTTAGAAAACCAAGAAACAAGTGCATTACCCAAAAAATGGCAAGTACTGCTAATACTTTTTCTATCAGTCCTACTACCAGCGTAATCGGCATCACTATATGCTAGTAAGTCCAGAGTATGAGTTCTAGGATAGTACAGACCAAAATCACTACTTTCTTTTAAATATTTAAAGATTCTTTTTAATGCAGACATATGAGATTCTTTAGGTGAATTTTGAAAATGTGCACAAAGACAAGTAGCAAACATTATATCAGGTCTACTTGCAGTAAGATAAAGTAAAGATCCTATCATACCTCTGTTATCTTTTCATCAACTTGCTTACCATTTTCATCCAAGTTGAGACTTATGTTTGTAGCCATTGGTGTGGTTTTGCCCTTCACATTTTCCATTCAATATTTCTTCAATGTGTCATTGGTATACTTTGTTTGACATATGAAGATTCCTTCATCCATTTGTGTGATTTGAAGTCCAAGGAAGAATTTCAATTCTCCCATGAGACTCATCTCAAATTCATCCTACATAACCTTTGAAAACTCTCTACACAAATTTTCATTAGTAGAACAAAAAATAATATCATCTACATAAATTTGAATAACTATTAAATCATTAAGTTGATTCTTGATAAAAAGAGTTGGATCTACTTTTCCCATTATAAAACTTGATTTAATGAGATAATTTCTTAATCTCTCATACCATGCCCCAAGTGCTTGCTTGAGACCATAAAGAGCCTTTTTAAGCTTATACACATGATTAGGAAATTCAAAATTTATAAACCCAGGAGGCTGAGCTACATAAACCTCTTTTATGAATCCATTTAAAAAAGCTGATTTTACATCCATTTGATATAATTTAAGACCTAAATGCGATGAAAATGCAAGAAGTATCCGAATCGATTCAAGCTTAGCTACAGAAGCATAAGTTTCTTCATAATCTATACCTTCTTGTTGATTATAAGCTTGTGCAATGAGTCTGGCCTTATTTCTTACTACTTGACCTTCTTCGTTATTTTTATTTCTAAAAATCCATTTAGTTTCTATAATAGAATTATCACTTGGTTTAGAAACTAATTCCCATACTTGATTTCTTTCAAACTAATTTAGTTCTTCTTGCATAGCAAGTATCCATGAAGAATCTAAACAAGCTTGATCAACAGTTTTGGGTTCAAGTTGAGATACAAAAGCATTTAGAGCAAAATTAACTTGTGATCTAGTTTTGACTGTCATTAATCTCTCCTATTATTTGTTCTTTTGGATGATCTTTATGAAAGCTCCATTCTTTAGGAAGATTATGTGTATTATGATCTTTAATGTGAGATACATCTATAAAGGATGTGTCCTGATCATCACTATCTACTACTTCAACTTATTTATTATCTATAGAAGAATTTTCATCAAACTTGATATGAAGTGTTTCTTCTACTATTAGAGTTCTCTTATTGAATACTCAATAAGCTTACTTCGGGATGAATATCCTATGAATATACATTCATCTCCTTTAGCATCAAATTTATCAAGATTTTCTTTAGTGATAAGCATATAGCACTTACATCCAAATATTTTGAAATAACTAATTTTAGGTATTCTATTATAATAAAGTTCATAGCTTGTTTTATTAAGCATAGGCCTAATTAGGACTCTATTTAGTACATAGCAAGCCGTGTTAGTGGCTTCGGCCCAAAAATACTTTGGAAGACCAAATTCTATAAGAAGTGTGCGAGCACATTCTTGAAGAGTTCGATTTTTCTGTTCCACTACACCATTTTGTCATGGAGCTCTAGGAAATGAAAACTCATGTTTTATTCCTAGTTCTTCACAAAAATGAGAAAAATCTTGATTTTCAAGTTCTCCTCCATGATCGGATCGAATTCGAGAAATCATATATCCTTTCTCATTTTGAACAAGTTTTAAAAACTTGCTAAAAATTTCTAGGGTTTGGCCTTTAAGTTTAAGAAAATATACCCATGTAAATCTTGAATAATCATCTACAATTACAAGATAATATCTACTATCATTTAAACTACTTGTTCTAGTTGGTCCAAATAAATCTAAATGTAAGAGTTCTAAAGGTCTAGATGTAGAGACAATACTTTTGCTTTTGAAAGTGTACATGCATCATAAAAAATATTTGAATTAAACTTTTTCTTAGGCAATCCTTTAACTAATTCATTCTTTATTTAAGTATTTAAAGTGCAAATGACCTAATCGTTTATGCCAAGTAAACATTTTATCATTTAAAGCTACTAAACAATCATAAGTTCCATTTTTATCTATTTCAACAATATGTATATCCTTATATCTTTTTCCAATTAGAAGAATTTCGTTTGTTATATTATCAAATATCTTAAAAAACTTAGCACTAAATAGAATATCATATCCTTTATCACAAATCTGGCTTACACTTAAGAGATTGTGTTTTAATCCTTTTACCAATGCAACATGACTAAAAGATACATTACCTTTACCAATAATACCTGTACCTATAATTTGTCCCTTGTGTTTGTTCCCGAATGTAACGAAACCACCCTTATTGTATGTTACCTCTGTAAAAAGTTCTTTGTTGCCCGTCATATGCTTGGAACATCCGCTATCCATGATCCAAGTTCCTTTGTTTTTGTCCTACAAAACATGATCGTCTTTGAGTTGATCTTCTTGGCTACTCTACTATCTTTCTATAGGCATGTAGTCCTTCTTTGGTTCTCTTAAAGATATATCTTGATAAATCTACTTCTTCTTGACCTACAAAACATGATTGAACAAGTTTCTTTGGTACCCATTTTTTCTTGGGTCCATATTGGTTAGTTTTTGTTTTCACAGTTGAATATGAAAACTTCCTTACTTCCTTTTGACTAAATATAAAATTAGTTTGTTTTCCTTTTGATGAACTAGCTTCATGAGAATATTCAAGACCAAATTTGCAAGAAGATTTTTGTGATGTTAAGAGTCTAAGTTTTCCTTCCCATTAGTAAACCTAGCAAGACCTTCTAATAACCTTTCTGAATTATTTTTAATATCTTGAACATTAGTTTCAAGAAGTTCTATTTTATTCTTTAAACTTTTAGTCTCATCACATAGAAAATTTTTCTCTTACATAATCTTGTCTTTCACATTTTGAAGATCTTGATATTTTTTCTTTAAGATCTTTATTTTCTAACTTAGTCTTTTTAAAAGTACAATATAAATCATTAAAGGCTTCTACAAGTTCTTCTAAAGATAAATCGTTTACCTCATCTTCTAATGCCATAAGTCCAAAGCATGTGGCTTCTTCCATGGTTGAATCAGTCTCAAATTCACTCTCGCTTGAATCTGAATAGTCCCATGTAGCTTGCATAGCTTTCTTTTTCTTGTACTTGTTAAAAGACTTCTTTAAATCCTTCTCTTGTTTCTTTTTTCTCCTTTCTCCATCCTTCTTAAGAAGTGGACAATCCTTTCAAATATGTCCCTTCTTTTTGCATTGGTGGCAAATGATTGGTTCTACCTTTGAATCCTCTCTTGATCCCTTTTTCCTCAAATTCTTGTTATATCTTAAAAATTTTCTAAACTTACGAGTAAGCATGGAAAGGTCTTCATTTTCTTCATCACTATCTTTGAATTCTAAATACACTTTAAAAGCTAATTGCTTTTTCTTCACTTCCTCCGTTCCTTTCTTCTTTGATTAAGCTTGGTCTCATATGCCATGAGATTTCCAAGAAGTTGATCCATGTTTAAGTTTTCAAGTTCATTGGCTTCTTCTATCGCTGTGACTTTAGGTTCAAAAATATTAGTCAAAGAATGTAAAATTTTACCTTCAAGCTCACCTCTTATGAAGGTCTTTCCTAGAGCCTTCAAGTTGTTGACGATGAAAGTGAAACAGGTGTACATATCATTCACAATTTCATTTTCCTGCATTTCAAATTTCTCGAATTCTTGGGTTAGTAAAACAACTTTGGAATTCTTTACCTTATTGGTTCCCTCATGTGTAACCTCAAGAGTTTTCTAGATTTCATATGCACTTGTGCATTGAGAAATCTAGTTAAACTCGTCTGGGCTGAGTGCACAATATAAGGCATTCATAGCCTTAGAGTTGAGTGAGAGCTTCTTCTTATCATCATCCGTCAAAGCTCCATTTTTAGGTTTCACCAGCTGATAAACATGCATGAATTCATGATAAAATGCTTATTTATGATGGTTCCTAGGCTTAGCATTGCATATCATGGTATAAATATTGCATTGCATTTAGGATAATTGTATATTACGTACATTAATTCTTTCGTATTACATGGCCAAGAGGTAGTGTGACATCTTTACGGGCTTCGGATGAAGAATTTGACCGTACAGATGGATTTGGAGTGATGATCACAGTCTGTCAACAAAAAAATTACCCCGATCAGAGCTCCGTAGCATCCTCTATAAGGAAAAGAAGATGGACGGTCCAGATAGCGCCACGTAGCACCATCCAGACCACTCTACATGAACCACAGCCCCCCAACTTCACGCATGGAGTGATCTTAGCCGCTGGATCTCAATCCAAAGGCTGAGGGGCGCTCTACATCGCCTGGCCTCAAGCATCCCAAGGAAGGCTCCATCGCAACCATTGAATCTTCATCCAACGGTCGAGACGTGCGACCACATTGCCCTCCACACAACAATCCATCTCCTTGGCGCAACGTTGAAGCACTTGGCTTGCAAAGAAGAAGCACGGGTTCGAGACCCACGGACCCCCCAAATCAGAATTGGAGGCACTGGCTATGCGCATAACCAACCACACCGCAGCAAGCATGCACGCGCACAGGCGCACACACAGCCACCCGCATCGCATCGCCAGCGTAGCACCAATGTGCAAGAGCACGTGCAACAAGGGGCACGTGATGCGCGGGCCAACAGGGGCGAGGGTTGGCGCGAATCTTCAGCGATAGCCTGGGTGAACCTTTAGTGACGCTTACAGCAGTCACTAATTGCTTGTAAGCGCAAGGATAGCTGCGAGCGTAAGTAGTGGGGGTGTGATCTTCAACGATAGTTGCAAGGGTCTTTAGTGACGCTTGCAGCTGTCACTATAGCCCTCTACACGATTTTCTTCCTTTTCCCTCTACTATAAAAGGACCCCTACACCTCTATTCTTCACCATCTCTACCTACTCTACTCCCACCTACTCCTAAGCACTAGTATCCTACCAAAGCTCCATTAGAGCTTACTCTCAAGCTCCAAAGGTCTCTTATTAGTGTAATATTCCTATTTCCCACCAAATATTCATCCTTCATCCCACCACCTTCATAGGCTGCCTTGGAGTCATCCTCCCACCTCCATTCCGATAGAAGATCGCCTTCGTCTCCTCACCTCCATTCCAGAGACTCGGTGAAACATTCCTCTACCCAAAATCCTCTTGCATCTCACCTCCTTCATCCAAGCTTCCGCCAGGAACCATCGTCTCGCCGATAGCCGATTCGGGAGATTTCCTCTCACCCCTATCTCTTTTATGCTTTCATAGATTATTGTAACAAACATTTGCATGATATATCATAGTTGTTTCATCTCTCTTGTGATTTATCTTGCTTGCTTTTTCTATAAAAATAAAAGAAAAAAATAACAAAATCCCAAAACACCAAAAAGAAACAAAACAAAGTGTGGATTTCAAACAAAGTAAACGTTGCCTCCCTGTATTCGACCCAGGACTACCTTAGAGTTTTAGTTATAAATTATATTTGATAGACACGTTTTGTAAGCTACGACAGTAGGTTCTCCAAACCCCGATTTTAATTCGCAAAACACTACTCATCACCATCCTTTCAAATGATGTTTCCACCATTTCCCAAAGAGAATAATCTCCCGACTGAAGGAAGACTATCATTCTTTGCTTCCACTACAAGTAATTCATACCATTGAAGTAAGGCGATTTTGTCATTGAGAAACTGTAATTGTTGCTTGTTGCTACCACCTTGAATGCCATTTGATCGTCTTGCACAGGCTTTAACACCTACAAACAAGAATAAACAAATATCTAATACCAAATGTTAGTGGCACAAGAAGGGGGGGTTGAATTGTGCAACAAAATTAATTTCAAATAATCGCAACAAGAACACAGTTATTTAGAGAGGAAACCCATGCAGGAAAAACCTCTACCTAGATATCTCAATCTAGGATTTTTCCCCTACACAAGTAGGAATTACTAGTGACAAGTAATCTTACAAAACCCCTCTTCCTGGACAAACCCCAAGAAGAGTTTTTCCCCTCTACTAAGAGGAAATGGGAAACCCACAAATCGGGTACCCAAATAAACTATCAAAAAGCAATGTAAATCTATAAGCCTTGAATAAAATAATAAGAATACTCCCCTCTTCAAACCTATGAGCAGCAGAAGAAGAGTTGCTCTCAAAAACAGTAGCACTAGTGAACCACACAAGAAAGCACAAAAGAGAGCACAAATGAGATCAAGAGATTTCAAATGAGTAGAATGTGAATTTCTTTGTTGTAAATTCTTAAGTCTACCTATGGGGGTATATATAGGTGTAGGAGGTCAAATTTGAGCTTAGGTAGTCATTGGAATTTGAATTGAATTAAAATAAATTGAGATAGAATGGCTATAAAGCATTAACTCAAATTTTGACTATATCAGACATCCGAAAAACCATGACAAACGTCTGAAAATACTATTCCAGGAATCTGAAAATAAACTAGGATGTCTAACAAAACTCCAGGAAAGCAAAATGGTTACTGGATCAAATATAGGGACGTCTAAACAAAAGTTAGACATCTGAATATAAATGTTCAGACGTTTGAAAATGAAATTGGGCATCTGAAAAAGCATCAAGGATAGAGTGCTCGTTACTGGAATGAAGTTAGACCCAAATAGGAATCTAGATATATATGGTCAGACATCTTAAAAAGAACCAGCAGACGTCTGAATAAACTTAAGGACATCTGATGGCCTTTAAAGATCCAAAATCAAAGTATAACGGACATACTTAATTATGATCAGTATAAACATTGGAAAAAAGTGAACGTTGGACAGATTTAGATGGCTCAAGACAACGTCAGATGTTTGAACAACTCCTAAGATTATGACCGTTGTTCTAAAGAGTTAAAGAGATTATCAAAACCTCAAGGAGGCATATGAAAATTAATAAACCAAATGTCTGAAACAAACAGTAGACGTTTGAAAAACTCAGATGACAGAGGTTGCAAGATCTGGCAATGAATATAGGTTCTGGACATGATCCTGGACGTCTGGAAAAATGCATTAGACACCTTAAAAATCAGATTCAAAAGTATGAAGGTAAAGTGAGACGTCTAAAAATCCAACAAAAATAAGACTTTACAAAATAAAGAATGCGAGTAAGAATAGGAAAGATCAAAAGACATCAAGGCTTTTTGCATTCTAAAAATTTTAAAAAGACTAAAAATAAAATCTTTTGCCCTTCCTTTTCCTCAATACTTATCTTTAAATCCTTCCTGCAACAAGTTAGTCTTTTCCAAGAAATAGCTCATTTGTCATTATCAAAAAATACAATTATAACATTAGACTCAACCAAGTTGAGTTGGATCTAAGCTGAGTTGAGGTAGGTTTAGCCAAGTTGAGCTACCTTGAGCTATCATTCAGCTAAGATGGGCTGAATGAAGATAAATGGAGCCAACCCTAACCCAAGTAACCTAGCATCAAGCTATGAGGAGATAGATCTGGCTGAGTTCCAGCTTAATTGAGCTTCTTCTTCACCATTTGCCTTCATGAGTGTCAGGGTTTTAGGATTCTGCTTATCTTTTTTAACCTTAACATTCAAATAAACATGTTAAAAATAACAAAACAATGAAATGCATGCCTAACCTATATGATGCATAAATGCAGCTCAAAAACCCGTTTGCGAAGTTAAAATCCTAAGAGCTAGACCTATTTTAGATCATAAGAATGATGATAAACTACCTATTTTAGATCATAAGAATGATGATAAACTAACATTTATCAGCTAGCCACTCCTGCAAGATTATAGTGATCTTGCATTTGTGGACGCTGGCAGGGGTTGGCCAGTGCATTGATTAAGTTTGTGAGAGTTTGCAACTGGTTCTGAAGGTGCTGAATATCGCCCCCTCTTCTGGACCTCTGGATTAAAAAGTCACCTGCTCGAGAATTACTTGGGTAGCTAGAAAGGAAGAGTTTTGCAAAGACCCTTACACGGTAGAGCATCCCCATGAGTTACAGGGTTTCCCCCACCCGACCTTCCTTGTCACTACGGGTCCAAATAGACCGAATACGTGTGAACTGAGCCCTAAGTCTACCAATTTTAAGACTATTTTGTGCTTGTGCCTTAAGTTATCACTTGCTTTAGAATTAAATTCCAAGTTGTGACCTAATTTAGGTTGATTGGTTCATAGGGTAAACCAACTTCACCTTACCTAACCTAAGGTTTAGGATGAAATATGGGTTAAGTCACCCAAACCACCCTATTTTGGTTTTGCAAGCAGGTTATTATGTCTCAACTTTTAGGGTTCAAGTGATCTTAAAGCCTGAATTTTAGGGTTAGGTCATTAAATCAATTCAGATAGGGCTTGGGTAGCACACAATGTGGGTAATTATTTTCCTTTATGAACTTTGCAAGTGTGTACTAATATGTCAAAAACCCTATAATTGAAACCCTAATTGGCTCTAAGTGGGGTCCACTTTAAAATTAATTAACCTTTAAACTCAATTAAGAACACATTTTGTGAATCAAACAACCTTCAAATTAGGTCACAATTCAAATCAATTTTAAATTCAAGTGAAATTCAAGGCACAAGCAAGATTAAAATTGGTAGACTAAAAATGAGATTTATGCTTAATTAAGATGATTACAATAAAAAGATGTGTCGTTGATGTATTTTATGTGGTGGAAATCTTGTATCAAAAATTCATTAAATCTGACCACAATGATTAGGATGTCGTATCTACAAGGAGGAACGACTGCAATAAATTCATGGGTATGTAGCCATTACGTTCGCAGAAACATTAGCTAAGTCAATTCAATGAATATGTTGCTCTAAATGTAACTTTCAATTTCATGAGAAGTTAAGGGCTATTTATGTAAATTTCATGTCAGAAATCAAGCTCTCAAAAATATGTAGATGATGCATGTGTAGTGGTAGAATATGTTATTTTTAATTGCATGCAAATCTGAATCCAATGTGGTGCACATAGAGATGAATCACAAGAGTTGAAGAAATACGCACAAGAATAAGTGTCGGGTTGCAATTTCACCATAATAAATTAATACAAAAATGAGAAAATGAAATGTTGCCAATGGCATGGAGATATAAATATAAATTGAATCTAAAACAGAGGATTCTCTCTTCTTGTGCGTGCGCATCGAGGAGGTGATGGCAGGCCGTGAGAATTTCGGTGGGGTTAGCCACGATGAGGGCGTTCCGATGGTGGTAGCGGCTCATCAATCGGTGGTCGGTGGCGGTCGGCCAGCACCTTGAAGCTCGTAGGCGGTGGCAGTCTCCAGTGGTGTGCAGGTGGCGGATGGCTCGTCTAAGGGTGTAGAAGTACTTGTGAGGGTGAGGAGAGCACGTTGACGTCGATGGTGTGAAGCTTCAAGGCCAAAGTTGATGGCTGCAAGGAGGAGGACCACGATGACCTTGGGTTCCTTTCAATATGTTGGAGGAGAAGAAGATGAAGAAGAAGAAGGATGTTAGCTGCACACAAGGGCACGCACGCACAAGTTTTGCGCACGAGGATTGTGGCGCAAGCAAGAACGCTCTACTGCAGCTGTGGCTGTGGCTGCGCGCTAGCGTGTAGGTCATGCGCATGGCAGCTGCTATGCGGCTGAGTGCATGAGGCAGATGCATGCAAGACAGGTGGATGAGCAAGGGTGGTGGTGCGTGCGGTGCTTGGCTGATGATGGCAATGATGATGTGTGTGTTGTCACCACACACACCACAGTAGGGGAAGGTTGACGGTGGAGAGCTCAAGCCACAGTGCACGTTGGGTCCATGGTGCAGGTGTTGCTTCACGGTGGAGTCATCCTCCCCAGCCCAACACGTGAGCATCTTCTTTAATAGATGTTCCTTGACTCTCCCTCGTTTGGTTTATTTCGTGCGAGATCTCCTCCAACAACCCATTAAGATGAGGCGTTGCTGTTGCAAGGTTGCGAGACGCACGTCTCAACTATTGGCGTAGAGGTGACAATAAAAGTTTACGCTCATAACCTTGCATAAATATATACGTATCAAGTTTTAACAAAGTATCTTTTAATTAAGATAAACTAATTAGGAGGATGGAAGGTGACCCTAGGGTGACAAGAGGGAGAAGCCATGGTGCCGATGGATGGATGACCTAGAGGTCGAAGGCCTAGAGACGGAAGGAAAGAAGAGTGTTCATGGCCACTGGGAGATGGGAGGTGGGCATGGGACGTGCAAACAAGGGTAGGCCTTGGGGCAACAGGTAAATTGTTTACTTCAGATGCCGGCGATGAGGACATATGGCAGCAATGTGCCGCCATCCCCTTGTATGTCTTGCGTGTAGGGGGCATGGCCATAAGCAAGACTCCTGTATGGCCAATAGAGGATAGGAGAGGGGAGGGGCCTCTGTGCGCCCCCGAGCATCAAACTTTGTGGTGACACCATCGTTGCCACCGCCTCCTCCTACCTATGGGTGTCACACGGTATATGTTGAAATCCCTATGACAGAAGACATCAGAATGACTGAACTGGCACTGAGAGGGGCTCTGGTAGGAGAGGTGATGACTGGTAACCCTTCCTCAAACAAGATCCATCAATTGGTAAGCTCGCTATCCCTATCGACCGATGGTTGGAAGATTTCATTCCTCTCCCCCACGTGATTTGTGCTATTTGATTTGGGGGTGTTGGACGTAGAACGTCTACGGTTTCAATCGAGTGCGTATGAGGGGTTGATGGTATGGAGATTGGTTTCTCCTTTTGATGGGTCCTTACCTAAGCGGCCACCCTAGAGGGCAGGCTCTAGATTGGGGAGATTGGGGATTAGGGGTCTACCTTTACATCTGAGATTGAAAGAGGTGGTGGCGACCATGATAGCAAGCTTTGCCACGCTGGCCGACGATGCTGAGGTTGGTCTGATGGAGGGTGATGGTTGGGTTCTGAATGTATTGGTGGATGTTTTCAAGGTAGGCTCTATCCCTAAGAGGCTAATCCTTCGATGTGGGGGGAGCTCGTGGCTACTGATCTTAGGCTTTACAATGGGTGATACTATTGGGGAGAACTGTCAGGATAAGCTAGCGTATGTGGAGGTTGTGGGTGAGGTGGTTGTTTTGTAGCAGACGGGCAGGCTGACTCCTGATGAGGCGCCTGAGCCTAAGAAGCATAAGGACCACCACTACCTTGGGGAGGAAGAAGCAATGGATGTGGCATCAGTGGAGATAGCCATGGTTGAGGAAATGGTAGTAGCTAAGCCAATGACAGATATAGCTGAAGAGCGGGTCCTGCAAGAGATTTCAAATAATCCCATGAGAATCCAATCCAATTTACATGATATGGAAGGTCTAAAATTTGGAGCTGAGCCAGCTACCAAGGCCGGTGTGGGCAGATCTCCTTACAAGCTTAGGTAGAGGCGACTGAACACAGCTGTGAAACTTGATGAAAATGCCATTGCTGCTATCATGAAGGTTGGCAAAGTCCAGAACTTGAATAGGGGGTACACAAGGAGAATGATGAGAGTCCTCACATGGAACGTTCGTGGGTTGCGCGACAAGAGCCGGAGGGCCTCCCTCTCGAGATATCTAAGATAGTGGGAAATTGATTGTGCCATAATCTAGGAGACACACATTGAAAGCGAGGATGACAAGATCTAGAATGACTTGAAGAATGCGGAGGTGACTGAATGTGTGACGCTCAACTCACAAGGTAGATCTAGTGGCATTGTTCTGTGGTGGAAAAAGGCTTATTTACAAGTGCTGGAAGTGCATAAAGTTAGGCATATGGTGACTTGTAAACTCAAAAGGTGTTAGGGGGAAGGTGTGTACTACATTACTGGTGTGTATGGACCGTGTGTTGCATCTATGAGGCACGAATTATGGGAGGACTGGGCTGCAACTGCAGAACTCATACAAGGAGCTGCAGGCTGGTGGGTGGGGATTTTAATTGTGTTTTGACAGGGAGGGACAGGCCGAACGGTATGGTTGATAGTGCATCCCTTGGATTCCAGCTGATGGTTCAAACTCTTGGTTTGAGTGAGTATTCGTCCTCCGGAACTGAGTTTACTTGGAGAAATGGAAGTGGCCTTATGTCAAAGATTGACAGATTTTTTAGGAATGCTTGTCTTCTAGATATGTTTCAACTATCTGCTGTGTCTAGGCTGGAACACCCTTTCTCAAACCACACTGCCCTGGTTAGGGATAGTAGGGAACAAGTGCACACAGGTTCTTATTTCAAATTTAGAAGGTCATGGTTGAGAGAACTAGGATTCCGTGAGATGCTTGAGGTGTGGTGGAGGGCCAAGCATGTGGAAGGATCGGCCACTATCAGACTTGCTTCCAAATTGGTTGTTGTGCACATAATACTTAAGGAATATGGGGTTGCAGTGTCTACTTTAAGGCAACAGAGGCATCTTGAGGCATTGATGAAAATCCAAGGCTTGGATACAAAGGAGGCAGCAGGTCCCTTATCTGACCATGAACTTGAAGCTAGAAGAATGTGGCAAGGAGTGGTGGCGGAGGAGGACTTAAAACAGGAGATGGATTGGAGGGAACGACTAAGGCAACTTTGGCTCAAAGAGGGTGATGCCAACACCAAATTTTTCCACCCTGCAACAAGCTCTCATAGAAGGCTGAACATAATTTCTTCCATAGTCAAGGATGGTAAGAGAATATCCTCTATCCAAGAGATTAGATCGGAGGCCATCAAATACTTCAGGGATTCTTCATGGGTAGCAGATAGAGGTTTGTGAAGGATGGCTACGAGTGACGCACCTAGAGCCTCAGATGAACAAGCCTCTAGGTTGACAGCTTCCATCACTGAGAAAGAAGCTGTGGATGCCATAAAAGATTTAAACAATGGAGGCTCTCCTGGACTTGATGGCACTCAAGTTTTTTTGTATAAGAAAATGTGGAACTTGCTCGGTAATGAGGTGATGGATGTTATCAAAGAGTTTGAGAGAGGTAACTCTGGCTTTGATAAGATCAACAGATCTTTTCTTTTCTTGTTGCCAAAGGTACATGGAGCAAAGAAGTTCCCTGATTTCAGACCTATTGCTCTTTCGAACTCCATTTATTTGGTGGTGAGCAAGATGTTGGCAAATAGATTGAGGTTAGTCCTACAGAATTTGATTCACCCTGTCCAATCAGCTTTCCTTCCCAACAGATCTTTGCAAGAGCCATTTATTATGGCTCAGGAGATGGTGTGTGGTTGGCATAGAAGTGTAAAGCCTTTATGTGGAAAATGGATTTCCAAAAGGTCTATGACTCTACATCATGGCCGTATTTGTGGGAGGCATTTAAGAGAAGAGGGTTTCCTCCCCTCTGGATCCAATGGATGAAGCATTGCATTACAACTACTTCTTTTTCTCCTTTGATCAATGGCAAACCTTATGGGGATTGGATTCAACCACAGTGCGGTGTTAGGCAAGGTTTCTTGCTTGCTCCATTGGTTTTTAATCTTACAGTGGATGGTCTTGCTAGATACGCTTGCAAACTAGCTAAGGCTGGAGTTATTAGAGGATACTCATTATCCAACAAGAGAGCTATGGCCCCTATACTCCAGTATGCAGATGACACAATCTTTTTTATTGAGGGGACAATTGCTGAAGCCCAAGCATTAGGACACATGGTTAAGATCTTTGGGGACATTTCAGATCTGAAATTGAATAGGGAGAAGTCAACCTTGGTATGCTTTGGTCTTAGTGAGCAAGAGCAGGATGCACTCTCAGCCACTTTAGGAACTCCTCGTACCAATTTGCCAATTAGATACTTGGGGCAGAAGGATGGAATAGTAAGTTCCTATCTAAGGGCGGAAGACTCATCTTGTTAAACTATGTTATTACCTCTATCCCAGTCTTTTACCTCTTCCTCTTCAAAGCCCCGAAGTCTATTTGGAAATGCATGGATTTAATGTGAAAGAGATTCTTCTGGAAGGGTGCACGGCATGAGGGTAGGTTCATGCAGCCTCTGAAGTAGGAGCAGCTATGTCGCCCCAAGGAAGAAGGTGGTTTGGGGATTAAAGTGCTCAAAGAATTCAATGAGGCTTTATTAATTAAATGGGCTATTAAAATTCTCAGTGGGGAGGAAAAATTATGGACTGAACTTGTTAGAGATAGTTATGGCAACTCTGATAGTGCCCTGAGGAGATTATACCCTTCCAAGCCATCTCCATTTTTGGCATTCTGTTACTCATGCTATTAAGAATAATTGGCACTTATTACAGCTTGTGCTTGGAGATGGCAGGGCTTTCAATTTCTGGAGGGAGCAATGGTCGTCGCTGGGCATCTTGGAGGAATCCTATCCGAGGGTATGCTCAGCTGCAGTTAACAAAGAAGGTGCGGTGAGCAGCTATTGGTCTGAGTCAAGCGGTTGCTGGCAATTGAATGAATCTGAAACCATCAGGGAGGGAACCCGGTTATGGGAAGAAAGATAAAACTTGCTTTCAGATTTACAAAGTGTTAGACCAAGGCCTAGCTTGGAGGACACCTACGTGTGGGATGGCATCTATACGACTCAACGTGCCTATGGAAAAATCATGAATTCTGACAATGGTATGGGGAGTGATTACATTGACAAGAAACTTTGGCTATTGAAGGCTCCCCTAAAGGTGCAAATTTTTCTCTGGTTGTGCAAAAGGGAGGGCTTGATCAAAGGGGACCTTAGACATAAGAGGATGGGTGCAGCATTGCATGAATGCCACCTATGTGGGATGCACACCGACAGTCTAAACCACATGCTTTCCTCTTGTTTGATTACGGATACGATTTGGAGAAAAACTTGCCAAGAGCCTCTCCTGCCATGGGAGTCCTTGTGGCATAACTTTTTCATATCTGGGAGGCCGCACCTGCCCATGGCCGTGACCCTATGGTGCGTGTGGAGGGCGAGGAATGAGAGATTGTTTCAGGAGAGACCAGTATGCTGTGAGCAAATTGTAAATGAGTGTTGGTCCCTCATACATAGATGGGGATCTAATTTGTAGTTCTCCTTGTATTTATTTTTTGCTGCTTAATAAAATGCCCTCCCAGATAGCTATCGTAATACGGTAGCTTTCCTCTTAGTTTCAAAAAAAAAAAAAAAGATAAACTAACACTTAAATCTAATTACAATCTAATGAGGTGTGTTTTAAATGTACTTAAGCTAATTAAGTGTCCAATAAATTGGACTCATCAAATATCCCCATGCCTAAGTTTTGCTAGTCCCTAGCGAACGAAAGTGAAAAATGATGGAAGTGTTCAAAGGTTTCTACTTTTCTTATTCCAAAAATTTAGAGATCCAAACAAATGTGAAGTGATAGTAGCCCAGGTAACGGATCCAATAGAAAAGCCAACTTACATTTACAGTTCATACTTAACCCTTGGTAAACATTTTATTAGGATAGGCAACTTCTTCCCTCGGGGATAAAGTAGAAAATAGTCTATGATTTGACCTCGACATTTTGGCTTAGGTAAGAGATACTAAGTCAAATGGATTTATATTTGGTGACTCACACTCATTTAGTGCTACAAGCAGTCTAGTACTGCATACTCTAACTCTCTAGACTACTAAACAAGTCAACCCAGATAAAGGCTAAAAGCTGTGCTCTCTGTGTTCCTTTGCACTTACTCACTCTCTTTTCATTTTCTTTTTCTTCTTTCTTTTCTAAGATCACATATCTTACCAAATTTTGTAAATGTACTTAATGTTTGGTGGCCTCACATGGTATTCACACTTCAATTAGATTCCTAATAACCCTACAACTAAGTTAGAAGTCCTCATCCAGTATTCGAGCAATCAGAAATACTAAAAAGTAGGTATGGGTCATAATTGCTAGATCGCAATGGGTGTTTTTGTTGCCTCAAAACATTGACACATGATGAAAATTGACACGAAGACAAAACTATAAACTTGAACTCCTTTTTTTCATATTTTTCTCAATATATATTTTTTTCTTTCTTTTTTCTTTTCCCCCTTTTTTTCTCTTTTTTTTCATATTTTTCTAAATGTATATATTTTTTCTTTCTTCTAACCACTAACACAAAACGATGCAAACTTTTATTCATGAGGCATAATCGGGGAAAATGATGTTCAAGAGGATATTGTGTGGCTTATTTGGTGGAAGTGCCTACTCTCGGCACCGGGAAGGAATGGATAGGACAATCGTATTTCAGACCTTTGACATTACCACACTCCTTCAGCTGAGGACTCTATGAAGGACGGTCATAATCATCCACCATAGTCACAGTTTTATTAGGACTCAATCTCTGCATATTTACTTTATTTGGTGACTCTTAGGAATTCACACAATGTTTGTGCGCAGGAACAAAGAGCGAAATCTATGCCTAATTTTGAGGTATCATCATTTAATTATCCAGAACTTAAGAGTCCTTACACTGGACTTAGCGTACCAGTGGTCTCTCTACTTTCACAAATATTAGGTGGATCTAATAGAAGATAGTATGCCTGACTCCCTTCAAACTATCCAAGGATTCAACAAACTAAAAATGCTTATTGGTTTTCTACAAAGATCCATTACCTAGTCTATTTGTAAGTAAAGTAACTAGATTCTAAACTTAGAAATAATTCAAGAAGAAAATTTTCAAGGACACATTTTTGATAAAATCTTCTGCTAGGGACTAACCAATCCAGCTCAAGAATTTTTTCTTTTTTGGCTGATGCACCTATCCTAAATGCATGCAAATATATATAAATGCTATAAACATCCTCAGGTTATACCCCCCCCATGCCTAAGATTGACAATGTCCTCATTGGAAAAATAAAGACATAGAAGAATATCACCTGAGGAGGAGAGTGGGAGAAGCTAAGGCTCCTCAAGCTAAAGTACGTCCAAAACCTGACCATCTAAAAGAGTAACTGTTGACGCGGCTTGGTCGTGTTTTAACAGTCAGTTGCATCGTAGTATAGGTGACCAAGTATTGTCAACAAATAAAAATTTATTACTCGAAAACCTAAGTATCCGAGGTCTAACACAGGGAACAAATGGAATTTATTAATTAATCTCAATAATGCAATTAAACACTTAGAATTACTCAAAATGTAGTCAGAATATAATGCAAGAGTTTAAGAGTCAAATGTGGCAAAAAGAGAGAAATTAGACGTCTTAAAAGATATTTTCTCTTTTAACTCTCTCTTATGTCTTCTCCTGTCTGCTTTCTCTTCTTCTTCTTATGACTTTCTTTCTCTGATTTTCCTCTTTTTCTTCTGTTCTTCTTTGGCCGTCTGCTTCTTCCTTGTTTTCTTCTCTGCAGTGTCTTTCTCCTTTTTCTCTGCGGGTCTTCTTCTTCTTCTTAGTTCTACTTCCCTTGGCTTCAGCTTTTCTTCTTCTTCTTCTTCCTCTGCTTATCTTTCCCTTTCTTTCTTACTTCTTCCTTCTTCAGCCTTAGCTCTCTGACTTCCTCTTCTCTTTGACTTCGCCTCTTCCTTCTGCCTTGTCTTTCCTTCTCTTTCCTCTGCGAGTCTTCTTCTTTCTTCAACCTTCCTTCCTTCTTCCTTTTACAGCTAAGTGTCAGCTTCACTTTAGCTGAGCCTTCCCTCTCCTTCTTCCCTGCACAAAACGAAGAGCAAAACCTACCCCTCTACCCACACTCGCATCTCTCTCTCTCTGTATATCACTCTTCGGTACGCTCTCCCAGAGCCAGGTAATCGAGTCGAGTCGTGTGCCCGGGTCCGGGAGCAACAGCATGGGTGTGGTGTGCAAGGAGTGATCGGTAGGCTAGTCGGGTCGGGTGCCGGATCCACGAGATCAATTCACGGACGAGGCGTGATAGGTGAGGGACCTCACCCCATGTGTGTCTCAAGGTGAAGAGAGTAAAACACAAAATCAATTTATTCTCTGCGCCGCACTCAGACGTTTACGAGGTGGGACTAATGTCCCATCCACTTTTGCGCGTTTGCCCGCAGGAGGATGACTTCCCACAATTGTCGCAGCTAGAGGCCTCGCTAAACCAATTGCCCCACTATCTGGGTTCGCGCACACGTCTACTTCCTCTGGGACCCTAACACCTGGAGTGCGCAGCCTGGGATGGATCTCGAGACCTCCTCAAGCCGTCGCTAATGGCGGCAGGTGGTGAAAATCTGTCACACACAATCACGGCCTTGCGTCCCCATTAAAATACATGGGAAGCTTCGCCGTGCGAAGGCGAAGGTGGGACAGTAGGTAGCAGGCTGCGGGGTGGCCTAGGCGTGCGTGCCTAGGTCAATCTGTGGCCGAGTTTATGGGTTAGGTCGGGGGGCGTTTGTGGTGGTGTAGACAGTCTGTGAGTGGGTGGGTGGATGATGTTCATGTACTGTGGCGGAGGTCGTGAGGTTGGTGGCGAGACGTGTGGAGGTGTGGAGCGACAAATGCATCTCGCCGGAGGTCGATCGGAGATGGGGAAGATGGCAGTGGACAGTGGCTGTCGAGGGGTGTTTTGTGAAATAGGTTGAGGGGAATTGAAGAGGGGATGGAGATGAGTGATTCTAACCTAACTAAGTGGACGAAGGGGGAGAGAGGGCGACTGGCAGTACCTTCTGTCGCTGGAGAAGAAGGTATCCAGTGGAGGGAGACGGCGGCGACGATGGGGCTAGGGATGCTTGCACCGGTGTTACGCAATGCAGAGGAGGATGGTGAGGACAGCTCTGCCACTGGTATTGTGGCAAAGCGATGAGAAAGAGGAGGGAGGCTCGTCGGAGCTCGCTGGACCACTTGGCCGGAGGAGAAGAAGAAGAAATTGAAATGGAATTCTGGCCAAGTTGAGCCGTGGAGGTGCGGCCAGGGTTGAGGATCAATTTATAGGCACTAGCAGGGGCTCTTGTGCTTGGAAGACAAGCTTCCAAACGCAAGAGTCCTCATTGGAGTAGGAAGTCTGTGGGATACCCAAATCTCTAGTGCGTTCGCATGAGAGATTGGGTGTGAATCAGGGATTAGGACCACGCTCAGATGGAAGGGAATTCCTCAGAGAATCTCCCTTCCAAATCTAGGAGATCTTTGAGGAATCAGGGAGTATTCCCCTTCCATTCCTCACCGAAGTAGGATTTCTCCCCATTAATGGCGAAGGGACCTATTTGTAAGAGTGGCGAGGAAGTTAGGGCGGTCTGTGCATTGGTTTTCAAAAGATAGGGATAAAAATGTAATTGGGTGTACTATTTTGCAAAGTAGGTCAAGATGACTTCTCCTTAGGTCAAAATTTTGGTACAAACATAATTTTGACCTAGGGAATCCAATGGTGAAGTTGGATTTTAGGTTTGACCACGTTTGACTGGACATTTTGCAAAAAAAACTGAAATTAGGTCAATTGATGAGCTAGGACCCCAATCTAAGTCAAAATAGGTTCCAAAGGACAATTTCAAGGTTCTAAACCCCAAGGGATATTTTTCTATGAATTTTAGAGGTTTTACTTGATTTTTATCCTGACCAGAACTTTGTTGAATTAAGCGGGTCTATTTTAGGGTTACAAGATGTCATTTAATTCATGGATTGCACATGAACCCATTTCTGACTGAATCAACCCACTTTTTATCTTATTCAGACCATTTGACTTATATTTTGCCTCTGAGAAATCCCGTTTATGTACTGCAATGGTAAAATTACAGTTTTAACCTTTATTTCATGTTTTCTTTTCAGAACACTTATTCCTTGAATTAAGCTCTTCTCTTGGTTATGTAGGAGCTCTTATTCTCTTTCTTAGGTCAAAATGAGCTAGTTAGGGCTCATGATGATGCTCTCATCATACCTCCATGCCTAGCTTTTGCTAGTTCGTTAGTAAAATTTCAAGGTTTTAACTTCTGTTCTAGACCCTTAGTGTTTGTCATCAGTTGTGATAAGTGCTTTTCTTTTTCTTTTGTGATTAGGTCAGAATGCCGACAGTAGGCCTAGAGGTACTCAAGTATCAACTAAAATCCAGACCTGGCCTGCTTTAGCCTCAGTCTTCCGCAAAGGTTTTTAAGGCCCGCAGAAACTATCCTAGGGTTTGTTGGACTCCGCGGTTAAAGCACCTATGCTTGAGACATTTTTAGCCTAGGTTTAGTTTGCAGTGCATTTTTCGAAAGAGAGAGATAGAAGATTTATTTGTTTGGAGAGTTTTCTCTCTCTTTTCTTTTTATTTCTAGCTTCGGATTGGCTTCTCAACACGATCTGTATCTGATTCCTCGTCCCCGTCATCAATCCTCAAGGGTCCCTGGCAATCGATGCTTCGAGATAGCACCAGCCATGGCAACCCCCAAAACCCTGGCTTTCGAGATTTCGAGATAATATCACCCATGGCGATCCGTGGCTGAATCCAGACCCTGGCAATCAACATTTCGAGATAATGCCGCCCATGGTATCTAAACCAGCAGAGTGCTTACATGCCCCTAGTAATATATTTAAATATCCTAAGAGACAAGCACTAAGGAGATGATATGTTGTTACGCATCTTCGAGGGGAATTTCCTGCCTCTCCGTGCTGGGAACTCATCCAAATCAACTTGTGTTGATCGGCCGCTCCTAATCTAGGTGACTTTTTTTAGAACATTGAAACGCTTTTTGCATGATTTTGATATTTATGCGCACTGAACCAGATTGTGTGTGGATTGGGGTGATTAAGTTACCGAATCCTGCAAACTAAAGGTCAGTTAACGAGGCCGAATACTTCTTAAGCCTTAGACCTAATACTTAAACTTCGCATTTTCCCCAACCTCTCGAGGATTATCCAGATCTTAGCGGGTACGTGAATTTTTAAGCCTAAGAGTATAGCCCAAAAGGCCTAAGGTCTGCGTTTCTGCTAATCTCTTTTTGTGTCTCCTTAGCACTTTTCTTTTCTTGATGTGGTCTAGAACTTCGGTTAATTCCTTAATCTCTTACTAATGACTATCTCTTTTTCTTTTTCATTTTGTGCTCCTTTTTGTCATTTTTACTCTTTTTCTCCTCCTTATGATTATGTGGCTCACAAAATTTCCTCCCTTCTCCATTTTTTGTTCTTTTTCATAATTTTTCAATTTTTTTGTGTTTTTGACGTATGGGAATTTTTTTTGTGAGAATCCTTCTAACTTTTTCTTGGTTCTGTATGTATGTACTTTATCACCCCCCCATGCCTAAGTTTTGCAATATCCTCATTGTAAATGGAGGGTGTGAAATAGTGTTGAGGTCAGGGACTTAGAATAGGATACATTGGGTGGGTGAACGGGTCGGAAATGACTGATGCGGATGATTTCAAGCTCTAGTACGTGTACCAAAGGTTGGATCAACTGTCTAAGGCTGAACTCAAGGTGCAATGGACGTTGAGTACAGACGGATAATCAGACGGGTCTATTTTTGGAATGATGGGTTGCCTCCCATTAAGCATTAAATTCAATGCCTTCAGCCAAGCGGAAAATGGGGTGGAGAGGGAGTGGTCAAATCAGCAAAATTTTGTAAAATAAGCACTTTGATTAAGAGCCTGGTTGGTCCAACCAGGTGCTTGTTAAGATCAGTGGGCTGATGATCCAACCCAAACCCAATCAGTCTGGTGGGTTGATAGATGTAGATCAACAGATGCGAAACCCACCATATGCAATGTGGCACAGATGGATATGGAAGTGAAAATTCGGGTTTAGGCTGAGTCGAATCAGCCTGGTCAGAGTAAGGTTCCGACAAATAATTAGTGCATGGTGTGGAAACCCTACAGGGGTGATCAGAGAAGATGGCTCATGTTTCTCAATTTGATCGATACCCGATACCCGGTATAGATGTGGAGTTGAATCATCGGCAAATGTGTCAGTGAGAGGTGAATCAGAATAGAAATTGAGTCCAGTTGCGGGTCGGGGTAGAGAATGGGTTTTGATCAGTTCTGTATGTGTGGAAGAGGTGGCTTCAATGAGAATCGTGTATGAGGGCTCTTCTAGAAAGGAATGACGGGTGGTCTCATGTAAAGACTCCTCATAGTGACTTTTAAAATTGGAGTTAGAGAATGAGTCATGTGAGCTGAGGTCGAAGATTGGCTTGTTATAATCAGGAAGCATATTTTCTCCGATGTTATGGTCAGATTCGAAATCGTCGAAGAGTTTGCGAAAATCTAAATGAGATTCAAGATCATGAGTTCCACCATAGAATAAATCATATGCTATAGATTCAGCAGCCTGATGGGGTCTAGCCTAGATGTCAATTCTGAGCTTAAAAAGGTGTCCTTATCTGGTAGAGGCTCAAGTTCTAAGCTGGTAGGACAGACCCAATTGAAACCCCACTCATCCAACTCCTCAGTTTCTGTATCGTAAATTGGCATGACTTCCGAAAAATCGATTGATTCTTCTGAGGATGTTGGCGAGGGATATTCATCAAATAGAGGCCCAAAATCATATTCATTGAAAAATTGATCATCCTCATATGGGGCCTTGAAATCTTCCCAATAGGTCTCAGATCTAGATTTTGGGCTTAGGATGTGGGTTGAATCACTAGCATCTAGGTCCGAATAACCTTCGAGGGTCACCTTATCAGAATAAGGGATGGAATTTACACCCTCAAGAGGTTCAGTTCTACTCTCATTATTGCAGGAGTTTTGAAATTCTAAGCCTGGTGATTCGTGGTCTAGAGTGGGCTCAACATTGTGTCTCCTACAATTGGAGCTTCCCAACCTTCTTCAATATCAGGCATATTGTACTCAATCTGGGTTGGGAGTCCACAACCATTTTGTGCCTCAAACCCAAGATCAGATTGATCCTCATGTTGTCCCAAGATGGTTCATCCTCTGTTTGTGGTATATACGGGTACTTCTGGTGATAATTTATTTTAATAATCTCATTATCTCTTCCCATTTTTCAAGATCATCTTGGTGTTGCTTCCAAAGTCGAGTATTTGTCATGCATTGAAGGTATTCAAGATTGTGCAATTTTTCTATCTCAATGTATCCTGTGATAAGCAAGTCTCGGGTTGATCCTTTTGTAGCTTCTGCCAATAGTACTTGGGCACAAGTTATGATAAAGGTTGTGGTTGTTGGGACATCAACCTAAATGTTTTCTACTGGTGTTGAGGTTTTGTCTTCTTTTTCATAGAATTTCAGGGCATCCCCAATCATCCTGTCTTTCATGGATCTCCAATATTCAGGTTTCTTGAATGGTAGTCCTAGGTGGTTTGGCTACATATTTGGATTAGTTGGTGGAATCAAGATGTAGAATCAGAGTTTGAATCAAGATGTAGAATCAAGTTATGAAGCGATTAGATCTGAATAACGAGTCCCACTGAAAATGTATGTGTGCTCTCAAGAGAAAAGATGAGGGACTGGAGATGTTTTTGACCCAATCAAGACACCCAAAGACGTTTGGATGACTATGGAGGTTCAAGGAAGATGATACCCTTGGATCAGAAGATCGTCCACCTAAGAATTACCTGGACAGCCAGAGAGGGAGAGTCCTGCAAAGACCCCTACACGGTAGAGCATCCCCACAGGTTACAGGGTTTCCCCCACCCGACCTCTCTTATCACTGAGATTCCAGGTAGACCAGAATGGGGACCTTGACCTCTTAAGTCTACCACTTTTATTTCAAAGGTGCTTTAGGGTTCTCACTTGAACTTTAGATGTTTTGATGTTGTGACCTAATTTAGAGGTTGGTTGACCCAAGGGGTCAACTTCACCTAACCTGTCCTATAGATGGCAAAATGATCCTAGGCTTAGGACCTAGAGATCACCATGATTTGACTCCTAGTTTATTAGGTCCAAGATTTTAAGATTCAAGTGATTTTAGAGCTCAATTTATTTTTAGGGTTTGTCTTGTTTAGATCTCTTCAATCAAGGGATTGGGTAGCACACTAATGCGGGAGGGTTCATTTCCTTGTATACAGGCATGTGTGAACTAGCACTCCAAGATCCTACTGTAGAAACCCTAATTTGGTTCTATTTGCAATCCTCTTTTTCACAAAAATTCTCTTTGGACTCAAAAACAAGAAGTGTGTTGTCCGCAGAGATTAAGCGTAATTTCTATTGGGCACAGGAATTTTGTGGGATAGAATCTCTAAAAAATCACCTCTTTTTCAATAAGTTTTGAAAAATTTTCGCAAAATCAGGAAACATTTGCCTTAAAGATGGTGCCTACTATAGAAAGAAGGCAATTGATTCCTAAATTAATTTCTGCCTTTTGTCTTTCAAGGATTAGGGGATGGTTTAAGGAAGAAAAGGGATTACCTACCCTGGAGTAGGTGACCTGCGGGAGGGATCTTCTCGTGAAATACCTGCAAGATCACAACGAAGCAAAGTAGGGCAAGTTAGTGTTCAATATGATCAAAAAGAATGTAGATACTAGTGATAAATTGCGTGTTGCTCCCCGACAACGGCACCAAAATGTTGATGCGGCTCGGTCGTGTCTTAACAGTCAATTGCGTCGTAGTATAGGTGACCAAGCATTGTCAACAAATAAAAATTTATTACTCGAAAACCTAAGTATCCGAGGTTGAACACAGGGAGCAAATGGAATTTATTCACTAATCTCAATAATGTAATTGAACACTTAGAATTACTCAAAATGTAAGTCAGAATATAATGCAAGAGTTTAAGAGTCAAATGTGGCAAAAAGAGAGAAATTGGATTTTCTCTTTTAACTCTCTCTTATGTCTTCTCCTGTCTGCTTTCTCTTCTTCTTCTTATGACTTTCTTTCTCTGATTTTCCTCTTTTTCTTCTGTTCTTCTTTGGCCGTCTGCTTCTTCTTCCTTATTTTCTTCTCTGCAGTGTCTTTCTCCTTTTTCTCTGCGGGTCTTCTTCTTCTTCTTTAGCTCTTCTTCCCTTGGCTTCAGCTTTTCTTCTTCTTCTTCTTCTTCCTCTGCTTATCTTTCCCTTTCTTTCTTACTTCTTCCTTCTTCAGCCTTAGCTCTCTAACTTCCTCTTCTCTTGGACTTCGCCTCTTCCTTCTGCCTTGTCTTTCCTTCTCTTTCCTCTGCGAGTCTTCTTCTTTCTTCAGCCTTCCTTCCTTCTTCCTTTTGCAGCTAAGTGTCAGCTTCACTTTAGCTGTGCCTTCCTTCTCCTTCTTCCCTGCACAAATCGAAGAGCAAAACCTACCCCTCTACCCACACCCGTGCCTCTCTCTGTATATCTCTCTTCGGTATGCTCTCCCAGAGCCGGGTAATTGGGTCAGGTCGCATGCCCGGGTCCAGGCGCACCAGCGTGGGTGTGGTGCATGAGGAGTGATCGGTAGGCTAGTCGGGTCGGGTGCCAGATCCGCAGGATCAATTCACGGATGAGGCATGATAGGTGAGGGACCTCACCCCATGTATGTCTCGAGGCGAAGAGACTAAAACACAAAATCAATTTATTCTATGCGTCGTGCTCAGACGTTTACGAGGTGGGACTAATGTCCCATCCACTTTTGCACATTCGCCCGCAGGAGGATGACTTCCCACAATTATCGTACTTGAAGGCCTCGCCAAACCAATTGCCCTGCTGTCTGAGTTTGCACACACGTCTGCTTCCTCTGGGACCCTAACACCTGGAGCGTGCAGCCTGGGATGGAGCTCGCGACCTCCTCGAGCCGTCGCTAAGGGCGGTAGGTGGTGAAAATCTATCACACACAATCACGGCCTTGCGACCCCATTAAAATACATGGGAAGCTTCGCCATGCAAAGGCGAAGGTGGGACGGTAGGTAGAAGGCCGCAGGGTGACCTAGGCATGTGTGCCTAGGTCGCTCTATGACTGGGTTTATGGGTTAGGTCGGGGGGCGTTTGTGGTGGTGTAGGATGTCTGTGAGTGGGTGGATGATGTTCAGTGGACTATGGCGAAGGTCGTGAGGTTGGTGGCGAGACGTGTGGAGGTGTGGAGCGACGGATGCATCTCGCCAGAGGTCGGCCGGAGATGGGGAAGATGGCGGTGGACAGTGGCTATTGAGGGGTGTTTTGTGAAATAGGTTGAGGGGAATTGAAGAGGGGATAGAGATGAGTGATTCTAACCTAACTAAGTGGAGGAAGGGGGAGAGAGGGCTACTGGAAGTACCTGCTGTCGCCGGAGAAGAAGGTATCCAGTGGAGGGAGACGGCGATGACGACGGGGCTAGGGATGCTCGCACGAGTGTTGCGCAATGCGGAGGAGGATGGTGAGGACAGCTCTGCCACTGGTATTGTGGCAGAGTGACGAGAAAGAGGAGGGAGGCTCACCAGAGCTCGCTGGACCACATGGCCAGAGGAGGAGAAGAAATTGAGATGGAATTCTGGCCAAATCAAGCTGAGGAGGTGCGGCTAGGGTTGAGGATCAATTTATAGGCACTAGCAGGGGCTCTTGTGCTTGGAAGACAAGCTTCCAAATGCAAGAGTCCTCACCGAAGTTGGAATTCTATGGGATACCCAAATCTCTCGTGCATTCGCACGAGAGATTGGGTGTGAATCAAGGATTAGGACCACGCTCAGATGGAAGGGAATTCCTCAGAGAATCTCCCTTCCAAATCTGGGAGGAGATCTCTGAGGAATTAGGGAGTATTCCCCCTCCATTCCTCACCGAAGTAGGATTTCTCCCCATTAATGGCGAAGGGACCTATTTGTAAGGGTGGCGAGGAAGTTAGGGCGGTCTGTGCATTGGTTTTCAAAAGATAGGGACAAAAATGTAATTGGGTGTACTATTTTGCAAAGTAGGTCAAGATGACTTCTCCTTAGGTCAAAATTTTGGTACAAACATAATTTTGACCTAGGGAATCCAATGGTGAAGTTGGATTTTAGGTTTGACCACGTTTGACTGGACATTTTGCAAAAAAAACTGAAATTAGGTCAATTGATGAGCTAGGACCCCAATCTAAGTCAAAATAGGTTCCAAAGGCCAATTTCAAGGTTCTAAACCCCAAGGGATATTTTTCTATGAATTTTAGAGGTTTTACTTGATTTTTATCCTGACCAGAACTTTATTGAATTAAGCGGGTCTATTTTAGGGTTAGAAGATGTCATTTAATTCATGGATTGCACATGAACCCATTTCTGACTGAATCAACCCACTTTTTATCTTATTCAGACCATTTGACTTATGTTTTGCCTCTGAGAAATCCCGTTTATGTACTGCAATGGTAAAATTGCAGTTTTAACCTTTATTTCATATTTTCTTTTCAGAACACTTATTCCTTGAATTAAGCCCTTCTCTTGGTTATGTAGGAGCTCTTATTCTCTTTCTTAGGTCAAAATGAGCTAGTTAGGGCTCATGATGAGGCTCTCATCAGTAACATACGGTTTAAGTCGTTGGTCATTTACCTTAAAGCTCACACTAGAAGTAAAGTTTCAAATTTCAACTGCTCCATGAGGGAAGGCATTAATAACATCATACAGCCCATCACAGTGAGGCTTGAGCTTTCCAAGAAATAATTTAAGTCTAAAATTGAAAAGCCAGACCCACTGGTTGGGCTCAAAGGTCTTTCTAACGATGTGCTTATCATGGAAGACCTTTTTACGTTGCTTGAAAGCTTGAGAGGTTTCGTAGGCTTAATTGAGAAGCTCCTTAAGCTCACTTAACTCTAGCATGCATGTCTTACCCGCTTTGTCTAGATTTAAGTTAACATTTTTAATAGCCCAATAAGCTTTGTGTTGTATTTCAACGGGAAGGTGACACACTTTTCCATACATAAGATGGAAAGGAGACATTCCCAAGGGAGTTTTACAAGTTGTTTTGTAGGCCCATAGGGCATCATTCAATTTTTTCGACCAATCCTTACAGTCGGGCCTAACAGTTTTTTCCAGAATCCGTTTAATCTACCTATTACACACTTTAACTTGTCCACTCATTTAGGGATGACAAGGTGTGGCTATCATGTGGTTGACTACCACATTGTGGAGTAGCCTTGTGAAGTGCACATTCTTAAAGTGAGGTCCTCCATTACTTATGATAGTCCTTGGGCACCCATATCGATAAATGATATTAGCCCTAACAAAATCTAAGACCATGGAATGGTCATTGGTCCCGTGGGTATGGCTTCTATCCATTTCTATACATAGTCCACGCCACAAGGACATACTGATGGGAATACCATCATAAGCCATAACTAGCTCATTTTGACCCAATTAAGTCAGTAAATGCTCCTACATAACCGCCAGAGAGTCACAAGTCATTGCATAATCATTCTAAAAGAAAAATAAGAAACTAGGGCTAAAACTGTAATTTTACCAGCTTACCATGAATGCAGTACAACCAAGGGTTTTCTCAAGGGTTGAATGAAGGTTAGTTGGTCTTAAAAAGATAACAAGTGGGACAGAACAATCAGAAAAGTGTTTACACATATTCTGAGAATTAAATGACTTTTGAAACCCTAAAAACAGACTCGCTTAATTGACTGAGGTTCTAATCAAGATGAAATCCATCTAAACCCTCTAAAATTCATAGAAAAATATTCTCTAAGGTTTAGAACCTTCAATTTGACCATCAGAACCCGTTTTGACCCAAAACATAATCACAAATAGACATTTGCCCTAATTTAGGCTTTTGCATAAATTACCTAGTCAAACATGGTCAAAACCAAAATCCAACTTCACCATTGGATTCCTTAGGTCCAAATTAGATTTGTACCAAAATTTAGACCCAAGATGAATTTGTCTTGACCTAGTTTGCAAATTGGCCCTGTTTAATTTCATTTCTACCCTTAACTTTCAAAATCCTTTCAAACAGGCCCCTAACTTTGTCATCATTCTCATAAACAGGTCTCTACCGCCATTAAACCTATTCCTACTTGCTCTAGCAACCTTAAAAAGGAAAGAACTCCCTGATTTCTTGACGAATCTCTTTCAAATTTGAAAGGGAAGTTCGTCAAGAAATTCCCTTCCTTTTGGACCTAATCCTAAGCCCTGAAACCTACCCAATCTCTCATGCGAACGCATGAGAGATTTGGGTATCAAGAAGCTTCCAACTTCAGTGAGCTTTCCAAGATTAGGAAGCTTGCTTCCCAAGCTGTAACCGACCCCTAACGACCAATAAAAGACTCCCAAGATCACAACAGATTTCCCAAGCTTGAATTCCAGCCGTGAAATCCCCTTTTCCTCCTTCCTCTTCCGGCTGCGAAGCTACATAAGCTCCGGCGACTCCTCCTACCCTCTCTCGTCATCTGACCACAAAACCAGTGGCCGGATTCTCTTTCCCTCTCTCGTCCACTCTTGGCCATACCAGCAGGAGCTCTTCTACCACCGTCGCTGTCACCATCTCCCTCCTCGGAGAACCTTTCGTCCACAACGCCAGCCAACCACAGCTGACGCTGCCCTATCCCTTTCGTCCTTATATTAGGTTCCAATGTTCCCTGTCCTTCCTTCCTTCTTTTTCCCTACTTCTATCCCTCACAAGCAACCGCTGACTACACATCTCCCCCTTCGTCTTCTTCCACTCCGGCGAAGCTCCGACAACGCTCAACTGCCGATCCACCGCACGAATCACATCACTATCACCTCCATAAGCTCCGCCGTGATCCACTCTTCAAAACCCCTCTCCCCATTCATCCTCTCACCCACTCAAACTCACCGTCAAACAACCCACTGTTCTCCAACCTTCGCCGCTTCCGACCTACACACACAGACCACGCCACACCACGAAACCACTTCCACCACGTCTGCCATACTTCGACAGACCTTTTGAGCTTGTCTGATGAGGTTGAAAGACCATATTCACCTTTTTCAGGTCACAGGTCATACTACCATTGACGAAGCTTCGACCGAAGCTTGAAGCTTGCTTCCCAACTGATAGCTCCAGGTCTTCGACTCCAGACGAAGCAGATTTGGTCCAGGAACATGCTCGCCTGGTCAATTGGAGCTGTTGATCGTTCCTTGCACGCGAATTAGATGAAGGCATAAGCTGCGGGAGCACGCGAAGAAGCGGGACCAAATAGTCCCACATAGTTGCTGAGGAGCACCCGCCATCGCATAAATTTAATTTGTGCTTTAGGCTTTTCGCCTCAGCACGCACAGGGGGTGAGGTCCCCGCATGCCCCCCTCACGTACCTCATCCCCGACATCTCCCCCGGGGACCTGGTGTGCCCAATAACCCGCCTATGCCCTGCAATCCTTTGCTGCGACCCACGCCCGCAGCCCTGGTCCCGGGTACGCTCTAGGTCCGATTACCCATATACCCGATACTGTTGAAGGCTCTGGGAGAGCGTGACCTAGAGATAGAAAGAGAGATTGAGAAAGGTAGGGGGAGGGTTTTGCTACTGAAGATATTGGCTGACACTTAGCCAATTTGAGAAGTTCTCCTCCCCTATGAGAAGAAGGAGAAGGAAGTAGAAGAAGAAGAAGAAGAGGCTGAACAGAAGAAGAAGAAGAAGAGAAGAAAGAAGAGAAAGAAGAAGAAGAGGCTGAGAGAAGAGAAAGAATGCTATGCACTGTAGCATCAGACATTTAAGTTGTCTGATAATTGATTTCTAAGCTTTATTTAATTGATACTGTTGAGAAATTGACTATTATTGTGAGGGGTATTTGGTGATTCAAATCATCATTTTACCTCATTCTTCTTGTACTATTGACATATGTTTTCACTTCTATATCATTATTGTTTGGAGTATTATTACAAATTGCTTATATTACGTTTAAATTGCAATTCTTGAGATTTAAATTCCATATTGCTCCCTGTGTTCAACCTTGGAACTTTTTCGAGTAATAAAATTTGTTTGTTTAAATGCTATTTTGGCTATACTGCAACGCAACATTTTGGAAACACCGATCTAGCGTTCAAACACGTACTCATATCCGAAGTACACAAGAAAGGGACCCATGAAGTTGATGCCCCAAATATCAAAGATCTTAATGGGGAGAATAGGTTGTTCGTGCATCTCATCCCTTTTTCTGATGGCTCCTGTCTGCTGGCAACGTAGACATGTGCCCACATATGTATGTGCATCTCGGAATAATGTGGGCCACCAAAAGCCAGACTGAAGAACCTTATGAGCAGTCTTTTTCTCACTAAAATGACCTCCACAGTGGAGGTCATGGCAGAAACTCAGAACATTGGTCAGGGCCTATTCTGAAAAGCTCAAGTTCCTCCCAGTGATAAAATTTAGCATCGACAAGAAACCTCTCACTTCTGCTTATCTCAGGGGTTATGCCTGTGACCAGATAGTTCACTATATTAGCGAACCAAGGAGTTTTGGCCTCCATAGTCATTAGAGACTCATAAGGAAAAGTCTCTTGGATATCACCAGCAGGGGTTGATGCCTTGATAGGGATCCTGGATAGATGATCTACTACCACATTCTCAACTCCTTTCTTATCTTTTATTTCCAGGTTAAACTCCTGGAGTAGCAAAATCCAACGAATCAAACAAGGTTTGGTGTCCTTCGCAAGAAGGTGCTTTAAAGCAGAATGATCGATGAACACCACAACCTTCGATCTCAATAAATAAGACCAAAACTTTTCCAAAGCAAATACTACAGCAAGAAGTTCCTTTCAATGGCTGTGTAGTTTTGCTAAGGATCCGTAAGGGTCTTGTTGGCATAATGCAAAACATGAGGTTTTCCATCAACCCTTTGACTTAAGACTACTCCCACTGCGAAATCAGAAGCATCGCACATCAGCTCAAATAGGAAGGCCTAATCTGGTGCTTGGAGAATCAATGTAGTAATAAGGGCTTTCTTCAAGACTTGGAAAGCCTCGCCACATCTATCATTAAAATTGAAGGAAACATCCTTCGCTAACAGGTCACAGAGTGGCTTAGAGATTTTACTGAAATTTTTAATGAAGCGCCTATAGAATCCAACATGGCCAAGAAAAGATCTAACTTGACGAACATTGGTGGGTGATGGAAGTTTAGAGATGGAATCAATTTTGGTTGTATCCACCTTTAATCCTCTCTTGGAGACTACATGCCCCAAAACAATTCCTTGCTGGACCATAAAGTGGCTCTTCTCCCAACTAAGCACCAGCCTTTCCTCTTCGCAATGGGTTAAGGCTTTATCAAGGTGTGAGAGGCATAGGTCAAACGACGAGATGTAAATAGAGAAATCATCCATGAAGATCTCTACAAACTCATCGATCATGTCAGAAAAGATAGCCATCATACATCGTTGGAATGTGGTAGGAGCATTACATAACCCGAATGGCATTCAGCGGAATGCAAATGTACCATACAAACACGTGAAGGTGGTACGCTCCTGATCGTTAGGGAAGACGGCTATCTGATTATACCCAAAGTACCCATCAAGGAAACAAAAGTGCTTGTTCCTCACCAGTCGTTCCAAAATCTGATCGATAAACGGAAAGGGAAAATGGTCTTTCTAGGTCGCCGTATTCAAATGGCGATAATCAATGTAAACCCTCCAGCCAGTTGAGGGTCTAGTGATGACCAACTCTCCTTAGTCATTTTCTTCCACAATGATTCCTGCCTTTTTGGGCACATGTATTGGATTGACCCATTTACTGTCTAAAATGGGATAGATAATTCCTGCATCCAGCCATTTCATAATCTCTTTTTTGACAACCTCCCGCATATTGGGGTTGAGCCTTCTCTACATGTCTCGAAAGGGTTTCATGGACTCGTCTCTGTATATATGATTCATGCAGAGGGAGGGATCAACACCCTTAATATCAGCTATCGACCAAGCAATAGCTCCCTTATGCCTTTGCAAACACTCGAGCAAAGCTCCCTCCTACGATTCAGATAATGCAGATGAGATAATGACATGAAGCGTGTCGTTATGGCCAAGGAAAACATACTTCAATGTGCTCGAGAGGGGTTTAAGCTCCAACTCAGGAGCCTTATGGATTGAGGGTATAAGTTGAGATGTCCCCACCTCAGGTAGTGGATCTAATTTTAGGGTCCAGGGTGGGGATAGAGACTCCGTGTGTACTCCTAGTAGCTCTTCTAATTCGAGCATATCCCCTTTAGTTTCTTCAATAGTCGAAGGATGGTCCTTAGATATGACCTTTTGAAGGGGATCTCTACATAAGAATGCTGGAGTAGTCTCTTCAATAATTTTATCAACTACCTCAATCTAGGAATAGTCTTCAAATCTGGATTGCTTGTAGGTATCAAAAACATTCAACAGGATCTTCTTGTTCCCAAAGCCCATTTTAAGTGCAAGTGATCTACAATTGATAGAGGCATTGGCTGTGGCCAAGAAGGGGCGTCCCAGGATAATGGACGGCTTGGTGGGCTTATTAGATGGCCAGTATCTAACACGAGAAAGTCAATAGGGAAAAAGAAGTCCTCCACTCTCACCATGACATCTTCCAGCAATCACCATGGTGTCTTAAGTGATCTGTCTGCGACTTGGAGGATGACTGGACTAGGCTTTAAATCGCCTCCTCCCAAAAGGTCGTAGACAGAGCTCAGTAAAATGTTCACCCCCGCACCTAGATTGAGCAGAGCCTCGTCAATGTGTTGGTTACCTATAACCACTGAAATATACGGGGACCCTGGGTCTTCCATCTTGGGAGGTGTTCCATGTTGGAGCACCAAGCTAACAGGGTCAGGCAGGATGACCCTATCTTGGCTTGTCTCCTAGATCAACACTTCTGGGTGCACAGGTCCTTCAGAAACTTGGCATAAGATGGAATCTATTTAATAACATCCAATAAAGGAAAGTTTATGTGGACTTGCCTGAAAGTGTCCATAATTTCGTCCGTCCTATCCTTAGCTCTGGATGAGCAACAAAAGATTCCCTAGGAGCGGATAGGTGCTCAGGATAGGGTACCCTTGGCTTCTGGGTAGAGGGGTCATCATGTCAGGAAAGGGGAGGTGGAATGATGACATCCTCTGGGTGAGTGATTTCAAGCGAGGGAGAGTAGTGTGGTTCTTCCTTGGTGAGGGTGGAAGTCAGGTTTGGTGTAGGAGGGGAATTCTGAGAGGTGGCTGTATGATTGCTATCAGGTTTGCCGATTTTCTTTCCACTCCTCAGTACAGTCACAGCTTGAGCGTGCTCCCTGAACATGACCCCCTTACCCTTTGGGTTCTCCTTAGAAGAGTTAGGCAACTTCCCTGGATCTCACTACCTAACTGCCTCAGTAAGATGACCAATTTGGGATTACATATCAATAATCATCTTATTCTGAGATTGGATGACCATATTCTGATGCTCTTGCATCGCTTTCATCATGGCTTTCAGTTCATCGATCTCAGAAGGATTATTCTGAGGAGGGTTTGTATAGAATGGTTGGTATATGAGTTGAGGAGGTTGGGGTTTTGCATTCCCTGAGTTAGAAGCATCATCTTGCTTCCTTGAAAAGTTTGGATGATTTCGCCACCCCGGATTATAGGTACTGGAATAGGGATTATTATGAAGAGGTGGTCGGAAGCCTTAGGCCGTGTTCAGGTCGACCTGAATCAACTCAGGGAATTGATTTTCCTGGGTGCACTCCACAGTGGCGTGCATCATGCTTTGGCAAATGGAGCATTCACTTGAAGCCTGAAAGATAGTGGCGTGCATCATGCTTTGGCAAATGGAGCATTCACTTGAAGCCTGAAAGATAGAGGCTGCTTGCGGGTTCATGCCGGGGTTTACTAAAAGCCTATCAAAATTTTTGTTCAATAATTGAATCTATTAAGCCAAATCCTAAGTAGCCCCGACTTCATGGGCCTCTATCTTCCTCTACAAGATTGATAGTTTTCTTCCTTGATAGGCAGAGGACATATGTATAGAATTATCACTTAGTGTTTCAAATAATGCCCAGGCTTCATCCTCAGTTTTGGTCATGAAGGTTCCTACACAAGCTGCATCGATGGTTTGCCTGTGCCTTTCAGATAATCCATTGTAGAACCTTTTGACCAATTGCCATCTTGGCACCTGATGGTGGGGGCATAACCTAAGAAGGTCATTAAAACACTCTTAAGTTTCATGAAATTGCTCTCCTTCCTGTTGAGTAAAACCCATAGTCTCTCTTCTATAATGATTGGTCTTACTCATAGGAAAGTACTTTTTCAAGAATTCTCCCTTAAGAGTGGCCCAATCATTTCCCCTTGCATCCAGTGTATGATACCAGTACTTGGCCTTATCCTTTAGGGAGAAAGGAAATAGAGTTCTCATTAAGGCTTCATCAGTAAAGCCCTGGAGCTTCACCGTAGAAAAGCCTCGATGAATTTCTCAAGATGCATGTAGGGATCCTCCCAAGCAATACCATAGAAAGCAGGTGTTGAAGCTGTGAGCTACTACGCTAACGTGCTTGGTTTTGAAAAACCTGTCGTTGTAGTACGAAAGCGAAGAACTCGTGTTCAACAAATAAAATTTATACCAGAATAGAAATCCTGGGTCGAACTCAGGGAGGCTACGTCGATCGATATTCGCAATTATATTTTTTTTAGAATTTTTGTTGAAAAGTGAAGTGATGTAATTACAATGAAGCCATAATAACAATTAGAATAAATGAGAGAGAGAGAGAGTGAGAGAGAAAACATGCATTCAATAATTCAAAATATTTATACAATAAAACCAAAGAAGAATTACACTAGAAAGCAGGAAATCATCTACACTAGAAATCAGGAAAATTCTACTCTAGAAAGCTATAAAGAAGAATGGGAGAGAAAAGTTATCCTCCTCGACGATCGCTTGGAGGACGAGCCGAACGAGACGCCGCCTGGATGAAGGAGGATGGAGCAGGAAGAAGGAGGTCGAGGCAGGAGGAACGAGAACGAGGCAGCACGTCATCGTCGTCGCGGGATCTGCTTCCAAAATGAGAGGAAAATTTGACTTTATCTCGCGAGGAGCATCCTGGGTGTGGGACAAGCTTCTCTTGAGCTTTGGAGAGGTAGAGAAGAGAAGGAACAGATGAGAATTTCGTGTGGAGGGGGTCTCCTTTTATAGTTGTAAGGAGTGAGGGCAATTTGGTCACTTTAATTTGAAAAATATTAAATCAGGGGTCTATAGTGACGGATAAAACCGTCGCTAAAGCCCCATCATGGGCGTAGTGGGGCGGTGCTCACGCGCCCTCTTACCTCCCGTGCATAACGCGTGATCCACGTTCTGCCAATCTTAGCCGTCCGATCGTGAGATCAAACGGCTTATCTCGCATCTCGCATCTTGCAGCGCCTCCTCTACACGCAACGCCCGCGTGCGATCTCACGTCACGCGCGAGCAGCGATACGGCGTGAAATGGATTGAGCGCCCACAGCCGCTCGATCGCAATCGAGCGGTCGCGGAGCCCGCTCACCTGCGCCCCAGCAGCCGCTCGCGCAGGCTCGAACGCATGCCTCGCCTTCTCACGAGCGCATTCACCCACTGCGCTACAGCGACGCTTGTGTCGCGGAGATGAATTCAGGTGCACACATCCACAACCATTGGATGCGCATCCAACGACAGAAAAGAGACAAAAAAGAAAGGGTGTGGCAAGTGCAGTGGCCGGTTGGGCGGCTAAGATGGTGCCACGTGGTGCCATCTTGGCCGTCCATCTTCTGGATGATGTAGATGGTGCCACAGTTATCGGATTGAGTCAATTTTTGCACCGTTAGGCTGCGATCGTCGATTAGAATCCGTCCGTGCAGTCGAATTTTTCATTTGAAGTGAGGATTCACACCATCTTGGCCCTTGATCTTCTAGGGTTCCTCAGTCTCTATCTGATGCTACAAATGTCTGGTTAGGGCGATCCTAGAGTCGTTGAACTCCAATCGTCACCCTGATCACATCTGTATGATTGGATCTTCGATCTGAGGCCCTAATAAAAATTTTGCCCTATCCCTGAACATAAAAGGAGACAATTAACCTTTATTTTATTCAAACTAATCTAAATGCAAGATGATGCATGCTATGCAATATTTATAGTATGTAATGCAATCCTATGCTTAAGAACATACATAAATAGACATCTTATGCAATGTAAATATGTTTACATCACACTCCTGTGCCTATCTTTTGCTAGTCCCTAGCAAAAACTACATGCTATTTATAAAGGAATCAGGTTGGATTATTTGGGCATGAGTTATTTTCAATCATTAAGAAAATGTTTACTTAGGATCTAAACTTTCAAAGACACAACAGTGCCCAAGTATCTGCCAAAATGCAGACCGCCTCAAGCCCTCGCCTTATTCAAAGAAAATTTTCTTTTTCTCTTTTTTCTTCTTTTCTAATTTTTTTTTTTAATTTTCGAGTTTTAGGGTTTAAGAGTAGCTTTCTACGACCATTCAACTCACCCAAGATTTGATGAGAATCCTAAGTTCTAAGCATCTTATTGTGAATATGATAGACTCGTTGATCGATAGTTAAAATGAACTTCGGGTTTCTACGCCTCTAGGTGACCTTAAAAAGAGAATTCTACCTAAATGTGTATCTTTACAACCGGTAGCTTTCTCCCTACTTTTATTTTTATGGGGTCAACACAAGGGTGAATCCAGTGTATATCTCCCTGGTTTATTCTACTTCTCCACTTCTTCCGAAGTGTTTTGGGAATTTTCAGTGCATTTATTGAGCTAGGTTCTGGACAATCGGTCAATGAGTTGTTACCACCGACAACTTGCCAGCCATACTCGTGCGGCGAAGTGTGGCTTATTTTTTTCTTTTCTTTTTTCCTTTTCTTTTTTTTTGACTTTTTTTTTAAATAGGTGGCTTCCCTAGTCTAAAATTTACCTAAAGGCAGTAAAAAGAGAATGGTCCAGTGACTGGACTCTAGACAACCTACCTATGGGCTGTTACCCATGATAACTTGCCAACCATATCACCCTAGAAGGTTCATTAGCTACCCAATTTCCATTAAAATCATCGAACAACGAGTCAGTGCAAAGAAAGTGTGTAGATGCTTAAAACTCAAAGTTCCCTCAAATCAGAGGGCGAGTTGATAAGTCGTGTACTTATCACCCAAACTTATTTACTCAAATTATAATAGAATTAAGGTTGGTGAGGACTCGAAAAATAAATCCACATTTTAGTGGATACACAGGACGATTAAGTCCAAAGACCTGAAGGGTCTTTGTGTTCAGATCCTAATGTAATATTTCCTAAGATTGAAAAGTCCTAATGTCCAACTATTCATTCCTAAATCTTTTTTTTTAATGTATAAATAAGAAGAGAAAAATAATTTACATGAATTTCATAAAGCTGACCAAATGATTCAAAAATGAATCCACCTCCCCATGCCTAGCTGATGCAATGTCCACATTGAGAAAGAGACATGAAAGAAAGGGTAGAGTATGAAAGATGTCACCTGAAATAGGAAGCGCGTGTCAACTTTGTGTCATATGTACAACTGCTGAGTTTAATGCCTTCAACTAGGCGAAGTCCAGCCAAAGAAGTCACAGAATGGCTAGAGCAACCGTGTCTGAGACGGGTTCTAGAAGAGTACGGTCAATAACAGGCTTCAGACGTTGACCGTTGACTTTAAATGTGTTACATGTTTTTGGGTCAGAAATCTAAACAACTCCATTTGGAAAAATCTGGTCAATTATGAATGGGCCATTCCATTTAGATCTAAGTTTGCCAGGAAAGAGCTTAAGTCTAATATTGAATAACCAGACCTTCTAGTTCAGCTCAAAGCTCTTGCGGGAAATCAATTGATCATGTAGAGCTTTGGTCTGAGCCTTGTAGATCTTGGCATTCTCATATGCATCATTTCTCAGCTCCCCCAACTCAGATAGTTGGAGTTTCCTGGTTTTCCCAGCTAAATTCAGATCTAAATTGCATTGTTTGATCGCCCAGAATACCTTGTGTTCAATCTCTACAGGTAGATGGCACACCTTTCCATACACCAAATGGAATGGAGACATGCCGATGGGCGTTTTATACGTCGTACGGTAGGCCCGAAGAGTGTCCTCAAGCTTTTGATTCCAGTCCTTGCGATCAGGCCTAACCGTTTTTTGTAGAATGTTCTTGATCTCCCGATTGGAGATCTCGACTTGTCCATTCATCTGGGGATGGTAAGGTGTGGAAATTTGGTGATTAACCCCGTATTTGGCCAACAAATTCTGGAATTGGGCATTAGTAAAATGAGTGCCACCATCACTGATGATGGCCCTCGGAATCCTGAACCTACTGAAGATATTTTTCTTGACAAAATTGATGACCACCTTGTGGTCATTGGTTTGGGTGGGAATCGCCTCAATCCATTTGAACACATAATCAACAGCAACAAGAATGTACTGATCTCCAAATGAAGGGAGAAAGGGTCCCATGAAATCGATGCCCCAAACATCAAAAATTTCGACAGGAAGAATTGGGTTTAGGGGCATCATATCTCTCTTAGTTATGCTCCCAAGTGCCTGACATCAAGAACATGACCTTGAGAAATCTCGGGCATCCTTAAATAAGGACGACCAATAGAAGCCAGATTGCAAGATTTTTGCAGCCGTCTTTTTCCCGGAGAAATGTCCACCACACGCAGATGCATGGCAGAACTCGAGAATACTGTTGAATTCATTCTCCGGTACACATCGGCGAATGATCTAATCAAAGTCGATGCGGTACAGTTCAAGGTCCTCCCAGAAGTAGTATTTGGCCTCAAATTTGAGTCTTTCCCGTTGTTACTTGGTCCAATCCTGGGGGATTTGACCAAAGGCCAATAGTTAACAATGTCAGCAAACCACGGGGTGTGGACACCTGAAACTGTAAGAATGTCTTCGTCAGGAAAAGTGTCAACAATCAGGATGTCCATACAAGAAGAATAACCTAGGAGTCTTGACAAATGATCCGCCACCACATTTTGTAGCCCGATTTTATCCTTGATTTCAAGATCAAATTCTTGAAGCAAAAGAATCCAATGAATAATCCAGGGTTTGGCATCCTTTTTGGCCAAGAGATGTCTCAAGGTCGAGTGGTCGGTATAGATGATAACATGAGACCCTAAGAGATAAGCCCTAAATTTTTCCAAAGTGAACACTACAGCTAGTAATTCCTTTTCAGTAACAGTGTAATTCCTCTAGGCTTCATCCAGAGTTTTACTAGTGTAGTAGATGATAGAGGGCTTTCTATCAATTTTCTAACCCAAGACAACCCCGACTATGTAATCAGAAGTGTCGGTCATGATCTCAAAAGGGGCTGTCCAAATTGGTGGTTGCAAAACTAGAGCACAGGTGACTGCTATTTTCAGGAAATCAAATGCCTTTCGGCATGATTCATCGAAAACAAACGACGTTTCTTTGGAAAGAAGATTGCTCAAGGGACAAGCAACCTTCAAGAAATCCTTGATGAATCTTTGATAGAATCCCACATGACCAAGAAATGATCGGATTTGTTTAACAAATGTGGGAGGAGGAAGTTTAGCAATAGCATCAACCTTAGCTTTATCCACTTCGATTCCCTATTCAGAGATTACATGACCCAAGACGATGCCTTCTTGGGTCACGAAATGACTCTTTTCCCAGCTAAGGACCAATCGTGTTTTGATACATCGCTTAAGAATCATTTCCAGATTAGCCAAGCAAGAGTCAAACGATTCCCCAAAAATAGAGAAATCGTCCATGAAGACTTCCATAAACTCTCCCACCATTTCAGAAAATATGGCTAGCATACACCTTTGAAAAGTCGCGGGTGCATTGCATAACCGAAAGGCATCCTATGGAAAGCAAAGGTTCCGTCGGGACAAGTGAAAGTAGTTTTTTCCTGATCCTCGAGATGGATAGGAACTTGGTTGTATCCCGAGTAGCCATCAAGAAAACAGAAGTACTTCATCCCGGCTAGTCTTTCCAAGATTTGATTGATGAAAGGCAGGCGAAAGTGATCCTTTTTAGTGGCTATGTTCAGCTTCCTATAATCAATACAAACCCTCCAAGAGGAAGCTGAACGAGTTGTGACAGATTCTCCTCTCTCGTTAGTCACAACGGTAATCCCAGCTTTCTATGGAACAATCTGCACGGGACTTACCCAGGGACTATCAGAGATTGGATAAATAATTCCTACATCAAGCCACTTGATGATTTCCTTTTTGACCACTTCTCACATATTTGGATTTAATCTCCTCTGCATCTGGCAAGAAGGGCGGGATCCATCTTCCAAGAATATTCTATGATTGCAGTAAGATGGCTCGATCCCCCTGAGGTCATGAATGGTCCAACCAATTGCCTCCTTGTGTTCCTTCAAGACCTTGATCAATTTAATCACTTGCTCCTTTGTTAATTTAGCACTGATAATCATAGGGAGCATCTTCTGAGGTCCTAAAAATTGATATTTCAAATTCTCAGGCAATGGTTTTAGTTCAAGCTAAGGCGGTTTAATGATTGATGGTAAGGACAATAGTGAAAATTCAACAAAAGGAAGAGGTTGTGAGTGAACAAAATCAATAACCTCTGCAGAAGATGGCAGGTCTGCCATAGAGGATTGCGGGTCGAATTCGTCATCAAAGGAGGAACTTTTAATTGAAGAAACCATCAAACAAGTTTCAATGTTTTCATTATCCTCCTCAAGTTCCTTAATAAATCCACAATCCTCAAAATAATTGATCGCCTTAAAAATATCCAATTTCATTCGTTGATCCCCAAAGGCGATTTCCATGCTACCACTTTCACAATTAATGTTGGCCTTAGCGGTAGCCAGGAACGGACGCCCCAGAATGATGGGCGTGTTCCTCATATTATCAGGTATATCCATGTCAAGGACAAGGAAATCTACAGGAAAATAGAAATCCTTGACCTTAACTATACATCTTCAATAACGCCTCGCGGATTTGTGATCGAGCGGTCCGCTAACTGTAGCGTTACTGAAGTTGGCCGAAGTTCACCTAATCCAAACTTCTCGTAAAGAGAAGTCGGAATTAAGTTGATGGATGCACCCAGATCCAAAAGTGCTCTATCAAGTGTGTAATCTCTGATGACGCAAGAAATCAACGGAGCACCTGGATCTCTTTTTTTCTGAGGGAGGTGGTGCAGGATAACAGAACTAGCCTGCTCGAAGAGTACCACCTTCCTCGGAACAGATTCTCTCGACTTACGCTTTTGTGTACATAAATCCTTTAAAAATCTTACGTAAGCCGGTATGTGCTTGATAGCATCGAGGAGTGGAATATTGATCTCAACATTTTTAAATTGATACAGAAGCTCCTCATTGCTATCAACAGACTTCTTCTTTGATTTGATCAAAGCTTCAGGAAAAGGAACATGAGTCAAATCTTTGGAATCAAGTTCCTGAGCCTTGATTTCTCCTCCTGAATTCTCCTTTGTCTCCTCAGGTTCTTCAGGATTCAGTAGATCAGAACAATGTGATTGTGGATCCTGAGTCTGCTTACCACTCCTCAAGGTGACAGAATTTGCAGAAGCATAAGAGTTTGGGTCTTGGGGAGGGTTAGGAAAGATTAGAAGGGCTTGATTAACTAGAAATTGTCGAGTTCCAAAGGAAGAAGAAGAGGAGGAACCCAACTCAACCACCTAAGCATGTGCATGTGGGTCCCTCTAATTTCCGTACCCATGGGCTTGGTTGCCTAGATTCAGAATATTTCGCGGGTTGGGTACAGGTTGGAATGGTAGAAATCCAGGTTGACGAGAGTTAGCAATGAGCTCGGACTGCAAGCTGTCCAGCGAGGTTTTCATTTGCTGCATGAGCTCGAGCATGGATCCTTGCATCTCTACCATTTGTCGGTTCAAATCAGCCTACCCTACGGGTTGACGGGCATTCCAAGCTGGCTGATTAACCTGATTTGGAGGCAACTGAGTATATACATGACCCTGACCCATTGGTCGTTGCAGAGCATAGTTGCTGGGTCGGAATTGGGTCTGTTGCCCCAGGTTTTTCCAAGAGAAATTAGGGTGGTTTCTCCAACCCGGATTATAACCATTAGAGTAAGGGTTAGATCTAACATTCTCTTGTACAACACAGACATCCTCATAAGGTGAGGATGGAGAGAAAGAAAGGGAAGGATCAGAAAAACTGGGATCAAAGGCCCCAGTTTGGAACCCGTGAGGTTCCGAAAAATGTTGACTCACAGGTTGAGCCGCATTGAGTTGATTCACGAACTCCCGTCCAGAAGGAGCTCGTGAAGAATGGAATCCTGAATTTTGGGATTGAGTGGATCGAGAGTTGTTCATAGAATTGCCAGCTGGTGGCGACCTTCCTTTATAGTTCTATTATTTCGTCGTAGTATAGTATAGAGAAGTGATTACCAGTTTAATACAATTTGTTACTCGGAAATAAAAGAGTTCCCGAGGTCGAACTCAGGGAGCAAGTCGTATTCTAGGGGTACAAATTCTTATTACAAAAATAAAGAGAGAGAGAGAGAGATGAAAATTTGGCTTCTTCTTCTTCTCTTCTCTTCTTCTTCTTTGGCTTTTGGTTTCTTTATCTCCTTGTGGTCTTCTTCTGCCTTCTGTTCTTTAGATCTTCTTCTCGTGCTCTCTTCTTCTGCTTTTGCTGTCAGGACGTCGTCTCTCCTTCTTTCTTCTTTTTCTTTCTGTCTTCTTTATCTGCAGCAGTGGGTGATGTTCTTCTTCTTCTTTCAGCTCTTGTTTCTGCTTGTCTCTTTCTTTTTCTTTTCCCTTGCGGTCCTGTTCTTCTTCTTCTTCTTTCTTTCTTCTTTTCCTTTCTTCAGATCTTCTTCTCGTGCTCTTCTTCTTTTGCAGAGTCTTCACTTGGCCTCTCTGTGTTCTCCTCTGCCTCGCCTTCCTTCTCCTTCTTTGCCTTCAGGACGTCGTCTGATTTTCCAATCAGACGACTTAAACCGCCGCTGCTACAGTGCCGCTCGGTGCTCCTCCTTCCTTCAGCTTTCGTCGGCCTTCTTCTCTGTTCAGCGGGCGTCTTTCTTCTTCTTCTCTGCCTGCACACTTGCACAGCTTGATCAGAGGGGCAAAACCTAATTCTACCCTCTCCCCGCGTTTCTCTCTCACGGAAGCCGCTCTTAGGAAAGCTCTCCCAGAGCTGCCGGGTATTCAGGTACGGGTCGTGCCCAGGTCCAGGCCCACCAGCGTGCGTGGTGGGCGAGGAGTGCAGGTCGGGCTTAGTCGGGTCGGGCCAGGTCCGCGGGGCGTGGTTGCGAACGAGGCCGGGTCGAGCGGGTAAGTGAGAGGGACCTCACCCCGTGCTCAGGAGGCAACGAACATAAGGCACTTTTTGCCTTTATGCGAGCGCACTCCTCTGAAAAGTTACGAGGTGGGACTAAATGTCCCACTCCAATTGGGCGCCCGCAGCTGAGGAAGCTGCAGGAGTTCGCGGTTGCACACGAGGCCTTTGCCCCAGCTGCAAGTCTGGGACGCTTCGCGGAGATGCCCCGCGCAACCTGGGAGTCGCACCTGGGCGAATCGCACCTGGAGCTGCAGGTTGAAGGTGCTCCTTCCACGCAGCAATGGCGACGGCGGTCGAGATACCTGTCCACAGAGGAACGGCCTCTCGGCCTAATCAGATACGCGGAGAACCTTCGCCGTGGCACGGAGAAGGTGGTGGGGGGTCTGGCAGGCGGCGGGGCGGAGCGTGAGAGTCGCCCTAGGTCAAACTACGGGCGAAGAAGTGGGTTTGTTCGGGGGGTCTGCAGAGGGCGAGTGGTGGGAAGTGGAAGGGCAGAGGTTGATCAGGGTGAGGAGGCGGAGGTTCTGTGAGGGTCGGCGAGGCGTATGGGGCTGTGGAGCGACGGGGGCATCTCGCCGGAGTTTGGCCGGAGACGAAAGGGGTGACGGTGGACAGGGGCGGTCGAGGGTTTAATCAAATAAAAGACAGTGAGGAAAAGAAAGAGGGGGAGATGGGGAGAAGTTCTGACCTAGATACGGAGACGAAAGGGGCTGGAGCAAGGCGGCAGTCGTATCGACTGTCGCCGGAGAAGAAGATGCCCGGGGGAAGGGGCGGCGGCGAGGAGAGGGCCGGAGAGGCGCCAGCTGGGTACGGCGTGGCGCGGGAAGAGCGAGGGAAGGCAACCCTGCAGCTGGTAGTGCGGCAGAGCGACGAGGAGGAAGAGGGGAGGCCGCCGGAGCTGGAGGGCTTCCTGTCGGAGTGGGAAGAGAGGAAGTGGGGGTCTTTCTCCGTCAGGACCGAGCTGCCTTGAACGGTGGAGCGACGGGGGGTACTTATAGGGTAGAATCAGAGAGGAGGGCAGAGGGAGACGACGTGTCTCCCTCGCCGGAGGACGCCGGAGATGGAGACCCATACCGTCCGTGCGTTCGCACGGCCGGTATGGTGGGTTGCAGCGACCAGGGGGGTGTTCCTGCGACGGGTGACGACGCAGGGCACCCCCGGTTTACTTGCCAGACCCTCCCCCTTACCCTGCGCGGCGCCATGCTCCGCGCAAGGTCGCCGGAGCATGGTGCTGGTCAGGTTTTGGCAGGAGGGACCAGAATGCAAAGAACGAAGGAGAGTTAGGGGCAGAAATGTGAGGGTTCAAAAGTTGAGGGCCAAAAAGTAAATAAATGAGGACCAAAGTGTAAAGTTGGTCAAGAAGGTTTCCTCTTAGGCTCAAGTTTTTATACATGACTAATTGGGGCCTAAGGATTATGATGGTGAATTTTATTTCTAGATTAAACCTTGTTTGACCGATCAATTTACGCAAAAACCCAAATTAAGTTATTAATTGGGCATGGTTCTCAATGTAGGTCAAAATGGGTTCCTAAGGTCAAATTGAAGGTTCTAAATCCTATAGATTATTTTTCTATGAATTTTAGAGGGTTTAGTTGATTTTTTTCTCTACCTCGAACCTCGTGTTTTTAAGTGGATTTATTTTTAGGGTTACAGGATGTCATTTAATTCCTTCAAGTTGCTGTAGCCCTTATTGAATCATCTCATCCCACTTTTCCTCTTATTAGGTTTCTTTGACCTATGTTTGGACTCTGAGTTACCCTGTTTTCAGATTGGATTGGTGAAATTGCATTTTTACCCCTTAGTTTCTATTTTCTTTGCGAACTCAGAATCTCTCTGAGTTAAGCCTTTCCTTGAGTTATGTAGGAGCTTTTATCCTTTGTATTAGATCAAAATGAGCTAGTTATGGCTCATGATGAGGTTCTCATCATACCCCCATGCCTAGCTTTTGCTAGTCCCTTAGCAAAAACTTAAGGTTTCAACCCTTGTTCTAGACCATGAAGTTCTTAATAGCTTCAGATAAGTGCTTTTTTCATTTGAGCTTAGATTATGTTAGAATGCTGACCATAGGCCTAAAAGGTACCCTAGTACCAATCAAGATCCAAATCTGTCTAACCTTGGCCTCAGTCCTTAGCAAAGGTTTTTAAGGCCCACAAGAACTAACCTAAGGTTTATTGGACTTTGTGGTTAAAGCACCCGTGCTTGAAATGATTTTAGCCCTGGCTCAGTTCGCAGTGCGTTTTGTAAGAGAGAGAGATAGAAAATTTTTCTGTTTGGAGAGGTTTCTCTCTTTTTCTTTTTCTTTTTAATTCTAGCTTAGGATTGGCTTTTCAACACGGTCTGTATCAGATTCATTGCTCCCATCATCAATCCTCAAGGGTTCCTGGCGATCGATGCTTCGAGATAGCACCGCCCATGGCAACCCCCGGAACCCTGGCTATTGAGATTTCGAGATAATCCCATCCATGGTGTTCCGTGGCTGAATCCAGACCCTGGCAATTGACACTTCGAGATAATGCCATCCATGGAATCTGAATCAACAGAGTGCTTACATGCCCCCAGTAGGATATGTGAATATCCTAAGAGACAAGCACCGAGGAGATGATATTTTGTTACGCATCTTCGAGGGGATTTCCCGCCTCTCCGCGCTGGGAACTCGTCCAAATCAACTTGTGTTGGTCGGCCGCTCCTACTCTAGGTGTACTTTCCAGAATTTTGCGACGCTTCTGCGTGATTTTGATTTTTACGCTTACTGAACCAGGCTGTGTGTGAGGTTAGGGTGCTTAGGTTACTAAGTCCCGTAAACCAAAAATTAGTTAACGAGGCCAAATACTCCCTAAGCCTTGGACCTAGTACTTAAGCTTTTCATTTTCCTCAACCTCTTGAGGATTGTCTGGATCTTAATGGGTACTAAGAGTCTATTCAAGAATGCCTAAGGTTTGCGTTCTTACTAATCTCATTATGCACTTTTCAGTTATTTTCTTGAATGAGGTCTAGAACTTAGGTTAATTCCTTAGTTCCTTACTAATGACTATCACCTTTTCTCATAATTTTGTGCTCCTTTTTCATTTTGTTTCTTTTCTCCTTCTCCTTCACAAAATTTCCTTCTCCTCTTTTCCTCTTATTCTTTTTCAAAAATTTTTAATTTTTATGGTGTTTTTGGCATATGTGAATTTTTTGTTTGAAACCTTTTCTTACAAGTTTTGCACTTTCATACCCCCCCATGCCTAAGATTTGCAATGTCCTCATTGTAACCTAGGGGGTTTTTATTTAACTTAGTTCATTCCTTAAGACAGAAATTTGGATGAGTGAATGGGTCGGGTTGAATTTTGCGGATGATTTCTAATCCCAGATGCAAGCATCTGAGGTGGGGTCGGCTGTCTACAAGGGTGAACCTTAAGTGCAAAAAGGTGTTAGAAAAAGTTTTGGATTTTTTTTGGAAAATGACGGGTTGCCTCCCGTTAAGCGCTGAATTTGATGCCTTCAGCCAAGCAGGAAATGTGATGGAGAGGGGATGATCAAATCAGTAGAGTTTTGTAAGACAAACACCTTGATTAAGAGCCTGGTTAGTCCAACCAGGTGCTTGTTCAGATTAACAGGCTGATGATGCAGCCCAAACCCAATCAATCTGGTGGGTTGATAGATGTGGATAAAAAGGTGTGGAACCCACCATATACTATGAAGCTCAGATGGATGTGGAAGTGAAAATGCAGGGTTTGGCTGAGTTGAATCAGCCTGGTCAGAGTAGGGACCCGTAGAATAATCAGTGATTGATGCAGGAACCCTACAGGGGTGATCAGAGAATGATAGAGCATGGTATGTAGTCTGATCAATGTTCCAAACCCGATGTGGAAATGTAATCGGCTCGGTGAGAGGTGAATCTGAATAGAAATTGAGTCCGGTTGCGGGTCGGGGTTGGGAAGAGGTTTTGATTAGTTCTGTGTGTGCAGACGAGGTGGCAACTGTGTACGAGGACTCTTTTAGAAAGGAATGACAGGTGATTTTCTGTAAAGAGTCCTCTGGGTAATTATCAAATGCCTGAAGAGTGTCTGTAGGATGAAAGAAATCTGAATTGAGAAAAGATTTGAATTCTGGGTTGCAATCACTCTTGGCATTTTCTATTTTTGGTTCCTGAGGATCAAAAAGGAATGATTCTGCGTTATCAGTGATCTCGGGAATCAGGACCTCAGAGTCGGAGTCAGAGTCATGTGAACTGAGGTCGTAGATGGGCCTGGCGTGTTCAGGAAGGAAGGTCTCTCCGCAATTATAGTCAGATCTGAAATTGTCGGAGAGTTGGCGAAAATGAGATTCATGATCATGAATTCCACCACAACAAAAATCATCAGATGTGGAATCAGCAGCCTGATTGGGGTCTAGCCTATATGTCAATTCTGGGCTCGAAAAGGTATTCTGTCTAGGCTCAAGCTCCAAGCTGGTAGGATAGACCCAATCCAACTCGTCCAACTCCTCAGTCTCTGTATCATAAATTGGCATGTTTTCTGGAAAATCGATCAGATTTTCTGAAGATGTTGGAGAGGGATATTCATCAAATAGAGGCCCAGAATCATATTCTGCAAAAATTTGATCTTTCTCAAAAGGGGCTTCATAATCTTCCCAATAAGTTTCAGGTCTAGGTTCTAGGCTTAGGATGTGGGTAGAATTATTAGAACCTAAGTCCGAATAACCTTCGAGGGCCACCTTATCAAAATAAGGGACGGAATTTATACCCTCAAAAGGTTCAGTTTTGATCTCATTATTGCAGGAGTTTTGGAATTCTAGGCTTGGCAATTCATGGTCTTCGTTTGGCCCTGCAATATTCCAACCTAATTCAACATTGTCTTCTATCTGGGTTGGGATTCTACAACCACTTCGTGCCTTAGTCCCGAGATCTGGGAAACTGGATTGTTCCTTCATACTGTTCCAAGATGGTTCATCCTCTGTTTCTGGTATATACGGGTATTTCTGGTTGATAGTTTGTTCTAGTGATTTCATCATTTCTACTCGTTTTGTAAGGGCATCTTGGTGTTGTTCCCAAAGTACAGGATTTGTCAAGCATTGAAGGTATTCAGATTGGTGTAATTTTTCTATCTCAATGTATCCTGTCATGAGCATATCTCGGGTTGATCCTTTTGTAACTTCTGTCAAAAGAATTTGGGCACAGTTTATGATGAAAGCTGTGGTTGTTGGGACATCAACCTGAATGTTTTCTATTGGTATTGAGGGTTTATATTTGATTTCATAGAATTCAAGGGCATCCTCAATCATCTTATCTTTCATGGATCTCAGATATTCAGGTTTTTTACATGGTAGTCTTGCTAGGTAATTAGGCTGCATCTTTGAATCAGGTGGTGGGATCAAGATATAGAATCAGAAGTTTGAATCAATGGAAGAAGGGGACTTTGTTCAGAATCAGAGGAAAGAGGGGCTATGCGAATGATTTCTGCAAAAACAAGGGAGCCGAGGCTTAGCCTCGGGGAGAGTGAATTTCTATAGGAGGTTTCAAGGATCTCCTGCAAAATACTGAAGGACTGGATGAGATAAGCAGGTGCTGGACCCAATCAAGACACCCAAAAATGTTGGGTGACTATAGAGGTTCCGGGCAGATGGACCCCTTGATCAGAAAGATCGTCCACCTGAGAATTACCTGGGCAGCCAGAGAGGGAGAGTCCCGCGAAGACCCCTACATGGTAGAGCGTCCCCAAGGGTTACAGGGTTTCCCCCACCCGACCTCTCTTGTCACTGCGGTTCCAGGTAGACCAAAATGGGGATCTTGACCTCTTAAGTCTACCAATTTTAGTTCAAGAGCAAGGTGCTTAGGGTTCCACTTGAACTTTAGTCTTTTAAGTGCAAAGAGTGACCTAATTTGAAGGTTAGTTGACCCAAATGGTCAACTTTACCTACTAGTTTTGCTTATTAGGTCTTTGTCTTTTTAGGGTTCAAGTGTTTAAAGAGCCAAACTTATTTTATGGTTTCTTTGGATAGGTATTTTCAATCAATGGTTTAGGCACACTTCTTTTGGATTTTCTCCATTCTTGATTTAAGTAGTGTGTCTCTAAAACCCTAATGTTGAATCTTATGTTGGCTTTACTTGGTCCAGTTAGTTCTTTGGTGGGTAATTAAGGCTCAAGCAAGAATGTGTTAGCCCTTAAATACCCTTAATAGTGTGCAGGAATAATGGGTTGAAAACATGCAACTTTTTATGGTTACTAAGTATGGAAGACAGGTTAGCCCTATATTGCTTGTTCTTTTCTTTTCCTCCTCTTTAGAGTTTAGTGGTTAATAGCGAGAGGAGAAAATTACCTGTCCTCGGAGTAGTTGTCGTGCGGTTGCTTGTCTTCTTGATTTCCTGTAGCTGCACCAAAGAGAGGAGATTATCAGAAACTAAAAGAAACAGGAATGTTTACCTCTAGAATAGCCGTTGCTCCCCGGCAACGGCGCCAAAAACTGGTGGCGACCTTCCTCTATAGTTCTATTATTTCGTCGTAGTATAGTATAGAGAAGTGATTACCAGTTTAATACAATTTGTTACTCGGAAATAAAAGAGTTCCCGAGGTCGAACTCAAGGAGCAAGTCGTATTCTAGGGGTACAAATTCTTATTACAAAAATAAAGAGAGAGAGAGAGAGATGAAAATTTGGCTTCTTCTTCTTCTCTTCTCTTCTTCCTCTTTGGCTTTTGGTTTCTTTATCTCCTTGTGGTCTTCTTCTTCTGCCTTCTGTTCTTCAGATCTTCTTCTCATGCTCTCTTCTTCTGCTTTTGCTGTCAGGACGTCGTCTCTCTGATGAGAACCTCATCATGAGCCATAACTAGCTCATTTTGACCCAATACAAAGGATAAAAGCTCCTACATATCTCAAGGAAAGGCTTAACTCAGAGAATTCTGAGTTTGAGAAGAAAACCAGTCATAAGGGGTAAAAGTGCAATTTTACCAGTATAATCTGCATACAGGGTAATTCAGGGCCCAAACATAGGTCAAAACAGCTTAATAAGAATAAAAGTGGGATGAGATGATCTAGCAAGGGCTACAGCACTTCCAAGGAACCAAATGATAATCTGTAACCCTAAAACAACCCACTTCAATTCACAAGGTTCGAGGCAAAGTAAAAATAGAATAAACCCTCTAAAATTCATAGAAAAATAATCTCTAGGGTTTAGAACCTTCAATTTGGCCTTTAGAACCCATTTTGACCTACATTGAGAACCATGCCCAATTAATAACTTAATTTGGGTCTTTACGCAAATTGACCGGTCAAACAAGGTTTAATATGAAAATGAAATTTACCATCAGATTCCTTAGGTTCTAATTAGTCATGTATAAAAACTTGAGCCTAAGAAGAAACCTCCTTGACCGACTTTACACTTTGGTCCTCATATATTTACTCTTTGGCCCTCAACTTTTGAACCCTCGCATTTAGGCCCCTAACTCTCCTTCGTTCTTTGCAAACAGGTCCCTCCTGCAAAACCCTGCCAGCGCCATGCTCCGGCGACCTTGCGCGGAGCATGGCGCCGCGCAGGGTGAGGTGGAGGACCTGGCATGTGTACCGGGGGTGCCCTGCGTCGTCAGCCGTCGCAGGAGCACCCCCATGGTCTTTGCAGCCCCCCATACCGGCCGTGCGAACGCACGGACGGTATGGGTTCGTATTCCGACCATGCTCCGGCGAGGGAGACACGTCGTCTCCCTCCGCCTTCCTCCCTGCTTCAACCCTATAAATACCCCCCGCCGCTCCACCGACCAAGGCAGCCTGGATCTGACGGAGAAAACCCCCAGCTTTCTTCTCTTCTTTCTCCGGCAGACGCTCACCAGCTCCGGCGACTTCCTCTCCCTCCACCTCTTCGCTCTGCCGCACTACCAGCAGCAGAGACTTCCTCCCCTGCTCTTCCCGCGCCACGCCGCACCCAGCTGGCGCCTCTCCAGCCCTCTGCTCGCCGCCGCTCCTCTCTCTGAGCATCATCTTCTCCGGCGACAGTCGATACGACTGTCGCCCTGTTCCTCCCCCTTCGTCCCTGCAGTTAAGTTAGACTTACTCCCCTTCTCCTCCTTTTTCTTTCCCCGCTTTCGATTTAGTCAATTAAGCCCTCTACCGACCCTGTTCACCCTCATCCTCTCCGCCTCCGACCACCCTCCGGCGAGCCGCTCCCATCACCTCAGCGACCCACACGGCTCGCCGACCACCGCAGAACTTCCGCCTCCTCACCCTGATCCTCTTCCGCCCCTCCACTTCCCACCAAACACCCTCTGCAGACCCACCGAACACACCCACTCCCTCGCTCACAGTTTGACCTAGGACGACCCGACAGCTCCATCTCGCCCCCTGCAGACCCCCTGACCACCTTCGCCGTGCCACGGCGAAGGTCCCCCGCCTGTCTGATTTGGCCGAGAGGCCGTGCTATTGATTTCAGGTTACAGGCCTTGACCGCCATTGGCGAGGAAGCTCGAAGCTTGCTCGAGGTTGCTCCAAGCCTAGATATCCCAGGTTGAAGAGCCACGGCCAGCGCGAAAGAGCCTTGCGCACACACCCTGGCCCTCAATTGGAGTTGCGCGCCTCAACAGCTGTTGCAATTGGAAGCGCCATCCCTGCTGCAGGCGTGAGAGAAACGGGTGCGCGGATAGTCCCACCTCGGGAGTTTCTGAAGCCACACACCCACATAAATTGAAAAACTGCCTTATGCTGTTTGCCTCAGTTACCACGGGGTGAGGTCCCTCTCACCCGACCCGACCCGACTCGGCCTCGTCCGTGACCACGCTCCGCGGACCTGGCCCGACCCGATTAGACTGACCTGCACTCCTCGCCCACCACGCACGCCGGTGGGCCTGGACCCGGGCCTGACCCGAACCCGATTACCCGATAGCGCTCTGGGAGAGCTTCCGAAGAGTGATTTCAGAGAGAAAGATACGCGGGGGAGGGGGGTAGAGTAGGTTTTTGCCCTCTGATGAACTCTTGAGCGTGCAGGCACAGGTGCAGGCCAAAGAAGAAGAAGCTGCTGCACTGTAGCGAAGGCATTGTTAAGTCGTCTCAGCACCGGGCCAGACGACGGACAGTCAGCAGCCAGAGCAACACAGAAGGCAGGCTGAAGAAGAAGGAAGGGAGACTAGTAGCCGAAGGCAGAAGCACCACGATTGCAGAAGAAGAAATGAAGAGAAGCAAGAAGCAAGAAAAGAAGAAGAAGATCTGAAGAAAAAGAAAGAAAGAAAACAAGGAAGAACAGAAGAAGAAGAGCACGAGGGGAAGATCTGAAGAAAGCAGAAGAAGAAGAAGAAGAAGAAGAAGAAGAAGAACAGGAAGAACCAAAGACAAAGAGGAAGAAAGAAGAAAAGAAGAAGAAGCCAAATTTTCATCTCTCTCTCTCTCTCTCTCTCTTTATTTTTGTAATAGAACTTGTATATCTCTAGAATACAACTTGCTCCCTGAGTTCGACCTCGGGAACTCTTTTATTTTTCCGAGTAAAAAATTTTTATATGAAACGTTGGTAACAACCGGCTTTGCTACAACGACATAACTCAACCCGGTCAAACCATACGCTATCATTTTGGCGCCGTTGCCGGGGAGCAACGGCTATTCTAGAGGTAAACATTCCTGTATCTTTTAATTTCTGATAATCTCCTCTCTTTTGTGCAGATACAGGAACTCAAGAAGACAAGCAACCACACGACAACCACTCCGAAGACAGGTAAATCTTTTCTCTCACTATTAACCCCTACACTCTAAAGAGAAAGAAAAGAAAAGAACAAAGCAATATAGGGCTAACCTGTCTTCCATACTTAGTAACCATAAAAAGTTGCATGTTTTCAACTCATCACTCTTGCACACTATTAAGGGTATTTAAGGGCTAACACATTCTTGCTTGAGCCCTAATTGCCCAACAAAGAGTTAAATGGACCAAGTAGAGCCAACATAAGGTCAAACATTAGGATTTCAGTAGAGACACACCCCTTAATCAAGAATTGAGGAAATCCTAAAGAGGTGTGCCCAAGCCATTGATTGAAAATAATTAACAAGAAAAATCCTAAACAATTGGCTCTCTCTAAACACTTGAACCCTAAAAGACAGGACCCAAAAAGCTCTCAAAGAAAACAAGAGGTAAAGTTGACCCCTTGGGTTAACCAACCTTAAATTAGGTCACTCTTTGCACTTAAAAAAGACTAAAGTTCAAGTGAAACCTTAAGCACCCTGATCTTAAAATTGGTAGACCTAAGAGGTCAAGATCCCCATTCTGGTCTACCTGGAACCGCAGTGACAAGAGAGGTCGGGTGGGGGAAACCCTGTAACCCGTGGGGACGCTCTACCGTGTAGGGGTCTTCGCGGGACTCTCCCTCTCTGGCTGCCCAGGTAATTCTCAGGTGGACGATCTTTCTGATCAAGGGGTCCATCTGCCCCGCACCTCTATAGTCACCCAACACATTTTTGGGTGTCTTGATTGGGTCCAGCACCTTCTAAACTTACCTCTCCCAACTGTGCATGTACGGAAGGAGGTCTCTAAGACCACCCTTAAGACCTCCGTTAGAAATTCACTCTCGTCAAGGCCAAGCCTCGACGCCCGTGTTTGTGCAGCAACACCCTCATATTATTCTCTCTTCTGATTCAGAACCAAGTTCTTCTTCTTCCCCCATCATGGCTCAGCCAGTTGAGGAAGAAAATAATCTGGAACACCAGCTCCAGCGACTCAATGACCTCTTCCAAAACTTCGTGCACCCACCGCAGCGTCCTATGATGCGGGACCACTACAATCCTGCTGCGGTGGCCATTGAGCCTCGAGTTAGAATCCCGATTGGAGGACCTGATTCCGAACTAAAGCCCAACATGATTCACGCTATACCTAAATTCTATGGGCTTAATTCTGAAGATCCTTTCCAGCACATCAAACAGCTAAAGCATCTGGCCCACACTTTTGGATCAGATGCGCAAAATCGGGATATTCTTCTCATGAAGATGTTCTCCTTTTCTCTTATGGACAAGGCCGCCCATTGGTATCAAACTCAGACCCGGCCGATCAACACTTGGGAAGAACTTCAATCCGAGTTTTTGAAAAAGTTCTTTCTCGTTGGTCGGACCAACGCCTTGCGCCATCAGATTACACACTTCACTCAACAATCAGGAGAACCTCTCCATGAGGCATGGGATCGTTTTCAGGATCTCATGAGGAAGTGCCCCCATCACGGAGTTCCTAAATGGGAACAAGTCCAATCTTTTTACCAGGGACTCCGTGAGGACATCCGCCTTTTCGTCAATGCAACCTGCGGAGGAAACATCATGGGTCAACATGAAGACACCGTATGGGAGATTCTCGAAAACATGTGCGAGAACTCCATCAACAATGACTCCATGGGATTATTCGACAGGACGAATACCCGCGCAGCGACGAATCTTAAGGGAGCACATGAGACGCAGGGCCTGTCCGCATCAGTCGACCTGGAATTAATGGCCAGTCGATTGGACAAGGTCTCAATCATTGAAAAGAAGGTGGATGAGCTGACTCAGCACTTGCAGCGAGCCACCTCTGCGCGTAACTCCTTTGCACAACCTCCTTCCACACAGGAGACTGTGCAAAACATCCTACACCGATCCTCCCCTGGGATGGATCCATATCCATCCCCATCTGATTCTTGGACTGGAAGATCATCCGATCCTTTCTTCACCAGCCGGGGGAACTCCATTCCCCCTTTCCCTGATTCTCAGGAGGTTCCTCAGACCTGCGAGGACCTCAACGCCATCCAGAAAGACCCATTCTCCAACACTTACAACCCTGGATGGCGAAACCATCCCAATTTTCAGTGGGCGGGAAATTCCCAAACCCAAAGACCACCTTTTCAGTCCCGCCCACAGCCCTCTCATCACTACCAGCCGCCTCAGCCTCGGCCCAACCCTACTTATCCATCAGGGCCAAATCAAGATCAAATGTCCTTAATCCTTCAGACTCTGGCTGACATTCAAAAATCGAATGCGGCCATTCAAAAACAGCACAAGGACGAGCTTACTGAAGTTAAAACTCAGCTGGCCCAGTTGGCAAATTCTCGCCAGCCAGGCACACTCCCTTCCCAACCCCTTCCTAACCCAAATAACGTGCCAACCCAGAAGCGCGTTATGAACCCAAATTTAGGCCACGCTCAATGGATTTATCAGGCCCCTACTGCCCCATCTCCAGACGAGATGGAAGCCTCTACTTCTCGTACGGGATTTCAGCAGCAGCCACCCCTCCTACCAAATCCAAACCAAAATCAGGCCGGATTAAATTCTGTAACAACACGTAGTGGTAAGACAACTCAGGACCCGCGTTATCCAAACCACTCCCAGCCTGATAACCATGACCCTAGGATAGTTAGCCAAGGTACCGCTGCTCCAGACCCACAACCTGGACCTATCCTAGAGGAACCAACCAAGATCCCGTTTCCCGAGGCCCTGACCAAGGGAAAGAAGACCACCAAACCTGTGGCCCCTGAGGAGGACCTGGTCAAGCTCTTTGAGCAGGTCCACATAAACATCCCCTTGATGGATGCAATCCACCACGTACCAGCTTACGCACGATTTCTAAAGAATATATGTACACCCCAGCGTAAGCCGCGAACCAAGGGAGGGAGCCCAATTGTTCTGTCAGAGCAAGCCAGCTCTGTAATCCTTAGTAGACTCCCACCCAAGGCAAAAGATCCTGGAACTCCCCTGATCTCCTGTAAGATAGGTGGTACCCAATTTGATAGAGCATTGTTAGACTTAGGAGCATCTATAAATCTGATACCCACATCCTTACTTGACCATCTGGAAGAATCTGAGCTGAAACCAACTGAGGTGACATTACAATTAGCAGATCGATCTATAAAGTCACCAAAAGGGATTCTCGAGGATGTTATCGTAAGAGTGCGGGATTTCTATTTTCCAGTGGACTTTATAGTCTTAGACATGGATGCACCTGAGAACCCTAGGGATACACCAATCATTCTAGGGAGACCTTTCTTGGCTACTGCTAGAGCCAACATCAGCTGTGAGGAGGGCCAAATAGAGCTTAAGTTTGGAGATCAAACACTGAAAATTGATATATTTAAGGCCCAACAAGGAATTAATTGCGGCGTCATCGAGCAAATTTGTGACATCAAGACTTTGGTTGATGAATCACACCCCCAGAATGACTTGAGTATGCCTCATCAACCACAGAAGGATCTTGACCCGCAAATAGAGGAGTCAAATCCAGATGTAAACCCAGTAACTCCCACCCTTGAACCTCACATCTATACTGAACCACCCGCTGCTGCTGAAAACCCCATCCTTGAACTGAAACCCCTTCCTGCTCATTTGAAATACATCTTTTTGGGTTCTAATCAGACCCTTCCTGTGATCATCAATTCCAACCTCAATCCTGAACAGGAATCCCGTCTGATTGTTGTCCTCCAGCAACATCGCAGAGCCATCGGATGGACCCTCGATGATTTGACTGGAATAAGTCCCTCTTATTGTACTCATCATATCTATTCAGAAGAGGGCACACGACCTTCTCGTGAAATGCAGAGACGCTTAAACCCCAATCTGCAGGAGGTCGTGAAAAAGGAGATCATCAAGTGGTTAGATGCCGGGATCATCTACCCGATCTCCGATAGTCATTGGGTGAGCCCAATTCAGGTCGTGCCTAAGAAGGCAGGACTCACCACTATAACGACTGAGACCGGAGAAATCATTCCTACCCGATTAGCCAACTCGTGGAGAGTCTGTATAGATTACCGTCGACTCAATTCCTCCACGAAGAAGGATCATTTCCCACTACCCTTCATTGATCAAATTCTCGAAAAACTAGCGGGAAATAGGTTCTTCTGCTTTCTTGACGGGTACTCCGGTTATAACCAGGTGGCAATCCATCCTGAGGACCAAGACAAGACCACATTCACCTGCCCCTTCGGAACATACGCTTTCCGAAGGATGCCTTTCGGTCTTTGCAATGCACCCGCTACTTTTCAGCGATGCATGCTTGCCATATTCTCAGATATGGTAGGTGATTATCTGGAAGTCTTCATGGATGACTTTTCAGTTTTCGGAGCATCATTCGACGATTGCCTCCAACACTTGGTCCAGATACTCAGGCGGTGCATCGACGTGAATTTGGTTCTTTCCTGGGAAAAGAGCCATTTCATGGTGCCTGAGGGAATTGTCCTGGGACACTCAATTTCGGAGAAAGGTATCCAAGTGGATCGAGCTAAGGTTAATCTGATTTCTCGCCTTCCTATGCCTAGCTCGATCAGGGACATCCGATCCTTTTTAGGGCATGTCGGTTTTTATCGACGATTTATCCCTGATTTTTCAAAAATCGCACGCCCCCTGACCACTCTTCTCTCCAAGGATGTTCCCTTCGAAATCTCCAAGGAATGCACTCAAGCATTTGAAATCCTGCGTGACCGAGTCACCCAAGCCCCGATCCTACAGTCCCCTGATTGGTCTCAACCCTTTGAGATCATGTGTGATGCATCCGACTTCGCTGTAGGAGCGGTTTTGGGGCAGAAAAATGACAAGAAACCTGTGGTCATTTACTACGCCAGCAAAACACTCGATGAGGCTCAGCGTAACTATACAGTTACTGAGAAAGAGCTGCTAGCTGTAGTATTTGCCCTTGAGAAGTTCAGATCGTACCTTCTGGGTTCCCATGTCATCATATACTCAGATCACACGGCTGTGAGGCATCTCCTTGCAAAGAAGGACGCGAAACCTCGATTGATCCGATGGATCTTGCTGTTGCAAGAATTTGACCTCGAGATTCGCGATAAAGCGGGAAAACAAAACGTGGTAGCTGATCACTTGTCCCGTCTTCCTTCTGAAATGATAGACCCTTCCGGACCCATCACTGAGCATTTTCCCGATGAGCACCTGCTGACTATTGATACTAGCCTTCCATGGTTTGCTAATATTGTAAATTACTTGGCATCTCATCAGACCCCGTCCGATTGGCCGAAGGCCAAGAAAGACAAATTACGCTCCGATGCCAAGTATTACATTTGGGAAGACCCGTACCTCTTCCGCATAGGTGCCGATCAGATCATCCGGAGATGTATCCCGGAAGGGGAAGTCAACAATATCCTCTCTTTCTGCCATGACCAGGCATGCGGTGGCCATTTTGCCGGGCATAAAACCGCATCAAAAGTCCTCCAGTGCGGCTTCTACTGGCCCACACTGTTCAAAGACGCATACAGTCATTGCAAGGCATGCAGTCGTTGCCAGACTTTGGGCAACATGAGCCATCGCGACATGATGCCTATGCAACCGATTCTAGTATGCGAAATCTTTGATGTCTGGGGGATTGATTTTATGGGCCCCTTTCCTGTTTCGGATGGTTTCGAATACATTCTGTTGGCTGTGGACTACGTGTCCAAATGGATCGAAGCCATACCGACCCGAACCTGTGATCACAAAATCGTTCTCAAATTCATTCATCAACACATTTTCTCAAGGTTCGGGATTCCTCGTGCAATAATCTCTGATGGGGGGACCCATTTCACAAATGCTCAGTTTAGGTCACTGATGACCAAATACGGGGTGTCTCACCGAATCTCTACTCCTTACCACCCCCAAACTAATGGTCTAGCTGAGCTGTCGAATCGGGAGATCAAGAAAATCCTACAGGTCACTGTTCGACCTGACAGGAAGGACTGGTCGTCCCGACTTCCGGAAGCATTGTGGGCCTATAGAACCGCCCACAAGACCCAATTGGGCATGTCTCCCTTTAGATTGGTGTACGGAAAGGCATGCCACCTTCCCGTCGAACTGGAGCATAAAGCCTATTGGGCAGTACGGAACTGTAATCTAGATCTTTCCAAGGCTGGGACCCACAGAAAACTCCAAATCAGTGAGATCGATGAATTACGCACAGACGCGTACGAGAACTCGCAAATCTACAAGGAGCGGGTTAAAGCCTTCCACGACAAACACATCTCGAGAAAGATCTTTCATCCTGGTCAAAAGGTCCTACTCTTTGATGCCCGACTCAAACTCTTCCCGGGAAAACTGAGATCTAAGTGGGTCGGACCATATTTGGTCCGACAGGTTTTTGGAAATGGAGCAATCGAAATCAGTCCACTCAGCCACGATTCTGAACCTTTCATCGTGAATGGTCAAAGACTCAAGCCGTTCATTGATGTAACTTCTACTGATTTGGCTGAGGCATCTTATATCCTCCGTTCCCCTTGAGCTTATTGCGCCCAGCCGATGGCGTAAAACTCAGCGCTTAACGGGAGGCAGCCCGTCATTCTCTTTGAAAACCTGAAACTTGTTCTGACACCTTTCAGCACTCGAAGTTCACCCTGAACTAAGACCCCCTAGGTTACAATGAGGACATTGCAAATCTTAGGCATGGGGGGGTATGAAAGTGCAAAAAACTCGTAAGAAAAGGTTTCAAACAAAAAAAATTCACATATGCCAAAAATACCATAAAAATTAAAAAAAATTTTTCGAAAAAGAATAAGAGGAAAAGAGGAGAAGGAAAATTTTGTGAAGGAGAAAAGAAACAAAATGAAAAAGGAGCACAAAATTATAAGAAAAGTTGATAGTCATTAGTAAGGAACTAAGGAATTAACCTAAGTTCTAGACCTCATTCAAGAAAATAACTGAAAAGTGCACAATGAGATTAGTAAGAATGCAAACCTTAGGCATTCTTGAATAGACTCTTAGTACCCATTAAGATCTGGACACTCCTCAAGAGGTTGAGGAAAATGAAAAGCTGAAGTATTAGGTCTAAGGCTTAGGGAGTATTCGGCCTCGTTAACTAATTTTTGGTTTACGGGACTCAGTAACCTAAGCACCCTAATCTCACACACAGCCTGGTTCAGTAAGCGTAAAAATCAGAATCACGCAGAAGCGTCGCAAAAATCTGAAAAGAACACCTAGAATAGGAATGGCCGATCAACACAAGTTGATTTGGACGAGTTCCCAGCGCGGAGAGGCGGGAAATCCCCTCGAAGATGCGAAACAAAATATCATCTCCTCGGTGCTTGTCTCTTAGGATATTTACATATCCTACGGGGGGCATGTAAGCACTCTGCTGGTTCAGATTCCATGGATGGCATTATCTCGAAGTGTCAATTGCCAGGGTCTGGATTCGGCCACGGAATACCATGGATGGGATTATCTCGAAATCTCAATAGCCAGGGTTCCGGGGGTTGCCATGGGCGGTGCTATCTCGAAGCATCGATCGCCAGGAACCCTTGAGGATTGATGATGGGAGCAAGGAATCTGATACAGACCGTGTTGAAAAGCTAATCCTAGGCTAGAACTAAAAAGAAAAAGAGAGAGAAAACTCTCCAAACAGAAAAAACTTTCTATCTCTCTCTTACAAAACGCACTGCGAACTGGGCCAGGGCTAAAATCATTTCAAGCACGGGTGCTTTAACCACGAAGTCCAATAAACCTTAGGTTAGTTCTTGCGGGCCTTAAAAACCTTTGCTAAAAGACTGAGGCTAAGGCTAGACAGATTTGGATCTTGATTGGTACTAGAGTATCTTTTAGGCCTATGGTCAGCATTCTAACCTAATCTTTGCTCAAATAAAAAGGCACTTATCTAAAACCATTGGAAACTTCATGGTCTAGAACAAGGGTTGAAACCTTAAGTTTTTTGCTAAGGGACTAGCAAAAGCTAGGCATGGGGGTATGATGAGAACCTCATCATGAGCCATAACTAGCTCATTTTGACCCAATACAAAGGATAAAAGCTCCTACATATCTCAAGGAAAGGCTTAACTCAGAGAATTCTGAGTTTGAGAAGAAAACCAGTCATAAGGGGTAAAAGTGCAATTTTACCAGTATAATCTGCATACAGGGTAATTCAGGGCCCAAACATAGGTCAAAACAGCTTAATAAGAATAAAAGTGGGATGAGATGATCTAGCAAGGGCTACAGCACTTCCAAGGAACCAAATGATAATCTGTAACCCTAAAACAACCCACTTCAATTCACAAGGTTCGAGGCAAAGTAAAAATAGAATAAACCCTCTAAAATTCATAGAAAAATAATCTCTAGGGTTTAGAACCTTCAATTTGGCCTTTAGAACCCATTTTGACCTACATTGAGAACCATGCCCAATTAATAACTTAATTTGGGTCTTTACGCAAATTGACCGGTCAAACAAGGTTTAATATGAAAATGAAATTTACCATCAGATTCCTTAGGTTCTAATTAGTCATGTATAAAAACTTGAGCCTAAGAAGAAACCTCCTTGACCGACTTTACACTTTGGTCCTCATATATTTACTCTTTGGCCCTCAACTTTTGAACCCTCGCATTTAGGCCCCTAACTCTCCTTCGTTCTTTGCAAACAGGTCCCTCCTGCAAAACCCTGCCAGCGCCATGCTCCGGCGACCTTGCGCGGAGCATGGCGCCGCGCAGGGTGAGGTGGAGGACCTGGCATGTGTACCGGGGGTGCCCTGCGTCGTCAGCCGTCGCAGGAGCACCCCCATGGTCTTTGCAGCCCCCCATACCGGCCGTGCGAACGCACGGACGGTATGGGTTCGTATTCCGACCATGCTCCGGCGAGGGAGACACGTCGTCTCCCTCCGCCTTCCTCCCTGCTTCAACCCTATAAATACCCCCCGCCGCTCCACCGACCAAGGCAGCCTGGATCTGACGGAGAAAACCCCCAGCTTTCTTCTCTTCTTTCTCCGGCAGACGCTCACCAGCTCCGGCGACTTCCTCTCCCTCCACCTCTTCGCTCTGCCGCACTACCAGCAGCAGAGACTTCCTCCCCTGCTCTTCCCGCGCCACGCCGCACCCAGCTGGCGCCTCTCCAGCCCTCTGCTCGCCGCCGCTCCTCTCTCTGAGCATCATCTTCTCCGGCGACAGTCGATACGACTGTCGCCCTGTTCCTCCCCCTTCGTCCCTGCAGTTAAGTTAGACTTACTCCCCTTCTCCTCCTTTTTCTTTCCCCGCTTTCGATTTAGTCAATTAAGCCCTCTACCGACCCTGTTCACCCTCATCCTCTCCGCCTCCGACCACCCTCCGGCGAGCCGCTCCCATCACCTCAGCGACCCACACGGCTCGCCGACCACCGCAGAACTTCCGCCTCCTCACCCTGATCCTCTTCCGCCCCTCCACTTCCCACCAAACACCCTCTGCAGACCCACCGAACACACCCACTCCCTCGCTCACAGTTTGACCTAGGACGACCCGACAGCTCCATCTCGCCCCCTGCAGACCCCCTGACCACCTTCGCCGTGCCACGGCGAAGGTCCCCCGCCTGTCTGATTTGGCCGAGAGGCCGTGCTATTGATTTCAGGTTACAGGCCTTGACCGCCATTGGCGAGGAAGCTCGAAGCTTGCTCGAGGTTGCTCCAAGCCTAGATATCCCAGGTTGAAGAGCCACGGCCAGCGCGAAAGAGCCTTGCGCACACACCCTGGCCCTCAATTGGAGTTGCGCGCCTCAACAGCTGTTGCAATTGGAAGCGCCATCCCTGCTGCAGGCGTGAGAGAAACGGGTGCGCGGATAGTCCCACCTCGGGAGTTTCTGAAGCCACACACCCACATAAATTGAAAAACTGCCTTATGCTGTTTGCCTCAGTTACCACGGGGTGAGGTCCCTCTCACCCGACCCGACCCGACTCGGCCTCGTCCGTGACCACGCTCCGCGGACCTGGCCCGACCCGATTAGACTGACCTGCACTCCTCGCCCACCACGCACGCCGGTGGGCCTGGACCCGGGCCTGACCCGAACCCGATTACCCGATAGCGCTCTGGGAGAGCTTCCGAAGAGTGATTTCAGAGAGAAAGATACGCGGGGGAGGGGGGTAGAGTAGGTTTTTGCCCTCTGATGAACTCTTGAGCGTGCAGGCACAGGTGCAGGCCAAAGAAGAAGAAGCTGCTGCACTGTAGCGAAGGCATTGTTAAGTCGTCTCAGCACCGGGCCAGACGACGGACAGTCAGCAGCCAGAGCAACACAGAAGGCAGGCTGAAGAAGAAGGAAGGGAGACTAGTAGCCGAAGGCAGAAGCACCACGATTGCAGAAGAAGAAATGAAGAGAAGCAAGAAGCAAGAAAAGAAGAAGAAGATCTGAAGAAAAAGAAAGAAAGAAAACAAGGAAGAACAGAAGAAGAAGAGCACGAGGGGAAGATCTGAAGAAAGCAGAAGAAGAAGAAGAAGAAGAAGAAGAAGAAGAACAGGAAGAACCAAAGACAAAGAGGAAGAAAGAAGAAAAGAAGAAGAAGCCAAATTTTCATCTCTCTCTCTCTCTCTCTCTCTTTATTTTTGTAATAGAACTTGTATATCTCTAGAATACAACTTGCTCCCTGAGTTCGACCTCGGGAACTCTTTTATTTTTCCGAGTAAAAAATTTTTATATGAAACGTTGGTAACAACCGGCTTTGCTACAACGACATAACTCAACCCGGTCAAACCATACGCTATCATTTTGGCGCCGTTGCCGGGGAGCAACGGCTATTCTAGAGGTAAACATTCCTGTATCTTTTAATTTCTGATAATCTCCTCTCTTTTGTGCAGATACAGGAACTCAAGAAGACAAGCAACCACACGACAACCACTCCGAAGACAGGTAAATCTTTTCTCTCACTATTAACCCCTACACTCTAAAGAGAAAGAAAAGAAAAGAACAAAGCAATATAGGGCTAACCTGTCTTCCATACTTAGTAACCATAAAAAGTTGCATGTTTTCAACTCATCACTCTTGCACACTATTAAGGGTATTTAAGGGCTAACACATTCTTGCTTGAGCCCTAATTGCCCAACAAAGAGTTAAATGGACCAAGTAGAGCCAACATAAGGTCAAACATTAGGATTTCAGTAGAGACACACCCCTTAATCAAGAATTGAGGAAATCCTAAAGAGGTGTGCCCAAGCCATTGATTGAAAATAATTAACAAGAAAAATCCTAAACAATTGGCTCTCTCTAAACACTTGAACCCTAAAAGACAGGACCCAAAAAGCTCTCAAAGAAAACAAGAGGTAAAGTTGACCCCTTGGGTTAACCAACCTTAAATTAGGTCACTCTTTGCACTTAAAAAAGACTAAAGTTCAAGTGAAACCTTAAGCACCCTGATCTTAAAATTGGTAGACCTAAGAGGTCAAGATCCCCATTCTGGTCTACCTGGAACCGCAGTGACAAGAGAGGTCGGGTGGGGGAAACCCTGTAACCCGTGGGGACGCTCTACCGTGTAGGGGTCTTCGCGGGACTCTCCCTCTCTGGCTGCCCAGGTAATTCTCAGGTGGACGATCTTTCTGATCAAGGGGTCCATCTGCCCCGCACCTCTATAGTCACCCAACACATTTTTGGGTGTCTTGATTGGGTCCAGCACCTTCTAAACTTACCTCTCCCAACTGTGCATGTACGGAAGGAGGTCTCTAAGACCACCCTTAAGACCTCCGTTAGAAATTCACTCTCGTCAAGGCCAAGCCTCGACGCCCGTGTTTGTGCAGCAACACCCTCATATTATTCTCTCTTCTGATTCAGAACCAAGTTCTTCTTCTTCCCCCATCATGGCTCAGCCAGTTGAGGAAGAAAATAATCTGGAACACCAGCTCCAGCGACTCAATGACCTCTTCCAAAACTTCGTGCACCCACCGCAGCGTCCTATGATGCGGGACCACTACAATCCTGCTGCGGTGGCCATTGAGCCTCGAGTTAGAATCCCGATTGGAGGACCTGATTCCGAACTAAAGCCCAACATGATTCACGCTATACCTAAATTCTATGGGCTTAATTCTGAAGATCCTTTCCAGCACATCAAACAGCTAAAGCATCTGGCCCACACTTTTGGATCAGATGCGCAAAATCGGGATATTCTTCTCATGAAGATGTTCTCCTTTTCTCTTATGGACAAGGCCGCCCATTGGTATCAAACTCAGACCCGGCCGATCAACACTTGGGAAGAACTTCAATCCGAGTTTTTGAAAAAGTTCTTTCTCGTTGGTCGGACCAACGCCTTGCGCCATCAGATTACACACTTCACTCAACAATCAGGAGAACCTCTCCATGAGGCATGGGATCGTTTTCAGGATCTCATGAGGAAGTGCCCCCATCACGGAGTTCCTAAATGGGAACAAGTCCAATCTTTTTACCAGGGACTCCGTGAGGACATCCGCCTTTTCGTCAATGCAACCTGCGGAGGAAACATCATGGGTCAACATGAAGACACCGTATGGGAGATTCTCGAAAACATGTGCGAGAACTCCATCAACAATGACTCCATGGGATTATTCGACAGGACGAATACCCGCGCAGCGACGAATCTTAAGGGAGCACATGAGACGCAGGGCCTGTCCGCATCAGTCGACCTGGAATTAATGGCCAGTCGATTGGACAAGGTCTCAATCATTGAAAAGAAGGTGGATGAGCTGACTCAGCACTTGCAGCGAGCCACCTCTGCGCGTAACTCCTTTGCACAACCTCCTTCCACACAGGAGACTGTGCAAAACATCCTACACCGATCCTCCCCTGGGATGGATCCATATCCATCCCCATCTGATTCTTGGACTGGAAGATCATCCGATCCTTTCTTCACCAGCCGGGGGAACTCCATTCCCCCTTTCCCTGATTCTCAGGAGGTTCCTCAGACCTGCGAGGACCTCAACGCCATCCAGAAAGACCCATTCTCCAACACTTACAACCCTGGATGGCGAAACCATCCCAATTTTCAGTGGGCGGGAAATTCCCAAACCCAAAGACCACCTTTTCAGTCCCGCCCACAGCCCTCTCATCACTACCAGCCGCCTCAGCCTCGGCCCAACCCTACTTATCCATCAGGGCCAAATCAAGATCAAATGTCCTTAATCCTTCAGACTCTGGCTGACATTCAAAAATCGAATGCGGCCATTCAAAAACAGCACAAGGACGAGCTTACTGAAGTTAAAACTCAGCTGGCCCAGTTGGCAAATTCTCGCCAGCCAGGCACACTCCCTTCCCAACCCCTTCCTAACCCAAATAACGTGCCAACCCAGAAGCGCGTTATGAACCCAAATTTAGGCCACGCTCAATGGATTTATCAGGCCCCTACTGCCCCATCTCCAGACGAGATGGAAGCCTCTACTTCTCGTACGGGATTTCAGCAGCAGCCACCCCTCCTACCAAATCCAAACCAAAATCAGGCCGGATTAAATTCTGTAACAACACGTAGTGGTAAGACAACTCAGGACCCGCGTTATCCAAACCACTCCCAGCCTGATAACCATGACCCTAGGATAGTTAGCCAAGGTACCGCTGCTCCAGACCCACAACCTGGACCTATCCTAGAGGAACCAACCAAGATCCCGTTTCCCGAGGCCCTGACCAAGGGAAAGAAGACCACCAAACCTGTGGCCCCTGAGGAGGACCTGGTCAAGCTCTTTGAGCAGGTCCACATAAACATCCCCTTGATGGATGCAATCCACCACGTACCAGCTTACGCACGATTTCTAAAGAATATATGTACACCCCAGCGTAAGCCGCGAACCAAGGGAGGGAGCCCAATTGTTCTGTCAGAGCAAGCCAGCTCTGTAATCCTTAGTAGACTCCCACCCAAGGCAAAAGATCCTGGAACTCCCCTGATCTCCTGTAAGATAGGTGGTACCCAATTTGATAGAGCATTGTTAGACTTAGGAGCATCTATAAATCTGATACCCACATCCTTACTTGACCATCTGGAAGAATCTGAGCTGAAACCAACTGAGGTGACATTACAATTAGCAGATCGATCTATAAAGTCACCAAAAGGGATTCTCGAGGATGTTATCGTAAGAGTGCGGGATTTCTATTTTCCAGTGGACTTTATAGTCTTAGACATGGATGCACCTGAGAACCCTAGGGATACACCAATCATTCTAGGGAGACCTTTCTTGGCTACTGCTAGAGCCAACATCAGCTGTGAGGAGGGCCAAATAGAGCTTAAGTTTGGAGATCAAACACTGAAAATTGATATATTTAAGGCCCAACAAGGAATTAATTGCGGCGTCATCGAGCAAATTTGTGACATCAAGACTTTGGTTGATGAATCACACCCCCAGAATGACTTGAGTATGCCTCATCAACCACAGAAGGATCTTGACCCGCAAATAGAGGAGTCAAATCCAGATGTAAACCCAGTAACTCCCACCCTTGAACCTCACATCTATACTGAACCACCCGCTGCTGCTGAAAACCCCATCCTTGAACTGAAACCCCTTCCTGCTCATTTGAAATACATCTTTTTGGGTTCTAATCAGACCCTTCCTGTGATCATCAATTCCAACCTCAATCCTGAACAGGAATCCCGTCTGATTGTTGTCCTCCAGCAACATCGCAGAGCCATCGGATGGACCCTCGATGATTTGACTGGAATAAGTCCCTCTTATTGTACTCATCATATCTATTCAGAAGAGGGCACACGACCTTCTCGTGAAATGCAGAGACGCTTAAACCCCAATCTGCAGGAGGTCGTGAAAAAGGAGATCATCAAGTGGTTAGATGCCGGGATCATCTACCCGATCTCCGATAGTCATTGGGTGAGCCCAATTCAGGTCGTGCCTAAGAAGGCAGGACTCACCACTATAACGACTGAGACCGGAGAAATCATTCCTACCCGATTAGCCAACTCGTGGAGAGTCTGTATAGATTACCGTCGACTCAATTCCTCCACGAAGAAGGATCATTTCCCACTACCCTTCATTGATCAAATTCTCGAAAAACTAGCGGGAAATAGGTTCTTCTGCTTTCTTGACGGGTACTCCGGTTATAACCAGGTGGCAATCCATCCTGAGGACCAAGACAAGACCACATTCACCTGCCCCTTCGGAACATACGCTTTCCGAAGGATGCCTTTCGGTCTTTGCAATGCACCCGCTACTTTTCAGCGATGCATGCTTGCCATATTCTCAGATATGGTAGGTGATTATCTGGAAGTCTTCATGGATGACTTTTCAGTTTTCGGAGCATCATTCGACGATTGCCTCCAACACTTGGTCCAGATACTCAGGCGGTGCATCGACGTGAATTTGGTTCTTTCCTGGGAAAAGAGCCATTTCATGGTGCCTGAGGGAATTGTCCTGGGACACTCAATTTCGGAGAAAGGTATCCAAGTGGATCGAGCTAAGGTTAATCTGATTTCTCGCCTTCCTATGCCTAGCTCGATCAGGGACATCCGATCCTTTTTAGGGCATGTCGGTTTTTATCGACGATTTATCCCTGATTTTTCAAAAATCGCACGCCCCCTGACCACTCTTCTCTCCAAGGATGTTCCCTTCGAAATCTCCAAGGAATGCACTCAAGCATTTGAAATCCTGCGTGACCGAGTCACCCAAGCCCCGATCCTACAGTCCCCTGATTGGTCTCAACCCTTTGAGATCATGTGTGATGCATCCGACTTCGCTGTAGGAGCGGTTTTGGGGCAGAAAAATGACAAGAAACCTGTGGTCATTTACTACGCCAGCAAAACACTCGATGAGGCTCAGCGTAACTATACAGTTACTGAGAAAGAGCTGCTAGCTGTAGTATTTGCCCTTGAGAAGTTCAGATCGTACCTTCTGGGTTCCCATGTCATCATATACTCAGATCACACGGCTGTGAGGCATCTCCTTGCAAAGAAGGACGCGAAACCTCGATTGATCCGATGGATCTTGCTGTTGCAAGAATTTGACCTCGAGATTCGCGATAAAGCGGGAAAACAAAACGTGGTAGCTGATCACTTGTCCCGTCTTCCTTCTGAAATGATAGACCCTTCCGGACCCATCACTGAGCATTTTCCCGATGAGCACCTGCTGACTATTGATACTAGCCTTCCATGGTTTGCTAATATTGTAAATTACTTGGCATCTCATCAGACCCCGTCCGATTGGCCGAAGGCCAAGAAAGACAAATTACGCTCCGATGCCAAGTATTACATTTGGGAAGACCCGTACCTCTTCCGCATAGGTGCCGATCAGATCATCCGGAGATGTATCCCGGAAGGGGAAGTCAACAATATCCTCTCTTTCTGCCATGACCAGGCATGCGGTGGCCATTTTGCCGGGCATAAAACCGCATCAAAAGTCCTCCAGTGCGGCTTCTACTGGCCCACACTGTTCAAAGACGCATACAGTCATTGCAAGGCATGCAGTCGTTGCCAGACTTTGGGCAACATGAGCCATCGCGACATGATGCCTATGCAACCGATTCTAGTATGCGAAATCTTTGATGTCTGGGGGATTGATTTTATGGGCCCCTTTCCTGTTTCGGATGGTTTCGAATACATTCTGTTGGCTGTGGACTACGTGTCCAAATGGATCGAAGCCATACCGACCCGAACCTGTGATCACAAAATCGTTCTCAAATTCATTCATCAACACATTTTCTCAAGGTTCGGGATTCCTCGTGCAATAATCTCTGATGGGGGGACCCATTTCACAAATGCTCAGTTTAGGTCACTGATGACCAAATACGGGGTGTCTCACCGAATCTCTACTCCTTACCACCCCCAAACTAATGGTCTAGCTGAGCTGTCGAATCGGGAGATCAAGAAAATCCTACAGGTCACTGTTCGACCTGACAGGAAGGACTGGTCGTCCCGACTTCCGGAAGCATTGTGGGCCTATAGAACCGCCCACAAGACCCAATTGGGCATGTCTCCCTTTAGATTGGTGTACGGAAAGGCATGCCACCTTCCCGTCGAACTGGAGCATAAAGCCTATTGGGCAGTACGGAACTGTAATCTAGATCTTTCCAAGGCTGGGACCCACAGAAAACTCCAAATCAGTGAGATCGATGAATTACGCACAGACGCGTACGAGAACTCGCAAATCTACAAGGAGCGGGTTAAAGCCTTCCACGACAAACACATCTCGAGAAAGATCTTTCATCCTGGTCAAAAGGTCCTACTCTTTGATGCCCGACTCAAACTCTTCCCGGGAAAACTGAGATCTAAGTGGGTCGGACCATATTTGGTCCGACAGGTTTTTGGAAATGGAGCAATCGAAATCAGTCCACTCAGCCACGATTCTGAACCTTTCATCGTGAATGGTCAAAGACTCAAGCCGTTCATTGATGTAACTTCTACTGATTTGGCTGAGGCATCTTATATCCTCCGTTCCCCTTGAGCTTATTGCGCCCAGCCGATGGCGTAAAACTCAGCGCTTAACGGGAGGCAGCCCGTCATTCTCTTTGAAAACCTGAAACTTGTTCTGACACCTTTCAGCACTCGAAGTTCACCCTGAACTAAGACCCCCTAGGTTACAATGAGGACATTGCAAATCTTAGGCATGGGGGAGTATGAAAGTGCAAAAAACTCGTAAGAAAAGGTTTCAAACAAAAAAAATTCACATATGCCAAAAATACCATAAAAATTAAAAAAAATTTTTCGAAAAAGAATAAGAGGAAAAGAGGAGAAGGAAAATTTTGTGAAGGAGAAAAGAAACAAAATGAAAAAGGAGCACAAAATTATAAGAAAAGTTGATAGTCATTAGTAAGGAACTAAGGAATTAACCTAAGTTCTAGACCTCATTCAAGAAAATAACTGAAAAGTGCACAATGAGATTAGTAAGAATGCAAACCTTAGGCATTCTTGAATAGACTCTTAGTACCCATTAAGATCTGGACACTCCTCAAGAGGTTGAGGAAAATGAAAAGCTGAAGTATTAGGTCTAAGGCTTAGGGAGTATTCGGCCTCGTTAACTAATTTTTGGTTTACGGGACTCAGTAACCTAAGCACCCTAATCTCACACACAGCCTGGTTCAGTAAGCGTAAAAATCAGAATCACGCAGAAGCGTCGCAAAAATCTGAAAAGAACACCTAGAATAGGAATGGCCGATCAACACAAGTTGATTTGGACGAGTTCCCAGCGCGGAGAGGCGGGAAATCCCCTCGAAGATGCGAAACAAAATATCATCTCCTCGGTGCTTGTCTCTTAGGATATTTACATATCCTACGGGGGGCATGTAAGCACTCTGCTGGTTCAGATTCCATGGATGGCATTATCTCGAAGTGTCAATTGCCAGGGTCTGGATTCGGCCACGGAATACCATGGATGGGATTATCTCGAAATCTCAATAGCCAGGGTTCCGGGGGTTTCCATGGGCGGTGCTATCTCGAAGCATCGATCGCCAGGAACCCTTGAGGATTGATGATGGGAGCAAGGAATCTGATACAGACCGTGTTGAAAAGCTAATCCTAGGCTAGAACTAAAAAGAAAAAGAGAGAGAAAACTCTCCAAACAGAAAAAACTTTCTATCTCTCTCTTACAAAACGCACTGCGAACTGGGCCAGGGCTAAAATCATTTCAAGCACGGGTGCTTTAACCACGAAGTCCAATAAACCTTAGGTTAGTTCTTGCGGGCCTTAAAAACCTTTGCTAAAAGACTGAGGCTAAGGCTAGACAGATTTGGATCTTGATTGGTACTAGAGTATCTTTTAGGCCTATGGTCAGCATTCTAACCTAATCTTTGCTCAAATAAAAAGGCACTTATCTAAAACCATTGGAAACTTCATGGTCTAGAACAAGGGTTGAAACCTTAAGTTTTTTGCTAAGGGACTAGCAAAAGCTAGGCATGGGGGTATGATGAGAACCTCATCATGAGCCATAACTAGCTCATTTTGACCCAATACAAAGGATAAAAGCTCCTACATATCTCAAGGAAAGGCTTAACTCAGAGAATTCTGAGTTTGAGAAGAAAACCAGTCATAAGGGGTAAAAGTGCAATTTTACCAGTATAATCTGCATACAGGGTAATTCAGGGCCCAAACATAGGTCAAAACAGCTTAATAAGAATAAAAGTGGGATGAGATGATCTAGCAAGGGCTACAGCACTTCCAAGGAACCAAATGATAATCTGTAACCCTAAAACAACCCACTTCAATTCACAAGGTTCGAGGCAAAGTAAAAATAGAATAAACCCTCTAAAATTCATAGAAAAATAATCTCTAGGGTTTAGAACCTTCAATTTGGCCTTTAGAACCCATTTTGACCTACATTGAGAACCATGCCCAATTAATAACTTAATTTGGGTCTTTACGCAAATTGACCGGTCAAACAAGGTTTAATATGAAAATGAAATTTACCATCAGATTCCTTAGGTTCTAATTAGTCATGTATAAAAACTTGAGCCTAAGAAGAAACCTCCTTGACCGACTTTACACTTTGGTCCTCATATATTTACTCTTTGGCCCTCAACTTTTGAACCCTCGCATTTAGGCCCCTAACTCTCCTTCGTTCTTTGCAAACAGGTCCCTCCTGCAAAACCCTGCCAGCGCCATGCTCCGGCGACCTTGCGCGGAGCATGGCGCCGCGCAGGGTGAGGTGGAGGACCTGGCATGTGTACCGGGGGTGCCCTGCGTCGTCAGCCGTCGCAGGAGCACCCCCATGGTCTTTGCAGCCCCCCATACCGGCCGTGCGAACGCACGGACGGTATGGGTTCGTATTCCGACCATGCTCCGGCGAGGGAGACACGTCGTCTCCCTCCGCCTTCCTCCCTGCTTCAACCCTATAAATACCCCCCGCCGCTCCACCGACCAAGGCAGCCTGGATCTGACGGAGAAAACCCCCAGCTTTCTTCTCTTCTTTCTCCGGCAGACGCTCACCAGCTCCGGCGACTTCCTCTCCCTCCACCTCTTCGCTCTGCCGCACTACCAGCAGCAGAGACTTCCTCCCCTGCTCTTCCCGCGCCACGCCGCACCCAGCTGGCGCCTCTCCAGCCCTCTGCTCGCCGCCGCTCCTCTCTCTGAGCATCATCTTCTCCGGCGACAGTCGATACGACTGTCGCCCTGTTCCTCCCCCTTCGTCCCTGCAGTTAAGTTAGACTTACTCCCCTTCTCCTCCTTTTTCTTTCCCCGCTTTCGATTTAGTCAATTAAGCCCTCTACCGACCCTGTTCACCCTCATCCTCTCCGCCTCCGACCACCCTCCGGCGAGCCGCTCCCATCACCTCAGCGACCCACACGGCTCGCCGACCACCGCAGAACTTCCGCCTCCTCACCCTGATCCTCTTCCGCCCCTCCACTTCCCACCAAACACCCTCTGCAGACCCACCGAACACACCCACTCCCTCGCTCACAGTTTGACCTAGGACGACCCGACAGCTCCATCTCGCCCCCTGCAGACCCCCTGACCACCTTCGCCGTGCCACGGCGAAGGTCCCCCGCCTGTCTGATTTGGCCGAGAGGCCGTGCTATTGATTTCAGGTTACAGGCCTTGACCGCCATTGGCGAGGAAGCTCGAAGCTTGCTCGAGGTTGCTCCAAGCCTAGATATCCCAGGTTGAAGAGCCACGGCCAGCGCGAAAGAGCCTTGCGCACACACCCTGGCCCTCAATTGGAGTTGCGCGCCTCAACAGCTGTTGCAATTGGAAGCGCCATCCCTGCTGCAGGCGTGAGAGAAACGGGTGCGCGGATAGTCCCACCTCGGGAGTTTCTGAAGCCACACACCCACATAAATTGAAAAACTGCCTTATGCTGTTTGCCTCAGTTACCACGGGGTGAGGTCCCTCTCACCCGACCCGACCCGACTCGGCCTCGTCCGTGACCACGCTCCGCGGACCTGGCCCGACCCGATTAGACTGACCTGCACTCCTCGCCCACCACGCACGCCGGTGGGCCTGGACCCGGGCCTGACCCGAACCCGATTACCCGATAGCGCTCTGGGAGAGCTTCCGAAGAGTGATTTCAGAGAGAAAGATACGCGGGGGAGGGGGGTAGAGTAGGTTTTTGCCCTCTGATGAACTCTTGAGCGTGCAGGCACAGGTGCAGGCCAAAGAAGAAGAAGCTGCTGCACTGTAGCGAAGGCATTGTTAAGTCGTCTCAGCACCGGGCCAGACGACGGACAGTCAGCAGCCAGAGCAACACAGAAGGCAGGCTGAAGAAGAAGGAAGGGAGACTAGTAGCCGAAGGCAGAAGCACCACGATTGCAGAAGAAGAAATGAAGAGAAGCAAGAAGCAAGAAAAGAAGAAGAAGATCTGAAGAAAAAGAAAGAAAGAAAACAAGGAAGAACAGAAGAAGAAGAGCACGAGGGGAAGATCTGAAGAAAGCAGAAGAAGAAGAAGAAGAAGAAGAAGAAGAAGAACAGGAAGAACCAAAGACAAAGAGGAAGAAAGAAGAAAAGAAGAAGAAGCCAAATTTTCATCTCTCTCTCTCTCTCTCTCTCTTTATTTTTGTAATAGAACTTGTATATCTCTAGAATACAACTTGCTCCCTGAGTTCGACCTCGGGAACTCTTTTATTTTTCCGAGTAAAAAATTTTTATATGAAACGTTGGTAACAACTGGCTTTGCTACAATGACATAACTCAACCCGGTCAAACCATACGCTATCACTCTCCTTCTTTCTTCTTTTTCTTTCTGTCTTCTTTATCTGCAGCAGTGGGTGATGTTCTTCTTCTTCTTTCAGCTCTTGTTTCTGCTTGTCTCTTTCTTTTTCTTTTCCCTTGCGGTCCTGTTCTTCTTCTTCTTCTTTCTTTCTTCTTTTCCTTTCTTCAGATCTTCTTCTCGTGCTCTTCTTCTTTTGCAGAGTCTTCACTTGGCCTCTCTGTGTTCTCCTCTGCCTCGCCTTCCTTCTCCTTCTTTGCCTTCAGGACGTCATCTGATTTTCCAATCAGACGACTTAAACCGCCGCTGCTACAGTGCCGCTCGGTGCTCCTCCTTCCTTCAGCTTTCGTCGGCCTTCTTCTCTGTTCAGCGGGCGTCTTTCTTCTTCTTCTCTGCCTGCACACTTGCACAGCTTGATCAGAGGGGCAAAACCTAATTCTACCCTCTCCCCGCGTTTCTCTCTCACGGAAGCCGCTCTTAGGAAAGCTCTCCCAGAGCTGCCGGGTATTCGGGTACGGGTCGTGCCCGGGTCCAGGCCCACCGGCGTGCGTGGTGGGCGAGGAGTGCAGGTCGGGCTTAGTCGGGTCGGGCCAGGTCCGCGGGACGTGGTCGCGGACGAGGCCGGGTCGAGCGGGTAAGTGAGAGGGACCTCACCCCGTGCTCAGGAGGCAACGAACATAAGGCACTTTTTGCCTTTATGCGGGCGTGCTCCTCTGAAAAGTTACGAGGTGGGACTAAATGTCCCACCCCAATTGGGCGCCCGCAGCTGAGGAAGCTGCAGGAGTTCGCGGTTGCACACGAGGCCTTTGCCCCAGCTGCAAGTCTGGGACGCTTCGCGGAGATGCCCCGCGCAGCCTGGGAGTCGCACCTGGGCGAATCGCACCTGGAGCTGCAGGTTGAAGGTGCTCCTTCCACGCAGCAATGGCGACGGCGGTCGAGATACCTGTCCACAGAGGAACGGCCTCTCGGCCTAATCAGATACGCGGAGAACCTTCGCCGTGGCACGGCGAAGGTGGTGGGGGGTCTGGCAGGCGGCGGGGCGGAGCGTGAGGGTCGCCCTAGGTCAAACTGCGGGCGAAGAAGTGGGTTTGTTCGGGGGGTCTGCAGAGGGCGAGTGGTGGGAAGTGGAAGGACGGAGGTTGATCAGGGTGAGGAGGCGGAGGTTCTGTGAGGGTCGGCGAGGCGTATGGGGCTGTGGAGCGACAGGGGCGTCTCGCCGGAGTTTGGCCGGAGACGAAAGGGGTGACGGTGGACAGGGGCGGTCGAGGGTTTAATCAAATAAAAGATAGTGAGGAAAAGAAAGAGGGGGAGATGGGGAGAAGTTCTGACCTAGCTACGGAGACGAAAGGGGCTGGAGCAAGGCGGCAGTCGTATCGACTGTCGCCTACGACTACCGCCGGAGAAGAAGATGCCCGAGGGAAGGGGCGGCGGCGAGGAGAGGGCCGGAGAGGCGCCAGCTGGGTACGGCGTGGCGCGGGAAGAGCGAGGGAAGGCAACCCTGCAGCTGGTAGTGCGGCAGAGCGACGAGGAGGAAGAGGGGAGGCCGCCGGAGCTGGAGGGCTTCCTGTCGGAGTGGGAAGAGAGGAAGTGGGGGTCTTTCTCCGTCAGGACCGAGCTGCCTTGAACGGTGGAGCGACGGGGGGTACTTATAGGGTAGAATCAGAGAGGAGGGCGGAGGGAGACGACGTGTCTCCCTCGCCGGAGGACGCCGGAGATGGAGACCCATACCGTCCGTGCGTTCGCACGGCCGGTATGGTGGGTTGCAGCGACCAGGGGGTGTTCCTGCGACGGGTGACGACGTAGGGCACCCCGGGTTTACTTGCCAGACCCTCCCCCTTACCCTGCGCGGCGCCATGCTCCGCGCAAGGTCGCCGGAGCATGGTGCTGGTCAGGTTTTGGCAGGAGGGACCTGAATGCAAAGAACGAAGGAGAGTTAGGGGTAGAAATGTGAGGGTTCAAAAGTTGAGGGCCAAAAAGTAAATAAATGAGGACCAAAGTGTAAAGTTGGTCAAGAAGGTTTCCTCTTAGGCTCAAGTTTTTATACATGACTAATTGGGGCCTAAGGATTATGATGGTGAATTTTATTTCTAGATTAAACCTTGTTTGACCGGTCAATTTACGCAAAAACCCAAATTAAGTTATTAATTGGGCATGGTTCTCAATGTAGGTCAAAATGGGTTCCTAAGGCTAAATTGAAGGTTCTAAACCCTAGAGATTATTTTTCTATGAATTTTAGAGGGTTTAGTTGATTTTTTTCTCTACCTCGAACCTCGTGTTTTTAAGTGGATTTGTTTTTAGGGTTACAGGATGTCATTTAATTCCTTGGAGTTGCTGTAGCCCTTATTGAATCATCTCATCCCACTTTTCCTCTTATTAGGTTTCTTTTACCTATGTTTGGACCCTGAGTTACCCTGTTTTAAGATTGGATTGGTGAAATTGCATTTTTACCCCTTAGTTTCTATTTTCTTTGCGAACTCAGAATCTCTTTGAGTTAAGCCTTTCCTTGAGTTATGTAGGAGCTTTTATCCTTTGTATTAGGTCAAAATGAGCTGGTTATGGCTCATGATGAGGTTCTCATCACCAGCCATCCACTCTTCCATTCTCTTAGCAACCAAGTCCACCTTGTCAAGTTTGTTACAAATCAATTCCATATCAAATGAATGAGAGTCATGGACTTCATTGACATTTGATCTAGGCTGCTGGGACCGGTTAAATGTATCCATGGAGGCATGATTGATTGAATTCTCGCACATTTCCTCAAATAAATCATGTGCACTATCTACGTCTTTATTGAGGAAATTACCTCTGCAAGAAGCATCCACATGATTTCTGAGTTACTCAGTCAACCCATGATAGAAGATTTGCACGAGTTTCCATTTCGGCACCTCGTGGTGTGGACACCTCCGCAATAGGTCCTGGAATCGCTCCCAGGCGACATGAAACTACTCCCCCGGCCGCTGGGTAAAAGTAGTGATTTCCTGTGTCAAAGAATTGGTACATCTGACTGGGAAGAATTTCTTCAGAAAGGCCAATTTCAACTCATTCCAAGTTGTAATTGGTCTCCCTATTGTCCTGTACCAATGCGCTGCCTTATCCCTAAGAGAGTGGGGGAAGAGCCTCATGATCATTTGCTCCTCGTTTACGTTTTGTGCCTTGGTGGTCTGGACCAAAGTGGTCAAGTCCTCCAAGTGCTGAAACAGATCTTCGGAGCCAAGCCCATGATAATGTTTGATCAAGCTTAACACCTGGGGCTTGATTTCTACATCACCGGCTAGAATGTGGACGCCGGGACGTTCCCCATAATTTGAAGGATCATAAAAATCCTTCAAGGGGTGAGCGCCTACATTCTCTGGAACCATTCCTGCATTCTCTACATTTGTACCAACTGCCTTCGAAATTCTTCCTGTGAATTTCCAGGCAGAGGAGGCTATTGGTCGGCCATGGGATCAATTTGACCAAAATCCAATTTGCGCCTACTAGAATACTCTAATGGTCCTTCCAATCAGGGATTCAATGATCATCTTCCCAGCATAAACTAGGAGAAGGTCGGAAGGACTGGGGATAGGGACCCTGCAGCACAACAAAACAAGGCTATCCTTAAGTAGGGTAGCCTAAGAATCTACTGACTCCCAAAACCTGCCATAAGATTGTAAATGATTTACTCTACTTACTCTGCTCAATCCAACCAATTAGGAGGGACTAGGGAGAAGGTTCTTCCTTCGACTTTCGCCTCCAGTTCCTAGTGTACCCCCCAGTCGCAGTCATTTGATGCTACTCCCCTAGCTAGACATCAGATTAATCAGTACAAGTAGGTTAATTAAAGACAATCTCAGACTAGGCCCTAAAGAGTGAATCAGACTTTAAGGCCAATGTCTACTCAATTTTATTAAGGCCTAGGATTGTGGTGCTTATGGAATGTGTGAGCCCTTAAAATGGGTTGTGCCCTTAATGATTGATTGAGAATTGTGTAAGTGCGTGCACAACCAGGGTTTTCAAGCAAGATTATTTGTGATGCGTGGATTTTAATGTTCAAATCTTGCTTAAGTAGCTTTTAGGGTTTCAAATTAGGTTGATTGAAATCAAGTTTCAAGGCAAACCAGGTTGTCAAACACAGGTGAAGATTGCTTTCCTTTAAAACCAGAAAGAAAGTGGAGTGCCTAGAATAGACCTAGATTGAAAACCCTAAAGAGGAGCTACTTGATGAGTTGATTTTAAGTAGAGTGGTGCGACCCAAATAACTCAAACAACTGGCCACAAATACACCACTAAGTTAGGCACACAAAGATGGTTAAACTAGAATGATTTCTACTCTTTTATGTGTTGCTTTGTGTGTATCGGTTCCACAGATCAGAACCCGGTTGAGTAGAAACAAATCAATTAGGTTAAGTGCCTTGAATGTGGGTGTAGATTGTGTGTTTGTTGAAAATTGCCCCACAAGATTATCTTTTTGTTGTTTCTTTTTATAAACGAGGGTGGAATGAATGTGAGTGAGAATCCAAATAACCAAACTATTCCAAGCATTTATGCAAACACCTAGGTTAATTGGAATTTGGATTTAATATGGCAAATGAAATCTATGGAGGGGGAAGAACGGGGAGCACTTACAGTTGTCTTCAACTGCACTTTACTCCGATCTACCGCTTGATGATTCCCTGATGGAGGTCTCTGCAAAACAATAGACACAAGAGAAAGCACGTTAGAAAATAATGAACTGCGTGAAATGAGAAAAGAAGATCGGAAATCGTTGACTCCCCGGCAATGGCGCCAAAATGTTGAAGCTACGAGCTACTACGCTAACGTGTTTGGTTTTGAAAAACCTGTAATCGTAGTATGAAAGCGAAGAACTCGTGTTCAACAAATAAAATTTATACCAGAATAGAAATCCCAGGTCGAACTCAGGAAGGCTACGTCGATCGATATTCGCAATTATATTTTTTTTAGAATTTTTGTTGAAAAGTGAAGCGATGTAATTACAATGAAGCCATAATAACAATTAGAATAAATGAGAGAGAGAGAGAAAGAGAGAGAGAGAGAGAGAAAGAGAGAGAGCGAGAGAGAAAACATGCATTCAATAACTCAAAATGTTTATACAATAAAATCAAAGAAGAATTACACTAGAAAGCAGGAAATCAGCTACACTAGAAAGCAGGAAAATTCTACTCTAGAAAGCTGTAAAGAAGAATGGGAGAGAGAAGTTATCCTCCTCGACGATCGCTTGGAGGATGAGCCGAACGAGATGCCGCCTAGATGAAGGAGTACGAAGTGAGAAGGAGGTCAAGGCAGGAGGAACGAGAACAGGGCAGCACGTCGTCGTCGTCGCAAGATCCGCTTCCGAAATGAGAGCGAAAATTTGACTTTATCTCGTGAGGAGCATCCCAGGTGTGGGACAAGCTTCTCTTGAGCTTTGGAGAGGAAGAGAAGACAAGGAAGGGATGAGAATTTCGTGTGGAGGGGGTCTCCTTTTATAGTTGCAAGGAGTGAGGGCAATTTGGTCATTTTAATTTGAAAAACATTAAATTAAGGGTCTTTAGTGATGGATAAAACCATTGCTAAAGCCTCATCATGGGCGTAGTGGGGCGGCGCTCGCGCGCCCGCTCGCCTCCCACACGTAACGCGCGCTCCACGTTCTGCCAATCTTAGCCATCCGATCGTGAGATCAGATAGCTTATCTCGCGCCTCTCTACATGCAACACCCACGTGGGATCTCGCGTCACGCGCGAGCATGCGATACGACGTAAAATGGATTGAGCACGAAAATGTTGAACGTATACGAACACTACGCTAACGTGTTCGATTTTGGAAAACCTGTCGTTGTAGTTCGAAAGCGAAGAATTCGTGTTCAACAAATAAAATTTATACCGAAATTAAAATTCCGGGTCAAACACAGGGAGGCGGACGTTTGGTTTAAAAACTACGCGTTTCTTTTTATTTGTCACAGAATAATTCAATTTAAAACTATCTAATTATTTACAATAAATAGAAGAGAGAGGGAGAGAGTAAGAGAGAAAGAGAATATTACACAGAGAAATCAAAATGAGATGTAGAATAAACAAGGAATTTTTCATTGAGGAGATTGTTCATTACAACTAGAAAGCATAAAATAATTACTCTAGAAAGCGATAAATTTACTCTAGAAAGCATTAAAAGAATGGAGGGAGAAATGTCCTCCTCGACGATCGCTTGGAGGACGAGTAGATTAATCTAGAAAGCAGTAAATCTATACTAGAAAGCAGTAAAAAGAATAGGGAGAGAGAAATCCTCCTCAACGATTGCTTGGAAGACGAGACGGACGGGACGACGCCTAGACGAAGGAGAACGAAGCAGGACGAAGGAGGACGAAGCAGAAGAACGGGAACGGAGCAGCACGCCGTCGTCGTCGCGGGATCCACTTCCGAAGGGGAACGAAAATTGGACTTTATCTCGCGAGAAGCATCCCGGGTGCGGGACAAGCTTCTCTTGAGCTTTGGAGGGATAGAGAGGAGAAGGAAGGGATGAAAATTTCGTATGGAGGGGGTCTCCTTTTATAGTTGCAAGGAGTGGGGGCAAAATGGACATTACAACTTCAAAACAATAAATGAGGGGTCTTTAGTGACGGATAAATCCGTCACTAAAGCCCCAACGTGGGCGTAGCTTCCGCGCCCACGCGCGCCCGCTCAGCTTCTCTCACGCACAACGGCTTCCCACGTTCGTCGATTCTCAGCCGTCCAATCGCGAGATCGGACGGCTTAAGACGCATCTCCGCCCGCTGCAGCGCCCTCCTGGCGCATGCGATCGCGCGTGACGTCGCGCGTTCAATCGCTTGTCAACGCTATTGGGCGCGTGCGGCCGTCCGATCAAGATCCAATGCCTGCCCGCGCCCAATCTCTTGCACCTGATTTAAGGCTCGCAGGACTCGATCCTGGGATGCTTCGCCCACTGCTTCATCTCCGCTGCGCTACGCCGTCGAGAAGGTCGCGAGGATGATTTTAAAGCGCCGCATCCACAACCGTTGGATCGAGATCCAACGGCGGAGAGGGGGCGGGTGTGCGGTCTTCATGGAATGTAGGCGGCCGTTTGGGCAGCCGAGATGGCGCCACGTGGCACCATCTTGGCCGTCCATCTTCTGGAAGTTGTAGATGGTGCCACGGATGTTGGATTGACTCGATTTTTGTGTCGTTGAGCTGCGATCGTCGATCCGAATTCATCCGTGCAGTCGGATTTGTCATCTAAAGTGCGGATTTTCACCATCCTGGCCCTTAATCTTCTAGGGTTCCCCGGTCAATATCTGATGCTACGGATGCCTGATTAGGGCGATCTTGGAGTCGTTGACTCCAATCGTCGCCCTAATCACATCCATACGGTTGGATCTTTGATTCGAGGCCCCAATAAAATGTTTGCCCTGTCCAAGCACATAAAAGGAGACAATTAACCTCCATTTTATTCAAACTACTCTAAATGCAAGATGATGCATGTTATGCAATATTTATATCATGAAATGCAATCCTATGCTTAAGAACATGCATAAATAGACATTTTAAGTAGTGTAAATGTGTTTACATCAAGCGCCCGTAGCCGCTTGATCACGATCGAGTGGTTGCGGAGCCCGCTCACCTGTGCCCCAGCAGCCGCTCACGCAGGCTCAAACGCGCGCCTCGCCTTCTCGCGAGCGCGTTCACCCGCTACGCTACAGCGGCGCTTGTGTCGCGAAGATGAATTCAGGCACGCGCATCCACAGCCGTTGGATGCACATCCAACGGCGGAGAAGCGACGAAGAAGAGAGGGTGCGGCGAGTGCAGCGGCCAGTTGGGTGGCTAAGATGGCGCCACGTGGCGTCATCTTGGCCGTCCATCTTCTGAATGATGTAGATGTTGCCACGGTTGTCGGATTAAGTCGATTTTCACGCCGTTAGGCTACGATCGTCGATCCGAATCCATCCGTGCGATCGGATTTGTCGTTTGAAGTGCGGATTCACACCATCTTAGCCATTGATCTTCTAGGGTTCCTCAATCTCTATCTGATGCTACAGATGTCTGATTAGGGCGATCTTGGAGTCGTTGAACTCCAATCGTCGCCCTGATCACATATGTACGGTTGGATCTTCGATCCGAGGCCCTGATAAAAATTTTGCCCTGTCCCTGAACATAAAAGGAGACAATTAACCTTCATTTTATTCAAACTAATCTAAATGCAAGATGATACATGCTATGCAATATTTATAGTATTTAATGCAATCCTATGCTTAAGAACATACATAAATAGACATCTTATGCAATGTAAATATGTTTACATCAGCGGGGAGCAAAGATATGATGCTGCTCCTGATCTCATAAGGATTATCCACTCCAGATCTCCAGATAGGTAGGGCTTGGTGAGTTGTAGGGAGGAAATAGTCTCTCAAGATTCTTTGGTTTTCACCAACCTTAATCTCTTTTTCAAGTCTTTCTTCTGCCATTTTTCTTCTTTCTTGGTTGGCTTTTCTAATAATTCTCTTAGGTTTCGGGTTGGAAACAAGACTCCTTCTAAGAGAGTGCCTACCAAGCATACACCAAGCAAACACAAGGCAACAAGTCATTTGTTGATTTAAAGTACTTTAAGTCCTCTTCCAACTCTCTAGCTTGGCCAAATAGAGTTAAGGCAATTTTTCTCCATTCCCATGTAAGTGGTATAAGAGAAATGAGGCACTTGAGATTCCTGGTCAATGTTTATTAAGGAGGTTGAGGTTACTTTTAGTCCTTTTTGGGTGACCAATCAAGTTGTCAATCAATTATGCACCCTAAAGTGACCTTTAAGTGCCCTAAAGATGTACACCTTATTGCAATAATGTTCTTAAATGCTCAAGTTCAAAGGTACTCCAAGGATGGAACCAAGGGATGCAAGTAGGGCGAACCCTTCCTTTGAGGCGATGCGTTAGCAGTGCCTCTTAACTACCCTTGAATTCCTTTAAAGGGCGTCCCCCTCCTTAGAGTATCAAATCATTCAGGCAAAAGTTAATACCACCGTCACAAAGCGAGATAGGAGGGTTTGCACCAATAAAGAGATCGATGCCTTTAGCCTAAAGGGTCCAAGTCCTAGTGCAGTGCCTATAGTGCGTGCTCGGTGAAGGAAGTGTGCATCACACCGCGAAAAGTGATTTTTTTTTCTTTTGAAAATCGCAATCGAGTTATTCAAACACTTCTTGTATATTTTACTTTTCTTTTAAGAAGTAATGTGACCACTTGATTAATATTTTCAAATCATCTTAAGTGGTCTTCTTTAATTATGTCCAAATGCAATGCATGTGCAAATAACTGATGCAGAAAGATAGATAATACGTACCTTGCTCCAGCACTCTTCGATGCAGAAATGTACGCAATGCAGTAAGAAAATCTAGATGCTGCTCAAGCACTCCTAGATGGTCAACCTATGGCTATGCAGCATCTTTCAGGCAACTCGGATTTTTTTTTTTACTAAATAAATGCGAATCAAAAGAAACTAACTATCTAAGAATAAACCTAGAATCTAAAGAATTTGGGACACTCCCCCAAAAACTAGCCCCAAATTACAAGGGTGAGAAAACATATACTAAACTAATTCTATCAGTCTAAATCTAAACTAATATCTAATGACTAAATCAGGAATGACCCCTTCGTACGCCTTCACATGCGTGGGGTCAAGGCTCACAGACTCCCGTTGCTGTCCTCTAGGTGGTGTCAAGGTCCACTAAAATGAGCATCCACTGCGTGCTCCTCCTCCTCAAAAATGTACCTTGCACAGAAGAATAGAGAATGGTCAGATAAATGCGCACCTCAAAATAATCAGAAATAAATTAGGTGAACCTATTGTGTCGTTGCCTCCCCGACAATAGTGCCATTGGAAAACGAGATTTACACTTAATTAAGATGATTACAATAAAAAGATGTGTCGATGTATTTTATGTGGTAGAAATCCCATTTTAAAAATTCATTAAATCTAACCACAATAATTAGGATGTCGTATCTACAGGGAGAAACAACTGCAATAAATTCATGGGTATGTAGCCATCATGTCCGCAAAAACATTAGTTAAGTCAATTCAATTAATATGCTACTCTGAATGTAACTTTCAATTTCATGAGAAGTTAAGGGTTGTTTGTGCAAATTTCACATCAGAAATCAAGCTCCCAAAAATATGTAGATGATGCATGTGTAGTGGCAAAGTATGTAATTTTTAATTGCATGCAAATTTGAATCCAATGTGGTGCACATAGAGATGAATCATAAGAGTTGAAGAAATATGCACAAGAACAAGTGTCAGGTCACAATTTCACCATAATAAATTAATCCAAAAATGAGAAAATGAAATGTTGGCAATGGCATGGAGATGTAAATATAAATTGAATCCAAAATAGAGGATTCTCTCTTCTTGTGCATGTGCGTCGAGGAGGCGATGGCGGGCCGTGAGAACTTCGATGGAGGTTGGCCACAATGAGGGCGTTCCGATGGTGGTAGCGGCTCATCGATTGGTGGTCGGCTAGCGACTTGAAGCTCGCCAGCGGTGGCGGTCTCCGGTGGTGTACGGGTGGCGAATGGCTTGTCTAAAGGCGTGGAAGTACTTGTGAGGGTGAGGAGAGCTCGTTGACGTCGATGGTGCGGAGCTTCAAGGCCGGAGTTGATGGCTCCGAGGAGGAGGACCACGATGACCTTGGGTTCCTTTCGATCTGTTGGAGGAGGAGGAGAAGATGAAGAAGAAGAAGGAGGTCGGCTTCACACAAGGGCATGCACGCACAGGTTATGCGCACGCGAGGATTGTGGCGCAAGCGAGAACGCTCTACTGCAGCTGTGGCTGTGCGCTAGCGTGGAGGTCGTGTGCACGGCAGCTGCTATGCAGCTGAGTGCGTGAGGCAGATGCGTGCAAGACAGGTGGATGCACAAGGGTGGTGGTGCGTGCGGTGCTTGGCTAATGATGGCAGTGATGGTGTGCACGTTGTCACCACACACACCACAGCAGGGGAAGGTTGACGGTGGAGAGCTCAAACCACGATGCTCGCTGGGTCCATGGTGTAGGCAGTTCTTCACGGTGGAGTCATCCTCCCCAGCCCAACATGTGAGCATCTTCTTTAATAGATGTTCCCCAACTATCCCTCATTCGGTTTATTCCGTGTGAGATCTCCTCCAGCAACCCATTGCGATGAGGTGTTGCTGTTGCGAGGTTGCGAGACGCACAGTTCAACTACTGGCGAAGAGGAGACGATGAAAGTTTGCGCTCATAACCTTGCATAAATATATATGTATCAAGTTTTAACAAAGTATCTTCTAATTAAGATAAACTAACACTTAACTCTAATTGCAATCTAATGAGTCGTGTTTTGAATGTACTTAAGCTAATTAAGTGTCCAATAAATTGGACTCATACTTAGGTCTCAATTCACATATTCTGGTCTACTTGGAATCGCAATGACAAGGAAGGTCAGATGGGGGAAACCCTGTAACCCTTAGGGACGCTCTACCGTGTAGGGGTCTTTATGGGACACTCCCTTCCTGACTACCCAAGTAATTCTCGGGTGGGTGAGTTTCTGAACCAGAGGTCCATCTACCTTGAACTACCTTAGTCATCCAATCTTTCTGGGTGCCTTGATTAGGTCCAAGACACATCCAGTCCCTCATCTAACTCTGTAGTGCATGTACGAGAGGAGGTCCTTCAGACCTCCATTAGTGGTTCACTCTCATCGAGGTCAACCCTGACTTAATTGTTTAGGTCCCCTTACAATCAGATCGACATCTCTTCTGATCATTCCACATCCGAACCTAATTCTCCATCCTCTGCTTCCATGGAGAATCAAGATCTTGAAGGAGAAGGTTAGGGTCCCAACCTGCATAACCAGTTGCAGAATCTTACCGATCTACTTCATGCTTACATCAATCCCCGATCGCATCCGCAAATGCGAGATCACTATAATCCTACGGGGGTGGCTATCGAACCCAGGGTGTAGATTCCGGCTGGGGGACCTAATACAGAGTTGAAGCCGAATCTTGTCAATCTAATCCCCAATTTCATGGATTAGGCTCTGAAGACACTTTCCAACATATCTAATAACTGAAACATCTGGCCCAAACTTTTAGGCCACCTGTTCAAAATCGAAACACCTACTCATGAAGATGTTGTCCTTCTCTTTGAAGGACAAAGTTGCCCATTGGTATCAATCTTTGACTCGACCAATCGACATCTGAGAGGAATTACAAGCTGAATTCCTTAAGAAATTCTTCCTGGTTGATCGCACTAATGCCGTGGGCACCAAATAACGCATTTCACGTAAAATGCGGGAGAACCACTTCATGAGGCATGGGATTGCTTTCTGGATCTCATGCAAAAATGCCCTCATCACGGAATTCCTTAATGGGAACAAGTCCAGTCATTTTACCAGGGACTCCATGAGGACATCAAATTATTTGTCAATGCAGCTTGTGGAGGCAACTTCATGGGCGAGGATGAAGACACCATTTGGGAGATTCTAAAGAACATGTGTGAGAACTCCTTAAATAATGATTCTATAGGAATGTTTGACCGCATGACTACCCATGCATTAACAAACACACGAGGGGCACACGGAACATGAGACCTATCTGCATCCGTTGATCTGGAGTTGGTGGCCAGTCGCTCGGATAAGGTCTCTATTATCGAGAAAAAGGTGGACGAATTGACTTGCCAATTACAGATAGCCGCTTCTTCTCAACAGAGCTTGTGTGCACATCCACCCTCAGTTAGGGAGGTCATGCATAACATTCACCACCACGCATACCAAGGGATGGATGTGTATCCAATCCCACCTGATCTCAATTTCAGAGGAAATTCTATACCATCTTACTCTAGTTGGGAGATCTCTGAACCTTTGTACTCTGATTACTTTGGAGCTCCTCAAACCTGTGAGGACTCCACTCCATCTAGAATGATTCATTCTCCAACTCATATAACCCTGGATGGTGCAATCATCCAAATTTCACATAATCGAGAAATAATCAGAACTCTAAGCCTCAATTCCAACCCCAACCACAAGCTCCAAGACTATATCAGCCCACTCAACCTAAGCCCAACCCAAACTTTCAAGCTAAGCCTAGCAAAGAAGACCAATGAGCCTAATTTTGTAGACATTGGCTGATATGTAGAAGACCAATGCGGCCATACAGAAACAACATAAAGCGGAAATTGCAGAGGTTTGCAACCAACTTGCACAGATAGCTGGGACTCGCCAACCTGGTGCACTTCCTTCCCACCCTCTGTTGAATCCAAATAACGTACCGAACCAGAGACGCATTGTGAACCTAAATCGGGGCCAAGCACGTTACGTCTATCAAGCCCCACCTATACCTCCACCTAAAGGGTTGGAGGGTTCTACTCCATATACGAGATATCAGCAGCAACCCCCTCTTTTGCCAACTCCAAATCCAAATCAAGAAGGCCTAAACTCTATCACTACTCGCAGTGGCTAGACTACTCAGAACCTACCTTATCCTAATAAACCTGGTCCAAGTAGTTCAAGGCCTTAGGTGGATATCAAGGGCAAGCCCACCTCATACCCAGAGCCTGAACCAACCTTGGAGAAACCTACAGACATTCCATTTCCAGAGGCTTTAGCCAAAAGAAACAGGAAACCCAAACTTGTGGCACCTAAGGAGGATTTGGTTAAGCTTTTTGAGCAAGTCCAAATAATCATTCCCTTGATGGATGCGATTTGCCACGTACTAGCTTACACACTGAAGGATTTGTGTACACCAAAGCGTAAGCCGTGAAACAAAGATGGGAGTCCAATTATACTGTCAAAGCAAGTAAGCTCTATAATCTTATGTAAACACCTGCAAAAGGCAAAGGATCTTGGCACCCCTTTGATCTCCTGCAAGATAGGGAATTTAGAGTTCGATCGAGCTTTATTTGATCTAGGAGCCTCCATAAACCTGATTCCCACCTCCCTACTAGACCATTTCGAGGAGACAACTTAAATAGACTGAGGTGACTCTACAGTTAGCCGACGATCAATTAAGTCACCACAAAGAGTTCTTAAGGATTTCTAGTTAGGGTACGAGATATTTATTTCCCGATGGATTTCATAGTCCTGGATATGGATAGTCCTGACAATCTAAGGTATACACCGATCATCTTGGGGAGACCATTCCTAGCGACTGTTAGGGTGAATATCAACTGCTAAGACGACCAGATTGAGTTAAAATTCAGGGACAAAACATTGAAGATAGATATCTTTAAGGCCTAAAAAGGAAAAAACTGTGGCACAATTCAGGAAGTGTGCGACATAAGTTCTATAGTTGAGGATTCAATTCCCAAGGTAAACCCGATCAATCAGGGTCCTCAACCTCAGGACGATCTTGAACCACAAATTAGGGAGCCTGAATCTGAGTTAGACCTATCTCTAGCTTTCACCTTAGCTTCTAAGGCTAATCTCAAACCCTCACCTGATGTTGATAATCTGATATTGTAGTTGAAACTTCTCCCAAATCATCTAAAAAATGTATTTTTGGGTTCGAATCAAACGTTTCATGTGATTATCAACTCTCAAATCACCTCTGATCATAAAACAAAGTTGATTTCTATCCTCTAGCAGCATTGCAAAGCCATTAGATTAACTCTGGATGATATGATTGGAATAAGCTCCTCGTACTGTACTCATCGTATTTATACCGAAGAGGGCTAACGACCTTCTCGTGAGATGCAAAGAAGACTGAACCCAAATCTCCAGGTGGTCGTGAAGGAGATCATCAAATGGCTTGATGCGGGAATTATATACCCCACCTTTGATAGCCGATGGGTGACTCCTATCCAAGTTGTGCCTAAAAAGGTAGGGCTCACGGTGATTATGATTGAGTCTGGAGAAACCATCCCGACAAGAATTGCAAACTCGTGGAGAGTCTGTATTGACTATTCGAAATTGAATTCCTCCATGAAGAAAGATCATTTCCCTCTCTTGTTCATTGATCAAATTCTCAAAAAGCTAGCAAGAAATCAGTTTTTCTATTTTCTGGATGGATACTCTGGATATAACCAAGTGGAAATTCATCCTGAAGATCAGGAAAATATCACATTTACCTGCCCCTATAGTATTTATCCATTCCGTAGGATGCCATTTATGCTATGTAATGCACCTACCACTTTTCAGCGATGCATGCTAGCCATATTTTCCGACAAGGTAGTTAAATACCTTGAAGTCTTCATGGACGATTTCTCGATATTCGGTCAAACCTTTGATAATTGCCTTCTATACTTGGTTCAAATCCTCAAAAGATGTATCGATGTGAATCTGGTTCTCTCCTGGGAAAAGAGCCATTTCATGGTTCCTAGAGGCATCATACTTGGACACCTCGTATCTGAGAAAGGTATCCAAGTTGATCAAGCTAAGGTAAATTTGATTTCTAAATTCCCTGTGCTTCCTCGATCAAAGATATCTGATTGTTCTTGGGGCACGTCGATTTCTACCAATAGTGCATATCTGATTTTTCAAAAATTGCACACCTCTTGACGAATCTTCTCTTGAAGAACACTCCTTTTGAGATGACACATGAATGCATTCACGTCTTTGAGATTCTGCATGACTGAGTAACCTAAGCTCCAATCCTACAATATCTTGATTAGTCTCAACCTTTCGAGATCATGTGCGATGCGTCTAACTACACAATAGGAGCAATGCTTGGGCAAAAAATCAATGAGAAACCAGTGGCAATATACTACTCTAGCAAGACCTTAGACAAGGCTCAGCGTAATTACATGATTACAAAGAAAGAGCTGCTGGCAATAGTATTTAGTTTGGAGAAATTCAAATCATACCTCCTAGGTTCCCATGTCATTATTTACTTGAATCACACTGTAGTAAGACACTTACTCGCGAAAAAGGATGCAAAACCGAGGCTAATTCGATGGATCTTGCTCTTGCAAGAATTTGACCATGAGATATGCGATAAGGCAAGGAAGAAGAATGTGGTAGCTGATCATTTGTCTTGCCTCCCTTCTTCGATCATTGACCCTTCCAGACCTATTACTAAGCACTTTCTGGATGAGCACCTTCTGACTATTGATGCTGGACTTCCTTAGTATGCTGATATAGTGAATTATTTGGTATCACACCAGATTCCATCTGATTGGTCGAAAGCCAAGAAAGACAAATTGATTTCAGATGCCAAGTATTATATCTGGGAAGATCCATATCTCTTCTGCATAGGTGCCAATCCTCCTAACTCCAAGGTCAATGATATACTATCATTCTACCATGACCAGGCCTGTGGTGGCCACTTCTCTAGGCACAAAACTACAACGAAAATCCTCCAATGTAGCTTCTATTGGCCCACGCTCTTCAAAGACGTAGACAATTATTATAGGGCATGCGCTCATTACTAGACGTGAGGCAACATGAGTCACCACGACATGATGCCCTTGCACCTGATTCTAGTGTGAGAGATTTTTGACATCTGGGAGATTGATTTCATGGGTGCCTTCCCAAATTCGAACAACTTCAAGTATATTCTTATTGTGGTGGACTACATGTCCAAATGGATCGAAGCCGTTCCGACCAGAACTAATGATTACAAAGTTGTGATTGAAATCATTCATGAGCATATCTTCTCACGGTTTGATGTCCCATGCACGAGCATTTCTGTCGAAGGGACCCACTTCGTAAATGTGCACTTCCAATCCCTGATGAAAAACTATGAGGTGTCGCATCGTATTTCAATTCCGTATCAGCCCTAGATTAATGGACTGGCTGAGCCATCCAAACAGGAGATCAAGAAAATTCTATAGGTCATGGTTCAACCTGATAGAAAGGACTGGTCTACCTAGCTTCTGGAAGCCTTATGGGCCTATAGGACCACCCATAAAACCCAGCTAGGAATGTCTCCATTCAGACTCATGTACAGGAAGCCAAAGCTACATCACTTCTAACCCCTTCTTCGTCACTGTCTCCCTCACCAGAGAATTCGTCATCCTCGGCTTCGGCAAGCCACGTGTAGCGAGGATTTCGACCCCTCTTCATCCATAATTAGGTCCTCTCTCTCCCCCTCTTCCTCTAGAGTAGGAATAGACCCTTTAGACCTAGTTTTGACTGCCGAATTCACCTTCTCCCCTACCATCTTCTTTGCGTCCGGTGAAACTCCGGTGAGCTTCACCCAACTGCCACACGCACCCACACAACACGCTACCGCCGCTAAAACCTTCCCTACGCATCAAGGATCAAAAGCCCCAAGGAGATTTGGGACTTTGATCATCGTAGCCCCTCACAGAACAACCCACCCATACACCACCTACCCTAACTCCAACCAACCTCCACAAGCCCCCAAACACCCATTACACTTCTTGCCTCACGGTAATCCTCAGGAGCTTTTTAATTCGGGCAATTAGCCTATATTCTTCTTCGTAGGTGTTTATTGGATCGTTGCCATACACCGCCGTCCTCTGCCGTGCTTCAACCATCAATCGCCACCACTGCCACCTTCAGCTGGAGCGGAATACCACCGCAAAGGATCCCAGGGCCTCAATTAGAGAAGAGAGCCCCAACAGCTGCTTCGATTTGGAAGGAATTCTCTCCTGCAACTGCGCGAAGGAGAAGGTGACACATTTAGTGCCACATCATAGGGGGAGAAACCATAAATGCGTATATAACGCATTTGTGATATCTGCTGTCTGTCTTGACACATAGGGGTGAGGTCCCCTCTCTCTCTCTTACACCTCACCCGTGACCGCTGCCTACGAGTCTTGTCCCTATACCCGAATCTGATTACTGACCCGATTACTCGATTATGTACCCCATTTCTGGATTGAGGAGAGAGAAGAGGTTTCCGAGGGGGGAGGGGGCTGGTTTTGCACTGTGCACCTCGAGGTGCATGCCAACACTTAGACACTTCTGAGGTTTTAAGGTTTTGAAGGAAAAGGCATCTGACCTTAAGGCCCGGCGTCTAATTTGAGGCACTATGGACTTATTTAGCTCTTGGCTGATGTGGATAAGTGGTTCAAGGCCACTGTTGAGATACTTGCTGTGAATTGATATTGAATATCATTGGGACATGTGTTTGATTGTGGAAATTAATTAGTGATTCAAATCACCATCTTTAGGTTTTAATTATTCTTTTTGTCCCATAGATATAATTTGTTATTATTGAATATATTGTTGATTGATATTCATTACATATCTTTATTGTGAATTATTGTACTCATTGTTTATTTGGACTAGTAATTGAATGTCAAATTTACTTCCAATGATAAACCTCAGAACCCACGTTTATTTTTTCAAGTATATAAGTTTAAATATTGTTGTGACTTTCATAACATAACGTTATTATACTTTACTAAAACATGGTAGAAGCTTAACAACAAGATGAGGAGGCATGTAGTAGGGGGGTCGTAGTGGGGAGGAGTCGTGGAGGCGGGGGCCATCACAATGAGGAGTAAAGGAGGAGGAGATACCACAATCGCAATGGCACGCCAACGAGGCAAGGGGAGCTCGAGGAGAAGTGCAATGAGGAATGCACAACAGGGCAGCAACAAGGCAACAAGGAGATGACGTGAGGAAAGGGAGAGAAACGGCTATCGGGTGAATCACTACCTTAATACTCCACTATCGGCGATAGCTATCAAAAAATTGTTGACAATTTCGTTAAAGTAATATTTTCGTAACGCATCTTCCCAAAATATTTGACGGGAAGTCAGAACTATTTCTATACCTATTCGAAACCGTAGCCAATTGTAGGAAATATTTCTTTTGCATTTTGTGTGGCACCTTCTAATTTGAAATTAGCGACGATGTAATTAATAATCGTCACCTAATCAACGAAAATTTTTTTTTCATATGCTTTTGCAAAAAATAATTAGCGACGGTAATTTTGTAATTGTGGCTAAACGATTAACGCAACAGTTATTTATGAGTCACTAATTCTCTATGGTTTTCCACGTAAACCTTTGCCCAAGGGGGTACCCAATTTCACAATTTGCAATGATTTTCAAAAAAATCATCACCGCAAAATACACCTTTCCTAGTCGTGCAATCATATTCCGCTGCACTATTGATTTTATCCCCGTCGCATCAAATATCTCATCTCTCTGTTACTCATCCAAAAGCAATATATATATGATGGAATAAAAACTTATCTCGACAGCGCATTGAGTTGAAACTAGCAATGCTAGTGATGCAACAACCAAATCGGAAGAAAAATTGATCCTGACTAACTTGTCGCTCATGGGCTTGTGATAGGTGTCGTACATACGTGTGCCTTCGATCCATTCTTCGATCTGCCGAAGGAGCAAGTACCATGGCATCTACGTACTTGATGGCTTCAGCTGGGAGGTGTTAGGAGGAGGGTAGCACAACAACGGGGGACACATGGAGTTTGATGGCTACATGAGGGTGGAGGTGAGGTTGACACAGAGGTCTTCCCCATGGGGAAGAGGGCGCTGGAGACCTTCAATGAACTTACCATTAAGTCCAACGGTTGAGTCGTGAAAATTTTTGTAAGTAATGAGCGTAAAGTTTTGGGGTGTATTGGTTCTCGGAATATGTAATATATATTTGGTAGCTATCATAAGAATAGGGTTCTGAATTTTTGTACTGGAATTTTGTGTTTTTTTTTATCCAAAGTTCACACTTGTGAACAATGAGCAAACGAGATAAGGGAAGACAGTGATCTTGGATTAGGGGCGCTATTTGAAATCAATTCGAAAAGAAAAGTCAAAATATAAATAAATAAAAAGTCGAATATGTTTTGCAAAACATTAACGTGATTCTCACCGCATAACTGATATTTAATATACAAAAATCAAATAGTAACGTTACGTTACATGTCAGGTCTAGTCTCACGTTAGAAAGTATTACTTTGTGAATTAGTGTACGCAATTATACGTTTTTAGTATTAAATTAAAATGTATATGAGCAAAATGGCTAATCTAAACGTAATTTGATGATTTTACTCAATATAAAATGTTTTATAGGTAATTTTGTATCATTATAAAATAATTTTAAAGATGATTTTGATTATTTTTTATCGAAACAAAATAGATATAAAGTTAATTTTGATAATTTTATATCGAAACAAAATAATTTTAAATATAATTTTAATTATTTATACTAGTGCATCTTGATTGTACATTTATATTTATTTTATTTTACACTTATTTATTTTTTATTTAAAGGGATAATTTTTTTTAAACCATAGTAGGCTCTAGCACATGTAAATATTTATGTTATTTTTTTGTATAAAAAAAAAGTGAAATCCCCACTTTTATATTTACCTTTTTTTTTTTGTTACCCTTACCTACTTACATTACAAAATATATCATATTATATGTTTTTGTACCTACCTCTATGAAAAAAATTCAAATTCAAACCTATTTTAACTATTAAAAGATAGATTCATATTTGATTCAATAAAGATATTCAAATATTCATCAAATCTTTATCAAAAAAAAGTGTATAAAATGAGCCAATAATTTTTTCATTTAACCATAAATTTGATTTATATTCTAATAACTTTTTCCCACATAGGTTATTACTTCAATTTGGGAGATGAGATGATTTTGAAAATGATCTGAACACCCAATTTGAGGGGAAGGGAAGGAACGAACGAGGGAATTAAAAAAAGATGGAAACCTCGAACTTTTGGGTGACTACCTTTATAAAAATAATAATAATAAAATTTATTAATATTCTCCGATTACGACACAAAAGGAAGAAGCAATCGTAATGTGATGTAGACAAGTTCATATAAGGGGATTCGTGTGACTTGAATTTTTAAAAGATGATAATAACAATTTTTGAAAAAAAAAATGATGTTGACGATGATAACAACGACAACAAGAGACCCTCCTCTCACCTTAGACACACACACATATATATCAAATTAAACTGCATCGGATCTTTTCGAGTTGAATCAAATGAAAAAAAAATCAATTCGTTATTTAAGTATTGGATTCATACTTATTCAATTTCCTTGTCAGTTGCCTTCAACGCTCCCACTTCCATTTCCCCCTTAACGGAAAACCTAAACTCCACCAACGAGTCAGATGGGCACCCCCCTCCACCCCATGCTTGTCCTCTTCCCATGCTTGACTACTTCGCGTTGTCACTCCATGCCTACGGTCAATTTTCTCTCTTGCATCCTTCGTGTTGGTGTTTAAAATCTTAGGAGTTTAACTAAAATTAACCAACTTCTAATTTAGGATAGACTTGAATAACACTTAACCCCAGCTGAACTTATATCTGAATGGATACCGGTATTCCATATAAGGGGTGCCGGTATTGGTTGATCAGTACAAGTATCCAAGCCATATTGTTTTGAGTTCCATATCCAAAGAAGTATTAGTACTTGTGTCAAGTACCGGTACCTATAACTTACTGTCTGAAACTCAAGCTCACATGAGTGCTTGTCTAGTACTCACAGTGTACAGATACTTGTAATAAGTACCAGTACTCATAGGCTACTGATATCCTTTAGGAAAGAACTAATCTCAACGAGTACTGGTACTCATGAAGAATACCGGTACTTATTGAATACTGGACACAATACCTGTAGCCTACCAGTACTGGTACTAGTAACCAGTACCGGTACTTATAAGCTACAGGTTCTTATGACTTAAAGTTCAAAACCTATCCTGGGACTTATGTATACCAGTACTCATGATGAGTACTGGTACATGCAAATCCCAATTTTGGACTTAAGACGACCTAGAGCTAGTTTGTAGCTTACATGTACCGGTATTCATGAAGAGTACCTATACTAGCAACCTACAGTATACTTTAGAGTCCAAAACTATAACGCCTGAGTACCGATACTCATCTAGAAGTACCGGCACTACCTGTAGTTACAAGATGAATTTTATGTTTTCTAAGAATGCCAAAAGCTAGATCTAAACATATACATAATCCAATGATTCCATGATAAAATAATAGACAAGTGTATATGTGTATGTACAAACATGATTCATATAAACAAAATACAAATATACATCACTAATCTATTCATATTCTATGCACACATATTGAGTATAAGTGACATACCTAGGTTTATGTTGTTTATAAAAGAAGAGGCTGCAAATTAGGCTCTTCCAAGAGTGTTCTCATCTTCCCTTAATTCGAGAGTAATTAGGAGAGAAGCTTTTCTCCTATGGTAGCAACTATCCTACTGTCCTTTTCTTTCTCTCTCTCTTAGCACTAGATGGGGAAAATGGAAGAAATGAGGTGAGAAACCCTTGGGGATGTAACCTCTCCATATTAGTAATTAGACAAAACTAATTACTATCAGCAATTTACAATTTCACCCATCGAGGAATTGTAATTACAAAAGGGTCTCTGCATATACATAAACATAACCACACTAATCCTTTTGCATTTTAGCCCATATAAAACCAATAACCTTATTTGATCACTTTAAATTATGGGCTTAAAATGACAGTCACAACACTTATTGTTATTTGATTATATCTATATACTTATTTACATATACTAGTCTATATGTTGGATTTTAATCCAACAATCTCCCCCTTGGACTGTATGTATAACCTATTAATCAATCAACATATAAAACTGAATTTAAACTCAACTTTGTTGTCATATCCAGAAATACATATCTAAAAAACAATCCGATCTACCAATTACACTTGTAATAGAGCCAAGGTGGCTTTCGCTACATTCTAGTAACTAAACCAACAATGACCACATACACTAATACAAAAGGTAACAAAAAATGTGTAGATGTGCTGCATGGAAATTGCATGCCAATGTGATCAACGCATGTTTATTCCCAACTGGTCCTCCAAATTGAGATCACTTCCAAAAACCAAAACCAAAATTGCATCTCAGAATGGACAATCAACTGAAACTTTAAGTTTTGTTATTTCATAACAGAAATGAAGCTTTACAAAACTTAATACATAACCAAAAAAAAATTGAACAACTGAATTACCAAAGTTTGTCTATTACAACAAATAAGCACTATAAATATTACAAACTTTCACTAAAGCTGAAATTTCTGTAAGAACATAAGACCCATAGAAGCTACGTGTTCATTGAACATCTTGGGTATTATTCCTTTAATAAGTGGATCCGCAATCTTGTAACGACCCGATTCCCAAGTCCCTATGAGACACGAGAACCGGACCGACTCGACTAATCCCAAGACCTGGTCGTCCAACGAGGAAGTAACCAAAAGAGTAGTAAAATAAACCACATTCAGCATGAATATAACTAACAGTAAGAAAATACACCAGTAAGGAAAGAAACCACTACAGTATATACCATCACAACAGTAGAACAACATTCATAACATAATATGGTACTGCAAGTAAAGAAAAGTACAGCGGAAACAAGAACTACTCACTACAGTGGAACCAAAAAAAGAAGTACAAGAGAACAGTGGTTGTTGGTGCTAGAGCACTACGATCATTTGTTTTGATGATAACAAAACACGTGTCATTTAACATTTGCACTTTGAGTCCTAGATTTCAGGTCAATCGCAAATGGATACGTGATTAGACGAAGTTCGAGCTCGCATCCAGGACGGATTGAGGAGCTTGATGGAGAACAGAAGAGATTCGCGAGGAGCGATCTATTGAAGATGGAATGTCAAGAAGAATAGGATAGATTTTTGTTTAAACCTTTCATGTATCTTTTGTCCTTATTTTCTTGCTCTTTATTTCCTTAGAAAATTATGTTAAAGAGCCTCAAAGTACCCTAACAGTAGTCCTAGGAACACCGGCACAACCCTAGGATACTTAGGTTTTCTGTAGAACACTTAGAAAACCAATATAGGGTTCAAACAGAGTTTCCTGACGTGTAATTCCCAAATCAGACATCTGATAAAGTATTTTAAGACGTCTGACTGTTGTTTCAGACGTCTGATAACAATTAGGCTGGAGTTAAGTAGTGTTGTCTGATGAAATCAGACATCCAGACCTTAAACCAGACGTCTTAGGAGACGTCTGATGACTTTGCCAGACGTCCAATTAGTGGACCGTTGGCTCTCTTGTTGTACAGTCAAGAATATGACCGTTAGAGCCTTATCAGACGTCCTTAGGCCTTTCCAGACGTCTGATAAATGACCGTTTTGCCTCGGCTGACCCAAAATCTCTTCTCAGAGACTTTCTAGCCGTTGCAACGTTTGGAAATCCATTCCCACAGTAAAAGTAGGTTTCCAGACGTCCAGACATAGTGCCAGACGTCCTATATGTCGTCTGATGGACTTGCACTAGAACCCTGTTTAGATCTGATTCAAGTCAGGAAGAGACCCGCCCAAAATCAGACGTCTGACCATGAAATCAGACGTCTTAAAGTGAACTTCCAGACGTCTGATGCTATAATTAGACGTCTGATAAGCCTGTCAGAACAATGATTGTTCCTGATTTCGGGCTGATTCTCTTTGGCTTTGTTCCCAACGGCTATAGAACCTTTCCTAAGCCTTCCAAAGCCTTCCTAAGGCCTCTATAAATAGAGGGGAACCTTTGCAACACAAATACACACCAAGAAACACCAAGACACACCTTGCAATATACTTTCAAACCTTTTTGTGTCTCTCTTGCTCTCTAGCTCAAGTTCTACATCTTGAGAGCTTCAAGCTGTTGCGCACTCGCTCTCCCGCCGTAGTCCACGAGAGCGAAGTTGCGTCGTCGCGTGGCACACGCACCGTGTCATCAACTCGACGCACTCCTTGCAAAGGGGAGTTTCCTAATTCCTATAGAAGCTTAGGTTAAAAAATTACCTTGTTGGCTCTATAGGACTTGTTGTTTCTTTTATCTTTGTTATTTGGTTGGGTATTCGCTTTGCGAATTCCCGTCTCCTTCGCGAGACAAAATCCTTCTCGTGGAGAGAAGGGGTTGAGGTACGCTACCCTCGTTTAAGTAGCGTGGTTGTATTGAGGTTGAATCACCCTCGTTTAAAGTGATTCGGTTTAGTGGATTTTGATCAACTTGGTTGATCGAAAAATCCTAACTCAAGAGGGTTAGGTGGTGGTTTTCACCTGATTTGGGTTTCCACCTAAAAATACTTGTGTACTTGTGTGATTGACTTTTTGTGAGATTGTTTATTTTATTTCCGGAATTATTACGCCACCCCCTCCTGGTAGGGTCGAAAACCTACAGTTGGTATCAGAGAAAGTTCTTGCAAGATCGGAGTAACACCCAGCAAGAAGATCATGGAGGGAAGCATAGCCGCAATCGGAATCTCCGAAGGGCAGTCCACAGTCCGACCACCCTATTTCGACGGGAGGGACTTCGGATATTGGAAGTTGAGGATGAAGACGTGGCTCCAAGCCACTGAATTCGAGATATGGGGATGTTGCGAAACCCCATACGAGATCCCGAAGCGACCCCAAGGAGGCTACTCGCAGCTGCAGATTCGAGAGCTTTCACTCAACGCAAAGGCAATGAATGCCCTGTATTGCACGCTGAGTACAAAAGAGTTCGAGAAAATCCAAGAGTGCACCACCGCCCACGAGATATGGAGGAGGTTGGAAGGCACTCATGAGGAGACGAGCTCGGAAGAAGATCTCGGGGAGAAGGAAACCGCGTGCCTTGGTTTCATGGCAATCGGAGAAAGTGACGACAGCGACGACAGCGACAATGAGGTAAATCTCGATTTACAAGAAGCTTTTAATGAACTATTTGAAGTTAGTAAAGCACTTAAGATAGAAAATAAAAGCATTAAAAAGAATCTTAGTTTTCTTAGAAGTGAAAATGAAAGATTAGAAAATAAACTTAAGGATCTAGAAGCTAGTCCTAAAAATGATAACCTATTATTAGAAAATCATAACCTCATCAATGAAAATAATAAATTGATTGAGGAAAATGTTAGTCTAAAAATAGAAATTTCTGATTTAAAGACTAAGATGAATACTATAGAAAAAGAAATTGAATGTCTTAGGGAAAATTCTAACAAATTAATCAACAAAGTTGATAATTTTTATAGCCCTAAGGTTGAGAAAGGATCTCCGTCAAGGAGACCCGCTAACAGATCCGGATCCAAGCCCACTTGGATACCGGAAAAAGAATTAGAATCTTGTTTTGTAGGGTTCAAGGATAATTACAACACAAAGGACTGGACCTACAAACTCAAAGCTGGTCAACTTGAGTTGGGAGAACCAAGGAGTAGACCAAGGAGGAGAACAAGAAGACCGACGAGACGGCGAACAAGCAACAGACCCACCGCACGTCGACCACCAGATTGGAGACCGGCGCCAATGCCCGGGCCTCCAAGCTACGGATGGGAGCCCCATCCGATGTGGCATCCACCACCACCATTCGGGCCATTTTATTGGCCATGGTAGGTGAGGTAAAAACCCTTTACCCTATCCTCTTATTAGTAGCATTTAGATAGGGGGAGTTAAAAAATTATGAGCTAATTGTCAATTTTTAAGGGGGAGAGATAAGGTAGCTAAATTTCCTTTAGAAAGGGGGAGAAAAATAATAGCTATCTTGTTGTTATAAAAAAACGGGGGGAGGCATTACCTTTGTCAAAAGAAATTTATAGAAGAGCATGTTTTAAGGGGGAGTTATAGGAAACGTAAAATCAATTAAACCTTTTTGATAATGTCAAAACGGGGGAGGATTTTTTTGCATTACTATTTATGGTTTTGTCATCATCAAAAAGGGGGAGATTGTTGGTGCTAGAGCACCACGATCATTTGTTTTGATGATAACAAAACACGTGTCATTTAACATTTGCACTTTGAGTCCTAGATTTCAGGTCAATCGCAAATGGATACGTGATTAGACGGAGTTCGAGCTCTCATCCAGGACGGATTGGAGGAGCTTGATGGAGAACAGAAGAGATTCGCGAGGAGGGATCTATTGAAGATGGAATGTCAAGAAGAATAGGATAGATTTTTGTTTAAACCTTTCATGTATCTTTTGTCCTTATTTTCTTGCTCTTTATTTCCTTAGAAAATTATGTTAAAGAGCCTCAAAGTACCCTAACAGTAGTCCTAGGAACACTGGCACAACCCTAGGATACTTGGATTTTCTGTAGAACACTTAGAAAACCAATATAGGGTTCAAACAGAGTTTCCAGGCGTCTAATTCCCAAATCAGACGTCTGATAAAGTATTTTAAGACGTCTGACTGTTGTTTCAAACGTCTGATAACAATTAGGCTGGAGTTAAGTAGTGCTGTCTGATGAAATCAGACGTCCAGACCTTAGACCAGACGTCTTAGGAGACGTCTGATGACTTTGCCAGACGTCCAATTAGTGGACCGTTGGCTCTCTTGTTGTACAGTCAAGAATATGACCGTTAGAGCCTTATCAGACGTCCTTAGGCCTTTCCAGACGTCTGATAAATGACCGTTTTGCCTCGGCTGACCCAAAATCTCTTCTCAGAGATTTTCTAGCCGTTGCAACGTTTGGAAATCCATTCCCACAGTAAAAGTAGGTTTCCAGACGTCCAGACATAGTGCCAGACGTCCTGTATGTCATCTGATGGACTTGCACTAGAACCCTGTTTAGATCTGATTCAAGTCAGGAAGAGACCCGCCCAAAATCAGACGTCTGACCTTGAAATCAGACGTCTTAAAGTGAACTTCCAGACGTCTGATGCTATAATGAGACGTCTGATAAGCCTGTCAGAACAATGATTGTTCCTGATTTCGGGCTAATTCTCTTGGGCTTTGTTCCCAATGACTATAGAACCTTTCCTAAGCCTTCCAAAGCCTTCCTAAGGCCTCTATAAATAGAGGGGAACCTTTGCAACACAAATACACACCAAGAAACATCAAGACACACCTTGCAATATACTTTCAAACCTTTTTGTGTCTCTCTTGCTCTCTAGCTCAAGTTCTACATCTTGAGAGCTTCAAGCTGTTGCGCACTCGCTCTCCCGCCGTAGTCCACGAGAGCAAAGTTGCACCATCGCGTGGCACACGCACCGCGTCATCAACTCGACGCACTCCTTGCAAAGGGGAGTTTCCCAATTCCTATAGAAGCTTAGGTTAAAAAATTACCTTGTTGGCTCTATAGGACTTGTTGTTTCTTTTATCTTTGTTATTTGGTTGGGTATTCGCTTTGCGAATTCCCGTCTCCTTCGCGAGACAAAATCCTTCTCGTGGAGAGAAGGGGTTGAGGTACGCTACCCTCGTTTAAGTAGCGTGGTTGTATTGAGGTTGAATCACCATCGTTTAAAGTGATTCGGTTTAGTGTATTTTGATCAACTTGGTTGATCGGAAAATCCTAACTCGAAAGGGTTAGGTGGTGGTTTTCACCCGATTTGGGTTTCCACCTAAAAATACTTGTGTACTTGTGTGATTGACTTTTTGTGAGATTGTTTATTTTATTTCCGTAATTATTACGTCACGCCCTCCTGGTAGGGTCGAAAACCTACAGTGGTAACTCTACTGGACCCTACTCGGCCGAGCATCCTCTGCAGCCGCTGACCCTGGCTGCTCAACACCTGGTCCTGAAAGGTAACGAGTGTAACACGTCAGCAAAACGCTGAGTAGAGTGGCAGCTAAACTAAAGAAACAGTAAAGTGTACAGTAGCTATTTTAATCTTCTTTCTTCCTTTATTTACGTCTTTCTATTATTTCACAATTTATCTATTTCTTAGATCCTTCACTTGATCTCGAATGTTCCTCGTGGGAACGATCTTGATTACAGTCTTTTCCGAACAGTAGAAGTAGCACGTGGTGCTCTCCTAGCCGCAAGAGTCCCCCGTGGTGATCCTACTCTCAGTCAACCACCCCAAGGACACTGACAGACGTAACGGTGACTACGGCACGCGCGGTAAACGCACGGGTAGCTAACCCGCACTAGCACGCGGTCAGTCGTTTCCGTTAACAGGTGTGCCCAAAGCACAGCACGGAACCAGTACAGGGCAGAGCCCTCTCAGTAACAGGGGTCCAACCCCTCCATAGTAACCAAACAGGGGCCTTGCCCCTGCACAGTCCGTGCACCCTCGCCTGACTACCCTGGTTTGCCCCAATGGGCCTAACAAGTCGGTGTAGGAGGCTAGCAGAACCCTGGGGCCCGTGGGGTAGCTAGTACCTCCCTACACTAGTAGCTCTCCTCGGTACTACGTACACGAGGGCCAGCAAGTCGGTACAGAGTGGCCAATCCTAACCCCGGGTCCCTGGGGCGGCTGGCTCCGCTCTGCACTAAACAGGGGGACAGTCTCTCTCCTTGGTACTCCGTGCTCAAGGGCCAGCTCACTTCCCCAATTCTATTCCATTCACTTTCCAGGAGTTCTACTCCTAATTCCCCGTAGGGTTCCAGTTCTTTTAACTCAGAACATCCAGGTTTCACTTTCCAGTTTCACGTTCTTACAATCCATGTTCTCAATCACGTTTATTTATTCATAGTAGGCAGCTGTTAATTCAATTCACAGGCAGCTATTATTTCCTTTCCACATTTTCCAAGACTGCAGTATTCATACATTCCACTAGTTTTCCCGTCCTAGGATTCATGCCATATCCTAGGATCTATCATACAATCTAGTTTTCCAGCCCTAGGATTCATGCAACACCCTAGGATCTACCATTCAATCTATTTCTCATTCCTAGGATTCATGCAATGTCCTAGGTTCTATTTATGGTTTCATAATTTAACAGATTATACTTAAAGCCACTCTACCGGTTACAACAGGCGAACTGGGGGCGTGGTCGGGAATCCCGCGTGCCTCCGCAACCCCCGAAACTGCAACGGAACGGGGTCCTATCACAAGGATCAAACACAAGGAATTTCTCAAAACAGTATACAGCTACTGTAGACAGGTAGAGGATTTAATTCCGAAAAGAACGCAACTCGAAACGTGGAAAATGGAACCTGAACGGGCCCTAAACGGGTCGAAAACGACGAAACAGTGCAGAATCAGACGTCTGGGACTTATTCCAGACGTCTTAAAAAGTGGATCAGGGGTTACCTTGCTCTGCGTGGTCTCTCAGACGTCCAGAAGCCTGCAGGGGCGTCTGGCCTTGTTTCCAGACGTCCGATGGTCACCCAGGACGTCTGGAAGTCGTTCCCGTCGTCTGGCACTTCAGCTAGACGTCTGATTCGCGTTGGATGCGAATCTCAGAACCTGCGCGTACCCATTTCCTCTCTCTCTTAGTACGGTCAGTCGAAGAGAACGAAGAAGCAGAAATAACTCACCTTTCAAACGTCTTCCTCGTCGTCTGGTTGGAATCCCAGACGTCTGATTCTGGAAAATTTTCCAGAATCAGGATGCCACTCGCCCTCCGCTCGCGACACACAGCTGCGCTGCGAGTGCTCCGCCTGCTGCTCGAGCTGCAGCAGGCCTCCCGTGCCACCCTGCGCCCGCTGCGCCACCCGCCGGCCGGCCCTAGTAGCCCCGGCGAGCTCGAGCCCTCACGGCCGACGCCTCCTCCCCCGCGCAGCACCTCCTCCCGCACCCGCCGCAGCTGTCGCCGCCGCCGCTCACTCACGCTCGCTCTCGCGCACCAACTGGAAGGAGAAGAGGAAGGGGGCGGAGGTGACGGGAGTGAGGGGGAGGGCGTGGCCTTTTAAGGCCGCACGAGGAGGAGAGAGAGAGCGGACAGACAGCTTGCGGCCGCAGGGGAGAGGGAAAAAGAGAGAGAGAGAGCGTTCGCAGGTCTGCGCGCTCAGGCGCGTAGACGAAACCGTTGGTGCCAAAAATAACCGATTTCCAGAAGTCTGGAAGTGGTTCCAGACGTCTGGTCAGACGTCTGGGTCACTTCCCAGACGTCTTAAAAGACGTCTGAAGTGCGCGTTCGTAACAATCATGGAGTCTGTACCGATGTGCTCTATAGACAATTGTCCATTAGTATCCCTTCTTTAACAACTAGGAACTTGATCTCAATGTGATTCAATTTGAAGGAGCTCCTGTTGTTATTGGAGTAGAGGATTGTGAACTGATTATCACAAAATAGTTGTAATGGCCTGTCATTGTCATTTATTATGCGCAACCCCGATATAAAATTCCGTAGCCATACTCCATGATTGGATGCATCATATCATGCTATAAATTATGCTGCCATAATGGAAGATGAAATAAGAGACTATTTTGCACTTTTCCAAGAGATGGCACCACTGGTAAGCAGAAATACATATCCCAAAGTAGACTTTCTGCTATCTTAGCACCCAGCAAAATCAGAGTCAGTATAACCATAAACCTGAAGCTTTTCTGATCTCCTAAAGGTTAGCATATAATCTCGTGTATTCTGCAAATATCTCAATACTCTCTTGACTACTCTCCAATGGTCTTTTCCTAGGTTTAACAGGTATCTGCCCAACATGCCTGTAATGTTTGCCAAGTCTGGTCTAGTATTGACCTAAGCATACATTATACTACCAACAACAGATGCATAAGGAACTATTTGCATCTCCTGTTTGTCCAAATCACTTATGGGACACTGATTGAGACTAAACCTATCTCTCTTAGCCACAGGAGTATCTAGTGGCTTGCATTCTTGCATGCCATACCTTTTGAGTACCTTATCTATATAGCTTCTTTGGGATAAATCAAGAATATGGCGAGAATGATCTCGACATATTTCAATCCCCAGAACAAATGAAGCATTTCTGAGATCTTTCATGTGAAAGTGTTCGGCAAGAAATTTCATGATGTCTAAAAGGATACTCATATCATTAGTAGCAAGCAGGATGTCATCTACATAGAGGACCAAGAAGATTTACCTACTCCCATAAAACTTATGGTATATACATTCGTCAGCAAGATTTGCCTCAAAACCAAACGAGAGAATCATTTGATGAAACTTAAAATACTATTGTTTGGATGGATGCTTGAGCCCATAAATAGATTTCTTTAATTTGCGCACCATGCCTTTTGGATCACCCATAACAAAATGTTCGAGCTGAGCCAAATAAATGGTTTCCTCAATGTTACCATTAACGAATGTAGTCTTCAATCCATCTGATGCAACTCAAGATCAAAGTGGGCTACAAGTGCCATTATGAACCTCAATGAATCCTTAGAAGAAACAAGAGAGAATGTCTCCTTATAGTCAATGCCCTCCTTTTGGGTAAAACCCTTAGCGACAAGATGCGCTTTGTATCGTTCCACTTTCCCTTTCAAATCCTGTTTGGTTTTAAAAATCCATTTGCAGCCAACGAGTTTCGTACCTTTTGGTAATGAAACATCTCAAACGTCATTGTCTTTCATAGACTTCATTTCCTCTTCCATTGCCTCAATCCACTTTTCATGATTCAGACTTTCCATTGCCTGACGGAAGCTGATAAGATCATCTTCCATCGCCTCAATGTTCATTTCATTCTCCTGGAGGAATACCACATAATCATCCGAAATGACACTCCTTTCCCTAGTGGATCTCCTTAATGGAACAGTTTCTGTAAGTGTCTAAGGTGCTCTATAGAGGCTAAAATCGTATCATTGTCTTCATTGGAGTTGTCTTGAATTATGTCAAAGACATGCTCTGCAACACCCCAAAATCCAAGTTCCAAGTCATCTCAAAGTGATTTAGGTCAGTTCAAACCCGAAAACCCAGTCAGGATTTGGTACTAGTGTCAGAACCTCCTTAAATTGCCAAGAATCGTGTAATTTGAGTCAAACTATAGTCAACTTCATCAAAAGGATGCCATATATGGTATCATTGGATTCCTCTCATTGCAAGCCTTTCAACAACGCTTGTTTCGCGCGATTCTAAGTTGTATAACTCAAGTTATGGCCAAAAGAAGTTGTCAAGGACCTAAATATAAGGTGGACCCAACCTTAGGGGTAATTTGGATATTTCACCCACCTAAACCTATTTACAACTACCCCTAAGGCCTATATAAGGATCCCTTAGATCCCATGGGTTGTCATTAGCCTCCAAGCCTCTCTAATCAAGAGAGAATTTTTCTTCTCCAAAAATCAAAAAACATTTATCAAGGACCCAAGTGTGAATCCGCAAAACTCAGGATTCTCATCGCAATTTCTGCGGCGGCAGTGGTGGCTCACAGCGACAGCACGACATGTGAAGGCGGTGGGGCCTGCAAACGTGACACATAGCGGTCAGCTGCACGCGACTTCGCGCAACTGCGTACGCATTCGCAAGCGAGAGCGCAACATATTGCACTGCGTGGTGCATGCGCGTGCGCGTACGCTAGCATGTCGGGTGGCACGTACATTGGATGTTTCGGTCTGACTCTGGACCCCTCGCAATGTTTCGTCGGTTCGGTCTGACTCTGGACCCCTCGCGATGTTTCATCTGGTTCGAGGCCTTCTCGACCTCGAATTTTGACAAATAAGGTACCGTTGGAATCGTATCAATGCGTACTACGCGTTGGAATGGTTTATTTCCACTATTGAGGTCATTCTACATATGGAAAAATTAGAAACGTAATTTGGGGTCTCCGACCCCATCGTAGGTCTGTTTGAACTAGGTCTTCTCTCCAGTGCGTGTGCGGATCTCAACGTGGGCGTGGAGACTGTCTCCAGGCTCGGTGCATGCGGTTAGGAGTCACCATGACCCTCCGGTCACATTAGGTAGAGTAATCTATCCATCTTTTCAATCCAGCCGATTTTCGGATAATTGAGGACCCATCCTGTGGGATTTTCGAGTGTACTGCCTTAAGCAGCATGTGTTTCTCTTTTTTGCTAAGTTGAAACCCTCCGATGTTTTCCTAATATTTGGCACTATAAAAAAGAAATAATGAGTTTACGTGGATGATAAAGAATTAACAAGTACATTACCCTTGTTATCGTATGCATGAAACGAACCCTACTTACCATAAAACAAGTTCTATTGTCTTTAGAACTATCAAAATAGTATGGAACCACTAGTAAAAGATGAAAATTACTTGTGAATGAATAATTTGGGAAATAATGTGAATGATTATTAACCATAAAATTAGTAATATGAAATTACTAAGGGTTTTCATGATTGACAAGATAAGAATTACAGTTATCTAGAAATTGGATAGATAATATAATAGATATGTCGGGAAACTAAAAGGATTAGATAACTAGTTTTCAGCCCCCACTATTTGTCAGGTTTTCGGTCGTAGCTTTAGGTCTTTTTAGACCAGGTTCAGGGGCTGGTTTAGGGAGTCGTTGGCCTCCCTACGACTCTTTGTTTAGGCTTAGTAGCCAATTGGAATAGTGGATTGTCGAGCTCGATGTTTGGAGCAGTTCTTTTCGGCCGGTGGGTGGGTCATTGGCCGTCTGTAGTTCAACGTACACTACGCTTGTACGTGGTCACGCCACCCCTTTTCGTGATGACCCCAGGGTGACGGAGCGTAGTGACTCAATGGGTATAAGTAGTCCTTCTAGCCAAGAGGGTGGCTTATACCAGTCTTGCACCACAGGAAGTCACACGAGATCGTCTTGTGCCCGTGACGTTGATTGACAGCTTCAGACCAATAAGAATATGGGAAAACTATATAAAAGGGACTCGATATGAAATAGGTTGTAAAACAGGAGAATTAGCTTAGTGCATTTTTCCTGTACTCTATTACTTGAGTTACATGTTTAGTTGTTCTACTTTACTCAGTTTTCACTGACGTTTGTCTCGAGTTCCGTGCTCAGGTGTTGCAGAGCAGTTGGGTGCCGCAGCTGCTGTTGGTCCGACCTCCACGAAACCGAGTCCTACCTAAGGAAACGGTTTGTATTGAGCCAGTGGCTCTTAGGAGTAGTTTCTTTCTACCATTAGACTTTTATTTTCTATCTTCTTGGTAGTTGTACGAGGCTTTTTAATTTCTGCTCTAGGTGAACTTTGATTTTATTGTCAGCACTTCAGTTTTCTTTTATTTAATACTTTATGAATGAATGTTAGCTATTGATATTTTATGACTCTATGTTGAGTGACTATGATCTTGCGAGTTTTCGTGCTAATTGTTAGTACAAGGCGACTCAGGTCTCGTCAGTTGGTGAGACTTGGGTTGTCACTTGCTCCTCATCAACCTAAGTAACTCTAGGAGGAATAACTATGTTTTCCTCTTCAAAGACAAAGTCATTAACCTTATCAACTTGGGTAGACTTAACACTTTCAAAGAACTTGGCATTACCAGACTCAAAAATAGCCTTAGTTGTGGGATCATAAAATTTATATCCTCTTGACCTTTCAAAATACACAACGAAATAACAGCTAACAATCCTTGTGTCCAGTTTCTTTTCATTTTGCCTATAAGACCTAGCCTCAACTAAATATCCCCACACATGAAAATGTTTAAGACTGGGCTTTCGCTTAGTCCAAAGCTCATATGGGGTCATGTTAGTTGCCTTAGTCGGTACTCTATTCAGAATATAAGCTGCAGTCTTTAAGGCCTCTTCCTAAAGTGAATCTGGTATGGACATACTCCTTACCATGTCCTTAAGCGTCCTGTTTCGTTTCTCAGCAACATCATTCATAGTAGGTGAGCCTAGCATGGTATACTGAGGAACGATACTACATTCCTCTAGGAATCTGGCAAACAATCCTATATGTTATTCACCTGATCCGTCATATCTGTCATAGTATTCACCACCATGGTTAGATCTGACAGATTTAATCTTTCTGTCGAGTTGGTTCTCAACTTCGACTTTATAATTTTTAAACGTGTTCAGTGATTGTGCCTTTTCACGAATTAGGTAGATAAAGCCATATTTTGAGTGGTCATCTATGAATGTGATAAAATACTATTGGCCATCCCACATAGGTGTAGGAAATGGCCCACAGATATCCGTATGAATCACATCCAAGACACCATTTGACATGTTAACTTCAAACTTCCTATTATTGCTTTGTTTCCTCTTAATACATTTTACACACTGACAAAAATCAGAAAAATCTAAGGGATCCAAAATACCATTTAACACAAGTCTCTCTATTCTCCTTCTGGAGATGTAACATAATCTCTTGTTCCATAAGAAAGCACAGTTCTCATCTACGAATTTGCTTTTCAGGCCACGTGTACAAGAAAGAGAAGTTTCATGAAAAAAAGCAATAGTATCCAAACAATATAGATTATCAATAGTTGAAAGAAAATCAGAACCAACTAATCTTGAATTAAAGAAAATATTCACTTTTTGATCTCCAAAATTACAAAAATAGTTTATTCTATCAAGAACATAAACTGAAGCTAAATTACGCCTGAAAGACAGTGCAACAAAAATATTCTCTAAATCCAAGTACATTCTAGTTTTCATTAATAATCTAAAAGTTCCTATTGCTTCTACTGTAACTGGCTTCCCGTCTCCCACGTACATGAATTGCTCAGCCTCATTTGATTTTCTATAATTCAAGTAGCCCTGTAAAGACACATTAATGCGAGTAGTGCCCCCTTAATCCATCCACCAAGTATGACTCGGTACTGCAACCAAATTACACTTTGTACAAACCAAACTAAGAGCCGTACCTTTCTTAACATGCCAGGTGTGTAGTTGGTACAGTGTTTTCTTTGGTGCCCCTCAGCTCCACAAAAGAAGCATCATGATTTGGAAGACTTTACAGCCTTCCCCTTCTGCTTCTTTTGTGAAGCTGTATCTGCAGCTTTTGTAGTCATTTTCTTTCTCCTACCCATGTTATTAGAGGAACTGGAAATGCGAGCACTTTCTATCATATCATGCTTCATTCTCTCTTCCTTTTGCACACAATGCGAGATGAGTTTATTCAGAGACCAAGTCTCTTTTTGATAGTTATAGCTCACCTTGAACTAGTTGAAAGAGGGTTGAAGAGAGATCAAAACCAGATGCACCAACAAGTCCCCCGAGAGGTCAAGTTTTAGTGCTTTTAACTTAGAGGCAATATGGGACATCTCCATAATATACTTATGTATATTACCCTTCCCCTTATACTTCTTTGAGATGAGGCTTGCCAAGAGTGTACCAATTTCAACCTTTTCATTCTTGGCAAACCGCTTCTTAGTATCAGCAAGGAAATCCTTAGCTGTACCAATGCCATCTGACATTGCTCCCCTGAAAGCCTCGGATATGGCCTTCTTTATAATCATCATGGAAATACCATAATACCTCTCCCATTTTTCCTTCTTTTGTTTAGAGTACTCGTATTTATATGAATGGGAGAGGACTCCCTAATCGCCAAATCCAAATCTATAACCCCGAGGACAATCAATAGATTTTCCATCCAAGACTTAAAGTTCAAGCTGAAGGTTCTACCCTTGTACTAGGAGGAGTGAGATCAGCGTGACAAAAAAAAATGCGGAATTGAAAATATAAAGCAATATCACAAGAAATTAAGCAATCACACAGTGTACACAGGTATTTTTAGGTGGAAACCCAAATCGGGTGAAAACCACCACCTAACCCTCTCGAGTTAGGATTTTCCGATCAACCTAGTTGATCAAATCCACTAACCGAATCACTTTGAACGAGGGTGATTCAACCTCAATACAACCACGCTACAAGTACGAGGGTAGCGTTCCTCAACCCCTTCTCTCCACGAGAAGGATTTTGTCCCACGAAGGAGACGGGAATTCGCAAAGTGAATACCCAACCAAATAACAAAGATGAAATAAACAATAGTCCTATAGAGCCAACAAAATAATTAAACCTAGCTTCTATAGGAAATAGGAAACTCCCCTTTGCAAGGAGTGCGTCGACGATGACGCGGTGCGTGAGCCACGCGACGGTGCTACGTAGCTCTCGTTAACAACGCCGAGAGAGCGGGTGCGCAACGCTTGATGCTCTCAAGAGAATGGAGTTTGAGCTTGGAGAGCAAGAGAGTCTTTTCTTTGGACACAAAAGGTTTAAAAGTGTATTGCAAGGTGTGTGTCTTAGTGTGTATGTGTTGCAAAGGCTCCCCTCTATTTATAGAGGCCTTAGGAAGGCTTTGGAAGGCTTAGAAAGGGTTCTATAGCCGTTGGGAACAAAGTCCAAGAGAATCAGGCCGAAATCAGGACAATGATTACATTTGACAGGGTTATCAGACATTTAACTCTGGCATCAGACGTCTGGAAGGCCACTTTAAGACGTCTGATTTCAAGGTCAGACGTCTGATTCTATGCGGGTTTCTCCCTGACTTGAATCAGATCTAAACAGGGTTTTTGTGCAAGTCCATCAGACGACATACAGGACGTATGGAACTAAGTATGGACGTCTGGAAACCTACTTTTACGGTGGGAATTGATTTCCAAACGTTGCAACGGCTAGAAAATCTCTGAGAAGAGATTTTGGGTCAGCCGAGGCAAAACGGTCATTTATCAGACGTCTGGAAAGGCCTAGGGACATCTGATAAGGCTCTAACGGTCATATTCTTGAGTGTCTGCTAAGGCAGCCAACGGTCCACTAATTGGACGTCTGGCAAATCCATCAGACGTCTTCTAAGACGTCTGGTATAAGGTCTGGACATCTGATTTCATCAGACAGAACTAACTATGTCCAGCCTAACAGTTATCAGACGTCTGAAACAACAGTCAGACGTCTTAAAATGCTTTATCAGACGTCTGATTTGGGAATTAGACGTCTGGAAGTGCTGTTTGAACCCTATATTGGTTTTCTAAGTATTCTACAGAAAACCTAAGTATCATAGGGTTGTGCCGGTGTTCCTAGGACTACTGTTAGGGTTCTTTGAGGCTCTTTAACATAATTTCTAAGGAAAATAAAGAGCAAGAAAAATAAAGATAAAAGTACATGAAAGGATTAAAAAGAATCTATCCTATTCTTCTTGTCTTCTATCTTCAATCTGTCGCTCCACGCGAACCTCCTCTGTTTTCCGTCAAGCTCCTCCAATCCGTCCTGGATGCGAGCTCGAACTCCGTCTAAACACGTCCACATTTGCAATTGACCTGAAATCTAGGACTCAAATTGCAAATGTTAAATAACACGTGTTTTGTTATCATCAAAACAAATGATCGTGGTGCTCTAGCACCAACACAAGCCACTTAACATGGGCATGGAATTTAAGGTGGAAGTGATATTGGCAGAAGACATTTATGAAAAATAAATGCAAATAAACACAAAATTTGCTCCTTTAAAAACATAAGATGTCTGATTAATTTATTAAATCCCATCACATGTCTTAGTTAACTCCATCAAGGGTCTCATCTTTGGACGAGAGGTTGACTTGTAATTAAAGATATGGTGTGGTATGTAATGATTGTTGGTTCAAATCTAAGTTAATCATGAACCTTCCTTTGGGCCGATTCAATAACTACCTAGAAATCCTAATAACCAACACACCTTTACTCACACTCAAACAAGTGAAAGTATAATGAGTGTTCACTTTCCTTTGGGCCAGTGAACGCCCACCTACTTACACCCATTCAACCTTTTACTAGTCATGAATAATCCCAGTATTCATAGGAGAGCTCACTTTGGCGAGATGCTACTTCAACCAGGTTACCCAAGAATAATATACCTTATTAATTAGACTAGATTTAATTATACTAAGTAGAGAGCATGTTGGCTCTAATACCAATTGTTGGTGTTTAAAACATTAGGGGCTTTACTGAAATTAACCCATCTCTAACTTAGGATGGACCTGAATAATAATTAGCCCCAGTTGAGCTTATATCTGAAAGGGTACCGGTACTGGTGTACCAGTAATGGTATTCCATAAAGGTGTACCAGTATTAGTTGACCAGTATCGGTATCAAAGTCATACTGTTTTGAGTTCCATATCCAAAGAAGTACCAGTACTTGTGTCAAGTACCGATACCTATAGCTTACTATTTGGAACTCAAGCTCAAATGAGTACTTGTCCAGTACTCACAGTGTATCGATACTTGTAATGAGTATTGGTACTCATAGGGTACTGGTATCTTCTAAGAAAGAACTGATCTCAACGAATACCAATATTCATGAAGAGTACCAGTACTTGTTGAGTATTGGACATAATGCCTGTAGTTTACCAGTACCAATACTAGTGACTAGTCTCGGTACTTGTAAGCTATAGGTTCTAGTGACTTAAAGTCCAAAACCTGACCTGAGACTCACGTATATCGGTACTCATAATAAGTACCAGTACATACAAGTCCCAGTTTTGGAGTTAAGACGACCTAGAGTCGATCTATAGTTTTCATGTATCAATACTCATGAAAAGTACCGATACAAGCAATCTACAGTATACTTTAGGATCCAAAATTGTAATGCTCGAGTACCGGCACTCTGAGAATGCCAAAATTGTAATCCAAAATTGGAAGTACCGGGACTACCTGCAGTTATGAGATGAATTTTATGTTTTCTGAGAATGCCAAAAGCTAGATCTAAACATATACATGATCCAATGATTCTATGACGAAATAACAAACAAGTGTATATGTGTATAAATAAAATACATATTGAGTATAAACAAAATACATGATCAAGACGTCTCGAGTATAAACAAAATATTGAGTATCAACATGATCCATATAAACAAAATACAAATATGCATCACTAATCTGTTTATATTTTATACACACATATTGAGTATAAGTGACACACCTAGGTTCATGTTGTTTATAGAAGAAGAGGTTGCAAGTTAGGCTCTTCAAAGAGTGTTTTCACCTTCCCTTAGATCAAGAGTAATTAAGAGAGAAGCTTTTCTCCTGTGGTGGTAGCTATCCTGCTGTCCTTTTCTCTCTTTCTCTCTCAGCACTCGATGTGGAAAATGGAGGAAATGAGGTGAGAAACCTTTGGGGACCTAACCTCTCCATATTAGTATAGACAAAACTAATTACTATCAGCAATTTACAATTCAATCTATCGAGGAATTGTAATTGCAAAAGGGTCTCTGCACATACATAAACATAACCACACCAATCCTTTTGCATTTTAGCTCATATAAAACCAATAACCTTACTTGATCACTTTAAATTATGAGCTTAAGATGACAGTCACAACACTTATTATCATTTGATTATATCTATATACTTATTTACATATATTAGTCCATATGTTGGATTTTAATCCAACACTTCGACCTTGGGGGTTTAAGGGTGGGTTCCAGTCGCATCTATTCCAATGGGATGCTCCTCCTCTTGTAGCCATTCCTCTCGTTGGCGTCAGCTTTGACCTGTGGAGCCCCTTGCCCCCAGATTTTGACTAGTTGGGGATATTGGTCACAATTTCTCCTAGGTCGCTGCTAGTGCATCGCTGATGGGTTGCTGTGACCGTGGTTCCCTTCCATGTTGGCCATCTGTGATGCTCTACCCTAATTGGTGCTACCTGTTGGTGATCTCCAGCCGAGTCACTCCCTCATCACCCCCGTAATCATCCTTGGCCATTTTGTGGTTGTGGTTTTTTTTACTGGTATTTCCTATTTCACACAAATCATCAACACAGTTTCGATGGTACGTATCGTTATCCAAGTATAGGGTAAGTCTCAGAAGCAGTGTTTGTTTTTTATTTTATACCTTTAAGGGCGAAGTGTTATTCCCTTCCGAGGAGCTGCGTTCCCTTCCTGGAGGGTGTAGAATTTGCATGTTACTTCAATCCAATTAATGGAATTTCATCCTTGCAAAAAAATTAATAAAAGCAAGATACGCTTGGGTTTGGTGAACGAAATATCAACCAGAAACTCATCAACCAATTATTATAGGCTGAAAACTATGTAGGGTTGACATTCCAACAGATTAACGGTGTATAAAAAGATCCGAATGAAGGCCAACATGAGAGGAGTCAATTCACCGTTGAAAAGGCATCTGGGCATTCTGCGATGTGAATTGGAATGGATGAGCCCAACGGCATTGTACCCACAACCCACGAACTTCTGCAGGTTTTTTATAATAATAATAATAATAATAATAATAATAATAATAATACACTCACAGACATTTTTTTAATTAAAAATGATAATATTTACTCAAAATCAACTAGTTAGAGCAGGTACAGAGACCTACAAGCCTCCCAAAGGAGAAAGATGGCAAAATATAATGGATAATGAAAACAACAATAAAAAGTTACAAATGTTCTTAGAAATCTTTCACATTTCTAATAATGTATGCTGCAATGGTAAGTGGAGTGGAGATTTGGCAATTATGGACTCTAGAGTTCCTTTCCTTCTAAATGTTCCAAATAGAAATAGAAAGTAACCTCTAGAAGGTCCTTGAACAAACTCCTCCTCCCATGAGTCCATGGGTGAGTCCTTGGCAAGTAGGCGGGGGCAAAAAGATCCCCCTAACTTCATTCTAAACCAGAAAAGAGAATGAGCATTCGAAGAAAAGGTGTTGGGAGGATTCCTCCTCTACACCGCATAAGGGGTAAGAAGAGTCCACATTAAATCCCCATAATCTCAAGCAATCCTGAGGGAGAAGTCAGTTCCACACCGCCAACTAGGTGCAACACGCTCATTTAAGCACATGCCCTTTAGACCAAAGAAGAAGCCAAAATGGGTGTTGAGCACCTCTTGGTCAAATGCGATCCCAAACTTTATCCACCCAAAGGGAGCCTTGGGAGTCCATCCCAAACACCATTTGCAAAGAAACAATCCAAAAGCAAAGGTCTATACTCCAGCATTTTAACCCGAATGCGTGAATCAATGGGTCATCTACATTGGGCGAGGGAACTCCCATACTTTATACACATCCAGCTACTCCAAATAAGATGGAGGTTATACAGCAACCTCTACACTTTGCATGCAATGGCATCGCTGTAAAGCACATGGAAATCATGCAACCCAAGACCTCCCTCCAAAACATGACAGACGTCCTCCCATGCAACTAGATGGGTCTTCCCATTCCAAAGGAAATTGTCAACCATTCTCCATATGTGGTATAAGGTTCCTTTGGAAATAAAAGAGTTTGCAAGTCAAAATCTAAGGATACCCTCGATACCCCAACTTATCCAACTCTTCCAATACGAGAGAGATGCATACTGTGCCAACCAAAATGTAGTTCTTTAACACAATCCTCCAAATACTTGTGCGGCGATGTGCCCCTACCACCAAGGAGAGTAATCCCCAGGTATTTGCATGGAAACTTTCCTTCAAGAATGCCTAAAGTAAGGTTGATCCTCCACCTTTCTTTGGCATGTTTGGGAAAATAAACTTTTCTCTTCATTCCATCAACTCTCGGCCTCAAAATCAAGCCAAGGATGAATAGAGCATTTTTGGTACCCATGGCCGAGGTAGCATTGTCTTCAATACAAATTAATAAGTCATTAGGGAAAAGCAGAGGAGTCAAGAAGGGAACACCCGTAATCTTATCCGGTCTAATACGTCCCTCATGGATTTGGATATTTAGCAATAATGATAAGGAATTGAGCATCGGTGTGAATAGAAGGGGGGAAAGCGAGTCCCCTTGTCTTAGTTCTCTAGAAGTGAGCAAAAGACCAATGGCTACTCCATTGACCAAATGGGAACAAGAAGGTTCCCATATGCAATATTTAATCTACGTGATCCACATTTCACAAAAGTATAGGGAGGAAAGGACCCTGAGAATAAAATATCTTCTGATCGAACACCTTGGAAATGTCGACCTTAATGCACATACGAGGAGCCACTCCAACAAAATTAAATTCAGATAGAAATTCTTTCGCTAGTACAGAACAATCGGAAATAGACCTACTCGTTATAAAGGCACCTTGGTTTGGTTGCACAACCTCGGACATGACCGTGCTTAATCTTCCCGCCAAAATCTTAGAGATACATTTGTAAATAAAATTACAACGAGGAAACAACATTTCCATTGGAAATTAATGTAAGAAAAGTGTGATTTACTTGTCGGAGCAATCCCCCACCATTAGAAAAGAAGAAACGAATTCCTCAGATAATGTCATCACCAATAATAGTCCAAGTCTTCCTGAAAAAGTAGCTATTGAATCCATCCAAACCTGGTGCTTTATTCAGACTAATCGCCCATACAACATATTTGATCTCCTGAGATGAAGGAATCCTTGTCAACCAATCATCATCCTCAGTACCCACACACCTCTGGAAGTGAATGAGAAGATCATCCAAGTCTTGATGCCCTTGGGATGAAAATAGATTGCCAAAATGAGTCACGGCCTCCACACACAGGTGCTCCTCCTTATCAATGACGAAATCATCAAGGCCGATTATGGAAGAGACGGAATTGACTAAACAAAGGTTCAGACAAGTACTGAATAAATAAACAAAGTCATCACCGAGATTATGGTGTTCATATCTGTCTAATTTGAATCACCTTTATTGTCTCACGACAATCACAGACAATCCATCAATGAACCATCCCAGTTAGAAATTGCTGGGAATAACAAGTTGTGAGACGAAATGCCATGAGAAGGGGAAGAGTGGATGTCAATAGTGATAATAAAGGAGATGGTGTAACAAGGGTAAACCATCATGAGTTACTGGTTGGTTGAGAATCCAACAACCTACCGGGAAATAATTTATTGTGATTGAATATAAGAATTGCTGGACGAAAATAAATCCCCCTGCACACCACTCAAGGACATAGAAGATGCTAGTGCAATTTCTTCTAGTTGCATAGGCAATATCACTAGTAACGAACGGATGAAATGAGGTCATTTTATAATGATAACTGTCACTACTTTGATCAAGTGCAAGAAATCTATGAAATTTTTTAGGAACACAGATTTATCCAAGTATCACCGGGAAATATGAAACTTAATTAGCCCAAAAGATCTCGAGAATTTATTTATTATTTGATTCTTACAAGAGTAACGATTAACTCTTGAGGAATATCTTTCCTCGACATAAGTACTTGCGTTCCTCGAGTAAAGATGTCTCTAGAAGATAAGCGAAATTCTCAGAAGGCTTTAGAATTATCATGCTGGCTCCTTAGCCAAATCCAAATGAAGTATTGAGCATGTTCAAAAATGGCTTTACAGTTCAGGTTGATAAAATATGCTGATAAATGGCTGTTCGATCAAAATTGAGAAAATATGAGCAAACACTTTGGACATCTGAGTTACTTCAGGGTCCAAGGATTTTCTAGATATCTTCACTTGGTAAAAAACAATGAGGTGTTGCGCTAAGCAACATCATCGTGGAAGTGCCTATCAACACAAACATTAGATCGTTGGCATAATCATTGAGATACCACACATCATAACACAATACATAAGCAAGCACCGTAAGGAAGAATACAAGATTTAACGTGGAAAACCCCTTCACCTCTAAGGGTAAAACCCATAGGGGCAAACTTAAAAATCAATTATAGTAGAAGAAATTAGAATAGCACCTCATAGGAGGCATCCCTCACTCTTGACCCAAGCCTGAATACCTTCTGGGAAATAAGCAAGGCCCCACTTCTTTACTTTTGATAGGACCATCAAGCAACCCAATTCATATTTGTTAAAAGAAATCTATCTTTTTGAGTAAAGCAACTGACGTTCATGGAATACCGCACGAAAAAGTAGTAGGAGAAAGCTATTTAATATTTTCTAGAAAAAGAAGGCAAAAAAAGATTCAATGCAGAGTATTTTCCAAAGATCCATACTAGAAGATCCAATTCAAAAACAAGAGAAAGAGGTGACCCAAACCATGCGGGACGATGACCACATCCCACACAAAGTCTATAAATAAGGGACTGCACCTTTGAATGCGCAACTTTTTCATTTTCATCGTCCCTGCTTTTCTCTTTCTTGTATAAGCTCTCCTGTGAGCAAACAAAAGACATTGAACTCTTTCTACTGCGATCAAGATGCTTCTTCTTTTGATATGGTATGACTGATCCTATTCATACTTTGGAAAAGAATTTCCTACGGATTCGAGATTCTCTTGAATCTATTTGAAACCCTTTCAACCCATCGGAAGTAAGCCATCGCATAATACAAAGATGCAGGGAAGAAAAAACAAACAAGAATATGACAAGGATGGAGCACTCACAGACCAAGCCAACCTAGACCAATGCCCAACCGAAGCCTAAATATTGATTTAGGTTGAATTATGAGATATAGGCCTAGGTAATTTATTATACCAAGCTTTTATGCCAAGGTAGGACCTAAAAGCCATGACAAGAAGTTAAGCTAGTAATTAAGCCCGACACAGTGTGCACCATTGATGCTTATATCATTATTTGTATCAATCATGGGCTCCTTGCGTTTGCAAGTCCTCTATCTTTTATATGATCTTATAAAGGCATGAAAGACTTTGTAATAAATAATTTGGATTTTCTCAAAGTGGCCATTGAAGATGGTGCTTGGAGGATTTCAACCAATGTCAAAAGTTTAGATTGTAATTGTGTGAACTTCGTGATGGTATAAAGAGAGGTATCAGGTGCCACATGCTGGCATCCATACCTGCTTATCATAAAATTGTGACTGGGTAGCTTGATGCCCATGTTCCATCATGTGCTTGAAGAGGTCCTAAAGAAGGAATTCATCCAAGGAGGCAGCATGTAATGAGCTAGTGAAGGAATGACTTGCTAAGATGATCAATAGTTGGTCGAAGGGGATGATCGAACACACTCTAAGACATGACTCGAACACCTACGCAAGGCAACAGTGGGGAATATTCCGCAATGAGAATAAGTGTGACAAAGCAATGTTGCGTGGAGCTATGAGCGCACCCTCCAACCCCCAATCGTGAACTTTTCTCAACAATTATGATTTTTGAGATATAAGCATCAGCTAACTCTAAGCCCATCAGAATTGTTAAATGAAACTATTAGTATATTTCAACCTGCCCGAAACAGGCATAACACAACTCATTCTTTCTGGACTAATCTTAGGTGACCCAAAAACATATATAATGATCCTTAAATGAGCCCTCGACCCCCTGTAACTTATTTGACTTGAAGCCAGGCCTACCATGACCTGCAAAGGGCCAGTACAATGCTCCAGGCTAGTTATGACATTTACCATTTTCCAGCTGGACCCGGATAGAAGGGCAGCAAAGTAAACAGCTAGGTCGTACCATGGTAGGAAAACAAGGACTCGTGAAGATGTATGTTTTGGCAAGTATTGACAATTGATATCCATATAAACAATAAGCGCATTAAACACTACTACAATCTCAACAAGCAAATCCAAGTATATATTTTTAATATTACAACAATGCATTGGAGAAACAAGACAAAAAAAGGCTCACCCATTTTTTCCCGAACTTGACAACATCAAGGAAAGTAACAAATTGAGAATGTCCACACGAGGTGTCTCATCCTGAATGGGCAAGTTAATGGTCAATGCCGTGTATAAAGCCAACGATAATGTTTCCTTGTACTATAGTACACTATCCACTTTCATTTCCGTATGGAAGAAATTCGTTGGCCATTGTCTCGACAAAAAGGTGGATCCCGAAATTGAAGCATTCCTTGCCATGCTGCAACAACCCTGGACATCAGCCTCCTATTAAATGTTACTCGTCGTCCAAGCCTTGTTCTCTTTTGTTATTTTGAGTGTCACAATCAGTACTTGCAGCAGCTGCCCCACCAATGGAAAAAATTTCTTCAAGGAGCTAATCAAATTGGAAGTTTCTAATAATTCCTACTAATGCTTGTGGGAGTGTTTTCTGCGATTATTGATATAACTGTCATTTTTATCTCTCATCCTTCTGTCCATGAATCTGGCAAGAAAGGAGATAGCACCTATTGCAGCCATTGCATGGAAAGCTTTGTACGGAGCGAAAGCAACAGCACTGAAGTAAGAGTAGTATCCAGAAAGGAGATATAACAAACTCAGACCACATTCTCGGCTATGGATCTGTGGTAAGGGAAGCCTAAGGGAGCTCATATCCGGTTTCCACCCAGAAAGACCATGCAGGATTATGCCTAGGCACAGTATGGAATCTATGAACCCTGGGAAGTTTTGACTCATTCCAATTCTCTGGAAAAAAAGAAAAGAAAAGAAAGAATCAGAGCATAAGCAAGATGCACAACAATAAGCATGACTTCATATATTACAATAGCAAATGTTGGAAAGCTGACAAATCCACCATCACCCATCTAATAACGAAAAGAATGTTATCATCCTCTTACCTGCAACCATGCAATGAGCGATGGAAGAAACATGAGAGCTGCAACAAGATGCAATATCAACAACCCTTGCCGCAAGTCAAAGATCTCCTTCTGTGTATCTCCAAAACTTTTTCCTGAGCTGGGGCTACTTAACAGGTGGTCATCTTGGGGAAGGAGCTGAGTGGATGCAATATTAGACTGAGATTTTGCACCTGATGACCAAATTCCATTGTTGCCAGATTCATATAAATCCATTTTCGAGTGGCTGCGAAATGAAGCCACCAAAAAGCTGTTACAAAAGCAGAATGGATTTCAGAACCAAGAAGATTGAAGCATTAAAATTGTTAAATGGAATAGTAAAAATGAAATATTTGATGAATCCAGCTAGTGTTTTCAAAATTAAAACTAAATCAACATCAAAGCCATATTCCCACATTCAATTAGGTTGCTCATGCAGAACATGCAACTCCTATGCAAATAAAAAAGACCATTCTCCTTGGTCATCGTATTTTTGCACCTTTTCAGGCCATACTTGAGAAAAGAGAGGTGGAATCATCATCTTCATCTCCATGTTCTCCTTTATTGTAGTTTGAATATAATCATAAAGTCCTTTTAATTCCTCCAAGGCTTTTTTTTTGAGCCAAAACAAGACATCTACTTGGGATCAGTAGACATAGTAGACATTTAAATAAAAAATTAATTAAAAGAATCAGAAGTTTCAGGTCTTCTTCCTTCCAAAAAAAAGCTTCATATCCTTCCACAAGTTACAAAAGTAGACTGAAAACATTTTTCACCCAAGCCCTTTCATTTCCAACGATGGCTCTTTTGCTTTGCAACCACAAGGATCACAATCCAGCAAAGAGCTTTTCCACACCATATTTTTCCACATCTGAAATGCCCAAAATTCACAAATGCCTTAAAGTTTTAAAAAATCCCCCAACAGGTCATCTTCTAACCTCACTAGAAAAATCACATTCAAGGAAGAGGTGCTCCACATCTTCCTCCACACCCTGCATAAACAGCAAACAGCAGCAGTATCACAGGCCCAATTTTTTTCTCGAGACTGACCTTATGAGCCATTTCCACCCAAGCAGCCAAGCAAAGATTGACATCTGGAGAGGGGCCATAAGCTGCCAGATGCCACATTTATCCTGTTAGGAAATAAAGTTTGAAGATTCTATCTCTTTATTTAGTCGTGTCTATTTTTAATAAAGGGTTTAATTGGTGTTTCCATGTATACCCTTGCCCCTAGCTATATAAAGAGGGTTAGGGTCTCTTTTTTATCAATAACAATTATTCTCCCACCTAAAATCTCTACATGGTATCAGAGCTACCGATCTTAGTGGTTTAGGATTTGGGAAATGAAAACCTACAGGGGGGAGGCCCTCCGACGGCACCGCCAACCTTCAGCGAGCCACCGGAGAGGCACTCTCCTCTCCCTCTTCTACTTCCTCTTCCGCTGCTACTAACTCATCGCCAGCTAGAAAAAGCCACGTCGGCGTCGTCTCTGACCACCAATCATCGTCAACCTTGGAGGGGTACATCGTTGAATCATCATCGACCGAATGCAACCCCTCTGGCCACCATCGGTCGTCAGAGTCACTGCCAGCAAGGCAAAAAGGCCCTAGTGCCACCGGTCAACGCTGTGGACCAACGAACGGAGGCACAGCATGGAGATGGCAGCGGCAGAGGATGGCTCCCATGTAAGGTGCCTCTAGATCAGGACAAAGGGGGGAGCATGTCGATGTCGGCTGCTACTCGTCCATGGCATTTTCCTGTGCGGCAGCAGTGGAGGACAGCTTCGACGGAGAAGAGGGCAACGATCTGGTCGAAGGAGGGACCCCCCCCCAATGCGATCGACCTTCTCGCAAGCCCTCAATGGAGGAGAAGGTGGAGAGGAGGACATCGTCTTTTCTAGTAGGTGGCGGCAGTAGAAGAGAATGCATGAAGAGGAGAAATCCTTTTTAGGTTTAGGTGTCTCTTTTATAAAAATAAACAAAAAAATAAAAAAATTAGGGCTATTTTATGCTTGGGTCTACATTTTTAGTTTTCCTTAAAGATGAATCTTTTAGTGATAGGGTATTTGTCGATGACCCCTTAAAGTTTTGAGTTCTCTCAGTTGGGTCCTTATATGTTGGGTAGAAGGCACACGAGTTGAAGACGAGAGCCGTCTCAAGATGTCAAAGTTTGGGCAGCACTCTCACGCACCTCAAGAGAAACCAAGCATTGATTGGTTCTGTAAGGGCGTACAAGCAGGGGCACCCAAGGTTGAAGACACGAAGAAGCGGAATACCACGTTGACGAGAGTGGATCTTCACTACCTTATGGATCCAAGACTTCGCCGTCTCCCGTGTCTTGTCTTGTCTTGCGGGGAAATGTTAGGAAATAAAGTTGGAGATTCTATCTCATTTAGTTGTGTCTACTTTTAGTAAAGGGTTTAATTAGTGTTTCCATGTATACCATTGCCCCTCTTTATATAAAGAGGGCTAGGGTCTCTTTTTTATCAATAACAATTATTCTCCCACATAAAATCTCTACATATTCAATCTGGTATATGGACCCCCATTAAGCAATAGATAGGCTTTCTTCACCATGTAGCAACCTGACAGCCAGGCAAGTACATCAAGTGAACTACCTCTTGGCCAGAAAGGCAGAAGATAGTGAGCAGTAGCTGCAACTCCTCCAACCTTGCATCAGAGAGGCTTTCACCCATGCTAGGTACTTCAACTCAACCTCTGTCCACAGGCCCATCCCGACAAGAACCAGTAGTCTCCATATTTACAACAAGATTGGATAACCTTGGAAGACTAACTAATAAATCAGTCTTGGTCCAATCATGTAATTGAAATTTGAACTGCCGCCATTGGCAGCCAATAGTCAGCCACATGGGGCACGATAGGGCAAGAACTCCTTAAAGATGGAAGTGCCAGTAGAGGATACCCTCCTCCCATCCAAATTCAAAGATAAACAAATATGATGAGCAGATGACTTGAGACCACCTTCATCACCCATTTTGACAACAAACCATCATTAATTTTTAAAGACTACTGCCTTAAAACCCATTGAGGCTCTTAAAACCCCAATCATCCAAAGAAAAGTTTGCAACCATTCCCTACATGACTACTTTATTATTATTTCTTTTTTTAGAGCTGCACAACTTTAATTACCGATTAGAAATATTTGAGAAAAAACCCTAAAACCGTCTGGCCCAGGAGACTACCTTCAAGCCTCAAAGAGCATCTAGAACCTCAAAGTGATGGTACAAGTACACCACAATCATTGATTTTGATAACAAAACACTTGCGATATTAACGTTTGCATTTGAAGAATAAGATTTCAGGTTTATGCAAATGGCAGTAAGTGTGAGGAGCTCAAGCTCAAGTCCATCAAGGAGCATGGAGGAGCTTGATAGGGGGCCAAAAGCTCGAACAAGAAGAATAGGACTTAAAAAGTTTCTATTTCAATGTTCTTGTATTTGTCTTTCATTTTTCTCTATTTCTTTAGAGTTGTTGTAAAGAACCCAAAATATAAACACCCTTAGTCTTAGGAACACTTAAACAATCTTAGGACACTTAGGCAAAATCCTAGAACTGATTTAGAAAGTCAAAATCTAATCAGACAGCCTGATCAGATGTCTAATCTATTTACCATACGTCTGATGTCAACTTTTAAGTCGTCTGATATTTTTACCAGACGTCCAATAGCCTAAGCTGGAAACCTTGGTCTCTAATCTCTGTATTCATACAACCTGACCTTATTCCAAACGACCTTTCAGACGTCTGATAACCTTGATAGACGTCCAATCATAGAACTGTTAGCTTGTCAGACCAACATCTTCGCAAATAAACTTAGAAAACATTTTATTATTGTTTCCAAACATCCAGAGAGACTCTTAGACATCTGATAAAGAAACGTTAAACCAAAATCCAACATTGTCAGACCAAGTCTAACCGTTGGCTTCTCGAGAATCAATTCCCATAGAGAACCTTTTCCATCAGATGCCTAGTAGTCTGACCAAATGTTCAGTAAAATGTCTGACCACTTTACACTAGAATCCTATTTGGAACCAAGAACCAACCCCATTTGATTAAACATCCAATATTAGTATCAAGACGACGTCTGATCTATTTTGACAAGATCCCTGTTTAGATCTAAACATTTTCAGGAAGACCACCCTTCAAGATTAAATGTCCAAAAAATCCTGCTAGTAACCCGAAAATTAGTCGTCTGATTCTGCTATCAGAGTCATTATGACCCAATTTTGGCCTGATTTGTCTTGGAATCTTTCCCAACAGTTAGGAGCCTTCTCCCAAGCCTTCTTAAAGGTACCTACGACCTCTATAAATAGAGGACCTCTCCTTTGTTGAAATACACCTTGAGATAATTACTTCCACTATTACACATACTTTGTGAAAGATTAAGAGAAAACTCTATCAATTGCTCTTCATGAGTCATACTATACTTCCGAAAGCATCGAATTGCTGAGGACCTCACGCCTACTCACTTCCAGAAACAGGGAGTTCATTTGCCTATAGAAGCTTAGGTTGAATCTTATATTGTGGCTCTATAGGTTGTTGCAATTCTGATTTTCATTTTCTTTGGTTGGGTATTCACGTGGTGAATTCTCATCTCCTTCGTACGACAAAATACTCTTCGTGAAGAAGAGTGGTTTTGAGGTACACTACCAACGGTTAAAGTAGTGTGGTTGTAATTGAGGTTGTACCACCCTCGATTTAAGTGGTACGGTTAGTGGATTTGATTGACTTGGTCGATCGGAAAATCCTAAATCGAGACTTAGGTGGTGGTTTTTACCTGGGTTGGGTTTCCACCTAAAAATCCTTTGTCTCTTTGTGATTAATACTATATTGTGTGATTATATTTTATTTATAGTAAATTTTAATTCACTATTCACCTCCCTTCTAGTGGAATTTCAATAAGCATAAGCCTCCCCATTCATAACATCTGTTAACACCACAACCCCTACACATAAGAACCCTATGCCTAAGGTCCCCCTTCTTGTGAACTTGGAAAAATGCATTTTTGTTGTTTCGATCACCTTCTGCCACCCAGTAACAACCCCCTTTTCAACCAGAGGGCAACCAATGAGATTGATCCTCCTTCCAGAGATTCATTATATAAAAAATCTTGTCTTGCCATCTAGTAGGAGAGAATGATCAATCTTATTCCAATAAGAAACTTTGTACCTCTTTATATAGAAAGGTGTGGGAACAATCGCAATACATAACCATAAGAAAATAAAACATTACAATAATGCCCTTATAATATAAAATAGACCGAAGGGGTATCTAAATATTTTCCCTTAAGCTGGAGCATAGATTTCAATTATACTCAGCTTGAAACAACAAACACCAAAAGCAGAGCGAGAAAGGGGCTTGGTAAAAATGTATGTTGTTTGGTCCTCAGAAGTAACAGGAGTTGTGCAGATGACTTCATGCTAAATCAGATCTTGGGTGTAGTGACAATCAACCTCGATGTGTTTGGTGCGTTCACGAAACATTAGGTTGTTGGTAATACAAGTAGCAGCACAGTTGTCACACTGTATCTCCATGGGCTCCACCTGGACATGTAAATCATGTAAAACAGATCTCACCCAAACCATCTCTACAACAATCCGAGCCATAGCTTGATACTCAGACTCCACTGGATCTGGAAACAACTCCCTACTTTTTGCTTCGCCACGTGACCAAATTCCTAATAACATAGGTGCAAAAACTAGTGGTTAACTTCCGATCAACCAAACAACCTGCATAAACCACATCAGAGTAGCCAACCACTATCATTGAAGTGCCTCTGGAGAAAAGCATGCCACTGCCAGGTGCTTTCTTCAGATATCTGAGCATGCCACCGCTAGGTGCTTTCTTCAGATATCGGAGCACCTACATCGCTACCTCGCAATGTTATTTGGTAAGCCTATCCATGAACTAACTCAACTTTCCCACTGCCTGGGGAATATCTAGTGTAGTGATCTGTTGTCCACAAGTGTTAACTCAGCATCAAACAAGTGTCCTTTAGGATCTATGTGTATGTTGATAGGCTTACCCCCGAAACATCCCAATCTCATTTAGTACATTAAGGGCATTTTTGCGTTGAGAAAGAACAATGCCCTCTTTACTTCTTGCCACCTCAATCTCAAAAAATATCGTAACTGGCCCAAGTCTTTCATCACAAATTTATCAACAAAACTCTTCACCTCAATTATCCTGGCCTCATCATCATCAGTGACAATAAGGTCATCAACATACACCAAGAGCACAACTCCCTTACCACTCTTCCGAATAAACAGAGAGTGATCTACAGAAGATCTCTGAAGGCTTATCACCTGTACCACCTTGGATAGCTTCTGGAACCAAGTATGCGGGCTCTGCTTAAGGTCATAAATAGCCTTCCAAAGCCTATACACACACTTCCCCTAAGTCTCAAAGCCAGGAGACTATTGCATGTAGATCTCCTCTTGAAAATCATCATATAGAAAGCCATTCTTCACATCAAGCTGGAAGAGAGAGCAATCGAAGTGGATAGAAACAAACACCAAAATCCACACCACCGATAGGCACCCGAGAGGTGTTAGAAATCCATCCTATAAGTCTAGGTGAATCCCTTTGCAACAAAACGAGTCTTATGTCGTAAAATAGATCTGTCAAGATTGTACTTCAAGGTAAAGACCAAGCAGCAGTCAACATGAGCACTTGGTGGCAAGGTAGTAAGGTCTCACATCCCCTTAAAGTGAAGGGTAGCCATCTCATCTTCCATGTCCTATCACCATTTTGAATTAAGCATGACCTTCTAGTACGTAAAGGGAATCGTGGAAGCTGACAAAGCAAACATAAAGAAGCCAAACGACCTCCCCAGGTTGGCACTAAGGGCAGCTCTAGCAACCTGGTAACGAGCACAAGTACGTGAAGCCTTCCAAATAACAATCAGAAGATCTACATCATCCATTTCGTTCTTCGAAGAAGAAATAGGAGCATCCTCCCTAATACGGATAACACCAGAGGGACCTGTAGGGACATCACTAGAAGTAATGGCTTCAGAGACATCATGTACTTGAGTGGGGGAGGATGGTGGCATGGGAGAGGGGGGGCATTGTCTGTAAGTAACTGGCAATATGTAAACCATGAGGCTCATTGTATCTGAATTTGTCTAAACAAAATTGCGACCGATAGGAATCTGCTCTAGAGGTACGGGAGGTACAAGCATGGGTGCAAGCTCATCCCCAAATACTAGCTAGTGCCTACTAGTAGAAAAATATGGGCTTGTCTCATGGAAAGTGACATCCACACTAACATAATACTTACTACCCAATGGATCATAGCACCGATATCCTTTTTGGGTATTGTTGTAACATAAAAAGACACACTTGGCAGCCCGAGGTGCTAGCATATCCTGTCCCGATCCAAGATGAACAAAGGCTATACAGCCAAATACACATGGTGGCATAAGAAATAACTCCTTAGGATGGAGAACCTATCATGGAATCCACTCATGGATGGTAAAGTTCGACATCTGATTAATCAGGTAACAAGCAGTAAGTACAACATAGTACAACGATGGCACATTGTGATGAATCAATAATGTTTTGGCCACATCAAAAATATGACGATGCTTTCTCTAAGCTACCCTGTTCTATTATGTCGTATGGGAGCAAGAAGTTTGGTGAATTATCCCATGAGATCTATAAAATGCATCCAACTTAGCAGTACAAAATTCAAGAGCATTATCTAAGCACACAATCTCAACCACTAAGGAAAACTACATCTTTATTTGTATCACAAAAGTTTCAATCATAACACCGACATATTCATTTTTCAGCAAAAATAACCATGACATTCTAGAAAAATCATTCACTATGATCAAATAATACCGGTGACCCAATCGATCAGGAGTACAACTAGAGCCCCAAACATCTATATAAAATAAATCAAAGCATGCAACATAACTCAAACTGGAACTGGCAAAGTAGCTAAAGCAATGATGCTTCTCCAGTTGACAACCATCATAGAATATCTCAATGGCTAGAGAGATGTATGACACGTCGATAATGCCATTGTAGAGCTATACTAGCACTAAAGGCGACCTCACCTTGGTATGTAGCAACAAACGATGTCTGGACTAGGCGATAAACACCCCATTTTCATGTCCACCACCAATCATCCTCCCCATGAGCTTGTCCTGAAAAATGCATCCAATATCATCAAAAATAGCACAACAATTTAGATCCTTCGTTATTCTACTAACTGACAACAGACTAATGGGGAAATCATGAACAAATAGAACATCAGGTAATCTCGAAGTGAGGGTAACTACAACCTCCCCCTGTCCATCAATTTTAAAACGTCAGTAATCAACCACCTGCACTATCCAATTAGGTGCCATAGACTAGATCCTCAAAAAACAAGTATGATCACCACTCAAGTGCTTAGATGTGCCTAAATCCACTAGTCACATGATACCATCACCAAACCTGCTATGTGTACTTAAGGCAACAATCGGAGGAAGCAACAACAACAATACCCGAGTAGCGAACTCCTGTGTAAGTTGAGAAAGACGCTGCACAACCGCATCATACTCAGCACGAGAGACCATGTCAGACTGCTTCGCTGAAAGTGTGGTGGCTTGAGTAGCCACAGGAGGTCTACCATGCTTAAACCAATAGGTAGCCTCCACATGACTAACCTTGCCACAGAATGTACACGTGGTCTAGGGTCTACCAAGTTGTCCTCTACCACGTCCACTGCCTCACATAAAAGGAGCTCCATGGCCTCCAGTAGTAGCTAGAGTCATCTGCCCAAGAGTATCAAGAGAGGACTTCATCACAATCTTGCTTAACCTACTATATACTTCCTCCAAATATGGAAACTAAGGGGCAAAATCTGTGAACGAGCTCCCTCATACTTAGGACCAAGACCATTAAAAAACTGAACTACATGCTCCCTACGATAATCCCTCTAACTAAAACACGTACACACAGGTCTATAGGAATTATACTTCCTAAGGAGACCATTAAGAGTGGTACAGTATTGGGATAAGGACTACTACTTCAGACTGCCAATATCATGGTAGATCTGGAAGACCTTACTAAAACTCTTCTCATGGGAATATGTCTCATGCAAAGAGTCCCACATCTCCTTTGCGGTCTTGCAATACATGATCCCATCTACGATTTGAGATATGACAGACTTCATAATCCATGAATGTACCATCGCATTGTCCTTCCAGGTAGCGTATTTCCCGATCTTTGTAGAAGGCTCTGGCTCTAACAGTATGTGTTCCTTATAATGACCCTCCACAGTCATAAGGAACGTTTGAGACCACTGTGCGTAGTTCATCTCATTTAACTTGGAGATCAGGACAATTGTAGGTCCCTGCCTTAGTAGTGGGGTATCCGATGTCACCTCTGAACCATCTGGTGATGCCATCGTGTCTTGACACGGAGGAAAAACTTCAAAATCAAAACTGAAAACCCTAATTTCATATCATAGAAATCATTGCAGAGAGAGATGATCTTTAGATCATGAAATCCAAGTAAACATAGTCCGAAGATCAAATTTAGACCACATCAAAGACCCCTAGGATAGGTGTAGGCCACACTTGGGTGTAGGGAGGCACCCCAGCCCAGCTGCCTAGAGTTCTAGGACCTCTCACACCACCGCCAGCAAGGCCAGCACCCACTGTGGTGCTACTGCTGGCCAGTGGTGTTGCTGCGACGCTACTACTGCCGTCGTTGCTGCCACTAGAGGTGGCTGCCGATCATGGTGGCTGCTCGACGACGAGAAGAGAAAGGGATAGGGTGAAGGGATTTGGAGGGCTTATTTAGGTGAGATACCAAAATGTCGACCTAGGACCGACACTCTAATACTACGTAGGAGAGAATGAGCAATCTTATTCCAATAAAAAACCTTACCCCTCTTTATATAGAGAGAGATGTGGGAACAACTGAGGTACATAACCATAAAAAAAAAAGTTACAATAATCATTCATAATATAAAATAGACTAAAGGGGTATCTCAACACATCACATTTAACCAAAGCTGCATATATCTCCACTACCACTCAATTTTGTGCACAAGGCCATCCCAACAAAAAAGGAATGGAGTCTCCATTCTTTAGGACAAATAAGTCCGAGAAGAGGGATCAAGAATGCTAATGTGGCTAAGAGTTCGCCATTTCATATTTATGATCTACTACCCAACCATAAGAAGGATCTATGTTTGCTCTAGTTTAAGTGGGAGTTTCCTCAAATCGAAACTAATCAGTTGGAGTTTTAAGGTTAGCTTATCTTATTAAAAGGCCATTTCATTGCAGTTTTCTTTCTTCCTTTAAATAAGTTCCCATGTAAAGAAAGTGTAAGCACTAAAGTACGATACACCCTAAGAAGTTTGGTAGTGAGCTAACAACAGGGTAACATCCTAGGCCTCTAGTCACAACACGACTACAAAACTAACTAAGACTACTAGGTCAACCAACATATTTGCAAGTTGATCGAACATGCCTTTCTTCTTCTTTTAGTGATATCACAAGCCTAGTTGACCTATACATTCTCTTGATTTGTCATAGGTCAATCTCACTAAACATGCCTTTCTTCTTCTTCTTCTTCTTCTTCTGGTGATACTGCAAGCCTAGTTGACCCGTACATCCTCTCGCTTTGTCATAGGTCAATCTCACTATCAAGATGCTACCCCCTAGCTTTGAAGCGGTCGCACATCAAGCTTATAGCCAAAGAGAGGTTCGGGTGATTACCAAAGTCATTGATTAAACTAGTCAAATGGGCATAGTAGGACTCAAGCATAGAAGTATCACCTTTATGCACGATATATTTCAACCAATTAAACATTAAGCCTCACCATAGGAACTAGAAGAATGGATGTGGAGAATAAAAGTGCCACGTGGCAGCCCTGCCAGGCCACGTGGCAGTGCCACAAGATAGTTTAGGAAACACCCAAAGGGGCGCCAGCCCTATGGGATTTTTGGTATATCTTATGGTCCAAGTTTGGTAGTCCTTAGTTTAGTAGATTTAGTTTTGAGAAAGTTTGTTTTAGAGGATTTGCTTTTTCTAAAAATAGGAGATATGATTTCAGTAGGATTTAGTTTATTGCTTGTTTTAGAGGATTGTGATATGTTCACTCTCTATAAAAGGAACCTTTGTAATCTTTCTATTCTTAAGTTAATGAAACAATTCTTCCAACACATCAACTTCCTCTCTCTCCTTCACCAACAGCAGCCATCTCTCTCCTCCCTGTCCCGTGGATAGGGGCTGCATGCAATACCCTACTGCCACCCAGTTTCCTCACGTGGAAGAGCTCCACGCCTCCACGTTGCACCAACCTCAACATGGTATCAGAGCCTTCGATATGGGCTCTTCCCAGGAGATTCTCTACATGTGTAGGAGGAGAGGAAAAGAAAAGGCCACATTATGTGTAATTTTTCCTGGAGGACCATCAACTTCACCTTCTTTTTGGTGACCTATACACGTCTGAAGAAACCGAGTGCCTTACGCTGGCTCACGGAGTGTAGGAGCAACGACACTGACTTGGATTAAGAGGGCATATGGAACCCTCTAGCATGTCAAGGAATGCCAAGTTCAAGTGTGTGACTCTCGGGTGTAGAAAAAGAGGCACAGAGACTCCTCTCAACCTTTTAGAATGAAGCGATGGCAAATTCGAAGATTCATGCTACTTGAGAAAGCGCCTAAGATAAAAAAATGTAGGCAAGAAGTTGGAGAAGAGAGCCCATCAACTTACACAAAGACAAGAACTCTGCTCTAATAGCTACAACTTCATAGGTTGTCAAAAGGGTAACGACTACGAATGTAGCAAGAGGATGTGCATCAATAGAAGATGGTGGAATGCATGGTCGTATCATCACCAAACCAAGTTCAGCACGTCATCGTCCTCCTGACCTCGACTTAAGGGGGAGTGTGGAGAATAAAAGTGCCACGTGGGATTTTTGGTATGTCTTATGGTCCAAAGTTTGGTGGTCCTTAGTTTGGTAGATTTGATTTTTAGAAAGTTTGTTTTAAAGGATCTGTTCTTTCTAAAAATAAGGGATATGATTTGATTAGGATTTAGTTTGTTACTTGTTGTAGAGGATTGTGATATATTCTCTCTCTATAAAAGAGAGCCTTTGCAATCCTTCTATTCTTGAGTTAATAAAACAATTCTTCCAACACATCAACTCCCTTTCTTTCTCTCTTCTTTATCAACTGCAACCATCTCTCTCTCCTCCCTGTCGCGTGGACAGGGGTTGCCTGCAACACCCTACTGCCACCTAGTTTCCTCACATGGAAGAGCCTTCACACCTCCACGTTAAGCCAACCTCAACAATGGACATGTTTGCTTACTCAAGAAGGATCAAGTAAACTCAACTACTCTATCACTACATCCTACCGCTGGACTTAATCTATTTACTTATTGCTGCTAAATTAGCCTTCCACATCCTATCTACTTTTGTTAGGGAGAGCAAGTAGTATAGGAAGGCAACTTCCAGCCAGAAATAAGATTCTAGAGTCCTTGAGTCATTCCAGTCTGGAGATCTTTTACAACACTTCAACTCCTACATGCTCCCATCAGACCCTCATTTCTTTCTTATAACCGGTCAAAGTTGATGCAAGCCCTTCAATCTACGCAATAAAGTACAAGTCGCAAACAAGTAAGCAAAAGTGTCAGATCCTCTTCAAACTTCAAACTTAAAGTAACTCCCTTATTAAACCTCCACAACTAGGGCATATAATCAAATAATGGGCAATCTAATGCAATCACATCGACGCATGTTATGTGAGACTTCCCAGGCAATCACAACTAGGGCATATAATCTATCAATTTTTACTTGACTATTGAATCCCTCTAAGTGGACATGCATCGAGCTTTAATTCATTTAATAAGTCACCAAAGAATCCAAGCTTCTATTAAGTTTTCCCCTCAAGTCTATTGTTAAAGTGGAACCCAACCAAGGTCTACTATCAACCATGTTGCAAGCCTAACAAAGCTCTTCCCACAAATCAATCCTAAGTTTGTCATCACACGACCAATAAATCAAAGACACAACTAACTACAACCCATCCAAAATCTTATACACCACCTCTATCAAGACAAATCTCCCACCAAAAACGATTGTAGCTTGAAGGCATCATTTCTCCAGGTCAACACTTAACCCTATGCATCTTATAGCCCAGTAAGCTTACAAAGGAATTCCACCAATCTCTCTCCAAACAAGTTATCTCCTTCCAAATTCAACTCTTATAAGAGCACAAAATTCTACATTACCAAGCTAAAGGTAACCTTCGCAAAAACATACTGAAGACCTCAAATATTGAAAGAGAACTTTTCAAAAATAAATATACATATTGAAAGAGAACTTCAAACATTTGAGCACACTTGTTTTTGAAAGTACATTTGCACACATTTAGAGCCCTAAAGTATGATAATTCATCAAACACTATAAGATCAAATGAAATCAACACTTGAGGCCCCTTGCATCCTCATCAAGATGCTCATCATGAGTTCAAAAACCACTACTGCTTGTAAACCATGGAACCCTTGGTTGCGAGTGTATGTCCTCCACCAAAGGGTGACATCATCAAGAGACATAGCAAAAGTGACTCCTAGAAGATAAGGCTTTGCCTCATCTATAAATGACCGTTAATTATCTTCATCAGTTGTCACTGTTAGGATTGGCTTCACCACTTCATAGCTCCTCTCAATCTCCATCCTCTATGGCTCCGTGTAAGGTTTCGCCTGAATGATAAATAACCCTCTCATGTGAGTAACTATGATCAACACAAAAGCTTTGTTGGGGACTTCATCAAAAACCACAAAGATTGCACCTTTATACCATAATTGAGCTCCACTTCATTTCATCAACCCAACTTCCTCCTCTACGTGTGAATTACTAGATACGAGCCTTGAGGTCAAAATACCAATTCGAAATAACCAGTAAAAATCTTGAAAGCTTGAGTAGATGAGGGTGCCAAGGACTTGATTTGCCCTAAGATCAAAGGAAATGAAAAGGCTACATCCACAAAATTGCGATAGTACTCGCTTGTTCTTGCATGACACTTGTAAGCTAACCATCAAGAATACTATCAACAACCCCAACCAACCTTTTATCTTCACTGCAAATATCTTCGAATAAATTGTAATCTTGCCACCAAGGCATTCAATTAATAGTAGAGCACCTCACTGGTATCAATGGGATCAAATCCCATGCCCACACATTTACCTTCTCAAAAAAAGAAATTGTAATCTTGCTGTAAAACTACCATCTTGCTCCTTTCTCCATGAGATGAGACATGCTCCATATCACTGCCACTGGCAACTAGTCCAATGATCCGTCAACACCTCCATATGCTGAGAGACCCTTCCATATGGAAGTCATGTGTCATCTTAACAAACTAAGAGTAAATATCCATGGTCTAAAAGGCGCATAGCGTTAGACACTTCTTCCATGGTGAAAAGCCGCTACTAAGACCTTGAGTGCACAAGCATGCATGATCGAGAGGTCGAGGAGCTCGCAACTTTCCAATAAACTAAAAAAAGAGACAAGAGCCTAGACAACACCAACCAAGCGATGATCTACTAGAATGCCACTCAAGTTCAAAGGAACAATGATTCTTAAACAAAGCACAAAATCAATCTAGCTTTGACCAATCCTATGATTTGATCCATTTAGGAGAAACAAATGATCTAATCGTATTCCAAAACCCTACCTCTCTTTAAAGAGAAAGAGATGGGACAAATTACACCATAACTCTAAGATGAGATAAAAAGTTACAAACACACTCCTACAAACATAAAAGACCAATAGAGTACAACACTCCCCCCCCAACCTAGAGCATAAATATCAATCATGCTCAGCTTGGAATAGCAAGCATCAAAATTAGATCTAATAAGAGACTTGGTAAATATATCAGTTGTTCGATCATCAATAGAGACTGGAGTTGTGTAAAGCAACCCTTTCTGAATAATATCTTCGGTGTAATGACAATCAACTTCCACATACTTTGTGCACTCATGGAACATGGGATTATTGATTTTATAAGTAGTTACCCTATTATCACATCGCATCTCCATAGGACCATCAATCTTAACATGTAAGGCAATCAAGAGAGACTGAATCCACATCATCTCAGTAACAATCTGGGCCATTGTCCTATACCCTAACTTTGCACTAGACCTGGAGACTACCACTTGCTTCTTAATCTTCCAAGTCACAAGATTGACAACTACATACATACAGAAACCTATAATGGATTTTCAATCCAAATGACATCCAACATAGTCTACATCTGAATAGGCCTCCACTGTCATGGAAGTCCCTCTGGTGAATAGAAGAACCTTTCCAGGAGTCTTCATAAGATATCTAAGAACCATCATCACAGCATCCCAATGTTGTCTAGTGGGCTTAGCCATAAACTGACTAAACCTACCAACTGCAAAGGAAATGTCTGGTTGAGTGATAGTAAGATACAACTTCCCAACAACCTGTCTATACCGCCTGTTATCAATAGCTTCTACCTCAAGGTCATGCAAATGTGCCTTAGGATCCATAGGTATATTCGCTGGCTTGGCTGCTAGCATACCAACCTCTCGCAAAACATCTAGAGCATACTTCCTCTGGGATAGAACAATGCCATTTTTGCTGCGGCGGACCTCTATCCCAAAAAAATATCTCAACAAACCCAAGTCCACAAACTAATTAGCTAGACATCTCTTGATCTCAGTTATTTCCTCATAATCATCTCACGTGACACTCAAGTCATCCACATAGATAAAAACAATAACACCCTCCCTATTTTTCTAACAAACAGGGAATGATTCGCATGACTTCTGGAAGCCAATGAACTCCACCACCTAAGATAACTTCTAAAACCAAGCACAGGGACTCTGCTTGTGGCCATAAATGACCTTACGTAGCTTGCATACATACTCCCCCAGTAACTCATAACTTGGGGGCTACTGCATGTACACCTCTTCACGTAGATCCCCATACAGGAAAGCATTTTTTTGACATCCAATTGGTGTAGTTTCCAATCTCTATGAATTGCAACTGCCAAAAGAATCCTCACCGTAGACAAGCGAGCAACAAGAGAGAACGTGTCCAAAAAGTCCACTCCATATCGTTAAGTAAACCCTTTTGCCACGAGTCTGGCCTTATATCTTGCAATAGACCCATCTGGATTATATTCGAGTGCAAAGACCCAATGACAACCAACAACAAAAGTTCCCTCTGGTAGTGATGTCAACTCCCTTGTGCCTCTACTCTAAAGGACGGTAATCTCATCCTCCATGGCCTATCGCCACTTTGGATCAAGCATAGCCCATGATATGTCACAGGAATATGATTAGCTACTAGAGTACAATAGAAACTGGCATATTTTGTTCTTATACCATCTGTCACAAGACTGCCTGCAACTGGACATCTAGCACAACTCTAAGGAGCCTTTCGAATAGCTATCAAAAGATCAAGATCAACCTCCTTGATTGGATCAACAAGAGATTTATCTGTATCACAAAGCTCATATACGTCAATGTCTAAAGGTGTAAAGCTCACCTGGCCTGAGACTAAAGGAGGAGGCGAAGGGGGGAACCTGCAAAGTAGTATGAGGATGTGTATAAGTACGAATGGGCTTGACGAATCTCTGTAGCTCACTAGACACTGTGGTGGGTGTGTCATTATCAGGAATAGCTATAAGAGGTGTAGGTGGTATAGGCATAGGAGCAATGTCAATAGTAACTGGTAAGTCACAACCAGACATGGAAAAATACAGAATAGCCTCATGAAAAATAACATCAGTAGATACAAAATGAAAAGATGTGATAAGTCCACTTTAGTGGATCATTATTTAGCCTAAGTAATATTTAATTATCTGTTCCTAGTTAATTGATTAGGAGATATATGGTAATTCATTTCAGTCTGCATATAATTTTATGCGTAAATTTTACATTTAATAACATATGTTATGAGAAAATAATTTATTTTATGAATGCAGGCTAGGTGCAAGAGTTCACAGGACATCTCTATGTTTATAAGACATCTCGAGATTAGTTTGGACGTCTGAGAACCTCTATCGTAGACTCATTGCAATCCACACTTTTTAAGATGTCTAGATTGTTTATTGGACATCTAATAGCGTACGGCCAAAACTTATCTTCTGTTCCAACCACTCACGATCTTCATCAAGTGGTTGGAGAGGCTTCCACCCAAAGAAACAAATAGACGAAGGAGTTTTTAAAGAGAAGGCTGGCCATCTTCAAAATCCTCCCCTACCTGACGGGGATAGTCTCCCTCCACCGTAATCTTTGCCTACACTGTGAACTTCAGCGAACACCGTGGCCCTACATCCTCAACATTGCCTCTCCTTCACCAACTCCGCGGCGTGCACGGTGATAGCGTGCGTGCTTCCCTTATCCTGTAGACATCACCACCACCACAGCAGGTGCACCTCGCCCACTGCCATCCTCTTCCTTCTACATCACCGTCAACCTCCCTTCACCGTAGCCTCCCCCACGACCAGAACACCATCACCTTCATCCATCACCAGCGCCTAAGCCCCTTCCCTCTCCACGCAAGCCAGCCATCCACCGCCAACCCTTCCTCTTCTTTTTCCTCTTCTTCAACCTGCCTGCAACTTCCTGAAGGAACCCAAAGCCTTCATCGCCCCCTCCACGCAGCCACCACCGTCGACCACCATCTTCACCGCCAACACCACCAAAGCTCTCCTAGCAATCCGTCCAACCTTCCTCGGCCACACGCACGCCTAGCAGCGTAGCCACTTGTGCGCGCATGCAACATCAGGACACTATGTCGTCCGGCGACTCTGCCTCCGTCTGACCACCGACGGCCGCCTCTCACCACCCCACCACCATCATCTTGAAGCTCACCTCCCGACCGACCTCTACCGACCATCCTTCCCACCGATGAGCCTCCTTTCCCTCATGCAAGCAGCAACAAAGTTCCACCCCTGTTTCGTTACAGGCCCAATTAATATTTACGCATAATGCCATTGTGAGATGCACTGTTCATTTATTTATCCAATTATTATATTCAGATTTGCATGAATGTCCCTCATGTTTATTTGAATAGCGAATAGTTGCATCTCTTAACTAATTGACTATGGAATATTGGCTATAGGGAACGGATTCGATTTTGATTTATATTGATGACATTTGCTAATACTAAGATCATGATTCACATGTTTCCATTGTGGTGATTTTGCATGTGCACCCTTACATTATTGATTACTTGTTTAAAATGAGAACTTATGTTGAAAATAAGTTACATTAGTTAGCATGTGCACACGTTGAGTTTCCCGAATAAACGAGACATCATTAACTAGTTTAATGGGCTAATTCCTCCCTGTGGAGACGACCTAACTATTTTCATGGTTGAATTTTGAATATTAAATATTTTGAAAAGTAATTTTCTACCATGCAACGAACCATAACGACACGTCATTTCATGTTAAAAATTTTATCAAAGACGAAAACCGCTCTTTGAAGATGCAATAGGATCAAAACATCGATATCCCTTTTGTGTCAAAGAATAACCCAAGAAAATAAATTTTACCGCTCTAGGTGCCAGTTTATCGGGTCTAGGACCAAGAAGATGCACAAAGGCAATGCAACCAAACACCTAAGGTGGTACATGAAATAACTTTCTATTAGGATGCAAAACTTGCCAAGAGATCTGTTCATGTAGGTTATAGTTTAGCAACCTGTTAATAAGAAAACAAGCGGTTAACACCGCATCCCCTTAATACAATGAAGGTAGAGAATGATGAATCAACAAAGTGTAAGCAACATCAAGCAAATGCCTATGCTTCCTCACAACCACACCATTCTACTGAGAGGTATAAGCACAAATACTTTAGTGTATAATGCCATTGGACTTATAAAAGGATTTTAAATGGGTAATAAAAAATTTCAATGCATTATTTGTTGAGAGAATTGAGTGGTTGTTTAGTGCCACATTGGAAACTGTGGCACTGTGTGAGTGGTGGCCTATAAATAGGCATGTACTCCTTCAGTTATTCTTTGAGAAGAAATACAAAGAAAACACACCCATAGGATGCTTCTTCCATGGTTTTCTCCTCGCTCCTTGTGAACGGGGTTTCCACGTAAACCTAAACGTTTCATGATTGTCTATTGCTTTGATATAGGCTTTCACACTATTTAAATATTTCAACTTGGTATTAGAGCATGTTCATTCCTTTGGTTTTATCCTTTATTGCATATATTTTTTATTGTTCAGGAGTTATTATTCTTGATGAAGGATCAGATTGATAACGCCGCAGGGGATGCCTCCACGCCCATGGAGAGTTGGTCGGCAGGGAGCCGACATGGCTACTAATGGCTAAGGAGGAGAAGAGGTGGCAGCAGGCGATGCAGCTTGTTAGAAATAGGGGCAACGGCCTGGATAGGGGGATGCGATGTGGTGCCTCCTTGTCTGCAACATGCAGTGCAACGCGCCTTCAGGATCCACTTGGATCCCTACATCGAGGAGATACGGTGGCCATATCCACGCTGCAGGCAAAGGAGTAGGACTACGGCTCAGATGGTGGAGAGGCACGTGCTGAAGGAGATGATCTCAGTGCTACACGAGGCCCGACCCTATTCGACACGAGGGACGCGAGGCGTGACATTGGTGGCATCACCCAGACCGAATTGGAGAAGATCGCGGTGCCATGGCGAGACCGAGGATAAAGGAAGATGGCAGCGATGCTGTACGTCTGTCACGTTGGATCGAGATGGAGACGAGGCAGCACTAATGGCGGTCCGAGAAGAGGCATGAAGATGGCAGGGAAGTCTCGCGGTTATGGGTTGTGATTTCCGACACCAGTTGAGGCAAGACCTCGTGCGACAAACATGGCAGGTATCTCGCACACGATCGCGAGAAGAGTGCCGCAAATCACGGCTTAATAGCTCGCGTGACCTCGATGAGGAAGCTGAAGAAGAGACACAGGCGCAGGCGGCAGCGACGACTGCACGACGAAGAGGCGGCATGCGAAGCACGCGATGCCCAAAGACCGCAGCTGAAGGTGGCAGCCAGAGCGGATGCGATCTGAGGTAGTGATTGGAGTGGCCGCGGGAGTTGGCAATGGGAGCAGCCACCTTGCCTTGTTGATTTGGTTGCCCTGAACCCTAAGGGGTGACCAAGGGTTCCCGAGGGTGGTTTAAAAAAAAAATGACAAAAAAGGGGCAAAAGAAAAAAAAGAGAGGAGAAAAAAAAAGACATGGAAAAAAAAAAGAAAAGGAAAAGAGGAAAGAAAGAAAAGGAAAGAAAAAAAATGAAATCAAAATAAAAAATTGATGAGGTTTATGTGTAAGAAAAGAGATGGAGAAGTCTTTTCTAGGTTTTATTGGTTTGAGTTTCTTTTCGTTGTTATTGTCTTCTCCCATACGAGTATGGGAGAAAGGGAGAGTGTGGGAGCTTGTTGTAGTCACCCATGTTTGGTAGTTCCTTTGTTGTAGTCCCAAGGTACAATGGGTGACATCGGGTACCGCTATGGACTTGCAGTCCTAAGACACGATAGCATCCTCTAGTAGTTGAGGTGACATCGAATACTGCTACAGACTTATTTAGTAGCTGATCTTCACATGAGAAACCAAACTCTAGGAGGTCCAGAATTTCGAGGTCTCCACAGAAAGGAAGAACCATTTTCGAGGTCCTCAGAGGAAGGGCCCAGTCATTTTCTATGTGGGAGATGCAGTTTTGAGGTTTTCAGAGGAAGACCCTTTTTAGGGATACTGAACGGGAAGTCATCAGGACCAGATCTTCAAAGACAACCACAATTCCTTCAGCAGCTTCAGCTTATATTCCCTCCTATGTAGAGTGGGTTTCTTTATGTTACAAGCTGAGCATTCCATGCTCCAACTTGAGGGGGAGTGTTAAGAGAATTGAGTTGTTTAGTGTCACATTGGAAATTGTGACACTTTGTGTGTGAGTGGTGGCCTATAAATAGGCGTGTACTCCCTCAGTTATTCTTTAAGAAGAAATACAAAGAAAACAAGTCCATAGGGTGCTTCTCCCATGGTTTTCTTTCCACTCCTCACAAGTGGGGTTTCCACGTAAACCTAATCGTTTCATGATTGTCTATTACTTTGATTTATACTTCCGTGTTATTTAAATATTTTTTAACTTCATCGTAATGAAATATCTTAATTACAATGGAAAACTAGGTCATTATTTCAATGACAATTTTCAACAATGTTTCAAACATCAAACTTATTCATAAGAAAAACCCAAGAAACCCTAGATAAATCGTCAACGATCACCAAAAAATATTGATGGCCTAATCGATTAGAAGTCTATCTAGGACCCCAAACATTTATATGAATAAGCCAAAAAATAGTAAACCCAATATGCAAAGGCACCATTGGAATGGAGATCCAGAAACACTTTCCCCATGACTAACAGTAGCAGCAATAACAGGTGCACGACTCAAACGGTCAACCCCCCCTTCTTCACGTCCTCCACCAATCATCCCCCCCGTAAACTTATCCTGCAATACATATGAATATGCATCAAATATAGCTCGACAATTTAATTCCTTGGTAATACTACTAACTGAAAGTAAGCTGACGAAAACCTGATACGTAAACAACATTAGATAATCTTAAGGTAGAAGATAGGGGAACATCTCCCTTTCCAGCTATAGGAGAATGTCCACCATCAGCAACCTGCACGGTTCTTCCTAGTGCAACAGGACTCATAGCAGGAGGCAAGATGTGGTCTCCACATAAATGTATTAAAGCTCCTGAGTCAACTAACCATTCACTAGATCTGATAGGAAAGGAGGAGCACACCAAGTCAATACCTGAGGAGGAAGGGGCAAACGCTGCAAAATCTACAGGCTAGGAAGTGAAGGCATGTGCAAGCTGGAAAAACCGCTGAAGAAGATCATCAAATTTAGCCTTGGAAACCACCTCTAGTGACACATCTGAAGTATATGTTGCCTAATTACCAATGGCAGGTTTGCCACGCTTCTGCAAGCATGTAGCCGCAATATGCCCTACTCGACCACAATATGTGCAAGGAGTCTGGTTACGACCCCTGAATCCACGTCCATGGCCATGACCACAACCATGAGCAAAAGGTGCATCTCTACCATGCCCAGGAATCACAGCCAAAGCAAAGGTTTGACCCATAGTATCGACCATCGAAGTCTGAATGGCAATCCAACTGAGCCTACTATAGGTCTCCTCCGGTAATGGGAGCTCTAATAGACTCAAAATTTGTTCCTTAGCTGCTATGAATTCAAGACCAAGACCTAAGAGGAACAAGGAGACCACTAACTACTTGAAGTCACACCATGAGATGTAGGTATAGCCAGGCCTATAAGAGTTCTCTCCAAGAGACCCTTCACAATGGAATAATATTGTCCCAATGTCCTTCCTGACGAAGATGAAAAAACTCATATAGACCAGGAACACGCTAGTGGAATTCTTCTCATGAGAATGTCTCACAAAGAGAATCCAACATTTGCTTGGTTGTTGTGTAGTATATGATTCCATCACCAATTCTGGGAATAACGCAATTCATCATCTAGGAACATACCATCGCCTTATCTCTGTCCCAATTAGCATTTGCACCTATCCTCTGTTCAGGTTCTAGGCTACTCAAAATGTGCTTCCCATGACCAAAGAACAGACTCTTGTAAGTCTCGATGTCCACTGTGGAGTCCGAAGTGACTTTAGATGAACTTGAAGAAGCCATCTCTCTTTCCCACAAACCCACACCACTTCAGAACTATTCAAATCACCAACTCAAGCACCAAACATATAATTTATGGTATGAAACCATAAAAATCAAGGTCACCACGATAGAGACCCCTTTAATCCGATCAAAGACATTAGATCGGAGGTGCTTAGAGGCCACCGAGCAACAGATCTACCACCAGCAATTTGCTAGTGACTGGTTCTACCACCAGCGGCGATGCTGATGGTCTTGAACAGTCACTAGCAGCGGTGGTGGGGGATAAAACTGCCTGGGTTGCAGTGCTAGAACCGACTAAGGCAGCCCTGGTTTGTCAAACAAAACGAACCAGAGGCTAGGATGGTGCTAGAGGCTAGGGCAATGCCAAGATGAAGAGACTTGGCGACACTTGTGGCTAGAGTAGCACCAAAGAGGCAGCTGGGACTGATTAAGAGTTATCAGTGACCCCACAAAGATAGGCTGGAGCGACGTCGGACGATCTACACCATCAACAGTGACACAGGAAGCGCATGGGGCACCAACGAGGGAGATCAGCAATGGAAGGAGGATTGGGGAGACCGGTGGAGAGGTTTGGAGGCTTATTTGGGTGGGATATCGAGAGCTCTAGTCTAGGACCGTCGCTTTGATACCAAGTTATGAGAAATGAATGATCTAATCATATTCCAAAACCCTACCTCTCTTTATATAAAGAGAAAGGTGGGACAAATTACACCATAACTCTATATGCATTGTCCTTTGCTAAAGTCACATGAAAGAGGCATTATTTTAGAGCACCATAGGGATTTTCATGGTAGTCATTCTGGTAAAGCAAAATGGACTACCACTATCCATAAAGTTTCAAAGACATTTGGAAACAAACACAAGGCCTAAGACCCACCTAATTAAGCACCGACCAAGAATCGCCTGTGGACCTTCATGTTCTCCTCCCAACCACAATAGTAGGGGCCAACACCTTCTATACCTCCCTTGAAGCCCGACATACATGAAGACAAAGGTTACACAAGAACAAATGCTTGTTGAGGCCCTTGAAGCATCATTGACCAGTGCCAACCAATAGTCATAAGCAAGATGGTTACGCAAAAGGCAACATAAGCACCTTAGACAAATCACCCCAAACAAAGCTCCTTACACCCTTCACGCATAACAACCAAGAGGCAAAAATCCTCAAGGAAGCCACTTCCTTGCATAAGAGTCCACAACCCACCATCACCCTTCTCTTCACATACACTCTCCCTCATTGCTTAATGCCTCTAAGCTAATTATGCTGAAATAAAATCACAATATCAATAGCACCATATAAAGAACTTAATTCATGGAAGTAAAAGTAATAATACAATGTTTTTTTCCTACCTATAGCCTCCTGATCCTAAAAGTTGTGGGACGAAAAATCCAAATATTGCCACTATATAGGTCTTAATGTAATCAAATCGCCTGCCAATTCAATATAGCTCACAAACAATGCTCTCCCTCTGCACAAAGCATGTAATCCTCAGCTTGTTACAAAATAAAATTATTCCATCCACATACACAAAATTGATGAATAAGATGTATCTAAATCATGATTCATTTCAATTGACCATGATGACAACAAAGACATTTCACAAATCATGTTGGAAAAGAGGTAGAATACTGTAGGGCTGAAGAGTTGGAGAATGATTCTTTGTGCACCCATGTTGGGCACAAGTCTCCTTGACATGTAGGTTGCTGAACTTTCACTTAGGCCTTAACGACAACAAATGCTGATGGATCCCTAGGTTTTAACAGTTTCCCTATCTTCTACAAGAAGGTCTTCTGGGAGGTGGTGAGGAGGGTGTGGTAGCAGTGATAAGGGAATTCATGGCAGTAACCATGATTTCAACCCACTAAATAAGTGATCAGAGAATTCATGGCTTTTGTATGCGTTAGGAAACATTCCAAGTATTGTAATATGATTACATTCTTCCTCTGAATAAAAAAATTTATTTGATTTTCAGTAAATGAATTAGATTCCTTGGTACGAATAAGGTAACATACTTAGCCAGATCAAATAAACCCGATGAATGATGATTTAGATATCTAAATGGTTTAGAGGAGTCAACAACACATCAAGAAACTATCTAATTTGACCATATGTTTTCGATCTGAGTTGGGATGACAACCTTCTGTAGAGGTTGTCGCCTAATTGATGTTCTTGAATGAAGATTCAAGGATTATCATGCGAGCTGAGTTAAGGAATTAACTTGATGAAACAAGAGATAGTGGAAGTCTTTCTCCAATGCTGTCATGGAGAAGGCATATCATTTGATCTGAGACAGATACGTGTCTTTGTTCACGAAAATGTGCATTTAGTGGATCGATAGTAGTTAAAGAAAACAAACTTCCTTAGGTTGCCAAGAAATCCATACACCTCTATATAAGTGTGGGAAAAGTACACCATAGACACACTGCACAAAATAAAATAACACAACACCCCTTATAAACATAAACATAACACTCCCCCTCAAGCTGGAATATATATATCCATCATGCTCAGCTTATTTCTAAACTTCTCAAACTTGGGACGTGGCAACGGCTTGGTAAACATGTCAACAGTCTGGTCTGAGGACACAAGACAAGTAGTACGAAGCAGACCCTGTTGAATCAAACTCCTAGTGTAATGACAATCCACTTCCACATATTTTATTCTTTCAAGGAATATAGGATTGTTTGCAATGTAGGTAGCAGCCCGGTTGTCACAAAGCATTTCCATAGGATCCTAAACATCAACATGAAGATCTCGTAACAGAGATCCGATCCATATTATCACAGCAGCAGTATGTGCCATGGACCTGTACTTCGACCCAGCACTAGAGCGTAAAACAATACTTTGTTTCTTGCTCCTTTAGGTTACCAAGTTCCCAGCAACAAAGATACAGAAACCAGTAGTAGACCGCCTATCCCCGACATCACCGGCATAATCTGCATCTGAATTGGCAACAATGGTCATAGGTCCCTTTCTCTGAAAAAGACTCCACCTGGACATCCCTTGATGTATCTCAACACCTGCATCACAGCCTACCAATGAACCTCAGTAGGGTTATCAAAGAACTGACACAACCTCCCCACTGCAAGGCTAATATCTAGCCTAGTGATAGATATAACAACTTCCCCACTAGCTGTCGATATGCCTTCTTGTCTTTTAGCTTCACATTATCTTCAAATAGATGAATTTTAAGATCCATTGGAAAATTTGCATCTTTGGATCCTAGCATGCCCGTCTCCTGAAAAATATCAAGGGCATATTTCCTCTGCGACATAACTGTCCCTTGCTTACTTATAGCAAACTCAATGCCTAAAAAATATCTCAGCTTCCCAAAATCTTTCATGACAAACTGGTGTGCCAAGTATTTCTTCATTTGAGATACACCCTCTGCATCATCACCTGTAAGAATAAGATCAGCAACATACACAAGTAAAGCCATTGTACCCCTACTGAATGATCCGATGAAGATCTCTACATCCCAATAACAGACAATACCTCAGACAGGCGATGGAACCAAGCTCGGGGGCTCTGGTTAAGACAATAAATGGCCTTACGAAACCTGCATACACACTCTCCTTGAATCTCAAAGCCAACTGACTGCTGCATATATATCTCTTCCTCCAAGTCTCGGTACAAAAATGCATTTTTAGCATCCAATTGATGTAATTGCCATCCAGAATGAGCCGCAACAGAAATAAGAATTCGAATAGTAAAGAGTCGTGCAACAGGGGAGAACGTGTCAAAAAAATCCACCCCATATGTCTGCGTGAATCCTTTGGCCACTAAGCAGGCCTTATACCTTGAAATAGACCCATCCAGGTTGTATTTCAAGGTAAAAATCCATCTGGCTCCAACAAGATGCGCGCCAGACAATAAAGGTGACAACTCCCAAGTACCTCTGGTAGTAGGTGCAGGCATCTCCTCCTCCATAGCTGCCTTCCAGTGTGGATGTAGTAAAGCTAGCTAGTACGAGGTAGGTAACTCAGCACTAGAAACAGCAGCTGTGAATGCATGAAACTCCGAACTCAGAGAATCAGTAGTAACACCACTCCCAGCAACACGATACTGGGCACAAGATCGCGGAGCCTTCCTAATAGCAATAGGAATATCTTCATAAGTACTCATGAAATCAGGACCTGGTGAACTATCCTCAGGTGGCAAACTCTTACCTGCTACATCTACTGACACTGCGCCTAAAAAAGTCTCCTGAGTGGAAACCACCTCTAGGTTATCAACACTAACCTAAGGAGTCTGTGGAATAGATGGAGGGGTTTTGCCCTATACACAACTGGCAACTAATAGGTGACACTTGAAAGTCCATCTGCTGTGCTGGCCTGAATGTGCTGGTAGGTGGCTCATCAACTTGAGAAGGGCTACTAGTATCTGTGAATATACAGGCACATTCTCCGGCACACTCCGCACCTGTCAGGCAGCAACAGAAAAATAAGATACTACTTTATGAAATGTGACATCTACACTAATATAATGTCTCTGAAGTAAGGGATCAAAACACCGATACCCCTTCTGAATACAAGAATAGCCAAGAAACACACACTTGACTGCTCTAGGTGCTAATTTATCACGCCCAAGTCCAAGGAGATGTGCAAAAGCCACGCACCCAAATGTCTTGGGTGGAAGATCAAATAACTCATCATTTGGATAAAGCACCTTCCATGGTATCTGCTTGTGAAACACTGAGGAGGGCAATCTATTAATAAGGTAGCAAGCAGTGAGAACTGCATCTCCCCAATAGTTCTGTGGCACACTGTTATGGATAAGAAGAGCTCTGGTCATATCAAGGATATGTATGTGCTCTCTCTACGACTCCAATTTGCTGAGAAGTGTGAGGACAAAAAGTCTGATGAATTATACCATGTATGCCATAAAATTCAGTCAACCGACGAGTACAAAACTCTAGTGCATTATCAGATTTGAGAGTCTTGATGCAAACATCAAACTAATCTTTTATCATCAACACAAACTTCTCAATCAGTGGACCTACTTCAGACTTACTCATCATGAGAAGTAGCCAAGACAATCTAGAAAAATCATCAACCACAATCAAATACTACTGATGGCTTGCTCTATCAGGAGTCCTATTGGGACGTTAAACATCAAGATGCATTAATAGAAAACATGAAGTTGAACGTGGTCCTCTAGCAGCTAGAAGGGAAGATCTATGGTGCTTCCCAAGTTGACATGCATCGTAGGAAAGTTGTGTAATTGGGGACACATGAGGAATAAGCCAGCGTAACTTTTCCAAAGAAGGATGATCCAATCGTCTATGCCACTATAGAGCACTCCTATGTCATACAAACCCGACATGCAGCAACCATAAGACCCTTGTGAAGTCGGTAAACTCCTCCATATCCATTACCAATAATCTTCCCTATCATTCTATCCTAGAAAATACATCCACGCTCATCAAAGATGACCCGACAATTCATCTGCTTAATGATCTCACTGACAGAGAGCAAGTTCAAGGATAAGTCTGGAACAAACTGAACATGATTAAGCTACATAGAAGGGGTAACATTAATTTCCCCTTGACCACTAATAGGAGCAAGTCCCCCATCAGCCACCTGTACTGTACGACCCCGGGAGACAGGTTGAATCTGTCCAAAGCACTACAGATTCCCGGATAAATGATTGGAAGCACCTGAATCAATCAACCATGTCACACCAATTGTTTGAGTATCACCAACGGCAGTTCCTAATGCATTCTCTGACTGAGGCACTGAACCACACTGCCATAAACAAAGTTCAACGTGCCACAGAAGGATACACACCCCTGAACTTCTTCACACTTCAGATCTGAAAATTGACAGAAAATGGGGACTACACACCCCAACAAATATACCAACTGAGGAATACACACCCCAAAAAACTCCGCTCACACGTGGTCAATACTCAAGGGGACTACACAACCCAAAAACATGCATTAAAGGAGAATACACACCCCAAATCTAATAGTTAAGATCGGAAAATACCATCACATCATCCTTCCGAAAGATCCTTGGCTTCAATACTCCAACTACAATCCAAAGATCTTCCAATCAGACACAAGGTAGAGATGTGCCCTTTCTCTGCTGCGAAACACCAACAGCATGGGAGAGCACAAAAAATCAGTGGCTAGGCCTGGGCGGTGGTGGCAGGTGACCTAGGCGGTGGTTGCAACAGCTCTTCCGGGCGCTGACCTCCTACTGTTGTCACCACCAGCAGCGGTGGCCCGCTACTGCAGCTGGCGACGGCGGTGCCCCTGCGCTGCTGCTGCTACTGTTGGCGGCGGCGGCGGTGGCCCGGTGCTGCTGTTGCTGCTACTAGCATCAGCAGTGACCTGCTGCTGGCCTACTGCTGCAACAACTAGTGGCAGCAGTCAGTGCTGCTGCTGCTGTGGCGGTGGTCGGGCGCCGGCATGGCCGCCGATGATGGCAGCGGTAGCTCCGACGAGAAGGCTAAGGTAGGGTTAGGATTTTGTTTTTCGTAGTCCCCAACCTTGGCTCTAATACCAAGTTGATGAAAACAAACTTCCTTAGGTTGCCAAGAAATCCCTACACCTCTATATAGGTGTCGGAAAAGTACACCATAGACCCACTACACAAAATAAAATAACACAGCACCCTTTACAAACATAAACATAACTCAACAATAGTAAATGCACTCACCTTGGTGCCAATACTCAAAAGCTAGTGCATATGAGAAGGGGCAAGAGATGCATGATTTCTCAAAGGGATCGCACAAGTCTATTACATAGGTGTATGTAACAGGCTTGAGGCATAAGCCCGCAACTTGTATATTAGGAATAACAATTCCACATGTGATCATAAAGTCTTGCTCAAACTCAAGGCAAGAAGAAAGAAGAACCTTTAGGAAAGGTTCTGACCTTCATTCTCGTCCCAATGATGTAAGGATATGTCAATAATTATATTATCTTATAAATATCAAGTATGATTAGATCCCCACCCTTCAATTGAGATCCAAGGGCTGCCATTAAATTAGGTATAGCCATGGAAATCCTATAAATGTATCTCATGTGCAGCCCTAATGACTCAATACTTAATCCCACCATCAACCATCGAGAACCCTAGCCATCAGGAAAGATGAGAGGAGCAACCCCATTGTAGCAAGTAGTCCAAGGCTCTTGCCAGACAACCTACCATGTTGTAGTCAGTTAGCCGATTGCAAAATCAATCGTCCAACAACTGAAGGAGAGTCCATCAAGGTGAGACACTTTGCACCAGCGCTTCTCTCCATCAACTGGTCGACCAATCTCTCTAATTGGCCATTTACAGCAAGTCTTCTTGACCCTTTTGAAGGGTTATTTAGCATGCACTTGAGGAACGAGGTGAGGGGTAACTTCAAGATCGCGAAAAGTTCACAGTCCTCATTCGAGATCGTCTCTTCACGACACGAAGGATCTGATCCACCTGTCGTAGAGAGGGAATCCAGGGATTGCTAGGACTTATCCTATGAGGCACTACACGTGAGGTGCTACACCACGCCACTCACAAAGGTATAACCTCTATACTTGTAGGATCGCATAATGGAAGGAAAATAGTTCCTCTCATTTGATTTCTATTTAGAGTATTTTATTGTGCATTCACTTCTTGGATTTTGGCATCAATCCGATCTTGTTGTGAGAAAATTTTAAAAGTACTTGTTTTCACACTTTCGCGATGTCGTGGGTCAATTTAATTGAACCCTTCAATGACATAAGAGCTTTGGTGAGTTTGATTTTGCAAAGAGTCGCAAAATTAGGGTTTTATTCGCACCCATTTTGTAACTAGTCATTTGATTGTCTAATCATACGATCGGCTACACTTGAATCATACATCTAAATGGCGACTCAAATGCCTAATTTGTGAAGCCTTATGTGCTTAATTTCTGAAATCAAACACATAGGATGACATATCAAGTAATCAATCAATAGGTAGTTGTACCCAATGACTACTCAATGATTGATATTACTGTTGAAACCTAATTTCACTTCTATTTTATGTTTTGATGTTAACAAAACTATTTTAAAACTAATGAATTTATGAAGTGTCATTTACAGGAAATCATAGGATTTAGGAAGTACGAAAGAAGTGGTAATGATATGAAGAATGAAGATTGATTTCGTATATCTTGTAATTTAGATTTTGTATGTCTCCTAAGAAGAAAAATGATTTAGGAGTTAAAATGAAAATAGAGAATTAGGAATCACACTTCCGTTCTATTATTCGTTTGAAAATCTAATATCGTTTCTTTGTCATATTTATCGTAAATTTGCATTCAAATATCACTTAGATTGACGAACAAAACTTATTCAAGGTACTTGTTGCAAGTACCGGTACTTGTTGCAAGTACCGGTACTATGCACCAATACCGATATCTGCTAAGCACAGATTTAGGTCCTAGTCCCAAACTATGAACAAGTCTGATACTCATCATGAGTATCGGTACTAGGTGCTCACAATTTTTTGACATAGGTAGTACCTGGACTTTACAAGTACCGGTGAATCTAGGTCACAGTCTATATCTTGACCCGAATCTGTGAGTAACAACTACCGGTACTTATCATGAGTATCGGTACCTAATGACTTAGTTGGTACTCAACTATAAGCACTGAGTACCGGTACCCAGGCTTTGTTGGCTGACTACTGGTTAACTGTGAGCAATCAGTATCGATACCACAACTTTAGTACCGGTACCAACTAACCATTATGCCTAATTTAAACAACTATTTTGCAATTAATCCTATCTCTAATCTTCCCATTTTACCCCTAATGACTAGTAATCGTAGGGAAGGTGTTTAGTGACTTATATAAATACCTTGTGTGTGTCATTTGCACATAACACAAGCATAAAAAATCTCCTTACTCAAATTTTCCGATTTCTCAATTCTAGCTGCAAGGGTTGTTGATTTGTTGCATTCTTTTCAAGGTGATGCACTCTTTGCAACAAGTCATTTCAGGCGAATTCATTCTTCATAGTAAAATCTCTCTTTTTCGCTTTCGCGTTTTTCGCTAGATTGGTACATAAACTTTCAATTGAGCTAATTCTTGTTGTAGACTTAGGAACTAAGTTGTAAGCTAAATTGTTTCTTGCTTACACCTGTATCTTTATGTTCTTATCTAATCTTATAATTGCGTTGAGGTAACCCGTTAATTACCTCTGTTTATAGTAAATTGATTCCCTCCAGGTTGAAGTAATCGGGTTAAAAATCCTACGTCGGGAGACTTAGTGGAATACCCAAGTGAGGGGAACCACTATACATCTGGTATTATATTTTGCGGTTTGCTTTATTCGCATAACTTTTGTTTACCATACTATTCATCCCCGCTTCTAGTGTGCTTGTGCCTTTTAGATCCTACAGGTGGCATCAAAGCAATTTACGAGAAGTAAAAAATCTCACTCGCGATGGCATCATCAATCAAGCGCACCGAAGGCCAGTCATCCACACGTGCTCCTTATGTCAATGGGACGGACTATGGGTACTGGAAAAAGAGGATGCAAGTCTTCCTCAAGGCTATGGATGAGGAGTTGTGGACCCTCATTCAAGAGAGATACACTGATTAGGAGCTGCAAGAAGGAGTAGCGTGGACGGCGGATCCGAAGAAAAAGATCGTGAGCAATGCAAAGGCAATGAACGTACTATATTGTGCGTTATCAAAGGAGTTTAACCGTATCTCTGCTTGCAAATCCACATACAAGATATGGAACACACTGCAAGTCACCTACGAAGATACTAACAAGGTAAAAGAAACACACATATCTATTCTAATAGAAAGTTGATTGTTTCAAGATAGAGAAAGGTGAAACAATCAAGGCGATATATACGAGATTTAGGGATATCGTCAACCCTATGAAGAATTTGGGAGTGAAGTTAATTGAACTTATAAGAAAGATCTTAAGATCTCTTACAAGTGATTGGTCTCCAAAGTCAATGGCGATTCAAGAGACAAAGGACCTTTCAGTCCTTTCTCTTGATGATCTGATTGGAAGACTCGTGGCCAATGAGGTTCAACTGAAGAATATTAAGAAAAAGGAGGAGAAATCTGTAAGCAAGAAAGAGCTTGCTTTCAAAGCTCTAAAGGAAGACTCAGATCTCGAAGACTCTGACTCCGACGAAGAAGAGCATGCTCTTTTAACAAGAAGATTTCGACGATTCATTCAAAAGTAAGTAAAAGAGTAAATAAATTTTCAAATGACTAAATGCAAGAAAAGGGGACATGTACGAAAACATTGTCCAATAATCAAGAAGAAAAAGAAAGAAAAGAAGATAAAGAAGTTGATCGCAAGAAGAAGATTTCAAGAAAAGCGTACAAAGCTACTTGGGATGATAGCCATTCCAACACGAAATCCACCTCTAAAGAATATGAGGAAAATGAAGTTACTCATCTATGTTTGATGGTAAACGATAATAGCTCAGAAAATAAGGTAGATTCTGAAATTACTTTTAATGAATTATTGCAAGCATATGAAGACTTGCATTACAAAGCTAGGTTAATTAAAAAAAAAAATAAAGTTTTACGTAATAACTATAAGACTTTGGAAATAGAAAATTCCTGTTTAGAAATAGAATTAGATATAACAAAAGACACTAATTCACAATTGCATATAAAGATAGTAGAATTAGAGGATACTTATGAACATTTTGAGGGAACTTTAAACAATCTTAAAACTACTAGATTGAATACTGATTCTAAAGTTACTTTTAATGAATTATTGCAAGCATATGAAGACTTGTATTACAAAACTAGGTTAATTAAAAAAGAAAACAAAGTTTTATGTAATAACTACAAGAATTTGGAAATAGAAAAATCTTGTTTAGAAATAGAGTTAGATATAACAAAAGACACTAATTAACAATTGCATGCAAAGATAGTAGAATTAGAGGATATTTATGAATATTTCGAGGGAACTTTAAATAATTTAGAAACTACTAGATTGAATACTGATTCTGAAGTTACTTTTAATAAATTATTGTAAGCATATGAAGACTTGTATTACAAAGCTAGGTTAATTAAAAAAGAAAATAAAATTTTATGTAATAACTATTAGACTTTAGAAATAGAAAAATCTTGTTTAGAAATAAAGTTAGATATAACAAAAGACACTAATTCACAATTGCATGCAAAGATAGTAGAATTAGAGGATATTTATAAATATTTTGAGGGAAGTTTAAACAATCTTAAAATTACTAGATTGAATACTGAATTTTGTAATACATTAAAAGCAAAATTTCATGGTAAAAAGAATACACAAAATAAATCACATGCACCTAGGCATGCATGGATTTACCAAAAGATCAAGAATCCCAAGAATTATAGATCTAACACAAAAGTGATCTATAAATATAAGGAATTGAAGGGAACTAACCATCAAAGACCCAAAAGAAAATGGGTATCTAAATCAAATTTATTAAATTCTTTTGTAGGTGAAGAAAGACAAGTGGATCCTAGACAATTGGTGTTTCAAGCACATAACGAGACACTCTGACCTCTTTATCAAATTTACGAGAATTCAAGATGGACACGTTAAATTGAGCGACAGCAAACGTTGTCGCATTATTGGTGAAGGTACAATAGGTAATTCATCTAAACAGGTACAAAATGTACTTTTAGTAGAGAATTTAAAACATAACCTGTGGTGTTGTTTACAAAAATTGGATTTAAAATACTAAAAGGATGAACTAATATAATCTTAACTAAAGGTTTTAGATATGAAAATATCTATGCTTTTCATTTTTTACAAGAGAAATTTATGAAATATCTGCTTGCCACTAATGTTGAGGTGGATTTATGACAACGTAGGCTAGGTCACATAAATCACAAACATTTAAATAAGCTAGCAAAAAATGAGTTAGTAAGGGATCTACCTAAACTAACTTATAAAAAAGATGCATTGTACATATCTTGTGAACTCGGAAAAACGCACAAGGCTTCTTTTAAACCAAAAGACTTAGTTTCAACTACACACCCTTTAGAGTTTACACCTCAATCTATTTTGGCCAATACGATTTGAGAGTCTAAATTGATCAAAATCTTGCCTAGTTATTGTTGATGACTCCTCAATGTTCACTTGGGTCATCTTCCTGAAACATAAAGATGACTAATTTAACTCCTTCCTAAGTCTTGCTCGAAGACTTGAAAAGGAAAAATCATCTTCAATTCTTAGACTTAGGATTGATCATGGGAGTGAATTTGAAAATGAAAAATTTTCAAGTTTTTGTGTCAATTCTGGTATATCCCATGAATTCTCTCTTGAGCACCATCTCAAAATGGTGTTGTAGAGCGCAAGAATCGTACCCTATAAGAATGCATCCTAACTTTGCTCTTAGACTCTGCGCTTCAAAAATATTTCCGAGCTGAAGCCATTAATACAGCATATTACGTTCTTAATATAACTCTTTTAAGGCCTATTATTAAGAAAACTCCATATAAGTAATATTATAAGTCTCCTAAGGTCTCATATTTTAAGGTGCTTGAAAGTCGAAATTATTTATTAAACACACGAGATCGACTTGATAAGTTTGATGCTAAAGTGATGAAGGCATCTTTATTGGCTATTCAACAAGAAGCAAAGCTTATCGAGTCTTTAATAAAAGGACTTTCGTTGCTGAAGAATTCTTACATGTTTCATTTGATGAAACAATTTTAGGAGAACCAGAACCAAATCATATAGAGTCTGATGATGAAGATACCCCCTTCATCGATGTATCAAAAATGAAAGATATACAAAATGTACATGATCTTCCAAAAGAATAAGTACGCCACAAGGATTACCCTCAAGGTCAAATATAGGTGCTATTGAACAATGTGTAAAAACCCAATCTCATTTTAAAGCTGATTTTGTTCTTAATACCTTTGTTTCTTAACTTGAACCCAAGAAAGCTGATGAGACATTAAAGGATGAATCATGGATTGTAGCTCTACAGGAGCTACTACAATTTACAAGGAACAATGTATGAGACTTGGTACCTACTCCTGAGGGTAATTCCATTATTGGAACCAAGAGGGTGTTCCGAAATAAATTAGATGAATATGGTTCAGTAATCAGGAATAAGGCCAGACTCGTAGCTTAAGGCTATAACCAACAGTTTGAAATTAACTTTGATGAGACATTCGCTCATGTTGCTCACTTGGAGTCCATACAGATGCTACTTGCCTTTGCAAGTGCAAAGGGCTTCAAGTTATTTCAAATGGATGTCAAGAGCGCTTTTCTTAATGGCTATATTAAGGAAGAAGTTTATGTTCATCAGCCTCCCAGGTTCGAGGACCCAACACACCCGGAGCATGTATTCAAGCACAATAAGTCGCTATATGGACTTAAACAAGCTCCTAGGGCCTAGTACGATAGACTTAGGTCCTTCTCCAAGATGGATATAGAATTGGAGTTGTTGATTCAACTCTTTTTGTAAAGGAAGGAAATAACATCCTGTTGGTTCAAATATACGTCGACGATATTATATTTAGATTGACCGAGTCCTTGTGTCGGCATTTTTGTGAGATTATGAAGACAGAGTTTGAAATGAGTATGATGGATGAACTCAGATTATTTTTAAGCCTCCAAATCCAACAATTAGGCACAGGTATCTAAATTAGTCAAACAAATATGCTTTTAAAACTCTCAAGAAGTTTGACTTTGAAAATGTAAATGGAAAAGAGACTCCAATTGCTCCATCTGCTTCTGCTGGTGAAGATTTATCTGGCAAGAGGATAGATGAAAAGAAATACCGGGATATGATAGATTCACTACTATACCTTATAGCCTCTAGACCTGATATTCTTTTTGCTACATGTTTATGAGCAAGATTCCAATCCGATACCAAGGAATCTTATTTAAATGGAGTAAAAAGAATATTTAGGTACCTAAATAACACAAGAGATCATGGTCTCTTTTATCCTAAAGCACAGACCTTAGATTTATTATCCTATAGTGATGCAGATTATCCAGCGAGTCGGACAGACCGAAAGAACACTAGCGGCACCTGTCATTTTATTGGAGAATCCTTGGTTTCATGGTTCTCTAAAAAACAAACATGTTTCACTTTCTACAACTGAAGCAGAATATATTGCTGCTTCACTTGCTTACTCTCCGGTCATTTGGATAAGACAGACTTTGTCCGATTTTGAATTATTTTTTACGCAATCCAAAATTCTATGTGATAATACAAGCGCAATTAATTTATCTAATAATCCAGAACATCATTTATGTACCAAACACATAGATGTTCGACATCATTTTCTTAGAGACAATGTACTTCAAGGTGCCATTCAGTTAGAATTTATAAATACACAATGCAGCAGAGAGATTCAGCTTTATAAAAAGAAAATTGAGACTTTGTACAATTAAAAAATTTTAAAATTAAAAGATTGATCGCTTTATAACTTGTTTGTAATTATAAAAATCCCTGAGGGCCTAACTACAATTTACCCATTTTTGTTAAAAAGGGGTATATTGCAATATTTCCATATTTCTAGAAATATCAAGGTGTTGTTTGCAATGTAGTTGCTTAACTTAGGATATTGACTGCATTATTTTTCCATACCTAAGTTCATTAATATTTTCTCAACCACTTAAGTGATCCTGTGACTAGCACATGACCCACCTCTTATAAAAAAAGACAAGTGCAAACACTTGCCTCATTTTGTTCTCTCCAAACCTAGTTCCCATTCTCTTCAAGAACCTCTCCAAACCCTAGCCAAAGAGAAGGGTCTCCTCCAAGTCTCTACTCTAATTCTCTTATTCCTTAACTAGATCTTGATATCATGGTTCATTCAACATCTTGTTTTTCCCTTTCCCTAAATCACTCCTACTGCTGCATTGTTTTTCTCATCGAGTACCAAATGGTACCAATACCCATCATCGATACCGGTACTTGCTGGGTGTAGCAAAGCCTACTTTTGACAGCAGGTACTGGTACTAATGATCAGTACTGGTACTCGCTCAATTTTCTAGTTGGAACTGCAACCAACTAACACCGATACTAATCACCAGTACAGGTACATACAGGCTTAGGTGTGTTTTTGTATGTACACATGAAAGGAAATATTCTGATTTTCTCATTGTTTCTCCTACTTTATTTGTTGCATGTTTGCAGATGACACCTAAATCTAAGAGTAAGGGAAAGGCAACTCAAGATGCATTTCACAAATTTTGTATCACTGAGGATGCCAAGTCCAAATTTGATTGGTATAAGGGCCTTAAGCTTCATCATTGTAGGCCTGTTGAGTGGAAAGACTTTTCACTAAATCTCTTTAACTTCACTACTCATCTATCTGAACAAAATCTCATGCATTTCTTTGATGAGTGATTTTTTGCGGATGTTCCTGAAGTTTATCCTGACATTAATTGTCTATTTTTTGCAAATCTCCAAGAACAAGACAATCAACGTCATCTTGTCTTAACTTCAAATATTTTTGGTCAAAAGATAACTGTTACACCAAAATTCCTATCCACCATAACACAATGTCCTAATGAGGGTCATGCTTTTAATATTCTTAAAGAGAAATTCAATGCTTCACAAATTCATGAAACACTCTTATTCCCTAGCTGTCAAGGAAAAGACTTGGTTGCCTCAAACATAACCTTATTTGCTAGAGTTCTATTCAGAATTTTAGCATAGAATCTAAGGGCCAAATACTCGGGATTCCACAAATTTCCTGTAGATATTTTACCCTTAATCTACATTATTATCACAAGTTTTCCTGTTAATTGGAACATGATATTCATCAATTTCTAAAGATCTCATTACCGTGCTTCCGCTCTACCTCTTGATATTCTTGTATCTCACATACTTATCAAGAGTAGAATTGATCTCTCTAACTTTATTCTGCTTAGAAAATGCTCTACTTCAAATTGTCCACTCTCTGGAAAATGATAGTGAAACCTGTTAGAGAGGGATCTAGTGATGATGAAGAAGTTGATCCAAATGCTCAATCTTCTCATCAAGCTCCTATCACATCCTTAATATTTGTTCCCTTAACTTATCCATATCCAGAAGCTGAAACGCCTTGGGTCAATTTGTCTCATATGTTTGGAGTTGATCCTAATATGATTAACACCATTAATTATATTGGTCAAAATGTTTCAAATCTCAACTTTGCTTTTTGTCACATGGAACGCAAGTTCCATGATCTTTCACTTTCTATTGAGTCCAACCATCTTGCTTCTTCCACTTAACATCCTAAGCAAAGGATGCATATTCAACCAAAAGCACATAAAGAATACAGTGAGAGACGGCAAAAGCATTTTCAAGACCCGTCTCATGTTTCCTCTCCAATGGCAAAGAACCTATTCTTCATAATGATGAAGAGGAAGAAGAAAATGAAGATGATGATGAGATTTCTTATGCTGAAAGTGAAGATGAAAATGAAGCCGAAGACGATGATGACGAAAATGAAGATGATGAAGTTGAATAAGATGATGATGGTGGTGGTGGTGGAATTAGCAGAAGACATGCTCAAAAGTATATCAAAAAACGACCTCGCAATTAGTCTACATTTTCTTGTATGAGACAATTTGAATATGTTTCCTTGGTTGTTATGACTTTCCAATATGTTTATGTTTGAGTTTATGCTCTTTATAATATATGACTTTAATTATCTTGCTCATAAGTTGATCATTTAGTTTCTCTACAATCTTTTCTCATGCTTGGTTATTGTCTATGCATAAGATTATAATTTTTTGTTTGATTGACAAAAAGGGGGAGAAATTGAAAATACATCATATTTAAAACAAGGAAGCTTAGTTTGAATTGGATGTTTCACTCCTAGTGGAGTTTTTCGTATTCTATCTTTTATGAGGTTTCTATTATTTTAAATATAGGTATTTCTATTGTTTTACCAACACCAAAAAGGGAAAGATTGTTGGAACTTAGTTCCACTTCTCTTTTATGTTTTGGTGTTAACAAAACTATTTTAAAACTAATGAGTTTATGAAGTGTCATTTACATGAAATCACAGGATTTAGCAAGTACGAAAGAAGTGGTTATAGCATGAAGAATAAATATTGATTTCTTATATCTTGTAATTTAGATGTTGTATGTCTCCTAACAAAAAAATTGATTTAGGAGTTAAAATCAAAATAGAGAATTAGAAATCATACTTTCATTCTATTATTCGTTTCAAAATCTAATATCGTTTCCTTATCATATTTATCGTAAATTTGCATTCAAGTATCACTTAGATTGATGAACAAAACTTATTCAAGGTACTTGTTGCAAGTACCGGTACTGTTCACCAGTACCGGTACCTGCTAAGCACAGGTTTGGGTCCTAGTCCCAAATTGTGAACAAGTACCGGTAACAGTTTGTTGACTTGGGTAGTGCCTAGACCTTACAGGTATCGGTACTAATCATCAGTACTGGTACATGTAAGTCAGTTTATATCTTGACCCGAATCTGTGAGTTACAAGTACCAGTACTTATCATGTGTACCGGTACCTAATGACTTAACTGGTACTCAACTGTAAGCACTAAGTACCGGTACCCATGATTAGTACTGGTACCCAAGCTTTGTTGGACTAGCTGCTGGTTAACTGTGAGCAGTTAGTACCGGTACCATAACATTAGTACCAGTACCAACCCATTGTACCTAATCTAAATGACTATTTTGCAATTAATCCTATCTCTAATCTTCCCATTTTGCCCCTAACGACTAGTAATCGTAGGAAAGGTGTTTAGTAGCTTATATAAACACCTTGTTTGTGTCAATTTGCACATAACACAGGCATAAAAAATCTCCTTGCTCAAATTTCCAGATTTCTCAATTCTAGCTGCAAGGGTTGTTGATTTGTTGCATTCTTTTCAAGGCAATTCACTCTTTGCAACAAGTCTTTTCAGGCAAATTCATTCATCGTAAAATCTCTCTTTTTCGCTCCAGTGTTTTTCGCTAGATTGGTATATAAACTTTCTATTAAGCTAATTCTTGTTGGAGACTTAGGAACTTAATTGTAAGTTAAATTGTTTCTTGCTTACACCTATATCTTTTCATTCTTATATAATCTTGTAATTGGGTTAAGGTAACCCGTTAATTACCTCTGTTTATAGTAAATTGATTCCCTCTGGGTTGAGGTAATCGGGTTAAAAATCCTAAGTCGGGAGACTTAGGTAGTGGAGTATCCAAGTGAGGGGAACCACTATACATCTAGTGTTATATTTTGTGGTTTGCTTTATTTGCATAATTTTTGTTTACCACACTATTATCCCCCCTTCTAGTGTGCTTGTGCCTTTTAGATCCTACAACTACATCTGTCAAACGTCTAATTTGACTGCCAAATGCCTGACTACAGCAGGAAATTGTTCCTATAGGATGCAATGTTGTAGTTAGCCGATCTATCCACAAATAAGTAGATTAGTTACTATGTAACCAGACATTTGATGCGTCGGCCAAACATCAGACTACTATGGAACTTGGTTCTGAAATTGTTCCTATTGTAACCGATCGACTGGCAAGAGTTGTTTGTTGACCGGACAGTATGTAGACCTTGATTTCTGGTATGTTTGTTAACCGAAATCGAATCAGAATTGATCCAACCATTGCAGAAAAACTCGATACATTTGTTAGAGAATATTCATTTGATTTTCCAAAATTTTTGTGGATTTGTTTGTGGTTTTGTTCGATGCCCGAATTCTGCTGGAGGTGATCTTTGTAGAGATAGCCATGTAATATTTCAAAATCAAACAAATCCTAAAAGACTGTTTTGAAAATTGATCTCAGAATTAAAGGATTTCAAAATAATAGGATGCCATTACATTCCATGTGATCTCAAATTAGGATTACAATTAGTAAAATAATCAATTGCACGTAATTAACTAGTAATCATAAGAGAAAAGGCAATCGCATCCCTCAACATATACTCTTACGGGTTTTTACCATTATGTCAATTTTATTCCACGATTTTGATGGTTTTATTGTGGAATATTTGTGATAATGAGATCATCTTAGGCATACAATGTAGGTATTGAGTTATTTTCCTATAATCCCTTTGATTTGGGAATTTTACATATGATGTAATTTTTATGCACGCGGAATACTCAATATATGTGATTGTGATGCATGTAATGCGATCTCAAACACGAAACATAAGATTAGAATACGATTCTATTTTTTTAGACTTGGTTGAGAATAGCAAATTTATGGGCTTAATTGAACTTTTTCTCAAATATGACCTAGTCAAATTCTCGGCAGGATCGGTTTCCTCTTTCAAATACATCAACGAATTAGTCATGGTGACGATGATTCATGATCCCCTTCAAGGCGAGGGAACAGTAATCACAGGGTTATGGCAATAGGTGTGACCTCCCCTCAGGATAGCACTAGCATAGCATGCACGTGAAGCGAGTCTGGCCATATATTTGTCTCTTGGCCATAGCTCCTAGCCCCTCGATTAGGTGCATTCAAGGGCTCATACACGTCGCCTATACGCTCAGCAACGGTCGACACATTATGTAGATTACACCAAACGACCACATCATACAGACATACAAGCTGAACTTGTGAGAAGAAAATGTTCCAACTTTTCATTAAATTGTATATGCAAGTCCTACACTGCTACACAATCTCATTAGAGAGAAGTCCTATCCCACTTGAGGCATTAGGGTCGGTGTGCCTCTTGATTTGAGTGTTAGAGTGGGAATGACATTCAAATTAGACTAAAGTGAGAAACCTTTGTTTTCAAAATCCCAACACAAAGAATCTTTCATACACTGGATTTTTAATCAAACATTTTCATTCTTTTCAGATGGAGAACCTCAACCCACTTAACCATTTACTAGAAAAGAACCAATTAACTAGTCAACCATATAGAATGGATCTGTAATCTCGAGCTCGTTCCGGAAGCTGATCGCATAGAGTGTGTGATCAAGCAAAACAAGCATGACAATCCTAGGAACCCTAAGGAGAGGAAATTTAATGCAATTAGGACAAGAACAATACATGTGCCTAGGTGTTATATCATTGGTTCACTCTCCACCGTGTTTTAAGAGCAACATGAGGAGATGAGAACTATCTCAGAGATCCTAACAAGCTTGAAGAAAGTGCTCAGGAAGATTCTTTCATGCAAGATGAAGGCAAGGACTTCGATGATGGAGCATGTTCGAAAATGTACGGACATATTTAAGAGCTCTAACGGTTAGGGATGGCAATTGATGATGAAACCCTTACGAATATCATCTTGCAATCGCTTCCAAGCTGCTTTACCAACTTCATCGTCTCATTTCACATAAGAAAGATGAAGACAACCACAACTGAGTTAATCTCCTTGCTTAAGTCCACAGAGGATATAATTAAAAAGGAGAGCCTACATGAGGCAACGGTTGCTGAAAGCAATGGACACTGACAAATTCAAGTGAAAGTAGGACAAAGGGAACAAATCCTAGAAAAAGAGCAAGTCTTTAGTTGCTTCCGCACATCTCGCTTCTTCCAAGAATAAGGACAAGATGACAGAAGCATGCCACATCTGCAAGAAGCCAAGCCACTAGAAACAAAACTATCTGGAGTATATGAAGCCCTTAGAGAATGACAAAGGCAAGGCTAATGCAGATAATACATCTCTTCTCATCATTAAAACCAACTTGCTCATTGGACGAGTAGGAAGTTGGGTTGTGGATTCTGGTACATCTGTTCATATCTACAATTTGTTGCATGGTTATGAGGTAACCAAAAGTCTTAAGAAGGGAGAAGTGCAAATCATAATGGAATCTGAGATAATGGTTATAGCAAAAGCCATAAGGACCTGCAGAGTCAAGATGCCTAAAGGGCACATCCTGCTTCTGAAAAAATGTCTCTTCGTGCCTCCCATTAAGAGGAACCTTTTGTCAATCTCTAAGTTAGTTAGATTCAGCTATTCTTTTTATATAAGACATTATGGTAAAGAAATTGCTTTTGATTTCATTACTTTGTATGAGACGGATGATTGTGAGTCTGTCTTGAATGCTTCTGCTGATTTGATTGAAAATCAAATGCCCAATAAGCATACTAGGGAAAATGCAGAGATATCCATTGTGATCTGGCATCAATATCTTGGACATGTGTCTGCTGATAGGATCAATAGACTCATAAAGGATGGATCCTTGGATTTTCTAAAGGTCCAACACTTACCTACCTATAAATATTGTATTCATGGGAAGATATCCAAATCACCCTTTCCAACATGACTTGCTAGACTTCATACATATGGATGTATATGGTCCATTTACTACTGCAACAAGAAATGGTCTACAATATTTTATAACCTTTACCGATGACCATTCATGGTATGGATTCATTTACCTAATGTGTCACAAGTTTGAAATCTTTGAAAAGTTTAAAGAGTATCAGGCGTTGGTTGAGAAACAAACAAGTAAAAGAATCAAAGCAATTAGTTCAGACTGAGGAATTGAATACCTTTATGAGGAATTTAAGAAATACCTCAAAGAAAAAGGAATCATCTTCGAACTCACACCCCCTACTAGACCACAATTGAATGGTGTCTCAAAAAGATGTAACCACACACTATTGGACATAATAGGGTCTACGATGAGCAAAGCGAAACTTCAACTTTACTTCTGGGGATATGCGCTACGACAACAGAATAAATTTTGAATAGGATTCCAACCAAATTCATCCCTAAAACTCTACATGAGATGTGCTATGAGAGGAAGACAAGGGTTGAATGCTTGCGCATTTAGGGTTTGTTGAGTTGTATGGGGCATTTTTTCATCTTTTTATTATTTCTTATATTATGTGGGGTTATGTAGTATTATTTTATAAAGGCACCTAGGGCTTGATGAATAAAGGTAAGTGCTCATTTTCTCCTAACATGGTACCAAAGCAACGATCCTAAACCAACGCTCTAATATCCCACCAACAATAGCCTCCAAACCCACCACCCAAATCCCCTCTCTCTTCTCCATCAGGCACCACCAGTGACTTACATCAACGTTGCCACCTGTAGGTGGCCTCCTCTAGTGTCGTCGCCTACAAGTGGGGCTCTCTTCCCCTCTATGCCTATGCCTAAAGGGGCAATGTTCTCCATCAGCGCCATCAATGAGTGGTTGACAGCAGCCCACATCATGCTACAATCAATCTCCTACATCTAGCACCACCTGCAGCCACTGCTGGGTGCTACAGTGGCCTGAAGCAACCTCTGCACCGCCACCAAGGGCGCTGTTGTAACCTGTGATCGCTCGTTGCGGTCTTCTTCTGACTGCTATTATTGCATAGTGCCTTTGTAGGAACTGCAACAGCAAAGAACCGACCTTTGCAAATCTACTCTAGCCCCAACACCCACCACTGAGTTCCCCTCTGCAGGAAGAAGCACTGCTAGGGCTTTGTCCTGCCCTAACGAGTGCATAAGGGTCCCAAAGTGGTTGTTCTTAATCTTTGTGATATGAAATTCTATATTTCTTGGATCATAAGGACCCTATTTACCCACCGTGTGATCTGAAATTCCGATTTTCAGCATCCTATGATCTAATTTATGTGCTGGAAGGCCTTCCCCTATTTTTCCCACGACTAAAGGCATCATGTGCGACCAAAACCCTTAAGGACTTGGTGGGGAGATTATCTACCATAAGTGCACCACCTCATATGCAAGGTACCTCTATTAAGTTGAATGGCACCACCTTTCTTTTATGGTCGACTTCTTTCTCTCAATTTGTAGGCTCTCATAGGAAGAAATACATACTAACAAGGGATGAACCGACCATCAAGACTAAGGACTGAGAGGCCAATAATGACTCGGTCGCGACTTGTATGCTGAATAGTATGAGAGAATCCATAGCAAAGCGAGTCATGTCCTATTTGCCAACCAAGATGTGGGAAGTACTCCATGAGATTTATTCTCATCAAAGTAATATTGCTCGTCTCTACACAGGGTCATTAAGGAGATCCACACATCTTAGGACACTTTGACTCTAGCTGAATATTATGAGAATATGAAGAATCTCTGGGATGAACAAGGCATTCATCAACCTCTTTCTTCTAATGTTTATGTGATGGCTAAGTAGCGGAAAGCCATCAAATCTGTGCATTTGTTAGTAGGCTTGGATCCAGAGTTTAGGTCAGTGAAAGATCATATTATGACATTGGAAGAGATTCCTACACCTTCACAGATTTATGCTTGTCTATCACACCTAGAGATATCTGATGTTTCGTTGTCTAACTCTTTTGCCATAGCACCCTTTAGCCGTGGTCGAGGGGCTCCTGCAGGGGAGAGGTCGTGCTACTAGAGGAGGTGGCAGTGGTCATGGTCACACCCCTTTTGTGATCACTACCATAAGACAAACCATACCATTAATCGCTACTGGATCAAGCATGGATTCCCTCAAGGGTCTCGGGCACATTAGGTATCTATTACAAGAAATGAGAGTCAGTACCAAGAGGAGACCCATGCCAATTCCCAGATCCTTATCTCTAGAGAGGAGTATGATAGGCTCAGGACTTCCCAGTCTATGTCTACAGCTAGAGCATCTATAGCTCACCCTACCAGTACTGCTACTATGTCTACCAATACTTGTGCCCCAACGTGGATTGCAAACTCAGATGCTTTTTCCCACATTGCAAGCGAAGCTACATTATTTTCTTCTCTACGACCTCTTGCCACACCTTTTCATATTAGGGTGGCTGATGGTGCCTTATCACCTATGACTAGCTTTGGAGACATTTCCCTATCTAGTTCTTTGCCTCTGACTGATGCATGCACCTAAGTTCACTTTAAATTTACTGTCTATTACTAAGGCATTAAATTGTCAAGTAGTTTTTCATGACGAGTTTTTCCTCCTATAGGATCTCCAGACGATGAAGTAAATTGGTAGACTTGACTAGGATGGACTATACTAGCTTAGTCTACCACCCACACACCTTTCTGTTGTTGCCACTATTGCCTTACATTGGCATCTTCGCTTGGGTTATCCCAGTATCTCAGTTTTGCATCGTTAGTTCCCGGAGTTATAGTTTCCAAAATCATTTCAGTGTAAGGCTTGCCAATTGGGCAAGCATCACAGGTCTGTCTTTCCAAGTTAAAATAAGAAAACTGACTGGTATTTTACTCTTATACATGTTGATTTATGGGGACCATGTCCATTTACTTGATTCAGAACATCAACCCCAACAAATTGAAATCACACACTACCAAGTGCTACTTCATTGCGTATCCAAAGGATCGCAGATGCCATTGATTCATCTTTCAGGAACCTTTCAGCTAGATTCCTGAAAGATAAATTCCTAAAAAGTCAAGAAAAAAATGAAGAGAACTTGTTGACTCTGACAAGACCAATGAAGTCCCTGACCTAAAAATAAGAGATCATTCAGAAATAACTGATGCTCCCATTCCACTTAGAAAGAGTTACAGAGCAATGCATCTACACAAACAGCATGGATTCCACATTTCAAAAGGGTTTGAGATTGATCCAACCACGTATGATAAGGTAATAAAGGATTATGATGTGAACTGGTGAAGCCTAGCAATGCAATTTGAAATAGCCCTATGGAAGGAAAAATAGTTCATCACTATCAAAAGAAACCCTAGCCTTTCTTTATATTAAATAGGTTTGGGTAAATTACATAGCCATCCAAGAAAGACACAAAAATGACAAATCCCTAGTCTCAACACTCCCCCTCAAGTTGGAGCGTATATATCAACAAAACCCAACTTGTCACACAGAAAATCAAACCGCTTCTTCAGAGCCTTGGTGAATAAATCTCTCATCTGAAGCTCGGAGGAGACATAGGGAGTATTGATCTTCCCTACAATGATTGCATCACGAATAAAGTGGAAATCTACCTCAATATGCTTGGTTGTCTCATGAAAAACTAAGTTTGAGGCAATATATGTGGCTAACTTGTTGTCACATAGAAGTAAAACTAGCATAGTGGCCTGAACACCCAAATCATGTAGAAAGGCAACAATTCACATAATCTCAAAAGCAACTTGGGCCATTGCCCAATGCCAGATGCTCAACCTTTGCACTAGAATGAGTAATAACTCTTTATTTCTTGCTCCTCCAAAAGACAAGGTTCCCCCCAAGATAGACTGCAAACCCTGAAGTAAAGTGCCTGTCATCCACAGATGCAGCATGATCTGCATCAGAGTAAGTGAGAATGTCTAGACTGCCAGTATCTCCATAATATAGCCCTCTGCTTGGTGACTCCTTGAGGTACTTAAGAATGAGGTAGACCTCATGCTAGTGACTATTATTGTGGTGCCTGCATATACTGGCTGACTTTGCTCAATGCAAAGCTAATATCATGCCTCGTGATGGTAAGATATAGTAGGCATCCCATTGTGTTACAGTATCGGGTGACATTTTCAAATGGTGGAACATCCTCATTAGAAGAACCTGTAGACATACGCTCAATAGGTATAGCAGAAGGCTTAGTCCCAAGCAAACCAGCCTCAAGAATCTGTAACGTGTACTATCTCTGTGATAAGGAAATACACGATCCTTGTCTAACAGCTTCAATTCCCAGAAAATATCTAAGATCACCCAAGTCCTTAGTGACAAAGGTAGAATGTAAAAAGGACTTGATCTGAACAATCCCTTCCTTATCATCACCAGTAAGAATCGTATCATCTACATAAATAGCCAGGATAACTACACGAAGAGAATCACCATAACTAGTCTTCCTAATGAAGATAGAGTGGTAGAAGTAAAGCGTCGGAACCCAATTTTCTTAACCTTAGAGCTAAGCCACTCAAACCAGGCACGAGGACTCTGCTTTAGGCCATATATGGCCTTCCTCGGACAAAAAAACAAGCTCCCCTTAACTACTGTAACCCGGTGGCTGACTCATGTACACCTCCTCAGATTAAGTCTACATACAAGAAGGCATTTTTAATATCAAGCTAAGATAAAGACCATCCTCTAACAACTGCTACAGACAGAAGGATCCTGATGGAAGTAATATGGGCTACAAGCGAAAAGGTCTCAAGATAGTCTATCCCGCAAGCCTGGTGATGCCTTTGGCCACTAACCTAGCCTTGTATATGTCCACAGTCCCATCAACTCTATACTTGATAGACCATCTGTAATCAACCGCTGTAGCATTCGAACAACAAGGTACAAGATCACATGTCTTCCGTGACTACAAGGCCCGCATCTCCTCATCCATCGCTGCACACCACCTGGAGTCCTGAGAAGCCTGAGTAAAATCTCTGAGGATAACGGTAGTTATATTGGATGCAAATGAACAAACACCATCCTCCAAATGGGATACCCCTGTATATTGTGTAATAAGGTGGAGAGTACATGCACTACTAGATCTCCTCAGAACTACCTGTTCCTTTGTATCTGAACTCATCTGTCAGAATAGGACACGGCACTACATCGGTGAAGTATGTGACCGCCGGTGATAAACATGTGTCTCCTCCAAGGCAGGCTGAATAAAAGTTCCTTCTTCAGAGAAGTAAGGGACTTTCTCAAAGAAGGTGACATCTGCAGTAACACATCTACGAATTGGATCATAGCACCTGTATCCTGGAATATCCAAGAAAGACACATTTGGATGCGCGAGAAGAAAACTTGCCCTAATTGCCATATACCTGAACAAAATAGGTGCACCCAAAGACTCTCAGTGGAAGAGCAAATGACCGATCACAATCTGGATGGATGACCTAGAAGGGAATCTGTCCCCCAAGAACTGAAGAAGGCACCTAACACCCAAAGACTCTCGGTGGAAGAGCAAACGGCTTGTCACAATCTGGATGGATGACCTAAAAGGGAATCTGTCCCCTAAGAACTAAAGAAGGCACCTAATTAACCAAATAGGCTATAGTAAGTATGGCATCCCTCTAGAACTGCTTAAGAACCTTCATATGAATATCTAGGAGGTGTCAAAGCCTACACTCAACCATGCCATTCTGTTGAGACGTGTGAGCATAGGAAGTCTGGTGAATAATGCCCTTGGAAGAAAAGATACTCTAAACATCTCACTGCATAAATTCATGAGCATTATCACTGCGAAAAACTCTGAATGTACTGGAGTACTAAGTCTGAACCTTTAACAAGAACTGTTGAATAACTTGCGGTATCTCAGAGCGTGTTCATCAAGAAGACCCAAGTCAGGCGACTATGATCATCCAAAAAAACAGTATAGTATCGATGTCCTCCTGGGGTAGGAACTCTAGATGGTCCCTAAACATCGCAATGGACTAAAAAAAAAAGAAACACTCGCCCCATCAACTCTCCGTGGGTAAGTACTCATGTAGTGCTTTCCAAGCTGGCAGTCTTCGCACTGCAAAGTCAAGGAATCTAGCAATCCAGGATACATCATAACATCTTCAATGGCCGATGTCCAAGTCCCCTGTGCCATAGCCAAGGATCAGAGGCTATGGACACAGCCCCAACAAACGATGCAGGTACGTCTAGGTAATAGAGACCATCTCGTTCGATACCCCCACCAGTAATCTCTCCCATCTGTCGATTTTGAAAATAGCAATGATCCTCATCAAACATTACACGACATCTTTGGTCCTTGTAGATACGACTCATGAATAACAGGTTCATTGGAAACTCTATAGCACAATGAACCTCTCCGATCATCATCTTTTGGGAAGTGCACACACTTCCAACGGCTATAATCGGAGATGTTGCTTCATTGGCCACTCTAAAATCGCGGATTCCACATGACCTAACAGGATTCTCCAATCTCTTCATATCCCCTACGAGGTGTATGGAGGCATTGGAGTCCACAACCCAAACACCTCTGGCCCCTATCTTTTTCTTTGATTGTTCTTGGGCTACACACGCATGCCCTTGTTGGACTGGAATAGGCCCTCCAATCAGTCCAAGAACATCCATCTTGCACGAGAGAAGACTCATCATTTTAGGAACAAGAGACCCCATCAACCAATGGCGAGAGAAGACTCATCACCATGTATACTAGGCATGAGAGAAGACTCACCATGCCTCTCAAAAAATCACTTGCAAGAAACTGGTAGACTGACCAGCCCAGTAGGCCAACTAGGGAGGAGGCCGGCAGACCTACGGCAGTGGCACTGGGCCTGCCAGCGTCGCCGCCAGCAGCTGCGGCAGGGAGTTCAAGGGCAGCGTCGACGCTAGGAGAAGTTTCTCCCATGTTGCTGCTAATGCCTCCTTGATCTAATCTTGATTCTTTTTTTGAACCACCCTCTCTTAGGTGATTCAATCATGTTTTTAGGGTGGGTACTTGGTGAGATATCGGGCCACCAGCCTACGACTGCTACTCTGATACCATGTAGAAGAAAAAATAGTTCATCACTATCAAAAGAAACCCTATCCTCTCCTTTATATTAGAGAAGTTCGGGTAAATTACATAGTCATCAAGAAAGACACAAAAATGACAAATATATTCCTAGTTTCAACAAACTCCATGCATAAGAATGATGTATGGACCCTCTAAATCCTCCTAACAGGGTAAAATCCATTGGGTGCAGATGGCTTTACAAGAGAATCACCCTCCGCTATCCACATGAGGGAATAACTCAGCTAATGCACCCTACCCTATCCAATTATCCCTCCAAAACTTGAAAGATCCACCACCACTCAACTCTAGTCGAAAAAGAGAAGAATTAATGGCCCGTTGAATTATCGGTTTAATAGAATTCCATAAAGCCGATAAACCACGCCTACCCAAAGTCACCTCAACAAGTACACCATAAGAGTCTCGTAAGACCCTACCCACTAGATCACAACTCCTACCACCAAGAAACCTAGCCACCCACTTCATAAGCAAAGCCATATTCATCTCATCCAAGGACCTCACACCCAATCCACCCTTCTTCTTAGGCCTGCAAACCTCTTTCCAAGAAACCAATTGCAAGAACCTTCCATATAGATCCAGGCCCTTCCAAAAAAACCTCTTCCAAACAACATCTAGCTTTCGAAGCTCTAACCATAGACAAAAAGAAGATTAGGACAATCAAAAGATCTGCCTTTACTAGGGTCAGCCTCCCTCGCCTAGAAAGGAGCCTACTACTACACCTACTCAATCTCTTATTCACCCTCTCAATCACAGGAATCTAATAAGAACCCACCAATCGTTTCCCCTTCAAAGGCAAACCCAAGTAAACAATTGGCAACCAACCAAAGGTGTCCCAAGGGAGAAAGACATTGCCTCTTCCAAACCCCTCCCCAAATGAAACAAAACCATGACAGACTTTCTCCCATTAACATGCAAACTAGAAATATCTTCAAAAATTCTAACCAATGATGCCACGTTTCCCCTAAACGAAGAAAATAATATCATCTGCATACTATAATATCGGACTAAGCAAAGAACCATCTGCCTGCCAGGTGAATCCAGAGAATAAGCCGCTGATGCATGCCTTAAAAGCCAAGCAAGCCAAAGTGTCAATTGCAATATTAAATAAGAGAGGTGCAAGAGAACATCCCTACTTAACTCCTTGTTGGGGCTAGGTTCAAGATCCTCATGGCTTCCCATTGACCAACGCAGTAAAGGATATCGTGGTAACGCACCACTTCAGAAGAGGAACCCAACTTTCCGAGAAACCTATTCTTCTCAAAATCTCCCACTGGTACCTCCAATCTAAGTTATATGCCTTGGAGAAATCAACCTTCCATAAAAAGGATGGAACCCGCAACCTCTTCCAATTTGTCACCATCTCCTCTACAAGGACATATGACTCAAAAAGCTCTTCCTAAAAAGAAAAGCCAACTAAACAAGGGAAATCAGTTTAAGGAGAACTAAACACAACTTACTTGCCACCACCTTTGCCAGAATGAGGTAGACCTCATTTGATAAAGCTATAGGCCTGTAAGCTTCAACAACTTCCACACCCACCTTTTTACGTAGCAAAAAGTGATGGAACCTATTAAGCCTCTCCAAACCTCAATTTGCAACAAACACCTCCCTCATCATTGCCATGACATCCTACCCAACAATGTCCCAAAGCTCTTTATAAAATAGAACTTGTAGATCATCCGAACCAGGAGAGCCTTCTGCCTTGAGGCCTCGAACTGCTACTAGAACTTCATCCTCTGGAACATCCCTTTCAAAATCTTCTGTCGCCATATCATCCAAAATTAACATATCTAAAGAATCCAACCTTCATTCACCCAACGGCCTCTTCCTGGTGAATTCCCAAAATTAAGATGTAATAGCATCACAGATCTACTGCCTCTGGTCAAGAATCACACCGCCTACTTTCAGAGAAGAAATCACATTCGTTCCCGTCCTAGCACTCGCTAACAAATGAAAAAACCTAGTATTAGCATCTTCCTCCTTAAGCCACAACTGCATTGATTTTTCGTTCCGATCCATATCCCTCTTTAAGTCTTCCTCTCTAACCATCACCTGCAATCGAGATCTCTCACAAAGCTCATCCTAATCCAACTGCCAATTTTCCTCCCTCCTATGAATCAATGCTATGGAGTCTAAAGCAAGTTGATAGACATGGTTCCTCTCCTCATGAACCTCCTTCTTGTACCCCATTAGCACCACCATGATTGCCTTAATCCTTTCTACAATAGTAGGTATTGCTGAAGTGAAAGGTGGCACCTCATTCCACTTATCACACACAAAGTCCTTGAAGTTCAGTTCCGAAAGCCACGACTTTTGAAACTTTAAGAGGAAAAACACTCACCTTAAGCATTATCCAAAGGTGTGTAGTCAAAGAAAGGCATGCTCATAGTTGTAGCCATCGTTCCTTGGTAAGCCTCAGCCATTGCCACACTACAAAGAAAATGATCTATTCTAGATGTAGAGCTGAATCCATTTCTCCACATGTATGTCACTCCAGGCAAATCAATCAATTCAAGCTCATCCACAACCCGCCTAAAATCATTTGATGACCTATCTAATCTACCATTAGGTCTATCCTCCACTAACAACGTGATGTTGAAGTCACCCCTACCAACCAAGGCATCCCATCCACAAAATCCGCAGCCTACTTCAATTCCTCCCACAAGATCTGCCTAGAAGCACCAGATGACCCATAAACACTAGAAACCACCCAGGAAGCGCTATCAGATACACGGGAAAGAATGGCTGTAAGGACCCTAGATGAAAGCAACGACGATTCCATCCTAATTCTATCTCCATTCCACATAATAAGTTGTCTGCCAGATCTTCCCTCAGATTTGATCATCAAAGGCTCTAAATAAAGATCACCAAAGAGACTCTTGTTCAGGATGCAATCCAGTTCCTCCAAGTCAGATTCCTATAAGATCACAATGCCTACCCTCCATTCCCCTAAATACCTCCACAAAGTTGACCTGTGAGCCAGATCCTGCATACCTCTGACATTTGAAGTAAGGACTCTAACCATAAGATCAAGTAGAAGTCCATAAGCTAGCCTGACGAGAAACCCTCTTCACCTTCAAAATGCCTGCCTCCCTCTCATCTCTCTCAGATGTATTACGGCAGTGAACACATTCTTTAGGACAAACCAGAGGCATCCTCTTGAGAGACCACCTCTTGTAGAAATATCTATAAAGCAACCCATGTCTATCACAGATATATCTGGACTGACTCAATCATCTAATGGAAGAAGAATCTGCAGTCGACACATGCTGCTGCTCCTCCCCATCAATCACCGCAGCTGCGAAATTGCAGCTGCCACAAACTGCAACACAGCTGCCACCTCCCAGATGCTGGAAATCTCCTCTTCCCACCAAGCTCAGACCAGGAAAGCGAGGACCGCTGAAGGTCCTCAACGGGAACAGCAAGCTCGCAGATAATCGATCCAAAGGCCATTGTACAAAAATCCTCACTGCAATCAACAAAAGGAACAGAAGTAGCAGGAGGAAAATATGGAAAAGGCACATCGGAAACATTGCATGGGTGAAGGAAAAACATGTCCAAACTCACCAACTCTAAATCTGTTGCCCAATCCGGAACCCCCCATATCAGGCCAAAAATGAATCCGGAAGAGGTGAGGTAATTGATATCTTTTTCTTCACATGCTACTTTTCTCGGAAGGCACGGTTTGAAATATCACGATAGATCGGCGATATCAGCGATATATCCCTGATACATCCTCGATATCAGCGATCTATCCCAATATATCCCTTTTTTGACTTGTCGATACGATATCGATATCGATATTTAAAACCTTGATGATCATGTAGTGATGGATGACAAGCCATAGGAAGAAAGTAGTGGTGGAGGAGATGATGGATATCATCATCAAGGTCCTAGTAGAGAGGATACCCAACATGAATACACACAAAAATATACCAATATGGATGGAGATCCCGTACCAAGTGAACCTTGTGACTACGATGTAGGGGCAAGCACGACAGGATATGAGTATGCCTCAGGCCATTCTATGATGTCCATTGATGATATAAGTTCATCAGTGGGATCACTTAATCTGGCGTCAGAATCACTCTTTGGAGGTGGCCCAAGATCATCATCAAGTTACTATGGTGGCTACGGATCTCATTACACCAGCCCTCAATACCAACCCCAAGATGAGGCACAAAGTTCATCTAATTACTTTCCCAGCTACACCAACCCTCCATCTTATTATGATTCCTCATATGGCTATGGGCATGACGGTCGCCACCAAAGTAATAGTACCCAAAGTGATCATGCATCTACAAATTATGACTATAGGGTTTTCCCTGAGTATTTTGCATCTCATGGCCCTCAACAATTTTCTTATCAACATTCTCACTCTGCTGCACCACTTCCTCCTCGACCACCACGAAGTTCATCGATGAGATAATGTGAACCTTATGAATCATCAGGTTCTACACTGAAACGAGGTGGGTCTATCAAATCCACAGATTCAAGAGGACATGAAGATGAGTCTACTCAAAATCAGGGTAGATCTAAAGCTAGAAGCAAGCGTAGCTCATCCAACAGTCACAGTTGATATCCATGTCTTGAAATACTTTTCTATTGCAGTGATGAAGACTATCAACGATATATCAATAAATACAATACTCGATATAGCTACATGGCGTAAGAGTCACACTGTGAATATGTTAGAGTGCTACAAATCAAGGAAGATAATCAAAGGAGAGGTATCGAACCAAGTCAAAGCTCAACCTGGTATTGATTTGGTGGCATTGGCTGGTGCTTCCATACTTGGTGCAGTCAATTGATATTCTGACACTATTTATATTTCACTTTTTCATGAGTAGCATTACTATGAATATTTTTCAATTATTATCTTGTTTTATACACCTTTTTAATATATGACTTTGTCAATATGCGACGAGTGCATTTCTATTATGTTTTCATTCAAAATTTATGATTTTCGTCTTCTAGGCATTTCTTTATGATGTATTAGTTATTAAAATATTAATTTTAATAAAATTTGTGACATTTTGGGACATTTTACCTTTCTGAGCGATTTCCCCAAAATTCACCGATATCGGCGATATATCCCCGATATATCCCTTTTTTAACTTGTCAATACGATATCGATATAGATATTTAAAACCTTGTTAGAAGGTCCAGGTTGATATGGGTATGTCTTGGATCAACTACTCGGATAGATCTTGAACTTCCTTTAGAGGAAAGTGGAGGGAGGTTTGCACTTGGTACGACACAGTATAGATCCAAGATATAGAAGGCAGTTCCATTAACACTCTTATGGGTCATTTGGATGGAGAGAACCGAGGTTATGCTGATTCTATTGAGAATTATTCTTGCCTTTTGTTTCTTATTTCTTGCATTCATGTCATTTCTACTTTATATTTTACTCATCAAGTCTCCCTATATAAAAGTCCCTAGGGTTTGGAATAAGACAACTACTTTCATTTCTCAACATGGTATCAGAGCAACGATCCTAAATCGACGCTTAGTATCCCACCGAACCTTAAGCCTCCTCACCCCTTCACCACACCCCCTTCTTCCTTCTCTCCACCGACACCACCACCTTTGTTGAGCCCTCTCCATGTGCAACGGCAGCACTGCAGCCAACCAATGTTGCTAGCTCTGCCAGCCACATCTCAAGCACTGCCGGCAGCACCTGCTGTCTCCTATGCATCCCCTTCTTCCCTAGTGCCCCTTTACGTCATTGCTAGGGTCCCTCTTTGGTCTTGGTGGTGTGCACGTCCTAAGAAACAGGACCCCTACACATATGACCTGAAATTGAAAATTTCAGATCTGTATGTGGGCTTTTTCTGAAGCTTCTATGCATTGATCTTTGTCCTTTGATAGCATCTCTCCAATCTACAGGAATCGTGCAGTGTGGCCAACAACAAGGATGTTCTTAGCAACACCATGGGGGAGATATCTACCACAAGCGCTTCGCCCCACACGCAGAAAACCTCCATCAAACTAGATGGGACAAATTTTTTGTTGTGGGCCACCTCATTTGCATGGTGCATGGGATCCCACAGAAAGAAGCATATTCTCCTGAGGGATGAACCTGCAGCCTCTACAAAGACAGAAGATTAGGAGGCAAATAACGATTGGGTTGCCACATGCATGCTAAATAGCATGAAGGAGCATGTTGCCAAACAGGTCATGTCTTATTCCTCTGCTAAGAGGATGTGAGATGTGCTACATGAAATTCATTCCCAAAAGAGCAACATCGCCAAACTTTATTGTGATTGAGAATATTCACATGTTTAAGGGGACAATTCCCTTAGCTGAGCGTTTTGGAACACTCAAGAATCTGTGGGACGAGTACAATACCTATCAGCCACTAACCTCGGATGTTCCTATCATGGCCAAACAAAGAGAGACCATCAAATCAATGCCATTCCTAGTTACCTTGGGTCCTAGTACAAGATTGATGGCTTCTGATGAGATTCCCACTTTGGCTCAAATTTATGCACTACTATTCAAAATGGAGATCTCAGTCCCCAATATAGACTCATTTGCCATGACATCCCTTGGTCGTGGTCATGGTGCACCGACCGTTGGTGGTCAGGGTGCATGTGGCCGTGGTACTACCATAGGTGGACGAGGTTGTGGCAAAGGGAGCTTGCTTTGTGAGCATTGTCATAAAGTTGGCTATACTGTTAACAGCATTGGGTTAAGCATGGGTACCCTCAAGGTCTGGGTCCTTGTGTTAATCATGTTGTCTCAGAGGATAGTACTCACTATTAGGATACTGAGAGTCAGATTACTATTTCCACGGTATAATATGACAGGTTGATGTCTTCTCAAACCACCACTACAGCCAAGGCATTAGTTGCACATCCTATAGGTACCACTACTTTGTCAGGTCGATCTCATCCTCGGGAATGGCTAGCAAATTCAGGTGTCTTTTCTCATATTACAGGCGATGGTACTCTTTTTTCATCTCTTCGTTCTCTTGCTACACCCTTCCAAGTTAGGGTGACATATTGTAGTTTATCTCATGCCACTAGTCTTGGGGATGTACCCCTCTTTAGCTCTCTTGCTTTGTCTGATGTCATGTATGCACTAAAATTTACATTAAACATAATGTCTACTAGCAGAATTATCAGAAACTTGAAGTGCAGAGCAATGTTTCACGATTAGTTTTTTCTTCGTGCAGGATCTGCAGACAATTACGCGGATTGGTAAACTTGAGCAGAATAGCCTCTACTATCTTAGTTTGCCACCTACATGTGCAGGATCTGCAGACAATTACTTCCATTGCGGCTTTTGCCACTACTGCCTTATAGTGGCATCTTCATTTAGGACACCTGAGTATCCCCGTTCTATGTCATCAGTTTCTAGAGTTGCAGTTTCTAGATTCCTCTCATAGTGATACTTTTCAGTTTGGCAAACACCACTGTTCTTCTTTTCCCATAATGAATAAGTCTGAGTAGCCTTTTGATCCCATGTATGACGATTTATGGGGCCTATGTAAGGTCCATAGTGCCAAGGGTTTCCAGTTTTTCCCTTATTTTAGTTGATGGTTATACCCGTGTGTCTTACGTTATTATGAACGAAAAATCAGTAACTCAATTTTCCAGCATTATAAAAGTTTTCCACAATGATAATGGACTGGAGTTTGTTAATGCCAAGTTGACTCAGTTTTCACCTCCATGGGGGTTATTCATCAGACATCTTATGTTCACACCTCCCAACAAAATGGAGTTACTGAATGCAAGTTACGACACTTGTTAGATGTGGCTCGAACAATGATGTTCCAGATGTGTGTGCCATCTCAATTTTAGGCCGATGCGATTCTTACCGCTGCTTTGCTCATAAATAGGTGTCTTCTTTTATATTGGGGGGGTAAGATGCCTTATGCAATTCTGTTTCCTAGTCAAGTTGCTTTTCCTCTTAGTCCCATGGTGTTTGGTTGTATTTGTTTTGTTCACCTATTCAAGGTGGATAAATTATCTCCTCGGTCTGTGAAGTACATTTTTCCGGTTATTCACGAACTCAAAAGGGATATCACTATTATGATCTAGTAGCTCATAGATTTTATGTTTGCATTAATTTTACATTCTTTGAGGAGCTTCCTTTTTACCCACAAAAAGGGAGTTCCTCACCTCAGTAAGCGCCACAGGATATCCCGCTGCCTATGATATCTGCACCGCCTCTAGAACCCATTGAGCCTTTGCATCCACCAAATACAAACCTTCAGAATCCCAAGTCATTTTCCTACTATCAAAGGACCTTCAACCGCAGAGAACCCCCTACATAGGTGGAGGAGCCCCTTTCCACCATCCCTATACCTACTGATTTTGCTCAGTCCCCTACTAATCCTCCCGATTCGTTTGAAGCTCAAGTACCTCATACTACTAAGGGTGTTGACCTAAACCTTCCTATTGCATAAAGGAAGGCTCCAAGGTCCTGTACTCACTATTCTTTGTTACATTATACGTCTATTGAATGGCGACCTGCAGCAAGACAGTAACTTTCTCTTGCAATTGGTAGTCGCCAGGTACCACGCAGTCATATAGAGGCTTTTTAAGACCCAAACTGGACTCGAGCAAATAAAGGAAGAGATGGTTGCTCTTCAAACCCGAGGCACATGAGATCTTATAGATCTAGCCCCTGGTGCAACTATTGTGGGATGTATATGGGTATTTGCTATTAAATATCTCCCAGAAGGCTCTATTCAACATTACAAGTTGAGGTGCGACTATTGTGGGATGTATATGGGTATTTGCTATTAAATATCTCCCAGATGGCTCTATTCAGCAGTAGAAGTTGAGGCTAGTTGTTAAAGACCACATTCAAACCCTTGGTGTGGATTATTTTAAGACATTTTCACTCGTGGCACGACTGAATTCTGTCAGGATCCTATTGTCCATAGCAGTAAATCAAGGGTGGCCTATCCACCAACTTGTCCTAAAAAATACATTCCTATATGGAGATCTTGATGAAGAGGTGTATATGCAGCAACCTCTTGGGCATGTTACCCACGAGGAGTCACGAGATTTATAGGCTACATAAGCTAAAACAAAGCCCCAAAGTATGGTTTGACAGTTTCAGCACTGCTATTCAACATCTTGGGCACAAGCAGTGTACATCTTATCATTCTATATTTACCAAGCACACACAAGCAAGATCTGTTATTTTGATAATATCTGTTAATATCCTACGCACAGAAGTGACAAGAAAGGCCTAAAGAAGACAAAGGCCTTCTATTGACTTGTATGGGGGTTTTCCCCATTTTGTTTCATACGGTAGGGCTATGTTTGTATTTTGTCTCTTTGGTGACTATATAAAGGCACTAAGGTCCCACTAGAATAAACTATGGCATTTCAACCTTGACATGGTATCAAAACAGCAATCCCAGACCGATGCGCAAGTACCCTGCCCAAAACCCGAGCCGCTAAACCCCCCACCCAAACCCCTTATCTCTCTTCCTCTTTACATCGCCAACCATCCTCAAGCCAGCAGCATCGTCGGCCACCTCGACCAGCTATCCAATCCACCACCGCAGGGTCAGACCTCGTCGCCACCGCCCAGATCTCGCCGCCACCAATTTGTCCTCCGCCTATGACGTCCACCGCCGGCCTAATGGCCCTAATCTACCTCCCAGCACCATCGCCACCTCGGAATACCGCTGCCACCGCTACACCAAGCCACCACCGGTCGTATCCACCATCCTAATGCCGCCTAGGGCTGCTGGGCTCACCAACATCACTCCTAAGCGCCGCCTAGGGCCGTTGGACGCTCATCAGTGCCACCCCTAGCTCTGCCCTGGGTTGCCACCGCCCCTAACCAAAGCTTTAGGGCCCTAAGAGGGCTTCTACTCCCTTTATCTCCTCTTAGGAGACCTTCGGTGCATACTACAGGAGCTAGATCGGGTTTTTCCGGTCCGATCTTCCGTCTTAAGGCCTCCGACAGTAGCACCTCTTGGTGAAGAGCACCGCTAGGGCCTGACCTATGCACTAGCACATGCAACATGGTTGATTAAACTTGTATGAACTGATTTTTTAGCATTGTGAGTCTTCTGTTTCGTGGATCACGACCTAGGGACTCATGAGAAACCAAAAGAAATATGTAAGAGACTTATTGGGGAAGTCATCCAGTGGAAAGTAATGGCCAAAGCTATTCATTGAGAAAATCCCACACCTCTCTATATACAGAGAGAGGTATTGGGAAAAATACATAAGAGAATAAGACAATATAAAGATAACTAAATAGTCCCCAATCAACATAAACAAGAAATATCGACACTCCCCCTCAAGCTGAAGCACAGAAGTTAATCATGCTCAGCTTGGAGCAGCAATAATCAAATACCGATCGAGGTAGAGGCTTTGTGAACACATCACCAGTCCAGTCCTCAGATGTAACATAAGTTGTACGCAATAAACCACGCTGTATGAGATCTCTGGTTTAGTAGCAGTCAACCTCAACGTGTTGGTGTCCTCATGGAACATCGGGTTGTTGGCTATGTACATAGCTGCCCGATTGTCGCATTGCATCTCCATAGGTTCCTCAATATAGACATGTAAATCATGTAGTAGAGACCGTATCCAAACCATTTCTACAGCAATTTAGGCCATCACCCTATACTCTGACTCTACATTGGAGCGAGAAACTGCCCCTTGTTTCTTGCTCCTCCAAGAAACCAGATTACCAACCACAAAAGTACAGAAACCAGTGGTAGATTTCCTGCCAAGCACACATCCGGCATAATCTACATCAGAATATCCTATCACTGTCATGGGAGAGCCTCTCTGGAAGAGAATACCACAACCCCATGCCTTCTTAAAGTATCTAAGCACCTACAGAGCATCCTGCCAGTGCAGCTTCGCTGGCTTCAGATGAAGAAAACAAACTTCCTTAGGTTACCAAGAAATCCCTACACCTCTATATAGGTGTGGGATAAGTACATCATAGACCCACTACACAAAATAAAACACATCCCATACAAAAATAAACATAACTCAACACTCCCCCTCAAGCTGGAGCATATATATCCATCATGCTCAGCTTGTTTCTACACTTCTCAAACTGGGGACGTGGCAACGGCGTGGTAAACATGTCAGCAGTCTGGTCTGAGGAGGCAAGACAAGTAGTACGAAGCAGGACCTGTTGAATCAAACTCCTGATGTAATGACAATCCGCTTCCATATGTTTTGTTCTCTCATAGAACATAGGATTGTTTGCAATGTAGGTAGTGACCGCCCGGTTCTTACAATACATCTCCATAGGTTCCTGAACATCAACATGAAGATCTCGTAACAGAGATCTAATCCATATCATCTCAACAGCAGTATGTGCCATGGCCCTGTACTCAGACTCAACACTAAAGCGTGAAACAATACTTTGTTTCTTGCTCCTCCAGGTTACCAAGTTCCTAGCAACAAAGGTACACAAACGAGTAGTAGATCGCCTATCCCAGACATCACCTGCATAATCTGTATCTAAGTATGCAACAACGGCCATAGGTGCCTTTCTTTGAAAAAGAATGCCTCCACCTGGACATCCCTTGATGTACCTCAATACCTACATCACAACCAGCCAATGAACCTCAACGGGCTTTCTAAGAACTGACTCAGCTTCCCCACTGCAGAGCTAATATCTAGCCTAGAGATAGCCAAATATAACAGCTTCCCACAAGCTGTTGATATGCCTTCTTGTCTTTTACCTTCACATTATCTTCAAACAGATGAATTTCAGGGTCCACAAGAATATTTGCATCTTTAGATCCTAGTATGCCTGTCTCCTGAAGAATATCAAGGGCATATTTCCACTGCGACATAACTGTCTCTTGCTTACTTGTAGCAAACTCAATGCCTAAAAAATATCTCAGCTTCCCAAGATCTTTCATGACAAACTGGTGTGCCAAGTATTTCTTCATCTGAGATACACCTTCTGCATTATCACCTGTAAGAATAAGATCATCCACATACACAAGTAAAGCCACTGTACCCCTACTGGTCTTTCTAACAAATAGTGAATGATCCAATTAAGATCTTTGCATCCCAATAACAGACAATGCCTCAGACAGGCGTCGGAACCAGGCTCGGGGGCTCTGCTTAAGACCATAAATGGCCTTACGAAGCCTGCATACACACTCCCCCTTAATCTCAAAGCCAGGTGGCTGCTGCATATATATCCCTTCCTCCAAGTCTCCATACAGAAATGCATTTTTAACATACAACTGATGTAACTGCCATCCGTAATGAGAAGCAACAGATATAAGAATTCGAACAGTAGAGAGTTATGCAACAGGGGAAAACGTGTCAAAGAAATCCACACCATATGTCTGGGTGAATCCTTTGGCCACTAAACAGGCCTAAAACCTTGAAATAGACCCACCTAGGTTCTATTTCAAGGCAAAGGCCCATCTGGATCCAACAAGATGCGCGCCAGATGGTAAAGGTGACAGCTCCTAAGTACCTCTGGTAGTAAGTGCAAACATCTCCTCCATAGCTGCCTTCCAGTGTGGATGTAGTAGAGCCTGCTGGTACGAGGTAGGTAACTCAATACTAGAAACAGCAGCTATGAATGCATCAAGCTCTGAACTCAGAGAATCAGTAGTAACAACACTCCCAGCAACACGATAGTGAGCACAAGATCGCGGAAACTTCCTAATAGAAATAAGAATATCTTCATCAATACTCATGGAATCAGGACCTGGCGAACTATCCTCAGGTGGCAGATTCTCACCTGCTACATCAACTAACACTGTGCCTGAAAAAGTCACCTGAGTAAGAACCACCTCTAGGTTATCAACACTAACCTGAGTCTGTGGAATAGATGGAGGGGGCTTTGCCCTATACACAACTGGCAACTGATAGGTGACCCTTGAAAGTCCCTTCATCCGCTGATGCTGGTCTGAATGTGCCGGTAGGTGACTCATCAACCTGAGAAGCCCTACTAGTATCTGTGAATATACAAGCGCATTCTCCGACACACTCCGCACCTGCCTGGCACCAATAGAAAAATAAGGCACTGCTTCATGAAAGGTGACATCTGTACTGATATAATGTCTCTGGAGTAGGGGATCAAAACACCGATACCCCTTCTAAGTACAAGAATAGCCAAAAAACACACACTTGACTGCTCGAGGTGCTAATTTATCACACCTAAGTCCAAGGAGATGTACAAAAGAAACGCACCCAAATGTCTTGGGTGGAAGATCAAACAACTCATCATTTGGATAAAGCACCTACCATGGTATCTGCTCGTGAATCATTGAGGGCAATCTATTAATAAGTTAGCAAGCAGCGAGCACTGCATCTCCCCAATAATTATGTGGCACACTGTTATGGATAAGAAGAGCTCTGGCCATATCAAGCATATGTTTGTGCTCTCTCTGGGATTCCATTTTGCTGAGAAATATAAGGACGAGATCTGATGAATTATACCATGTATGTCACAGAATTTTGCCAACCAACGAGTACAAAACTCCAGTGCATAATCAGATCAGAGAGTCATGATGTAAACATCAAACTAATTTTTTATCATCAACACAAACTTCTCAATCAGTGGACGTATTTCAAACTTATTCTTCATGAGAAATAGCCAGGACAATCTGGAAAAATCATCAACCACAATATAATAGTACCGATGCCCTGCTCTATCAGGAGTCCTACTGGGACCCCAAACATCAAGATACATTAACTGAAAACATAAAGTTGAACGTGGTCCTGTAGTAGCTGGAAAGGAAGATCTATGGTGCTTCCCAAGTTGACATGCATCGCAGGAAAGTTGTGCAGTTGGGGACACCTGAGTAAGCCTGCATAACTTTTCCAAAAAAGGATGGTGCAATCATCTATGCCACTGTAGAGCACTCCCAGATGTGGTACTAACCCGACATGCAGTACCCATATGACCCTACTGAAGTTGGTACACTCCTTCATATCCACTACAAATAACCTTCCCTGTCATTCTATCCTAGAAAATATATCCACGCTCATCAAAGATGACCCGACAATTCATCTGCTTAATGATCTCACTAACAGAGAGTAAGTTCATGGATAAATCTGGAATAAACTGAACATGATTAAGTTGCATAGAAGGGGTAACATTAATTTCCCTTGACCACTAATAGGAGCAAGTCCCCCATCATCCACATGTTCTATACAACCCCGGTAGACAAGTTGAATCTGTCCAAAGCACTGTAGATTCCCGGATAAATGATTGGAAGCACCTGAATCAATCAACCACGTCACACCAGTGATTTGAGTATCACCCACGGCAGTTCCTAGTGTAATCTCTGACAGAGACACTGCCATGTTTACTGAACCGCACTGCCACAAACAAAGTTCAACATGCCACAGAGAAGGGTACACATCCCTAAACTTCTTCACGCTTCATATCTGAAAATTGTCAGAAAATGGAGACTACACACCCCAACAAATAAATCAATCGGGGAATACACACCCCAAAAAACTCCGCTCACACGCAGTCAATACTCAAGGGGACTACACACCCCAAAAAGATGCATCAAAGGGGAATACATACCACAAATTTAATAGATAAGATCTGAAAATACCATCACATTACCTTTCTCGAAGATCCTTGGCTTCAATACTCCAACTAATCTAAAGATCTTCCAATCAAACACAACGTAGAGATGTGCCCTCTCTTTGCTGCCAAACACCAACAGCAGGAGGGAGAGCACAAAAAATCAGCGGCTAGGCCTGGGCGATGGTGGCAGGTGGCCTAGGCGGTGGTCGCAACTATTCCCAGTGCTGTGACCTACTGCTGCCACCACCAACAGCGGTGGCCTGTTGCTGCTGCTGGCAACGGCGGTGGCCCTGCACTGCTGCTGCTACTGTTGGCGGCGGCAATGGTGGCCCGGTGCCGCTGCTGCTGCTGGCGACGGTCGTGGCCTGCTACTGGCCTATTGCTTACAGCAGCTAGCGGTAGCAGTCGATGCTGTTGCTGCTACGGTGGTGGTTCGGTGTCGGCGTGGCCGCCGATGGTGGCACCGGTAGCTCCGACGAGAAGGCTTATGTAGGGTTAGGGTTTTGTTTTTGGTAGAGTCCTCAACCTTGGCTCTGATACCAAGTTGAAGAAAACTTCCCTAGGATGCCAAGAAATCCTTACACCTCTATATAGGTATGGGAAAAGTACATCATAGACCCACTACACAAAATAAAATAACACAACACCCCTTACAAACATAAACATAACTCAACAGCTTCTCCATAAACTGACTGAGTTTACCTACTACCGAGGCAATATCTGATCTGGTAATGGTCAAGTAAAATAGTTTACCCACAAGCTGTCTGTACCCTTTGTTATCAGCTGCCTCTGCCTCGTCATCATGTAGATGTGCCTTGGGTCCATAGGAATATGGTCTGGCTTGGACCCCAGTATGCCTATCTCCTGAAGGATGTTCAACACATACTTGTGTTAAGAAAGAACAATCCCATCTTTGCTCCTCATGACCTCAATCCCCAAAAAGTATCACCCAGATCCTTCATAACAAACTGTTATGCAAGAGACTCATTGACTTGTCTTATCCCAGCCTCATCACTGCCGATGATAATCAGATTATCTACATAAGCCAATAGTGTTACAATGCCATTCTCTGTTTTCCTAACAAATAAAGAATGATCTGAAGAGGACCTCTAAGAGCTTCTTAAATCAGGTTCTTGGGCTCTGCTTCAAGCCATAAATGGCCTTCCTGAGTCTGCACACAGACTCCCCCTGAATCCCAAAACTTGGGGGCTACTGCATGTAAACCTCCTCTTAAAGAACACCGTAGAGAAAAGTGTTCTTCACATCAGGTTGATGTAACCTCCAATCTCTGTGGGCAGCGATGGAGATGAGAACTCGAACAATGGCAAGACACGCAACAGGAGAGAAAGTATCAAAGAAGTTCACCTCATATGTTTGAGTGAACCCCTTTGCTACCAACCTAGCCTTATACCTTGAAATAGACCCATCAGGGTTATACTTCAAGGTAAAGACCCATATGGAGCCAACAAGTCGCACGCCTATAAGAAGCAAGGTGAGATCTCAAGTCTGTCTACTCCGAAGCGTCGCCATCCCGTCCTCCATGGCTTGACGACACCTAGGATCAAGCATGACCTACTGGTATGTAGACGGAATGTGTGACGCTGCAAGTGCCTGACAGAAGCTGCTAAATTGAGGAGCAACACCATTAGTAGCCAAACTGCTTGCAACATAATATCCGAACTCACATATGCGGGGAGCCTTCCCAATGGCAATAGGAAGGTCAGAATCATCTGATATCTCTACCTGAGTCCTTGTAGAAGGAGCCTCACTACAGTGGTGATCTGCACTGTCAGGGAGATCAGGTCTAACTAGACTATCACTACCACCAGAATCAATCTCAACTACCTGTGGAACATCAGTCACTAGCATGGGCAGTGGCCTCCGTAGTGTTACAAGAGGTCTACTATATGTGCGTAGAAGACCATGCATTCTCTGGTAGTAATCCACAGGGGTAGTGGAGCCTGAAGAGGTCAGCTGAGGTATGGTGACCGGAATCTCCTCAAGTGGAATTGGAGGAATAGGCATAAGAGTTGCATCATCATTAACACTCATCTGTCCAGCAACAAAAAAATATGCTTTCTCATGAAAAGTCACATCAGCCCTGATATAATGCCTGTGGTAGATGGGATCATAGCATTAGCACCCCTTTTGACTCCTAGAGTACCCCAAGAAGACGCACTTAACAACGTGAGAAGTAAGCTTGTCACAGCTTGCTGATGGCACATGAACAAAAGCAACACATCCAAAACTCCTGGGAAACACGTGGAAAAGCTCACCATCTGGGTGTAACAGGAGAATCAGTATCTGCTCATGACGAACTAAACTCAACATCCTGTTAATGAGGTAGGTCACCATCAAAACAGCATCCCCCCAGTATCTCTGTGAAACACTGAGGTGGATAAGAAGAGTGTGGGTAACCGTTAACAGGTGTCTATGCTTCCGCCCAGCAACTCCAATCTGCTGTAAGATATAAGGACAAGTGGTCTAATGGATAATCCCGCGAGTCCTGTAAAACTCTACGAGTCTAACAATGCAGAACTTGAGGGCATTATCTGTTCGTACAATCTTCACTATAGCAGAATACTGAGTCCCAATCTCCAAGAGAAGAGTCTCTGTAATACCTCCAACCTCTACCTTGTTCTTCATAAGAAACACTTAAGATACTCTAGTGAAATCAACAACAACGAGATTGTAACGGTGTCATGTCCTGTCAGGAACTCTACTCGGTCCCCAAACATCTATATGGAGCAACTCAAAGGGAGCAGCTAATCCAAGAGAGGTACAGAAGGGAATGAAGACCGATGATACTTAATTGGCAAGCATCACACCTAATAGGAGCAGTAGGTGAAATATACAGAATTACCCTCCAAAGGCGATCCAAAGGCAAATGTCCTAGACGAACATTCCATTATAAGACATTCCCACCATCATGTCTACTAACACCTACAGATGACTCCTAACCAAGATAATAAAGACCATTCTCCTTTGTACCTTTGGCGAAGGTCTTTCCAGTGAACTCATCCTAGACAATACATCCAACCTCATCAAAAATCACTCTGCAATAAAGATCCTTTGTGATCCTGCTCACAGACAAGCTCATTGGAAACTCTAGTACGTGTAGTGCTCTTGGCAGCCGCAACGTGGGGGTCACAAACACTTTCCCCTAGCCAACAAGTGCATATCTGCCATCAGCAACATGTACCGTTCTCCCTTATGCAAAGGAACTGAGTGACCGGAAATAGCTTTGATCTCCACAAAGATGCTATTAAGCACCAGAATCGACTAACCATCCTGCACCATAGTGACTCCTGTCATGCTCCTGCGGCATCAAGCCTGCACATTCAACCATCCCTGCCATAGTGGCAATATCCAATGTCATCTCTGCTCCCCCTGAAATTGACATTGTGCCTGGTAGGGATGAAGTGGATCACCAAGAGCTAGAACTTACCATTTCTAAGCCAAATACTTGGAGAGAATAGCCACGAAAGAGATATGAAAGACTGTTTTCATATCTAAACATCTTAAAACCAATGAGAAAGTTAACTATTGATCACGAAATCTACAAACAAATGATTATAGATGACATACCAAGAGTCACAAACACCCCTTAAATAAGACTTTAGTGCATGTTAAGGCATGGGGAAAGCCCTAATAGCACTTCTAAGGGATGCTCCTCTCCTCCTCCGGCAAAGAACTTCCTCCTTTGATCACCTCAACCCTACCAACTGCAGCAGAGTCGAGAGGTGATCAGGGAGGACAAACCGGTGTAGTCTGCCCTTGCCTCACCCATGCAGAGGCACAAATCTGGTCCACCGTTCGATGGAGCTGTAGGGCCTGAGGGCGACGCTGCTCCTTCCTACCGACGCTGCTCCACCAGTCGGCGACACTGCAGGGCCTGAGGTGCGATGCTACAGGGCCTGAGGAGCGACGATGGTCCTCCCTGTTGGCACTACAGCCCAGGGGCAGCGGCAATGGAGATCCTCTGGGTTGCCACTGTTGCTCCTTGATTGATCTCGATGGAGATCAAAAGCCACAAATCAAGGATAAGGTGTAGGGTTTTGGAGGCCTATGGGGTGGGATACCAATGCCCCGATCCAAAATCACTACTCTAAGAACAAGTGGAAAGTAATGACCAATCTTATTCATTGAGAAAACCCTACACCTCTATATAGAGAGAGAGGTGCTGAGAAAAATACACAAAAGAACCAGAAAAAATATAAAGATAACTAAATAATCCCTAGTAAACATAAACAAGAACTATAAATAGGAGTATCAACACATCAACCATAAGTGCTCTCCCACACATGCAGGGAACTTCTATCAAGTTAGATGGAACCAACTTCCTATTGAGGTTTACATCATTCTCCACATTCATTGAATCCCATCGCAAGAAGTACATATTGACAGAGGCAAAACCTACAGTGAAGTCTACAGACTAGGAGGCAAACAATGACTGGGTAGCTAAATGCCTCTTGAATAGCATGACCCAAACCATTGCAAAATAAGTCATGGCATATGCTTCTGCGAAGAAAATGTGAGAAATGTTGCATGAGATTCATTTCTACATGAGCAATATTACCAGGCTATAGGAGATCCACACTCTTCGAAAAGGCATTATGGCTTTATCCGAATACTATGGCACCATGAAGAACTTCTGGGATGAGCACAATGTCTACCAGCCTATTTTTATTGATGCAGCAATTCTTGCCAAGCAGAGAGAGGTTATTCGCTCTATTCAACTTCTTTCTGGTCTTGGCCACAAGGCGGTGAAAGATCAATTCATGACCATGGATGAGATTCCCATACCGACACAAATTTATGCTCGTCTCTCTAGACTTGACACCGTTGATCTCGTGCCTACTTCTAATGCCTCTGCTATGGCTGCAATTGGCCGTGGTAAGGGAACTTCTAGCGGCAGAGGGCAGTCTCATGGTGGTGCATGAGGTCATGGTCGAGGCCAGAGCTCCTTCTGTGAGTACTGTCACAGAAACAGACATACTGTGGACCGTTGCTAGGTGAACCACAGATATCCACAAGGTATGGATCCACGTGCTCATCAGGCATCTACAAAGGATACATCTCAAGAGCAAGGGCATGCTAGCCAGATTTCGATCTCCAGGGCAGACTATGGGCGCTTCGTGGCCTCTCAGGCATCTACCTCAGCCTCAGTTTAGAGATCTACACATACTGCAACTATGTCAGCTAGATCCCAAGCCCCTACTTAGCTTGCGGATTCAGGTGCCTTCTCTTACATAACTGGTGATACCACATTATTTTCCTCTCTATGAGGTCCTGCTACCCCATTTCAAGTTAACGTAGGAAATAGTGGTCTGTCACCAATTACTGTTCTTAGAAACATCTCTATATCATCCACTTTACCTTTGTCAAATGTTATGCATGCTCCCAAATTCGTTCTAAATTTGATGTCTATTAGCATATTACAAAAGATTTAAGGTGCCAAGCAGTGTTTCATGACCAATATTTCTTCTTGCAGGACCTCCAGATGATGAAGCGAATTAGTGGACTTGAGCAGAACAGTCTCTATTATCTTCATGTCCCACCTTCCTCCAGTGCTTATACTGTTTGTGCCACTTCTGCTCTCTAGTAGCATCTTCGTCTTGGTCATCTAAGTTTGCATGTTCCTCCCAGCCAATTCCCTAAGTTGTCATTTCCTAAAGTTCTTAGGTGTGAAACCTGCCAGTTGGATAAGCACCATACATCTTCTTTTCCACCTTAAAATAAAAAAGCTGAGTATGTTTTTGCTTTAGTTCATGCTGATATTTGGGACCCTTGTAGGGTTAAGAGTGTTAGAGGCTTTCGATATTTGCTTAATCTTGTGGATGATCATACCAGGATGTCCTGAGTGTTTATGATGAAAGAAAAGTCTGAAGTCTTTGATATTGTGAAAAATTTTGCTCTGGAAACAAAGACTCAGTTTTCTTCTATTATAAAAATTTTCCGAAGTGAAAACGGCTTGGAATTTGCGAATGTCAGGACTACTACCTTTTTTAAGTGAATGGGCATTGTTAACCAGACTACCTGTGTTCATATCTCCCAACAAAATCGGTAGCTGAACGTAACGTTAGACATTTGCTTTATGTGGCCCGCTCCATTATGTTTCAAATGAATGTTCCTCCGTCCTTTTCGGCAAGATGCTATTCTCATTGCGACATATTTGGTGAACTATGTCTCTTCATTGGTTTTAAGGGGTAAAACTCCTTACTCGTTTCCTGGAAAAGACATGTTTTTTGTTACTCCGATAATCTTTGGTTGTGTGCACTATTCATCTACACCATGTAGATAAGATTTCTCATTCTATGAAGAGTATCTTTCTGGGTTATCCTAAACTCAAAAAGGGTATCATTATTATAATTCTGTTTTACGGAAGTTTTATGTATCTGCTAATGTGACCTTCTTTGAGGAGATTCCCTGCTACCAGAAATAGAGGGCGCAATCCATTACTCAACCTAGCAATGTTCCTCTTCCTATTATATTTAATCCACCACAGCCTAGTGAGCCACCCACATCATAGGCCAGTCAGCCTATCATGGTCCTTACCCTTGTCATCCTGAGGTTCCTATTACAAATATCTTTCCTAAGCATTTTCAGTGCAGGACTTAGGATATTCCTCAAGTGAAGGAACCAATGTCTACTATTGCTACTCAGTTTCCACCAATTGTTGATGATTCGTTTGAGGACCAAGTATCTACTACTACTGAGGATACTACTCTGGACCTTCCTATTGCACAAAGGAAGGTTCCACGATCTTGTGCGAAATATTTTGCATCTTAGTTTATGTCACTTGACAATTTGCCCGCAGTTGGACATCAATTTTCTTTAGCTATTGACAGTTTACAAGTACCACGGGACCATCATGAGACCTTCCAAGATCCATCCCAAACATTGGCTATGGAATAGGAGATGACAGTTTTGCAATCTCGTGGCACATGGGCTCTTGTTGATCTACCCCCAAGTGCTACTCTTATGAGATGTAGATGGGTCTTCACCCTAAAATGTCATCCAATGGCACAGTGGAAAGACACAAGGCACACCTGATCACCAATGGCTATACTCAGACCTTTGGAGCTGACTACTTTGAAACATTCTCCCCCGTGGCTCATCATAATTATGTCAGGATGTTGCTTTCTCTTACAGTCAACAAGAACTGGACGGTTCGTCAATTAGATATAAAAAATGTGTTTCTTTATGGAGACTTAGAGGAGGAAATCTATATGTAGCAGCCACTTGGTTTTGCCACTCAAGGGGAGTGTCATAAGGTGTGCAAGTTAAAGAAGGCTATTTATGAACTGAAACAAAGCCCTAGAGCCTAGTTTGAGAGAATCAGCAGAGTAGTTCAGGACTATGGCTTTAGCAGATCGTCTACTGATCACTCTGTGTTTACAGTACATGGGAAGACAGGTATTGTTATACTCATTATTTATGTTGATATATTGCTAACTGGCAATGACATGCAAGGCATAAAAGAAACAAAAAGGTTATTACATTCACAAGTTGTTACCAAGGGTCTAGGCCCTCTCTGTTATTTCCTTGGTACTGAGGTGCAACATATTAGAGGACTTGTGCTATCTTAGTACAAGTATGTGCTTGATATGTTGAGAGACATGAGTATGCTGGGTTACAAACAGGAGTATGTGCCTATGGACGCGTCCTTGCTACTTGTAGATGATGAGAGCCCCTTACTACAAGACGTGACTAGATATCGCACAATTATTGGTAAGCTATTATATCTGATAGTTATCTAACCTAACATTGCCTTTGTTGTTGATAGATTGAGTCAGTTTATACAGTCACCAAGGAAAGTCCATTTGGATGAAGTTCGTCATATTCTTATATACTTGAAAAGTGCACCCGGGAAAGGACTTTATTTTAGAAACAATGGACACTTGGATATCCGTGGCATTTCAAATGCAGATTATACTGAAGCACATAAAGGCAGGAGGTCAACTACAGGATACTGTACCTTTGTTGGGAGTAATCTGGTCACATGGATAAGTAAGAAGCAGGCAGTTGTTTCTAAATCAAGTGCTGAGTCAGAAGATAGGGCCATGCCTCAGACCACTTGTGAGCTACTCTGGGTCCAATCTATCCTAGAGGATTTTGAAGTACATGTTTATGGACCTATTCATATGCCCTGTGATAACAAAGCTGCTACTTTCACTGCAAACAATCATGTCTTCCATGAAAGAACTAAACATATTAAGGTGGATTGTCACTTCATCAGAGAGGCAATTGTTGCGAAGAAGATTTCTATACCCTACATATGTACTGAAGACCAATTAACAAACATCTTCATGAAAGTACTTCCTAAGAAACGGTTGCACCATATTTGTTCCAAGCTGAGCATGTTTGATGCTTATGCACCAGCTTAGGGGAGTGTTTGAGTTGTATAAGGGTTTTTCCCATTTTGTTTTATATTGTAGGTGTATGTCTGTATTTTATCTCTCCAGCACTAGGGTCCCACTAGAATAAATTATGGCATTTCAACCTTGACACCTTCCTACATGCACTGTTTGTTACTAAGGATCTAGACCTGATTAGCTATTTTTTGGGCATTGAGATACACCACATGAGTGGAGGAATGGTTCCATAAGGAAGTATGTACTAGACATCCTTTGAGAGGTTCAGATGTTAGGCTGCAAACCTACCAGTATACCATTGGATCTTGTCATTCATTTTGTAACACTAGCAATCCAATCTCAGAGGACGTTACCAAGTATTAAGCTATGGTTGCCAAGCTGCTATATCTCACCGTGATCAGACCAGATATATCATAGTCTATAGGAAGGTTGAGTTAGCTTATGCAAGAACCTAGGGAGGCACACTGGGCAAGAGACTGTCAGGTACTAAGATATTTACAGTGCTCCCCTCGAAAGGGATTATTTTTCCAGAGGCATGGTCATCTTGATGTGTGTGGATACTCAAATGCAGATTATGCTCGTGCCTAAGAGGACAGACGATCCACGACAAGATATTGCAACTATGTTGGTAGCAACCTGGTCACATGGAGAAGTAAGAAAAAAAATAGTCTCTAGATCCAACATACAGTCTGCGTACCGGGGTATCGCTCACACCACTTGTGAACTCTTATGGATCAAGTCCATTCTACGTGACTTTGGTGTAGAGATCTCTAGTTCTATACTTATGTGCTATGAAAATAAGGTAGCCACATTTATTGCTAACAATCCAGTTTTTAATGAGACGGCAACACACATAGAGGTGGATTGTCACTTTGTTCGATTTAGAGTGATGTCTAGCAAGATCTCCACACCGTATATCTCAAGAAAGGACCAGATAGCTGATGCATGCAAAAGTATGCATTGGCATTCAAGTGACAAATCCATTTATCAGTAATCAATGTGCAAAATAAGCATCGCTTTCTGCTGATAATATGCACCACTGTTGCAAGTGCAAAGATTGGGGTCAACTTCATTAGATAGACAGCTGAATTTCAACAAATGAGCATAACCCAGCGTATTTTCATAAAAATTGTGAAACTTCAAAATAAAATAAATACACTCTAAAAATATAACAAAAATGTAAATACATGCATGAACAAATAATAAATAAACTCACGAATCAAGAATAAATTGTATAATTTGTGAAGAGTTTATAATTTATGAACTTTTGTGCCATATGATATTCGATTGCATAATTATTTCAGCAATAGCAAGAATCTGTCTATGTGACTCGATCATTCTACTATGCCTAGAAAAAAAGCAACAATTAACTAGTAAAATTACAATAATAAGCTAAGACCTCTAACTGGTATTCTGTAAAGTAAAATTATATATCCACACAACTACCTGCAGAGAGCACAATGACAACACCATGCCTGATAAACAAGAAGAACGAAGAGTCCAATGGCAGGATGTATAAAACAGGCCAAAGAAATTGCGATCAATGACACAAACAATCCTTGATTTCCACTGAGAATGTGCACAACCTGTTAAAAGACAGGTTAGAAAAGCTGAAGATGGTGCTCTTCATTGAAGAGAACAATCTGATATACCCGATAAGAATAGAAGTTTGATAGAACACCCGTGACTTTCTGCAGAAGGATAATACAAAAATTGTCTTCCCATGTCTGCCAGCTGCAATCAAAATGCTTTTTCGTTAGCTTTAAAAAACAACTAACAGAGCACCAGTACGTCATTTGGCATAAAAAGTTAGTTATCAATATAGCTTAATATCAATCCTAGCTGACAAAAAGCAGATCATGTAGAAGGAATGCACCTACAGGTGGCAAAAATTTGAGACAGGGAAGAAGTCCTAGACTTTGTTTTCTTATTTTACTTGTTTTTGAGCATCTTTAACATTTCTCCCACATGTCCCTTTTGTGGGGTTGCTGAGGAGACTTTGGATCATATTTTCTTAGCCGGCTAATTTTCTATGAAGATCTGGCGATGCATGTGTTCGGAGGGTTGTCCTTACATCGTTCGACACTTGGTGGGCCTCTTTTCAGTCTTTGGTCCATGCAGACACAATGGGTCGAGTTAAGGCCATTGCTATCTTGTGGTCAATCTGGCATCAAAGGAATGCCGCAATCTTTAGAAAGGAACAGATATGGGTTGAAAATACTGTAAGAGAGGCATGTGGCCTGTCAAAGTTGTGGATCGATATTCTGTATGTCCGTTTCTTTTATTTTTATATTAATGATATTTGGATGCCCACCGATCTCCAGTAATCTCTCTCTTTTTTTCTCTCAAAAAAAAAAGATCGCCACATAAGAAAACAGTTTTCATATTCAACTGAGGCCAATCTTTATTAGCAGGAGCACAGAGAATAATCCAAACTGAACTAAGACACGCACTATAAGAAAATGTCACGAATTAGTCTACTCCCTAAGTTTGTATAAATCCCTGGCCACAAGACAAGCCTTCAACAGATCAATGATGCCACTAGGTAGAAACTTTCCTGTACACACCCATCTGCAATCCACAGTTGAGATACCTAATAGGCGAGGAACCAAGTCCCATACTCAAGACATGAGGGCATACATCTCTTCATCCATTCCTTCTTTCTACCTTGTGCCCTGTGTGCCCCCCAAATAATTTATTGGTATAATAATACTCATCAAGGCCAATGAAAATTGACTCAGGGATCAACTAAGTTTATCAACGGAAGTGTAATGTGACATTTAATGCAGAGTATAAGATCTTACTTATTCACATATTATTATAAGAATATCCAAGGTCGTCTGAGATGGAGCATCCAATGTAGTTGTTAGTGGGGGGAAACATTAGACGAACATGTTGGTGTAATTTTAGCTTATCTTGTTCCATCTTATTGTGCGACTATAATAGCCATTGTCCCTCGGGGACACTCATGTACTTTTAACCCTCTGATCTCTCTCTATATAAAGAGACCTAAGATTTCTAATAAACTTGAACTCTTTCAACCAACTTGGTATCAGAGCATCGGTCCTAAACCGTGGCTCTAGGTATCCCACTCCTCAAGGCCTCCAAAACCCTAACACCCAAATCTCGTTCCCTCTCCTCCTTCCTTGGCGACGGCGATGCTCTTTGGCAGCCCTCCGGCCACACGCAAGTGGACTAGCGACTGGAGGTGGCACCTCTGCGAGCAACCTTCAGCCATGCAACAGCGCTGAAGCAGCGCCAAGTCTCATGAGCCATCACGCGACCCCACAGGCGCCACGCAGGAGCCCTAGCACCCGAAGGCAGTGCTGCTCCAACCTGATTCGACCTCACAACGGGACTGCAGCGGTGCGGAAGCTCCTCAACCATCGATCAGAGCTTTGACGAGGCCCTAGTGGCTTGAGGTGATGGCGCTGCGACCTGTTTTAGCCCTTGCGACAGACCTGAGGCGGAGGTCAATAGACCCAGTGGCGGTGCAGCATCACCTAGCGGCACCCAGCGACCTGTTTTAGCCCTTGCGACCTCCAGCGTCACCCAGGGATGCCCCGACGAGGGACAATAGACCCAGCGGCGGCACTCGCAACCCCATACAGGCGCTGCAGGTCCCTAGCAGCTGTGGCGGCGCCCTGTAGCAAGCCTTAGCATCGTCACTCAGCTCCTATTGGTGTCACAGCAGCTATATAAGGTTGCGACCCGCGGAGATCAGTCGCTAGAAGGGGGGCTAGACCTGTTCATGGCCTAGCATCGCAACCCATACAAGCTTGGGTGTTCTCCTTGCACACAAGTGAGGCTACCACTTGTCCAAGGAAGCTTCCTAGCAGTTATGTTGATCTGAATCTACAGCATTGTTGAATTATTGATGATTTCTTGGTCCTAAACACATGAGTGAGACTTCCGGATAGTGGAGATGGCTTCAGATGATCAATTTGAGGTGTCTTCAGGCTCTACTTCGGACACCGGGGTACTTAAGAAACCCTTCTTTGGCCCAGTTGTTAAGTTGGACGAGAACAACTACCCGCGGTGGTCCCAAACTTTGCTTATGACTATCAGAGGTCATAAAAAGAGCCATATACTTACCGATCCGGAGCCTGAGAACAAGACTAGCACAAATGCCAACTGGGACAGTGATAATGCCATAGTTTGTGCATGGCTGATGCAGACAGATATTCCCAGAATAGGAGATGATATCATGTATTATACTACAGCGAAGGAGATGTGGGAGTCCTTGTGTGATACCTATTCACATGCCAAGAACTCCGCACGTGTTTTTCATGTCTTTTACGATCTCTTCTACCTAGGTCAAGAGGGGCGTACGCTGTCACAATATTACTCTCTTATGAAGGGTATGCTGGAGAGGCACTACTCCTACCTGCCAGGGTGTTCCTGCGAGCCCTGTAGGAGTTTCAGGAGACAGTTGGCTATCACTCTTTTCTTGGCCGGCCTTGGACCTGAATATGCTGCAGTCAGAGATCAGATTCTTACTGCTCCGGATCTTCCTAACCTGAGGAAGCATATAGCAGGCTCAGCAAAGTTACAGTGTCTTCTCCAACTACTAATTCTACTGCTCAGTCATCCGCGTTGGCTGCGATCCCTAGATATGGAAGGGGTACTTCTTATCCTGCAAGTGGTCATGGACGTGAACACTCTACTAGTATGTAGAATAGAACTCCGTGTACTGACTATGGCAGACTTGGTCACTCTGAGGCTACATGTTGGCAGAAGCATGGTAGACCACCGGTGGCCCATCAGGTAGCTGAAGTTCCAGATTCAGCTCTTACTACCCCTGATGTTAGCTCCTTCAGTACCGAGATTGAAGTTCTGCGGCAGCAGATTGCTCTTTTGACTCAGGCTTCCTCTTCTCAGTCTCCTAACACGGCAGCAATTGCTACATCTTCAGAGGTTCCTACGATAGGTATGTCCTCCCTTTTGTCTTCTGGCGAGTGGCTAATTAACTCTGGTGCATCCAAGCAACTTTGTGGCAATAGAGGTTCTTTCTCCCACCTTGCACCTATTACACCTGCCAGGACAGTATAGATGGCTGATGGGAGACACTCGCCACTTGTTGGCAAGGGAGATGTCTTTATCTCCCACCATGAAGCTTACAGATGTTTACTATGTGCCTGATTTTCCATTGAGTTTATTATCGGTTAGCAGTATCACCAAAGATTTAAACTGCCAAGCTATTTTTTATGCGTCCTCTTGTGTTTTGCAGGACAAATTCACTAGGAAGACGATTGGTGGAGGGCGTAACGACCATGGGCTGTACCGTCTGAGCCGTACTGCTTTTGCTGCATCTGCTACTTAGGGTCTTGCTTCTACTGGATCTCCTCTCCAATGGCATCACCGCCTAAGCCATTTACCAATCCATCACCTCAAACATGTTCTTTCACATATCCCCTCCACTACTGCATCACTTGTGATGCCTGTCAGCTTGGCAAGCATCACAGGGCTAGTTTTTCCAGTTCTTCCTATGTTTCATCTGTTGCTGCATTGGACCTGATCCATATGGATGTGTGAGGTCCCAGTCATACTCTTGATCGATTTGGGAACAAATATTATCTTATTTTAATTGATAATTTTTCTCATGTTACTTGGATGTTTCTCTAAAAGAATAAGCCTGACATAGGGCAACTCATTGAAAACTTTGTTAAGGAAATAAAGAACCAAGCCTATGGGCAAAGGGGTACACCCAGACCTATGGGGTTGGCTTCTTTGACACCTTCTCACCAATCACCAGGCTTCCCACGGTCCAGGTCTTCATTGCAGTGGCAGTTCAGCTGGATTGGCCCTTGTATCAGCTAAATGTCAAAAATACCTTCCTTTGTGGTGATCTGCAAGAGGAAGTTTATATGCAGCAGCCACCTAGCTTTGAGAGACAGGGGGAGTGTGTATGCCGGTTACAAAAGGCTATATATGGCCTAAAACAAAGTCTCAGAGCCTAGTTTCAAATATTGTCACAAGTTGTTGAGGCAACTGGCTTCAGGAGGTCAACAGCTATTTTTCACTCTTTGTCAGGACGACTTCGCGAGGTACTGTGGTACTCTTGGTTTATGTTGATGATTTGATTATCACAGGGAATGATGAGTAAGGCATTACTGAAATCAAGCGCCTCTTTGCAGAGCAGTTTATTATGGACTTAGGGGGTCTACAGTATTTCCTTGGAATCGAGGTTGCTCACAGTACGAAAGGTGTGGTCTTGTCACACAGGAGGTATGCTTCAGATATTCTGCAAGAGGTTGGTATGCTTGGAGCCAAGGAGGCCAATATTCCTATAGACCCTAAGATGCTACTGTATGATGAGGATGCACAGGTGGTGGACAGTACACAGTATAGACAGCCTGTGGGCAAGCTATTGTATCTAACTATCATAAGGCCAGATATCTCCTTTGTTAAGCCAAGTTAGGAGACAGAGTCAATTTATGGCTAAGCCAACACGTTAGCACTGGGATGTGGCATTGATAGTACTTAGATATATCAAGGCTCCTGGGAAAGGTCTTTTCTTCTTCAAGGGGTCTTCTATGACATTGGTTGGATACTCAGATACAGACTATGCGGGATGTCATGTGGATCGCAAATCCACTACTGGATTCTACACCTTCTTAGCAGGGAACTTGATCACATGGAGGAGCAAGAAACAGGGTACAATTGCGAAGTCCAATGCCGAGTCTGAGTACAGAGCTATAGCTCAGACAACTGCTGAAATGATGTGGATCAGATCCTTGCTTGTTGATTTACAGGTGCAGTTTTCTAGTCCCATGGAGATGAGGTGTGATAATAAAGCAGCCACCTTCATTGCTAATAACACTGCATTTCACGATAGGACGAAACATGTTGAGGTTGACTGTCACTATACCAGGGACATTATTCAGAAGAGACTGCTATACACCACCTCTGTTGCATCTGAGGAGCAGACAGTGAATATTTTCACCAAACCCTTGGCTAGATCTTCATTTGATACCTGTATGTCCAAGCTGAGCATGGTTGATATCTATGCTCCAGCTTAAGGGGGAGTGTTGTATTTTTAGCTTATCTTGTTCCATCTTATTGTGTGGCTATAATAGCCCTTGTCCCTCAGGGACATTCATGTACTTTTAGCCCTTTGGTCTCTCTCTATATAAAGAGACCTAGGGTTTCTAATAAACTTGAACTCTTTCAACCAACTGAACAGTCATGAAGTGGCATAAAAGGTAGAGGAATGGATGAAGACATTGTGTTGCCTCTAATAAACCTAAACAGGACACGCTTCTAACTAAATATAACTTCTTTAGAGGAAAAGACAGCATGCCCAAAGAAGGTTACATCAATGGTGGACAAGTATTGATGACTACTAGGATCATAATGATGTCCCTTCTAGGTACAAGAATATCCTAAAAAAATACATTTAATACCTTGTAAAGATAATTTGTCCAGATGGCCAAAATCATGAATAAAACAAGTACAACCAAAAATACGTAAAAGTAGCCAAAGAGATCCACATCAAGATGTAATACTAGAAGGAAGTATTCTCTTGTAAGACAAAGGGCATGATTAATTATATAAGTTGCAATAAGAGCACCACTTCCCAAAAATTCTTAAGCACCTTCATAAATGCAACAAGCATCCAAATAATGTCCAAAATATGTCTCACCTTCCACTTGGCAACACAACTTTGCTTCGATGTACAAGCACACGAACTCTTAATGTATGGTGCCATTGCAAGCAAAGAACAACTGCAACTTAGAATTCCTTAAATTGAAAGCATTGTCAGTGTGGAAAATCTATAAAGAAAGGGAATAAAAGTTTTGAAATTTAGAATTGCAATCCGATCCTTCGTAAGAAAGACCCAAGTCCAACTTATTCCAATCATCGACAATTGGGAGATACATGGGTAGGGTTGGGACTCAACCCAAACCCAACCCACAGTTTGCAAGTTGAAATTTTTTCAACCCAGCTTAACCCGTTACACTATCAAACCCAACCCAACCCGACCTATAGAATCGGATCAGGTTGAGTCGCATTAAGAAGGTTGTCAACTAGTTAAAGCTTATATTTATCCCCAAAATGCTTCCCATGTCTTTCATACTAGTCGGAGAAAATGACTTATCCTATTCTCAAATGAAACCCTACACCTCTTTATATGGGAAGAGGTATTGCGAAAAATACATCATAAGTCCAACCGGACAAGAAACATGACATATGACTCTAATAACTCTACCAACACTCTCCCTCAAGTTGAAGCAAATATATCAATGAAGTTCAACTTGGAATAACACTTATCAAAAGCAGATCTAGTAAGTGGCTTCGTGAATATGTATGCAATCTAATCTTCAGATGACACAGATGAAGTGTAGATAGTTCCACGTTGTATCAAGTCTCTAGAGTAGTGGCAATCAACCTCAACATGTTTTGTTCACTCATGAAACATTGGGTTGTTGGCAATAAAAGTAGAAGCACAATTATCACATCTCATCTCCATTGGTCCATCTTCCTGAATATGGAGATCATGCAGAACAGATCTGACCCAAATCATCTCTGCAGCTGTCTGAGCCATAGCCTGTACTCTGATTCTGCGCTGGACCTAGATACCACCTGCTGCTTCTTGCTTCTCCACGTCACGAAGCTTCCTGCCACATAAGTACAGAATCTAGTCAACTTCCTATCCATAATGCAACCTGCATAGTCAGCATCAGAGTAGCCAACAACACTCATGGATGTGACCCTCTGGAAAAAAACACATCTGCAAGGTGCTTTCTTCACGTACCTAAGTACCTGTATAGCAGCATCCCAGTGTTGCCTGGTCGGTTTGTCCATGAATTAGTTGAGCTTTCCTACTGCAAGGAAAAGATTCGGGCGTGTAATAGTAAGATACAACTTACTGACCTGCAACCTATATGATTAGCTATCTATAGTCGGAGACTCAGTATCATAGAGATGCCCTTTGGGATCCATAGGTATATTAGCAGGTTTGGACCCCATCATTCCTATTTCCTATAAGATATCAAGGGTGTACTTCTGCTGACTAAGAACAATGCCCTTTTTGTTGTGTGCCACTTCGATCCCAAGAAAATATCTAAGCTCACCCAGATCCTTCATCACAAAGGTATCAGCCAACTTCCTTTTTACCACAGTTATCCCAGCAACATCATCTCCAGAGAGGATCACATCATCCACATAAACAAAAAGCACAACAACTCCCCTTTTACTCTTCCTAACAAATAAGGAGTGATCAACAAAGGACCTTACAAGTCCCATTACATTTACCCCCTCCGAGTGTCTCTGAAACCATACTCTTAGACTATGCTTCAAGCCATAGATTGCTTTATTCAATCTACAGACACACACCCCCTGAGCCTCAAACCCAGACGGTTGTTACATATAGACTTCTTCCTGAAGATCTCCATACAAGAACGCATTCATGACATCCAATTGATGAAGAGTCCAGTCACAATGAGCTGCTACAGACATCAAAATCCGAACAGTAGATAGTCCAGCAACCGAAGAGAAGGTATCAAAGAAATCTATCCCATATGTATGAGTAAATCCCTTTGCCACCAATCTTTCCTTGTAGCGAGAGATTGTGCCGTCTAGGTTGTATTTAATGGCAAAGACCCAACAACACCCAGTTGTTCTGGCATTAGGAGGCAAGGTAGTCAAATCCCACATCCCTCTAGACTGTAAAGCAACCATCTCATCCTCCATTTCCTAACACCAATTTGGATCTAGCATGGCCAGCCGATGGAAGGTAGGAACATACGTTGCAGATAATGCTGCTGTGAATGCAACAAAGCAACTACCGAGGTTGGCAATGGAGACTGTCTGTACATTATGATACTAGGCATAGCTGCATGGAGCCTTCTAAATACTAATTGGGAGGTCAAGATCCTTCTCATTATGCTCAGTAATACTTGGAGCATGAGACTCATCAGAGGAACCTACACAAGAAGCACTAGGACAACTCATGTCAGTATCAACACATACCTGACTAGGGGAGGAGACAAGTGGCTGAGGTGTAGTGTGGGTGTGTTTTTGTCACCATGTACGCTATCTGTATGTCACAGGTAACCCATATACCTGAGTATTTTCTGCTCTCTGCCTTATAGAAATCACCGTGGTTGGTATATCCTCATGATGTGCAATAAGGATTTGCTCTAAGGGAACTGGTGGAACAGGCATAAGAGCCAACTTCCTCTCAAATGTTACCTGATGACCATCTATAGAGAAATAAGGAATGGGCTCAAGAAAAGTGATATCCGCAGTCACAATATTTCTTACCATGTGGGTCATAGCATCCGTATCCTTTCTGGGTGCTACTGTATCCCAAAAACACACTTCACTGCTCTCGGAGCCAATTCGTCTCTGCCAGGTCCAAGAATGCGAACAAAAGCAACACAGCCAAACACGCAAGGTGGAACAGTGAATAGATCCTTCTTAGGATGAACCAACCACGGAACTTGTTCTTGTCTAGTTGAGTTGGGCAATCTATTAATCAAATAACATGCAATAAACACTGTATCTCCCCAATATCTATGTGGTACATTGTGCTGGATCAATAATGTTCTAGCCACATAAAGAACATAATGGTACTTTCTTTCTACTATACCATTCTGTTGCGACGTATGTGGAAAGGATGTCTGATGAACAATCCCAAGAGATCTATAAAAGCCTGCCAACTTAGATGTACAGAACTCTAAAGCACTATCAGACCGCACAATCATCATAATAGTAGAAAACTGAGTCATTACTTGTAAGATAAATGTTTCAATCACTGATCCAACATCAGATTTATTTTTCAAAAGAAATAACCATAACATCCTGGAAAGATCATCCACAATAAGTAGATAAAATATGACCCAATCTGTCCAAGATACGACTCGATCCCCATATATCCATATGCAGTAAATCAAAGATAGCATTAGAATGATGAGATGAATTAGGAAGAAAACTGGTCCTCTAATGCTTTCCCAGCTGGCATGCATCACACAATTTCTCTAGCCGGTGAAATATGAGGAATGACACATCGAAGCCTTTCCAGTGATGGGTGTCCAAGATGTCGATGCCACTGAAGAGCTGTACCAGCACTAAATGCAACCTCATCCTGACACGTAGCGGCAACTGGATTATGGACCATAAAGAATACCTCATCAAATATTGCACGATAATGCAAGTCTTTTGGAATTCTAGGGACAGACAAAAAACTAATAGAAAATTCTGGAACATAAAGATCATGAGGCAACGTCAGAGTAGGAGTCACTATAACATTTCCTCTCCCATAAATCCTACACTACCTACCATCTGCTACCTCCACAGATCTCCCTAAGGGGACATTATGAATATGTCCAAAACACATCTCAACCCCACTGAGATGTTGAGATGTGCCAGAATCCACCAACCACAATGTACTATCAGTGTTACCAGACCTGTAAGCGGAAGTCATACCTAAAGTGGCTAAGGTAGCGGTATCTGCAAAAGTAGTCTCCTGGGTCAACTGGGAGAGACGCTGGATCACAGCATCATAGTATGCATGGGATACCATGTCGCTTCCCTCCTCCAAAGCAACAGCCTGGTTGGCCATGGGAGGTCGACCATGCTTTGTCCAGCAAGAGGCCTCTGTATGACCTATCCTCCCACAATGCAAGCAAATAGTACAAGGTCTGCCACTCGTACCTCTACCACCACGCCCTCTCCCCCTGGTGGATGGAGCACCACGTCCTCCTCAAGCAACAGCAACAAGTACACGGGCTTGTCCACTTTCTGACACAGGTTGCCTAACAACCACTCGGTTCATGCGGCTATAAACCTCCTCCAGAGATGGTAGCCCACCAGAGTAAGGATCTGAGACCTAGTAGCCTCATAGTTAGGCCCAAGTCCGTCAAGAAATTGAAGGACAGCATACTCCTTCCTATGTGCCCTCTGAGTGGCATACATGCAAATAGGTTGGCAGGCATTATATTTCTCAAGAAGCCCCTTTAGGGTCGCATAGCACTGCAACAAAGATTGACCCTCCTGTTTGAGACGACCAAGGGCATGATGAATCTCAAACACTTTGCTGGAATTCTTTTCGTGAGAATATGTATCGCGTAGAAAATCCCACATCTCCTTGTTTATCATGTAGTACATGATCCTATCATCGATCTGAGGTTCAACAGAATTCATGATCCATGCACGGACCATATAAATATCTTTCTTCCACATGGCATTTTTCGTTGTTTTATCTTGTGGCTCCATCTCCAACAGTAGATGTTCCTTATCATGTCCCTCAACAATCATAAAGAATGTCTAAGACCATCTAGCATAATTGGCCTCGTTCAACTTGGCAATAGGAACAAAGAAAGGAGATTTATAACCTCCATTGTCCATAGCGGTAATCGATGACACTTCCGAAGATTTTGAGGAGGCCATCGTGCCTTAGGACTACAAGATATCACAAGAGCAATCTGAAATCAATATTCAGATCTGAAGACTTCACAACCAGAGGAAAAATGATCTCTTGAACATGAGATATAAGGCAAAGAAACCCTAAAAAACATCTCAAGAATCACAGAAATCCTGTAGATCAGGTTTTAGCGCATGTTAGGACGTTAGGACGAGTCCTAACAGCGCTTGGGTAGGCTCAACCAACCCCAAGAACCACCACTGTCACCTACAGGTGATGGTCGACGGAGGTGGCAGTGCTCCGGCGATGGGAGGTGTTGTCCCGAGGTCAGGGGAGGCACTAGGGCGATGCTCCGAGGTGCTGGACAAACCGCCGGGCAGTGCTACACCCTCAGGGCAGCACCGCGACCTCCAGACCAGCCTTCAGTACGAGAGACGGCGCAGGGCCTCGAGGCGGCACTGCAAGGCCTTGAGGCGGCACTGTAGAGCCCTCGAAGCGGCCTTCAACGCGAGGAGAGGTGGCGCTGCAGAGCCATTGAAGAGGCGGTGGCACCTTCTAAGGCTCGAGGAGAGGTCCACTAGGGCCTGCTGCTGGCGCTAGCGCTCAAGAAGGCGACCCACAGCTCAAGTGAGAGGAGCAGCTAGAGTCGCGACAGGCCCCAACAGCCGCTGCAACCGTTGCAGCAGCCTCCTAGGGCCAGGGGCGGCTGGTGGTTGGCCGGCGGCAACTCCCATAGGTGAAAAACAGGAAACTACGGTTTTGGTGGACAGGTATGGAGGCTCATGAGGGGCGGGAGACCAAACCGCCAATCTAGGACCGCCGCTCTGATACCAAGTCGGAAAAAATGACTTGTCTTATTCTCAAATGAAACCCTACACCTCTTTATATAGGGAGAGGTGTTGGATAAAATACGTCATAAGTCCAACAAGACAAGAAACATGACATATAACTCTAATAACTCTACCAACAATACTTATAACAAAAAATTTTAAACTTATTGGCATCTTATAAAAAAATGAATAAAGTAGGTAAAAACAAAAAAAAATGTCAAACAAAAAAAAATAAAGTATAATATAGAAGTAAAAAGAAACAATAAAGGCCTACTTGATAATAAATTTGATAGGTGCATATAAAAGCTCATGTCTATACGAATAATTGACAACAATAGAGAGGGTGCTCCGACAATAGTGGAAAGATCCCTGTGGTGAAGAAGAGAATGGTGCCAATGCAGCACGATCATTGATTTTGATTATAACAAAATACTTGTTATTTAACGTTTACATTTGAGATTAAAATTTCATGTTAAAATGCAAATGGAAGCAAGACTGAAGAAGCTCAAGCTCAAGTTCATGAAGAAACAGAGGACCTTAATGAAGAAGAAAAGCATCAAGAAGCATGATGAAGAAGCAAAAGAAGAAGGGTTAAAGCTTGAGGATGTAGAGAAGAAAGAAGAATAAGATACAATATTTTGTTCTTATGTCATGTATTTTTATTTGCTCATTGTTTCCTTAGATTTATGTTAAAAAGCCCAAAATATAGTTGACTAGGTCCTAGTCATACTCACCTAACCTTAAAACTCCTAAGAAAAACATAGAGTTGAGTAAGAAAATCGAATCAAAGAACAAACGGCTTCATCAGACGACCAACATATTTACCAAGTGTCTGATATTATCTTTTACGTCATCTGATAAAAACATCAAACGTCCAATGCCCAAATGACCTACCTTTATTAATTCAACCTTCAATACATTAGACATCCAACCTTCTCTTTAGACATCCAATAAATGAACCGTTGGGCATAATCTTAACCCAAATCAAGCTGTCACAACAAAATCCTCTCAAGACACTTAGGAAATATTTTATTATTTTTTCCAAACGTCCAGAGGCACTTCTAGACGTCTAATAAGTAGACGTTAGGCCCAATCTGACCTAAATCATGATTTATCAGACCACATATAATCATTAGAAAATCTATTCTCGAGGATGATCACTAGTTCCAGACGTCTAATAAGATCTTCAAACATCCTATAAACATCTGATGTTTAGATACAAGAACCCCGTTTGGATCTAATCATTTCTAGGAACCACTCCGCCCATTTTCAAACATCCAAACTTTATCCCAGACATCTTAAAATACACATCCAAATGTCTTATTTATGTTAACAAATACATTGTTTAAATCCAATTAATTTCAGGGAAACTGACCCTTATTTTCAGACATCCATATTTATGGTCAGACATCCAGAACCCGTATATCAGACGTCTAACACCTTTTTCAATCATCTAATTCTACTGTCAGACCTAATTATTATCTGATCTGATTTGAATTTCGACCCAATCTTTTTGATTTTGTTCCCAACAATTATAAGGCCTCTTCTAAGCCTTCTTAAACATTTTTAAGATCTCCATAAATAGATTGAAACCTCTCCTTTGCTAAAGATATCCAAGATATCATACTTTCCTCCATTTTAGTAAATAAAAGGAGAATTTAACAAGAAATCAGTCCTTGCTCCCCAAGATCTACACTCTACATCCAAGAGCACCAAAACGTTGCATGATCACACCCATCCACTTCCACCTCAAGGGAAGTAATCTTTGCCTATAGGAGCTTAGTGTAAACTTATAATTTGTAGCTCTATAGGTCTCTTGTATTTTGTTTTTGTATTTGGTTGGGTATTCGCATTGCGAATTCTCGTCTCCATCGTGAGACAATTCTCTTCATGAAAAAGAGGGATTTCAAATACACTACTCACGGTTTAAAATAGTGTGGTTGTATTAAGGTTGTGCCACCCTCAGTTTAAAGTGATACATTTAGTGAATTTGATCTACTCGATAGATTGGAAATCCTAAGTCAAGATGACTTAGGTAATAGTTTTTACCCTTGAAGTTTCCACCTAAAAATCCTTTATGCAATTGTGCTTAATATTTTTGTGGGATTAAATTTTATTTCACAATTATCATTGATTTAGTTCACACACCATTCACCTCCCACTAGTGTGAAATCAAAGAAGGTGTCATCCAACATTGGTAGTGGGGTCCCTGCTGCGAAGAAGAGATGACAGGTGGGTCATCCAATGGTTGTGGTAGGGTCCCTACGAGGAGAAAGAGAGAGGTGTGTCATTAGGGACTCAAACCAAGGTAGGAGGCTAAGGGGGGAGAGAAGGTTGAGGGTTACTGTAAGAGCGTGAGGTGTCACCACCACTAAGGAGAAGAGAGGGCACCACTTAGATCATGGAATTGAGGAGAGGCACTGCTTGAAGTAGAGCTTGGAGATGGAGGTGAGATAAGGACCAAGAGTGTTGCCTGGAGCCAATGTAGGTAACTATAAGAGAGATGACGGGTCAGTAAGGGCTAGGAATGAGGAATTTGGGATGCAAGATTAACGACTGTTAAGTGTTGTTGGGTTTGTCTTTATTTTTTTTCTTTTGTCATTTTCTTACTATGTAAGCGTGACATTGTATTTTACCTAATAGACCACTTTATATAAGAGGTCATAGGGTTTTGGAATAAGACTCAACTCTTTTCCTCCTACATGGTATCAAAGCAACAGTCCTAGACCAACGCTCAGTATCCCACCGAGAAACTTAGCCTTCGTAAACCTTGTCGTAACCCTCTCTCTTCTCTCGTCGGCACATCATCCTCCCTCATCAGCGATAGCCCAACAACACCGTCGCCCCTTAAGCCTGCCAACACCTTCGTCGGCAACACCAATAGCACCATCGTGGTCCCTTGCAATGCTAGCAGTGTTGCCAACAGCACCACCCACATTACCAGCGCTGCTAAGGATGCCTACAATGCCGCTAGGCATGTAGCTAATGGCCTTATAGTGATTGATGGGGCCGATCTTGACTTCCTAGAGCCATTTATGTGTTGTTGCTAAGGTGGGACTATGCCATGGTAACATGTACACGCTCTAAAGTAAATCACCCCTCTAATCATATGTTGGCGATTTCAGTGCCATTTTTTCTTATGCAACCCTTTGTTCATCCCCATATTCAATAAGTTGTGTGCTATAGTCAGTTTCTTAATCCACACGAATCTTTCACCAAGAAGGAAATTGTTGATGAGTCCACTAAAAAGGTGATTTTAGTGTCTAACCTTTCTAGTGGATGGCTCCATTTTTTTGCTATGGTGTACTTCTTTTGCACGAGTCATGGGATCTCATAGAAAGAAATGCTTTCTCCTGCAGGATGAATCAGAGGACTCCAAAAAGACTGATTGGGAGGCAGATAATGACTGGGTCACAACTTGCATGTTGAATAGCATGCAAGAAAATATTGCTAAGCAATTCATGTCCAATGCCTCTGGGAAGAAGTGGGAAGTGCTATATGAGATCCACTAGCAGAAGAGTAATATTGCTAGATTGTATCATGTGATTAAGGATATCCACACGTTTAAGGAGGGAACTACGCCCCTGGCAAAGTGTTACAAGATGCACAAAAATCTGTGGGATGAATAGGATACGTATCATCCACTAACATGTTACGTTACATTTATGGCAAAACAAAGAGGGGCAATTAAATCCGTGCAATTCTTGCTACATTGGGTCCAAGTATAAGGCAGTCAAGGACCAAATGATGACTTCTAAGGAGATTCCTACTCCTGCTCAGATATATGCCCATCTCTCTAGATTGGAGATCTCTGAGCCTATTGAAAGTTCTGATTCATATACCATGGCACCTTTTGATCATGGCCGTGGTTCACCTGTTAGTGGTGTACGAGGTGCCAGAAAATGTGGCACTTCTAGAGGTCGACGAGGCCGTGGCAAAGGGAACTTAGTCTATGAATATTGCCATATGATTGGACATACCATGGACAAAAGCTAGATTAAGAACGGGTATCCTCAGAGCCAGGGTCCCTGTGCTAATCAGGTTACTCCAGAAATAAGATGGTACATAATCTAAGGATGTAGATAGTCCGATTACCATTTCCAGGGCAGAGTATGAAAGGTTGTTGACTTATAAGACTACCACTACAGTTGGGGCCATTTGATGCCCATCCCATAGGTACCACTACTCTATCAGTCAGTTCTCGTGCACCAACATGGGTAGTGGATTCAAGTGCTTCTTCTCATATAACAGGAGACCCTGCTCTTTTTTTACCTCTTCACAGTCTTGCCACCCCCTTCCAAGTTAGGGTGGTAGATGGTGGTTTGTCTCCTATTATAGACGTTGGAGAAATATCTCCCTCTTCTTCCCTTCCTTTGTCAGATGTTATAAATGCCGCAAGATTTGCTCTTAATTTGATGTCAGTTAGATTACTAAAGATCTAGGACACCGAGCAGTTTTTCACAAACAGTTCCTTTTCCAAGATCTACGGACGATGAGGTGGATTGGTGGAGGACTTAAACAAAATAGCCCCTACTACCTTAGCCTACCACCACCGCTATTACTATTGCTCTTGCCACTACTCCACTACAGTGGCACCTTCATTTAGGTCACCTGAGTATTCTTGTTTTTTGTCGGTAGTTTCCAGATTTGAAGTTTCCATATTATTTTCCTTGTGATGCTTGTCGGCTTGGCAAACACCACCATTCTTTTTCAGGTAAAATAAGAAGTCTAAGTTTCCTTTTGATCCTATGCATGCTAATTTGTGGGGGCCATGTAGGGTCTGCAATGATAGCGGCTTTCATATTTTCCTCGTTTTAGTTGATTATTGTACCCATGTCTCTTAAGTGTTTATGTTGAAAGAAAAATTAAAAACCCCTGTACTTATTCAAAATTTCTTCTTTCCACAGATATAGATTTTCCGTATTGATAATGGACTGGAATTTGCTAATGCCAAGCTAACTCACTTTTACAGCTCTATGGAGGTGACTCATTAGACTTCCTGTGTTCACACCTAACAACAGAAGAGGATCGTTGAACGCAAATTATGACACTAAATGTGGCTCAATCCATAATGTTTCATATAAACATTTGTTCTCAATTTTGGTTATTGTTGCTTTTCTTATAAATAGGGTATCTTCATCTGTCTAAGGGGGTAAGATATCCTATTCTGTTTTGTTTTCTGGTAGAGATGTCTTTCCTCTTACTCCCATGATTTTTTGTTGTGTTTATTTTGTTCATCCATTTAAGGTGGCCAAATTATCTCCCCAATTGGTGAACTGTATTTTCTTGCCATACTCAAGAACCCAAAAGGGATATCGTTGTTATGATCCGATGGCTTACAGGTTTTACGTTAGTGCTAATGTTACTTTCTTTGAGGAGCTCCCCATTTACCCCCATGAGGGGAGCCAGTACTCCCCGTTTATGCCACAGGATATCCCTCTCCCTTTTCCATCTGCACTGCCTCTAGAGCCCATTGAGCCATCCCATCCACCAAATACAAAGCCATTTGCTTACCATCTAAAGATCCTCCTCCACACGTGGAGCTTATTCCTGCACAACCTGATTTTGCTAACTCGTCTAGAGACCATGTACCATCTTCTATTCAAGGTACAGACCTGGACCTTCCTATAGCACAGCAGAAGGCTCCACGGTCATGTGCTCCTTACTCTTTATCAGATTATATGACTATTGATCGATTATCTACAACAAGACAGTCAACTTCATTTGCAATTGACAGCCATCAGGTCCCATAGAACAACACAGAGGTTCTTCAGGATCTTAACTGGACCCATCTCATGGAAGAGTTGTCTGCTTTTCAATCCTGGGGTACTTGAAAACTTATTGATTTAACCCCTGGAATGACAGTTGTGGGGTGTAGATGGGTATTCACCATTAAATATCTCCCCGATGGTACAGTTCAACAGTATAACGCTAGGTTGGTTGCCAAAGGTTATACTCAGACCTTTGACGTGGATTATTTTGAGACATTTTTACCAGTTGCATGGCTAAATTCGATCCGAATTCTTCCATCTATAGTAGTTAATCAAAGGTGGCCTGTACAACAACTTAATATAAAGAATGCATTATTATATGGTGATCTTGATGAGGAAGTATATTTGGAGTAGCCTCCTAGGTTTGTTAACCAAGGGAAGTGTCATAAGGTGTACAGGCTTCATAAGGCGATATATGGGCTAAAACAAAGCCCCAGAGCTTGGTTTAACAGATTTAGTACTACAGTTCAGAGTTTTGGGTTCGTTCGATCCACATCTGACCACTCTATGTTTACCAGGCACACACAAGCAGGCTCTGGTATTCTAATTATGTATGCTGAAGATATTTTGTTCATAGGAAGTGACTTGTAGGGTCTATAGGAGACTAAGGCCTTCTTACATGCACAATTTGCAACTAAAGATCTTGGCTTGACCAGTTATTTTTTGTGTATTGAGAAACATCACATTAACAAAGGAATGGTCTTATCTCAAAGGAAGTATGTGTTGGACATGCTTCGAGAGGTAGGGATGCTAGGATGCAAACCGGCTAATATGCCTTTAGATCCAGTTGCTCGCTTTGTGGATACTAATAACCCGGTTCTAGAAGATGTTACCTAATATAAAGCTATAGTTGGCAAGCTTTTGTATCTCATAGTTACGAGGCCAGATATTTCACATGTTGTAGGGCGGCTGGACCAGTTTATGCAAGAGCCTAGAGAGATACACTAGGTTGGAGTATGTCAAGTGTTGAGATACTTGAAAGGCTCTCCTGCAAAGGGATTCTTCTTTCCGAGACCTGGTCATCTTCAAGTACATAGATATTCAAATGCAGATTACACCGTTGTTCATGATGACAGACAATCCATGACAAGATATTGGACCTATGTAGGGGGCAAACTTAGTCACATGGAGAAGTAAGAAACAAAATGTTGTCTTCAGGTCTAATGTTTAGAATACAGGGCCATGACACACACTACTTGTCTGCTAGATCAAATCTATTCTGCGTGATTTTGGAGTAGAAGTTTTATGTTCTATACCTATGTATTGTGATAACAAGGCTACCACTTTTATTGCCAACAATCCAACAATTCATGAAAGGACAAAACACATAGAAGTGGATTGTCATTTTGTTCGTAATGCAGTACTAGCTGGGAAGATCTCCACACCTTACATCTCCAGTCAAGACCAGATTACTGATATCTTCACTAAAGCCTTAGCCAAGAAGAAACTGGAGTATCTTCATTCCAAGCTGAGCATATCAAATATCTATGCTCCATCTTGAGGGGGAGCGTTAAAAGTTGTTGAGTTTGCTTTATTTCTTTTCTTTTGTCATTTTCTTATTATGTGAGAGTGACATTGTGTTTTACCCAATAGACCTCTCTATATGAGAGGTCCTAGGGTTTTCAAATAAGACTCAACTCTTTTCCTCCTACAAGGATATATCGAGACTCAAGATAAGGTTTCAAATCTTGATATATTATATACATGTAATTCTATATGTGTGTATAATGTAGATATACACACAAGATGCTATACATGTATAATATATATATTTGTATCTATAACTCAAGTTATATCGGGTTGCGGGTTGAGTTGGATTGGTTAAACCTCAAACCCAACCCAACCTAAACGAAACAAGTTGGGTCAGGTTAGGTTCGGGTTGAACCTAACCCATGTACACCCTTAATCGACAAAAACAAGGAAATATCTATCACCAACCACGTTACCCACACGAGATGGTCCCCAGGCATCACAATGCACCAAGAATAGAGGGGTTAAAACCCTCTTTTTTATAAGAGTTTGAAAAGAAGCGTGGTGATGCATTCCTAACTATTAGGCCTCTCAATCAAGGTGGTAGACCAAAGAAGATTAGGAGACATCCAGCTCAACTTACAGATGGATGGATAGCCTAAATAGCGATGCCATAAAATAAGATTAGCTGCAATGTTCAGAAAAAGTCATACAATATTCGATTGGACACATCACTGCATAGTGAGTGCTTCATATGTAGATGAGTACTTGGATGAGTGGGTGGACAAGTATGCAATTTTGAATTTTAAGTAATTAAAAACATAAAACAGTTTTCACATACTTATTTTTATTACTAATTAAAACTTGGATTAACATAAACATACTAAAATGAAAATAGATTTCAGCCCAATAACAAATAAAGTTAAGTTGATAATTGCAGGATTGACGAATAGTAATCGCTAGAAACAAAAAGTACCAATTATTGAACAATCATAGTAGAATCATAATCACACTAAAATGCATTTGTGTTGGCCTATAGGAGACTGTGGGGGGCTGCATTTCAATCAAACATTGATCTCCTTCGGAATTCCAAGCTTATTTGGTCAGCTGCATGTCCTCTTAAAATTGTAATTTTTGCTTATCTTGTGAGAAGGGAAATAATAACATCATACGAGTGGAGATCCAGATGAGTCCCAGATGTGGATATTTCTTGTTCGCTATGCGATTCTGGGCAAGAGGACATCAATCACCTCTTTTTTGGTTGCAGCTTTGGACAACAAATCTGGTATAGACTCGACTTGGCATCGATAAATTATTCAAATGATCAATACTTTTGGAACTCCTTCAGATGTGGACAGCGACATCAAGGCCCTAATAACTTCATATCAAAGAAAGATAAGGCAAAGGTTCTAGTTGTCTTATGGACCATCTGGTTGAGAACAAATGGCACAATCTTCAAGGGAGAACATCTGTATTTAGAAAACTTTATTTACTCCATTCTTCATCTTCTTTTTAGGAAAAACATTTTTTAATTTGCTTGCCCATCTTTAATTTTTTAAGCAAGCTGGGTGGTTATTAGCCAAAATGTTAGGGAAAATTAGGTGATAGTGTTTTAGAAATTAGCATTATCTCTTTCTTATTTTCGTTCTTTCTATTTTCTTACTTTCCAAATCATAAAGGTATGTTTTAAGTAGTTAAAGATTTGATTTGATTATATTAGGATTAGGATTGACCCTCTATATAAAGGGACCAATTCCATGTTCTTTTCTTAGAGATTCAATAATAAAATTTTCCATTCTCCAAATCTCTAACGTGACATCAGCGAGGGAACGATCCTAAGGAATTCCTGTAGACCATAAACCCATGCACCTACACGTAACCTCTCCGCATCCCTCTCCTTGCATGCTAGACACACGTGATGTTGCTTGTTGCGCACAACTTGTTGTTGCATGCCTTCTTGTGCACATATCAACTTTCTCCACGTGCAACAGCGAGTCAATGCCTTCTCTCGCACGTAAACCTCACATATACTTCTCTTCGAGCGCACTACTACACATTGTGCACATACATGCACTAGTACACAGACACTGCATGCACACACACGCCACTACACCACCCTCTTGTGTGCACTCATGCATACATACATTAGTCTACATGCACCAGCGCGCATGAATTGTATCTCCTGCACATGCCAACGCATGTGATCTACAGTTTTCCTTTGCTTACATTGCACTCATTCTTGCCATGTGCGTGGTCTTATAGTTGCTCCTGCTACTCCTGTTGCACACAACCTCACGCGATACTCCCATGCCATACACACATTGAAAATAGATTTCTTTTTTTTCAATGGGAATTGTTGTTGCCACAAATCGCATGGCCAATACTATCGCTTGAGATCGTCCCTCATCTACTATATTGCTACTCCTATCTACTATCGTTGCTACTACTATCCACTACTATTCCTAGTTCTGCTACAATCAGAGGTCTAGTCCTCAGGATGTCTTCTTCTTCTGACCTCTACATTGGAGGGTAGTTAACTTTTGTTCCTTGTAACAAGTTGGCCATTGCACACTCCAATTTGGGGAGAGTGTCAAAGAAAATTAGGTTATAATGCCGTTGAGTTGTACTGGGGTCTTATTATGATTGTCTATTTGTTTAAGGGTGTGTTAAGTTATTTCTCCCTTGTACCTTTTTATATAAAGATACCTAAGGCTCCGAAGGATAATGAGATCATTTTCTTTTCCTAACATGGTATCAGAGCAGTAGTCCTACACCGATGCCCGGGTACCCCACCCAAAACCTAGCCTCCAACCCTCCACCAAAACCGCTTCTCCCCTTCCTCTCCAGTGCTATGAACCCCACCGACACTTCTTTAGTGAGGCTCGCCACCGCCAGCAACATCCCTCTCACCCAGCACCGTCGCTAGGACCCTAGGGAAGCCCCTCGCACCGCCTCTTCGCCAAAGATCTCCAGCACCAACGTAGGGGGTCCCCCTCCCTCCTGTGTCATCGCTGCCCACTGAAGACAGCCTATAACACCACCTACGTAGGTCCCTCTCCGTGGATCTCGCCTCTTACCGCATCGCCAGACCTCTTGGGCATGTATGTGACGCTCTCTCCCTCGGCAAGGGTATAATGCACCTTCCTTCGTCCTCCTTCGTTGTCAAAGGCCTAGGAGAAAGAAGCTACCCTCCTTGGAGCCCCTATCTCACCCCAGTAAGGGTAGCTACACCCTAAATGATATGAAAATTTATTTTTCATATCATTGTTTGTGCTTCCATAAGGAGCACATGATCTGATTTTGCTGCTGCAACCCTGTTGGAAGGTGATATCACGAACCGAGTGTACATGGTAGACCAAAGGGATTCCGTAAGCAACTCAATGGGGAAATTGTCCACCACGTGCACTTCCTCACACATGCAAGGGACCTCTATAAAGTTTAATGGATCCAACTTCTTACTCCGATTTACATCTTTTTCCTAGTTCATTGGATTTCACCACAAGAAATACATTCTTACCAAAGACAAGCCTGCTATGAAGTCTGCAGATTGGAAGGCAGACAATGACTAAGTAGCTACTCGTCTCTTGAAAAACATGACCCAAACGATTGCTAAGCAGGTTATGCCATATTCCTTGGCCAAAAAAATGTGGGACGTATTACATGAGATACACTCCCACAAGAGCAACATTACTCGACTTTATCATGTTGTGGAAGAGTTACACACCTTCAGAAAAGGTTCCATGCCCTTGGCTAAGTACTATGGTACGATGAAAAACCCATGGGATGAGCAAGATATACATCCACCTATATCTACTAATGTTGCAATCATAGCTAAATAGCGAGAGGCAATTCGATCTATTCAACTATCATCTGGTCTTGACCCTATGTAAAAGGAAGTCAAAGATTAGTTCATGATGATGGATGAGATTTCAACACCTGCACAAATTTATGCTCAACTATCTAGATTGAAGACCTTTGACCCTATGCCTATTTCAAATTTCTCTGCCATGGCCACCATAGGCTGTGTTCATGGGAATCCTACTTCAAGAGGTCGAGATGGTCGAAGCCGTGGTGGTGCTTGTGGTGGTCGACGTCGTGAACATAGTTCTAGGAAGGCCACACAATTGATCATTGCTGGGTGAAACATGGTTATCCTCAGGGATGGATCCACATGCTCACCATGTTTCTACAGAGGGTACTACTCAGACACATGAAGATGATACGCAGATTACCATTTCGAAGGCAGAATATGAAAGGTTCATTGCTTCTCAAGCCCCTATCTCGGCTGCAATATCTATTCAGCAGTCCACAAGTACCACTGCAATCTCTGTCAAGTCGCATGCTCCAACCTAGATTGTTGATTCAAGTGCTTCCTCTCATATTACTAGCAATGCTGATTTGTTTTCTTTCCTTCGGGATCTTGCTACCCTATTCCAGGTGAAGGTAGCAAAAGAGGTATTGTCACAAGTTACTCGGGAATATTTTCATATCTCCTAACCTGCCCTTTCTAATGTTATACATGCTCCGAAGTTTGCACTTAATTTGATGTCTCTTAATCAGATTTGTTAAGAGAATTGTAGTGGTGTTTAGTCTCACATAGTGTAGTGGGACTTTGTTATGTGTGTGGTAGCCTATAAATAGGCATGTACCCCCTACATTTTCCTCTAAAAAGAAATACAGAGAAACACGCCCTATCGGAGCTCTTCTCCCATGATTTTCTCCCCATTCTCCGTGAGTGATGTTTCCATGTAAACCCAAGTGTTCTCGAATGATTTATTACTTTGATATTATTACTTCCGCATTATTTACTTTATTCAACTTAGTATCAGAGCAAGTCGCTTGTTAGGTTTGTTCTCAAGTTTATCATTATGTTTATTATTTTTGATTTTTTCATTCATGGGTTTTTGGAGGAAGATCTGCCATGGCATCTCCATCCGCCTGATCAAAGGAGGTCATGGCGCGACTTGTTGGGTTCTTCAAACCCAACAAGATTGTTTGAAAAGGATGGAGATCGGCACGAGGTGCTTGGATGTGGGCTGCAATGCACCACGATCTTCTCTGCCGCGATGGGTTGAGTACGGAGCAAGTCAAGCCAACAATAGCAGCAACAGACCCCCCACCCACTCCTCCAAGAAGGCCAAGAAGAGCAAACAAAAACCACCCCCCAAAGAGCCAGTCCTTCACCAACAGGACGTCCCAGGCATCCTCCGTCGCCCGCACTGAGACCAGCACCAGCACCCCCAATGCCGATCGGGTCGATGAGAAGAGGCAAATCGAAGGGGTGGAGGACCAGAGTCGTCACCACCACCATTGCAGTAGACGCTCTAAGGCCAGGCAGATCAGACCCTCGGAAACCTCCCCAAGGGTTCCCACAGCAAGCAAGTTGCCGTCGGGTGGCCTACGTGGCTCTACGACATAGCCGACACGCAGGGCACAGCCGAAGCCGTGCACTATGGCAGGCGGAGCTCCAGGGGCATGGCTGCCCAACTCCAAGTGGGCTCCTCATCCCCCCACGAGCCCTCTAGGCCCAAATCCACAAACGACGACCCCGACGCACATCGGCACCGATCCCTCTCCCAATGGTCTAGCATCGTCGTCGATGGAGTTAGGGGGTTGAGCGACGGCTGTGAACTGCCGTTGGTTTCTCTCGAACCCTAAGCGCAGAGCAAGATTTAAAAAGAAAAAAGAAAAAGGAAGAAGAGGAGGGAAAAACTAAGAGGAAAAAGAAAAATTCAAAAAAAAAAAGGGAGGGGGAAGAAAAAAGGGGAGAGAGATAGTAAAAAAAACGAGGAAAGAAAAGACAAAAAAAAGGAAAATGAAAAAAAGAGAAAAAAAAGGAAAAATTTAAACAATCAAGCATAAAAAATGATGATGAGTGTGTTTATGAGAAGAGGAGGAAAGATTTTTCTTTAGTTTTACCTTATCTTCTCATTATTTTATTCTCCCATACAAGTATGCGAGAAAGGAGAGTGTGGAAGCCTGTAATAGTCACCCCTATTTAGGAGACCCTTTGTTGCAGTTCCAATGCACGATGGGTGACATTGGATACTACTACGAAATTTTGGAGCAGCTGATCATCACATAAGAAACTATAACTCTGGGAGGTCCAGAGTTTCGAGGTCTCAAGAGAGGGAGATCCAATTTCGAGGTCCTCAGAGCAAGGGCTCATTTCAGGTTTCTATGTAGAAAATACAGTTTCGAGGTCTTCAAAGAAAGACCAATTTCAGGGATACTAAATGAGGAGCCATCAACACCAAGTCTCCAAAGAAGAGGCCTCTTTCCAAAGCCAACTACAATTTGTCCAACAGCTCCAACCCATGTTCCCGCCTACAAGGAAGAGCCAGTCCACAGGTTGTGTTCTGTTGTGTAGAGTGGGTTTCTTTGTGTTACAAGCTGAGCATTTCATGCTCCAACTTGAGGGGGAGTGTTGAGAGAAATGTGTAGTGATTTAGTCCCACATAGTAGAGAGGGACTTTTGTTAGTATGTGGTGGCCTATAAATAAGCATGTACCCCCACTTGTTCTTTTGAGAAGAAATACAGAGAAAGATGCCCTACCGAGGCTCTTCTCCCATAATTTTCTCCTCGCTCTTCATCAGTGGGGTTTCCACATAAACCCAAGTGTTCTTGATTGTTTTTATGCTTTTGATATCTCATTGTTATGCTTCCGCTCAATTATTTTATTCAACTAAATTACTAGAGATCCTCAGTGCAGAGCCATTTTTCATGACCAGTACTTTTTGCAGGACCTCCAGACAATAAGATGGATTGGTGAAGTACTTGAGCAAATAGCCAATACTACCTCTACATTCCACCTCCATATCCTGTTGTTGTTTATGCCACCACTGCACTTCAGCGGCACCTTTGTCTTGGCCACCCTAGTTCACTTATGCTACGTTGCGAATTTCTAGATTTATCTTTTCTCGAATCATTTCATTATGAGGCCTATCCACTTAGCAAGCACCACCGATTATCTTTTCCATCCCAAAATAAGTGTACTAAGTCTGTCTTTGAGCAAATTCATGCTTATGTATGAGTCCCGTGTAGAGTCCATAGTATTAGAGGCTTTTGGTACTTTCTTTTGTTGGTTGAGGATTGTACCAGGATGTCCTGGGATTTTATGTTGAAAGAAAAGTCTGAAGTCCATGTTCTTGTTCAAAGTTATATTCAAGAAAAAAAACTGAATTTTCTGCTATAATTAAAGTTTTCAAGACTGATAATGGTCTAGAGTTTATAAATGCTATACTTACTCAGTTTCCAATCACATGGGGTCATTCATCAAACCTCGTGAGTTCACACATCCCAATAAAATGGGGTGGCTGAACGACAACTCTGTCATCTTTTGGATATTCCACGGACTATTATGTATCAGAAGAATGTTCCCTCAACATTTTGGACTGATGTAGTTTTGACTGATACTTTTTTGGAAAGTCAACAATCCTCTTCAGTTTTAGGTGGTAAAACACCCAACTCAGTGTTGTCTCCTAGCAAAGAATTGTTTCATATTCCTCATGTTGTGTTTAGTTGTATGTGCTTTGTTTATCTATTTAAGGTGAACAAAATTTCCCCTAGGTGCCTCTATATAGAGAGGTACAAGGGAAAAATAGCATAACACACCCTTACACAAATAGACAATCATAATAAGATCGTTGTAAAACTCAACAAGTGTTTTAGGAATTAGAATTCTCTTTCTTATTTTAGTTCTTTCTATTTTGTTCCTTTCCAAATTATAAAGATATGCTTTAGGTAGTTTGAGATTTGATTATATTTGGTTTGATTGTATTAGAATTACAAATAGGATTGGCCTTCTTTATAAGGGACCAATTTCATGTTCTTTTCTTTGACAATCTATAATAAAATTTTCTATTATCCGAATCTCCAACATGAAAAAAAATGCATTTATACTAAATTGCATAGACATGGCATAGCTGGTTGACACAATTATCCGAAAATTCATTCTGATTTCAGCCAATTAAAATAAAACTTTCAAAATAAATGATTGATGGACAGTAGATGCCAACATGGAAAAATGGACATGATTGTTTGCAATGATCTTCGATCTTGAAGGGATTTTTCTTTTGTGAATAAGGGCACTATTAGAAAAATGGGCAAGTATATAGAGTACTCCGCCCAACTACTCAAATGGACAACATAACAACCAATTTATATGTCTTTACAGTATCTTCTTATCTACTGTTTTGTTATTTTTTTTAAATGTTTATTAATTCTTTTGATCCTCTTATGTAATTTACTTACACCTCTCTCTCTATATAAAGAGGTGTAGAATTTTCAAGAAATACAAGTGGATCATTCTCTCCAACTTGGTATCAAAGCGGCAATCCTAGATTGACGCTTTGGCATCCCACCAAATACCTAGCCCCCGAACCCATCTAGCAAAACCCCTCTGCCCCTCCCGCCGTCACATCCCCATGGTCGGTCACCGAGAGAGGCACCTTGTGGCCCTATCTCCCTCTCTCCACACGCGGCCTCTTCCTTCACGAGCACCGACAGCCACCGACCAGCAGGGTCGCTAGCGGCTACTAGCAACAGAAGCGACGACGGCAGGGGGTCAGACTCCTACTAGGTGGCGTCACTGGGGACCCTCCAGCCCTAGTGCGCACCCTCATTTGACCCAAACAGGGTCGGATCATGTTCTTAACATGATTTCTGGAACTCTTTTCCAAAACTTGTGTTAAAACTCTTTTCTTCGTGATTTGATGATCTATATGATCTGAAAAGTCAAAATTCAGATCTGTCTCAATGGCTATTCCTTCTCGTCTTTGCATCATGGCTACCTCTTCATCATTCGAAGTCACATCGGATGCTACATAAAAGAATGGTAACATCCAAAACCCATTTTTTGTTCCCATCACGAATTTGGATGAGACTAACTATGCACATTGGTCACGGACGTTCCTTATGATAGTTGAAGCGCATGATAAGGAACATGTTCTCTTGGAGTCTAAGCACGCAAACAAGACTGGGAAGTATACTACTTAGAAGAGGGACAATGCCATGGTAAGAGCCTGCATCATAAAAGCTATGGCCCTTCACATTAGTGATGGAATCATGTATTACAAGATAGCAAAACAAATGTGAGATTCTCTTCATGACACGTACTCTCATGAAAAGAACTCCAGTAAGGTATTTCAAACTACTCGTGACATGTTCTCCCTCGAATAAGAGGATCTTACTTTATCTCAGTATTACAGCAAGCTAAAGGGATTACTTGAGAATTACAATGCCTGCAGACCTATTTGTACTTGTGCCACACAGAGAGAGTATCGCAAGGAATATGCAGCATTCAAGTTCCTCTCTAGCTTAGGTACTGAGTATGAATCAACATGATCCCAAATGCTTACGCTGACGAAACTTCATACTCTGGAGGAAGCCTATAGTCGAGTTAGTCAACTTTCTGTCAGGGCTATTGTTAAAGAGACTACTAGCTTTACATCTACCTTTACTGTTGTAGGAGGTCATTAAGGATGTGGTGGTTCTGCTATTCGAGGATGTGGCCGAGGCAAGGGAAAACCTGGAAAACCACACCCTACTTGTTCGTTTTATGGACGTATTGGTCTTGTTGAGGCTACGTGCTGGACTAAGCATGGTAAGCCTACTATTTCCAACAAGGCTGTGGCTTCTACTGAGATAGAGATAGATATGGTTGCCAAAGCAGAGTTTGATGCTCTTGCCCGGACTTGCTAAGGTGACACAGGAGTCCCCATCCACATCTGATACTGCTGCCCTCACTTCCTCAGGTATAGAGTGTGCCTTGAACATTTTTGTACTTCCCCATGGTAGTAATTCTACCTAGCTTATGGACTCTGGAGCTTCATGGCATTTAAGTGGCAATCGGAGAGGTTTTCAGCAACTCCAGCCTATTACGTCAAGCCATACAGTGCAGGTTGCAGATGGTCACCACTCCGAGGTGTATGGACAAAGGTTTCTCTTACTCCCAGTTTACGGTTGCCTAGTGTCTCATTTATATCAGATTGTCCTGTTAACCTGTTATATGTCAGCAGAATCACAAAAGACCTCAATTGACGTGTTATCTTTGATGATGTGGACTGTGTTTCAGGACAAGCTCACGGGGAGGATGATTGGTGAGGGACATGAAAAGGGGGTCTACGGCCTATTCCAGATTGATATAGTTGCTTCATGTCAGAGTGAGTGCAGTTTTGCCACTGGGACAGCACTGCACCGGCATCATCGTCTTCGGCATCTTCCTCTAGACAAGCTACAACGTATCATCCCTCATCTGTCACTTGCTATTGAGACCAGATGTGACGTGTGCAAGATTGGAAAACATCACCGGCCATCTTCTCCTCCGAGTTCTTCAATGTCTGAGTCTATTTTTTGTTTGATTCATGTGGATGTTTAGGGTCGCAGTAGAGCACCTAATAGATTGGGACATAAATACTATGGATGTGTTTGGTTGGCGGGTTAAGTATTTAACCTGCCACTTAACCCGCCTCCTATTTACGCCGAGTTAAGTGGACTTAACCAGGGGTAAAGTTATTCCACCTTCTTTGTGGAATAACTTTAACCCGCCAAAAAGTCCAAACGGTTAACTCACTTATTCAACCATTTATTCCACTCCAACTTATTCCATAAACTTATTCCCCATACCAAACGGGGCCTATTTGATCATTATGGATGATTGTTCCCATATGTCATGGTTGTTTCTTCTAAAGAATAAGTATGATGTGGGAACAGTTATAGAAAGCTTTATTACTAAAATAAAAACTCCATTCTCTACTATTGTCAAGTGTGTGCACTCAGATAACGCTTTAGAGTTTTACACGTTTAGATTGAGTGCTTTTTATAGGTCACATGACATTGTATATCAGACCAAGGTTCGAAATACCGATTTTGACGTCGTGCATGTGCGTCTCTTCGTCATTTTCGAACCGCGGCTTTCCCGCTCTTCTACATCTGCCTAGCACGCAACAGCACAGTCAACATACAGCGACATGCTACCCCTATCGTTGGCATGCTGTCGAAATGGTCAGCATGCCTCTGGCATCCCTATAAATCGACACTTTATTGTGTCGACACGACCACTTCCCAGAAATGGCCATGCCGACGGCATGCCAATGGAATTTAAAACACTACATCAGACTACATGTCCTCGTACATCCTAACATAATGCGATAGCGTAGAGAGCATAGACATGTTCTGGATGTGGCAAAAACACTTCTTATACACCACAATGTGCCTCATGTGTATTAGGACGATGCAATGCTTACAGCGTGTTACCTGATCAAGAGGATGACTAGTTCTGTGTTGTCAGAACAGATTCCCTAGCAGATTTTGTATCCAGACCGTTATCTATTTCTGGTGCCACCTCGTACATTTGAATGTGTTTCTTTTGTACAGACATCTGGGATTACAGGGCCAAGGCGAGACAAATTGGCACCAAGAGCTACTATCTCTTTCTGGGTTATACTCATACCCAAAAACGATACCGGTGCTATGATCCACTTACTAGGAGACATTACGTAACTGCAGATCTCACATTTCATGAGCTAGTACCATGCTTTTCTATCACTACAGGGTAGCTATCGTTTGCACCTAATTATGTGCCCATGCCCACTCCACCCGTACAACTTGGTGATTTCTCCTCTACTTAAGGTCAAACTCAGTCATCTAAGGATTTAGTTGAGAACAAATTCAGAGATCCACCACTAACATATCATATTCCAGTGCCGTACAGACCACGTACTACCACCCTTCCTCCCCCACCTCAGCACTATCCTCCCCCACACGTGTTGATGGTACTGACGATTTTGTACCTCATGATGAATCTACAGGTTCAGACAATGCTCTTGAGGAGAACACCATTGTTATTCCAAAGGACGATATTGACCTTCCAATAGAAGTACGAAAGGCACCTCACAATTGTGCACATTATTGAGTTGCAGGTGCATCAGCTTGTGATGGCTTGAGTGCTTCATTTGTTTCCTTTACATCGACTCTTTCAGCATCTTATCTGCCTACCTCAAATTAGGAGGCTATGCTTCATTCAAAGTGGCATCAGGCTATGAAGGAGGAGATAACTGCCCTTCGCTCTAAAGGCACATGAGAGCTTACACCGAGGCCAATTGAAGCTCATGTGGTTGGCTTGGCTGCAGATGGCTCCAGTAAACTCATCACACGTATCTGAAAGACCAAAAGGCAATCTTATATTCCATGCGTTACAATATGCATCCCACATCTCATTAACCGTCACATTTTTGTCCACAGCCTGCTGACAAACTCCTGGGAAACGATCTGAAAAAATTCCCATTTCACTCCAATTTTCTTTCCAAAGCTTAAAGAGCATTCCACTCCCCAAGATCGGACTGAAGTCCATCGCAAATTCCTGCATGACCGGTTGCAAAGAATGCCAAAAGGAAGAGAAATCACTTCTAAAAGCTGCCCTGTCAATCAAGTTCATGTTCCTACCATATGAATCATTCAAGACTGTGGTAACCAAAGAAGATTCACCGGAGAATACTCGTACCGCCCATTTTAATAGCAAAGACTTATTAAATGTCTCCAAACTTTGAACCCACAAATCACCTTTTTTTCTTTGGCCTACGGATCTCGTTTCAAGGGACCAATAGAGCAAATCTTCCTATAAAATCTGCTCTCTTTCAAAACAAAATCTCTTCTAATTACATCCACCATTTTCAAAATTTTCTATAGAGGACCAAAAACTAAAAAATAGAAGACTGGGACGGAAGATAACACCGAGTTGAGTAATACCAATCGTCTCCCTTTAGAAAGCAATCTACCACTCCACGACGATAATAGTTTTGAAAGGTGTTCTACCATGAACCTCCATTCAGATGCCACCAATTCCTTACCTTTCAATGGGAGCCCAAGACATTTGATTGGTAAATGAGCAACCAAGGTCTCCAGACAATTAGAGATTTCATCCACCTCCATGCTAGAGATTTTAGTAAGGACGAAATGAAAGACCTAGTTTATTCTAAGGGCCCTACCTCTCTTTATATAAAGAGATGAAAAGGGCAAATTACAAAGATGCCCCAAGACATACACAAGGTAACAAGCACACCCTTACAAATAAATGTAAAATATAAAATAGAATACTACTCAAGTCTACACTCCCCCTCAAACTAGAACATATAAATCTATCATGCTCAGCTTGAAACAACAAAACTCAAAAGGTCTAAGAAGTGACTTGGTAAAAATGTCTGTCGTCTGATCTTATGTAGTAACTAGGTTGTATGTATCAAGCCTTTTTGAATCAACTCCCTGGTATGATGACAATCCACTTCAACATGCTTGGTTCTTTCATGGAACATTGGATTGTTGGCAATGCATGTGGCAACAACATTGTCACAACTCATCTCCATAGGGCCAGTAATCTGACTATGCAAATCTCCCAGTAGGGATTTCACTGATATGAGTTCTGCAGCTATTCGAGCCATTGTTTTATATTCTGATTCTGCATTTGACCTAGAAACGGTAGCTTGTTTCTTACTTTTCTAGATCAGTAGATTTCCAACCACATAAGTGCAGAATCCAGTTGTGGATTTCCTATCTATGAAGCATCTGACATCATCTGCATCGAGTATGCCACCACAGTCATGGAAGTGCCTCGAGTAAATACAAGGCCATGTCCTGGTGCTTTCTTAATATACCTCAAAACCATCATGGCAACCACCCAGTGCTGCTTTGTAGGCTTTGCCATGAGCTAAGCCTTCCCACGACAAATGCAATGTCTAGTCTGGTAATAGTGAGGTAGAACAACTTTCCCACAAGCTATCTATAATGTCTACTATCTACTAAAGGTGCATCTGCAACATAGATATGTGCCTTTGGGTCCATGGGTATGTTTGCTGGTTTTGCCCTAAGCATAACAACCTCCAAAAAAATATCTAATGCATACTTCCTCTGAGATATAACTATCCCATGCTTTAGACGAGCAACTTCTATCCCCAAAAAATATCGTAGCTAACCTAAGTCCATCACGAACTGACTGGCCAATCTCTCTTTAATCTAAACTATATCCTATGCATCATCATCTATGACAATTAAGTCATCTACATAGACCAGAAGAACCACACCTTTCCCTATTTTTCTGACAAACAAGAAATTATCTGCCGATGACCTCTGAAAGCCGCCAGCTTTCACCACTTGGGACAATTTTTGGAACCACCCACGTGAACTCTGCTTGAGTCCATAGAAAGCCTTCCTTAGCTTGCATACACACTCTCGCTGTGTCTCATATCCTGGTAATTGTTGCATATACATTTCCTCCTGTAAGTCGCCGTATAGGAATGCATTATTCGCATTAAGTTGATGCAGTTACCAGTCATAATGTACTACCACTAAGAGCAGGATCCGCACAGTCGACAATCTGTCTACGAGAAAGGTGTCAAAGAAGTCCACCCCATAGATTTGAGTGAAACCCTTTGCTACAAGCCAGGCCTTATATCTAGCAATGCTGCCATCAGAATGAAACTTGAGTGCAAAGATCCATCTGCACCCAACCAGGCTGGCTCCAGGTGGAAGTGAGCCAAGCTCCCATGTGCCTCTGCTCTAAAGTGCACCCATCTCCTCCATGGCCTGAGGCCACTGTGGATGAAGCATGGCTTCTCCATAAGAAGCAGGGATTATAGTGGACACCAGGGCTCTAGTAAACCCCAAAAAAGCTGTACCAAGCTCAGTTGCGTGTAGATATCCTGCAACATGATATCTAGCACAAGACCTCAGAACCTTCCAAACTGCAATAGGAAGGTCACTGTCCACTTAGGCATCAACACCTACAAGATCTTCATTTGTCCCTTTGTCATCACTATGCACCAAAGCGTCAATGTCTAAAGACTGTGGACTCACCAGAGCTGGGGAGACTGGAAGTGAAGGAGGGGACATCTTGAATGTAGTATGTAGTCTCTGATAGATAACAATGGGACCATGAAACCTCTCTTTCTTAGGAGTAAAGTGTTCATCCATAGGGATTGACCCACATGGAATAAGTGGAATAGGCATAGGAGCTCCTTCATTCACAGGAAGTAACTCACTACTAGTAGTAGAAAAATATGGTATGGCTTCATAAAACGTCACATCAGCAGGAAAAAAATGTCGAGAATTAATCGAATCAAAGTATCTATATCCTTTTGGGTTCTAGAGTAACCAAAGAAAACACACTTGGTAGCTCGTAGTGCTAGCTCGTCTCGCCCAGAACTCAAATCATGGATAAATGCAACACATCCAAAAAAACGAAGGATAAGAGAAAGCAAAAGTCGACCAAGATACAGAACCTACCACAGAATTTGCTAATGAATAGCAGAGTTTGACATCCTGTTTAGAAGAAAACATCTTGTAAGAACAGTATCCCCCCAATACAAAGCAGGCACAATGTGATAAATAAGTAGGGTGTATGCAACATCAAGAAAGTATCCATGCTTACTCTCAACAACACCATTCTGCTGAGAGGTGTGAGCACAAGTGGTTTGATGCACAATACCATTGGTACGAAAATTTGCATCAAACGAGAAGTATGAAACTCCAAAGCATTGTCAAATCGAAACATTTTGACAGTAATAGAAAATTTGACCTTTATTTCCACAACAAAATTTTCAATAATAATTCCAACATCAGATTTATTCTTTAAAAAGAACAACCAAGTAGCACGAGAAAAATCATCAACAAGCATAAGGAAAATACCAATGTCCAAGTCGATCAAGAACCTGACTTGGACCCCAGACTTGTATATGGACTAAAACAAATAAAGCTGACGACCCAACATGTGAAGAAGCCAGAAAGTTGGCACGGTGGTGCATGCCAAGTTGGCAAGCATCACAACTGATGGTGGTGCTGGCAGGAATGTGAGTTAGAACACGCCTAAGTCTCCCCACAAGAAGGTGCCCAAGGCAAAGATGCCACTGGGTTGGTGACCTAGTGGCCAAGGCAATCTCCCCCGAACACACAAATGCAGTAATTGCAAGAGGAGAGCTACTCAGGTGGTACACCCCTCCTTCCTCTTGTACGAAGTGTAGATAATGAGTATGAATCTATTGTCCTTGACAAGGAGGTAACTGCAGCAATCTCTAGAGTAGATAGAGACATCTGACTGAACTTCAGCAACAATTCCTCAAACTCTGCTCTAGTCACTATATCAGCCATAGGTTTGACAACCTTTGTCGCCTGGTGAGCAGTAACAAGCTTCTCGTGCTTCGGCCAGCATGTAACCTCAGTATGACCCACTCTTCCACAATAGGTGCATGAAGGCTTTAGACCACGACCTCCAGTACCCCGTTCATGACCATGGCCACGGGTAAAAGAAGCCCCTCTCCAAATACCATGAGAAGCAACCAATGTAGTTGTCTGATCTACAGTCTCAGAAGGAGCAACAGTAACGGTAATCATGCTAAGTCGACTATATGTATCTTCAAGTGTAGGGAGACCGGTCATGGTCAATATCTGATCGTGTGCAGCAGCATATTATGGTCCTAAACCAGACAAAAATAGGGACACTATAAGTCCTCCTAAAGGCACGCCAAGAGGAACATGCACAGCCAGGTCTATGAGAGTTATGAAGCTCCAATAACCCCTGACCTGAGAATAACATCAGGCCAGCGTTTTACCATCCTGACGAAGATAGAAGAGCTCATGATAAATCTAAAGACCCTAGCAGAGTTCTCGTGGGAATATGTCTCACTAAGAGAGTCCCACATCCTCTTCTCAGTAGGATAGTACATGATCTCACCACCAATCCTTGGTAACACCGAGTTAATCATCCAAGCACAAACCATGGCATCATCACGATCCCATGTTGCATTGGTTCTTGTTCTCTTTACGGGTTTAGGCTGACTCAAAATGTGCTCCTTCCCATGACCTCTTACGGTCGTCAAGAACATCGAGGACCACCGCGAATAGTTAGTCTCGTCTAACATGATCAAAGGGCCAAAGTATAGACTTTTGTATCCCCTGGTGTCTATAGAGGTGTCCGATGTGACTTCAGACGAACTGAAGCCACTAGAACTTGTGAATGCCATCTTGATACCCTCTACCACCCACTAGATGAAAACGAAACCTTCCAAAGCAAAAATCAGATCTGAAGTTCCAAACCATGACCTGAAACTAGCTTTTCAAACCATAAAACAGAGTTTGAGCGGCGTAGCAACCCTTCTCAAGGCACAATCAAGCATAAGCGAGTCACCTCTCCCTGTAAAGATCTTACAAGGAGATCAGATGAGGGAGGAGGGTGCTTGGAGCAACCCTACCAATCAGAACAGGAGACCCAAGTGTGGTCCCCAAACCTGCAGCGACCACCTGTCGTGGAGGGGCTGTAGGGGCAGCACTCAGAAGGAGAACCAGCACTACCACCGATCCTACTAGGCAATGCACAGGGCCTCCTCCGACAGCAGCACAACGCCTAGGTGGCTGCTACGCCGCCGCCGATCAGGATGAGGAAGTTCCTACGCTGCCATCCATCAGGGAAGCAAAGCGACCGCCATAGAGGTCCTACCGCACCCCTATTGCTGCCGCGTGATCAATCAGCAAGAGCAGCGATCAGATCACTGCCGCTTCTCTCCGCCGAACACCCGCGATGATGCTTGGAGGTCGCAATTGCAGCGGCAGCGACAGCAACCTTTTGTTAGAGACGCTCCTAGGATCAGGGTTAGGGTGGAGGGGTCGAAGGCAAATTTGAGTGGGGTATTTAAAACCCCGGTCTAGGACCACTACTCTGATACCAAGTAGGACGAAGGGAAAAGCCTAATTTTTTGTTAAGGCACTACCGCCCTTTTTATAGATAGAAGAAACAGGCAAATTACAAACATACCCCAAGACAGACACAAGGTGACAAGAACACCCTTACAAATAAAAGTAAAACATAAAATAGAATACTACTCAAGTCTATAATATTAAAAGGAACAAATAATGACTTCGCTCGATTAATCTTCAAACTAGAAATTGCAACAAAAATTCTAACCAAGGACAACACATAGGCTGCTTCCGCACTTCTACCCTCCACAAAGAAAGTTGTGTCATCTACATAATGCAAAATAGGAGTAAGTAACACTCCACATATCCAGAAAAAAGATGCCCACAAGCCTTAAAGGCCAACGAAGAAAGCGTATCAACCGCAATATCAAACAAAAGAAGTGCCAACGGACACCCCTACCTAACTCCCCTCTGAGGTTGAATCCATGAGCCATTCGAGCGACCATTCACAAGAACTAAAAAGGAAGAGGTTGTAATACATCTTTTTATCAACTGAATCCACACATCCGAAAAACCTCTCCTCCTAGGTACGTCCAAGAAATCGAATCATAAGCTTTGGTAAAATCAACTTTCTAAAGGAAACTAGAGACTCTTCTCTTCCAAGCAGCCAACATCACGTTAGCCATCACAAAAGAATCCAATAGCGATCTACCCAAAATAAAAGCAGACTAAACTGGAGAAGTGAGATCAGGCAATACAAGCCGCAACCTATTAGCCAGAATCGTAGCAATTAAAAGGTAAATGGAATTGGATAAGGCTATCGATCTCCAAATCTTTTAGGCAAAAGAAATAAATAGAAACGAATAAGCCTTTCAAAACCATCATTACCTCTAAAACATTCCTGAATTATGGCCACAACATCTAGACCAACCACATCCGACATCTCCCTATAGTAGATAATCTGCAACCCATCAGGCCCTAGCGAGCCTTCCACCTTCAACCCAAGAAGCGCTCTAATGATCTCCTCTTCAACCTCCCGAAGTAGGTCCCACGCCTCCTCCTTCACTTAATCCATATTTAAATTGGCCACACGCCAATCACCACTTGGCTGCCTCCTGGTAAAAGAGTGAAAATGTGATCTAAAAATCTCATAAATCTGGTTTCTCTGTCTCACCACATTCTCATCCACCTTTAAAACATTTATCATACTAGACCTCCCCCTAGCTGCTAAATGAAAAAATCTCATATTAGCATCACCCTCCCTCAACCACAACTAACGGGATTTCAATCTCCAATCCATCAGTTTTTTGTGATCCTCCTTCAACACCACCACCTACATTTTTCTACGTTCTTCGGACTCTTCATTGGACAAGGGTATGATCCCTTCTTGTCTATCCAAGGAGGAAATTTTCTGCAATGCTCCATTCCTCCTCTCTTCCCGATGCATCCAAAAAATCACGCTTGAATTCAATCATAGCCTCCCTAACAGCACGGATCTTAGTCGCCAAAGTACATGTCACCGTGGTAGAGGCCGACGTAAAGGACCACTCGTCCCGTACTAGCTCTTTAAATCCAAGTTCTTGCAACCAAGACTTATGAACTTTAAAATAAGAGAAACTCACACCCTCATTACTATACCATAAAAGGGTCGTGTGCTCTGAAAAAGACCTGTCAGAAGCCACAACCTCCGCACCATGATAAGATTCGGCCAATGCCACATTGCATACAAACCTATCAATACATGATGCAGCACCATTCCCGCTTCTCCAAGTAAACCTGGTCCCCGGAACCAGTAGATTTATCAGTTCAAGCTCCCAAAGAATATGCTGAAACTCGAAAGTCAACCTCTCACACCTTCCATCTGATCTATCCTCAGCATGTAACGTCACATTAAAATCACCTCCAACCAGCCAAGGCATCCCATCTACCACAAGAGAAGCTTGGCTAATCTCCTCCCAAAATAGCGCTCTAATAGGGTTATCACAAGAACCGTAGACACAAGAAAAATCCAAAGACTTCCCATCAAATTTTCTAGTGAACACAGCAGTCAACACCCTTTCGACCAATAAAGACGAGCCCAACTCGAAGAAATCACTATGCCACATCATAATGATCCCACCCGACCTCCCCTCTACCTTCACTTCAAGAAAATCTGTGAATTGATCATCACACAAACTATTCTTTATCAGGAGAGACAAGGTGTCCAGATGAGTGTCCTGCAAAAGTGCAATATCAACCTTCCACTCCATTGAATATCTCCTCAAAATTCATCTCCTCCCCTCATCACGCAAGCCACGAACATTCCAAGTGAGAACTCTTAGTCATCAAAAACCTTCTTCACCACTCCTTTGTGCATCTTCTTTGCTCCAATCACAAAAGCCACACGTCCATCAACCTCCTCTTCCAAACAAATATGCACACCTTCAGTGGTGCTCCTCTTCATGGTTCTTTTGCGCTTGTAGCAAGCACTAAGAACCAACTTATGATTTTACGAAATCACTTTACTAAGGTCTGACGATCTGCTCAAGGATGACCAATGTAACATACTCTTCCCTTTGTGGTTCTTCTGTTCTGCCAGCATATTGCCACCAACATCAGAAGCCGCGTCCTCCAAAATTTTACCTTGTTGTTGTGCCAAACCCGTCATCTCATCAACACTAAGCTCACAAGGTGCATTATGATGCAATCCCACACTCTAAAAAATTGATCCAAAAGCAATTGGAAACAACATGCCCTGCAGAGGAAGATAGGAGCCAACCCACTATCTTGAAAAAGAAAAAAAAATTTTGAATTGTTAGGAAGTGTGTTACTCGTGAACTCACCACACCCGGACCCAAACATGGGTCCAGCAACGACCTATGAAGAGTGAAACGCACATACCTGATCACCAATGTTAACTGCAGCCACCCTAGTCTTCTCAAGGTAGTTATCCTGATGATGATCCCCACTCCATCGTTCACTGACAACCTAAAAAATATCAACTGAAGCAAGCGAGCTCCCCATATTCAAAACAAAAAATCGATTTTCATCAAGAAATTCTAACTCACCACATCCTAATCCGTTTACGGATCCGAAGCCCACCTGTCCCAAGCGAAAAATGTTGTCATCCACCTCAGCATCTTTCTTTGAATCGTCGTTCAAAAAAAGAAAAGAGACGTCTGCCAACTCAACCATCCTACTAGCGCTACCCTCTAAAGATGGAAAAAAATCCCATCACCACCTTCCCTTTAGCATTACCTTCCAAAGATGGAAAACACCCCATCGCTACCTCACCATGCTATGACGCCCTTTCCAAATAAGGGAATCCATCTGCCCTAAAGTCAGGAGGACAGCTAGCCTAGAATTCGAGATTCGAACCGTGTTGATAGGGCACATATTAGAGTTATTTAAGTCATTTGCCATGTTTCTTATCCTGTTGAACTCATGATGTAATTTTCCCAACACATCTCCCTATATAAAGAGGTGTAAGGTTTCGTTTAAGAATAAGACAAGTCATTTTCTCCGACTTGATATCAAAGCGACGATCCTAAATCGGCGATCTAGTATCCCACCCCTTGTGAGCCTCCGTACCCTCCACCAAAACCCTAACTCCCGTTTCACACCAGCAGAAGCCGCCGCCGACCAGCCTCCAGCCGTCGCCGACCCTAGGAGGCTGCTACAGCAGTCGCAGCGGCTGCTAGCACCCTAGCAAGGCCTGCTACTCGAGCGCTGGGCCTAGGGCGAGGAGTAGCACGCCTTCCTCGAGCACTAACACCGCCAGCAGGCCATAGCGGACCTGCCTCGAGCATTACAAGGCGTCGTCGCCCCTCCGTGAGGTCTGCAGTGCCGCCTCGAGGCCCTGCGCCGCCGCTCCTTGCACCGAGGTTCTACCAGTACCACCGCTCCTCACGTTGAGGCCCTATCTGGAGGTCGCGATGGCACCCTGAGGTCGTAGCGCCGCCCGGAGGTTGGTCGAACACCTCGAAGCATTGCCCCGACGCCTTTCCTGACCTCGAGACAGCACCTCCAGTTGCCAGAGCATCGCCCCAGACCCCGACAACAGCGCCACCTCCGCCGCTTATCACCTACAGGTCGCACTAGTGGCTCTTGGGGTCAATTGAGCCTGCCCAAGCACAATTAGGACACATCCTAACGTCCTAACATGAGTTAAAACCTGATTTATAGGATTTCTATGATTCTTAAGTTGCTTTCTAGGGTTTCTTTAGCTTAGATCTCATGTTCAAGAGATTACTTACTGTGAAATCGTCAAATCTGAACATTGATATATGATCGCACTTGTGACATCTTGTGACAGTCCTTAGGCACGATGGCCTCCTCACTCTTCGGAATTGTCATCGGTTACCGTTATGGACAACGGAGGTTATAAATCTCCTTTCCTTGTTCCTATCGCCAAGTTGAACGAGGATAATTATGCTAGATGGTCTCAGACATTCCTCATGACCGTTGAAAGGCATGATAAGAAACATCTACTATTTGAAATGGAGCCACAAGATAAAACAGGGAAGAATGCCACGTGGAAGAAAGATAATTCCATGGCACGTGCATCGATTATGAACTCCGTTGAGCCTTAGATCAATGATGAGATCATGCACTACAAGACCGCCAAGGAGATGTGGGATTCTCTACACGATACATATTGTCATGAAAAGAATTCCAGCAAAGTATTTGAGATTCACCATGCCCTTGGTCGTCTCAAACAAGAGGGTCAGCCTTTGTCGCAGTACTATGCCACCCTAAAGGAGCTTCATGAGAAATATAATATCAGTCGACCTGTTTGCACGTGTGCCACTCAGAGGGCACATAAAATGGAGTATGTTGTCCTTCAGCTTCTTGACGGACTTGGGCCTGACTATGAGGCTATTAAGTCCCAGATCCTTACTTTGGCTGAGCTTCCATCTCTGGAGGAGGTTTATGGCCACATGAGCAAAGTGGTTGTTAGGCAACCCGTGCCAGAAAGTGGACAAACCACTGTACTTGTCGCTACTGCACGAGGAGGACATGGTGCTTCATCCACTAGGGGGAGAGGGCGTGGTGGTCGAGGTACAAGTAGCAGACCTTGCACCATTTGCTCGCATTGTGGAAAGATCGGCCATACAGAGGCCTCTTGCTGGACAAAGCATGATCGACCTCCCATGGCAAACCAAGCTGTCGATTTGGAGGGAAGCGACATGGTGTCCCGTGCAGACTATGATGCTATGATCCAACATCTCCCCTAACTGACCCAGGAGACTACTACTGCTGCTGTAGATACTGTTGCCTTAGCTAGTTCAGGTATGACTTCTGCTTACAGGTCTGGTAACACTGACAGTACATTGAGGTTGGTGGATTCTGGCGCATCTCAACATCTCAGTGGGGATGAGACGTGTTTTGGACAAGTTCATAATGTTCCCTCAAAGAGATCTGTGCAGGTAGCAGATGGCAAGCAGTATAGGATTCATGGCAAAGGATATTACAGTGCCTCCTACTCTGACATTGCCTTATGTTCTTTATGTTCCAGAATTTTCTATTAGTCTTTTGTCTGTCACAAGAATTACAAAAGACTTACACTGTCGTGCAATATTTGATGAGCTAGGTTGTATTTTTCAGGACAAACTTACAGCGAGGATGATTGGTGGCGGACATGAGGAAGCAGGTGTGTATCATCTAGTCCAGAATCCAGTTGTCGCTACGTGTCAGGGCGAGGTTGCATTTAGTGCTAGTATAGCCCTTCAGTGGCACCGACAATCTTAAACACCCATCACTAGAAAGGCTTTGATGTGTCATTCCTCATATTTCACCGACTACAAAAATTGTGTGATGATTGCCAGCTGGGAAAGCATCACAAGACCAATTTTCCTCCTAGTTCATCTCATAGTTCTAATACTACCTTTGATTTACTGCATACGGATATATGGGGATCGAGTCGTATCCCGGACAGACTGGGTCATATATTTTATCTACTTATTGTGGATAATTTTTCCAGGATGTCATGGTCATTTCTTTTAAAAAATAAATCTGATGTTCGATCAGTCATTGAAACATTTATCTTACAAGTAATGAATCAGTTTTCTACAGTTGTGAAGATTGTGTGGTCTGATAATGCTTTAGAGTTCTATACATCTAAGTTGGCAGGCTTTTATAGATCTCTTGGGATTGTTCATCAGACATCCTGTCCACACACGTTGCAACAGAATGGTATAGTAGAAAGAAAGCACCATTACGTGCTTGATGTGGCTAGAACATTATCGATCCAGCACAATATACCACAGGTGTATTGGAGAGATGCAATATTGAATGCATGTTATTTGATCAATAGATTGCCCAATTCAGCCACACAAAAACAAGTTCCATGGATAGTTCTTTATCTTGAGAAGGGTCTATTCACTGTTCCACCTCGCGTGTTTAGCTATGTTACCTCTGTTCACACTCTTGGACCTGGCAGAGACAAGTTGAGTCCAAGAGTAGTGAAATGTGTGTTTCTGGGATACAGTAGCACCCAGAAAGGATACAGATGCTATGACCCACGTGGTAAGAAACATTGTCACTGCAGATGTTACATTTTATGAGCCCATTCCTTATTTCTCTACAGATGGTCATCAGATGACATTTAAGAGAAATTTGGCTCCTATGCCTGTTCCACCAGTTCCCCTGGAGCAAATCCCTATTACACATCATGAGGATATACCTACTACAGAGATCTCTATGAGACAGAGAGCATAAAATACTCAGGTATATAGGCTACTTGTGATATACAGACAGCATGCATGGCGACAAAAACATACCCCCACTACACCTCAACCACCTGTCTCCTCCCCTAGTCAGGTATGTGTTGATACTGACGTGAGTTTTCCTAATGGTACTTGTGCTGGTTCCTCTAATGAGTCTCATACTTCGGTTGTTACTAAGCATAGTAAGGAGGATCTTGATCTCACAATTGCTATTCCGAAGGCTCCACGTAGCTGTACCCAGCATCATAAGATACAAACAGTCTCCACTGCCAACCCTGGTAGTTCCTGTGCTGCTTTCACAGCGACACCATCTGGAATGTATGTCTCTACCTCCCATCAGCAAGCCATGCTAGATCCAAACCGACGTCAGGCCATGGAGGATGAAATGGCTGCTTTACACTCTAGAAGGACGTGGGACTTGACTACCTTGCCTCCTCATGCCGGAACAGTTGACTGTCATTGGGTCTTTGCCATTAAGTACAACCCAGATGACATAATCTCTCGCTACAAGGCAAGATTGGAGGCAAAAAGATTTACCCAAATATATGGGGTAGATTTCTTTGATACCTTTTCTCCGGTTGCTCGACTATCTACTGCTCGGATTTTGATGTCCGCAGCAGCTCACTGTGACTGGCCTCCTCATCAGTTGGATGTCAAGAACGCATTCTTGTTTGGAGATCTTCAGGAGGAGGTTTATATGCAACAACCGCCTACGTTTAAGGCTAAGGGGGAGTGTGTATATAGATTGAGGAAAGCAATCTATGGCTTGAAGGAGAGTCCAAGAGCATGGCACAAGAGACTCTTAGAGCAAGTACATGGAATGGGACTCATAAGGTCCTCTGTTGATCACTTTCTATTTATCAGGAAGAGTAAAAGGAGAGTGGTTGTACTTCTTATTTATGTGGATGACCTGATCCTCTCTAAAGATGATGTTGCTGAGATAGCTAAGATAAAAAGGAAATTGGTTGATGCCTTTCCGATGAAAGATCTGGGTGAGGTCAGTTATTTTCTTGGGATTGAAGTGACACGCAGCAAAAAGGGCATTATTCTTAGTCAGTGCAAGTATGCTCCTGATATCTTGCAGGAAACATGAATGATGGAGTCCAAACCTGCCAATATACCTATGGAACCCAAAGGACATCTCTATGATACTGAGTCTCCACCTATAGATAACAGATCATATAGGCAGTTGGTCGGTAAATTCTTGTATCTTACTATTATACGTCAGGATCTTTCCCTTGCAGCAGGAGAGCTCAGCCAATTCACGGACAAACTAACCAGACAGCATTAGGATGCTACTATACAGGTGCTTAGGTATGTGAAGAAAACATTGGCAGAGGTGTTTTATTTCATAGGGACACATATATGAGTGTTGTTGGCTACTCTAATACCGACTATGCAGGGTGCATGATAGACAGTAAGTCGACAACTGGATTCGGTACTTATGTGGCAGGTAACTTAGTGACTTGGAAAAGCAAGAAGCAGCAGGTGGTATCTAGGTCCAGCGCAGAATCAGAGTACAGGGCTATGGCCAAAACAACTGCAGAGATGCTTTGGATCAGATTTGTTCTACACGATCTCCATATACAGGAAGAGGGATCATTGGAGATGAGATGTGATAGTCGTGCTCCTACTTATATTGCCAACAACCCAATGTTTCATGAGCGGCTAAAACATGTTGAGGTTGTTTACCACTGTACTAGAGACTTGATACAATGTGGAATTATCTACACTTCATCTGTCTCATCTCAAGATCATATTGTAGACATATTCACGAAGCCACTTGCCTGATCTGCTTTTGATAAGTGTTGTTCCAAGTTGAGCATCATTGATATATATGCTCCAACTCGAGGGGGAGTTGTCATTTGTCATGTTTCTTGTCCTATTGGACTCATGATGTACTTTTCCCAATACCTCTCCTTATATAAAATGTGTAGGGTTTCGTTTGAGAATAAAACAAGTCATTTTCTCCGACTAACCGCATCCAACTAGCCAACCATTTTGGAAATTGGCCTCCAAATCTTCCTTGACCTCGTAGGGCATCCAGCAACACCACCTCTCACCTTAACCCTGCCAACCGCACCACCAAACTTCACCAAAGCATTACTTGCAACCTCAACAAACACCATCAGACCCGAATCACTCCTGCTACAACCCACAGCCACCACCTGCGCATAGGAGATTGCCTGACTTGGCTCCAACTTCCTTTCCTTGATGGAAACAATGCACGCACAACCACCAAACATAGAATCTCCTTGCTCAGCAATTTCCTACCAACGAGGAACACACCCCCTACCAAAATCGAAGAGGCATCACCTTTCAAAAGGACAACACCCCAGCACCTTTACACACATCCAAACGAGGAGCACAGGGATGCACACTCCCTAAAATTCCCAAGCAAAGTGGAATACCAAATACGAAACACAATAGCAGTACGCGTAGGGACACGCTCATCGCTAGCTCCATCATATATTGTTGAGTTACAATTTATTGTAAGGGGTTGCTTTTATCTTGTTTTTCCTTGTTGGACTTATTGTGCTATTTTTCTCTTATCTCTCTCTATATAAAGAGACATAGAAACGGCTTGGTAAATAAGGTTTCTTCTTTACTTCAACTTGGTATTAGAGCACCAGGTTGAAGTCTCCACCAAAGAGAACCCTAAACCCAACTTAAGCCCTTTCGCCGGGAGCCGCCGCCACCGCCACCACAAGCGGCTACACCGACGCTGGATCATCATCGCAGCAGTAGCAGCATCACCAACTGCTGCCGCTGCTGCAGCCGAATTACCGCAACGCCTAATCACGGCACTGCTACCACCGCTCTTTGCAGTGCCTTATCGCAACGCTGTTGCAGCCACTCGCCGCCGCCCGCAGCTAGACAGCCGCCCCAGCGCCACTCCCAGCCTCTGCTGCTGCTGCACCTCGGCCTGAAGCCCCTATAGCGCGTCACCACACCTTGGTGCGCATGCTACAGTAGCACGAATCACAAGCGCAACGCAGCCACCATCGTTAGCTCCTCGTTTTGCTGCCGCCAAAGTCGCCGAAGAGAAGGATCAGTGTCTCCAAGGACTCCGTAGGAAGGTTCTTGGATATTAAGGGATGATTTGAATCAAAAACCATCCTATGGGTTGCATGACTTTCTTTATCTTTTGATTTAATTTGGGGCGTGCATTCCCTATTGTGAATTTTTTTTTTTTCTGTGTATTCCCCTGATTGCATGATTCTTTGGGTGTGTAGTCCCCAGTGAAGTGTTGGATATTTCGCCTATAGATTGCGGGGTGTATATTCCCCAAGTTTGTTGGTGTTTAATCCAGCATTTCAGATCTGTTGTTCGGCCTTATTCTTGTGTGTTTGAAGTTATCATATCTACATCAGATGCTTCTAAGGTGTCTCCAGGATAGAGTACAGAAAGCGGGGCATACAAGAGCCCCTTCTTTGCTCCAATTACAAAATTAAATGAGACCAATTACTCACGTTGGTCTCAAACATTCCTTGTCACTGTGGAAGGCCATTAAAATAAGCATGTGCTTATAGAAGCACCACCGGAGTAGAAAACAGGAGAATACGCAACTAAGAATCGAGATGATCCTATGGTGAGAGCCTGGATCATGGATAGTGTTATTCCAAGGATTGGCGACGAAGTTATGTACTACAGTTTTGCCAAAGAGATGTGGGATGACTTGAAGATGGCTTATTTACATTAGTTGAATTCAACTCAAGTTTTTTAGATCCACTATGATTTATGCCATCTCAAGAAGGAGGAGATGAATCTATCTCAGTATTACTCCACTATGAACGGGTTATTGGAGAAGTACAATGCATGTAGACCGATATGTACTTCTACAAGTAGGGATCATAGGAAGGAGTTTACCGCCCACATGTTCCTTACAGGGCCTGAGTGATCACTATTCCGCAGCTCATTCGCAGATTCCGACTCTCTTTGAGCTTCCTCCTATTGAGAAAATTTACAGGAGGCTAAGCAAGATGCAAATTCAGCCTACTCATGATGCAGTTGTTACCAATGTCTTCAACTCATGCTGCTGTTGGCACTCATGGTGGTCGTGGAGGCTTCTTTCATAGCAAATGCAAGAGACGAACTGATGTTGGTCGTAGCAAGCCTACATGTTCTTACTATAGCAGGCTTGGCCATGTTGAGGCGAAGTGTTGAAATAAACTTGACCATCCTACTATTGCCAACCAGGCTTCTATTTCAGCATCTCCAGGTGTGAGCACTAAGGCAATATACCTCTTGTAGAGGCAGACAATGATGCAGTTGTGCAGCGGCTAGCACAGTTGACCCATGAGCAACCTCAATCTTCTAGCATTGCAGCCTATGCGGCTGCATCAGGTATGAAAGAGTCATGGTTGATTGATTCAGGAGCATCTAGGAAATTTCCAGTGCCTTAGGGAATTGCATAAGACATCACAGGAACATTCAGTACAGCTGGCAGATGGTAGACATGCCTCCATCCGTGGTAAGGGAGGGGTATCTACTACACCCTCCATGCACCTTGATGATGTATATTATGTACTGAACATAGCAATGCAACTGCTATCTGTTAGTTCTATTACTAAGCAGTTAAATAGTCGTGCTATTTTTGATGCTGTCGGATTCACTTTTTAGGACCTCATGGCAAGGAGGACAACTGGTGGTGACCATGAAGAAGGGGTGTGTATTGGCTAGTTCAAAGTCTAGTTGTTGCAGCCTGTCGGACGACTACTACAGGGAGTGCCTTGCAACAGCAAAGAAGACTAAGTCATCCTTCACTAGACAAGCTACGCCGTGTCATCTCTCACTTGTCTCCTGCCATGAAGATTCAGTGCGATGCATATCAGCTGGGAAAGCATCACCGCGCCAGTTCTCCAGCATCTATCCAGTCTACCAGTTCTGCTTGTTTTCATTTGCTATATTGTGATGTCTAGGGTCCTAACTGTTGGGCAGACTGCCAAAATTTTAGATATTACATGTTGTTTGTGGATGATTTTTGACGCTTATCATGGACCTTTTTTATGATGAATAAATCGGAAGTTAGTTCTTTGATTCAACAATTTGTAATGTTCATGAAAAACCAATTTGGTGTATACATTAAGAAAATTGGAACAAATAATGCATTAGAATTTTGCACAAAGAAACTAGCTCATGTGTTTGGATCACTGGGGATTGTGCATCAAACATCATGTCCTCATATGTCATAGCAGAATAGAATAGCTAAAAGGAAACACCGCCATACTCTTGATACTACTAGAGCTTTACATATCCAGAATAGTGTTCCGCATAGTTACTAGGGGATGTAGTTCTTACTGCCTGTTATCTCATTAACAGGCTCCCTTCCTCTATATTATATGAGCAAATTCCATAGAGTATCTTATATCCTGATACTAACTTATTTCTTGTGCCACCAAAGATCTTTAGGTGTGTGGCATTTGTACACCTCCTTGGGCCTGGTCGTGACAAATTGGCACCAACGGCAGTTAAATGTGTATTTCTGGGATACTCACACACATAAAAGGGATACAGGTGTTTTAATCTCATACACCAAAAACACTATGTGAGTGCGTATGTGACTTTTCATGAGTCTATCCATTATTTTTCTACCTCAGGTCATCAGTTGAGAGAGATAAAAGTGGCTGCTCCTATAGCCTTGGAGGATTTCTCTCATAGTAGTGTATCTACTACAAATCATAATGTAGGCACTTTCAAACCTATACCACCTGATGAGAAGACATTTAAGGGTGCTCCCTATCAATTGCCAATTACTTACAAAGAGAAGACACCTCTTCTTCAGTTCCTACTGAGCCACCATCGTCCTCCTCCACTCAGGTATATATTAGAGATACTGATGATTTTTCTACTCGTGTCTTCAGGATTCCTTTATCTGCCTACAGATGAGAATTTTCCCATTGCTATTAGGAAGACTACAAGATCCTGTACAAAGTATTGTGTTGGTGATGGTGTTGTTTCTACAGGTTTTCTTGGGTCAGAGTTCAATGCCATTACAGTTGCAATCTCCAGTACGAAGATACCTACTTCCTACCAGCAAGCTTTCCTACATCCACATTGGAAGGTGGCTATGGAAGAGTTGTCTGCACTTACTGATAGAGGCACCTGAGAATTGTCTACTTTACCTTCTGATGCGCACTTAGTTGGGGCAAGATGGATCTTTGCCCTAAAATACAATTCTGATGGTCTCTTTTTCTGTATAAGGCTCGCCTTGTAGCCAAAGGATTCACTTAAACCTATGGGGTGGATTTCCTTGACACCTTTTCTCCCATGGCACGACTCTCCATGGTTCGTATTCTTATCTCTATTGCAGCTCATTATGGATGGCATCTTCACCAGTCGGATGTTAAAAATGTCTTTCTATATGAAGACTTGGAGGAGGAGATATACATGCAGTAGCCACCTGATTTTGAGGTTCAGGGGGAGTGTGTGTGTAAACTTCGTAAGGCTATTTATGGCCTTAAGCAAAGCCCTCAAGCCTAGTTTCAGCATTTGTCTAAGGCACTTTCTATGTTTGGGATGCAGAGATCTTCATCTGATCATACCTTGTTTGTTAAGAAAATCAGTACTGGTACCCTAGCTTTACTGGTTTATGTTGATAACCTTATCCTTACAGGTGATGATGCAGATGGTATTACTCAAGTGAAGGAGTATTTAACTCGCTAGTTTGTCATGAAAGATCTTATGAAGCTGAGATTCTCCGGATATTGAGATCGTCATGACCAAGCAGGTCATAGTGATGCCTCAGACGAAGTATGCACTTAATATTCTCCAAGAGACAGGCATACTAAAATCCAAGGAAGCCAACATTCCTATAGATCCTAAAGTTCATCTATTTGAGGTTACAGTGAAGCTGAAGGATAAAAAGGTCTATCGGCAATTGGTTGGGATGTTATTCTATCTAAGGTTTTAAAAAATACGAGGCGGTACAAGGCAATTTGCCTTCATTGAGGCAAGATGTAAGCTTCGAGACAGTCAAAGCGTAAGCCTCAAGTTTTTAATAAAAAGCCTCAAGTTTTAAATAAAAAAGAAAAAAAATAGCATAAATACATCCTTGTTAAGTACTAATAATAAAAAAAAGTAAAAAAACACACATCCATGCCATTTTTTCTCTATCACAACATTTAAAGAGTAAACATTAGACAAGAGATGACATTTTAATAAAATGTAAACCTCCAAAACTCCAAAATAAGCTAAAGTTCATATGATAAGAATTATCACAAGTAAACCAAATAAACATAATGAATTATATTGACTCTACCCATTATCTATAAAAAACAAATTAATTGTCATGACTCAAATTATAAGTAATAAGTCTAATAACTATTCCTATAACTCACAAATCATCATTCACAAACATAAAAAGCCTAAATGAAACCTAAACAAAACCATTGACAAACATATGGTACCATTGACATCCTAGAAAATATGATAAATACATGGTATCTCCGTCACTCTCATACTTTTGAGGGATTTATTTGTGGGAAAAGATTATGTGCAAGTCACATAACCATCTAAAAGGGCCATTCAATCGAGGCTAGGGGCCTTTCAACCGAGGCAATAGCCTCACCTTCCCCTCAGCACCTCAGCTCCTCGACACCGCCTCGACCAACTGAGGCTCACACCTCATGGTGCAACCCTGAGGCTATAGCCTCGAGGTGTTTTACTAGTGCCTCGCCTCAAGGCATATGCCTCAGGCGCCTCGAGGCACACCTTCTAAAACAATGATTGCATCTAACCATCACCAAGCCAGACATCAGCCTTGCAGTGAATAAGCTAAGTCAGTTCTTAAACAAGTCCACTGATGTTCACTAGCAGGCGATTATGCAAGTGTTGAGGTACATTAAGAGATGTCCAGGCAAAGGTATTCTATTCCAGAAGAAGGGCACTATGTCTGTAGTGGCTTACTCTAATGCAGATTATCCAGGAGACGTGGGAGAGAGGTGGTTTACTACTGACTTTTGCACATTTATGGCTGGAAATTTGGTGACCTAGCAGAGCAAGAAACAAAGTATTGTTTCACGCTCTAGTGTTGAGTCTATGTACAGGGTTATGACTCATACTACAGCTAAGAAGATATGGATTAGATCTTTACTACGAGATCTTCATGTTGAAATTCAGGAGCCTATGGAGATACATTATGATAACCGGGCAGTAACATATATTGCTAAGAACCCCATATTTCATGAGTGCAAAACATGTGGAACTGGACTGTCATTATACCAGGAGCCTAATTCAGCAGGGTCTACTTCGTACTACGTGCCTTGCCTCCACTGACCAAACTGCTGATGTGTTTACCAAGCCACTGCCTCGCCCCCAGTTTGAAAACTATAGAAACAAGCTAAGCATGGTAGATATATATGCTCTAGCTTAAGGGAGAGTGTTGAGTTACGTTTTATTGTGAGGGGTTGCTTTTATCTTGTTTTTCCTTGCTGGACTTATAGTGTTATTTTTCCTTATCTCTCTTTATATAAAAAGACATAAGGATGGCTTGGTAAATAAGATTTCTTCTTTACTTCAACTTATATACTTGGAGACCTCCAACAAATGGAGAAATCATCAAAACGCATTTCTTTGAATTTAAGACAGTCAATGTCTGCATCATTCAAACCAAAAACAACATCCAATAATGTCGCGATCTTCCAACCTGCAGAAGACAAACCCAAACCCAAAAGGGAAGAACGTACCTTATCCACCATAGGAGATCCAACCGCAAAATCGCGTACCGAGGAGCCCAAAACAGAATCCATCTGACGCACCTCAACCGACTAAGGAGTCTCCACCCCGAAGCATGGGAGTTCAAACAATGGAGGAGGCAAGCTTTTCCATCGTCACCATCCTTGCGCAAATCATGCAACCTCCTTAAATGACCACACCCATGGCAGAAGAGGCAAACCATGGGATCACGGTAGTCTCAAGCCCAAGAACCTCTCCCCCTACACTTGAAGCAAACCACCTCGTAGAGGCACCGAGATCCAACCCCATCGACCCCCTTCTCACACCAAACAAGCCTCTCATCGCCCCCCATTGGAAAACTTTTATTATTATTGTCACAATCTTGCAGCCACCTACATAGCCAATAATCTCAGGTTTCATGAGCACACAAAGCATGTGGAAATCGATTGTCATCATACTAGAGATCTTATTCAGAAGGATATTATCGCTATAGCTCAAGTTACTTCAGAAGACCAAACAGCAGACATCTTCTTAAAGCCCTTGAGCAAAGCTACTTTTGATACATGTTCTGAGAAGCTAAGCATGATAAACATCTATGCACGAACTTGAGGGAAAGTGTTGGAACATCTTCTTATTTAATGTTTTGCTACTCTTTTATATTTCCATTATTTCTTATGGTCCTCTTATGTAATTTACCAACGCCTCTATATATAATGAGGGGTAGGGTTTTCAAGGAATACAAGTGGATCATTCTCTCCGACTATATGTATGCACTTCAGTGAGGGGGTACCTAGGAGTACTATGACGCTACTCAATCTAGGAGGATGTTTTTCTAAGCACTGATGGGCCAAAATAGGAGAAGCACCAACAAAAATAACAGGTAGATGAAGATAATAAAGTCCATCCTTCTCAAATCCCCAACCAATCATTTGTCTCATCTAAATATCTTGTGTTGAGTTGTATAGGTTAATGGGTCTTTGGTATATTTCTTTACTTAATGAAGGTGTGATTGTTATTTATCCTTTTGTACCTCTCTATATAACGGCACGTAGGATTCTATGGAATAAACAATTCATTCATTTATTCTAACATGATATCAGAGCAGCAATCCTAGATCAATGCCTGGACACCCCACCAAACCTTAGTCACCAAACCCATCCACCTTACCCTTGTTCTCTCTCCTCTAATCAACAATAGCACCATCACCCAACCTCTCTCTCGTCATCCATACAATGCTACCAAGCCCCAACACCACTGATGGTGCTCCACCTCAATTACACATCTCTCCAGTGATGTCGCCCAGCCCAACATCATCGCTGGAAGGCCTTCCCTAGGCTACCGCCTGTGAGGTTTGGTGACTGCCCAGGCTTCCCTAACGCCACCACAGGAGGTCATCTCGCACCTGGGGAGACACCTCTCCTCAATACGGGTGCGCAAGCACCCTCCTTCCTTCTTCCCTCTCATCACTAGAGGCCAAGAAAGGAAGAAGCAGCCCCGTTGGAGCCTTCTCTTGCCTCGACAAGTGGCTGCTACACCCACTAAGTACTCTTTTGGGTCTTCTATGGTCAAAAGTTACCCTCTCATATCTGATTTCTTTTATTCAATGGAGCATATGAGTTAGTGTGTTGCAAGAATCTGATTAGAGAAGGTATCCTACAAACCGAGCTATTATGGGAGACCATAAACATTCTTGAGTGACTTAGTGGGGAGATTATCCACCCCTAACGCCTCCCACACATGTAGGTCATTTTTATCAAGCTAAACGATTCCAACTTTCTTTTCTAGTCCACGTCATTTTCACCGTTCATTAGATCTCATCGGAAGAAATACATTCTCACGAAGAATGAGCCTACAATAAAGTTTGTTGATTGGGAGGCAAATAAAAACAGGGTGGCCACATGTTTACTTAGCAGCATGACCCAAAATATTGCCAAGCAGGAAATGGCTTATGCCTCGACGAAGAGGATGTGGAATGTTCTACATGAAATACATTCCCATCAATGTTCTGAATGCCCATGACATGTCAGGGAAATGGTCTTTTTCTGACGCGCAGCGATATCAGCATACCTGCAATGTTGAAATGCAAGTGTCATCAATATTTTGCCAAATAGCAAAATAATATTTTGATAATATGGGCGAAATGGACGACCTTAGGTACAATTCTTAGGCTATTACCATATTTCAAGGTTGACATAGGTAACTTAGTAACCCATTTCTACCCATTACTGTTGCCACATGCTTGTTGGAGTAATAAAAACTCTTGCAAGTATTTTCTCCCTCTATTTGCTAGATCTTTAAGATAATTTACCTTCTCCAAAGTAAAATACTACTCGTTTCTTATTCTCTAAGCTAGATTTAAGCTTCAATCATTAGATTTAGATTCTATTATAGATTTTAGCGAATACATTTGTATATCCATGAGTTTATAGTAAATTAACTAGTTCTATGATTGTTTAATCTACATATTTTATAGAGTTAGATTATTAGATCATAGGATTCAGTATTTAAATATTTTTTTGATAGGATTGGCGTTTAAGTGTTTATCATGCTTCTCTAATCATTCTAATAGCAATGGTCAAGATACCGTCAACATGCAAGCTAAATGGAGGTTTTTTTAGCAGAGGACCATATCGACACGAAAGGGATATTGAAATACAAGGGTGTCGATGGTATGTTGACGATTTTGACCATGTTGACTATTTCGATGATATATCAGTCGGCACAACCATTTCAAGGCATGCTACTATCCACTGGCTATTGCTCTACTGCATGTAAGTGTAGCTACTACTTGCTGCTGCAGTGGCCAGAGGGGTGACTTTGATTATTTCAATGGTGGTGGCACCATAGTTCGCGCCTCACAAGTAAGAGGGAAAAGAGGTGGCGGGTCTTTGTTGGGTCACATGAAGAAGAGGGGAAAAGGTTCAAGGTGAAGGGTCTATTGGTAGTGGAGTTAGGGAGTGGATTACAGTGGAGAAAGAGATAAGGTAGGGAAAGGAAAGGGAAAAAGAACAAATGCCATTTATGTCAGCATGCGTCAGCATGGCTCCAAAATGAACTATTTTCAAGGAATCGAAATCATCAAAACCTGCCATTGAAATACAGGTGTTTCCACAGCATGCCTCCGAAATGTGCACTCAGAAATTTATCGAAACAACACCTAAATCGGCATTTAGAAGCTTGATTCCCATAAAGGCAATATCAACCATCCATACAGAGTTGTGGAGGAGTTACACACGCTTAGGAAGGGTACCATGTCCATGGCTGATTATTATGCTAGCATGAAGAATTTATGGGATAAGCAAGATATTCGTCAGCCTATATCCTCTAATGTAGTTGTCATGACAACACAACCAGAGGCGGTCAAATCCATATAGTTGCTCTTTGGCCCTGGACCAAAGTATAAGGCACTCAAGGATCAGTTCATGACCATGAATGACATTCCTATGCCTTTTCAAATTTACGCTCACCTCTCCAGACTAAAGACTTTTGACCCTGTGCCTACAACTGATTCCTCTGCCATGGCAACTGTTGGCCATGGCCATGGGAATCCTGCTTCGGAAGGGCGTGGTGGTCGACACTGTGGTGGTGCCCGAGGTGGTCGTCATCCTAAACTAAGTAATCTCTTCTGTGAATACTGCCACAGGAATGGTCATATAGATAATAGATGTTAGGTGAAAAATGTCTATCCTTAAGGGATAGACTCACATGCCCATCAAGTATCTACAGAGAATACCACCTAAGCTAAGGAGAATGACAATCAGGTTACTATTTCTAAGGTAAAGTATGATAAGTTCATTGTGTCCCAGGCTTCCACTTTGGTTGGGGCATCTATTCTACAGTCTATAGGTACCTATGTGCTTTCTACCCGTCAGGTTACTATTTCTAAGGCAGAGTATGATAGGTTCATTGTATCCCAGGCTTCCATTTTGGTTGGGCATCTATTCAACAGTCCATAGGTACCTTTACGCTTTCTACCAGGTCTTATGCTCCAACTGGGATTGCTAATTCAGGTGCTTCTTCTCATATCACTAGTAATGCTAGTTCTTTTTCCTCTCTTCAGGATCTTGCTACCCTCTTCTGCGCCAAAGTAGCCGATAGAGGCTTATCACTGTTACGGGACTTGGGAATATATTTAAAAGCCTGTTTAAAGGATATTATGGATTGCTATATATTGTGGCTTGTGAAATGTAGACATCAATCAAATGATGATAATGTTAGTACACAAGCATTAATATCCTTGATTTTAATAACAACAAAACACATGCATTCTTCAAATGGGTATGCATGTAAGAGATTTTGTGATTACAGGGATATCCATGATAACAACAGGAACCTAAGGGTATGAATATAATATCCAATGAATATAAGGGCATCTATTTAAAAGCCCCCTTTTTTCCATTGATGGAGATTTGGAGTGGTTCTTTGCATTTGAATTTGCAAATCAAATTGTGGTTGGTTTTATTTCATTTAATTGCGGTTGTATGTCTGACGTTTGTGTTGGACAATGGCAATTTCAATCTATGATGGCAACTTAATACCTTTTTGTGTTGAGTCACCAAAAACCCATCTAGAATAAAAGTGCTGGTCACACCAGTGCACACGTAAATAGGAAAAGTGATACAAAACCTCATCCAAACTAGCTCTCTCCCCTTTACAGATAATGCTTGTTAGGACAAAATGAATTGATCATTCCCGGGAGCCCTAGTACCTTTACATAGAGAGGAACAAGGGAGAAATAACATGACACACCCTTAAACAAATAAATAATCATAATAACATCCTCGCACAGCTAAACACTTGCCCTCAAGCTAGAGTATAAACATCAAGCATGTTCAACTTGGAACATAAGACCTCAAGCCGCTTCCTGGAGAGTACTTTTGTGAAGATATCTACTATCTAATCTTTGGTGCTAATGTAGGGTGTGTAGATCTTCTTGCTTATGATGGCCTCTCTTATGAAGTGGCAATCCACTTCAGTATGCTTCATCCACTCATGGAATCCAGCATTTTTTGCAATGAAAGTAACAGCCTTATTGTCACAAAACAAAGGATTAAGCTCTAAAGTATAGTCATCGAAATCCTGCAGAATAAACCGAACCCATAATAACTGGCAAGTATTGTATGCCATGACTCAAAATTCAAACTCAGCACTTCATCTGGAAGCTGCTACTTGCTTCTTACTCTTCCAAGTGACAAGGTTGCCTCCCACATAGGTGTCGTACCCAATGGTAGACCTCCCACCCTCATGTGCCCTAACATAATCGACGTTAGAATAGCCACACACATCAACATGACCATGGATCTGAAAGTGAAGCCCCTTCCAAGGAGCATGCTTAAGTATCTTAGCATCTAGCAAAATCCATACTAGTGGACCTCCCTACGTGCCTGCATAAACTAGCACAACCTTTCAACAACAAAGGCGATTCAGACCTAGTAACCGTCAAGTACAACAACTTCCCAACTATGGCACAATATCAGGTGACATCCTACAACAAAGGATTGTATACATCTACCAAAGGCAATGAGGAATCCATAAGCACACATGCTGGTTTGCGCCCAAGCATAGCAGTTTCTTTCAACATGTCTAGTACGTACTTGTGCTGAGAAAACACAAGTCATTCTATTTGTTGTACCTCAATACCAAGAAAATAAGTAATGGAGCCCAAATTGTTAGTAACAAACTGTGAATGCAGCAGAGCTTTACTATTTTCTATACCTTTCCAATTAAAAGAATGTTGTCAACATAAACAATAAGAATCACTAACCATGTCTCCTTGTGCAATGTGAATACTAAGTGATCTGTAGAAGACCTAGCAAAGGCATGCTCCTATACAACTTTGCTAAATCTCTCAAACCATACCATCGAACTTTGTTCCAGGACATAAATGGCCTTCTTTAACTTACAATCGCTCTGACACTCCCCCTGGTTAACGAAGCCCGGAGGTTGTTGCATGCAGACCTCCTCCAGATCTCCATATCGAAAGGCATTCTTGATGTCCAATTGATGAACAGTCCACTTCTTGTTGACAGCTACATACAGTAGAATCCTAACAAAATTAAGTCGTGCCACCAGGGAGGTCTCAAAATAAATACCCCAAAGGTCTATGTATAACCTTTGGCAACAAGGCGGGCTTTATAACACTCCACAGTGCCATCAAGACGACATTTAAGTAGATACCCACCTACACCCCACAACTATAGCCCTTGAGGGTAGGTCCACTATGTTGCACGTTCCATGAGACTACAAGGCAACCATTTATTCTTCCATAGCAAGTGCCCAAGATGGATCCTAGAACACATTTCTACGATCCCATGGTACTTGGTGGCTGTCAACAACTAAAGAAAGACGTCCTACTGCAGGCAAATGGTCCAGACACATAGACCGACAAGCTGAATATTTAGCACAAGATCACTGGGTCATTCACGATTGTGGGAAGGTCCAGATCTGTGCTATTAATAGTAGAAGGTACCTAACCCTCAGATGAGTCACTGATGGATGGAGAGGATTAAGCAGAAATGGAAGACAATGGCCCATCCACCTGAGGAGTATCCACAGACCTACTCAAAAAATGTCTCAGGAAGGTGTCTGCAACCTCTAGATGTCCAGGAAAGGCACCAGGATCAGGCAAGTTTGCCTAACGTATAGGAGCCTCAAAGGGCTTTAGTGGCTCAGAAGGCATAGAAAGAGGCACCTCCAGGGGTATAACCAGAGTGCAAGGCCCCCCCTTTTTGGGGTAATAGTGAATCTCCTCAATAAACGTTATGTCCGCAAAAACATAAAAACGTTGTGCTATAAAATTGTAACGGTATCCTTTCTGTGTCGTGGAATAACCCAAAAATATACACTTGATTGACGGAAGGGAAATTTTGTCCCCCATGAATTGATGAACAAAGCACACAATCAAACACAACAGAAGTGATACAAAACAAATCATTGCCAAGAAACAACACAGAGGGGTGTTTTACCACCAAAAACTAAAGATGACACTCAGTTAACCGAAAAAAATAGCAATCAAAACTGCATTAGCCCAAAATGACGAGGGAACACTCATCTGAAACATAATAATACAAGCAACATCCAGAAGACAACGAAATTTACGTTCAGCCATCCCATTCTGTTGGCAGGTATGAACACATAAGATCTAATGAATGATCCCAAATGATGGCATTCACCAACTCAAGACCATTCACCCCTAAAAATTTTTATAACCACGAAAAAGTGAGTTTTTATTTCTTGAATAAAATTCTAAACACGAACAGGAACCTCAAACTTCTTTTTCATCATAAAAACCCAGAACATCCTGGTACAACTATCAGTTGGCAAAAGAAAATACCGAAAACCTCTTATATTGTGGACCCTACATGGGCCCCATACATCATACATCATCATGAATCAACTTGATAAAAGATTCATTACGCTTATTTGGAGATGGAAAGGATGACCGATGGTGCTTGTCAAGTTGACAAGCCTTACAACAAAAAGACTCCGGGAAAGATAAATCTAGAAATTAACAACATAGCATAGAAGGATGAGGGTGGACAAGACAAAGGCGCCACCGAAGAACAGTGGTGGCACAAACAACATCAGCAAATAAAGGTGGAATGCGAAGGTAGTATAGGCCATTATGCTCAAGTCCTCTACTAATTCGCTTCATCATCTGGAGGTACTGCAAGAAGAAATATTGGTCATGAAAAATAGTTCAACACCAAAGCTATGTTAATCTAGCTAATGAACATCAAATCAAGTGCAAATTTTGAAGCATGGATAACATTAGACAGGGGCAAAGTAGAGGATAGGGTAATATTCCCAAGTCTTTTAACTGATGACAAACACCCATCTACTACCTTCACCTGAAAGGGAGTAGCAAGGTCTCGAAGAGAAGAAAATAAACCAGCATCACCAGTTATCTGAGAGTGTTAGGTTGCATTGCCCATAACTTCTATTAGAAAACCCTAAGCGCCTTTATATAGAGAGGCAACCAAAGGATAGAGTTACAAGTATACCCCTCACATAACATAACACTAAAAAAGGCATACAAAAATAACTTAACACTCTCCATCAAACTGGAGTATAGACATCAAGCATGCTCAACTAGGTACATAACAACTCTAGACGTTTCTTGGAGAGCACTTTAGTAAAGACATCTGCAACATAATCATCAGTAGCAATGTAAGGTGTGGTGATCTTGCCAATGGTAATAGAATCTCTGATCAAATAACAATAAACCTCTATTTGCTTGGTTCTCTCATGAAAAGTAGGATTATTTGCAACAATTGTCGCTACCTTGTTATCACAGAACATGGGAGTGAGACCAGAAATCGACACTCCCAAGTCACATAATATAGATCTCACCCACAGGACCTTACAAGTAGTATGGGCCATAACCTTATACTATGATTCTACACTAGATCTGGAAACGACATTCTACTTCTTACTTCTCCATGTGACAAAGTTGTCACCCACATAGGTACAGTAGCCAGTGGTAGACCTCCTGTATTTATGTACTCCTGCATAATCTGAATCTGAATACCCCTAGACATTGAAATGGTCATGCTTCATACAGATAGCCCCTTCCAAGGAGCTTGTTTAAGATATCTTAGCACCTGACAGACACCATCCTAGTAGACTTCTCTAGGAGACTGCATAAACTGACTTCATCTTCCAACAGTAAAGCAAATATCAGGTCATGTGATAGTTAAATATAGCAACTTTCCTATCATAGTACAATACGTAGTAACATCCCCTAACAGAGGACTCTCAGAATCTACAAGTGGCAATGAGGAGTCCATAGGAATGATGGCAGGCTTACAATCCAACATCCCTACTACTTTTAGCATGTCAAGAACATACTTCTGCTGTGACAATACCAATCCACCATCAACATGTTGTACTTCAATGCCCAAAAAGTAATTTATCATTCCCAAATCCATGACAACAAACTAAGAATGTAAGAACCTTTCCGTAGCCTTTATCCCATGTTCATCACTCCCCGTGAGTAGTATATCATCTCCATTCACAATAACAATAACAAATCCAGCAGCTTTATGCATCGTAAAACCAGAGTCATCTGCAGTAGATCTAGTAAACCCAATCACTTGCACAGCTTTACTAAACCTTTCAAACCAGGCCCTGCAGCACGACTTAAGGCCATAAATTACCTTCTTCAACCTGCAGACTTTTTGACACGCCCCCGCAACCACGAAACCAGGGGGTTGATGCATGTAGACCTCTTCTAAGTCACCATAGAGGAAATCATTTTTAATATCAAGCTATGAAATCGACCGTCAACCATTGACTGCCACAAAAAGGCGTATCAATACCAAATTAAGTCTTGCCATTGGAGAAAAGATCTCAAAGTAATCAACTCCAAAGGTATGTGTATAACCTTTGCCAACAAGGCATGCTTTATATCTTTCTACTATACCATCAGCGTGGCATTTTAGGGTGAACACCCACCTACACCCCACAACAATAGTACCTGAGGATAGGTCAACAAGTTCCCAAGCACCCCTTGGCTGTAGAGCAGTCATCTCCCCCACCATGGCCAAGGTCCAATAAGGGTCTTGAGATGCCTCAATATAATTTCTGGGAATATTTCTGTTGTCAACTGCAAGAGATAGAAGCCTCACTACTACAGGTAAATGATCAAGTGACATATAATTCGAAACAGAATATTTAGCACAAGATTGTTGTGGCTTCCTCTAAGCAATAGGAAGATCCACATCAAGTGCCACTGGTAGTGTAGAATCCGGACCTTTGTCTGAACCAGTAATATCAACAGAGGACTGAGGAGGAATAGTAGAAAGTGACTCCTCTGCTTGTAGAGTAGTAGGAGGTCAACACTGAAAATCCTGAGAGAAAGTATCTATAGTAAACACCTCGGGATGTCTAGGATAGGCAATAGGAGAGACATCATTAGGTGGAGGTGGCTCAGAGGGACCTAGTGGTGCAGCAGTAGCCATAGGCAATGAAACATCCTACGACATACTGGGAGACTGTCCTGTAGCAGTCTAATAGGCAATATCCTCAAAAAAGGTCATATCCTTACAAACATAAAACCAATAAGAGAAAGGATCAAAATATCTATACCCGTTTTGGTTCTAGAGTAACCCACAAAAACACACTTGACAGATCCAAGAGCAAGCATGTCTACTTTAAATAAATGAACAAAGCACATACACCTAAACACCTTAAGAGGTAATGAAAACAGCACCTGATCAGGAAGTAAAACAGAGTAGGGAATTCTCCCACCAAACACAGAAGATGACACCCGATTAATCAAAAAGGCAGTCGTAAGCACAGCATCAAACCAGAAGGTAGCAAGAACATGCATCTGAAACATAATAGTGGGGACAACGTCAAGAATATATCACAACTTGCGTTCAACCACCCCATTCTGTTAGGATTTATAAACATAAGATGTCTAATGTATAATACCATTGGACTAAAAAAACTGAGTCAAAGTAGAGTTCACAAACTAAAGCCGATTATCAGTATGAAACATATGAATAGTAGAAAACTAAATCTTTAGATCATTCACAATTTTTAATCAATACAGGAGTTTTGGATTTTTTGTTCTTCACAGAGACCAAACAGACACGAGTACAATTATCCACAAGAATGCGAAAATATCGAAAATCGCTGACTTCTAACCTAACATGGGCCCCACAAATAAGCAAGAACAAGAGAAAAAAATAGAGTCAGTTCTTTTATTACTACTAGGAAATGCAACTCTATGATGCTTGCCAAGTTGACAAGCATCGCAACCAAAGAATCTGGAAATTCATTATCAGGAAACTAACAGCAAAGGACAGACACACTAGGATGTCCCAATCTCAAATGCCACTGTAAAGCAGAAATAGAGGAGGCAGCAGCTATCAAATGATGCTCAAGTAGAAGGTCAAGATAGTAGAAGCCATCCTGCTTAAGTCCACCAATCTACTTCATTGTCTGGAGGTCTTACGACAAGAAAAAATGGTCATGAAAAATAGCTCTATAATTTAATGCCATAGTTATCTGACTAATAGACATTAAATTCAGGGCAAATTTCAACGCATGCATGACATCAGAAAGAGGTAACGTAGTGAACAGAGAAACGCCACCCAAGCTTGTCACGAGGGACAAGGCACCATCAGCTACTCTGACATGTACTGGAGCAGTCAGTGGTATAAGAGAAGTAAAAAGAGTAACATCTGTTATGTAAGAAGATGCACCAGAGTCTGCAAGCCAAAATGGCTTACGAACACCTTTGCCGCTAATAGCAATACCTGTCCTCTAAGTCGCAGAAGCGCCTACAGTGGAAGTAGTCTGAGTAGAAACAAGTCTATCATATTCCTCCTTGGATATAGTGACCTAAGGATTGCCTTACTCTTCCTCCTAATAATGCAGACTATAGTCTCCACCATAAGTAACCTGATTGACCAGATGGCCTCGAGGAAACCCGTGTTTCATCCAACACCTGTCAACAGTGTGATTTGTCTTGTGATAATGATCACAGAACAAACCATGTCCTGTGCCACAGCCTCATATTCTTACTCCACGTCCTCTCCCCATGCCACTAGAGGTCCCCTTGCCACGCCTAGCAGCTACCATGGGCGAGGAATCAAGGACTGAGACAAGGTCAGAGATCTAAAGTCTAGACAAGCAAGCATAGATCTGCGTAGGTGTAGGGATCTCTTCAAGCGTCATAAGCTGATCCTTAACAGACTTGAACTCAAGACCAAGACCTGTAAGCAACTAAACAGAGCGGAAGGCCACATGTTGCCTTGCGATAACAGCGACATCTGTGGAGATCGGCTGATAAGTATCCTACTCATCCCAGAGGTTCTTCATAGAGCCATAATATTCGACAAGGATCATAGTTCCCCTCCAAAGGAAATGTAACTCCTCAATCATCCTGTAAAGGCGGCTAATGTTGCTATTATGAGTGTATCTCATGAAGAACCTCCCACATCTACTTTGTAGATGTGTATGACATAACCTATTTAGCAATAGGCTCCTTCATACTGTTCAACATACAAGTCGCCACCTAATCATTGTCTGCTTCCCAGTCATTAGACTTTGGCGGCTGGTTCAACTTTTGTCAGAATATATTTCTTTCGGTGTAACCCCACAAATGAAGAAAACAAGGTAGACTAGAGTAGAAGTTGGTTCCATCCAACCTGATAGAAGTTCCCTGCATGAAAGAGGTTGCGCTTGGAGTAGATATCTTCCCTCCTAAGTTGCTCGGAGAACTCTTGTCTTCCATATCATCTAACATGCGAGAAACACCGAAGAGAAAATACTACAGCAAAAAATCAGAAAATATACCGATCTGAAAAGTCAACAAAACAGAGAGCAAAGACGTTTTCAGATCATAGCAACCACCTTTGGGGCTAGATAAGACCCCAAAGGGCTTGTTCCTTCTTCTGGACCTCTGTACGGTTGGAGAAGAGAGTGGAGATGCCTCCTAGCCACTACTCCTCCTAAGGAGCCCGAGGAAGATAGCCCCAGATCGGAAGGGAGGTGGCGCTCAACCCTACTATGGCTGGCAATGAGCAGGGGATGCGGTGTTGTGCCCCTCACGCCATTGCAGATCCGAGGGAGGCGACGCTCGGTGCTGTTATGGCGATACCTCCTGATCAGCGACAGTAGGCCTTACTGCCGGTCAGAGGGGTTGGCGATGATAGGAAGGAGGCTAGCGGCAACAAGGAGAGGTCGTCAGCTCCTTAAGGTTTGGGTGGAGAGGAGACAAGGTTAATTTTCCGGAGAGATACCAGAACCCTGGTCTAGGACTACTGCTCTAATACCGTGATAGGTTGAAATGTCCATAACTTCTATTAGAAAACCCTAGGTGTCATATAGAGGGGCAACCTAAGGGTAGAGTTACAAGTATACCCCTCACGTAACATAACACTAAAAAAGGCATACAAAAATGACTCAATAGAGAGGAACCACCTGAATCTGCAATTTAGGCTAGAGCATAGGACCTAACAAGCATAGGAGATGAACCAAAAAACTACTGAACAGATCCCCAACAGAGGTGGACGCCGGTGATGCATCAAACCTCTCATATTTTGCTTTCGAAATAGCAATATGACTGTTATCCCCATGTGCCTGAGTGGCAACCTCTATAAAATCCTGCTATACACGTGAATCCATTCCCCGAGGAAAGTTGTGCTTCACCCAGCAATCATCAACAATGTAGCCACTCCTATGGCAATACTCACAGAAAAGAGCACTCCATCCACGACCACGACCACCTCGACCCTGAATGGTAAGAACCCCACGACCGCAACCTATGGAGGCCACTACTGAGGAATCAAACACTCATACAGGATTAAAGGTCTTCAATCTTAGCAGATGACTATAGATCTGGGCCATCTCATCCATCATCATAAACTAGTCGTTGACTCCCTTCTAATAAGGGCCAAGACCAGACACCAGCTAAATAGATTGAATCACCTCCTGTTGATTTGATATGACTACTATGGGTTAATGTATATGTTGCTTATCTTATAAATTCTTCATGATACCATACTAATCCACCATACACATGGTGCCCTTGTTAAGCGTGTCTCCTCTACGACCCTATAGAAACGAGTGATATTGCTTTTGTGGGAATGTATCTCATGTAGAACTTCCCACATCATCTTCGTCAAGACATAGACCATGACTAGCTTAGCAATGTTCTGTGTCATACTGTTCAATAAACACGTAGCCACCCAATCATTGTCTTACCTCCTAAGCTGCAGACTTTACAGCCGACTCATCCTGCTTGAAAATATATAGATGTCCCCTGCATATGTGGAGATGCACTCATGATAGATAACTTCCCCATCGAGTTGCCCAGGGACTCCTTTTGGTCTCGTATAATTGCCCGGTTCATAGACTACTAGTCCAAAAGTACTTATTGCACACATTCTACTGCATATGCTTCATAACGGAAGCACAAAAACCAATCTGAAGATCAAATTCAAACCATAGAAAATTCAAAAATCAATAGAGAAGGCGTAGTAGACATTTACTGGGGCAAGAGGTGACCTCAGCAAGGATTGCTGCTTCCTCCTAACCCATTGTTGATGCGAAAAACGAAGGGTGCTACAACACCCCTGCCAAGGAGAATAGCCCTTCAACGCGTAAGAGCAGACCTTGAGGTGACACTAAGGAGAAGATAGGGTGTAGAGAAGAGGCCCAACAGCACTAGGAAGGCCCTGAGGCGACACTAGGGGACCCGTACAAATACAACAGCGTTGGGGATCTTGGCAGACTCCTAGCAGAACTGTTGGACAAGCAGAAGAGAGAGAACGCTAGTAGGGGCGGTGCTCACTGGCGACGCCAGTGAGGAGGCTAGCAGCACCGGTGGAAGACGAAAAGGGGTTGGGTGGAAGGGTTTTGGAGGCTAGGGTTTTTGATGGGATACCCGGGTACCAATCTAGGACCGCTACTCTGATACCTGTCAAGACAAAATGAACTAATCATTCCAATAGCCCTACGTACCTTTATATAGAGAAGTACAAGGGAGAAATAACATGGCATGCCCTTCAACAAATAAACAATCATAATAACAACCTCATACAACTCAACAAATGCCATTGCTTTCCAAGCAAATACACTATTGGAAGAAAACTACTTGTCTCACACACTATAAACCCTACTCTCTCTCTAAAGTAGAGAGATAAGGACAAATAATAGGAACACCCGAAAGAAAATAGAAATCAAACACTTGCTACATAAACCACCACACTCCTTAAGTTGGGGCGTAGATATTGATAAACACACATGAATTCATGATAAAATGCTTATCTATGATAGTTCCTAGGCTTAGCATTGCATATCATGTTATAAATACTGCATAACATCCATTACATGGCATTTAGGATAGTTGTATATTATGTACATTAATTCCTCCATTATCTGTGGCCAGGAGGTAGTGCGGCATCTTTATGGGTTTCGGATGAAGAATCCGACCGTACGGATAAATCCAGAGCGACGATCACAGTCCGTCAACGTGAAAATCACCACGATCAGAGATATGTAGCACTTTCTACAAGAAAAAGAAGACGAAAGGCCTATATGGCGCCACGTGGTGCCATCCAAGCCGCCCCACTTGAGCCATCGTGCCCGGCCTCAAGCAAGGATTCGCCTCTGGATCTTCATCCAACGGTCAAGGCACGCGCGACCACACCACCCTCCACTCAACAAAGCGCCACTTTGGCGCAATGGTGAAAACAAGCGCTCGCAAACCGCGAACGCGAATTCGAGCCGCGCCAGCTACAGTGCCAATCGGAATAGGGCCGCTCGATCTCAATCGAGCAGTCGAGAGTCCTCACGCCCCATCTAACGTCGCCCTCTAACGCGAGGACACACGCTAAATCGCACGCGCACCATCTGGAGCATGCATTTAAGACAACCAGGAGCTACGCCCGACGTCCGATCCTCGCAATCGTGCAAGGCACGCGCGATTCAAATCAATGAGGAACGATCTACGGGCGTCTCTCGACCATGCGATGTTTCATCCGATGGCTTCCAACGCGCACGCCAGCGGTGAGGAATTCAAACGCGAGCGAGCGCGCCCTTCCTCCTCGCGATCTTAGCCATCCATGCCCGATCCAATGGCTAACGATCGCCAAGCCCTACACCAGCTGCAACCGAGCTTCCAAGCACTAGCCAAGGCGCGTGAATGCTACAACGACGTCTCTAGTGGGTCTTTATCGACGTCTTAAATGTCACTAAAGGCCCATGTGTGCAAACCACCTCCATTCCACCACTACATAAATACCCCTACACCCCCCATTCTTCTTCATCTCTACCTACTCTACTCCCACCTACTCCTAAACTCTAGCACCCTACTAAAGCTCCATTAGAGCTTACTCTCAAGCTCCAAAGGCCACCTATTATTGTAATGATCCTACTTCCCCCCAAAACAATCATCCCTCATCCCACCACCTTCATAGGTTGCCTTGGAGCCGTCCTCCCACCTCCATTCTGGTAGAAGATCTCCGTCTCGACACCTCCATTCCAGAGCCTCAGCGAAGCATTCCTCTACCTGGCGTCCTGCATCTCACCTCCTTAATCCAAGCTTCCGCCGAGCATCATCGTCTCGCCGAACAGCCGATTCGAGAGATTTCCTCTCACCCCTATCTCTTTTATGCTTTCATAGATTATTGCAACAAACATTTGTGTAATATATCATAGTTGTGTTCCATCTCACTTTGTGAACTTGTCTTGCTTATCATTTTATTTCAAAAAAATAAAAAAATAACAAAACCCCAAAACACCAAAAAGAAATAAAATGAAGCGCGGCTTTCAAACAAAGTAAACGTCGCCTCCCTATGTTCGACCCGAGACTCCCATGGAGTTTCGGTTATAATTTTATTTGATAGACACGTCTTGCAAGGTACAACAACGGGTTCTCCGAACCCTAATTTTAATTAGCGAAACACGCCTCATCAGATCTCCACAAGTTCCAACTTGTGACACATAAATAAATGCCTCTTCTTGTTCAGCGCCTTTGTAAGTATGTCAAGAAGTTGAGTGATGGAAAGCAAGAGAGAGAAAGAGGGCAACTGGGAAGGCGACCGTGAGAGAGAAGGTGGGGAAGGAGGATGGGTACCCGAGGAGGGAGAAGAGTAAAGGGTCTCGCTTGCATGGTGAGGGGGCAAGGGAGGAGCAGCGCCGAGCGGATGTGGAGGTGGTGGAGGATCTTGGCTAATCAGTGGTGGAGAGGTGGAGAAAGACGAGTCGAGCCTTGATTGGTCCTCGAAGGAGTGTACGTCGAGGAATTGATGCGGCTTGGGGAGGTGGGGGGACAATGTTTCAGATGCTTTCGCCGGGACCACTAGGCGTGGGACTACCATGAGCCTTGGCACAGTTGGAGGTGCAAAGGCCTCGGGCGCAGGAGAATGCATTGTCGTGGTGGCCATGTTCGAGGGGGTGGGTGTCTACCGCCGCCGCCAACAAGGAGGTTGCCACAGGCAGGGGTTGAAACACCTTGGTCGAAGGGGGTCAAAAGTCTAAGAGGGAAGATTGAGAGTGGGATGGTAGGCGAGGTTTTGGAAGGTTCGGTATTCCCAGGCGACGGTCGAGGGCGTGCTGGGTGGGGATCTGAAGGAGGGGGTGACGGTTCTAATGCTAGATGGGGGGAGGGTTTTGGTCCTCGGCCTCCCCACCTCGAGGAGGGAGAAACTCTGCTTCTTGGAAGTCGTCTCCGTGGGGGAAAGGTGGAGGTGGCGGCTTCCATCCCCACACGACGATGCTTCCTCAGAGCGCCCTTCGAAGCAGCCATCGCTCAAGGTGGCCGTTGTGGGGATTCCATGGTGGCTTAGGCTGGTGGAAGTGGTGGAGGTGATCGTTTCCCCTTTTGCTCGGCTCAAGGGTCGCTCGTCGATCGGACTGTCCAGAGGTCCAATGATGGCGCTAATCGAGTTGAAGATCGGAGCAAAGGTGTTGGAGAAGGTCGTGTTGCAGCTTGGGGGTTCCACTTGGGTGGTCTCGTGCCTGCCTCGTGGAGGGCCTCACCGATGGCTGGAACTGTGATTCCAACGCAGTGGAAGGTAAGCCAACGTCTGCCGATGGTGGGGAGGAGTCGGCCAATCGGTGAGGTGGACCCGATCCCCGAGAGATCCACGCAGATCTCGCACGAGGAGCTGGCATCACCCGAGATTGGCACGATTCCGGATGTCTCAAGAGCGAAAGAGGCAAGGGGAGGCATTGATGGAATGTGAACTCTTAAGGAAAGGCTGGAGGCGGCTTTAAACTCATCCATGTGCATGGCACCTGTGGAGGTGCACCCAGGTAATGAGGTTGCAGACCCGAATCCGCTAGCAAGGTCCGATCAGGTCCTTCACGCAAACTCAAGCGGCGAGGGGCCTGAGGTCTGCATCCCTATTTGAGTCTCTTTCAAGGAGAAGGGTTCTTCCTCTCGAGGTCAGCTGGAGGAGAACCGACACGTTGGGAGGACGTGGAGGAGCACACATCATCTCCCGCCGGCGCGGAAGGAGTGGCCTCCAATGCAACAAATCCTTCACTGGAGAATGGTAGTCGAGCAGAGGCAGTGGCGATGGGCTCAACCTCAGGGGCTTCGAGAGGGGTTGCCAGTGAGCAGAGGTGGTGATACAGCATGGGACGAGAGACGCTCGTAAGACTCCTCCTGATGGTTCACCGACGCGGCGATGGTCAAGCAACATCTCTTCGTTGACTGGCGACCAGACTGTAGTTCCCCTGAACGACTGGAGACCGCATTTAAAGCGTGGTGGTTGTGGAGGCAATCTCTGGTACAGGACGAGGTGGAGATTTCGTGGAGGTCACGGACCGAGGTTGGTGGTGGATGGTCGTGGAAGGACACCGCAGCTGTCGCAATAAACGATGGTATTGGACCATACTAAGGAGGAGGTAACCAGGACTACAGAAGCAGCTAGCTTCCGACGGAATATGGAGGCTCCCTGTTGTTCTAAATGAATGTACTTACGTGGAATGTGCGGGGTCTTAATAACCCTTCAAGAAGGGCGTCATTGGGGTAGTATATTCGTATGTGGAGGGCGAATGTCGTGTTATTGCAAGAAACGAAGTTGACCGGTTGTGAGGTTCGGATCTGGAGAGAGATCAGAGGCTCTTGGATGGATGGGTTTCGATCCCTTGATGCGAGTAGCCAATCGGGAGGGCAGATCCTCGGTTAGCGGGAAGATGTCTTCTCTTTGGATGGTTACTTTTGCGGGGAGCATGTCATATCTGCAAGAATGGCTAGAAGGGTGAGAGGCACTATGCCGACTGTCACAAGGGTATATGGTCCACCAAATGACCAGGCAAGGGGGGTCATGTGAGACGAGCTTACGACCGTGGCTGTAGAGTGCCATGTGCATCCGTGGTTGATCGGAGGGGATTTCAATGCCATCCTATTGATGGAGGACAAACCTGGAGGATGGAGAAGGTAGGATCCAGAGTTGAACCTTTTAATGGATTTTGTTGCTACACATGGACTCGTGGATTCGACGACTTCCTGTGCATACACCTAGAGGAATAACAGTAGCCAGATGTCTAGGATTGACAAATTTCTCTCCAACGTGGAATTGGTAGAGGCTCTCCCTGTGGCAAATGTGTCAGCCCTGGAGAGACCCTTTTCTAATCATACACCCCTTATGTGAAGACCTAATAAGGGGATACATTTTGGCACATATTTTAAATTTGACAAATCCTGGCTGATGGAGGATGGTTTTCGAAGTATGATGGAGAAGTGGAAATCCACAGAGGTGGATGGATCGGCCACATGTTGCTTAGTAGAAACTGAGTATGTTGCAAGACCACTTGAGAGCATGCATGAGAAAGGTCAAGGCATCCAGGGGGTGCAAGAAGGAAGAAGCATTGGCGGAGATCACCAGAATTGACAGGCAAAAGGAACAAGCCCCTATTTCGACAGAGGATGAGGAGATCAAGACGACCATGACACGAGTAATGCAAGAGGACAGGAAAGCAGAGGTAGAGTAGAAGACGAGATCGAGACAGAGATGGCTGAAGGAAGGTGACTCTAATACCATATTTTTTTCACCAAATGGCTTCCGCCAGGAGGAGGAGAAACTGGATAGAGTCGATGTTGATACATGCGGAGGCTTTCTCAGGTAAGGAGGAGGTGGGAAGAGCTACGGTAATTACTTTAGAGAGTTCATTGGGAGGCACGTCAAAGGCTGCTGGAGGTGGATAGGGGAGAATGTGTAATCTATCACAGAGGCTCAAGCAGGGTAACTCACTAATGGCTTCTCAGAGGATGAGATCATACGGGCTGTTTGGAGCCTAAATGCAGAAAGGTGCCCTGGTCCAGATGGCTTCCCTGTCTTCTTTTTCAGGGAATTCTGGTCCCTAGTAGGGGCTGATGTGATGCAAATGATGGAGGAATTCGCAAGGGGGAATAGAGGATTTGATAAACTGAACAGATAATACTTGTTTTTGCTACCTAAGAAGGAAGGGGCCGAAAGAATCCAGGATTTCAGACCGATTGCATTATTGAATGATGTGTACCTTATTGTTGCTATGGTCTTGGATAACAGGCTCAAGGACCTTCTGGGAGACCTGGTTTCCCCTATTAAGACAGCCTTCGTCCCAAGGAGGGGAATTCTGGATGGTTTTATGGTTGCCATGGAGGCATTAGCTACCTGGAGGAGGGAGAAGAAGCAGACTTTTTCATGCAAGGTGGACTTCAGTAAGGCGTACGACTGTGTCGTGGGAATTTCTGTAGGCCTCATTATTGAGGGGTTTTCCCACAGTGTGGATTCATTGGATGAAGAGGAGCGTGGCAACATCTTTCCCAGTTCTGATCAATGGGAACCCAGCTGAAGGATGGGCGCAGCCTAGGAGGGGGGTCAAACAGGGTTGCCCGCTTATACCTATGTTGTTTGTGCCAGCAGTGGATGCTCTGGCGCGGGCAACTCATAGTGATTGTGCTAGGGAGCTGATCAGGGGTTTTGAGGTTGAGGAAGGCACGGAGACACATACCATTTTGCCGGCATGCCGGCAACATGCCGCCAGCATTTAAGTCACTACCACTATCTCACCATGGCCTCTGTCCCCAAGAAATATCTCAGGTGTCCAAGATCCTTTGTAACAAAGGTCATGTGCAGAAACTCCTTAATTTGTTTCATGCCTTCTATATCATCACCAATTAGGACCAAGTTGTCTACGTAGACTGCTAGGATCACAATCCCCCTCTACATGCTTTCTTATAAAGATAGAATGATCTTAAGAAGACCGGCTAAGCCCAATCTTCAGTACCTCTAAACTCAGCCTCTCAAACCAAGTTGTGGAACTCTGTTTAAGACCACAGATGGCCTTCTTCAACCAACACAAACATTTCCCCTTAATCTCGTATCTAGGGGGTTGGTGCATATAAACCTCCCCTTAATCCCGTATCTAGGGGGTTGGTGCATATAAACCTCCTCTGTAAGATCACATAGAGGAAAACATTCTTGATATCAAGTTGATATAAGGGCCACTACTTATTTACTACAATAGAAAGTATGACTTAGAAGAGACTCTCGCCACAGGAGAAAATGTCTCAAAATAGTCTACCCCATAGGTTTGGATGAAGCCTTCGGCAACAAGTCGTGCTTTGAACCTATCAACAATACCACCTACTCAATATTTGATTGTGTAGACCTGCTTACGACCTACCAATGCAGCTTCAAGAGGGCAAGTTAAGTGATTCCAGAGTATCACATGAGATCAGGGCACTTATCATCCATAGTAGCCACCCAGTAGGGATCCTGTGAGAACTTCACATAATCACGTGGGAGAACACTAGTAAGGGCATTGACAAATTGCTATAGATCATGATCTTGGTGGTCAGTAGACGTGTAGTGAGATATCGAGTGCAGAGTACAGGATCAACCGGACTTCCAAAAAGCAATGGGATAATCGTCCAATTCTTCCTAGAAGACTAAAGAAGACACTCTGACAGGACACTCCTCAGAAAAAGAAAGTGGAGCCATGGGTAATGGTGCCTCTCATTTGCGATACAGTTGTGTCTCCTTAGGAGCCAAATAAATATTAGATCCTTCCTCTGAGAAATACAGAACTTTCTCAAAGAAAGTGACATCTATTGGTACAACATACCTCATGTGCACGGGATCGTAACATTGGCATCCTTCCTAGGTACGCAAATACCCCAAAAAGACACTTCACTGATCTAGGAGAAAATATGCCATGTAAGCCAAACACATGAACAAAATAGGTGCATCCAGACACACATGAGGAAATGCAAATGGACAATCCAATTTTGGATGCAACAGCTGGTATGGTATCTTGCCATGGAGAATTGACGATAGAACTCTATTGATCAGATAACTCACTATCAACACTACATCCTCCGAAAACTATCTTGGCACCTTCATAAACATAAGGAAAGTCTTGGCAATGTCAAGGATGTGTCAGAGTTTACACTCGACATCATTTTGTTGCAAGTTGTGTGCACGAGGTATGATGAATGGTCCTTTTGCTGGCAACAAAAGTTTGGAGATCTACCTACATGAATTCCAGAGCATTATCGCTCCAAAATATTTGTACGGAGGATGAGTAGCTGATTTGCACTTCTGCAAAGAATCATTGCACAATCCGAAGAATCTTAAATCTATCCTTCACCAGAAAAACCCAAGTAGGTTGGCTACATTCATCAACAAAAACCAAAAAATATCTACAACCTCCATAACTAGTAATCCTAGCAGGGCCCTAGACATCACAATTGACAATACCAAAGGGTATTGTACTTACTCCTCTAGTGCAACGGGGAAAGCTACTCCTGTGGTGTTTGCATAACTGACAAGCCTCACAATCAAAAGTGGTATTAACCGCAAGATCGAAGAACACCTATCGCATCTTGCCCACATATGGATGACCAAGGTGTTGATGCCGCAACAACGGATCTATTGAGATGGACACGACACTAGAAAATAGTGATGGGATGTCAAGAAGATACAATCCATCCTTTTCTATGCCTCCACCAATAATCTCATTAGTCTATCTATGCCAAAAATAACAATGCACGTCATCAAAGATGACTCTGCACTAGAGATCCTTACAAATCATGGTGACTAAAAGGAGGTTCACAAGGAACTCCAAGGCACAATGCACCTATGATAACTGCAATCTAAATGACATTTGGACTTTACCTACTGTAGTTACTAAAGAACAAGAGCCATTTGCAGCCATCACTAACGTAATGCATCTAGCATGTTTAAATGCTTGTAGTAGATTGCTATTCCCAGTGAGATGAATCAAGGCTCCTGAATCAATCACCCACCGTTCATGAATAGTGGTATTATGCACACCCTTCTGTCTTCTATTTTTGGCAACCACCATGGCTACACCACAACTCACTATCTTCTTGTGCAGCGATCCCAAGCACAATCAGTTGGCGGGGGAGGGGGGAGGAGGGGCCGCACCAATCACTGCCATCATTGAAAAACCCTTGTCACCGGCACCACGACACCAAGCAACCAACACTCCAGATAACATTCTGCACTGGCGATCAAGTTCATCACCCGACAACACAGTAGCAGGTAGCCAAGTTCTCGGTATAGCTCCAACACATGACCATCACCCAAGCAGCCAACAGTTTAGACCCAAGTAGCAACAACATGGAACGAATGCAGTCAGATCTGGAACAGACAGAACTGGGCGATCAAACCTGGGTTGCGCAATCAACTCCAAATTAAGCGATCTGATCTAGAGCAGATAGATCAGGGCAATCAGATTTAGAGCAATCAGATCTGGGTTTAGGCAGTCTAAATCCAAATTCTTCAATCCGTGATTGTTGGATGCATGAAGAAAAAAGATCTAAGACAAAGGTAAGAGCATTGGGTAGGATATCGAATCTCTAATCTAAGATTGTTTCTCTGATACCATGTTAAAACAAAACTAATTGACTCACACACAATACGAAACCCTAATCTCCCTTAAGTAGAGAGATATGGCTAAATAACAGGAACACCCAAAAGAAAACAAAAATAAAACACCTGCTACATGAACTCCCACATACACCAAAGGAGTATGCAAGATCTCCTAGCCATGTTTGTGCATGAGCTACCCCAAAAGGCCACATGGGAAGATAAATCCAAAGGCCAAACTTGAGCACATTGCCAGAATTGCTATGCAAAAGGTAATTAATACAGTGTTCTGAATGCCGACGGCATGCCACCAAAATGATATTTTCCTAGTGTGAGAACATATCAACATACATGTACTGTCGAAATGTAAGAGTTTTAGCAACATTTTGCCAAATACTGATGTAATATCTCACCAATTTCAGTGAAACAGATGGCGCTAGATGCAATTCTTAGACTATTAACATATTTTAAGATCGGCATGGGTGGCCTAGTGAGCCATTTCTACTGTTATTATTGTTGCATGCTTGTTAGAGTGATAATAACTCTTGGTAGTGTCTTGTCTCCCTATTACTTAGATCTTTAAGGTAATTTAGCTTCTCCAAAGTTCGATAGGATTTACTTCTTATTCTCTAAGCTAGGTTTAAGCGATGATCCTTGGATTTACTGATTCTGTTATGGGCTTTAACGATTACATTTGCAAATCCATGAATTTATGGTAGAGTAGGAAATTCTATAACTATGCGATCTATATGCTTTGTAAAGTTAGATTATTAGATCTTAGGATTCGATGCTTAAATATTTTTCGGATTAATGTTTAAATGTATATTAAGTTTTTCTAACACAAATATACAAATTCAATGCAATTCTAATTATTCTGATAGAATTTCGAGTTTTCCTTAGCATGCCTCCTAAATGCCTATTTTTGGGGCCATTGAAGTTACCAAAATTTCGGTGTTTCCTCAACATGGATTCAGCATGCCTCCAAAATGGATATCCAACAAATCATCAAAATGACGTCAAAATTGCCATCTAAAACCTTCAAGTCAAAGAAGAGGTGATCGAAGGTCTCCATTAGTGAAGACCAGAGCAAACAAGAGGATTCTACCTATGGTAACCACTATCTCCTATCCTAACTTAGAAACTAACAAGCTCTTCCTCCTCAGCAGCCAAATAAAGAAGAGGACTTTTAAAGGCAGCATAGATAACCAAATGCCTATACAAACCTTTACCACTAGGTGCAAGTACATTCATGAATTTTAAGTATCCTTTCTAACGGTAAAGCAACCAAATTTCCATACCCATCAATCTCTTCCACTTACCAATATGATGCCATGGAGGGCCTATAGGGTAAAAGATAACTCCTCCACCCTGGCATCAGAAAAAGATTGAGGAACATTGAGCAACCATTACCTGCCATGGTAACAATCAGCAACAACAATAGAGGGATCAATGGCTAAAAGGACCAAGGGTGTGTTCAAACTAGAATCTTAACTGATCTTCAAGAGTAACTCTACATTGTAGCCAGACCATCCTAATGAGTCTGCATAAGCCCTTCCAAAAAGTGCCGGCACCCCTAATAGCAACTCTTTGCTAGTCAAAATAAATTTGGTCCCATATGACTCACGAAAGATCCTCTTCCAAAAAGGCAATTGAGGTCCCAAAAGTTGCAAGACCCACTTGGAGAGTAGCTTAACATTCAACTCCCTAAGGTTTGGGTTATCAAACCCCCCATCTCTTTTTGGCCAAGACACCTCTTTCCAGGCCACCAAGGGCATCAACCCATCACCATCTGAGGAGCTCCACAAGAAACATCTTTTAATAGAATCCATCCTCTAAAGAACACAAGTGGGTTCCATTAAAACTAAGAACAAAAAAATAGGCAGCACTAAAGAAAGGCAAATTGACTTCCAGTTAATATGGAGACTTGCCAACCTTATTTCTATAAAGAGTAGAATGCCTCTATAATTTTTTCTCTTTTATTCTCATATAACAGTACCATGATGTCTTTTCTCCATTCCTCTAGCATTCTCTTGCATCACCAAATGACATTGAATAATTTTGTGAGCCAAAAGCAAGATTTAATATCAAATTAAAAGATATCCTGCCAAAAATAAAATTATTTTCATTATTGCATATCTAAGCTGGGCATGTTAGACATGTATGATAAATGCCCCAGACAAGGGAAGCATTGTTAAACTTTTTATTATGCTATTATCCTTTTCTAATTTAATTATTTTCAATAGATGCATGCTTCTACTTTTTACACTAATTGGCTAAGTATTAAGGACTACAGTTTTAAATAAGAGGCCATTTACTTTCTTCTCTCAAAGGAGAAAATTATCAAATCAATAAGATAGACGCAGCCCTCTAGGACATGAAGATTATGGAAAGCAAGACTACCACAAGAGCAAAATTCAGGTAAGACAAAAATGAATTGGAATAGATCACCATGGAAGATAGGTGAATGCAATCATAAAAAACATAAAAGACATTATTGGAGATATCGTACTTATAATTAAAGTGACATGGAATTTATGCAAGTTGGATAAACAGCACACACAATCAGGCGGTTGAGATGGCACAAAAGTGAATGTCAAATATTAAAAGCAGCCTTAAGTCTAAATGTTATTAGAGGTAACATAGATATATAAGAAGATGCATATTGCAGATTTTCAATATGTGACCAAGCCATGAAAAGTTTACTTCCCTGATGACCATTAGAGAAAGCTGGCCTGGCATTAATAGAAGGAAAACTAAGAGAGAAGGGCATCTGAACAGGAGCAATTAGTACACTGGAATTGACTGTAAGTAGTTGGACGATAAGCCATATAAAAGAGACTGAAGCAGAATCAAGAGCCATTGAAGTAAGCCATAGAAGTTCCAGCGCTGACTCCATGAGTCCACGTATGTACAAAGATAGGCCAAATGGAGGTAAAATCTATGTAATTAGTCCAATATAATGCAGAAAGAACTTGCTTTAATTTAGTTTGTTTTGATTTTTAACTATGATGTGACACACGTCATCGTATGAAATTTCATATAAAAGTTGTGTTATTGATGTTCATCAGTTTGTAACTTACTAAATAAGCTAACTTTTAGAAAGGGAATTGTACTCACCGTAGCTTAATGAAAATACGGACACTAGCAGCTGCATAGAGAACCAATTTGGAGAACATGATTAAAATAATGGCAAACCCATTTGCAATTAAATAGCAGGTTGTGGAGACAAAAACAAGGTTGCCGACTGGAGGATGTGCTGGCTCCTTCAAGAATGACAAGCCAAAGGAAACAAACAGTGGCAACATAAAAAGGAAAAGGACAGCAAGGGGCATCCTCAAGTTAAGCTCCACCGTGGCTAAAATGGAAGGAATGGCTTCATCAAGCTCCCAAGCCCGTGCTTGCCGCATCAAAGCAAAGAATATCACTGTAATCAAGAAACCCACTATCTGCAACATAGAAATGAAGACCAAGTTTGAAACAAGACCACCTGAAAGTATGTGCTATTTGAAAGCAGTAAATTTGCTAGGCAATCGATGTTTTCTTTTTTACAATAAGTAACCAGCAGATCTCTTCAAGTTGCTAACAAGAAAAAATAACATGGTTGGGGCACTGTACTAGCACAATGCACGAAGTAATCACCAAAAGATCAATAATAACAGACCATCATAACACAATCACCTATATACTTAACCACTTCAAATATTTCATAGTGAAAAAAGGCCAAGAATTAACATTTATAACCAGTCACTTTTTTATACTAGTAACCAGAAACCTCCCCATTCTCACTCCCTTCAAGTTCAGTTTGAGACTAAAACCCAGGCCTAAGAGAATATTTTCCTTTCCTTATTCCCCTTTAGTTCTCTCTCTCCCCCGTTCCTTCCCTCACTCCTGAACGAATTATATTCCACATGGGGTCTTCTGTAATTACCTTATACCATGCCCCTCCTTTGGGAACGGGTGAAGCATTCAGGTTTTTGACAGACAATTCGATGGATGATGGCCCAGTGTAACAGATTTCCTAGCCTCTTCTCCAAAGCTACCATTGAGAGGTGACGATGAGGAGCTGTTAATCTGGTGCTTGGTGCCTTAGATTTCGGGGGCATTTTCCAATCAGAGGATGGAGGAATTGCGAGAAATCCTTCGATGCTTCCATGGATGGGCGTTGGGAGATGGGAGACGGTTTCCATTGGGAAGAGAGAGAATTCTCGATGAAGAAGGCATAGACCAGATTGCAAGGGTACATGTAGGTGGCTAACGTTGATCTCTTGTGGGACTGCAAGTTGGTATGGTCAGCAGGCTACCCGCTTAAGGTGAGAATCTTTGTATGGTTGCTGAGGAGAGGAAGAATTATTACAAAGGTCTGGAGAGCAAGGTGGGCACCGACGGATGACAGGACTTGCTCGCTATGTGATGGGGAGGAGGAGGAGGTTAAACACTTGTTCGTCAAGTGTGCTTTCGTTGAATAGGTTTGGAGAAGAGTGGAGATAGAATGGATCAATCGCAACAACTTGGACGGTTTCTGGGCCTCCTTGAGGAGAGGCGGGAGACAAGGGAGCCATAATGTTTTCAAATCAAAGAAGGAGAAAGCCAAGGTGCTAGCAATTCTTTGGGATATCTGGTTAAGGAGAAATGCTGTGGTTTTTAGGGGACATAGCCCTTATGTTGATTGAGAACTTTTTTTCTTCCATTTCTTCCTAAGTGTTGTTTTGAGAGTCCTTGTAACTGGCTCATTTTTTAACATTCTTCTAATGATGAATGAATTTGGGTGGTTATCGAACAGATAACCACCCTTCCCCATTTCAAAAGAAACATTCAACAAGGGTGCAAGCGGGCACCCCTACATGACACTCCTTTGTGACTAAGTCCATCCACCTGCAAGATGTCCATTAACGAGGACCGCAAAAGAAGTGGTACTGATACACCTCTTCATCCATGCTATGTAAGAATCTAGGAATTTCCTTCTCCAAAGGGCCTACCACAAGTAAGATGATAAGCCTCATCTTAAGGGGAAGAAGTGAGGTGAGCGCTTCCCCTTGCTTCACTAGGTAGCGTCTAGGGACTCAAACCTGCATGTCCTACTAAGGTGATTTTGATGTCTTACCAGCTGAGATACCCCAAGCAGGCACCTACAACATGTAAGACCACAACACAGAATCGTAGGCTTTGAAACAATCAATTTTCCAAAGGAAGCCCTTAGTCAATTTCTACTCCATGCAGCTATCATTCCCAAAACTCAAGGAAGACTACCACCAAAAAACCATCTAGCCCTGGCAAGCCTTCCGCCAAAGGCCCTTAATAGCTACATGAAGTTCATTCTCCAACACCTATTCCATCAGCCACCGCGACACCATCACCCAAAATCGACATGTCAACACCGAACTACTCCCACAAGCCTAGATCTCTACACCTAGAGAATTCATGAAAATGTTTCTTCAAAACAGCACCAATTTGCTCCCTCTAGACCTCCTCCTTGAACTACAACAATATGGAAAAATGGGTATTGGAGTCACCCTCCTTCAGCCATGACTGCCTAGATCACTTATGCCAATCCAACACCATCTTAAGATCTTCCTCTAAACAGCCCCAATAAGCTTTTTCCTTTCCTCTTTCTCTGAAGCGGTGAGGTCTCTCACATCTCTTCCTTGTCAAGGTTACCAACCTCTAGTAAAGCATCAATTCAAGTCCTTTCACTTCTTTCATAAAGCTCCTTCTTAAAAGTAATGAGATGAGACCTTAGGTTCTATAATATGTTCACAAATGTTTTAGTAGCAAATGATGGAGGAACCTTAAGTCCTTTCTCCTTGATCATAGCTCTAAAACTAGGCTCAAGAAGCCAAGATTTATCAACTTGAAATATGACAAAACATAGGCCCCCTTGTTTGAAGACCACAAAAGATGCATATGTCAACTCAACGAAGCACATGAACCAATCGATCTTTGACTTTGAACCACCCACAGCCCTCCAAGTGTATTTCGCCTCCGAAATGGGAATATTATAGAGCTCCACATCAACTACAAGATCTACAAAGGATTCCATTGACCTATCCCTCCATCCATCCAACCTATCCTTAATATGCAAAATGACATTAAAATCACCCCCAACCAACAAGGGCCTTCCATTTGCAAAATGGGCAGCCTAACACAGTTCCTCCCAAAGCTCATTCCTCAATCTATTGCCCCATGATCCATAAAGGGTTGTAAAGACATATATCTTCCCAACAGAAATAGCCAAACAGGGACCATCTTCCACAAAATTGTGAGATCAAGCTAAAGCACCTCTCTTTCCAAGTAGTTAACATTCCACCTGATTTGCCCATCGAGTTAACTTCTAGAAAGGAGTTGAAGACCCTACCACCAATCTCTCGTTTTATCGTCCAGTCCAGACTCATCATGAAGTCGGCTCTTCATTCAACAATATATCAATGAAGTGCTACACTTCGTGTAGAGTCACAGAGGCCCCTATCATTCCACGATAAGACTCTAACCATTATTAACTAAACAGTTACCCAGATGCATCTCGCACAAAGACTTCCTCATCTTCGCATAAAAATTAATTATCACCAAGGATTTGGGACAAATCAATTACTTCTTAGGTACGGGGACTGCATCCCAATGGTAGCTAAAGCTTCTAACAATCGCTAGAACTAGGCACGGGGACTCTGCTTTAGGCCATCACTAGCATCTCTCAACCAGCATACACACTCCTAAATCTCGAAACCTTGGGGCTACTGCATGTAAACTTCTTCTTTGAGGTCACCATACAAAAAAGCATTATTGGCATCAAGATAATGAAGGAGCCAACCATGATGTGATGCAACGCAGACAAATTCTGACTATAGAGAGACGAGCCAACAGAGAAAAAGTATCAAAGAAGTCTACACCATAAGTTTGGGTCAACCCCTTTGCAACAAGCCTAGCCTTGTACCATGAAATAGACCCATCAGGGTTGCATTTTAAGGCAAAGACCCAACGAGCTCCAACAAGATGTACTCCAGAAGGAAGTTGTGCCAACTCCCAAGTCCCCCTATCATGAAGGGCAGGCATCTCATCCTCCACAACAACACACCATTTTGAATCGAGTAGAGCCTGCTGGTAGGTGGCTGGGATCTCCGCAGCAGAGACGGCAACAATAAAGGCATGCAAAGACGTACCAATCTAGGCAGTGAAGACAGCACTCCCTACCACTTTGTAATGTGCACATGAACGGGGGGGCCTTCCGAATAGCAATAGGAACATCATCCTCCACCTCTATTGACATTGTACCTGCAAAGACATCCACTGTGTCGGATACGGTATATGAAGGAATGTCCTCTATGTGAGACTCTGTACCTATAGGAATATCATGAGAAGAAGTAACCTTCAAGTTCTCAACACTAACCGAAGGAGACTGTGGAATACAAGAGGGTGGCTTTGCCCTTTAAGAAACTGGCAACTAATAAATGTGACCTTTGAATGTGCTCTCATCAACTGGTACAGGCCTAGATGTGCTAGTAAAAGGCCTTGTAGAAGGAGAATTACTGCCATCTGAGAGCACACCGAATGGTACAGGAGCAACTGGCATAGGAGCATACTCTGGCACACTCTGCGACTGTCTGGCAGCAACAGAAAAATAAAGAACTACTTCATGAAATGTGACATCAGCACTAATGTAATGCTTCTAGTGCAGAGGATCAAAGCACCGATACCCCTTCTGAGTAGAAGAGTAGCTAAGAAACACACACGTAGCTGCTCAAAGTACTAATTTATCTCAATCAAATCCAAGGAGATGAACAAAAGCCACGCACCCAAATGTCTCGGGTGGAACACCAAACAAATCTGCATTGAGATAATAACACCAGCCATGGTACCTATTCACTAATAGCTAAGGAGGACAGTCTGTTAATGAGATAGCAGGCTATGAGAACTACATCACCCCAGTAAGTATGTGGCACAGTATTCTAAATAAGAAAAGTTTTGGCCATATCAAGAATATGCCTGTGCTTCCTCTCTGCAACCCATTCTGCTGAGAGATGTAAGGATAGGAAGTATGATGAATGATACCATGCAAACCATAGAAATCTACCAACCGATGGGTACAAAACTCCAATGCATTATCCCATCTGACTGTCTTGATGTAGACACCAAACTAATTCTTTATCATTAACACAAACTGCTCAATAAGAGGACCCACTTCAAACTTATTCTTCATGAGGAATAACTAAGACAATAGGAAGAAATCATCAACCGCAATCAAATAATAGCAATGTCCTCGTCTATTAGGAACCCTGTCAGGGCCCCAGACATGAAGATGCATCAACTGAAAACATGAAGACGTGTAGTCCAGTAGCAGCTAGAAAGGAAGATCTATGGTGCTTTCCAAGTTGACATGCATCACAAAAAAGTTGTGTGATTGAGGACAAATGTAGAATAAGTCTCCGTAGTTTATCCAAGGATGAATGACCCAACCGTCTATGCCACTGTAAAGCACTTCCTGTAGCAGAGCTAATCTAACAAGTTGTAGCCATGGGGCCTGAACAAGTCGGTAAACACCTCCTTCATATTCACCACCACTAATTTTCCCTGTCATGCAATCATGGAAAGTGCATCCAAGCTCATCAAAGTTGACGTAATAGTTCATTTGCTTCATGATTTCGCTAACAGAAAGCAAATTCATGGACAAGTCCAAAACGCATAAAACAAGGTTGAGCTACCCCCTGACCATCAATAAGGGCATGCCTCCCATCAGCCACCTACACAGTGTGACCTTGTGAAACAGATTGAATCTGTCTAAAATATTGCGGATTGCTCGATAAATAATTGAAAGCACCCAAGTCAATCAACTACGTCACACCAATATTTGGACAAAAGTCATCCACGACAATTCCCAGCACAATCTCTGACTCGAGAGAAGTTGCCATGTCCACAAAACCACAGTACCCAGATCTATTTTTTTTCTTACTTCAATAGCTACATATTTGATTTTGATGCTACACAGGGAAATACACACCCCAAGACTGAATTGAAAGGGGAATACACACTCCAAAAAATCATCAAAACAGGGGAATAGATACCCAAAAATAGTCCAAAGATCTGAATATATCATACCATAGCACTAGTGATGCATCAATACATCTTCAGAAAGGTCCTTGGCTTTAGAACTTCATCAAACACAAGCCAAAGACCTCTTTCGGGCCTCCTGCAGTTGGCAGCAAGCGGGACTACCTTCCCCATGCCACTGAACAAAAACCAACAACAAGAGAGAGCGCAAGAAAGAGGAGGAGAGAGACTGGCGGCCCTACTGCTGTTGGCCGGCAGCGGCGGCGACTACGGCTGCTGGCCGGCAACGGCGGCAGTGGAGAAGGTGGAGCTTAGTGGTAGGGTTAGAATTTTCTTGATGGTGTCCTCAATTTGGCTCTGATACCAAGTTGAAGACAATGAATCTCGTTAAAATCATTAAGCATGCCCTACACCTCTTTATATAGAGAGAGGTGAGCGAAAAATTATAAAGGTAGTCTTACAAGAAAACATAAATAATAAAAGAGCCCAACAATATAACATATCATATGCCATTTCAGTCCTAACATGGTATCAGAGCAACAATCCTAGATTGAGACCAGATATCCCACCTAAACGAACCTGCATCACCCTCCACCTCACGCCCTCTATCTCTCTGCTATCACATCACCTGTTTATTCCACTTCGCCTAGCTTGTTCTGCTGGAATCTCAGCAAGATAATATTGGTAGCTCTAATCGATTGCTGTCACGTAACCAGCAGTGTTCTCCGGTGGCTCTGATCAACTGATCGGTATCACCCAGCAAGGCAGTAAGATCAGATTGATATCTGTTCAATCTGATCGGTCGGCAAGGCAGCAAGACCATATTATCTGCTCAATCTGATCGATCAGCAAGGCAGCAAGGCAACTGATCGGTTCAGCTTGTTATTTGTTCTGATCGGTTCAGATTAGTTCTTTTCCTGATCAGTTGTATTGGTTGTTCTTCCGATTGCTCTGGTTCGCGTGGTTTTTGCTGCCTTTTGTGGTAAGAACCTCATCACGGTTGTTACGTTGGTGCAAGATCAGTAACAACCGATCACCAAGGTTGTTGCTGCAGCAGTGTTGTGAAGGTTGCAGCAGAGTTGATCGTCTAGTAAGTTGCAGCAGTGTAGTGATTACAGTTGTTGCCAAGGTTGTTGAGTAGTTTTGTTGATTGTGAAGAAGGTTGATCTGTAGTGCCAGTGATTTGTTCTACGTTCCTTCCTATCTAACGGGAGTAGAATGTCCTCTTTCTTTCCTTTTCTTGTTTATAATGAAGTAACCATAGAGAGTTCTAGGATGATTTGATTCCTTTCCACGAGTGTGAGTATTTCTGATTGTGCCATTGATGTGATTGAGTAATGCGAGATAATTGTGATTGATTGTGGCCATGTGAAGTATGGGAGATAGCAAAGAGTGTTGGAGATTTGCATCTCTGTTTTCCGGGTTCCTCATCGCAGATACAAGGAACTTCTATCAAGCTTGATGGGACAAATTTTCTGCTGTGGACCACGTCTTTTCTTAGGTTTGTTGGTTCACATGGTCACAAAAAGATTCTTCTTGAAGATGAGCCATCATCTACCTTCAAAACTGTAAAATGGGAAATGTAGAATGATTGGGTAGCTACATCCATGCTCAATAGCATGAAGAAATCCATTACTAAGAAAGTTATGGCTTATTCATCTGCAAAGAAAATGTGAGATGTATTGCATGAGATACATTATCAAAAGACAAGCATTGCTTATCATTATAGTGTACTCGAGGACATCCAAACATTAAAAGAAAGGAAGCATGAGCTTGTCAATTTACTATGGTTCATTAAAAAATCTTTGGGATGAGCAGGATTTCATCCAGCCTATTACTTCAAGTGTTGTTATTATGGTAAGACAGAGGAAGTCTATCCAATTAGTTCAATTTTTGGCTGCTTTGGGACATGAATACAAGGTAGTAAAAGATCAATTATTGACTTCTCCTAAGATTCCTACTCCTAAGCAAATTTATGGCAGGTTGATGAGACTTGAGGTGATAGATAATGCAACTGTTGTAGACCCATTTGCTCTTGCTACTTTTGAGCGCAGGAGAGGTTTAGATCGTGGTTGCCTAGGTGGACGAGCTGCACAAGGTTGTGGCTGTGGTCGTTCCACTTTTGTTTGTGACTATTATCACAAGACCAGGGCACATAGTTGATAGGTGTTGGGCAAAGCATGGGTATCCTCAGGGAGGGAACTCATGCTAATTAAGTTGCAGTTGAGGAGGAATCCACTCAACTTTAGGCCATGACTTTTAGAGATGAATCTGCTAGATTGCTTGTCTGTCAGCCTTCTACTTTAACTTCTGTTACTCAACAGGGTGAGCAGGTTGCCTTATCAACTGGACCTCATGGCCCACAATGTATAGCTGACTCTAGAGCATCTTCACATAGTGGGACAAAAAAACCATCTTATTCCAATAGTAAACCCTACACCTCTTGATATAGAGAGAGGTGTTGGGTAAATTACATAAGAAAATTAGAAAGAAACATGAAATAAATAAAAAGTAGAAAACTTATAGATAACTAGAGTGCTCAACACTCCCCCTTAAGATAGAGCATAGATGTCTATCATGCTCAGCTTGTCACAGCAAACCTCAAATGTAGATCTAGTAAGCGGCTTTGTGAACATATCTGTGGTCTGGTTCTCTGAAGCAACAAGTACGATAAAGGGAAGTCCCCTCTAAATCAAATCTCTAGTGTAGTGATAATCAATCTCCACATACTTTGTGCGCTCATGAAACATAGGATTGTTGGCTATATAGGTGCCAGCTCGATTGTCACATCTCATCTCCATGGGCACCTCAAACTTGACATGCAAACCAAATAAAGCAAATCTCACCCACACAAGCTCTGCGGGCCTCTGTACCATAGTTCTATACTCTGACTCTACACTCAATCTAGACACAACACTCTACTTCTTGCTCCTCCATGTCACCAGGTTACGAGCAACATGAGTACAAAAACCTATAGTGGACTTTATATCAGAAAGACAACCAGCATAGTCTGCATCAAAATAGCCTACTAAAGTCATAGACCTGCCTTCCTTGAACAATAATCCACATCATGGTGCTTGTTTCAAATACCCGAGCACCTGCATAGCAATATCCCAATACAACTTGATTGGCCAGTCCATAAACTAAGTTTGCCAACAGTAAGAGAAATATCTGGGCGTGTAATAGTGAGATAGAACTTCCCAATCAACTATCTGTATCCTCTGCTCTATAGCCTGTGACTCTGCATCATACAGGTGCATCTTCGGGCCCAGTCTCCTGCAGCAAATCAAGAGCGTTCCTCTTATCAAGGACAATACCTCCCTTGCCTCTTGCCACCTCTATGCCCAAGAAGTACCTCAAGGCACCCAGGTCTTTCATGACAAGCATCTCAGCCAACCTCTACCTAACCTCAACTATCCCGGTTGCATCATCATCGGTGATAATAAGATCATCCACAAAGACAAGAAGAACAACAGTCCCCTTGTCCATCTTCCGTACAAATAAGGAGTAATCAGAAGTAGATCTACTGAGTCCCATATCTAAAATAGCCTCTGATAGCTTCTGAAACTAGGCCCATGAACACTGCTTGAGGCTATATATTACCTTCTTCAACCTACACACACACTCCCCTTGAGTCTCAAAACTAGGGGGCTGTTGCATATAGACCTCTTCTTACAAGTCACCATACAAGAAGGCATTCTTCACATCCAACTGATATAAGGGCCAATCAAGATAAGCGATGGTAGAAACAAGAATCCGCACAGTAGGATGCCTGGCCACTAGAGAAAAGGTGTCAAAGAAGTCCACCCCATATGTTTGGGTGAACCCCTTTGCCACAAGGCGAACCTTGTATCGAAAAATAAATCCATTTAGATTGTATTTCAAGGCAAAGACCCAGCGACAGCCAACAGTGCATACACCAGGTGGTAACAAAGTAAACTCCCATGTCTGCCATGACTGTAGTGCAGCTATCTCATCCTCCATGGCTTGATGCCATTTTGGATCGAGCATAGTCTGTTGGCAAGTAGGTGGAATCTGTAAGGAAGATAAAGCCTCTGTGAACATGGCAAATCAGTGACTCAGACAATCAGAAGAAACTATCCCAGCAACTTGATAATGCATACAACTCCTTGGAGCCTTTTGAATAGCAATTGAAAGGCCCAAGTCATCAGAAAGAGACTCAGTATCACTAACAAGGGACTCAGACGATGAAGCCTCAGCATCATTAAGAGGAGACTTCGAAGCAATTGGTATACCCCCTGCAGGGTCATCACCAGGCACACAATGGTCAATAGTGTCAACACAAATCTATTGTGGAAAGGATAATGGTGCTAAAGGAGCGGGGGTGTTGCCTCTATCTTTTTCTAAAATGTACCGAAGGATCTATGAATCTAGTATCTATAGTGTCTGGTGATGTAATCTGAGTGCCTGGAAAATCTCTAATCTGAATAGATGAAAAGGACAACTAAGTCTCTGTAATGGATGAGTATGTACTGCCTCGTGAAAAGTATCATTAGCACTCACATAGTGTCTCTTCTGAAGAGGGTCATAGCATCTATAACATTTCTATGTATAACTGCACCCCAGAAAGACACTTGACTACTCGAGGGGCCAATTTATCTCTACTAGGCCCAACAAGATGCACAAAGGCTAACAGCCAAAAATCTAAGGTGGCAACTGGAATAACTCTCTATTTAGAAATAATACTTGTCATGGTACCTGCCCAGATATGACAGAGCTGGGTATCCTGTTTATCCAATAACATGCAATAAGTACTGCATCACCCTAATATCTAGATAACACAATATGATGAATCAGAAGGGTCTGAGCCACATCTAAGAGGTGCATGTATTTCCTCTCTGCCACCCCATTTTACTGGGATATATGGAGATGTGGTCGGATGTACCACTCCATGAGATCTATAAAAATCTGCCATCCTGGTAGTGTAAAACTCAAGTGCATTGTCGATACAAACAATCTTGACAATAGAATCAAACTAAGTCTTATTTCAATAATAAAATTCTCAATACCCAACATCTAACTTGTTCTTTAAAAGAAATACCCATGACAATCAGGAACGATCATCCACAATAACCAAATAATATCTATAACCTAGTCGATCTGGAATACGACTAGGGCCCCATACATCTAAGTGCAATAAATCAAAAACAGACTCAGTAATAGTAAAACTAGCAGAGTAGGTAAAAATGTGGTACTTTCCTATTTGGCAAGCATCATAGTGAATCTCAGTGGCTGGCGAGAGATGAGGAACGATGCGACGAAGCCTACCTAGAGACGGATGACCAAGACGACTATGCCACTGCAGAGCTGTCCCCGTAGCAAACACACCTCCCTGGCATGAAGCTGCAACTGGAGTCTGTGACAAGCGATACACACCCTCCTCCTCATGTCCGGCATCAATTATCCTCCCTGTGAGCTTGTCTTGAAACACAGCCAACATCATCAAAAATCATCCTGCAGTTAAGATCCTTCATAATCTTACTTACCAGTGATTTAAATGCCGAGAGGAGGGTGTGCCAATACGGTTAAGGTATCGATTTGCAGGCGTGTTGGCGAAATACCGATAATTTCGGCGGCATGCCGACAATTATCACCGGTATGCCGGCAGGTGCCGCTGGAGGGAAGGTGGTCAGCGGGGAGGGAGTCTGAAAATTCAAAATTCGAATGGGAGGGAGGGAAGCTGGTCTGGTGGGAGTCTGAAATCCAAGGGAAGGTTTGTGGAGGGAGTTTGAAAATTTGAAATGGGAGAGTTTGGAGGGAGGGAAGGTGGTCTGGTGGAATCTGAGGGAAGGACGCACACACACACAAAGAGGAGTTCGGGCTTCAATATGTCATTTTTTACCTAACATGACCTTCAACATGTTCTTAACATGTCAACATTTGATTTTTTTGCAATTGATATCATTTAATCACTTCTGTCATTTTTGTCGACATGCCCTCGACGTACCTCTGAAATGACATTTTTTTGGGCCATCGAAATCGTCGAAATCTGCCATCAAAAAACAGGCATTTCCACGGCATGCCTTTGGCATGACCACAAAATGCACACTTACAATTTCATCAGCACGACATCGAAATCGGCATTTCGAACCTTGCTACTAACAGATAATAAGCTCGTAGGAAAATCTGGAACAAGGACATTAGGCAATCTCATAGGGGTAACTAGCACCTCCCCTTGACCATCAACATGAGAATGCCTATCATGTGCTACCTGAATTGTCCTACCATGATTGATAGACTGAAGCTACTGAAAACAATTACGGTCACCACTCAAGTGTTATGATGCACCAGAATAAACTAACTAGGTGGACCTATCAAAAACACAATTTATACCTAAGGAGGCTATGGTAGCAATGTCTGCAGATGAAGACGAGGTCTCCTGGGTGATCTGAGCAAGTCGCTGCACTACTGCATCATACTCTTCTCGTGACACAGTATCTGACTCTGGCTCAAAGTAGTAACAGCCTAACTGGCCAAGGGAGGTCTTCCATGCTTAAATCAGCAGGAAACGTCTACATGACCAATCCGTCCACAGAAGGTGCACGTGAGACGTGGTCTGCCTGTCCTCTACTACGTCCACACCCACAAGTAGAGGAAAGACCCCTAGCACCTCGACCTCTGCCAACAGCCCATGCGGAAGTCAGCCCAATAATCACCAATGTAGGAGCAGTCACAGTAATGCGGCTAAGATGACTATATGTCTCCTTAAGAGAGGGAACCTTCGACAACGTTAGTATCTGAGAGCATGTTGAATTATACTCTGATCCTAACCCAGAGAGAGTGCAAAGCCGTTGTCTCCTTGCAGTAGCCCCACTGAGTACCACAGGTGCACACAGGCCTGCACACGTTGTACTTCTCCAGAAGCCCTTTCAATGTAGCATAGTACTGTGTCAAGGGTTGTCCCTCCTGTCTAAGGGAGAACATCTCATTATAAATCTAATAGGCCCGGCTAAAATTATTCTCATGAGAATACGTGTCATGAAGAAAAGCCTACATCTCTTTTGCAATCTTGTAATACAGAATACCATCTCCAATTCGTGACGAGACTACATTCATGATCCACGCTCTCACCATGGCATTATCCTTTTTCCAAGTAGAGTACTTCCCAGTCTTGTTCTGAGGCTCTGGCTCAAGTAACAGATGCTCCTTATCATGACCCTCTACGGTCATGAAAAACGTTTGAGACCAATGAGCATAGTTGGTCTCATCCAACTTCACAATAGGGATAAAGAACGAGTTCTTGTACTCCCCGCCCTCCTGACTTGCCTTCAATGTCACCTCATATGATGATCACGAAGCCATGATCCTCAGAAATAATGAGAAGCCACCAAAATCAGATCTGAAAACAACTATTCAGATCTACAAAAATCACAAAAGATCATAGCGAAAGTGATCCAACATCGAATCCAAGCAATCTTTTCCTTGGAAATCACATTAGATGCGCAGAGCAACCCTCTGAAGATCAGGAGGTACATGCTAAGGCCAGGTGGAACCCTAACGGCCCTCAATCGAAAGGTTTCTGCCACCGCTCATCGACGTTGGTCAGCCCAAACCCACCGGCGACACTACTGCCGGTCGATGGGGTGCTTCACTGTAGCCTAAGTCCTAGAATAAGGGCAGCAACGTCGCATGGCCCCCCCCCAAGATCGCTTAGTGCCACCATAGGGACTGGAGATCCCTACAGCGCTGCCGCTAGGGGCTCCGACCTCCCTTAGCACCTCCCTCCTACCAGTAAAAGGCCCGCTGCCAATGTTGTTGTGATCGAAGAGGCGCTGAAGGTGAGAGACGACATGGAGAAGCGGGTTTTAAGTTTTTAGTGAGATGGGTCAGAGTCCTACTTTGATGAGATACCCAAGCACCAATCTAGGATCGCCGCTCTACTACCAAGTGGGACAAAAAAATCATCCTATTCCAATAGTAAACCCTACAACACTTTATATAGAGAGAGGTGTTGGGTAAATTACATAAGAGAACCAGAAAGACATGAAATAAATAAAAAGTACAAAACTAATAGATAACTAAAGTGCTCAACACACATATTACAGGTGATTTATCTGTGTTTTCATCTTTTCATGCACTTAACAACACTTTCCAAGTTTGTGTTATTGATTGTGGCTTGTCATCTGTTACCGGGCTAGCTGATGTAACTTTGACTACTACTTTTCCTCTTTCCGATGTTATGCATACACTTAATTTTGCTATGAATTTGATGTCTCAGTCAGATTACTAGGGATTTCCATTGCAAAGCGGTATTCTATTATCAGTATTTCTTCTTGCAAGACCTCCAGATGAGGAATCCAGATGCGGAATCGGATTGGTGGACTTTAACAGAATGGGTTATACTATCTTTCCCTTCCACCTACAGTTGTTGCTTCCAATGCCACTACTACTTTACAATGCCACCTTCGCCTGGGTCACCCAAGTTCGATTGTGTTGCATCGCCAGTTTCCTAATCTTCACGTTCCTGATTAGTTTCCTTGCGATGCTTGTCAGCTAGAAAAATATCCTAGGACCTCGTTTCCTCCTACCAATAAGAAACTAATTCTATTTTTTCTTTTATTCATGATGATGTGTGGGGCCCATGTCGAGTCATAAGTGTTAGGGGTTTCCATTTTTTCCTTATTCTTGTTGTTGATCATTCTAGAATGTCTTCGATTTTCTTCATGAAACAAAAATTGGAAGTTCATGTATTGATTGAAAATTTTTTCAACGAAATAAAGACTCAATGTTCTATTACCATATATCTTCCGAAGTGATAATGGTATGGAATTTGTGAATGCCCGATTATCCAGTTTCTTTGCTTCACAGGATGTTATTCATCAGATTTCCTATGTTCACACCTCACAATAGAATGAGGTTGCTAAACAAAAGCTCTGACACCTTCTTGATGTTGCCCAGACATTACTATTTCATTTGCATGTTCCTACTCACTTCTAAGTTGATGTTGTTTTGACTGTCGCATTTCTGATTAATCAGGTTGTTTCTCCTGTTCTAGGTGGTTGTACACCTTTATCACTTCTGTTTCCAGATCAAAAACCTTTTTCGTTGCTGCTGGTCGTTTTTTATTGTGTTGCATTTGTTCATCTTCTTGGTAGGGGCAAGTTAGCTCCTCGCTCAGTTAAATGTATTTTTCTTGGGTATTCTCAAACCCAAAAGGGGCACCAGTGTTATGATTCGGTGAATCGAAAATATTATGTGAGTGCTAATGTTGTGTTTTTTGTGAGTGTTGATCACAAAACTTTTCCTTCATTCCTCTAGCATCCTCTTACCTCTCCTAATAGCATTAAATAATTCTGTAAACTAAGTTATATCATTTTCTCCCATCACCCTCCAAACATCTATTGGAATATCATCAACCCCAACAACTCACCCAATTTTCATCATCTTTAAAGCATCAACTACTTCTTTCTTTTGTATCCTCTTATGGCTTGCCTAATTCACATAAATTCAATCATATCTTTTTTGTTGACTCTACAGAAGACAAAGGTTGGTGACAAAAGGTGCAAAGGAAAACTTGGACTAACGCTCCATGTAGGTCGTGCAGATCAGCTGATGAAGACAATCAGCATCTTTTTCTCTCATGATTTTCAAAATGGAGTTTGGGAGCTTACAAAGATTCCAAGAGTTGGTAAGGACTCCTATGATGAGTTTTGGAGCGCTTTCGGAAGAGCTACCTTACCAATTCCCTTTTCGTGGATGAAAGGTGCGGCAGTTCTATCATGCACTTGATTGCAAAGAAATAGGGATGTTTTAAAAAGTGAGAGAGAGCCTGGGTGGAGAATGCAATTAAGGAGCCTACGTCTTTGTTTGATTTTTGGCATCAGAACTTATAATCTTCATTATTTTGGTTGTAATGGAACAGATGAACCTCCAGTAGTCATCTTTTTCTTTTCCAAAAATGTACCTAACCCTTATATTGGTAATTAGTAAAGTATAGACCCTAGCCTCCTAGAGTTTCCTGCTAACATTTTCATTTTGTTCGCTTCAAGCATGTAAATCATCATATCATTGAGTACCTGGTGGTGCAGGAATGCTTGTATTCCTGTGATAAATCTTTCATAGCATGCTGCATGCTATGAAAACTTATCCCACATTCACAGCCAAAAGCATATACAGTTAAATCAACAATTATCCCTCATAACCTCCATCCACCAATCAAAACGAAAAGGTCAAAGTCCAATTCAAGAATAATCTCCCAGTTATCCAAACCCTCTCACTTACATAAATGCTCCATCCCGCAACAAACCTCCTCTATTGCGAGTTTTGAATTCAACTTTGTACAGCTGTCCCAATGTGAAAAGCTTAAACTAAGGCAGCATATAAGGTATTCACCCTGCTTAAATAGAACTAGTACAGACTCTCTCAACTCTCTGCTTTGCACAGGGATCTGTTCATAACAAAGTGAGTTTATAATATGCTTAGAATATTTTTTAGCCAGATACATATATACACAAATATCTACATATACATGTGAACATACTTGCATAGGGAATTTATCCTTCACAAACTGCTTTCTCGGCCCTTCACAAGTGCAGAAAATCGGTTAAAATGGGGGGGTTTACATAAATGACATCACAGACTTTCAAAATTACTTGAATGCCATCGGAAGATTCATATTTACATAAATGCCATAAAAAAGTTAACTCCATTTACATAAATTTCAATTCATGTGTCAATCCACATGTCAATCAAGATCCAATCCCGACCATGTTAATTCCCGTATCAATGCAAACCTAAATGTGTTACAAGGATTGATACACAATTAGCATTTATGCAAACAAAGTGAACCTTTTTATTGTATTTATGTAAATATGAATTTTCTTATTCATTTAAGTAATTTTGAATGTTTTTTATGGCATTTATGTAGAACCACACCCCCCCCCCCCCCCCCCCCAAAAATGGAAAAATATTTATTTTTCTTTATATATAGATAACAATATTTATAGTTACATTTCAATAAGGAATAATTCTTAAAAACTAATATTCGAACAAACAACAATTAAAATAAATTTTTAGGGAAATAATAGAATATTATATTTTGCAAGGTTTCTCTACAATTTTCATTAGTAAAGTGTTGTATACAATTTTTTTTAGAAGGTAGATGTGGTAGGCATGGGGTTTGATCTCATGTCCTCTTAGATGCAAATGGAGTGCCCTACTACTAAGCCATCCCCTTGGTCGCAATGTAGTACATCATTTCAAACAACCTCGCAAATCATTCACAAATGTTGGTAGCTGTTAGCGTAAAGACTTGGAGACCACGTGGCAGTGATGTAGGAGTCAGGCCCCACCATAGGGGGTGCTAAGTTGGCATGGAGCCAACTAATTTTGAGTCAAATGAGGCATTTTATTTTCAGTAAATATTTTGAATTATTGCCCGGTTAGGAAGTTTGTTGATTTTTAGAAAAATAGTAAATAAGGATTGGGATTGTTAGAACCCTAATCTCTTAATTAGTGGCATTATTGTTAGGATAGACTCTCTTTAAATAGAGAGCAAATCTCTACTTATTTTCGTTGAGTTGCATAATAAATTTTCCTATTTTTGGACTCCTCTCTCCCATGACATTTCCTCTCTCTCTCCATCCCTTGCTCCTCGTGTGAACTCCAAAAGGTCTTGTCGGTGCTTCCAATTCACAACATGATATCAGAACGAGTTTCATGGAATTGGTAGCTTCCATGCATGGGCAGGAGTTAAAAGTGACCACGCACGTCAACATCAAGGAACTTTGCTCCATGCACAAAGTCTCTTGTGTGTGGAACACATGGAGTCTTCCCTGGGGGTTTTGTCACCACTACAATGCGTCTGGAAGGAGGATCTCTTCCACACAAATGGAGAGAATCTCTGATGATTTGGTTTCTCACACATCTCAAGAGAACCTACCACCTTATGCGGGCTCTACAAGAACATAAAACAAGAAGCAACTCATTTTTTGAAGGATCATGATGGCCAAATGAGAAACTCCAGTCGCAGCAGAAGCCAAAGTTCTCATGCAAGGGATGACCATCAAGCTGATGAGTTCGTCCAACTACATCTTGTTGAGCCCCTTTGGTCTGTTATTGTTTCTCTTATATCCATGTATTGTTTTAATAGCATTTTATTTCTCCTGAAGTGGTCAAGTAATTTTCACTTTTTCTTTTCCCACCTCTATATATGTTTAGAGGTAGGAATTCATTGGAATACAAAAACACATTTCCTTTAACTCGATATCAGAGCAGCAGTCCAAGGCCGGTGCTCAAATATCCCACCAAAAATCGTAGCCTCCAAAATGTCCACCTCGATCCCTTCTCCCTCCCGTGGGCACAGCTAGCCTCCATCTCGTCGTGCTGCTGGTCACAGTGGGATAGCAACCAACTGACGGCAATCAGCAATGCCAGCAGGCTCTATCCACCTCCCAGCGTCGCCGCAGCCCCTGTTGGTGGCCTCAACACCGCCACCTCCCTTCTGTGGGTGACCGACGCAAGTAGCACCGCCTAGAGGGGAATCGTCGGTCTACCAGTGACCATAGAACCACTCTTGGACCATCTTATGTTGTCCCAGGTGGCTACAACACCTTCCTTGGTGGCTGTAGGGTCTATTGGAGGGATGCTATGGTGTTGATTGGGCTCCTCCAATCAAATCAAATCAATATTTATTTGTTTAATTCCATGCTATGGTCTAAATATGTTTTTTCATATTTTGGTGTTCAGTTAGGTTTGCTCTGATTGAAGAATAGATGGCATCTTCAAGTACTTTTGAGGTGACATCAGAATCTATGTCAGAAATAGGGACATATACAAGAGTCCCTTCTTTGGTCCCATGGTGGAGTTGGATGAGACCAACTATCCCCGATGGTCACAAACCTTTCTAATGATTGTGAAAGGCCATAATAAAGAGCACATACTTCTTCAACCAAAGCCAACAGATATGACAGGAAAGAATGCTACCTGGAAGAAGGATAACACCATGGTCCAGGCATGGATCACGAATTTTGTTATCCCTCGTATTGGAGATGAGATCATGTATTATAAAACAGCAAAAGAGATGTGGGATAATTTACGAGACATATTCCCACAAGAACTCTAGTAGAGTCTCCCAAATTTACAGCAAGCTTTCATAGCTTCACCAAGAGGATTGCCCACAGCCCACTATCCTAATATTATTTCACTCTAAAGGGTCATCTTGAGAAATACAATGCACACCAGCCTGTCTGTACATGTGCTACACAGGGGAGTATCGCAAGGAGGCCAATGTTCTATAATTCCTTTCTAGCCTCAAGCCAGAGTAATCTGTTGTACATTCTCAGCTCGTCAGCTGATCAGAGCTTCCTTCACTTAAGTAAGCATTTAGCAATCACCTTGCCAACTACCAAGTCTATGGGACAACCTTCATCCCTTGCTGCTACACTAGGGCATGGTAGAGAGACCCCAACCACACATGGTAGAGCTAGAGGTCGTTCCTTTGCTGGGAGAGTACGTCCTCCATGCACATATTATGGGAGGTCTAGACATATTGAGGCTACTTGTTGGATCGAGAATGGTCGTCCTCCGACAACCAATCAAGTTGTCGGTGCTCCTAACATACCGAGTGATCCTGTTTCAATTTCCAAAGCTGAGTATGATGAGTTACTGCAGTGTCTTCCTTAACTGACTCAGAAGCTTGCTGCTACATCTGAGACTGCTGCCTTTGCTTCCAGCTCAGGTACAAACTTTGCTTTAGCATATCAAATAGATGACCACAATGCTATGCAAATTGGTTCGTCAATTCCAAAGCTTTACGTCACCTGAGTGGAGATCAAAGATGTTTTCGTTACCTGAGACATATGCCCTCATTGCGAGACAGTACAAATAGTAGATGGGAGACATTCCTAGATAGCTAGATAGGGGAGGTGTCAGTTACCCCCACTTTAAAGCTGCCAGATGTTTTATTTGTGACAGATTTTCCAATCAATCTACTTCTAGTAGAATTACTAAAGGGTTAAACTTATTGGGAATAAAAGACACCATGTGGAAGGCAGTAGGCCATAATGCAGTGCCACGTGGCAGGCAGTAAGGGGCCCCGTCATCCAGAAGGTTCAAAGGGACCTATTTTGGATCTTGGTTTAGATGTCATATTTCCTATTTCTAGTAAATGTGTATTAAGAAAAATAGTTTGGGATTTGATTTGTTTTAGAGATTAGATCTTTCTTATTTTAGAGATGTGATTTGTTTCCAAATTATTGGGATATGTTCTCTCTAGAAAAGATAGCCTTCCCTAGTAATTTCATTTGAGTCAATCAATAATATTTCCTATTCATCTAAGGCTCCTCTCCCCCTCTCTCCCTCTATCTCTCTCTTCTCCACATAGCTAGCCACCATCATCACCAAGGCCAACCTCCACGCAGCAACAGCCAATTGCTCCTACTACTGCTCCTGCCCTCTCCCTGATTTACGTGGACAGTCCTCCTTAGATTGTTTTCCCACACACAAGGAAGCCTCCACGCTCCTCCTTGCACAATTCGCAACATGGTATCAGAGCCTTCAGTCTAGGCTCCTTGTGTGTATGGGTTATTGATCGCATGTTGGTGGTCCAAGCATCCAGAAAGTCCTCGACAAATCTGACGCCTTACGCGAAGAAGGAAAACAATAGAAGATGGTGGAAGTCTCCATGACGATTGGTGATTCCACATTTTCAAGAAGAGAAGGCAAGATGGTCGTTCATGCAACCAAGAACAAGAAGCTTGAGGAGGAGATTTATCAGAAGATATTTCAATTCGTATGATGCCTTTGTATTTGATTTTTTACTCTTCAAAAGAAGAGGCTTTATCGAAATGAAGGGTACCAAACACTTCAAAAAAATCAAATGAGCAGAGAACGAGAACCACGGCGATCGCATCCACTCCAACTCAAGAAAAAGAAGTGGCACAGTGCATCCTCTAGAAGTGCACCATGACTGCATCGACTTCTCCACTTTCTCTTGGTGACCTTGGATCGAAGAAAAGCCGAGGGTCTTTTCCTGCTAACAAGTAAGGCGCCATACTTTTCGAGGAGGCACGTGGAACCCTCCGACGCATTGGAGAACGCCAAGATAAAGGGCTCGACTCTCGAGCAAGGAAGAAGAGGTACGAAGACCATCCTCAACTCCTCAAGAGAAGAACGATGTAGCAATATCAAACTCAGCAAGTCATCATCCTCCCAGCCTTGACTTGAGGGGGAGCATTGGGAATAAAAGACACCACGTGGTAGTGCTATGTGGCAAGCTATCAAGGGCCCACAAGGCCAGCATCTAGAAGGTTCAAAGGGACCTATTTTGGGTCTTAATTTAGATGTCAAGTTTCCTATTTTTAGTAAATGTGTTTTCGAAAAAATAGTTTGGGATTTGGTTTGTCTTAGAGATAAGATCTTTCTTATTTTAAAGATGTAATTTGTTTTCAAATTGTTGGGATTTATTTTCTCTATAAGTCAATCAATAATATTTCATATTCATCTAAGGCTCCTCTCTCTCTCTCTCTCTCTCTCTCTCCACATAGCCAGCCACCATCACCACCAAGGCCAACCTCCACACAGAAGTAGCCAATTGTTGCTACTACTATCCGCACTCTCTCTCCCTAATTCACGTGGACAGTCCTCCTTGGACTGTTTTCCCACGCACGATGAAGCCTCCACGCTCTTTGTGCGATTTGCAACAAAACTGTCGTACCATATTTGATGCTCAGGCTTGTACTTTTCAGGGCAAACGAATGAGGAAGACAATTGATGGCGGACATAAAGATGGGGTGTTTACTACCTAGTCCACTCACCCTTTACTGCTGCTTGCCATGGAAGTGTCACCTTTACTGCTGAGAGTCCCTTCCAACGACACCTCCGTCTTGGCCATCTCTTACTAGACAAGCTCAAGAGGGTCATTCCCCATATCCCTCTATTGCTGAGATCACCTGTGATGCTTGTCAGCTGGGAAATCACTACAGTGCCTCTTATCCTCCAACCGTAGTCCTTATAGAGTTCTTTCAATTGTTTCATATTAATGCGTGGGGCCCTAGCCACATTCCTAATATACCGAGTCACCATTACAATCTTGTTTTGGTTAATGACTTTTCTTGACTATCTTGGGTATTTCTTTTGAAAAATATGTCTAACATTGGCATTGTTATCGAACACTTTATCTTAGAAAAAAAGACCCAATTTTCTACTTGGTGTTAAAATTGTGCGATCTGATAATGCCTTAAATTTTATACCAAGAGATTGCCTACATTTCATAAAACCTTAGGAATTATTCATTAAACTACTTGTCCCCACACTTCTAAGAAAAATAGGGTTGCTAAGCAGAAACATAGGCATTTGTTGGATGTGACACACCTCGTTGATTCATCATAATGTTCCTTATACTAGGGTGATGCTATGCTTACTGCCTATTTTTTGATTAATAGGATGCCAAGCTCTGTTATCCATGAACAGATTCGTTGGCCGATATTACTGGTGCAAATGCACCGCGATCATTGATCTTGATGATAACAAAATACTTAGGATTTAACATTTGCATTGGAGATTAAGATTTCAGGTTAATTACAAATGAAAATAAGTGAGAAAGAGCTCAAGCTCAAGTCCATGAAGGAATGGAGGAGCTTGATGGAGGAGAAAAAACATCAAGGAGCTTGGGAAGGAAGAAGAATGCTAAAGCTTGAAGATGAAAAGAAGAATAGAATAGTTCATTTCTTTTCTATGTACTTGTAATTGTTGCTCTTTTATTTCCTTAGAAATATGTTAAAGAACCCAAAATATAGCACCTTAAGTTCTAGACACACTTACCCTATCCTTAGGACACTTAAGAAAATCCTAGAATTAACTTAGAAAATCAGCATAGTAATCAATCGGCCTTATTAAATGTCCAACAATGATATCAAGCATCTAAGAATGACATTTAAGCATGGTTTTAAAAATCACGCCTCGAGGCACGTGAGGCATACGCCTTGAGGCGAGGCGCAAGGATTTTGCCTTGAGGCAGTAGCCTCAGGTCAATGTAGCGAGGCAAGAGCCTCAACTTGTCGAGGCAGTGACGAGGCGTTGAGGTGCTGAAGCTAAACCAAGGTGTCACCTCATTTGTAAGCCCTCTAATTTGGTCATGTGTAAGTCACATGACCATTCTATTGACTAATAGAATGGAAAACCCCAATCTAGATATCCCCCTCTAGCCCTACAAAGCCCTAAACCTAATTTTCAGGGGTTTAGGGTATGTGGCTTTCAATTTTTTTGGTTGATTTTTAATTTCTGGTTGTGGTTCTCTCTGCTGATTATCCAAATGCACACTAAGGATATCTTGGTTTTAATATCCACCTGGTTCTCTCGGCTATGGTTCTCTATTTGGTTTTAGTATCCAACTGCAGTCATAATTTTTTGTTGATTTTTAATTTTTGATTGATTTTTATTCACCTCACTTGGTTTTATTCATGTAAGTAGTCTTTATCTTGATTTTATCTTCTTTCAAAACAAAAATATGGGTTTTATCTTTATGTTTATATGGTTAGTAACGTAATTTGTAAATTGTATCCTCTAACGCTTGAATCTTAATTGAATGTTGTGGTCCAAATTCCAATTTCTATAATTTCATACATGGCACCAAGGGCAAAAAGAGGAGGAAGAGATGGATCTAGCGGCAAGTCTGATCCTATATGGAAGTATTGTACAGAAATTGAGCTAGAAGGAGCTCAAAAGGGGAAAGGAGATAAATATGTTAAGTGTAATTTTTGTGACAAAAATATCACAAATGGAATTGCACGATTGAAGGAATCCTTGGCCAAGACACACAAAAACGTGAGACCATGTGCTAAGATGATGAAACACCTAAGCTTAAGAAGTTCGCCATGCAGATTTTAAGTTTAACTTGTGGTGCGTCTGCATGTGAGCGAAATTGAAGTTCTTTTATTCAGGGAAAAGGATCTCATTTATATTTTTAGTAATATTAATAAAGAATTTAATGAGCATCTTTTCATTGACTAGGTACATACTAAAATGAGGAATAGACTTAACATTGATGAGCTTACCTTTAAGTGACTTTAATGGTGGTGAAAGAGGAGAAGAATAGAATATCATTTAGTTCTTCTTTGGGATTTTTTATATGGATGTACTTTCATTTTAAGTCTTTGAATGTTTAGATAAACTAAACTTCTAGTTTACTATGTTGTTAACTTGTTTGGTTGTTATATCTTCTTATTGGAATGTCATTTTAAGTCTTTCAATGTTTGTCGTAGAGTAAAAATGACATAGACGTGTGTTTTTTACTTCCTTTTTTATTATTAGTACTTAACAAGTATATAGTTATGTGATTTTTTCTTATTTTCCATCTAAAACCTGAGAATTACACCTCGACCACTTCGAGGCTTACACCTCACCTCAATGAAGGCAAACCGCCTCACGTTTTTTAAAACCTTGCTTTTAAGTCATCTAATAATAGGATTAGACATCCAATAACCATTAGCCTACCTATATAGGTTCTGACCTTTAATATTTAGATGTCCATACTCCTTTCCAGACGTTTGAAGACACTAACACATCCAGAAAAAAATCGTTAAAACCCTATTTAACATCTTGAGACTCTTAACCAATAATTTATTAATATTCCAAGACGTCCAAGACCCTTTCCAAACGTCTAATAAAGAGACATTAGATCCAAATCTTAATATATCAAACCTAAGATCATTGTTAGCTTCTCGAAAAACCAATTCTCAAGAGTTACCTTTACCATCAAACATCCAATAACTTGACCAGACGTCTGACCAAAATACACCTAATCCTAGTTTGCATCCGATCCAATCCAAGAACAAACCCGCTTACTTTCAGACGTCCAATATTACATCCAGATGTCTTAAAATACACCTTCAAATGTCTAATCATTGTTGACAAGTACAGTGTTTAGATCTGATCAATTCCAGGAAGTTCACCCTACAAAATTAGTCATCCAAAAGTTAAGTCAACCGTCCAAGATACCTTAATCAGACGTTTGACCAAATTATCAATCGTCTGATGTTGCTGTTAAACTCATTTATGGCTTGATTGGTTTTGGATTTCGACCCAACCCTTTGAGAAATGCCTCCAACAACTAGAAAAAGGCTCCCAAGCCTTCTAGAACTTTCCTAAGCCCTCTATAAATAGAATACAGGCCCTCCTTTGTTACAAACACATAGAAATACTTCTTTCCATCTTATACACATTGTGTGAGAAATCAAAGAGAAGAAACTCTGCCACTTGCTCTCCAAGCTTCATAGGATTCATCTGAGAGCACCAAAATTCTACGCATTCATGCTCATCCACTTCCACCTTATGGGAAGTAATCATTGCCTATAGAAGCTTAGGTTAAAGTTTATATTTGGGTTCTATAGATATTTTTTTGTATTTTATTTTTAGTTAGGAATTCACGTAGTGAATTACCATCTCCTTCATGGGACAAAATACTCTTTATGAAGAAGAGGAGTTAAGGTACACTACGCTTAGGTAAAAGCAGTGTGGTTGTATTGAGGTTATGCCACCCTCATTTAAGTGACACCTATGGTAGATTTGATCGACTAAGTCAATCAAAAAAATCTTAAGTAGGAAAGACTTAGGTGATAATCTTTACTCTTGGGTTTTCCACCTAAAAATCTATTATACATAGTGGCTAATGTTTGTGTGATTGTATTTTATTTGTATCATTTTTTTCTTCCACAGTATTCACCCCCCTCTAGTAGGAAATCTTAGATATTACAACCTGATGCCAAGCTATTCATGTTCCACCATGTGTTTTTGGGTGTGTGCATTTGTTCACCTCACTTCTTCTAGTTGGGATAGGCTAGCTCCAAAGGCGGTTAAGTGTCTTCCTGGGTATTCTTGCAATCAAAAGAGATATCGGTGCTATGATCCTATCTCTGCCCGACAATATGCTAGTGCCGATATCACCTTCCACGAGTTTATACCATATTTTTCTACAATTGGGCATAATCTTTCTCCTGAGCCCACAAAGGTGCCCATGCCTATACCACCTACTCCCTTGGAAGTTATCCAAAGTATTGATCATGCGCCATCTTCTAGTGGGTCTAAGAGGTTTCATGACCCTCCTGTAACCTACAAGGCCCATGTCACTTACAAGCAGCACCCCCCCCCCCCCTTCAACATTGTCATCTTCCCCAGTTCAGGCGAGCTCAAATTCATTGCAGACTGATGATATATTGCCTAATTGTAGCGATACAAGGGTAGCACAGGATACTTTCTCCTCAGAGCAGTCAGATGCTACTCAACCTTCAGATACAATGCCAGATGATCTTGACCTTCCAATTACTATTCGGAAGACACCACGCAACTATCCCCGCTATCCTATTTACGGGGTTGTCTCTACAAAGTGCTTGGGGACTACATTTGGAAAGTTCTATCAATCCTTGTCTGCTACTCATATTCCTTCTATTCACACCCGCAAGACATGCTTGATCCAAAATAACAGCAGGCCATGGACGATAAGATGGTTGTACTTTGTTCACATAGTACCTAAGAGCTTGCAGAGGTACCTGATGGACTAGTAGTGGTTAGGTATAAATGAGTGGTTAGGTATAGATGAGTGTTTACAATGTTGACCAAGTCTTCATCCTTGCCGGCTTCAACTTGCAAGAGCATGTTAGCATGAAGACTTGGAGGCCACTTAGCACTACCACATTGCATTTCGATGTAGGAGTCAAGCCCCACCATGGGACGCATCAAGTTGGCATGGAGCTAAATAATTTTGAGCCAAATGTGACATTTTATTTTTAGAAAGTATTTTGAATTATTGCTTGGTTAGGAGGTTTGCTATTTTTAGGAAATCAATAAATAAGAATTGGGATTATTAGAATACTGGGATTATTGTTAGAATTGACTCCCTTTAAATAGAGAGCAAATCTCTACTTATTTTTCTTTGAGTCACATAACAAAATTTCCTATTCTTGGACGGCTCCTCTCTCCGATGACATCTCCTCTCTCTCTCTCTTCTTCCCCAGCTCCACATGTGAACTCCAAGAGGGCATCATCGGTGCTTCCAATTCACATCAGTACCAATGGTAAAAAAATAAAGAAAATTTACTATTTTACTTTATTCTATAGAGAATAATATTTTTAGTTACACTTTTCTAGGGAATAGCCTTTAAAAACTAAGATAAGGAAAAAAATAACAAAGAAAACATTTCCAGGGCTGTTACAGAAGTTTCACCACCAAGGAGCCAAAAGGAATTTTTCCACTCAATTGGCAATAATTTCAATCGGCACTCGTTTGAACTAATTGCAGCTTTGACTTCTGCAGGATACCTATGCTTTACAAATACTTTACTAAATCATTAAAAGAAATTGTTGGCACAAAAAAAAAGGAAGATGTATTACCTCGGAGGTGTACGAAAGAATAAATCTGCTTGCAGAAACAGTCCAAGAGGCGGCAACACTAATCCTGTAGGAACAATGTGGATCCACCTGCAGCAGACATTAAGGAAGAAATTCAAGACAAAATCCAAAATGTAAACATCTCTCTATCTAGGCTCCGAGGAGTTTTGTTTTTTCTTTTGTTGTTTTTTTTTTGTTGTGTGGTCTCAAAAATCTCAAGAAAAAAATAGAACACTAGACATATTAGTCATTACGGAAAGACTTGAGGGAGTCATGAGGGAGTCTGGGTGGAGACGGATGAGAGGGAGGACAAGGGGTAAGGAGGGTGCCCGTGCATGTCACCTCCGGAGCATTGTTTGCTTCAAGTACCAGAGGAACGGGCATTTGGCGAAGGATTGTCAGGAACCTTTGGTTTGTCACCATTGCCGTGGACGGGGGCACAAGAGGAGAATCTGTCCATTGAGGCAATGGAAAAAGTTCCCCTTAGAGAATGTGCAACGGCCTCTTGGATGCATGAGATGAAGATTTTGGATTCTATGCTAGATCTATCTTTGGTTGGGATTTTTTAGCATGGTAGTGAGGATTTTAACGAGGTTAGATCTTTCTTATCTCGTGATTTGAAATCGAATGGTCGGAAGATTTCATTTTTGTCGAAGAAAAATTGATGCTTTTTGGTCTGGAGAAGGCAGATTTTGAGCATCTTAAATTTAAGGAATTCTCCTTTGGGGATGTTTTGATCCGTTGGTCTCTTCCAAGCAGTTACGAAGGAGCCACGGATGAGCAGATTCCTTTACGTCCGACTACTAGATTTCGTATTATTGGAATACCGTTGAGATTGAGAACTACTGACACTGTTGTGACCGTTTGTTCCTCGCTTGTGCAGGTTAAACGATGCTTTGGTATTGGATTACAGGAAGGCGATGCCTCATCTGTGGTAGGGAGATCTCTCCCATCGAAGGAGATTGTGTTTTGGCGGCTATGCGCACGTCATTTCTTTTGAAGAATTGAGTTTGGAGGAAGGACAGAGATTGTCATATGCGCAGGTTGTAGCAACTAGGGTCGCAGCAGATGTTGCTAGGAGGAAGATTCCCATTAAGAAGAGGCTGACTCCGACGATCCTTACTGCTCAAACTAGTGACAGCGCCCTCCAGTAGGACTTAAAGTTGCAAGATGTAGAATCGATGGCGGGTGGTGGTGCTCGGGCGAGGGGTGGTGGTCGCTGTTGCTCACGGTAGGAGTGGAGGTTGGTTCAAAGACCTCCCTCATTTGCAACGACAATTCGAAATTTGTATTCTCATTTTCCAGTTGGCAGTAATCACTGTCTCCCTGATTTCGAGGAGAATGACTTTCCATTTTTGGTAGACAACCCAAAAAAGGGCATTGATGTGGATCGTCCAAATTTGGGTGCCGATGTGGACAATACTACTCCTTGCTCTCAACAGGTAGTGCCTGGATCCGTTTACAAATTTGCATGTGGTGAGTTACTTGGTTTAATCGATAAACCATTTTATGCTTTGCATCACGAGGTGGGCGCTGGTCCCTCTATCGATAATCTTATTTGCTCACAGGATGTCCCTATTTTTGTTGGGGAAGACACACAAGACCTACCACGTTCGACGTTGGGAGCTTCAAGTGTTGTTGCAGCACCTTAGCACTGAATGGATTCCATGGGATGTGCTACTGGACTCGACACAGGTTGGGATGTAGGTGCTTCTCGCTCTCTGCAGGTGGCTACCAAACCTAAGATTGGATCCGATCGTGGTGAGTCTACATGCCATGCGCTTACAAACTTTACTTCACCTAAAGTCAAACCATCAGCTGCTCGGGTGTCTGATACCACTTCATTTTTCGTGCAAGCGGAACAATTGTCGATGGCCTTTGGGTCCATGTTTCATGGTCCCAACGTGTTTAATGGTTCTGGTGGTGGAAATTTGATTAATGAAGTTGAGATGATTGGAAATTCACAAAGAATAGTTCATGCTCCTAAAGATACGACGTCTAATGTAAATAACAATGGGGATTATTTAAATAATTCAGGTGCTAGAACAAAGTCTATTCATCATCAACCCGCATCTAGAAGGTCTTTCGGCCATATGAGTGTTATTCCATATAGACATAAATTGATCCTAAGTGCATGTTATAAACGCAAGAAGACTGAGGAAAACGGCAACAAGTGGTCATGATGAGAACGTGGACAGTCATGTGGCTAAGGTTGTTGGAGCCAAGAGGGTTCACAAGGGGAGTTCAAATGTCAAGATCAATGGTTAATGTCTTATCTCAGAATGTCTGAGGTCTTCGAGATAAGAGGAGGTCAATACTGAGAAGATATTTGGCTACTTTGAAGATTGATGTTGCATGCTTACAAGAAACACTTTTTTTTAGAGCGAATACAAGAAACACATTACAATGCTTAACTCCTCAAATGAAGGCCAACATATGTGGCGAGCTATACACAAATTTTATTGAGTTGGCGGCGGTCGGTGGATTGGGACGCTTGCTAATGTTCCGGCATGATGATATACTTGAATTTTGTTCATCAAGATTGGCCAGTAGAGTGATGACGGCGATTTTTTCTAGAGAATCAGATGGGCTTTCTTTCGCAATCTCTATAATTTATGGTCCTTGTGATGATAATTCTAGGATGCTCTTCTAGGAGGAGGTTGGACAGCCATCTTCCTTTGTTGAGGGAATGTCGTCGTTGCTTTGTGGTGATTTTAATGCAACGTTATGTGCTAAAGACAAACCGGATGGTAGAAGTGATGCATCAACGGCTCATTTTCAGCAGGTGGTACAGCATTTAGAGCTTATTGACTTGCCTACCTCAGGATCACACTTCACTTGGAGGAATAGTAATGGTGCAATGCCTTGTATTGACAGATCTTTTTGTACCATTGCTATGGCAGAGTCTTTTCAGGTTATAGATGTGATTGCCTGTGATAGGCCTTTCTCTGATCATGCCCCCCTTTTATGGAGAAGTAACGAAGACGTGAAGTATGCGTCATATTTTAAGTTCCATAAATCATGGCTCATAGAACCTGGTTTCAAAGAGCTGATTCAACAAAGATGGACAACTACTCCTAATTCTACTTTGGCTACACACACCTTAGCCTGCAAATTAATGCTGTTAGAATGGCTATGATGGAGTTCAAACACGATCTCAAATCATGTAGGAAGGAAAGAAAAAATGAAGCTCTTCACAAGATTTCTTCTCTGGATAGAAAGGAAGAGATTGCGCCACTTTTTCTAGAGGAGTGCCATGAGAGACGGAGCTATCAATCAATTGTCCGAAGAAAATCATTAAAAGAAAATGGATTGGAGATAAAAATCGAGGCAGTTATAGCTAAAAGAAGGGCATGCTAACACAAGATTTTTCCATTTATCAGCCAGTGCAAGGAGGAAGAATATGATAAATACCTTATAGGTGGGGGATGATGTTTTGAAGAAAAGAGATCAAATTTGCAATGCTTTTAAAAACTACTTTCATAATTTTACTAGAAAACAACCCTATGGTGGCTGGCGGCTGGCGAACCTACCTATGGAAGAAGTTGGGGAGGAGGCAAAAGTCACACTTACTAAGGACGTGGAATAGAAGACTTTGGGCACCTTGCATGACATGAAGGCTAAAGGATCACCTGACTCAGATGGTTTGCAAATTATCTTTTATAAAGAAATGTGGGATGTGGTTAAATCTGATGAGGTGGCTATGATAAAAGAATTTTTCAAAGGAAGTGACGGTATTGAGAGGCTAAATAAATTTTATTTACTTCTACCAAAGAAAACAAGCCTAGAGAAGGTGGAGGATTTTAAACCCATCGCTTTATCAAACTCCATTTATCTATTGGTTCAAAGATTCTAGCGAATCGATCGTGCAACATCCTACCTTATATTATTTCACTGGTACAATTTGCTTTTGCGAAAGGGAGATCCTTACAAGACTCCTATGTGTTGGCTGAGGGGTTTTTGGTGTCCCAGAAGAGGAAGAGATGTGAGGCTTTCCTTTGGAAAGTGGATTTTTCCAATGCCTATAATTTCATTTCATGGAGTTATTTATGGGAGAATCTGAAAAGGAAAGGTTTTCCCAATCAATGGATAATGTTGAATTTTTTTTTAGAAAGAAGAGGAAGGTTACATGAGGGTGGTAATCATCCAGACTTGTATTAAAATGAGAAAAGAAAGAGACTTACAGGTTTTGGAGCCAAAAATCAAAAAAAATAACTCGCTTGGCTTACAACATTTTTAAACACCTCACTCTTAAAAACACAACCATGTCCCTGTAGCCAAGACTCCACATGACAGCAATAGCCTACACCCAACAGCTCAATGGATAATGTTGATGAAGAGGTATAACACTACTTCATTTTCCGTTTTGATTAATGAAAGAATTGATGGTTCTTGGATTCAGCCACAAAGGGGGATACGTCGTCAAAGGTGCCCTTTAGCGCCAATGTTATTCAATATAGCAGTGAATTCTCTTGCTTGCATGGCTTCTAAAATTTGTAATGGCAACCTTTTTTCTGGTTTTACAACTAAGGCAGGGTGCTAACTCCTATTTTCCAATACGCTTATGATAAGACATTCTTTATTGAAGGAGAAAGAAGGGAGGCAAACCGTGTTTCCACCTTGGTGACGATCTTTGCTAAAAGATCCAATTTAAAAATTAATGGGAGTAAATCAAGCTTGGTTCCATTTGGCATGGAAGGTGTGGTGGAGAATGATGTTTCTAATATTCTGGAGACCCAAGTGCTTAGATTACCCATTAAATATCTGAGCCTGAAGGGGAAAAAATTGAAGCCATTAATTGAGAGATTATCTGGTAGGCTATCTTCTTGGAGTGGTAGACCTCTATTAAGAGGAGGAAGATTGATCCTTCTTAAATCAATTCTTTCCTCCATTCTGGTATTCTTCTTGTCTGTGTTTTCACCAACAAAGAAGATCTTGAAAGAAATTGATATGATCGGGAAAAAAATTTTTTGGAAGGGACCCGTTTTTGTCGGTAGATTTGCCCAATTGATCAATTGCGAAGAGGTTTGTAAGCCAAGGAAGGAAGGTGGGCTTGGAGTTGTTAAACTTCAGTCTTTTAATAAGACATTCCAGCTGAAATGGATTGTTAGATTCTTATCAAATGAACGAGCTATTGTTACCTCTATTATGGAAGATTCGTATGGGGACTGTATAGATCTGAACAAACAGGCCGGTGCTTACGTATAGAATTTCAGCCTTTTGGCATTCCATTCATCCACCGCTGATAGAGTTTTCAGATCACTTATCTCCCTCTTTGGGAGATGGATCTTTCGGACCATTTTCAGAGAATTTTTCAGCAGATTGTAAATAAAGATGCTTTGGTGAGGGATGCGTGGGATACAGAGCTGAATGTTTGAGATGTTAGACTACCACAAGGTCTGTCAGATCCCACCTTTGCTGAATTTCAGCAACTACATCAATGTCTGGGGGATCTTTCTCCAACTGCTGCAACAGAACAAGATTGTCTTCTTTGGAAGCATGGCAAGTTCAAGGTCAATAATACCTATAAATTACTTATATCTTAGCGCGCAACAGGATCCTGTTGATAGAGTTTCCAAACTTCTTTCGATGTGTAAAGCTCCTCCCATAGTCAAACTATTCTTATGGTTCTTGAGAAGAAAACGACTGGTCACAAAAGTGTACAGAACTAAACGGCGCACGTATGATGACACTACCAGGCCCCTTTGTGAGCATTCTAACGAGCATATCCAGCACCTTTTATTTGATTGTGCTTTCTCTAGAGATGTTTGGGTGCAGTTCAACCTCCCAACAGCTGACACAACAGACTTTGATAGCTTTTGGACAAGTTTCAGAGAGCATATTGATCTCAATATGCGGGATGCTCTCAAACTATTGCAACTGTTTAGAGTATCTGGTTGCAAAGGAATGATAAGGTTTTCAAGAATGAACATTGTTGAGTGGAGAATGTTGTAGGAGAGGCAAAGAGTTTTCCTGATTTTTTGCTCCAAAACATGCAAGTCTGTTCCATTTATTTTTTTAATATAAGTTTAGGATGATTACCACTCTCACGTAATCTTCCTCTTTTTTCAAAAAAAAAAAAATCTTTTATTACCTCATAATCACAAAGGAACAAGCCTTGCATACAAGAAAAGCTTCCTTGTGATCTGAATCATACGTAGCAGAAAAGGCTATATAGCAGTTTTTGAACATCATATCCGGCTGGAACTACTGCTTACAGGAGCAATTTTCTTTCAGCTGGAAACTTTTCTCTAGGAAGCAACTCCGGTGCCCTCAAGGACAACATACAAAGCCAATAGAAAACAAACAGAAACTCATGTAGCAATTTTAACCAAAGAGAAGCAGATCACTCAAGCAAGAAAGAAAATAGGATAAATAAAAGAAGGTGAAGGAAATGAATATCCTTAATTTATCAAAACGTTCCTACATCTCTACATCGGTGAGGGAAAAGTACATCATAAATCCACTACTAAAATAAAAATAACAAAACACTCCATACAACAGAAACATAACTCATAACTCAACATTTCCCCTCAAGTTGGAACATATATATCCATCATGCTCAGCTTATTTCTACACTTCTCAAATTGGAGACGAGACAACGACTTGGTAAATATGTCAGCAATCTAATCTGAGGAGGCAAGATAAGTAGTACGAAGTAGACCATGTTGAATCAAACTCCTGATGTAATGACCATCCATTTCCACATGTTCAGTTTTTACATGGAATATAGGATTGTTAGCAATGTAGGTGGCAGCCCGGTTGATACAATGCATCTCCATAGGTTCCTGAACACTAACATGAAAGTCTCGTAAAAGAGATTTGATTCATATCATCTCAACTGCAATATGTGCCATGACCCTATACTCAAACTCAGCACTAGAAAGTGAAACAACACTTTGTTTCTTGCTCCTCCAGGTTACCAAGTTCCCAGCAAAAAAGGTATAGAAACCGGTAGTAGACCGCCTATCATCGACATCACCTGCATAATCTGCTTCTAAGTATGCAACAACAGACATAGGTCCCTTTCTCTTGAAAAGAATACCTCTACCTGGACATCCCTTGATGTACCTCAACACCTGCATCACGGCCTACCAATGAGCCTCGGTGGACTTATCTAAGAACTGGCTCAGCTTCCCCACAGCAAGGCTAATATTTGGCATAGTGATAGTCAGATATAACAGCTTCCCTACCAGTTGTTGATGTGCCTTCTTGTCTTTTAGTTTTACATTATCCTCAAACAGATGAATTCTATGATCCATAGGAATATTTACATCTTTGGATCCTAGCATGCATTTCTCCTGAAGAGTATGAAGGGCATATTTCCTCTGCGACAAATTGTCCCTTGTGTACTTGTGGCAAACTCAATGCCTAAAAAATATCTCAGCTTCCCAAGATCTTTCATGACAAACAAGTATGCCAAGTACTCCTTCATCTGAGATATACCATCTGCATCATCACCTGAAAGAATAAGAACATTTACATACACAAGTAAAGCCACTGTACCCCTACTAGTTTTCCTCACAAATAGTGAATGATCCAATGAAGATCACTACATCCCAATAACAGACAACGCCTCAGACATGCGCTGAAACCAGGCGCGGGAGCTCTGCTTCAGACCAAAAATGACCTCATGAAGCCTGCATACACACTCCCCCTAAACCTCAAAGTCCTGTGGCTGCCGCATATACATCTCTTCCTCCAAGTCTCCGTACAAAAATTCATTTTTGACATCCAGCTGATGTAGCTGCCATCCATAATGAGTCGTAACAGAGATAAGGATGCAAACAGTAGAGAGTCGTGCAACAGGGGATAACGTGTCAGAAATCCACCCCATAGGTCTGGGTGAATCCTTTCCCCACTAGGCGGGCCTTATACCTTGAAATAAACCCATTTGGGTTGTATTTCAAGGAAAAGACCCATCTGACTCCAACAAAGTGCGCACCAGACAGTAAAAGTGACAGTTCCCAAGTACCTCTGGTAGTAAGTGCAGACATCCCCTCCTCCATAATTGCCTTCCAATGTAGATGTAGTAAAGCCTGCTGGTACGAGGTAAGTAACTCAGCACTGGATACAGCAATTGTGAATGCATGAAACTCCGAACTTAGAGAATCAGCAGAAACAACACTCCCAGCAACACGATACTGGGCACAAGATTGTGGAGCCTTCCTGATAGCAATAGGAATATCATCATCAATACTCATGGAAGTATGACCTAGAGAACCATCCACAGGTGACAAACTCTCACCCTTTACATCTGCTGACACTCTATCTGAAGAAGCCTCCTGAGTAGAAATCGCCTCTAGGTTATTAACACTATCCTGAGGAGGTTGTGGAAAAGATGGAGGGGGCTTTGCCCTATACACAACTGGCAACTGATAGGTGTGACTCTTGAAGATCCCTTCATCCGCTGGTACAGGCCTCAATGTGCTGGTAGGTGGCTCAGTAGCCTGAGAAGGACTACTAGTATCTATGAATATACCAAATGGTACAGGAGCAACTGGTACAGGTGCATACTCCGACACACTCTGCACCTCCCTGGCAGCAACAGAAAAATAAGGCACAACTTCATGAAAGATGACACCTACACTGATATACTATCTAGTGTAGGGGATCAAAACACCAATACCCCTTCTGAGTATGAGAGTAGCCAAGAAACACACACTTGACTGCTCTAGGTGCTAATTTATCGTACCTAAGTCTGAGGAAATGTACAAAAATCACGCACCCAAATGTCTTGGGTGGAAGATTAAACAGCTCATCATTTGGATAAAGCACCTACCATGGTATCTGCTCATGAATCACTACGGGCAATCTATTAATAAGGTAGTAAGCTGTGAGAACTGCATCTCCCAAATATTTCTGTGGCACACTGTTATGGATAAGAAGAGCTCTACCCATATCAAGGATATATCTGTGCTTCCTCTCTGCAATTTCGTTTTATTGAGAGGTATGAGGACATGATACAATGTAAGCCATAGAATTCTGCCAGCCGACGAATGCAAAACTCCAATGCATTATCAAAGCAGAGAATCTTGATGCAAACATCAAACTGATTTTTTATCAACACAAACTTCACAATCATTGGACCCACTTCAGACTTATTCTTCAATAGAGGGCCAGGGCAATTCGGAAAAATCATTAACCACAATCAAATAGTATCGATGTCCTACTCTATCATGAGTCCTTCTAGGACCCCAAACATCAAGACGTAATAACTGAAAACACAAAGTCGAGTGTGGTCCTGTAAGAGCTAGAAAGGAAGATCTATGGTGTTTCCCAAGTTGACATGCATTGCAAGAAAGTTGTGTAGTTGGGGATACATGAAGAATAAGCATGTGTAATTTTTCCAAAGAAGAGTGGCCCAACCATCTATGCCACTGTAAAGCACTCCCAGATGTAGCACTAACCCGATATGTTGCAGCCATGGGACCCTGCTGAAGGCGGTAAACTCCTTCATATCAACTACCAATAGTCTTCCCTATCATTCTATCTTGGAAAATACACCAACGCTCATCAAAAATAACATGGCAATTCATCTCCTTAATGATCTCACTGATTGAGAGCAAGTTCATAGATAAATCTGGAACAAACTAGACATAATTAAGCAGCATAGAAGGGGTAAAATTAATTTCCCCCTAACCATTAATAGTAGCAAATCACTCATCAGCCACCTGTACTGTACAACCTCGAGAGACAAGTTGAATCTATCCAAAACACTGTAAATTCCAGGATAAATGATTGAAAACACCTAAATCAATCAACCACGTCACACCAGTGGTTGGAGTATTACCCACGGTGGTTCCTAACGCAATCTCTGACTGAGACATTGCTATGTTCACTAAAACACACTACCACAAACACCCCTTAATTTCTTCACACTTTAGATCTGAAAAATTGACAGAAAACGGGGAATACACACCCTAACAAATATCCCAACCAGGGAATACACACCCCAAAAATTTCCGCTCACACGGTCAATACTCAAGGAGACTACACACCCAAAAACATGCATCAAAGGAAAATACACACCCCAACAAACTGAATTATATGAGGAATACACACCCCAAATCTAATACATAAGATCTGAAAGTACCATCAAATCACCTCTCCGAAAGATCCTTGACTTTAACACTCCATCAACAACAATCCAAAGGTCTTCCAATCAGACAAAAGGCAGAGATGTGCCCTCTCTCTGTTGCCAAACACCAACAGCAAGAGAAAGCACAAAAATCAGCGGCTGGGGCCTGGGCGATGGCGGCGGGTGGCCTAGGCAGTGGCCTGCAGCAGCCAGCAATGGGCTGCCTACTGCTGCTGCTACTGCTGGTGGCGGCAGCCTGCTGTGCTATTGCCGGCAGTGGCGGCCTGCTGCTGCAGGCGGCAGCAGTGGTAGAGAGGGGGGGCTGAAGGTGGGGTTTAGGGTTCTTTTGGTAGAGCCCTCAACTTGGCTCTGATACCAAGTTGAAAGAAATGAATATCCTTAGTTTACCAAAAAGTCCATATACCTCTATATAGGTGGGGGAAAAGTACATCATAAATCCACTATTAAAAATAAAAATAACAAAATACTCCTTTGTAACATAACTCATAACTCAACAAACGAGGCATATGGTTTTGATGCAACAACATTTTCTTCAAAAAAAAAAGGTACCCAACAACCATTGGCAGCATGGAATGCTATTTATTGAATTCAACAATGGACTGTTACGGCAAGACCATGATAATATGAAGAGCATGATACAAACTATGCAAAGATTTGAGAGACCAAAATCCTACATCACTGAAAAAGCTGACATGCCAACATGTATTTTCTACTATTTGTGGCTATGGTCGTTGCAAATTATACCCAATTCCTGCAGAATGATTTCATGTGACCAGCATTTGCAAGTAAAGCTACTAGATTTAATAACAAAGATCTGTCAACCATCTAGAAGGGTCTGACTGAACCAGCACACATACCAATAACAGCACTGTAGTCTTAGAAGAATCAGCATGCACTTCCCAGAATGAAAATAATGAATCAACAATAACAGTTTCAGAGTACAGATTTGGGAGGATGTGAAGACCAGATACTCCATCCCAAGCTAAGGCTACTGGTGGGAAACATCGTAGCTTGCAAAGACCTGAAGTATAACATATGAATGAAAATTAGACTCATTACGTACTTGCTTGCAGAAGTTACAACCAAAAGGAAAAGTTCAGCCCACTCATGAAAAATACTTAAAATAGCATATATTTTCCCTATTTATGTATATAAAAATACACAAATCTGGCTGATTTCAACGCATTGATTCCAACGCACTTCTATGCTCGGTATCTTCAGAATGGTCTTGAGGAAGGGCAGAACTTTTTATTCCACAACCTGCTGTTTCAACGGACAATTTGGTTGGCAAAATGCCTAAGCTTATGGCAAAAGACAGATTCAAAGCCAGAGGATGGTCTTCCTTTAAATGTACCACCTGTCATGTTCACAAATATCCCGCTCAAAAATATGTTTCAGGAATAAGTTTGCAAAAAGCATAAAAGTTAATATCAACATGTACACTTATCCTGAAGAAATTCTTTAGTGCTAACCTCTTCAAAATGGCTGGATACAACTTGCGACAAAGGAGACAATTCCAATTGGCCATCTTTGGGATTAAAGAACTGCCCAACTGCCATAGAAGCAGCTGGTGGAGGCCTACCTGAAACAGTCTGATTAATAGGCAATCAGCATCATCTGACAAAAAATAAATGTATAATGAAAAAGGCAATACGTAATAAATTTACATCTAAACAGGAAAATTTGTGAAGGTGAGAAGTCTATCCAAAGCTCTAAGTTTCATGAGCAAGATCAGGTCTTTTTTGAGGTAACGTCACAATGCTAATGAGAAAATATTTAAATTTAGAAACATATAGGCTCCTATGAAAAGACAACATAAAATGTAAGTACATATTTTTTATTTCTATTTTTCGTTATTGTATAGCAATTGGATTTGATTTGATCGTCAAGAGCTTTTATGTACTTCTACCCTTTCGATCTCTCTCTATATAAGAGAGTGCTAAGGTTTCTAATGAGAATTGAATTATTTCAACCAATTTGATATGAGAGCGACGATCCTAGACCGGCACTCACATATCTCATCCTCACAAGCCTCCATACCTTGTTCACCCAAATCCTAAGATCCATTGGAGGCACCCGAAGGAGCCTCCATAGGTAGCCACCAGCCACCATCGGTCCCAGATCGAGCCCTCGCCGCTGCTGGCGAGCCCCATCAGGTGCCGTCGCCGGTCATGCTACCTGAGGAGGTCATTGTCCGACCTCCCCAACCGCGCGTCACCGCGGGTGGACCTCCGCCAGCACCTTCCACCTTCGTTGTAGCGCAATCACTTCTATCTCGAGGTTCTCAACACCGCCACAGGCCTCTAGGGCTCCACCTAAGGCTGCCTCAAACATCAGCAGCGTCACCTAGGGCACCACCCGCACCGCCCAAGGCTGGTGGGACCTTCTCGAGTGGTCTCCCCAAACCTAGTCTAGGCCAGAGCATGTCCAAGGGGATTTTTTATTTAGATGCCGGTCAGATTTTTCATATTTCAAACCAGATTGATGACCACTTGGATATAAAAGTCTGATTGCGGCTCCAAGATTGTAAGGGTGGCTTCAGATGAACAGTCCAAGGTGAATTCAAGCACTTCTTTGGACACCGGGGTGCTGAAGAATCTGTTTGTTGGTCCTATCGTCAAGTTGGACAAGACCAACTACCAACGATGGCCTCAAACCTTCCTCATGACTATCAGGGGTCATGGAAAGAGTAACATCTTTACAATTCCGGAGCCTGAGAGCAAAACTGGTGCCAACGTCACTAGGGACAGAGACAATGCCATGGTATCTGCGAGGCCTATGCAAACTATTATTCCCAGTATATCGGATGAGATCATGTATTACAACACTGCAAAGAAGATGTAGGAGTCCTTGCGTGAGACCTACTCTCATGCCAAGAACTCTGCACGGGTCTTTCAAGTTTGTTACGACCTTCTCTACTTGCGTCAGGAAGGACGCACTCTGTCACAGTACTATTCCCTCTTTAGGGAAGGCTAAAGAGGCATCACTCTTATCTATCGGGGTGCGCCTACAACTCCTGCAGGGATTTTCGGAGACAGTTGGTCGTCTCTCCTTTCTTGGCAAGCCTTGGGCACGAGTATACTACAACCAGAGATCAAATACTCACCTCTCCTAAGCTTCCCACCCTGGAGGAGGCTTACAGCTGACTCAGCAAGGTTGCAATGCACACTCCTACTCTTGACCCCGGTACTCAGACGTCCGCACCAGCTGTGATCCCTAGACTTGGCAGGGGTACTCCCTTTCCTCCATGTGATCATGGACGTGGACGCTCTTCTGGTACAAGCACTAGGACTACGTATACCTATTGTGGCAAACTTGGTCACTCTAAGCCTACATGCTGGCAAAAGCATGGTAGGCCACCTATGGCCAATCAGGCAGCAGAACTCTCCGATACAGTCCTCTGCAGTCCTAATGTTACTTCCTTGAGCACAGAGATTGAGAGCTTACAGCAGCAGATTACTCAGGTGACTCAGGCATCTTCTTCTCAGACTCCAAACATTGTCGTTATAGCCAACTCTTCTGAAGCACCTGCAATTAGTATGTCATCACTCTTGTCTTTTGCTGATTGGTTAATTGATTCCGGTGCATCCAAGCACTTATGTGACGACAGAGGCTCGTTTTCTCAGTTAGCGCTAGTTACAGTAGCCAAGACAATCCACGTGGCAGATGTGAGACATTCGCCACTAGTTGGCAAGGGAGATGTCTTTATCTCCTACTTTGAAACTGACAGACGTCTTTTATGCGTCTGATTTTCCTTTGAGTTTACTGTCTGTTAGTAGTATTACAAGATACCTGAACGATCGAGCTATTTTTGATGCGTCTTCTTGTATCTTGCATGATAAATTCACTATGAAGACAATTGGTGGAGACATGAGGAACATGGGGTGTACCGTCTAACCCGTATTGTTATTGATGCTTTTACTACCCAGGGCCTTACTTCTACTGGATCTCCCCTCTAGTGGCACCACCGTCTTGGCCACCTACATATTGATCGCATCAGACATGTTCTACCGCACATACCCTCCACTACTTCTCTCACATATGACGCTTGCCAACTTAGCAAGCACTACAGGACTAGTTTTTCCAGTTCCACTTCTGTTTCATCTGTTGTTACATTTGATTTGATTCATATGGATGTTTGGGGTCCCAATCCTACTCCTGATCGACTTGGGAAAAGATATTATCTTGTTTTAGTTGATTTTTCGCATGTTTCCCGGATGTTTCTATTGAAGAATAAGTCCAATGTGGGACAAATTATTGAGAACTTTGTTAAAGAAATAAAAACTCAACATTCTTGTTTGGTAAAGTGTTTTCGTTCTGATATTGCCTTGAAGTTTTGCACTATGTATTTGCGCAGTTTCTTTTCTAGTTGTGGCATTATCCATGAGACCATGTGCCATCATACCTCTCAGCAAAATGGTATTACTAAGACAAAACATCGACATATTCTTGATGTTGCTCATACCTTGTTGATGCACCATTCTGAGCCACTCCAAACGTATGTTCGTCCTAATACTACTTATCAGGGACCCTCATCCTCGCCTTCACCATCAACTTCTCAAGTGAGTCCTTTAGATACTGACGCATGTTTGCCATGTGATGATCACAAGGACAGGATAGATGATGTGGCAGGTGATGATCTTGATCTTCCGATAACCATTCGAAAGCGACAACAGACCTGTACTACTTATCCCACAGCTGGGGCACTTGCCAGTGATGGCTTCAGCCCCAGGTTTGCTGGATTTACTCAGGCATTAGCTACCACTCAAATTCCAGCTACTCATCGTTGGGCCATGCTTGATCCAAAATGGCGGACAGCCATGAAGGATGAGATGGCAACTCTTAGGCCTAGTTTACTTGGAGGGTTAACCCCTCAAAAGAGGGGTTAACCCCTGTTTACTTGACTACTTAACCCCTCATTTGCTAACCCGGGTTTAGCAACTTTAACATGGGTTTATCTAACACCAGTTTCAACTGGTGTTAGCCAAACCCATGTTAAAGTTCTACACCACTTATTTCTCTGACATTCATCATGTTTTATATACCTAAAACTACTACCAAGTAAACACCATAAAGGTTAACACCACAACTTAACACTAATTCAAGTAAACACAAACTAGTCTTAACACTACACCACAAGTAAACACAATTACAGGTTAACAAAAATTTCACATTTCTTAACACTACTTTCCTAACCCCTTAAGTAAACTAGCCCTTAGAGGCCGTGAGACCTAGGAGCTCACTCAACTTCCAGATGGTGCTACCCTTTTTGGCTGTCAATGGGTATTCACTGTAAAGTTCAACCCAGATGACGGTGTTGCAAATACAAAGCACGTCTCGTGGCAAAGAGGTTCACCCAAACTTATGAACTGAACTTCTCTGACACCTTCTCACCAGTTGCCAGACTCTCTACTATACAAGTGCTAGTTGCAATGGCAATTCAGTTAGATTGACCTTTACATCAGCTGGATGTGAAGAACACCTTCCTCTATAGAGATCTCCAGGAGAAAATCTATATGCAGCAACCACTTGATTTTGAAGCTTGGAGGGAGTATATATGCCGACTACGAGAGGCCATCTATGGCCTTAAGTAGAGTTCCATAGCCTAATCCAGAGACTGTCACAAGTTGTAGAGGCAACTAGATTTAAGAGGTCGACAGCCGACTTTTTTCTTTTTGTCAGGGGAATTGGACGAGGTACGGTGCTACTTCTTATTTGTGTTGATGCCTTAATTGTCACAGGAAATGATAAGCAGGGTGTTGCTGAGATTAAACGCATCCTAACAGAACAGTTTGTCATGAAGGACTTAGGAACTCTACAGTACTTTCTTGGTATTGAGGTTGCTCGTAGCAAAAAGAGTGTGGTCCTATCCCAAAGGAAATATGCTTTGGACATCTTGCAGGAGATTGGTATACTTGGGGCCAAAGAGGCCAATATTCCTATGTATCCCAAGATGCCACTATATGATGAGGATGCACAGTTGGTGGATAGCAGGCAATACAGGTAGCTTGTGAGCAAGTTGCTATACCTCACTATTACGAGGCCAGACATCTCCTTTGCAGTAAGGAGACTAAGTTAGTTCATGACCAAGCCAACACGTCAGTACTGGGATGCAGCATTTATGGTGCTCAGATACATCAAGAAGGCTCCTGAGAAGGGTCTTCTCTTTTCCAAGGGATCTTCCATGACTTTGATTGGATACTCTGATGCGGACTACGCTAGATGTTATGTGGATCGTAAATCCACTACTAAGTTCTGCACCTTTTTAGCAGGAAGTTTGATTACACAAAGGAGTAAGAAACAGGATACAGTTGCAAGATCTAATGTCAAGCCTAAGTACAGGGCCATGGTTTAGACCACTGCAGAGAGGATGTCGATGAGATCCCTGATTACTAACTTGCAAATACAATTTTCTAGCTCGATGGAGATGAGATGTGATAATAGAGTAACCACCTTTATTGCCAACAACCCAGCATTTCATGAGGACGAAGCATGTTGAGGTTGATTGCCACTACACTAGAGACATCATTCCTAAGGGGTTGCTTTGTACCACGTCAGTCACATCTGCAGAGCAGATTGTTGATATCTTTACCATGCCCTTACCTAGATCTCTATTTGATTCATGTGTATCGAAGCTGAGCATGATAGATATCTATGCTCTAGCTTGAGAGGGAGTGTTAACAAATATATTTTCTATTTCTATTTTTCATTGTATAACTATTGGGTTTGGTTTGCTTCTCAAAGGATTTTATGTACTTCCACCCTTTCGGTCTCTCTCTATAAAAGAAAGCCCTTGGGTTTCTAATAAGAATTGAATCATTTCAACCAATTTAAATGATTAATCCCATACCATCTCCTATTAAATTGTGGAAAGAACTGAATTGATTTTTGTTAGGAAATAAAATTAGAGATTTTATTAGTTGTTATTTTCATACTTACTCTTAACTATATTTAATAAATGGTGATTGTAATTTCTTTATTTGCCCTTGTGCTCTCTCTATAAAAAGAGGGCCAAGCACTCTTTTCTAAAATAACAAAAGTCCTTTTTTATCAAATCTTAACAATTTTCATCAAAGAAGTGCCCACGTAAGAAAGGAACAAATAGGCAAATAGGAATATGCACTAAAATAGCAATAGAGAACTAAAAATGGAAATACAATAAGGGCAAAAATAATATACATGTCAACTCTACACTTGCTCTGAAGCTGCAACACAAAGGTCTCATGCCCAGCTTGAACATGTTATCCTAGAAAAGAACCTTGGGACAAAAATAGTCCAGTCTCTTCTTGGCTAAGGCCTTAGTGTAGATATCAGCAACCTGGTCTTGATTAGAGATGTAAGGTGTAGAGATCTTCCCGGCTAGTACTGCATCTCGAACAAAATGACAATCCACTTATATGTATTTTGTTCTTTCATGAAATGTTGGATTGTTGGTAAGAAAAGTTGCAACCTTGTTACCACAATACATAGGTATAAGCCCTCAGACATCTACTCCAAAATCACGAAGAATAGATCTGATCTAGTAGAGTTCACAAGTAGTGTGTGCCATGGCCCTGTATGCTAACTCAGCATTAGGTCTGGCAACAACATTTTGTTTCTCACTTCTCCATGTGACTACGTTGAAGCCAAAATAGGTGCAATATCCTGTCGTGGATCATCTATCTTCATGAGCATCAGCGTAATCTGCACCTGACTAACCACACACCTAAAGATGGCCATGTCACTAAAAGAAAAGTCCTTTTCCAGGAGATCGCTTCAAGTATCTCAACACTTGACATACTCCAATCCAGTGTATCTACCTGGGCTCTTGCATAAACTTGCTTAGCCTCCCTACAACATAGGAAATATCTGGCCTCGTCACTATGAGATACAAAAGCTTGCCAACCATAGCTCTATATCCGATGACATCTTTTAGTACCCGGCTATCAGAATCCACAAAGCAAGCAGCTGGATCTAAAGGTATACCAGTAGGTTTGCAACCTAACATCCCTACTTCTCGAAGAATGTCCAGCACATACTTCCTTTGAGATAAGACCCTTCCTTCGTTAATGTGATGTATCTCAATACCCAAAAAATAACTGATCAAGCCAAGATCTTTAGTTACAAATTGTGCATGCAAGAAGGCCTTGGTCACCTCTAAATCCTGCCAGTGGGAGGGGTCATGTCGACACCAAATATATGTCGAAATGCAAGGATACCGACGGTATGCCGACCATTTCGTCAGTATGGTCGGCATGCCACTAGATGCCCAATGGCCTACTGCGGTGCGCTGCACACACGAGCGATTTTGGGCCTCGATATATACAATATCAATATCAATATTTAAAACTTTGGGTATGGTCACGATGAAACACTCTTAGGCAATTGATTTTCTTAAAATTGATACCATTTTGACTAGTACTTCTATCAATTTTGTTGGCATGCATCGGCATGCCCTCGGCATTTCCATGATGTGCCCTCAGCATGGCCATCAGCATGCCTATCGAAAAATGAGCATTTTCGCAACAAGCCCTCACCATGCCCACGAAATGCACACTTAGAATTTTATTGGTATGACGTCGAAATCGGCATTTCAAACTTTAGACCCTACAAGTCACTTCCCGTCAATAAAATATCAACATACATAATTAAAATAATAGAGCATGCCTGTGTGCACCTGGTAAACCAAAAGTAATTAGATGTAAATCGAATGAACCCAAAACTCTGACCTGCAGTGCTAAATCTATGAAATCAAGCTCTGGGGCTTTGTTTTAGCCTATATATCACCTTATGACACTCCCTTTGGTTAACAAACCTAGGAGACTGCTCTATATATACTTCCCCATCAAGGTCACCACACAAGAATGCATTCTTTATATCTAGCTGATGTACAAGCCACATCTTATTAACTGTTATAGATAGAAGAATATGAAGCAAATTCAGTCATGTGACTGGTAAAAAATCTCAAACTAGTCCACGCCAAAGGTTTGAGTGTAACCTTTGGCAACCAACCTCACCATATACTACTGAACCGTACCATCGAGGAGGTATTTAACGATAAATACCCATCTACATCCCACAACGGTAGCTCTAGGGGGTAAATCAACAAGTTTCCAAGTACCTCAAGACTAAAGAGCAGGCATCTCCTCTTCCATTGCTTAAGTCTAGTTAGGGTCCTAAAAAGCCTCTGTATGATTTCGTGGTACCTGATGGCTGTCAACTGCAAATGAAAGTAACCGTCCTGCTATAGATAACCAATCAATCGTCATATAATCTGACAAAGAGTAATAAGCACACGACCATGGTCCTTCCCCTATGCTATTGAAAGGTCCATGTCAGCACCCTGAATGGAAGATGGTACCTGATCTCTAGACGAATCAATAAAATCAGTGGAAGACTAAGCAGAATCCGATTGTGCAGAGATAGTGGAGAGAGGCTCCTCCATGTGTAGAGGAGGATCTTTAGGTCTGCGGTGAAAGGTCCATGGATAGTATGCAAATGGCTCTGTATCTAGCGTAGCTATATTTGGTGTATGGGATGGCTTAGTGGGCTCTAGAGGCAGTGCAGATGACACAAGGAGAGGGATATCCTGTGACACAAATGGTAAGGACTAGCTCCCCTTATGCAGGTAATAGGTGAGCTCCTCAAAGAACGTAACATTAGCACTAACATGAAACTTGTGAGCCACTGGATCATAACAGTGATATCCCTTTTGGGTTCTCGAATACCCCAAGAAAATACACTTTACCGACCAAGGAGATAATTTGTCCACCTTAAATAGATGAACAAAAGAGACAGCCAAACATAGGGGTGTATACAGGTCGGGTTGGGACTCAACCTAAACCCAACCCATGATTTTCAGGTTGGGATTTTCCTAACCTAATCCAACCCGTTACACTACCGAACCCAACCCATAAAAATCGGGTCAGGTTGGGTCGGGTTGAGCGGTTGTTGACTAATTAAAGGATTCAAAACTTATGTTTATCTCCTGCATATTTTCTATGTCTTTCATACTTACTAACAAAATATTTTAAATTCGTAAATAACTTCTATCTTCTAAAAAAATAAATAAAATAGGTAAAAACAAAAAAAAAACTCAATAGTTCTGTAACAATAATTGTCTCTTTCCAATAGAAAAGTAAACACATATTATAAGATAATTAACTTATCCATGTACTTTTTTCAAAGATGTATGCATTCAAAACAAAGAATTAGACAAGAATCTAAATAATTTCTTACTAGTGAGGAAGAAATTCAAGATCTAGGTGTGGATGTCATTTAATTCTATATAAACAAAGAATTAGATGAGAACATACATAATAATGACTAATTCAAGCATCGAAGTTTGAATGCCTGTATTGAAGTTTCAAATAATTTAGGCTAAATTACGGGAAGACAGAGGGGGAGAAGGATAACCGAGAGAGGGGGTGGTGGCTATTGGCTATAGTAAAGGAAGATGGCTGGTGAAGGGGTGGTAGGCTATATGGTGGTGGTGATGATAACAGCTCTGGTGATAGGCTGGGCAGAGGGGAAGGTAGAAAGGATGGTGGATGACCAGTAAGGGGTGGTGGGCTGTGTGGTGGTGGTGGTGGTGGTGGATCGGTGGTAGCAGGCCAACGACTCTGGCGGTAGGCTCAGGCTAGGCAGAGGGAATGGTAGAGACGACGATAGATGGCCGATGTAGAGGTGGTGGGATGTGCGGTGATGGTGGTGGCGATGGCGGTGGCTCTGGTAAAGGGAGGCGGTGGTTGTCACCAATGTAGAGGAAGAAGGAAGATGTTAACCTCGAGCGGCAACAACGAGAACAATGTCGACGAGAAGGGAGTTGCGAGAGAGGTTGATGGCGACAACAAGAGAGGATGCTTAATTAAGGGCTTGCGAGCGAGAGAGGAAAACTTAAAAGAAGCGCACGATGGAGAGTGCACAAGGAGAGGGAAAAGAGAAATTGAGGGAGCGGAATGCATTATTTGCGTGGGTTTTTTTTTTCTCCTTTCAAGTTTAAACAAGGTGGTTTTCTCTGCTTTAAAGTTTCGAGTGGAGTGGGCTTATTTCCTTTGCAATTTGAATGGATATATATATATATATATATCAGATTCAATCGGGTTACGGGTTGAATTGGGTTTATTAGACCTCAAACTCAACCCAACCCATTTTTTATCGGATTAGGAAAATCCCAACCCAATCGCATTGGGTTTGGGTTGAACCCAACCCGTGTACACCCCTAGCCAAACACCATGGGAGTAAGAGGAAAAACATCTCTACTAGGGAACAAAATAGAATAGGGTTATCTTACCATCTAACACAGACGAAGATACCCTATTTACAAGAAAAACAGCAGTAAGAACGACATCAGCCCAAAACTAAGATGGAACATTCATCTGAAACATTATGGATCGAGCCACATCCAACAAGTGTTGTAATTTGCGTTCAGCAACCCCATTCTGTTGTGAGGTGTGAACAAAGGAGGTCTGATGAATCACTCCCATGGAACTGAAAAACTAAGCTTGGCATGAACCAATACAATCACACAACATCCATGTATAGCCTTCTTTCAGGTTTTAAACCATTTATTCTTCTCGTACCTAACAAATTAAGGTGGTCAATGCATATAGACATATTTAAACATTGCATAAAGAAAGGCATCCTTCATATCAAGCTAATAAATATGCCATCTAAGGCTCCCAACAATAGAATTAAGACTAGCAATAGGAGAAAATGTCTCAAAGTAGTCTATGACATGTCTACATGTAGCCTTAAGTTTACAAGCTTGGCTTTATTTTCCCAGCAAAACCACCAAGTATTTGGCCATAAAGATCCTAACTACATCTAACTATTCTACCCCTTCAAGTGCCTCAACAAGTTCCCAAGTGTAGCACTCATTTCCCCTTTCATGGCAAGATGCAATTCAGGAACATGCAATGCCCCATCATGATTTTTAGAAATAGAAACATTTTCAAAATAAGAGCAGACTGTCAAGAAACAATAAGCACAGCAGATAAAGACGTATAGTTAGAGATAAAACATCAAGATGGACATAATCAGTTTTGATTTTCTAAGTGCAACAGAAGTAGGAAGCTCATCAACTAATTTAGAGGACGAATCTCCTTCAGATAAAGCTACATCGGGTGGGGTTGAGCATCCTCAATAGTGGCAAGTCTTTCAGCATCAGCAAAACGGGTAGTAGACATCTTGGTTCTACATTGATAAACCTTGGAAAAAGCTTTCCTAGACTTGGTGGCAGAAGGAGCAGATATAGGAGGATATGTAGGTGTCAATAGAGGTACTTCAACAAGTATTGTTAGTTTCAAAGCTTTGCCCACAGTTGAATGAAATGGAACATATTCAAAAAAAAAAAAAGTCACATTTAGCAATGTCAAGTGGTGAGATCATGGCATTAATACACTTGACAGGGCAAGGGATAAAAGGCAAAAAACACTAAAACACATATGATGTGTTAACATCAGCACATAAAAATTTTGAGAGAGAGAAAATCAGTACTTTTTTTGAGAGAGAGAGAAAATCAGCACATAAAATATGTGATGGAACCTTACCGGAAGGGTGATAATGGAACCCAATATGACAAGAAAGCACATAGGTGATACAGCATTTATACAACATTTAAGCCAAAAAACTACTAAGAATATGCATGTCAAACATAGAGTGAGCAATGTCTGACAAATTAAATAACCATGGGCCAGCAATACCACTTTCTTGGAAAGTAAGAGCACAAGAGGTTTGGTGAAAAGGTCCCAAATTATCAAACAAGTTTCAAGCCAATATTAGAGAAAAAATTGTGTGTACCCAACTGACTCTAGTACAGTACCAACCGACTAAAAAATATTAGAACACCTAACATGATTTTCTCTACAAGAATCCCATAAATCAGCATTAACAACTGCAGAGGTAACAAAAACTTGCTCATTCCTCCTACAAGAAAAATCTATGATGCTTTCCAACTGAATAAACCAGGAAATTCGAGTTTTAGAACTAATAAAATTTGATGACCCAGTTGGCAATGCAATTGAATAGAAGAAATGTGACTTGCAAAAATAATAGCAGGAAAGGCATTTGTAGATAGGTCATAAAGACCATTTCTCTCATAAACCCCACCAGTCTGTCGATCGTGTCACTTTCGAAAAAAAACATCTATAGATCCTGCAAAATCAAAGAAAAAAAGACTCAAAAAGGTCAGCTCAATGATTTGGGGCTTTGGTAATCTCACTTACCAATAAAGGACACGAGTGCAACTTCAGAAGCATGCTAGCCATTTTACAAAAATAAAATATCATGTGCATTGCCCGATAACTGGCAAGAGACACCAATCAGCAACTCTTGCATCGATAGGATCATATAAAGTATTAAATGATGAAAAACAAGAGCAATCGCCAGTAATATGACAAGAGGAACCACAATGAGCAACCCAATCATCATTGGAGATATTAAACAAGGCATGAGTACCTAAGGAAAAGGGACTAACAACGATGAACACGCCAATAGTAAATGAAGCTAAGGTAGGATTATCAAGAGCATTCATAGGAAGATAAGTCAGCCAAGAAAACACTTTTACAAGGACCATATCCTAAGAACTAGTCACATAGAGCAATAATGTTCTCGTTAAAAAGAAGTTGGAGTAGATGAGATGAGAGGGTCACTGGACAATGGACGACAGCCCACCGACAACTGGTGATGCCAACGGTGGCCAATGGACGGAGGATGGCATTTTGTTGAGAAGTTGCACAAGGAGAATCCAAGGTTGGAAAGGAGTAAGGGAGCTTTCTGAAGTGAGGGGGATGATGCCGACACCTCGCCAGAGACATGATGAGGGCAACAAAGGCTGGCGGTGGCCAACAAACGGCTTGGAGCGGCAGGTGGAGATGCCGGAGAGGGATTCCCCTTTCCCCCTACGTGCTTCAACAAGAAAGAAGAAAGGAAGAGGGAAGAAACAAAAAATATACCGTAAAAATTATTACTTTTGATATTTTCAATCTGATCCCTATGAAGAGTTATGCCACTATAAAGATCTAACAGCCTGGATTATGTGGCATGATCTAAGTCAATCTGGACCTGATCACGACGATCCAAGAATCCAACAAGGGGTTTTCGAACATGATGGACGCATAGACCTTTTTTTAGAAGGGAAGGTCAGGCTAACAAGGGTTGTTAATCCCCTGTAAATTTATTAAAAGGGGAGACTAAAAGCTCCAAAAGTTACATAGGAGTACAAATGGCTAACTCCCTCAACAAAAATATGCTCCCCTCCAAATATAGCACCATTGCACTCCATCCAAATACACCAAAGAAGAATAAACACTCCCCTAATAGACCATTCATCAGCAAGAGAGGAGTTCAAGTTGGACCAAAACGAGTGCTTCATATCATGTTGGATGGGCGCAAAGCTCATAGTGGACCAGCACCCCTTCGCGAAGGAACAAACAAAGAAGAGAAGCAAGGTATCCTCCAATCCCCCACCACAAATAATACATGTGTCATCAGAAGCCCAATGATGTCTGTAGGGTCAAGTAACAAGATGTCTCCTCAAAAACTATATGAAGATCTTCACCTTCAAAGGCAAGCATGTTCTCTAAACCATCTTGGAATCTAAAGTGCGACCATGATCTTGATTAACATTCTCCTCCAAGAAGCACAGGTAGGTCTTCCTAACTGAGAAAGGCCTGTATCTCCATAGCCAACCATCACGTCCTACACTAGACCTTATATATCGCATGCATGAAACAAACTCTATTTTTCAAGAAATTGGTACCATTGTAATCCTTAATTGATAACTTGATTGGGGTTAACGACAAAATTTGAAAATAAGTAGTTTATCAACTATTTTGAGAAATGATGTGATTTGAGTCTTCGTTCTGACTGCGAATCAAAAAATTGAGAATAATTAAAGATATTGTCAAATTCTATATCATAAATGACCTAATAACCATTTTATGAGATGATTACAAAGTTGTTTAGCAAAAATTGATAATAAATGGTTGTCTAATCCCATTACATATTCACATTTAATCAATAATAGCATTCCTGACCCCGTCGGGTAGCTCAACTAGTGAGCAGGCTCATCCTACTTAAGTAGGAATAGCAAGTGTCGAGTTCGAGTCGTAGCTAACATGGGGGGATAGGTTGGTGGGCTATTTATCCCCCCCCCCCCCCCCCCTCCGGATGAGCATTATCATCAATAATATCATTCCTCCCTCCAACTTAAGCTGATACAACCTCGGGTTTTCTATTTAGAACCGAGTACTAAGGATTCTGTCTATAAAGATTGCGAGGAGAAAAAGTTATCTAAGGTAGACAACACCTTAGCCTAAGACGGGCCCACAGTTGAGTTTGTTTTGAGGTCATACGTCAATCACGTCCCACATTGTGGATCCTCAAGGCAGGCAAGATACCGCTAACCTCGATTACATCCAATTAGATACAATTTACGAGTAGTGATAAGTCCAAATCTAAAATACCCCAAATTTCCAACGTCTATTTGTTAACTACTTAAACAATGATTTCAATTTTGAATAATTGATACTTGATTTCTAAGTAAATGATTTGATATATATTTTTCATGCATTCCTATTATACCTACTTTTATACTTTTCCTCTAGCTGCCTATGAATGTAATCACCTTAACTCTAGATACATTCTACTGGAAATTTTTCACGTTAGCCTAATTTCAAATGCAAGTAAGCCATCCTTAGGCCAAGCGACGGTTGGAGATTTCCTTAAGAGTTTCAGTTACTTGTTTTCCCGTAGTAGTAGTGTTACTTTACTCTTTTTTTTTTTGAAAAAGTTTGGTAGTCTCTTTTTCTTTCGCAGTTATTTTAGAGATGTAATATGACTGGTAACCTTTTCTTAAACTATTAAATAATTGAGCAAATTGATAAATCACTAACAAAAATGAACCTAGAGATTTTAGACTATTAAATCATTGAGCAGACTTAACAATCGTATAACACAGATGATGCCCATCCTCTAAGTTCTTTAGTGTCTCACAGTAATCAAGTGCAACTTAACCCTTCTTAAGATTTAATGATTTACCAATCTGCTCAATGACTTGATAATGATGAGCCATTTTAGACTACTAGAAATGTTTCTGATCTGGAGTCTCCTACAGTATTTGGTGGTGCAAATCGTCATAGCCTGCCTAGAAAAAATTTTTTTTGAAAAGAGAAATGGTGGTTAGCCATGTAATAACCACCCAAGAATTAATCCATTAAAAGCTTATAAGTGATAGCAAATACAAAAGTATTACATGGAGGACTCCTGAAAATAAACAAGCAAAGAAATGCTAATAACAAAATTTGCAATGTAAGGGATTTGTCCCTTAAAAATGGCCATATTTCTCCCTAACCAAATTCCCTAGGGCATCGCCAACACCTTCGCCTTCTCCTTTGTTGGGACCAAATGAAGCAATTGTTTGTTTCACGGGAATTGAGGTACCTTTATATAGAGAGATACAAAGAAAAAATATCAACACACACCCTTGTACAATAAAGAAATACAGCAATGACCCATATAAATCGTACAACTTAACACTCCCCCTCAAACTGAAACATAGGCATCAGACATGATCAGCTTGGAACAGGGAACGTAAGACTTGAAGCCATTTTTTCGAGAATGCTTTAGTAAAAATATCTACAATCTGGTTTTCGATGCTAATGTAGTGTGTGGAGATCTTCTTGCTCACAACAGCATCTCTAATGAAGTGGTAATTCACTTCAATATGCTTAGACCTCCCGTGAAATGTTAGGTTATTGGCAATGAATGTGGAATCCTTATTATCGTAGAACATAGGATTAGGCCCCGAAATCTAGACACCCAAATCCTGCAAAATAGACCAGACCAACAACAATTCACAGGTAATATGTGTCATGGCTCTGTACTTAGATTCTGCACTTGATCTGGAAACAACCGCCTACTTGGTCTTTCAGGTGACAAGATTGCCTCCAACGTAGGTACAATACCAAGTAATAGACCTATCTTCATGAGCCCCCACATAGTTGGCATCAGAAGCCACAAACATCAAGATAACCATTGTAACAAGAGCCCCTTCCCAAGAGCATGATATAGATATCTCAACACCTGACAAACTCCATCCCAGTAGACCTCCCTGGGTATCTGCATGAACTGGCTTAGTCATCCCACAACAAAGGCAATGTCAGGTCTAGAGACTGTCAGGTATAACAGCTTCCCAACCATAGCACGATACCTAAGCACATCTTGCAATGGTAGACTATCTGCATCTTCAAGAGGCAACGACAAATCCATAGGCACACATGTCGATTCGCAGCCAAGCATACTGGCCTCCTTTAGCAAGTCCAACATATATTTCCTTTGAGACAAAACCAGTCCCCCATCTATGTGTTGTACCTCTATGCCAAGAACATAGCTGATAAGGCCCAGATCTTTAGTAACAAACTGCGAATGTAACAAAAAATTGGTGTTCTCTATGCCTTCTTTGTCACTTCCAATCAGTCAAATGTCATCCACATAAACAATCAAAATCACTAATCCAGTCTCTCTGTGCAATGTAAGCACTAAGTAGTCAACAGAAGATCTAGTAAATCCATTATCTTGTACTGCTTTACTAAATCTCTCGAACCATGCCCTCTAACTCTGTTTAAGACTGTTGAGAGAATTGTGTAGTGATTATTTAATCCCACATAGTGGGGTGGGACTTTGTCATGTGTGTGGTGGTCTATAAATAGGTATGTACCCCCACTTATTTCTTTGAGAAGAAACAAAGAGAAACACTCCCATAAGGGCACTTCTCCTGTGATTTTCTCCCCGCTCTTCATCAGTGGGGTTTTCACGTAAAATCCAAGTATTCCCGATTGGTTTATTCCTTTAATATTATCATGGTTTAAAAAAGCAAGCCTCCAGGTGGAAGAGTCGTATGCCCCAAGGCGAGGCGACCCAAAATAGCCTCGAGGCAATAGCCTTAGTCTGCAGGCATGAGGCGTGCACCTCACTTAGTCGAGGCGTAGCTATGCATAGCGAGGTGGTGAGGCGAGTCTGAGGCACCACCTCAGTCCGAGGAGCATCGCTGGTGGTGCAATAGCGCCGTTGGTGGTCCAACAGCGCCGCACTACAGTCCAACAGCGTCGGTGGTTCAGGAGCGCCGCACTGCAGTGTAGCACCACCGTTGGTGGTCGATAGTCCTGCATAGGTAGGGCAATGCGATGTGTAGCGCCCCAAATCAGTTTCATTTCACTGATTTGTGGTCATTTAGGTAGCTTTTGTTGGTGTTTTAAATGTATTCAAAAGGATTTTGTGATTTTTTAAATTTGACTGTTGATGGATTTTGTTATTTATGTCATTTGAATTTGTAAGTTTTATTTATTTCTCAAATTTAGGTCATTTAGGTTGTTTATTTGATTACTAATCTCTTGTAGATTACATTACATTACATCATTTACACGTTTGTAGTTATGTTTATGTTAGGTCTTTTAGGAAGATATAGAGTATGAGGCTAGGATGAAGTATATGAATGACTCTTAGGATGATACGACGAGCCCTAGCGATAACATTGATGAGCTTGACGGTGTTTAATGACAAGGAGACTAAAGTCTACAATGTGTTTTAGTTCTTTTGAGCTTTTGATGCGGATGTCTCATGTACCTTCATTTAAATGTATGTTTTAACTTTTAAGTCTACCAATGGTTTGAGAAATTGATTTAGTTTATGCTTTTGTTATGGTTTCTAATCATCTATATTTTATGGATATTTATTTTTTTATTTAAATGTCATCTTTTGTTTAGTTTCGCTCTTTCAATGTTATGATAGAGAAAAATGTTATGAAACTGTATTATTTACATTATTATTTTTTTACTAGCACTTAAAAAGTATATATCATATCATTTTTCTATGTTTTTCATGCAAATCGTGTGGCTTACGCCTTGACCGACTTGAGGCTTACACCTTGCCTCGATGAAGGCAAACCGCCTCGATACCGTCTCGTATTTTTTAAAACCTTGAATTTTATTACTTCCGCATTATTTTAGATTTCAACTTGGCATCAGGCCAAATCGATCTTGGGTTCTCTTATCAAAGTATTATTGTATTTCTATTATTGAGTTCTTGGAGGAGATGCCTCACAACAGAAAGAGAGGAGATCGCGATGGCCCTGATGCTCGTGGAGGAGAAGGATATCTGATACTCCTCTAGAGTCGAGGAGGCAACGTTGCACCCCTGTGGCAACAATCGCGAGCGAGGAGGCCCTAACTGTTGTTGTTGCAACAACAGCACTGGTGATAAGCCGGCGATGGCCTCATGCAGGCAAGGCCATGAGCAGCACAAAGGAGTCGAGCGATGCTATTGCAATACTACTTGGGGAAGAAGTCATCGCACCTCTAGAGGCGACGCAACAATGAAACAGAGGCGACGGCCATGGTGTCACCTGAGAGATGGTATGGCATGGCCGAGAGATGGCGATGGCAGTGGTCTCTTTGCTGGCAGCGAGCAAAAGGAAGGTGGAGAAGAAGGTGGTGCTCAGGCTAGCAGAGGTCTTGCGCACACTCATCGGGGTCCATCGCCGCCTCGCGGAGGCACGCTCGTCAGAGTAGAGGCACACACAAAGGCGTAAGGGGAGCGAGCGACGCTCGTCGAAGGCGTGCTCGTTAGGGTCCATCAGGCACAAGGGGCGTGCACGGAAAGCACTCCACGTAGACGCGACAGATCAAGGGCCTCCTTCAAGCGCCGGCAGATCTTTCCTGGAGCAAATCACGACGTGTGCAACAACAGCAGCTATGAAGGTTGTTTGGGTCCCTTTGAAACCTAAGAAAAGGCTATGGGTATTTTGCAAATTTTTGTCCATTTTTTATGGTATTTTTATACATATTAGGTTTACAATAAAAAGGGAGAGAATAAATAGAGAAGAAAGCAAAAGTGGTGGAAAATTCGAAAAAGAGAGAAAAATGATGAAAAGGAAGAGTCAAAAAGAAAAAGAACAAAAAAGAAGGAAAAGAAAAAAGGGTAAGAAAGAGGAGAGAAAAATGAAAAGAAATTTTAAAAAAAAATCAAAAGGAGTTTGAATTGAACAGGAGGTGGAGAAGCTCTTCTCTAGCATTATCATTTCTTATGTTTATGATCATTACTTATTTTGATTGTATTTCTTCTCGTTATTTTGAATATGTGAGAAAGGGGGAGTGTGGATGCCATTATAGTCATTCTCGTTTGGGAGTCCCTTTATTGCAGTCCTAAGGCACGATGGCATCCTCCAATAGCTCTAAGGTAACATCGGATACCGCTACAGACGTTGGGAGTAGCTGATCATTACTTGAGAAACCCAACTCTAAGAGATCTAGAGTTTTGAGGTTTCCAAAGATGGAGATCCAATTTCAACATCCTCAGAGGAAGGGCCTAGTCAATTTCTATGTAAGAGATCCAGCTTCGAAATTTTCGAAGGAAGACCCATTACAGAGATACTAAATTGCGAGTCACCAACACCAATTGAAGTCTCCAGAGGAGATGCCCTTGTCAGAGCCAACTACAGCAGTTCGTCTAGCAACTCCAGCAGCTCCAAATCTCATTGATGTGTCATCACTAGCACACCCCCCTACAAGGAAGAACCAGTTCAGAGTGTGTTCGATTGTGTGGAGGAGGTGTCATTTTTTGTACAAGCTGGGCATTCCATGCTCTACCTTGAGGGGGAATATTGAGAGAATTGTGTGGTGGTTATTTAGTCCCATATAGTGAAGAGGGACTTTGTCATGTGTATGGTAGTCTATAAATAGGCATGTACCCCCCACTTATTTATTTGAGAAGAAACAAAGAGAAACCCACCCATAAGGGTGTTTCTCCCGTGATTTTCTCTCCCTTTGTGAGGTTACCAGGTAAAATCTAAGTGTTCTTGATTGGTTTATTGCTTTGATATTATTGCTTCCGCATTATTTTAGATTTCAACTAAGGCCATAGATGGCCTTCTTTAGCCTGCACACCTTTAAACACTCCCCATGAATGAAGCCTGGAAGTTGTTACGTGTAAACCTCTTCCTCCAGAGCCCCATAAAGAAATGCATTTTTAATATCCGTCTAATGAACAGTCCACCCCTGATTGATGGCCACAAAAAGCAGGATTCTGACAGAATCAAATCGTGCCACATGGGAAAAGGCCTCAAAGTAGTCCACCCCAAAGGTTTGTGCATAACCTTTGGCAAAAGACGAGCTTTGTACCTCTCTACAAACCCATCAGGACGACACTTAAGGGTGAACACCCACCCACACCCCACAACCGTAGCACCTGGAGGCAGATCCACTAGCTCCCATGTCCCATGGGATTGTAAGGCGACCATCTCTCCTTCCATAGCAAGTGTCCAGGATGGAACCTAGAACGCATCTCTATGATCCCGCAAAACCTGATGATTGTCAACAATCAAAGAAAAACGTCCTACTGCAAGAAAATGGTCAAGTGACATAACGTGAGAAATGGACATCTAGCATAAAATCGCTGGGCCTTTCAGTAAGTAATGGGAAGACTCAGATATGTGCTCTCAGTAGTAGAAGATACCTAGTCGTCAGACAAGTCATTAGCATCTGGGAGGACTGAGCAGGAATGGTAGACAAGGGCTCGTCTACCGCAGAGGTAGTCGAGGTCCCATCCTGGAAGTGTCTGGGAAATTTGTTTGTAATAACTAGATGCCTAGGAAAGGTGACAGGAGGGACATCTGTCTCTGGTAAGGAAACCTCATAGGACTCCAATGACCGTGCAACAAGCATAGGAAGAGGAACCTCCTGAGGTATGGCTAGAGTTGAGGACTCCCCATTTTTAGGACAATAGCGGATTTCCTCAAAAAATGTAACAACTACGAAGACATTAAAATGTCGTGTCTGAGGAACCTCCTATGCATTTTATAATTTACTAATTCCTAGAGGGGTATAACCATAACTTGTTCCATCTAATACTCTGTATATTGAAGATTAGTGATAGACGAGTTATTATGTTCTCTTAACATTGTAACAAAGAGGCAATCCCAGGCCACTAGTCCAATACCCCACCAAATACCTTCTCCTCAGTTGGCATCCTTAATTTGTGGTCTTTCCTGGTCATACATTTCTCATACTATGAAAATGACCCGAGATAACTACTACATAATATCCAGTTCTAAGTTTCAAAACACATTTTGGGATAAAGAATAAGCTAAGGAGGATAGGATGCCTTTACATATTCAATCTGGTTTGTAAGATCTTTCCACCCTCTTCCTAGTACACCAATCAAATGTTGCCATTATTATGAATAAGTCTCCATTCCATTGTTTCAATGTGGAATCCTTGACAAAATCCTCCATTGCATCATGGGTACCGGTCATAGAATTAAGCTCCAGTGCAAAGAACCCCGCAAACAGTCAATTGATGCCCCAGGTTTCCCATGCATTCCACTAATGAGATTCGTGGTGAAGCCGTGCTTGAATCCTCCATTGCAAAAAGGAAATCATCAGTCACAGAATTATGCTTGCAAATAGGAAACCACGATCAACAAATTTAGCATCATGGTTTTCTCCAGCATTAACTGAGCAACAGATATAGTAGAAAGGAGCTGATCACGATGAGATCCAGTGTTTGGTTTTTGTGCACATCAAGACGTCAACTTCACCTCATACCAAAGAAAAAAGAAGACCAAGGTGAGATGAAGCAGTGATGTAAAAGAAGACCATGGTAGGATGCAGCAGTGAGGCAAAGTACCACACCTGTGACCTGCCCATAGTTGCCAAGATCTCTTGAAGAAAGCATCCAGCTCATGAGCTTTAGATACATGCCAAAGCTACAAATGTACAATACTGCAATAAGGGTAGTGTTGCATTAGCATCTTGCTTAACATGACATCTTGCACCACATGATCACATCGACTGCCAATTTTTTTGGATGATACATAAGAGAATTACGCATCAAGCATACATCACCTTCCACACGGCTTGACAGAGGCCTTCCAGTTCCCGAATATAATTATAGTCAACACTCTTCAGAACAGTTGAAAGTACAAGGATAGAAGTGCAGCACCACATGACTGCCAAGGAACAATACCGTGGAGAGTGACAACAATTTTTTTTTGAAAAGGGACAGTGACAAAAACTTGTTGTCCTGTTCTTGATTTCATAATATTTCCTCACAAGAGAAAAAAGTTGAAAAAGATGTATTATTGAGTAGTTGCATGTACAGGTGAAGCCCAATATCCATGTATTGTTTAGTTCCACATTATCAAATGTGGGTATTGGAGAGAGTTTGGCCACTTTTGCTGTAGATCATGCCATATTAAACCACATGATGCCTTGTAGCAATGCTCTTCATATTGTGATTCAAACCACCCAAAAAGCCTACGTCATCAAAGACCTGTATTCTTCCTATTCTTTCTATTCATCCTAACTCAGAGCCAATCAGGTTATATGTTTTATTTCAGTCAACCAAGATCGATGATACAAGGCCCAATGTATGGGCCATAGCAAATATTACCTAATACAGGCAATACAAGACCAAACTGACTGGTTCACACTACTTCCTCACCTTATCGAATTACTCTTTTTATCCTACTATACATAGCCCCCCATCAAGGAGGAGCATATCAGAGATTGAGCAACCATCTTAATGGAGTTCTCAGATCCCTATTTTGCTTATCCCCAACTAAAAACAAGGAACTAAACCTTGAACAAAAGTCCACCCATCAAGAAGCAACATGAGATCTTTCAAGAAGAAGAAGAAAGAAAGAAAGAAAGAAGCAGCATGACACATTAATAACAATCCACTAAAAACTCCTAATAGACATTGACTTCGAACATATTGGCATTCATGATAGATGGATAGGCACATTGTTGAGAAATGAGAGAACAAGTCCTATTTCAATAACCCTAAGAACTCTTATATAGAGGAGCCCATTGGGTAAATAACATAATATGTCCTTACAAGAATAAAAAAATATGAAAATAAGGATAAAAGACAAATAAATATAAGACAAGTAGAAATAACTCTCTCCACACTCCCACTCAAGTTGGAGCGTAAATATCGGATAGGCTCAGCCTGGAACATAGGCTCTCCCGTCTTTTCTCGACAAGAGATTTGGTGAATATATCAGCAATCTAATCATCAATAAAAATGTATGGTGTAGAAATCTTGCCAGCCATCACAACATCCCTAATTAAATGGAAATCCACTTTAATGTATTTTGTCCTCAAATGAAATGCAAGATTGTTTGCAAGAAAAGTTTTTTTGAAAAAGGAAAGGGTAGTTATCCAGAGTGATAACTACCCAAAATTTTATATATTAGAAACAAACATAAACAACATTACAACAGGCAGACACCAGGGTCCCCCACTCACAAGGATTCAGCCCAAAGAGAAAACAAAGAGTCAATAGACTCAACAAAATTCTCTATGTAAGGTTTCTGGCCCCGAAAAACCACCGCATTTCTGCCCAACCAAATTCCCCAAAGGATTGCCAACGGCCTGGCTTTCTCCTTCTTTGTACGGAAAACAAATTGTCCGCCAACACCACCTCTACTTCTGAAGCTATGCCAGAATTCCTCAAACAGCCGATACTCCCACCACCTCCCACCCATCCTGCCCCAAATCTGCATCATAAAAGGGCAAGCGAAAAAAAGGTGGCCAACGTCCTCCTCACCACTCCCACACAAAGAGCATACCTTACATTCTCCAGGAGCCCACTTTGCCCACCACATCTTAGTCACCAGCCTTCTCCTCCTAAGCAGCCAGGCAAAAATCTTGACCATCAGCGGACACGTGGCTTTCCAAATCTGTCTGTAGTCCCTTACCAGATCCAGCTCCACCTCTGGACCACCAGCGAACAACCTCCTGTATGCGGCCACAACTGAAAACTCACCTTCATCCCAACCAAACATGTCTGTACCAGCCGTTGGATGCGGTCCCTCCAACTCAGCAAGGTCTAAAAATCAAGCGTTCTCACATCTGATAGACTGCTAACGAAGCGCGAGCACCACCCATCCTCCAACACCTCAGCCACAGACGCCATCTTGTCTTGGGATAAGGCAAACAGTCTCTGAAATCTTCTGAAAAGCACTCCATCACCGGTCCAGTCATCCTGCCAGAACCTGAAACTCTCCCATGTTCCCAACACAGGGACAAAGCAGTTCCTCACCCTAGGGGCCACCGTCGACAAGCCTTTCAAGAAGTGAGAAGCATCCCTAGGCGGAGACACCAGAAGATCCCAACGCATCGGACAGCCATACGCCGTCTCAAACACCTTGCCCAACAAATCCCCCCTTCCTTCCAACAGGCACCCCACCGATTTCACCAACAGACTGTCATTTGATCTCCCCAAATCCCTCACACCGAGCCCCCTGTCATTCAGCGGTCTGCAAACCTCCTCCTAAGCAACCAACCTGGCACCTTTTCCACTCGTCCCCTGATTGGACCAAAAGAAACTCCTCATAGTTCACTCAATCTTTGCAATCACTTGTCGAAGCATCTTCAGCACAGAAATGAAATACGACGGAATCGCCAATAGAACCGCCTTAAGTAGGACCAACCTCCCACCTCTAGACAGAAGCCTGGACGCTCACCCCTCCAACCTCCCAAAAAGCCTCTCCACCAGGGAGGTCCAGTCCCTCACCAGAATCCTCCCATCCGACAATGGTAGGCCCAAATACTTAATCGAAAGTTTACCCTGTTCCGTGTCAAGACCCAAACTGCATCCCCTCGCCTCTGTCTCAGTCATGTTGAAAGGGACAAACTCCGACTTAGCCAAGTTAATCTGCAATCCGGATGCCTCACCCAGTAAGAAAACAAGGAACCTCAACCTTCTGGCATCATTTTCTCCACCTTCAATGAAAAAGATCGTATCATCCGCATACTGGAGCAGTGGGATACTCGTCCCATCCCTCAAGGAGAAACCACTCACCAGATGTCTCTCACACGACCTGCATGCCGCCCTAGCAAGAGCATCCACGGCAATCACAAAGAGCATCGGGGCCAGCGGACAACCCTGCCTCACCCCCCTCCTAGGTTGGATTCAACCCCCAGCGGGATTTCTGTTGATAAGAACCGAGAAAGACGTCGTGGTGACGCACCTTTTCATCCAATCAATCCACACCGGTGGAACCCCCCTCCTCACCAAAGACGCCCAAAGGAACGACCACTAGATCGAGTCGTAAGCTTTGCTGAAATCAACCTTCCATAAGAAAGCCTTCTTCTTATCTCTTTTCCAGGACGAAAGGATTTCCGAGGCCATCACAAAACCCTCCAAAATATTCCTGCCAGGAACAAAGGCCGTCTGCATCGAGTCTATAATCCCACCCAGCATCCTCAATCTATTCGCCAGAAGCTTCGCCACCACCAGGTAGATAACATTCGAAAGAGCTATCGGTCAGTATTCCTGAATCTCCTCAGGGCCCTCCCTCTTCGGTAACAAGAACATATAGAACATGTTCAGCCTATTAAAACCCAAGTTGCCCGTTCTAAACTCTTGCACCACTTGCATTACGTCTTCTTTCACCACCAGCCAGAACTCTCTGTAAAAGGCAACCGGAAAGCCATCCGGCCCCGGACACCCATCCGCGTTCAACCCCCAAACCGCCTCACGGATTTCATCTTCCCCAAACGATCCTGTCAAGAAGTTGGCGTCTGTCTCCCGGATCTGTGGTATCCCAGATCCTAACCACCTCCACCTTCCCCCCATCTCCACCCCATAAAATCTCTAAAATAACTCGCAGCAGCCCTCCCACCGCCTCCCTTCCCACAAACTCCTCCCCATCTACCACCAATCTGTCAATCCAATTCCTCCTCCTACCCGACGAAGCCATATGAAAAAAACGGGTGCTGGAATCACCCTCCTTCAGCCACTTCTACCTAGACCTCACCCTCCACTCCACCTCCGCTTTCCGGTCTTCCTCTTGAATCACCAGAATCTGCCTCGCTCTGTAAACCCTGTCATCTTCTGAAAGGAGCCCAACATCCTATGCCCTGTCCAGGCGTGTAATCGCAACAAGAGCCTCCTCTTTCTTCCTCCCGCGTTCCTCCCTAACCTGTTTGATGTAGGTCTTCAAGAAAGATCTCAAATCCTTCAGTTTCGCTTCCAGTCTGGCAACCGCCGACCCATCCGCCTGAGATGACTTCCACCGTTCCTCAATCAAACCCCTAACGCCCTCCTCCATGAGCCACGCTTTGTCGAACTTAAAGTAAGTGCCATGCCTCCATTCCGCGTTCGATGCCCACAGCAAGGGGGTGTGATCCGAGAACAAGCGCTCCAAAGGCCTAACCTTCGCCATCGGGAATGATTCTGCCATCGCCGTTGAGGCCAAAAATCTATCAATACGGGATCGCTGCTCTCTAGAATTCCTCCAAGTGTAGAGACAGGACAACGGAGGCATATCAACCAGCCCCTGGTCTGCCACAAAGTCTGCAAACGCCTCAGAGCCCTGGTCCAAACCTCCTCGGTCGCCCGGTCTGTCTTCAGCCCGCAAAGTAACGTTAAAATCACCACCAAGCAACCAAGGGACCCCCTGGAAAGCTGCCGCAACCTAGTTCAGATCTTCCCATAAGACCTGTTTTCTCCGACCCTCCATCGGGCAATAAACCGAGGAAAAGAGCAAACACGTGTCGTCCCAGCGTCTCTGAAGTCTGACAGTGACAACGTGGGATCAAACAAGAGTGTCCAACAAGGAGAACTCCCTCCACCCCACAACAATTCCTCCCGCACTCCCATCCGCATCCAGGACTAGGAAACCCCCACAACTCCCTCCCCCCACCTCCCTCCACAACCTTCCATCACAGCTTCCCCACTTCGTCTCATGGAGAAAAACCACATCAGGCCCCCATCTCTAAATATACCCCCGCAAAACAGCTCTTCTCAACGGGTCATTCAGACCCCTCACATTCCAGGACAGGACCTTAGTCATGAGGTCTTCCGAGAGTCGCCTCCAGACGTCAGCCGTTTAAACCCCATCATTTCAACCACATGATCCTCCTCTTCCATCAACAAACATTGGACCTCCTGGCTCCCCTCACCACCACCTACCCTACTTTCTTGCCCCGCAGTCCATAGACCACCTACAGCCAACAACTCCCCACCGCCAACACCAGCCCCCAGCAACCCAGCCTCGTCCCCAAGCAGCCCAGCCGCCTCATTTGACCTCTTCTCCGCCCTTATAGCCACCAGCCCCCATCTCCACCACTGCATCTGCCACCTGCATCTACCACCTCCGCCCTGCCACCTGCATCTGCCTCGTCCCCACCTGCATCTGCCACATGCCGCCCCACTGCCACCTCCGGAGCAGACAAACCTCCGCCGCCGCCCCCAGCAGACGCCGTCGTTGGCGACCCGGAGCCACCAGATGTACCAAAACCCTCCGACGACCGACGTCGGTCGACCCCAGCCACCCCCCCAGACGGGGTCTTCCGAGCCAGCCCCTTATGGTACGACCACCGCGGCCGGTAGAAGAGTCTCTGCGAACCAGCCAACCTCCGCTCCCGTTGTCGCCCGCTCCCCTCTCCGCTAATCACGTCCTGTCCTGCCGCTCCCTTCTCCGCTCGGATCGGACCAGCCAAAGAGCGCCTCGAACCCTTTCCAGTAGCATCCCATCTCTCCTCCGCAAAGATCTGGGGTGCGGAGTCGCACACGCAAGAAGGCCCGACCCGGCATCAGCACCAGAGCCCTCAGACTCCGTAACCGAGTCACGCACACCCGACCCGAGTCCACCAGCCACCACTCCTTCAAAACCAGGATTCAAAACGTCGCGCCAGCACACCCGCATTTAGCGGGGTCACCCGACCTCAGCGCCGCATTCACCTCCCCCGACCCCTCCGCATAGATCGCAGCGACCCTCCGCATCCCCGTCCCTTCGCCTACCACCGATTGCGCCACTGGAATCGCAACCGCCCCGAGATCCCCGCCGCAATCTTCGCCACGACCCTCGACCTTCCCGAGAGCAGTCCGACCCTCCTCCGCCCGCCCGCCGCTACCGCCTCCACACATCGCCGCCGCTTCGCCACCCACCACCTCAGCAAAAGATCTAGGGTTCTCGGAACCCCAAGAAATACGGAGGAGCCAGGCGGAGCTGCCCCACCTGAGCACCGACCTCTCCACCAACCGCTGCCCCGACCTCATCTCCACCCAAGCCTCGATCCGCGATAGATCAGTAGCCTTCAGGCCGAGGCCCCCGCATCCACACAACCTTGCAAATGGGGCAACCATCGCCGCCACCACCTCCACCGTGCGGAGGAAGAGCGAAACCCCCTCAATCAAGACCCTCCTCACGCCTGACGGCGGTCTCTCCGCTAAAGCTCCATCAGACCTAAGCGGCCACCGGCATCTCACCACACCACCAACACACCGAAGCACCCTGAAAACCAACCGCCTCAACTCCACCCGGCTCAGACCTAGCAACACCATCCACCCACCTCCCAGAGAGGCCACCCCCAACCGATCTCCGTCGATCCCCAAGTAGGCGGCGACCACCTCCCTCAGGGCCTCCACCTCCACCAACCCTTCCAAAACCACTGCCACCAGCGCCGACGACAGCCTCCCTTCCAACGTGCCCATCTCCTCCAACCACAACGCTTCGACCTCCACAAGGGGCGCTCCCTCCGGAGGGGACGGAAGTGTCTCCCCTCCCCCCAAAGAGACCACCACACCCGACCACCGACGCCCACAGCCCGACCTCCGATGACCCAGAGCGCCGCATCGCAGGCATCGCATCGGGTCCCTGCACACCGCCGCCAAGTGCCCCTCACCAAGGCACTTGAAGCATCTCACCGGCGTCGCATCCTTCCTCGACCTCCTGCCCACCGCCATCCAGCCCGGGACAAACCTCCCCGCCCCCGTCGCCAGACCTCTCTCTCTCTCTCTCCGTCTCTCATTTTCTCGACATCCAAACCACATGAAGAGCAGCCCCTCCCTTGTCTTGCGACCCGCTGAGCAGCTAGCACGTCAATCTGTTTGCAAGAAAGGTTGCTACCTAATTATCATAGTACATGGAGATATGACACAAGATATCAATGCCAAACTCCTTTAAAATGGACCTCACCTAGAAAAGCTTACAAGCAGTATAAGCCATAGCCCTGTATTCTAATTCTGCACTTGATCTAGATAGCAGATTTTGCTTCCTGCTCTTCCAAGTAACCAGACTTCCACCCACATGTACAATAGCCAATTGCTGACTTTCTATCATCATGAGCACCTGCATATTCTGCATCCAAATATCCATACACATCAAGTTGCTCATTCTTCTGGAAAAATAATCCTTTCCCTGGTGAGCTCTTCAAAGATCTCAGTATCTGACAAATACCAAACCAATGAACTTCCCTAGGCTCCTGCATAAATTGACTCAATCTTCCTACTGCATATGATATATCTGGCAAGGTCCTAAATGCCAATTTCGACGCCGTGCTAATGAAATTCTAAGTGTGCATTTCGTGGGCATGCCGAAGACACAATGGACATGCTCGTTTTTCGATGAGCATGTCAATGAAATGCCAAGGACATGCCGATGCAAGCTGACAAAAATGACAAAAGTAGTCAAAAAAAACCAGCAGCAACTTCGGCATGCCGATCGATTTCGTCGACATGCCGACCATGCCAACAATATCCCAGTATTTCAACAACTTTACCATGTCAGCATGGGCTTTTCCCAAAAAAGGCCACTGATATCTGATCTCATCACAGTGAGATATAATAACTGCCTACCATGGCTCTATATCAAGTCACATCCTTTTCTTTAGAGAAAAGAGGAAGATTACCTGAGCATGGTAATCATCCCGTAAATATATTAAATTAAAAGAGGAACATACTTATAAGTTTTAGAGCCAAAAGTGAAAAAAATAAAAAGCCTCCCTTACAACATTCTCCACCCAACATCTATCATTATTAAAAACTTTACCATTCCTCTGCAACCAAATAGCACAAAGAAAAGCAAAGACTTTGCACCAATCAGCAATGTCCAAATGTAGATGATCCTGGAACGTCTCCCAGAAGGAATCCTCAGTGTAGTTGGCCGTATGTACCGCGCAATGATCCTAAACCTCTATAGAGAAATCACATTCGAAGAAAAGATGATGAATATCCTCTTCTAACTGTCCACACAAAGGACACGTGGTATCCCCAGACGTGCACCATTTAGTCCGATACACTTTGGTTGCCAATCTTTTTCTCCTAAAAAATCACAAGAATAACTTGACTTTGAGAGGAATCTTACAACTCCACAGCAACTTGGAATCCTTCTCCACATGCGTTTGATGTCCACTATTAGTAATTAGGAGATTGTACACATTCTTGATGGTGTATCTGCCATGTTTCCATTGCAACATATCCGATCCAACAGTGGGAGAGAACTCCCCCAATGCGGACAGCAGCTGCTGAAATTCAGTAAACATGAGATCAGAAAGTCCTTCCAGAAGCCCAATGTCCCAAACATTATGTTCTCTATTCTACAACTCGGCCACAATTGATTCCTTATGCTGAATATGCTAGAATAACCTCTGATACAGTTCTGAAAACTTGTCATTATCAGCCCAATCATCACACCAGAAGTTGAAAGAAAGGCCACCCCCAAGTACCGGACCGAAGTGGCTTGCAAACTCAACCATCAAAGGACACACGAAGTGCCAAAAAGTAAAAGAATCTTTGGTCGTTGCAATGCTTTGAATAAGATTCATATCTCCCACATAAGAATCTCTCAAAATGGATGTGAGCATGTCCTGACCATTAGCAAACAACCTCACCAACCACTTCACCAGAAGAGCCTTATTGAAGCAGTCCAACCTGCCTACACCAAGTCCTTTCCTGCACTTGCAAATCTCCTCCCAAGAAACCAATTGTGCAAATCTCCCTTCCCAATCTACCCCCTTCCAAAAAAATCTTTTCCTTAACCAATCAATGTTCTTTAATATCTTTTTTGATAGCGCAAACACCGACATGAAAAACACCGATATAGATGACAAAACCAACTTAAGGACCAAACGTCCTCCTCTAGACAAAAGTCGACCACTCCAAGAGGATAACTTCATAGATAATCTTTCAACAAGAGGCCTTCAGTCAGAAGAATTCAATTTCTTCTCCTTTAGTGGCAAACCAAGGTTTTTAATCGAAAGTCTAACCACCAAAGTCTGAAGGATATCTGCCAACTCATTCCCTTTAGTGCCAACTCATTCTCTATATCAAGTCACATCCTCCAAGACAAGACTCTCCATATCTGCAAGATGGGAAGCTAGATCAAGAGATATATTGGTAGGTTTGCAACTAAGCATCCCTACCTAATGAAGCATATCCAGAACATACTTCCTTTGTGCCATGACCATTCCACTCTTCATACGATGAATCTCAATACCAAGAAAGTAACTAATCAAGCCCAAGTCCTTGGTCACAAACTATGCATGCAAGAAAGCCTTAGTATCCTCCAGACATTTCTCATCACTTCCAGTCAAAAGTATATCATCAACATATGTGAACATGCCTTAGTGTGTTTGGTACAAACTGAGTGATCAGATATAGACCTAGTAAATCCAAAACTCTGAACTGCCATGTTGTATCTATCAAACCAAGCTCTTGGACTCTGTTTCAGTCCATATATAGCTTTGTGAAGTTCGCAGACTTTCTGATACTCTCCCTTACTAACAAAACCAGGGGGTTAATGCATGAAAACTTCATCAAGATCTCCGTGAAGGCATTCTTAATATTAAGCTGGTAAACTAGCTATTCCTTATTAACTGCAATAGACAAAAGGATCTGAACAAAATTGAGACATTTTAAAAGAGAAAGCATCTCAAAATAATCCACACCAAATGTTTGAGTGTAACCTTTGGCAACAAGTCTAGCCTGGTACCACTGCATGGAGCCATCAAGGAGAATTTTATAGTAAATACTCATCTACACCCCACAACAACTCCACCAGGGGATAGATCAACAACCTCTCATGTGCCTTGTGACTGAAGTACTGCCATCTCCTCTTCCATGGTCAACTTCCATGTTGGATCCTGAAGAGCCTCTACATGACTCTGAGGTAGTTGATGACTATCAACTGCAAGAGAATAACTTTCCTACTACAGGTTGCTGGTCCAAAAACATATACTATGATAAAGAATAGCGAGCACATGATCTTGGAGCCTTCCTTTGTGCTATAGAAAGATCCAAGTTTAAACTCTTAGTAATAGAAGGTATATGATCTCCAAAGGAGTCATCAGCATCAGCAGAGGACTAAGTAGGAATAGTAGAGAGGGGCTCATTTTCAAGAGTAGTGGGCACAGGTCTGCGTTGGAAATGTTTTGGAAATGTATCAACAACTTCAAGATGTCTAGGAAATGTATCTCCCATATGAATATTTGTCTGAGGTAAGATAGGCTAAGAGCCTAAGAGGGCACTGGTGGCGGTGCAGATGGTACAAGTACGGGAACATCACGTGACACAATACGAGGTAAAGAGCTTCCTTTCCTTGGATAAAGAGGAAATTCTTCAAAAAAAGTTACACCAGCACTGACATAAAATTTGGGAGCCACTAGGTCATAGCATCGATACCCCCTCTAAGTACACGAGTATCCCACAAAAACACTTAACCAACCAAAGAGACAACTTGTTCACTTTAAATAAATGAACAAAACAAATACACCCAAACACCATGAAAGGAAGAGAAAATGCTTCACAGTCGATACATAAAAGAGAATAGGGTGTTTTACCCCACAAAACAGAACAGGGCACCCTATTAATAAGGAATGCAACAATTAGGGCAGCATCAATCCAAAACATCGAAGGAACACTCATATGAAATATCATGGACCAAGCGATATCAAGCGATGTAGCTTGCCTTCAGCTACCCCATTCTGTAGTGAGGTATAAATACAAGAAGTCTGATAAATCACTCCCATAGAAGTAAAAAATTGAGTCAACTGAGCATTTACAAATTCAAGACCATTGTCACTTTGAAATACTTTAATAACAGTAGCAAACCGAGTCTTTATTCCATTGAAAAAATTCTAAATGAGTATAAGAGTTTGAGATTTTTCGTTCATCATAAAACCCAAGTGAGACGGCTACAATCATCCACCAAAATAAGGAAAAATCAAAGCCCCTTACACTATGGGCCCAATAAGAGCCCCACAAATCTGCATGCACCAAAGAAAAAGGAGACTTAGATCTTTTACTTTTGCTAGAACAAGAAGACCAATGATGCTTGCCAAGTTGACAAGCATCACAATTAAACGACTCAGGAAACTCTAACTTAGGAAATTGACGACAAAGCACGGTGATACTCGGTGACCAAGGTAAAGGTGCTACTGTAAGGCAATATTGGCACAAGCAGCAGCAAAAGTGGTATATATGGAAGTAGGTGGAAGGCTCAGATAATAAAGCTCATCCTACTCAAGTCCACCAATCCACTTCATCATCTGGAAGTCCTGTAAAAAAAAGAATTGGTCATGAAAAACTGCTCTGCATCCCAAGTCCTCGGTAATTTGGCTAATTGACATTAAATTCAAAGCAAATCGAGGTGCATGCAAAACATCAGATAAATCAAGGGAAGATAAGATGACATCTCCAAGACCAGTAATGGGGGATACGCCACTGTCTGCCACCCTAACCTAAAATGGTGTGGCAAGAGATCGAAGAGAAGAAAAAAATGTAGCATCACCAGTAATGTGTGAGGAAGCACCTAAATAAGCGATCCACGTAGGAGCACGGAACCCAACAGATAATGCAGTGGTACCTGTAACACTAAAGGTAGAAGCTCCTACTATAGTGGTGGTCTATGATGTCATCAGCATATCATATTCTACCCTAAAGATATAGTCACTTGTCCTACTTTCTTCATCTGCGGCAACGTAATTAACCATGGGTCCTTAACCCTGAGGATAGCCATGTTTCAACCAACGTCTATCTATAGTAGGGCCTTGGCTGTAACAATGCTCGCAAAATAAATTTCCTCTCTGAGCATGACCTCTTCCTCCTCTAAAGTTGCCTCGACCACGAGCATCGTCCACTAGAATCTCCTCGTGCATGCCCACGACCAAAAGTAGACATGGCAAATGAATCTACATGAGAACCGTGATCAGGAATCTCCAAGTGTGACAAGCGAGCATTTATCTATGCAGGAGTAGATATCTCTTCCGAGGTCATCAGTTGGTCCTTGATTACCTGGTACTTAGGACCTAGGGTGGCTAAAAATTATACAAACCGAATAGCTTATCTCTGCTTGGCTATAACAACATCTGTTGTATTAGGTTGATATATATCCTACTCATCCCATAAGTTTTTCATAATCTCATAACATTCAACCAATGTCATGGTACCTTTCTTAAAGGTGTGGGTCTCTTCTCTAACTCTGTATAGCCAGGAAATATTGTACTTTTTGAGAGTGAATCTAATGCAACACTTCCAACATCTTCTTGGCCAATGCATATCACATAACATGTTTGCCTATGTTCCTTCATGCTATTAAGCATGCATGTGACCACCCAATCATTATCAGCTTCCCAATTTCTACCTTATCTGTCGCAATTAACCCTTCTCGCAACAAAATAAACTTCTTCCTATGAGAACCAGCAAATCATGCAAAAGAGGTAGACCACAACAAAAAATTGGTTCCACCCATTGTTATATTTGAGCCTTGCATATGAGGCGAAGCATTCATTGTAGATATCTTCCCAATCGAATTGCTTGACAAATCCTTTTGATCACCCATGATGCACAAAAAATAGATCAATCGTGGTAATCTTGAGATAAGGTTGCAGCGAAGACGACAATCACCCAAGAAATAACACCAAATCTGATAAAACACCTTCAAATCATAGAATCAGTATATAAAGGTCACGTGGAAAAAGAAGACACGCTAAGGCATCAGAAGAACCCCATCCATGCCTCCTCTCCACTGGCAAATCCCCCCAGGTGAGTCGACGACACTGCAAGGGACTGGCAGCGTAGGCCGCCGGCAAAGGTGTTGGTGACACCTGTGACCCCCCACTGCAAGGTTCTACTACTGCAGGGAGGAACAGCGGCGCCTGTGGACTATTGTGGGAGAGAGAAGGGTCAATTGGCCTTGTTTCAGACGATGCCAACGAGCAAATTGACGGTAGCGCAAGAGAGAGGGGGGTACAGTAGAGGGCTAGGAGGCTAGGGTTTTGGTAGGATATCGGAGCCCTAGTCTAGGACCGTTACACTGATAACATATTAGGAAATGAGAGAGCATGTCTTATTCCAATAACCCTTATGACTCATATAGAGGAGCCCTTCTACGTAAATAACATAGTACGTCCTTACAAGAACAAAAAATATGAAAACAAGGACAAAAGGCAAATAAATATTAGACAAGTCGAAATAACTCTCTCAACACACATATATACAAGTATAGAACACACAATATCATTGACATGATGCTAACAAAAACAAGATGAAATTGAGACATTACCGGGCGTGGTGCAACTGATATTGTCAAGAATCTGTAGCCATGCATATCCTCTGGAGTTAACCACAGAAAGGAAGATGGAGCAGGCTGCTCAGTTTGGCTACCTGGTTCAATCTATGAAAGGATAAACTACATAAGAACCACATAGCAGCTTACCCTAATGGAAAGTCTCATAAGAATAAACAGCAATTAAGCCTCACTTTAAGTTTGAGTAATCGAAAAAGAAATCTAAGACAGTTCTTCATAGTACAGATTTCATTTGAAAGGGTTGAAAGTACAAATTTATTTTGACCAAGTTCTTAAAACCATCTGAGTCCAAGCCCAGACAAGCTCCAGGAACTCTAAGTTTGCCACCAAACCTGGTCTACCTGACGCAATAGTAATTTCAACCTCAAGGATCGCAATAGTAATTTCAATGGAAATTTCCATTCACTAGGGAAATTTGACAATTTGGTCAGAGTTTTAAGAATGGTTATTGTGTATTAAAAATAGCTATTCTCTTTTGATATTTTACAGGTTCTAAAATTTGTGATTGCATTTTTTGGTATCAAATAATCCTATGCACTGACATTTCAAAAGTTCTATTAAGCCACTCTCACTTTTTAGCCAATTTGTATCACATGGAAATAAGAGGTGAGGGCTACATAAGACTCTGCATTCACTTATATTTTCACAATTTCCTTAAGCATGTTCAACATATAGTTCAGCCATGCCTTTGGAATGCAACCAGCCACCTCATTTTATTCTAGCATCTTATGAACACTGAAGTTTATTGCAATTGAGTCATTCCAATGGAATTTCCTAAAGCTGAAAAGTTTGAAATTCAGAATAAAGTAATTTTCATTTCATTAGATAAAGAATGATGGTAATTACTATTTTAGGACCTGAAGGCACCAAAACTTTAGTCTTCCCATTAAAGACTGCAAAAAATGCCCAACCACAGGGTCACAGCCAACTCAATTAATGCATATCGTGTCAAATCAATTCAGCTGAATCTCAATGAGTTGACTTCAATGTTAAATGTGGTCCAACCGACTACAAACAGAGTTTTCTTATGGTCTTCATCATTGTATTTAACAGTCCAAAGGCCATACAGCTACCCAGATAAATTTTACAAATGACAAAGGCTGACCAAAAAAAGGCCCACTTACAGGTAGTATAACATACAGAAATACAGTGGCCAATTTTTGTTACATCTGGGGGGGGAAAGGAAATGATTCCATTGATAAGGGTACAGCCACTTATACAGAGGGAAAATTGGAAGCAAACTAGCATCCACACACATGCACAGATCACCCCCTCTGCATTGATATCAGTGTTGATGTCAACACAAGCACAAATGCCATAGCACCATGTATGATATTTATGCCACAACACCAGTGCAATGTTGTAGCACTTGTCACAAGTGGTGCGGGACCAGATCATGAGTACTATAGCATCTGTGCCATGGGTACCAATTTCTCAGAAATTCCTTTCTCGATCCTCCCAACAAAATGATACTTCCCAATATTGTACACGATTCATATACAATCACACTTGTATGCATTGATGTATTATGCTTTGTAGGGTGAGCGTTATAGCATGCATATTTGTAATTCCTTCAACTTCTTCTACCGCCTCCGGAACGATACCCTGCAGCTCAATTTACACAAACAAACACCTACATTCACCCTCCTCTGTGCCACCACCACGTTCACCTCACCCATGCCACCCCTTTCATCCTCACCATCCCTTCCACACTTCTCCTCCTATTTTTCCATCCACCCCTTCTGCCCCATCACCATTCTATGTCATTGGGGGGATGTGTCAATCCATGCATGCAAATGCAAGTTCGTTAACCATTGTGGCACAGAAACGAAATACAAGAATAAGTACATGAAAGAAAAAGACCTTTCATACTCTACCACTCCTCTCCAGTTCGAAGCATAAATATCAAACATGCCTAACTTGAATAAGATATAGATAATCTATTAGCAGTGCCTCATTAAAGATATCTACAAGTAGTTGACCTAAAGATGTTGCACCTAGAGCCATAGAAACCAATGATTCAAATCAAATGCCCACACACACTCTTCCAATCTACAGCCACAAAAAAATTCTGGAATGTGGTATCCACTTGCCAACTATGTGGATTTTAGTACATTTGCCATTGGGTTATAGACTTCTACCAACACAGCCTTATCAACCTGGGTGTAATGTATTTGTCAAGATTTGCACACGTGGAGTGTGAAGGCTCCCTTGGCGTGTGAAAAAAGTCCCACGTGGGGGCTGCTCCACATTGGAACAGGGAGAGGAGAAGCTGCTTCAGGATGGCCGGCCAATGAAGGTGGCCTACTACTATGGTGGCCGGCAGCTTGAAGAGAGAGAGAGGGTGGCCGACTGCCTTAAGAGAAGAGAGAAGAGAGTGAGAGGAGTCTGTGATGTGGGAAGAATTATTTCATTAACCCAAGAATTAAATACCATAAAAAGGCTCTCTTTTATAGAAGAGAGAACATATCCTCTAAAACAAAAAACAAATAATATCTCCCAAATAAGAAAGAACAAATCCCAAACAAATCACTAAAACAACTTTCCTAAAAGAAAAGCAACTTAACAAATAACCAAAACTTGGGATTTAAACAAAACCAAAACTAAGACACTTGGACCATAGCCGCCGACCCTAAAGACCTCCTGACTAGTGATTAAAATACCGTAGGCATGCCCCCAGCATATAAGGAAATGTGGGTTTTTGACGAGATGCTATATCGACATGACATATTTATCGAAATACAGGGATGTCCCCGGCATGCCGACAGCATGCCACCGAAAATGTTGGCGTGCTGACGATATGTCAGTCAGTGTTGTAAAAATCAGCTTACTCAACCGATTGTAATCCTATGCGGTGCCCTATCAACTGAATAACCAATAGTCGGGCCTACAGTCAACAATACCGACTAGTCGGTCAAGTAGTCGGTGTAGTCAGCCAAGTAGTAGGTCGATTTTTGCATAGAAGGAAAATAAGCATATAGGTTTTTTTTTTTTTAGGTAAAATAAAACCCCACTCGACCCCCTACCCCGACTACTCCCCTAAAATCATTTATTTTCACCCAAGACTCCTCTTCGACCAAACAAAAACCCTCCACCATCAAAGCATATATTGTAATGTATTTGATTTAAGTATATATTAATTCTTGGTTTATGTTGCTCTGTCAATGGTAATGTATTTGTAATGGTTTATACCTTGGTTTAATTATTAAATTTGTAATGAATTTGATATTGTTTGTACTTTGTAGCTTATTTTATAATTTTGAACTTAAATATGTTTACTTTTATGCAATGATATATTTTACTTCTTGATGTGTGTGTATTTAAAAACTGCCTGACTGACTACTTCCCCGCATACCATATACTCCTTAGTCAGTGGCCTGACCAATTGAATACCGACTACTAACTTTTACAACATTGATGTCAGTTTGCGTTGTTTCCTGCTGCTAGGTTGTGCACACATGATGCATGCCATTGCTATTGCTGGCTGCTAGCTAGCACCTGCTGCTACTGTTACACGAGTTATGTATCGCATATCGCCAACTTGAAATATATTAATGATCCATACCATAGGAGGATCCTCAAAACATGATTTTGGACTTTTAAAGCTTATACATTTTTCAATATTGTAACATTTTTACCCTTTTTAGGTCATTTTTTGTAATTTCCTTAAAATCCCTAATATCAACAATATATCACTAATATATCCCCTTTTGAATTAGCATTAGCACTTTTCCTCTTATAGTCCTTAATTTTAAAAATAGTTATCCATTTAAATAAGTATAAGACATGGTTTAGAACTTAAATGGAAATATTTATCCATTTAAATAGTTATTCTTAAAATTTTAATTATTTTAACCAGTTCTATCATTTTTGTCAGGCATGCCTCCGAAATGGACTATTTTTGGGGCATCGAAATTGTCGAAATCTGATGTTAAAACATGAGCATTTCCACGGCATGTCCTTGGCATGCCGGCAAAATGTACACTTGAAAATTTATCTAAACAACGTCAAAATCAACAATTTCGAACCTTGCTCCTAGCCGAGAGCCACATGGTAGTGCCACGTGGCCTGGTTGATTGTCGCGTGGCCTCCTTCCTAACACTCCCCCTCAAGTCAAGGCTAAGAGGACAATAACTTGGTCTTTAAACTTATGAGGCTAGATGCCCCATCACTCTTCTTCTTCGAGAGTCATGCTCTCGATCTTGTCTTTGGAAGAATCGACGGTGTAGTCTCTTGCGACCTCCGAAGTCGTTGCATCTATGGCAACCTCAATAGTCGCCGTAACGGCTGTCGTGATCTTCTCTTCACGAATCATGACCCGTATCTTCTCGAGATCCTCGGGAGTCAAGGAGTCCACCTATAAGGTTCTAGTAGCCCCACGTGGAGGCCTCCCAAACTTGTCCCAGCATCCTTCTTGTGGATGATTTATACGTCCACAACACTGACACTTGGGGTAGATGTGACCAAGGCCTCAGCCACGCCCTGCACTTGTCTCTAGGATTGTAAGTGCGAAGTTGTCGCCCTTGGGCATGAATTCTTCTTTTAGAATCTCCATCTTCTCAAGACAACAAAAGATGGTCTCAAGATCCTTCTCCCGTCGAATGCAAGAATCTGATCGCAAGCAACTCAATAATAGGGATGCAACCCCGACAAAAACTTGGCAAATTGCCAAACTACCCGTGTCTCCCCCTGCTTGTCGAAACACAAGGGCTCATAGATATCCAACTCATCGAATAGTGCCTCCATCTTCTCATAATATTTAGTCTAGGAAAGATCTCCCTGACTAATTGTCTATATACAGATATGTAGATCAGTAATATGGGAGTTGCTTGATTTTTGGGCGTACCTTTTCTCGAGGGCCATCCAAATCTCGTACGCACTCTTTTTATAGAGCATGTTCGAAGCAATGGAAGGGTACACCGAATTCATGAGCCAATTCATGATAATGTGATTCTCCTTCTCTTGCTTCTTGTCATCCTTCTGCTCTGGTGGCTCTTCAAGGAGAACGTTGAGTTTCTCCTGGCCTTCGACGAATATCTTTAAGGCACAAGCCCACAAGACATAGTTGGAGGCACCATACAACTTGATGGTTATCCCAGAGACAACCACCTTGCTTTCTCCAAGGACCAACGTGGCGTCGGTGACCCTGGTGGAGGCATCTGTCATCTTCTACGATCTTCTTTCTCCCCGTAAGGCACCAAATTTGTCAAGGAAGATTTTGTCGAAGACGGAAACCACACATGTGATCAAAAACATGCGCATGCCAAAAGAGCCTAGATCAAAGGCTTTGATACTATGTCAAGATTTGCGCACGTGAAGCGTGGAGGCTCCCTTAGTGTGTGGAAAAACAGTCCCACATGGGGGTTGTTCCACGTTAGAACACGAAGAGGAGCAACAACCACCAGTTGCTTGAGGATGGCCGATTGATGAAGGTGTCCGACTGCTATGGTGGCCGGCGGCTAGAAGAGAGAGAGAGGGTGGCCAGCTGCCTTGAGAGAAGAAAGGGAGAGGAGTTTGTGATGTGGGAAGAATTATTTCATTAACTCAAGAATTAAATACAATAGGAAGGCTCTCTTTTATAGATGAGAAAACATATCCTCTAAAAGAAGAAACAAATCATCTCCTAAATAAGAAAGAACAAATCCCAAACAAATCACTAAAACAACTTTCCCAAAAACATCAACTTAACAAATAAACAAAACTTGAGATTTAAGCAAAACCAAAACTAACTCTTGGACCATAGCCGTCGGCCCTAAAGGACTCCTGACCGACTACCACGTGGCACTTCCACGTAGCCTCCTTATTCCCAATAGTAACAAATAAAGAAGTTGTCGAAGATTAAGTGTTGGATCCATGTAATGCAGGATGAAATTGAAGCAATGCAATAAAAAGCACACCTGGATACTTATACCCTAGCTATCTCACAAGACTGTCGCCTGATCAAAGTGGGTCTACAAAATTAAACATAACTCTAATTGGGCAATAGATAAATTCAAAGCCCATCGAGTTGCTAAGGGTTTTCTAAAAAGTAGTTGCTACAAGCTCTAAAATGTAATGTGAAAAAGACTTCACTAAAACCTTTAGTCCACTTGTGAAAGTTGTTATTATTTGGATCATCATAAGCCTTTCTCTCTGTTGCAATTGGATCTTATATTAGCTCGATTTTAAGAACGATTTTCTCCATGGTGACCTACGCGAAAAATTATACATGGAACAAGTTGATGGCTCTACAGAAATGAATAAACCTGACCATGTTTGTAAACAACCATGATCCATTTATGGCCTCAAACAAGCTTCTTGCACCTAATTTTTTTCAATTTTGATAATGTTATGGTCAACCTAGGTTTCAACAAGTGTCTTCATAGATTATTCTCTATTTATCTATAGGGGAGGAGTCATGGTACTATTGTTGTATTTTTAGTTCTGACTAGTAGTTCCACCTCTCTCATCAACAAAGTAGAATTTGATCACTACTTTAGTATTAAAGACCTTAAACTCTTTGCTACTTTCTATGGATAGAAGTAAATAGATCCGTTGACAGATTGACCACGATACCACATAAGACTACTCTTGACTTGGTACATCACTTCAATTTCTAATATTGCAAGCCTGCCTTGAATCAAGCCCCATCACAACACAAATTATTTAAAGTAGGTACCCAAGTGATATCTAATCCTAGTGAGTATTATAGGAGTATGGTGGGAGCCCGTCAATACCTTGCTATCACCTATCCAGATATTACATTTGTTGTTAACCAAGTTTCCCAGTGCATGCATTCTCTAACTATCAATCACCTCAAACACATCAAGCATATTTTCCAGTGTGTAAAGGGAACCAATATGAGTGGACTTCGCTATAACATAGACTTCAAGTTAATGTATGGGGAGGAAGTCTACATTCAAACACTGTTTAGTCCGGCAATCCAGATTATGGCAGGTGGGTTACAAGATATTGTGTTTTTCTTGTGACAAATTCAAAATCTTGGAAAAGCAATAAGAAGAAAAGGGTGGCCACATTACAGAAGTTAAATATCATGCCCTTGCCTCAATGGTCAGTGAAGTTGCCTAGATTCATTCTCCTAAACAACTTGGGGATCCAGAACAAGTGCAGTACCATCCTTTCTGACAACTGCAGTGCTTGCACCTTGCAGTAAATGCTATTTTCCATGATCATTCCAAGCACATCCAAATCGACCTCAACTCCATTTAAAAAAATATACAACTAGCAAGGTTGCAGCTCAACATATTGCCACTGACAATCAAGTTGTTGATATATTTATGAGGCCAGGTGCTGTCAAGGTGTTCACTAAAATGAATGAATTGAGCACTTTTAAACCCCCTGTGTTCAGTTTGCAAGGGTTGATTGAATTATATATATTCATGTTTGTATAAGAAACTTCATGTTAATTTTGTAATTTATAGAGTCTGGGGGTCACTAAAATAAAACATCCCAAATGAAGATATAGGGCAGCAGATGGCATCTCAAACTATATTAATAAATTCTCTTCTCGTTCTTGTGGTTTTATTTTTACCAATTGCATGGGTCTACAAGAGAATAAAAAGATATAATTGTTGGAGAAGTAACTGTGGGCCTGAATAGAGGGTTGTGCAAGAGAAAGGTGAAGACTAGAAGCGGCAGTGGTGGTGGAAGTTGATGATGTGCGGGATGCAAGAGGGCAATGTATAATCTAAGAAAATTGGGAATGACATGATTAGGAGATCCGATGGGGCAAGTAGCAGTCAATGGAGTCAATGAGCTGGGAAGGTGGCATTAGGTTAGTGATGGTAGGAGCAATAAACCTTAGCTAGAATATTGGGGCAATGAGGGTTGCAGTCTTACAAGGACTGAGTCAATACGGGTGGCGGTGATAGGACTAAAGAGACAATAAGGCTTCCTATGGTGGCAGTGGAATTGGTGGTGGCAACGATGGAGGAGGTGAGTCAGTGGTGTTCAGGTAAAGTACAGGTGATGGATGCAATGGTAATAGCTGGAGGATGGCTAATAGGAGGCTCAAGAGGCTGTTGCTCGGTGGCAGTGGAGATATAGCCAGCTGATGGTTCGAAGATGGAAAAGCTAGTGATTGGAGAAAGATGTCTGTTAGGAGAAAGTGGGGGCAATGGCAAAAGGTGTTAGATAAGGTTGATCTCTAACCTTGCTTTAATACTAAGGTTTAGGGAAAAAAAGAGATAATACTAATGAGTGAGACACCTGTATGTATAATGGGGCCACCTCTAATGGGTAGCCAAACGGCCACCATCAATGCATCTACAAATGGTTTTGGTTTGTATTTTTCAACCAAACTTTAGGGATTTAGGCATCCTCGCAAAAGTAGGAAGTTTATGAAATTCCAACTTAAAACAGCACTCCTACCCCCTTTACCAATGGTGTCAAAAATGCCCTAGAGATTCAAGGATTGATCCCTCTTAATGAAGGGGGTAAGAGTTTCCAATTCCAATGAAATTTGAAATGTTTCTTTCTAAATATCAAATGGTTTGAATTCCCGAAGTTCTATGACAATATTGAATTTGTAACACAGATTACAAGACTCAGGCTAGTCTTTTAAACACCCCCATATTGCCCCTGTATGAATGTGATGATCAAATGCTTTTTGTGTTCCCTCCTGGTTTGTAGCTGGCATCCATCCACACAAGATTTCAAGTCTTTTCCAAATAGACGGATAGATGGTGGGAGGGCCCAAAGAAGAAATTATAGCGAGATGCAAATGGTGGAAGAAGTACAGGATACAGTACACAAAAGAACAAAGGCTATTAATACTCAAACATCAACTTATTATTCATAGTCTTGAATTCAGCATCTACAACGTCTTCTTAGTTTTTTTTTTTTAAGGAAAACAACATTTTCGTAGTTGAGCTCAATGTCAAATGCTTTTTAAAGTAGATGCACCAGGGTTTAAAATCCATTCTAGAACCTTTTAAAAGATGAACATGAATTATCTACCTGCCTCGGAGCAGGTCCAGCTGGGATATGTATCATCTTAGAAGTAACTTCAAGAACCCTACTGGAAGGAGGTTCTTCAGAAGAAGCGGTGCCCTTCTCAGGCCAAAGATGAAGTCTAACCCCAGAACAAGGAGCAAGGTTAGTTACAAATACAAAGTGTGACCTTCCATCAGAGCCCTGCATATGCAAGTGATTGTTAAACTTTTTTATTGAAGGAAGGTGATTGTTAAAACGACAATGTAACAATGGAAAGTGACAACTGCATCATTTCAATGTTCCATGCAGAGCAAAATTATGCATCAAATCAATCTTTCAAGCAACAAACTGTCTGTCCTAAGTAAACCTGAATAGCATGGATCATCTTAGAAGATAAATACCATGCATATTAAAAAACAAGAATCTGCCTAGGGATCTACGAAAAGTATGCCACATTGACACTGGAATTGTATGAGGAGATATCTCAAAAAGGATGTGTGATTAATTGACCAAAGGAGAAACATAATAACTATTGTGAATTGACTCTTACCACTTTCCTTATGTCCAACCATCTTCTCCTCCCATCCATTGCCAGAACAGTAACTATAGAAGATTGAATATACAGGTCTTTCTCAAGGACTTCATCAGCCCATTGAACAGATGTTGGACAAGATGAGTAGCTCCGAACTAAAAATAATGAGAAGAGAGGAACCGTTAGCTTAGAGTAATCTTCCTTGTAATATAACAATTGATAAGCCTAATCCAATCTGACAAAAATGTTGATGATAGAAGAAACTAGAGTGTTGTAATCAAAAAGCAAAAAAAAGGGAAAAATGGAAAATAGCAATTGCTGCAGTGAGGACAATTCCATAGACAACCAGGGAGAATCTATCCATTGTCATTTTCATCCAACCATCTAAAAATTCCCTCAGGGTTTTCAATACCCCCTTAATTATTTGAACAAGCAACACTATAGACTTGAGGGCTTTAATCGTAACTAAACTTCTAAGTTCTTAATGTTTGGTTTGCAGCGTTTTTCACATCCAGAATAATATGGAACTTGTGATTTTTTAGTTTCAAAGACAGAAAAGCAAAGCTATAAAAAGCAATACCAAAGTTTTCCCTTTGCCACAAAATTCAATTTCTTTTTGAACCGCTGCTGATATAGTTGACACATCTCCCTTTCTTATTTGATCAGCTGCCTCATGACAGAGGGGATCCTCTACCACGTCCTGGTGTAGCAGCAAGGGCAAAAGTATGGCCAGAGACCTCTATGGTAGGCAGGTGGACAGCAATCTTGCTCAATCTGCTGTAACTCTCCTCGAGAGGAAAGATCAGATAAAGTGAGAATTTGTGAGCAAGCTGCAGTAAGCTCTCCCAGCTCAAACAAGAAAAGTAAGACGACAATCTCCTTCTTGTACATCCTTTGAGAAGCACAAGTGCACACAAGTCTGCCAGCATTGTGCTTCTCCAATAGGCCCTTCATGCCTGAATAGTACTACGCCAGAGTACAACCCTCCTAGCATAACCATGTGGGCTCATGGAAGGTCTGAAACACACGGATTAAATTCTTGTCATGGGAATATGTCTCTCACAGACTGTCCCACATATCCTTTGTCGTGGAATAGTACATGATCTCATCTCCTATCCTGGGAATAATGTAATTCATTATCCAGGTATTGAACATTGCATTATCTTTATTCCAAGAGGCATTCTTCTTTGTCTTCTCTATAGGCTCTGGATGAAACAGGATGTGCTCCTTATCATGACCCCTTACAATCATGAGAAAAGTCTGTGACCACCAAGGATAGTTAGTTTCCTCCAACATCACCACGGGACCAAAAAACAGACTCTTGTATGTCCCAATCTCCACCATGGAGTCCGATGTCACCTCAGACGAACTTGATGACGTCATCTTGCCTTCACCCAAGTTCCAGAATCAATCGGGCTTCACCAGAGCATCCAATCAGCCAAGAACCGCGAGATCAAGGATCTGAAAAATTGATTTCAGATCATAGAAAAATTTGAAATCTGATTGTCAGGCATAGCGGTTACCTCCTAGGGCATCACAAACCCCAAGAGGTACTGCCTCTTCCTCTAATGTTCCCTAAGATGAAAGAAACCAAAGAAAGGAGAGCGATCGCACACCCCTACCTACACAATAACAACTCCAGCAGCAACACACAAGACTTAGATCAGCCCCGTGACCTGCAGCACGTGAAGATCCTGCATGCAGCAGTCACAAGAAGCTGCTGCTGTAGCAGCGGCGGCGGCAGCAACGCCGCCTAAGATTAAGAGGCAACACCACCTAGATCTGACGGCACAGCCTCGATCAGCACCCCTGCAGTGGCACAGGGGACCACCCAACGATTGTGCGACGAGGTGGGCATGGCCGTGCAACGACACAAGGCTCCAGGCAGCCCTGCAAGGGCGGCACTGCAGGGTCTAAACCTGAAGGAGAGGAGCCAGCAGCGCCTTCTAGGGTATAGCAGTTGGTGGTGACACCCTCGAAAGTGGGGGTTCGATGGTAGGTGTGGAGGCTAGGGTTTTGGTAGGATACCAAGCCCCAATCTAGGATCGTTGCTCTAATACCAAGTAAGAGAAAATCAACCAAGTGCTTTATTCTCTAACCCTACCTCTTAATATATAGAAGTGGAAAAAATATGATACAACCCACAAGAAAACAACAAATTAATAAAAAATACGACTCAAGACAAAACCAAATAAGTAAAGGCCATAGGGCCACAATATATTCAGTTGTAAATCGACTCCAACAATTATAACTCTCAATGCTTTTCTTCTTCAAAAAATATTCCACTTCTTTGCAACCACATGCAAAGATAGCATCCTGCTGCTCATAGGCACCCCTTCTTGCCCCTCAAAAGGGTTTGAAAAGCATCATTAGAATACTTCTCTGCTGACTCCCAACTTACCTGTCACCAAATCAACCTAGCCAACACAGATTTAAAGAACAAGCACTCTCCCCTCACCACCACCACCACCCCCCCCCCCCCACAAAAAACCCACACACACGCACGCATGCACTTTCCAAACACAAACACAAAAAGAAACTTCATCTTTGACTTCTATGGCATTTTCAGGTAACCGCTTTCCAACAGTGTTTGACAGTGACCTCCTGCTTATAAATGTCATCATTACCAACCTCTTCGTTACAGAAAAATTTCAAATACACACATTTGAAGAAGTCACCCAAATCTTCATCTTCAACCATGACAGTGGTTGCAGCTAACATTGCTTCCTAACAGAGATTCCTGATGCCTTCCTACTCATGAACATCACCACCAAACCCTTCATTATAAGTAAAAACACCAAGAATTTTACCTTTAATTTAGGGACCTGCAACACCCAGATCAATTTACAATGTCCCATGAAAGTACCATCTCCCAAGTTGTCTTCCCCATCAACAAAATTTTTCCACATTCTAACCTATATTTTTTTTTGAAAAGGTTATTTGATATAAATTATTTTAATTTAATTCTAATCACAAACCATACTTTGATCCTTTTTGTTTGAAAAGATCCATTCTCTGAATTTTGTAATGTAGTTGACAGAATGCTGATTGCTCAAACTCGTTACCATGTCAAGAAGGATCAAGAATCACATACAAGATGTTAGCAAAGAAGGCTGCAGTTGGTTCATATCCCTTCTCCAATAAAAAGTTGGCAGTATTCCACTTTGGAGCATTCTGCCAAATACAGCAAGCCTCTTAGGCGGGGTTGGCAATGTTGGTGCTGTTTCAAGGTTTACCATAACTAGGAGAGTATGTGCTACCTGTTGCACAATTACATTTATTGTCAATCTCAACAGCATGCAGATAGAAAAAACACCTGCACAGAAAGACGAACATCCGCTAAAATATACCTGTACAACAAGTTGGTTACACCATAAAATGGACTGATGATCCATCGAGAGCCACACATTCCTCACGCTTGAACTACCTACCATGAAACCATTGCTCAAAGGGACAATTCCTTCCAAGGAAGACAATTTTGTCCTAACCTGAAAATGCAAGGACTAAAAATGTTAAAATTAAAGAACAAATAATGCAGTTTTACCTTCAGGGATAAGACCAATTGGAATCATAAAATTTGATACATTGTACAAGAGGCGTACACAACTAAATTTAAAATTAAAAGCATGGCTGCAGATATCCTAGATATATGAACAAATTGTGTTAGTATATATTTTATATTTCTATTTTTTTTATTTTATGGCTGTTGGATTTGATTTGCTTCTTGGGGACTTTTATGTACTTCCACCATTTCGACTCTTTCTATATAAGAGAGTCCTAGGATTTCTAATAGAATCAAGTCATTTCAATTAATTTGGTATCAGAGCACCGGTCCTAGACCGTGACGCTAGGTATCCCACCATTCACAGTCTCCAAAACCCTAACCACCAAACCCTAATCCTCTCCTCCCTCGTGAGCGGCAGCAGCTCACGACGAAGCTCTGGCAACACGCTACAGCACATGCAGCGATGCTGCGGTGGTGCGGGTAACCCCCAACGGTGCTCACGCAGGGCTTGCGGCGGTGCTACAGCAAGGTTAGGGATTTTCTTGGCCTCCAGCGGTGCCACAGCAGTGCTGTGAGCCACTGTGGTAGCTCTGCGACGTTTTTCACAGCCTTCCTAAGTCTTGGCGGCGACACAACAACATCATGGGCTACTCACAACAATGCTGGGATCCCTTGGAGGTCGATCTGATCTCCGACGGTGGCGCAACAGCCCGCGTTGAGCCTGCAGCGGCGCTACAGGAGCACGATGGCAGCACAGTAGCCTACGGTTGAGCTTGCAGCGATGATGCATGTGCACTGTAGGCAACGCTACAGTACTCCGGTGGTGGCAGTTGGCGACGCAGATCGACAGAGAGGTGGTTTTCCGTGCTCCGATCCTTTTGCGGCGATTGAAAAGGGGTTTTGTATCCCGATCTAGGAACGTAAGCCCGTAATGCAGGTCTGAATTTGTCTAATTTCATATTTGTGGATGATTTCGTGATGAATATGGATTTCTTCATTAAGGAATTCGTTTCACTGGGTGTGATTGATGGATGCCTTTGGATCAATTCGTTTTATTGATTGATAAGGAGTTGTTTAGCTCCCTTTGGAGATGTTGAACTCACTGAGAATTGTTGAGTTCATGATGGAGGCCGCTATGGAAGCAGGACTAGTCAATCTTGATAGAGACCATTATGTCAGACAATGTCATCTAAATAGACAAGGAGGCCCTTCTACATAAGGTATGGGGCGCCAAGGTTAATATTGTTAGCAAAGTTTATTCCAAGTTTTAAGGTGGTATATAGCTATCTTCAGAACATTGATGTGGATAACAACTCTTCAGCCTCTATGCCTGCTACTCTGCCTAATACTGCTACTCTTGCGACCTTTGGGGGGAGAGGTGGTTGATCTGGCAGATGTGGACGTGGACGTGGACATGAGTATAATGGAGGCCATGCAGGGTGATCTCTCTCTTGTTGATTACTTCACCACTGCAGAGGGCCTATATGAAGAGTTGGTTGTGTTTTAGCCTACCAACTGTGACAAACATGCAACTGAATTCACGGAGAGGAAAACATACAAATTTCTTGATGGGTTGTTTTCCCGATAACAATCAGGTTTAAATATTGTTAGCAAAGTTTATTCCAAGTTTGGAGGTGGTATATAGCTATCTTCAGAACATTGAAGTGAAAAAGAAGTCTTATTTTATCAAGTCATTCCTATGTCTCTTTCTATATAGAGACAAGGGAAAAATAACACAATAATTCCAACAAGGAAAACAAGATAACAAACAGCCACTCACAATAACACGTAACTCAACACTGCCCCTCAGGTCGGAGTATATATATCCGCCATGCTCAACTATTTTCTAAACTTTTCAAACTAGGGGAGAAGCAGTGGCTTGGTAAAAACATCAGCAGTCTGGTCAGTGGAGGCACGACACGTAGCACCAAGTAAACCCTGCTAAAGCAAACTCCTGGTATAATAACAGTCCACTTCCACATGTTTCGTCCTCTCATGAAACATGGGATTATTAGCAATATATGTCACAGCCCGGTTATCACAATGCATCTCCATAGGCTCTTCAATTTCAACATGAAGATCTTTAACCAGAGATCTGATCCATATCATCTCAGCTGCAGTATAAGCCATAGCCATGTACTTGGACTCAGCACTAGAGAGTGAAACAACACCATGTTTCTTGCTCCTCCAGGCCACCAAATTTCCAGCCACAAATGTGTAAAAACCAGTAATAGACCGCCTGTCTCCCACGTCTGCTGCATAATTTGCATCAGAGTAAGCCACTACAGGCATAGAGCCCTTTTTCTTCTGGAATAGAATACCTCTACCTGGGCATCCCTTAATGTACCTCAACACTTGCATAACCGCCTACCAGTGAATATCAATGGGCTTGTCTAAAAACTGACTTAGCTTATCCACTGCAAGGCTGATGTCTGGCCTAGTGATGGTTAGATACAATAACTTCCCAACCAGTTGCCGATAGACCTTCTTGTCCTTTAGCTTCACTACATCTTCAAATAAGTGAACTTTAGGATCCATAGGAATGTTGGCTTCCTTGGATCCTAGCATGCTTGTCTCCTGAAGAATATCAAGTACATACTTCCTCTGAGACATCACTATGCCTTACTTACTCGTGGCGATCTCAATACGCAAAAAGTATCTCAGCTTCCCAAATCTTTCATGACAAACTGGCGAGCCAAATACTCCACCTGAGAAATACCATCTACATCATCACCTAAGGATAAGATCATCAACATATACCAATAAAGCCATGGTACCAATACTGATCTTCCCAACAAACAAGGAATGATCAGAAGAAAATATCTGCATCCCAAATATAGAGAGTGCCTCAGACAAACACTGAGACCAGGCTCGAGGGCTCTACTTAAGGCCATAAATAGCCTTACGAAATTTGCACACACTCCCCCTGAACTTCAAAATCAAGTGGCTGCTGTATGTATATCTCCTCCTCCAAGTCTCCATATAGAAAGGCATTTTTGACATCCAGCTGGTGAAGATGTCATCCATAATAAGCTGCAATAGGGACAAGAATACAGACCATGGAAAGTCATGCCACAAGAGAAAAGGTGTCAAAGAAATCCACCCCATAGGTCTAGGTGAATCCTTTGGCTACAAGGCAAACCTTATACCAAGAAATAAACCCATCAGGGTTGTATTTCAGGGCAAAGACCCATCTGACCCCAACCAAGTGTGTACAAAAAGGTAAACCAGACAACTTCGAGGTGCCTCTATCAGTAAGTGCAACATCTCTTCCATAGCCGCCTTCCAATATGAATGTAGGAGAGCCTGCTGATAGGAAGTAGGTATCTCCGCACTAGAGACTACAGCTGTAAAGGCATGAAACTCTGACCCAAGAGAACCTGCAGAAACAACACTACCATCAACATAATATTGTGCACAGGATCTCGAAGCCTTTCTGATAACAATGGGAATATCCTCATCTGTGGGCAGAGAAAGGGACCCTGAAGACACATGAACAGAAGAATCATCAGTATTGCCAATACATACTTGAGCAGAGGACGATGGTGGCTCAGTGGGAATTGAAGAAAAGGTGGGGTGTGTCTTCTCTCTGTAAGTAACTGGCAGCTGATATGTGGCATCCTTAAATGTCTTCTCCAAGGTTCGAAATGCCGATTTCGACGCCGTGCCGATGAAATTGCAAGTGTGCATTTCGTGGGCATGCCAAGGGCATGCCGGAGAAATGCCCGTTTTTCGATGGCAGATTTCGATGATTTCGATGGCTCGAAAAAATGCCATTTCGGAGGCACGCTGAGGGCATGCCGACAAAAATGGTAGAAGTGGTCAAAATGATATCAGTTTCAAGAAAATCGAATGTTGATTATTTAACAATAAGAGTGTTACATCATAATATTCATATACAACATGACCATACAATGTTAAAATTCAATAACGAGATGAAATATTCTTATCATGTTAAAAATACAGAAAATTTAATAATAGAAGAATACACAGAATTTAATAATCAAAGAATTTAAGAATGAAAGAATCAAAGTGTATAGTTTCAAAGTAAAAGTTACAACTGTAATGTCTTGATGTATGATGTATCGGAAGTCAGGACTTGAAACTTGAAAGACAGATTTCACCAGAACCAAGAGTGTCTTGCTGGATGCATATCCTTATCATGGGTACTATCATCACTTGATTGATACCATTGACTATTGTGTCGATGAATACTTTGAATGTATTCACAGTAATCCTTCCAAGACATATATGAATACATTGTCTGCTAATCCATTATATGCTGTTTATATTCATGTTCATTCATACTAACAAAAATCCCAAGACGGGGAAATCTACTATCTGTGTATGGTCTGTCACGCTGCCCACGTCAACGATTAGTTGCACGTGTTTGTGAGAATCCTGTTGTTCCTAGAATCATCTTGTGATGATTCTGATCTTGGCATTTGAGGGAGAGCTTGGGGTTGGAACTGCTGAGGAAAGTAGTTTTGGATCATACCATACTCATATGGGTAAGAATATTCACTCCCAGTCCTAGTCCCAGAAGTGTCAACATTTTCAGACTCAGCGTATGAATATGATGGATAGTTATATGAAGGTGGTGGTGGTGCAAATGATTGCGAGTAGAATGGTTGAGCATATGAAGATCCCGTCTCACGTGTTGTGTCGTATGATCCCATGTCATATCCAGATCCAGGTGCTGAAGAATCAAAAAATTGATCACTAATTCTCATGGAACCAATTGAGGAGCTCAAATCCTCCATGTAGGCATCATGACTTGGATATCCCTCGTAATCCATGGCTGGTGGACTTGGACTTGGAATATGTTCGCCATGGATATCGGTGTGTCGTTAGTCATATTCTGTAGCACCCTGAGTTTGCACTTGACCACCATGTCTCCCTCTGTCGGATGATCCTTCTGATCCAGATCCTTCTACCATTACAAATGCATCTGCATTTAAGCAATCATCTGAGTCATCCTTTGAGGTTGAAGTAGACCGTGATAACTGTCGTTCTTCATCCTCTTCATCCAGTACTCTTATAGGAAATGTATGACGACCAGATCTGACAATATGTCCTTCAACATCAGCACCCATTTTCTTTGATAGCTCTGGATCTGGCCTTCCCCTAACATCCATCACAGGTTCTCCTCCCAATGTCATTTTTTCCAACTTTCTAGCACATTATCTCCGGTTCGGAAAATGTAGGCCAGATCAATTGGATCGGTCATTTCCTTGTTTTTAAATCAAGCCCTCCTGAATGTGCCTCATTCGTAACCTTGTGTTGTAGTGGATATACACAAAGTCATTAAGCTTGTCAATTCCAAGCTTGTTTCTTCTTTTGGAATGGATAAGGTTAAATGTACTCCAATTTCTTTCACACCCACCAGCAGATGATGTTTGTGATAACACTTGAACAGCCACCTGCCGTAAATTTGGAGCTTCCGTTGCATACAAATTCCACCATTCCGCTGTAGGGAAACATATTCTAGTCAAAAATTTAATTTTATAGAGTAAATTATTATTAGTAAATATTAAAGGGATGTCGGTTATTACCAGGATGAGTGGCCTTAATAGCCTGCTGTGCCATATGCCTCCCAAAAGATCACATCCTTTCTCTAAATAATTTAATCTACAACATGTTGACATGAAGATGTCAAATATCGTCGATTAATATTTTATGGATCTTTTGTGATTACGTCCGTCCGTCGGTGACGTACTATGCAAATATTTAATTTGATAAATTTACAATTACATCCGTCGATGTTGTCTACTATGCAAATTGTTGATAAAAATTTTATGGATTTCTTACCCATTCTCCTCCACCACCAGATCCACCACCATCCACCACACAGTGCACACACCTTAATTCCCACCCCACCCGATTCATATTGGCCATTGCATCATGCCACCAGCCAGTGCAGGCACTGGCACCACACGACCTCCCGTTACCTTTTGTCCCCTTTCCCCTTCCCTCCAAAAGAGTCATCATTCGAGGAAATCCTAAACTTGTGGCGGCCACCCTCTACAGGGAGATGCTCCCCCACCTTCCCAGCAGGCAACTAGTCCACCACCAAGAAGATGAGAAGTTCCATAAGTAACGATGCAGGCTACAGCGTGAAGCAGCGACAGAGATGACAGTGACAGTGGCATTAGCGGAGCGGAAGAGATGGCAGTGGCAGTCTACAGCAAGCACACAGCATCGGCATCGGCATTTCTTAACAAGGTGGGCTGCATCGGCATCGGCACACGCCCTTGGTGGGAGTCCCTATATGTTAAGCATCCTACGGCATCGGTAGTGCTTGCCGACCCTATGGATATCTGCACAAGCACACAGCATCTCTTAACAAGGTGGGGCCCCCACTACACCCAAATCAAATAGCCCTCCCGCCTCGCCCACCCTCCCTCCCCACCCTCTATGTCCGCGGGGCCCCCGACCCTGCGGCTCCACCACCACCACCACCTTCCTCCCCATGTCCTCCTCCCACTCCATCCCTCCTCCCTGCCCCCACCTTCAGCTCTTCCTCTCCTCCTCCCCCAACCCCTTCCGCTCCCTCCACCTTCTCCTTCGCCCCAAACCCCCCGCCCTCGGCTGCGCCGAGCTCCACCTCGACCTCCCCCACCGCTGTCCCCCTCTGCCCCCCCTCCTCCCCACCCCGCCTCGACTTCTGCCTCTCTTGCCCCCTCCACACCCCCGACCACCTCTACCAATCCCCCTCCTCCCCTCCCCACGCCCTTGCCCTCGACGTCCACCGCGTCGAGCTCTTCTGCTTCACCTGCTGCGACCAGGTCACGACCCCGACTTCGAATCCGCCGTCCTCCTCGCCTCCATCCCCCTTCCCCCCACACCCCCCAAAAGGAGGCGACTGGTCGAGTTCCGCCCCTGGACCCCCACCCCCAGGGAGCAGCGCCTCCTCGACTGCTGCTCCAGCCCACTATGGTGCCCTGACACCGCCGCCGCCGAGTCGGGCCGCGGGGTCCCGTGGGGCCTCCGGGGGCTCAACAACCTTGGCAGCACCTGCTTCATGAACTCCGTACTGCAGACGCTGCTCCACACCCCGCCCCTGAGGAACTACTTCCTCAGCGACCGCCACAACCCCTACGTCTGCAGGCCGCAGCAGAGGAAGAAGGCGGGCGGCGAGGGCGACGACAAGAAGGTCGTGTGCCTCGTGTGCCATCTCGACGCGATCTACTCCGCGGTGTTCTCCGGTAGCCGCACGCCCTACAGCCCTGCCAAGTTCCTATACAGGTGAGGGGGACGAGGGAGAGTGACCATTTTGCCGGCGGCGGCACGGTGATATGCCGACCGGTATGGTTGGCATGCCGACCATACCGGTCGGCATGCCGCCGAAACGCCTGTTTTTCGACACTGACATCATATCGACATGGCTGTTCTTCAAAACTGGCCTTGCCGACGGCATGCCGTCGGCATTTAAATCCATGGACTCTTCTCATCAAGTGGTACAAGTCTAAAAGTGCCCACAGTATGATCTGTAGTAGATATACCACTACTATGAGAGAAATCCTCCAAGGCTATAGGAGGTACAGGCATAGGGGCAGCCACCTCTATCTCTCTCAACTGATGTCCTGAGATAGAAAAATAAGGGATCGACTCACGAAAAGTCACATCCGCACTCACAGTGTTTCTGGTGTATGGGATCAAAACAATTATATCCCTTCATGCGTAAGTATCACAAAAATACACACTTAACCGACCTTGGTGCCAACTTGTCACAACCAAGCCCAAAGAGATGTATAAATGCTACACACCCAAAGGTCTTTGGTGGCACAAGAAATAAATCAGCATCAAGATATAAGATACTCCATGGAATCTACTCATGTAACACAGAGGAAGGGAGCCTTTTAATGAGATAACACACACAGTAAGAACCGCATCTCTCCAGTAACTATGCAGAACACTATTCTAGATAAGTAAAGCTCTAACTGTATCCAGAATGTGACAATGTTTCCTTTCAGCTATCACATTCTGCTGTGATGTATGAGGATATGATGTCTGATGCACAATACCCAATGATCCATACAAATCGGCTAGTTTCTTTGTGCAAAATTCTAATGCATTATATGTTCTAATTTTCTTAATGCATACACCAAATTGATTTTTTACAAACAGCACAAATTGCTAAATCAAAGAGCCAGCTTCCGATTTATTCCTCATCAAAAAGGTCCATGATAAGTAAGAAAAATCATCCACAAATAACAGATAATATCTAAAATTCTAGCAGTCTGCCACACAGCTAGGACCCCAGACATCACAATGCAGTAAATCAAAATAAACAGAACTAGTAGACTAGATAGATGCTGGAAAATTGGTACAATGATGCTTTCCCAGTTGACATGCATCGCACTGAATCTTCATGGCGGGAGGCAAGTGAGGGATGACACGGTGTAACTTTTCTAGTGAAGGATGACCTAGTCTTCTGTGTAGTCGTCTGACAGGTTGCAGCAACTGAACTCTGAACTAGCCGATACACATCCCTCTCCTCATGACCACCACCAATCGTCCTCTACGTCATGTGGTCCTGAAAAGTGCATCCAACAGCGTCAAAAATCTCATGACAATTCAACTGCTTAATAATAGAACTAATAGAAAGCAGTTGCATTGCCATATCCGGCACATAATACACATCATCAAGATGCATAGAGGGTGTAACAGATACCCCTCCCTTACAACGAATAGGGGCATGTCTACCATCTACCAGTTGTACTGAATGTTCATGTGCTGTCTTCTGTAATTCCCTAAAGCACTTGGAATTTCCTGTCAAATGATCAGAGGCACCTGGATCAATCAAGCTTGACCCTTTTGTACCTGATGCAGATGCATAGGCTGCAGTGCTAGAGGATTGAGGCTGCTCATGGCTCAATTGTGCTAGCTGCTGCACAATTGCATCATAGTCTGCCTCTACAAAGGATACTGCCTCAATGCTTACACCTAGAGAGGTTGTAACAGAGGCCTGGTTGGCCACAGTAGGACAGCCAAGCTTACTCCAACACTTAGCCTCAACATGGCCAAGCCTGCTACAGAAAGAACATGTAGGCTTGCCACGACCACCATCAGTTCGGCCTTTGCCTTTGCCACGAAAGAATCCTCCACAACTACCACAAGTGCTAACAACAGCATGAGTCGAAGATGTATTGGTGACAACTGCATCATGAGTAGGCTGAATTTGCATCCTACTCGACCTTCTATAAATTTCCTCAATACAAGGAAGCTCAGAGAGAGTCAGAATTTGTGAACAAGCCGCAAAATAGTAATCAATCAGCCCTGCTACGAACATGTGGGGTGCAAACTCCTTCCTATGGTCCCTGCATGTAGTAGAAGTACACATCAATCTACATGCATTATATTTCTCCAATAACCCCTTCATAGTGGAGTAATACTGAGACAAACTTATCTCCTCCTGCTCGAGATGGTATAAATCATAGTGGATCGGAAATACTTGAGTTGCATTGAACTCATGTGAATAAGCTATCTTCAAGTCATCCCACATCTCTTTGGCAAAACTGTAGTACATAACCTCATCGCCAATCCTTGGAATAACCCTATTCAAGATCCAGGCTCTCACCATAATATCATCCCGATTCCAAGTTGCGTATTTTATTATTTTCTACTCCGATGGTGCTTCCATAAGCACATGCTTCTTATCATGGCCTTCCACAGTGACAAAGAAGGTTTGAGACCAACGGGGGTAATTGGTTACATCCAATTTTGTAATCGGAGCAAAGAAGGGGTTCTTGTACACCCCACTTCTGTACTCTATCCTGAAGATAGAAGCATCTGATGCAGACATGGTAAGCCCAAACAACAGATCTGAAGTCCCAGATTAAATACCAACAACTTGAGGAATACACACCCCGCAATCCATAGACAAAATATCCAACACTTCACTAAGGAACACACACCCCAAGAATCAATCAATCAGGGGAATATACACCCCAAGGAAAAACATTTCATAACAGGGAATACACACCCCAAATCAGATCAAGAGATCAAAAAAGGTCATACCAACCATAGGAAGGTTCTTGCTTCAAATCTTCATCCCTCAATATCCAAGAACCTGCCTACGGAGTTCTTGGAGACACTGATCCTTCTCTCCAACGACCTGAGTGGTAGCAAAACGAGGAGAGAACAACAATAGCTGCGATGCGCTACGGCGACACTTCGACTGCAGCAGTGGCGACAGTCGGCGATGCTATTACTGTTGCGGCGACAATCCGACACCGACGGTGGCAACGGTGGCTCCCGACGAAAGGGCTTAAGGTAGGGTTAAGGTTCTTTTTAGTGGAGACCACAACCTAATGCTCTGATACCAAGTTGAAGTGAAAAAGAAGTCTTATTTTACCAAGTTGTCCCTATGTCTCTTTATATAGAGAGAGATAAGGAAAAAATAACACAATAAGTTCAACAAGGAAAACAAGATAATAAATAGCCCCTCACAATAACACATAACTCAACAGTATATGGAGCACGAATCAGGGTGATCTCTCTCTTGTTGATTACTTCACCACTGTAGAGGGCCTATATGAAGAGTTGGTTGTGTTTTATCCTGCCAGCTATGACAAACATGTAACTGAATGCATTGAATGGCAAACATACAAATTTCTTGATGGGTTGTTTTCCCGATACCAATCTGCCAGGGTTAAATATTATTAGCAAAGTTTATTGCAAGTTTGGAGGTGGTATATAGCTATCTTCATAACATTGATGCAGATAACAACTCTTCAGCCTCTATGCCTGCTACTCTACCTAATACTGCTACTCTTGCAACCTTTGGGGGGAGAGCCGGTTGATCTGGCGGACGTGGACATGGACGTGGGCATAATGGCGGTCGTGTCAAAGATCCTATCTACCATGTGTTCACTACCAAAAGATCAATCATCCCTCGAATCAATGCTGGGAGAAGTTTGGGAGGCCAACATGGGCCAACCAAACTTATGCTATTACTAAACAGAGACTACTCTTGATCTAATTGTTGGCTTTCCATTTACTACTAATGAATTGGATCTTCTTCGTTATTTCCTAAGTTGGCCAAACTCTTTTAATACTACCTTGGCCACAGGTACCACAGCACATGCCAACTACTCATGTATATCTGATTGGATTATTAACTCTAGTGCCTCTAATGATTTAAGTAAGGGTGCCAATCTTACTTCTTAGAGACTCTCCCACTATTACCTCCGTTCATTTGGCGAATGGTAGCATGTCACCTATTACTTCAGTTAGAAATGTTCAATTTTCCCCCTAACTACAGATTTCATATGTTTATTGTGCCCTGAATTTTCTCTTAATTTGTTACCTATGAGTCAAATCCACAAGCAATTGAAATGTCAAACTATATTTGATGAGAATTATTGTTATTTTCAGGACATCCAAATGAAGCAAACGATTAGTGGGGGCTATGAGCCTCGTGAGTTGTATTACCTAGACATTCCCACTATCTTTGTTGGTGCTACTTCTATCACCTCCAACCCTCTATCGTGGCATTCCAGACTTGGCCATCCATCTCTTCCCAAGCTACAACAAATCTATCCAAATATTCCTATTACTACCACCTTTGACTGTGACGCATGCCAACTTCAGAAACATCATAGACGTGCCTTTCCTTCTCGTATGGGTCGTTAATGTGCTTCTGTTTTGGAGCAAGTCTATTGTAATGTCTGTGGTTCGTGTATATGGCTACCATGTCTAGGCATAAGTATTTTGTTGTTTTCGTTGATAACTTCAGTCATGCATCTCAAATTTTTTTGTTGAAAGACATCCGAATTACTTGCTATAATAAAGAAATTCTTTTTGAAGGTGCAAAATACTTTCTTTAGCAAAGTGTTTCAAATCTAATAATGCTCTTAAGTTTGTTTAGCATACCTAGAGAATTTTTCTTGAAGAAAATAAGATCCTTCATCAGACCTCGCACCCCCATACTTCTTAGCAAAATGGGGTTGCAACGTGGAAGCTGCACCACATTCATAACATTGCCAGGACACTTCTTATCTCCATGGGCTTCCTAAAACATTCTAAGGTGATGCTATTCTTACCAACTACTTGATTAATCATGCGCCATCTTCTGTTTTGGGAGGTGATATTCCGTTTCAACCATTATTTCCTAATAAGGATGTATTTCCGTTGCCACTCCGGATATTTGATTGTGTTGGATTTGTTCACAATTTTAGAAGTCTAGATAAGTTGTCTCCTAGGGCTACTAAATGTGTCTTCCTTGGCTAATCCCACACATAGAAAAGGTATCTTTGCTATAATTAAGTTGGCAGGTGTTATCACATATGTGCTGATGTGACCTTTTTTGAGAGGGTTCCATACTTTTCTCCTAAGGGACAGATCGCACGGTTACAATCTCAGGTTTTCCAGCATGGAGAGCCACCACCACCACATACATCGGCCCGTATGCCTATTCCTGTCCCATATGTTGGTCCAAGTTCAAGTTCCACTGATGATGCAACTCCACCAATCCCTGCTCTGGATGTTCCTACCCCCCTGATGGAGGGCCACAGTGAGGGTGATTACAGACGCCTACTGGTCTGAGGAAGGCAATGAGATCATATACTTTGCACTCACTTCGACTGCCCATTTAAACTTGTATGTGCAATAATTTTCTCAGGCACTTTGCAGTACTATCATTCCCAAGAATTACTATGAGGCATCTCAGGATCCTAAATGGGTGGCAACCATGAACACAGAGATGGAGACACTTAATTCCCGTTAGACCTGGGATGTGGTGCCAACCCCTGATGATGCGAAAGTGGTGGATTACAAACAGGTCTACACAGTAAAATACCTTGTTGATGGTCAAATTAACAGGTTCAAGGCTCATCTTGTGGCAAAAGGTTTCACACAAACATATTGTGTGGATTTCTTTGACCTTCTCTCCAGTAGCACATGTCAAGTCTATTTGTGTGATCCTCTCGATGGCAATTAATTTGGATTGGCTATTGTATCACCTAAACATTGAAAATACTTCCCTATGTGGTGATCTACATAAGGAAGTCTATAAGCGTCAACCTCCAGGCTATGAGGTTGAGGAGTATGTATGCAAATTGAAGAAGGCGATCTGTGCCCTAAAACAAAGTCCCAGGATATGGTTTGATTGACTAAGTGCTGAAGTGATGAAAGTTGGGTTCAAGAAGTCTACATCTAGCCATTCTATTTTCATCCAAAAGACAATAGCTGGGCCATTTATGTCGAAGATATGATATTGACAAGAGATTATGTAGATGGCATCAGGAGGTGAAGAAATTCCTGCAAAGATCATTCCTTACAGAGGATCTTGGAGATCTCCATTATTTTCTGGGCATAAAGGTTGTTAGGGGCAAAGATGCAATGTCACTCACAAAGAAAGTATGCACTTGAGAGTTGAGATTTTGGAACAGGCAGGACTTCTTGGGGTTAAGTCATCCATTATACGTGTTGAACAGAAAGAGAAGCATAATGTGACAGAGGACACTCCTTTCGAGGACATGCACAGATATCAGAGTGTGGTTGGTAAGTTGCTCTATCTTGCCATTATGTGTCAAAATATTAGTTTTTCAATGACTAGAGCCAATCAGTTTATGGAAAAACCATGTTATAGTCATTAGAATAATGCGTGTTTGATTCTACGATACTTGAAGGGATGCCTTGGTAAATGGTTGTTCTACCAAAAGAATGGTTATATGGAGTTATCTTCATATTCCGATGTTGACTATGCAAGGTCAGCAGAGGGCATGCAATCTACCACAAGATTTGCAGTCTTTCTTGGAGGCAATCTAGTTTTGTGGCATAGTAAGAACCAGGCAATGGTAGCAAGATTTAGTGCAGAAGAAAAGTATAGAGCCATGGCCCACACAACTTGTGAAGTTATGTGGATTACCTCCTTTCAGGCTGATTTAGACAAACCAATGAAGAGTCTTGTTCCTATCTATTGTGATAACAAATCTACCACCTACATAGCCTCAAATCTCATCTTTCATGAGAGGATGAAGCACATCGAGGTTGATTGTCACTTCATACTTAATTTTATGCTAGAAGGGGCGATTGATAGACCACATATCTATACAGAGTTACAGCTAGTGGATATATTCACCAAGACGCTCCCACAAAAATAGCACAACTTCATTTTTGACAAGTTGGGACTCAAAGATATCTAAGTCTCAACTTAAGGGGGAGTGTTGGTGTTTAGGTCATTACTTTGGCTATTTCTATTTTTTTGTGTCCCAATTATTAACCTTCTTTATTATGCTGGACTATTCATGTAATTTGAACATGCCTCTTCTCAATAAAAGAGAAGTTAGAGTTTCTTATTCTAATAAGACATTTCACTTTTCCTCTTAACACTCTTTTCGCAATCAGCACAAAAGCTTCCAACTTTGTTTCTTTTATTGTCATGATGTCCACTCCCTACTCCAAAGCATAGCGTAGCAAAGAACCTCTCTAGCCTAGGCTCTGAAGGCCCCTGACATTCCATGAAAGAATGTTAACCATAACATGACGAAACACCCCCCTTAGCCAATGACGAGGATGTCCGTCGAGCCCCAACCACAAGGGCCATTGTCGCATCCACAACCCTTGCCTCCCTCCTCAAGCTTACCACGCCCTTCTTCTTGTCAATAGGTTGCCTCCGCCAAGTCCTACCTTTATAAGCAGGCCACTATACCTGCTCTGGATCCGTAAATGGATCTAAACCCCTCCTAAGAAAGGCACAACATATCGGATGGCAGTGCACCCCTCTCGTACAAATCCGATCCCACCTTGGGTGCCACGTTATCCCATATTTGAATAGTTAGCTGGGAATGGGATTTTTTCAAATTTTCCAAGGGAGACGTCCTCTTTCCTGAAACAGCTCGCTAACTTCCGCTACTCTCCTGTTGAAATTGTAGGACCAAAATTTGGCGTGTGGACTTGGGTTGTCCCTCCGCCAAAGCAGGCACCTTGGACAATGGCTTTGCCACCACCATGTCCGATAAGACCGCAATCAAAGCTTTAGCTTACATTCTCAGCTTTCTCCCCACTTCCTCCAAGCACAAGTGGAGGAGCCACACCAACCCTCAAAACAAGCTTCTCTAGGATTGTTCATCCATTTGCGGCCTCCACCACAGCAACCATCTTGCGAAGATCCAAGGAAAACAATGAAACATGATCGCACGCCTGCAGCCTTCCAAAAGAACTGACCACCACTTCAATTGTCTATACGGACCGTAGGTGAAGGGGAATCAACAACAACTAAGCATTTTCCCACACTAAGTGAGGTCGGCTATATGGATTCTTTGCCTCCACACAGAACGATTTTCAACCATAAGAGCCTTTGTCAGTGGTCGAACACCCGAAGCACCATCAATAATTAACGAACATCACCATTGCACTACACCACTCCTAACCAACATCGTGCAAAAACATAAGAACTTAGTAACGCTCGCATCCTCCAACAAAAGTAAGAGCTTCCGATCATCAATAATGACCACATGAAGACCCACCGCATTCCTATACACATTAATCAAAGCCTCATGCACCTCCACCAATATTGGTCTCCCTTTAATAACCTCCCCTACCAAAGTGGAATCCTTAAAGGCACTAACCTTCTTCAAATCCGCACTCCAAAGCACCTCAACCTCCATCGCAAGGGCACCTAATGGCAATGGAGGCAAGGGACGTGGCAACTCCTTAACCTTCACCAGCCTTGGGCAAGAGTCCCTCTGATGATCCACCCCCTTACATGCCAACAAGTCATGGTAATCAATGTCCAGATGCCCTCTCCCCCTATCACCTAAAGCAACAAGTCCACCAGCAATTCTTGACAACCCCCCAACCCCTAGTCCTCCAACTCTCCACCATCGTCTCTCTCTCTCTCTCTCTCTCTCTCTCTCTCTCTCTCTCTCTTATTGATTCTTTTTTTGCAAACATTAGCTAATGAAGGGCAGCCCGATGCACGAATCTCCTGCCATGCGCAGGGTTCGAGGAAGGGTCAAACTACTTTAGATCTATTGTAGGCAACCTTACCCTGCTTTCTTCACAGCAGGTTGTTTCAATGACTCGAACCCGCAACCTCCAGGTCACATGGCGACAACTTTACTATTACACCAAGACTCCCCTTCAAAAACATTAGCTTTTTTTTTCTTTCAAACATTAGCCATTAGAAAAATTAACTCTAATAGGATTTTAGATTATTTACGCAAGAATGGAGAATTGCATTATGAAACGCCGTGTTTATTACAATGAATTTTGGATTAATTATAGGGACATGGCAGAAAACTAAGGAGATCTACATTTGTACTCAGAATGTAAAAGTATTTTGTGTGATGGTTTTTCTTTCAATCTGGATCTATACTAAGAAGTGTTTGTTGGGGCCACTTACCCCAAGACCCTAAAAAAATTTAAACGAGTTCAATGACATTCTGAACCCATATACACAACTAGAAATTCATTTTATCCATCATTTGGAATGGTTGTTTCAAAACAAGAACCAGAATAATCCAACACCAAAAATCCTTCATATAGAACAATATCCTCAATCATCTTTTGCAGACCTTTAACTTCAATGATTCCTAACCTGCAGCACTAATTCATATCATGTTGGAAGAAGAAAAAAGCCCCAACTTTATTATGAATCCTCTTATTATAAAGAGGATTAATAAGGGAAGAATTGCATTATGCCCAAAGAGAAATAAGAAATACACAAAGAGAATCAACAGATAACACACACTTAAATAAAAAATAAACGCCGAGAATCAAGAAAAACACATTTTATTTAAGTGTGGACCTTGCTAATATCATTTTATCCTTTCTCTACTAGCTAACCCCACCATAATGCAACTTATCTCGAGTGAGAACCAGAAACATAATCAGCAAGGAGACCTTGACATGAGCAAATAAGACCAACTAATTCCTCACTTTGTAGGCATGAAAATTTTAAATATTGAATGTTAGGACCAAGTATTCCCATGAAAGTTAGCTCATTTGGATCCAGGTTCATATGATTAGTATGAATCTAAATGAAGGCGAAAGACACCACTTATGTACGAAAAAGGTTGATTTTGCTTTCAATTGCTCCAAATGAGTTGCAAATTGGAAACCTAAACATGAATCAAATTGTGGGTCAAAGAACTTCAACAATTTGGATGAGTGGGAGAGTAGTTGGACTAGCTCAACATTGCTGGCTTGCATGAAATGTGGTCAAGAACTTCTTTAGAAGCAAAAATCCCAAGTTCAATGATTAAAGGAAAGCAACAGAAATAACAAATGTTATATTTGAAATGCACATGTTCATTCCCAGAGGCAACTAAAAAAATCCTAAAGCAATTAACCAAAACCAACCTGGTAATCATGAATTCCTCCAGCAATAGAAATAACAATAACACTTGAGAGCCTTGGGCTGGACAACCAACGACCAGAATTATCTATCTGCATCTCATACCCTTTTCTCCATTTTGCATTTACTTGGGAAAAGAAATCGCCAAGAGATGGCTGCAATGCTACAGGAGGTGACCTGAATAAGTAACCAATATCGTCAAAAAATATATATAAAAGTTAAAATATTAAAAGAAAAATTGGCTACAACTAAATATGCAAATAGCCCTTACTGGTGTGGACTAGAAAGTGTGATAACAGTTTCAACTGAGGATTTCCTTAAAAGGGGATGAACAATAGCAGCTCTAGCAACAAAACCACCCATAGAATGCCCTACTACGATTACGCTGGTCGGAACACTTCCAGAGACATCACCACCTTCTTTGGACAGAATATCATGATTTTCTTTGTATAGGTCCAGGATCTACAGAGAGACAATAGAATTAACATATATCATATATTGAAAAACCAATGAATTTAGTGGACAAAGAACAAAGCTTATAGATGTTAAAGGATTGAAGACCATCCATATGCAGCATTCTATAGATGACTTCCTATCAGCATGCATACAATTATTCCCTGAAGGGTGCAAACTGTGATCTACAAATAAAAACTCCATTTAAAGTGTTCCCATATGTGTAAACATGACAAGACAAAGTTTGGTCGTGCTCTTCAAAGTTTATTTAAATAGAGGAAAACACAAAATGACATGAAGCAAAGCCATTTTAGAAAATCGAGCGGCAAGGAACCAATCAAATGATATATGAAGTGAAACTTGAAACTAAGCTCCATTTATCTAGAAAATCATGCATATGTTAAAAATAAGGAACAAAATCATTTATCTCATCATTTGGAAATGGTAGAGTGTTTTCAATTGTTTTCAAAATGAATACTACTCCCCAGGGAGAAAACCAACCTATCAGATGAAATCAGATTTAGCCAAATCTTACTATGGAGTTTTGGAGGTTAGCAAGCTTCTCCAAATATCCAAGATCATTGGGCAAGAATAAAAAGAACAAGCTCCAGCGAGTCTTCTTTTAATTTTTCTTATTTTGGATCTTTGGGTGAGTGGTTTTGGTCTGTGGCAGTGGTGAATTGTTGTGACGATTTTGGATTTGGAATTGACTGGGAAACACCTGGATCCTTTTTCCTACAATTTTGAGGTTGTACAACCTCTCTTCGCAATAAAATTTTGGGATGGTTACTTTCTCTTAGCCATCCTTCTCTCAAAAAATAATTTCTTCATTGCCTTTCACAATCAGAATCAAAAATTTTCCCCTTTTTTTTGAAGAATTTTCCCTTATTCCGCAACCATTAAATGCCTAATGTTCCTAGATTTACTAAATCAACTATAAACAACATGAACTTCAAGTAAGTTTTTCATCTTGTTAACAAAATACTTCCGATGGAACTCTTTTAAGAAAATAATTTCTTAAAGAACATTTCATATCATAATTAGATATTAAGATATCTTGGGGAGATTATTTTAAATACGTGGACATTTAAATAAGTATTGTAATTTGCAAGGATGAAGAGATGCTCAAGGATCGGCTGGAGGGAGGCTGATATCTCCTTTGTCATAGGCAAGGGGGAGCTTCTAGTGGGCCAAGAGTGGCCTTCAAAGGCCATTCTCAAGCTTGGTAGGTCCTCTTGTGTCATCTCCTTTAAGTCAGTCAGTGGGAGGAATTCATCGCACCACACTTTTGCTGAGGTCGTGGCTGGCGATTCTTCAGCGGCCATAGCTCATCAAGGAAGATCTTTCTCCAAATTTGGAAGCCGATAATCAAGGGCGAAGAATGTGTGGATTCGAAATTCAAATCCAATGGGCCGGTTCAGCTTCCCAATTCTGACACCGAATTTCATGGAAAGGAGGTTCTTGCACTATTTCCAAATAGGAATACCCCCTTAAGGATTGATTGCAATGTTGTTGCAGGATTCGAGGAAGATGTTACAGTGGCTGCGCTTGAGAATGGTGTGGCCAATCCAAATGTTTATTGCAACAAGACACAAGGTACCTCCAAATCCTAAAACGAGTCCAAAGTTGGTGAGTTTCGATCTTCGTCTATTCCTGATCAGGTCCATTTTGAACTCGAATACCCATCTTTGCTTTTTGCATCTAGCCCTGTTGGTCTATCCTTTGCTTTTGATATTCAGGATGATTCAATGGTACCCCCTCTCTTTGGGTCCATCTTTCAATCTGTTGATTGGTTGCCGACGACGAAGTAGACTCGAGTGCCCCCATCGCTGTTAGAGCTCGTGGTGCCAATGGGGTTTCCTAGCACGAGAACCTCTTACATTGGGATCGTAGGAGTCCATGTCTATGGAGCACGATGAGATGTCCCACTCAACTGATGGTTTGAATTGCGTACACCGCGCCAATGGTGAGACGGGCAATCACTAGATACTCAGGCAATCCTCTTTGTCAAGTAGGGGATTAAGCTCTTCCAAGCCCATATAGATGAAGCAAGGGTTGTTATTTCAAACATGTTACAAGAGGAAGATGCTCAAGAAGAAATCGGAAGCCAACTCATCAACTCCAGTTGGGAGCCATGACTGCGGGTGGGAGCCACAACATCTCTAAAGTGGATCTAAGGGTGGCACGGGTTTTGAAGGTGAAGAAGTTGACCTATACGGGTGGACTTGGGCACCTTGTTAGATCTGATGGTTAGCGTCCTGACTTGGAACATCATGGGCCTATGAGATATGGCACATAGGTCTATTTTGTGGAGGTATAGTGGCGAGTAGATTTTGCTTTGCTACAAGAGACACACTTGGAGGCTCTGGATCCTTTTTTTGAAAAGGAGTCTCTACAAGGACCGGTTCTTTAAGGTGTTAAAGGTCAAGTCAGAGGGGAGGTTCGAAGGTCAAATCATCATGTGGAACGATGATAGCTTCCAGCTGGCATCCTCCTTACTCGCTTCCAAAGTGGCTACAAGGCTCTTTACTTGGACCTCAAATGGGACCACTTGGATTGTTTCGTGCATTTATGGATCGTGCGACAAAGCGTCCAAGCCGATGTTATGGGAGGAGTTGAACTAGGCATCAGATCTCACTGATGGTCAGTCGTGGTTGGTAGGAGGGGACTTCAACGTCACCCTCTCTACTACAAACAAGCCTGATGGCAGGATGAATGGACCAACCACTGACTTTCACCATGTGGTAGATGACCTTGAGCTACTCCATCTCCAAATTTCTAGTGCTATGTATACGTGGAAGAATGGCCTGGGCTCCAGCATCCAAGATTGATCAATTCCTTTATACTGTGACATTGGCTAAAGCTTATAAGGGGGTGGCTATCTTGGCCAAGGAGAGGTCATTCTCTGATAACACTCCTTTACTATGAGGCAGTGGTGAGGGGGGGTCCTTTTCATCATACTTCAAGTTCCATAAGTCTTAGCCGTCGGAACCGGGATTCTGGGATGTTGATTGGATACAAGAAGGATGTGCAGCTGAGGCATGAATAAGGTAGGAAGGGCGTTGTTGAGGTTATTGCTCAGCTTGACAGAAAGAAAGGTAGCGGTCAATTGGGGCCAAACGACCCTTAGAAGAGAGATGCAGATTGCACACCAGGGTAAGGGAAGAGGATCTAAAGAGGGAGATGGACCGAAGACAAAAATCTAGGTAACTTTAGCTCAAAGAGGGGATTTCCAACACCAGGTTTTTCTATATGTCAGCAAGCGCAAGAGGACAAATTAGGTTACTTCCGTGCGTGTCGATGACTTAGTGTTAGACCAAAAATCGCAAATTTGTGTTGTTCAGGTGCACTTTCACAAGTTCACCATGAGGAGACCCATGAGGGGGTAGAGGCTTGGTTCTTAAATTACTTGCAAGATCTAAACGTCTACACTAGAGGGGGGTGAATAGTGTATGATATAAAAATAATGCCAAATTAAAAACCAATCCACAATAAAGAGACAAGTACATCTCGATTTATAGTGGAAACCATTTCGAGTAAAAATCACTACTTAAACCTCCCAGCTTAGAATTTTCTTGACTAGGCAACAGCTAGTTAATCCACTATCCGCACCACTTGAACGAGGGTGGCACAGCCCTTTACAATCCACTTCTCTTAAACCTACTAAGAGAAATCAAAAAACTCTGGAACCCCAGCAAGATGGGTCCCAATCCAACTAGAAAATAAAATGACAAAATATAATATATGGAACCTAAAAAAATATAAATAGCAAACTAGGCTTTTCTTAAGGCATAGAACGACGTGCTTTGAAGAAAGAACGTTGGAAATGACACACAAGCACAATAGCCTTTTTGAGATAAAAGAGAGATAGAGCATTAAAGCACTTTTTCCTATAAGTGGCTTTTTGAGTTATGTTTTTGAAATGATTGTTGTTTAGCCCTATTAATAGGTAAAAATGAGTCAATTGATCAATTTCAACTTTGATCGATCAATTAATTCATGGATTGGTCGATCTTTTAGCACGGAAAACATATTTAAATTTTAAGTACATTTGGTTGATCAATCTTCCTATATTGATCGATCAATTGAGTTGATCTATCAATCCTATTATTTTAGTCAATCAATTGATAATTGTACTTAGTCGCAAAAAGATGTTACTCTAATAGCTAACGACTTAGAAAAGCGTAAAAGCATTTCTCAGGTTCCTTACACAATTTCTAGACTCAAGACACTTAAAGTAAAAGATACATCGACTCTGGTGATAGAAAATGGGAGGCATTATTATTGACCTCAAGAAACATATGAAGGGTGTTGGTCCCTTTATATAAAGAGGGCCAACACAACAACCAAATATAATCAAATCTAAATGTAGCAATAATAAAACCATTAACAAGGGATAAAAACAAAAGTTTTCTAACTTATCCTAATTAATTTCCTAAATTCTAACACTCCCCCCCAAGTTGGAGCGTATAACATCCAACTTGAAAAAGTCACAGCAAGGCAAAGCTCCCCCCGAATGTAGGGAGTCGAAGAGTAGATGGCGGCCATAGTAGAATAGCAACCGCAGGAGAGAAGCAACAGTGGTTAGGTAGTACTAGCAGTAGAAAATTGGAGAGGTCCGTGGCAGAAGTAGCAGTCGCAATTAACAGTAGCAACGGTAAATCGAAGAGGACTATAGTAGTAGTAGTCGCAATCGGCAGTAATAAGGTTGTAGTAGGAGTACTAGCTAGAAGGCAGGTTGTTGTAACAGAAGTACCAGCATCATGTAGTAATATGAGGTTGTAGCAGTAGTAGCAACCAATAGAGATGGTGAGAGGGTAAATCAGTTCCCCCACCAGTCATCCTCGTCTACATAAAATGTGTCAGTAGTAGTAGGACCAGTGGCTCAAGAAGTGGCCTGATCAGAAGTAGTAGTTGTTGTCTCAGCCACAATAGTTATGGCAATAGCAACAGTAGTGGAAGTCTCGTTCTCCAACAGACGGCTCTGATGACCAATTTGTTCTGCAGTACATGGTAGAGTCGACTATTCTGACACAACCGGAGTAGTAGGAGACTCCGTAGAAGAGGGCAGAGACATCCATGCTAGCTTGCCATATTTTGCCCAGCAGTAATAAGAGGGATGATTAGTTCTCTGGCAGTACATGCACGAAAAGGAGATCGACCAACCTCATCCACGACCATCCCTACCACCAATGGTGACGTGAGCAAAGATATCCAATAGAACAGCTAGAGTGGCAAGAGTGGCAGGAGGTGAATCTGTCTAAATTTTCTGAAGGCAGTTGTATGTTGTCCTGAGATTAGGCACCTTATCAGAGGATAAAATATGGTCTTAAGCAAACTAGTACTATGGTGCCAAGCCATCCAGGAATCAATAGGTCTGCTATTTTGCCTACTCGGTAACCTACTTGTCACAGTAAGGAGGCTTCAAGATAGTAAGCCCCTCAAATAGACTCTCTAGAGTAGAGAAATACGCAACCTAAGTTTAATTATTCAAAATTTCAGTTTAGGCAGTGAAACATATATTTTAATACCATTGGTCTTATTTACACCTAAGTTTACATCAACTTCCAAATTGTTAGAGATAATTTGGAAAATAGTATTTAGAAAAGTATAATTATCTCTTTCTATGTATATCTCTTTCCAAATTGTAGGGATATGTTCTGATTTATTTCCATATTTCAAATTAGGATTAAGATTGATCCTTCTCTATATCAAGGGATCAACTATATTTGTTTCCTTTGAGATTTTGGAATTAATGATTTCTAGTAATCAAAATATCCACATGGTATCAGAACGGATCCATCTTGGGACCCTAACATGTTCCATCGTACTCTAAGGGTGTCGACGACACCTCCTTGCCTCGAGGTGCATGCACAGTCCCCATGACTTCTATCTACAACACCATGTGTAGCTCTACTACCGCGATCTTCATCTCGATTCTTCTTCACCACAAATCAATCATCTTACCCGAAGCGTCACCAAGTGTCAGTGCTTGGCCTACCTTAGACACAATGCCGATCAAAGGGGACCAATCCAGTCCCTACATCACTATCTAGGTCGTTATCACATAGCAAGAGCTACTGCGTGACCAGGCAACGCCATGCGAGAAGATTGAACCGATTTTGGCCCGATTCTATAGTCTAGTCCAACCACCTTCGTCACCTCGATCTATGTTGGTGTCAATGATTATATCATTAGTGTTGTTGGCATCAATGATGCTATTGTTTTTGTTTGAAGAAAATCAATGATTTGTGGGTTCAACATGTTGAACTTGAAACCCAGGCGATCTAATGATATGTTTCAGAATACCCCATTGTTGTTGATCCATACCATTAAAAATTGAAAAAAAAAATCATGGGAACTGCTGCATCAACAACCTATTCTAAGGAGCAAAGCCTCCTTTACAAACGTTGTTGCCACAAATCTTGAAACCAATACTACTACTTGGGAATGTTTCTTATGTTTGATCGCTACTACTGCTACGACCATTATGTGGCTGCTACCTCTACTATAGTCTTCATGCCATGTTGCTACTCTGCTACAACAACTACTACAGCGACTGCTACTTTTACTACAGTCTGCCCTACTCCACGCTCCCCTGACTACCTACATTAAGGGGGAATCTACTAGCTCAAAGGACCCTACTGAAGCCTCAAGCCTCATCATGATCAACGTTGAAGATGTCCATGAATGGTAGGGTAACTGAGCCACACCCTCATCCCTATCTGTAAATGCCCTACATCAATTTTTTGTCTTCTCCTACTATGAAGAATTATTTCTAATGTAAGGTGACATTAATGCTTGGGATCCTCTCCCATATCGATTTCAATGCTTGGGATCATCTCCTGTATCAGTGCTTGAGATCGTCTCCCTATGGTGTCAGTGCTTGAGATCATCCCCTCTATGGTGTAGTGCTTGGGATCATCTCCCGACTAAAAGTCTCCGAGTCAATTTTTGTTCCAACTCCAAGGGAGTTAGTTATTCATCGGTGAAGAGACAACTACATGCATGCCTAAGTATCCATGTGACAATCTACCTACACGCTTACATGCCTACACCAGACCCAGATTGCGTCAGATGGAAGAAGCTTTCCTGTTGTTGCACAACTCCTACAAGTTAGGTGTTGCACACTCCAACTTAGGGGGAGTGTCAAAGATAATTTAGAAAATAGTATTTAGGAAAGTAGAACTATCTCTTTCTATGTTTATCTCTTTCCAAATTGTAGGGATATGTTTCAATTTATTAGGATTTGATTTGTTTCCATGTTTAAGATTAAGATTAGGATTATGATTGACCCCTCTCTATATAAAGGGATCAACTATTTTTGTTTTCTTTGAGATTTTGAAATGAATGATTTCTAATTATCAAAATCTCTACTACAATCCTAGATAAAAGTGTAATCCACATTTTCTGGATGCCACATAAGAGACCTATATGCACATTGAGACTAAGACTCTCTCTATGCAAGCTAAGACTGAGACATGGTTTGTGTAGCTAAGCATCTATGTGGTCATCAGCAACATTTTCTTAGACTTTGAACTTTACCTAGTGGTCAAACAATGCAGGTAGCTAATGGGAGGCATGTCCATAACACTAATCAGGGGAGGTTCATATGACCACAAATAAATGTTTGCTTGTGCCAAATTTTGCTCAAAAGTTCCTATTGGAGTATATGTGTAGTTGGCTTAGTCCCACATAGTGGAGTAAGACTTTATGTGGTGTGTGGTAACCTGTAAACAAGCATGTACTCCCTTATTTCTTTGAGAAGAGTAATATAAATAACAGCCCTATCGAGGCCTTCTCCTGTCGCTTTCTCCCCACTCTTCGAGAGTGGGGTTTTCATGTAAGCCCAAGCATTTTCTTATTGCTTTGTTTTAATATCTTGTAACATTTCCGTTGATTCATATTATTCAACTTAGTATCAAAGCAAGTCTATCTTGGATTATTATTTTGTTTATAGCGTAGATTATTTCATTATCATTTCTTCTTGAAGTTCTTTGTTGATCTCAACCGAGATCTATGTCAAGAACAACCACCATGGAAAGGCAACACTCGCAAAGGAGGAGAAATCTGGGGTGACGAGATAGAGCATGAGGAGGAAGGCCCTCCACGTCAAGTGGCTCTCCCCCACCTACCATAAGGGCAACGTCGGCGAGCTTGAGAAGCTCAACCAAAGGTTGAAGAAGACCGCGAGGGTTACTGGCACGAGGCGAAAGGTTCCAAGTCTCGCATCCCTAAGACGTACGAGGACACCAAGAAGCGCAAACGCCAAGGTCATCGACCTCAACCTCAACCGTCGTAGAAAGGAGTATGAGTGTCATTCTCATCGCCAACACCAACCACGATGACTCAGTCATCGACGCGAAGGTCCCAGCAACGAAGCAACGATGATTTAGGCGAGGATCGCGACAATGGTCTCATATGCAGGCAAATTCGATGAGAGGATCGCGATTGGGTAGAGCGATATCCGGCGAGGATCGCAGCATTGTCAAAGATCACAGCGAGGATCAGAGCGAGGACCTCAGCAAGGATCTCGCAAGGATAGCATTGGCACTGGCAATGAAGACAATAGCACCTCCAGTGATGTTGAATCCGCTGTACATGGTTTCTTTTAGGCACTCTAGTTCTTTTCCCTCAGTTAAGGTTTCTTTTATGTCATTTTGTATTACAAAGGAGGCACAAAAGAGAAAAAAACAAAGTAGAAAAAAATGAAATAAGGTGAAGTAAAAAAGGGGGGAAGGAAAAATTAGAAAGGAAAAAAAAGAAAGGAAAATATTTTTAAAAAGGGAGAGAAAGAAAAAAGAAAAAGAAAAAGAAAAAAATGATGATGAACGTTTAAGAAAAGAGGGGGAGAAGCACTTCTCTAGTCTTATTATTTCTTCTTTTTGTTATTTTCTTCCATAAAGTAAGGGAGAAAGGGGGAGTGTGCATCCTATTATAGTTATCCTCCATTTGGGAGTCCATTTCTATTCTACATTACTGCATGAGAAACCACAACTCTGAGAGGTCCAAAGTTTCAAGGCCTCTAGAGGAGAGAGATCCAATTTCGATGTCCTCATAGGAAGGGCCTATGTCAGGTTTCTATGTGGGAGGTCCAATTTCGTGGATTCCAAAGGAGAGATCCAATTTTGAGGTTTTCAGATGAAGATCTATGACAAGGATAGTGAATGGGGAGCTACCAACAGCAATTAAGGTCTCCAAATGAGAGGCCATTATCAAAGCCAGCTACAGCAGTTTGTCCAGCTCCAACCCTATCGTCGTTAACACACCCACCTACAAGCAAGAGCTAGAGAGTTGTGTTCTGTTGTATAAATTGAGATTTCTGTGTTGTACAAGCTAAACATTGCGTAGTCCAACTCGAGAGAAGTGTTGAAGTATGCGTAGTTGGTTTAATCTTATATAGTAGAGTGGGACTTTGTGTAGTGTATGAGCCTATAAATAGGTGTGTACTTATTTCTTTAAGAAGTGTAATATAGATATTAACCCTATCGAAGCATTCTCCCGTGATTTTCTCCCCGCTCTTCGAGAGTAAGATTTCCATGTAAACTCAAGCATTTTCTTATTGCTTTATTTTAATATCTTGTTACGTTTCCGTTGATTCATATTATTCAACTATTACTTCATACTAGAATTACCAAGGAACTAAACTATATAGCCACTTTTGACCCTATGCTGTGTATGCTTTTGGACATGCTGAGAGGCAAGGCAATTGGTGGCAACCATAAGGCGAAGTGTGCTGGCTACTCTAAGCCACCAAGTGAAAAACATGTTACCCTTCTTTCATCTGCTTCATCCAGTTTTTAAGGGCTTCACATGGTCACCTTCCTGTATATAAATTTTAATGGGTTATTCCCTAGTCACCATTACAATCAAATTCAACCGTGGGGCCTACAAGCTTGGGAAGTGTCATCGAAGCTCCTTTCCTTCCTAGCAGAGTTCGAGGAATAGTCCATTTTTCAGTTGTTACATGTGGATATGCTAGGTCCTACTAAAATTTCAAAAGTATTGATAGCATTTGTTTATAGATGATAATTTGTTTGCAGATAACAGATGATAATTTTTCTCGATTATCTTAAGTTTTACTTTTTAAGCTTGATGTCAATTTTGTTATAACACATTTCATAGTTGAAATAAATATCCATGTTGATGCCAAAACGAAAATTACTCAACCAGACAATGAGTTTGAAATGTATTAGTTCTTTTTGTGAGCCTCATCGTTCTTATGACATCATTCGCTAAAGTATTTGTTTACATATTTCACAGTCAAGCATAAAAGAGAGCATTACCCGGTGGATAGCATATACAACATACTCAGTGTGCTCTTCAAGTATGCGACCATCCATTGCAGAATGTTCCCCTTCAAGATCAACAGCAAACCAATCAAGCATTCGGCTGTACTGGTTAGGCGGTAAAAAATCATCCAAAAGCTTTAGAAGCTTATCCCCTCCATCAATGAAAGAAGCTCCATGATAAAAACCAGTCTCTAGTGGGCCTCCCTGGAATGCACGGGCTGATTCTGCTGCCAAAGAGCGCACCTACAAATCATATAGAATTAAAACTTCATTTTCAGATAGGAAAGACACCTTCTGATGTACAAAGTATATGTCCCATAAAGCTGGTCGTGCATAAATTGCAAAATAAATGAAATTACTAAAGGAAGCTCCCGAAATGATACTTTTATCTTATAAAATATCATCTGACTCAAACTAGAGTTCTCCTTTTACCAAAGGTACAAACAGTCAGATAAAAAAGCCATCAAAAAGTGTTTTTCTTTAAGTTTGCATTTGGCTGCCCTTTATACTGCAGGATTACCTGCAACGAGCAGATTATCATGTCTTTAGCGGCGGATAACCCACTAGATGGTCAACCCAGGGCAAATGGGATAATTCAAGTTAAATACATCCAAATAATGAGAGATAGTCATTGTGTTGGATGGCCATTCAAACATAGATTATCCAACCAAAATACAAGGGACCAGCCCTCAAAAAAAAAATTCTTACATCATATCAACAGATGTCCTCCCTTCCCATCCCTCAGCCAAACACCAAAGCATCGTATCAAATCTAAACTCCTACGTATCCTTCAGCTCTCTACCTACTATTTTTGAAAAATGATTACTTGTCAAGTCCAACAGTGATCCAAATACACAGAAACAGGGTAAAATGGGTAAGAAGTTGCTTTTAAGAAGAAAAAAAGGTAAGAAGTTTGGAAAGGCATCAGAGAACCACAACACAGGAGACCAATCACAATGACACACTTTATACAACATTTTCCACATAACAGACTAGCCCCAGTAAATTTTATCCCCATTTATTTGCAACCAAATTACGCAAAAAGTGTTCAACACCCTAGCTCTTCCATGTCTTGTCCTGAAGAAAGAATTCCCCTATTCTGGCCTTCAGTTTCCAATGAAAAATCTAACTCCTGCACAAATGCACCCAGACATCCTCAGCAAATTCACATATGAAAAAAAAACCATATTATAATTTATTTTAGTTCTTTATTCAAAAAAAATTTATTGCCATTCATTACCTTGTATTATCTTTTATATTTTCTACATTTTCATGAACCACTACGTAATTTCTCTTGAGTGTTTCTCTATAAATAAAGAGCACCTCCATCAATAATAGACATGCATTCCTTTTAATATGGTGAGTCAAGTTAACCCCCAAGATCATTACTTCTTTCCTTCCGCTGCCTTCCCCTCTCCTCTCTTTTCTCTCTTAGCCAGACCATGTCAATAATTTTGCCACAAAAGCAGCACAGCAACATGAATACAGGTGCACTAGCAGTGCATGCTGCACATAAAACGAGGCCTGCAAGGCATGAACCTGCACAACACCTAGTGCATATAGTAGACATGTGTTTTCTTGTCCTGTTCACAATTGATAGTCTACTGCATATATCTTTCCTCTATGAGGGAGATGACCTGAGCAGTGAGATTTCTTCTACTTGTATCCATCTTCCTCACAAAGGAGATTCTAACTCTACTATCATGAAATCAAATGGCAAGGCATCTTCAGCTTATTTAAATCATGTCTTGCTTGAACCATATCCAAGGAAGCACTGACGACACCAACTTCTTGCCATGGAACACTGCCTTCCCCTCATTCAAGACTTCCTCAAAGAAGTATACCCAACCTCAGTCAAAGGCAAAGATCAGCCTCAATACAGACTTGAAGTTGAATAGTGCACTTACAGCCACAACCAATTATTATGATTCCTAGTAAAGAAATTTGGGAAATGTTGCACTCATCCACTCCACAAGTTCAATGTGGCATGACTATTAGCGTGTAGCGTGTGTGTGTGTGTGTGTGTGTGTGTGTGTGTGTGTGTTTTGAAAAGGGGAAGGATGACTACTAAAGGTTGGTAGCCATCATGTTGCTTCACCAAAAAGTCAGGGGTTGCAATTGCAACTAATGCAACCAAAAAGCATTGCAACTAATGCAACCAAAAAGCAAAAAGTGAGAGTACTTCCCTTACAGCATTCTCCACCCAAATCCAATCCCCCCTGAAAAGAGCCCAATTTCTTTCAACCACAAAGACCACAAAGCTGTAGCCACTTTGACCCAAACACTAGGGTCCGCCAAGGCTCCACTACGTAAGAAGCTCCAAAAGTCGTCGAGTGTGCCATTCTCCAAGATCAGTAGACCAGAAACACCAAATAGTTCCTTCATAAAGTCATACAGCAGTAGATTATGTGTGATATCCTCCTCCCCTACACCACATAACAAGCAAGTGGTGTCAGAGTACGGTAACCATGGCCAAGTGGTGTTGGAGTACAGTAGGCATTGCTGCACTCTGACCTTGGTAATTAGCCTGCCCCTCTCAACAGCCACAAGAAGATTTTTATCTTAAGAGGCAACTTTGTCTTCCAAAAGAGAGAGCAGTCACTACTCAAATAAGCGTCATTCTCTTTCAATGTCGCTCTCAGAAATTTATAGGCCCTCTTTGTCAAAAAAACACCTTGTGCCCAGGCCAATATATCCAAGCTCCCCTGAAATGAACAAATAGTTACCACAGAGGTCAACAAATCCTAAAGCTCCCTTGCCTGCTCTTCCGACAACGCACCCCCGAAATGAGGCAGTTAGGATCCCATGCCTCTGATCACAGGACCATCCCAAACATCTACATCCAAATGCTTCCTATCCAAAGCCAGAGCATACAATATAGGGAGCCTAGAAGCGAGGCTCCCCCCTCTCATCCAATCATCCTCCCAAAACGTGAAGGTCCTGCCATCTCCAAAAACTAGCTCAAAGCAAGAGGCAATGCAACCCATAGTGGCAACGAGTCCACACAAAACAGTGAATGCACCTCGAGGAATCACTTTTTTGTTCATCCCAGTTAAGAGAAGTCCCATAAGAATCCCACATCACTCGGTACCACAAAGTGTCTTTATTTAAGAGGAGCTTAACCACCCATTCCACCAATGAGGAATCACTAAAATCCTTAATGTACAACACCCCCAAACCACCATGTTCAATAAGCTTGCAACTGTCCTTTGCATGAATATACATTCACGATTAGCCCCGTTCCAGAAGAGTTTTTGCCTGATAGCATCAACCTTCTTAACAATCTTCTTTGGTGGCTTGAAAACAAAAAGGTAAAAAATCGATATGGCTGACAAGACCAATTTCAAAAGGACCAATCTCCCCCTTCTAGATAGAACACAATCCCTCCAACCAACCTATCTTTTTTCCAACATATCAACCAAAGGAAGCTAGTATCCAATAGGCACCTGCTTCCCCTTAAGCAGCAAACCCAAATAGACCATAGGGAGTCCACCTGCCCGAACATACAAGAAAGATGAGCATTCCATGACCTCCTCCTCTGTCATGTGAAATGGAACAAACATGAACTTATCATAATTTACAGATAGGCCAAAGAATTCCCCAAAGATGCGGACCAAAGACTCTGACTGCTCCGCGTTTGTTCCTCCATCCTCAATGAAGAGAGTGTCGTCGACAAACAGCAAGATAGGTGTCACTAGAATCCCATCTGAAGAAGTCATGTAACCTCACAAACTACCACTAGCACAAGCTATATGGGCCATCAAAGGCAAGGTGTCTGCAATAAGGATGAAAAGCAGGGGAGCCAAAGGACAACCCTGTCTAACTCCTCTCAAAGGTTATATCCACATGCCCATCAACCAACCATTCACCAGTATAAAGAAGGTAGCAGTGACACACTTCTTCATGCAAGCCAACCACACATTGGTGAATCTTCTCCTTCTAAGTGCTTGCGACAATACCAGGAGAGTAAGTCGTATGCCTTTAAGAAATTCACCTTTCAAAGAAACATTTTGACTTCCTTCAACGCCAGGCTACCACCATCGCCTTCACCATAACAAAAGACTCTTGCAGAGACCTACCACAAATAAATCCTAAACTGGGCCAATCAAGTGCGGTATCACATCTCGTAATCCATTGGCAAGTGTTTTAGACATAATACGATACATGAAACTGGAGGGGTGAATAGTCAATAGTCTGTAATCACCTTAGCACCCACCTACTTGGCAAGTAGGAAGGGGTAAAACCTATTCAGCTTTTCAAAGCTAAAATTCCCACCCATAAACTCCATAATCAAGGACATGAAATCATTCTTTAGCACATCCTAAAACTCCTTGAAGAAGAGAGCTGGGAAACAATCCAAATCAGGAGAGCCGTCAACGTTCAAACCACAAATAGCCATGATCACTTCCTCCTTTGTCACCGACCTAATAAAGTTTCCAGCATCCTCACTCCCGAAAATCAGAATGTCCGCATCAAAACAATCCCAATCCCTGAGTCTCTGTGAAGATTTGTTTAGGATTTGAAATAGGAGCAGCCCTCTATAGATAAAGGGACCAACTCCCATCATTTGATTTTGAGATTCAAAAATAATAGTTCCTATTTATCTAATCTCCAACATGGTTAAATCATGGAAATAAGTGTCAAGGGCCAGTGATACATGTTCTCTCCCAAAGACTACCTTATCCTCCACAACAAGGAGTCAATAAGATTTGACCTCCTCGGTCTGGCTACCAAATGAAAAAAGTGAGGGATGGAGTCACCCTCCTTTGACCAAATTTGTCTGGACCATCGGTGCCAATCCATCTCCCTTTTGAAATCCTCCTGGAAACAACCCTGCAAATTCTTCCTGTTTCCAACCTCCACCTTAGTGAGCTCCCTTAAATCTTCTAACCGGTCTAGAGTAGCAAACCCCTACAAGGCCTTAAGCTTGGTTTTTTCCCTCTTTTCCCAAGTTTCCTTCTTGAAAGTAATCAGCTTCATCCTGAGGTTTCACAACCTATCTGTGGAGGTCCCGGTAGTGGAAGAAGAGGGTTGGACTTCATTCCACTTGTCACGAACCATGTCTCTAAAACCCAATTGAAGGAACCAAGACTGATCAAACTTAAAGTATGAAGAGAACTTGGTATCTTCATTGGAGTTCCAGACCAAGGGCGTGTGATCCAAGAACAATCTAGGCTTACTCGTAGCCTCCATCAACTGAAAATGCTTGGCTAAGTCCATTGAGCACAAGAAACTCCCAGCATGTTCCCAAAAACGTAACAAGAAAGAACAGGAAAACCATGGGGCAGAAGAACCCTCTACATTAAGACCATGCATTATGGACTTCTTCAATAACTTCTACCATAAGCATCTTCCATTGCTGCTTTGACAACCTAGCTACATCCCTCCCTCTCCACTACTAGTCACCAATGTGTCTCTTGGCATAGAAATGTCAGAAATGGGACATCAGGTAGCCACCAGCCTATTGTCTGCATCTAAGCTTCCTCACATCCATGACTATTCTCTTGATATAGTTCCTCCTCTTATTAGCATAGGCATGGAAGAACTTAGTATTTGTGTCTCCCCCCTTTAGCCATGTCTATCACAATTGTAGCCTCCACTAAATCATTTTATTGTCCTTTTCTCTCACTGTATCCCCTTATCTTTCCCGCTGAACAATCTCCTCCATTTGTAGGTTGAAAAAATCCTACACCATATCCAATCTGACAATGGCCTTGAAAGATGCATTTCTTCCTCAAAGATGCTCCTCCATTGGCCGTTTCTTACAACTCTTTGAGGAACTCCTTCAAAGCAGGCAACTCAGTAGCCAAAGTATGGACCGTCATGTTTGAAGCAACTACATTTCTCCATTGGTCCTCTACGAGTTCTTGGAAGCATGGCTCATCAATCGCGACTTTTCAAATTTTAAGTTTTCCATCTCATGTCACCATTCAACCTCTAGCACAAACAAGTATGATCAAAGAAAGGCCTTTCCAAAGGAATCACGTTCAATAAGGGGAACACCTCCATGAACTCGACTGAACAGATAAACTTGTAATGCCCAGGCATGTTTCCCAAAAGGAAGAGCACCTTCAAGAAGTAGTTGATGATCAGGTACACCACCAACTCCAACTTAACTAGAATATCAATGAACTCCATAGTGCCCCTAACTTTACTTGACCTTTCCCTATGTCTATCACGGGAATGCAAAGTGATTTGGAGTCACCCCAAATCAACAAACCTAACCTAATATGTGTTATGGACATTTCTTTCAGAATCGGTATGCAGGCTACAAACTGAGGAGAATAGAAACTTGACCCTGATAATTTTCTAAGAAGCACTACAGGCATGATAAATCCCAGCAACTCCATCTTAGTGAAGTTGTTGCTTTCCCACACCACTGACTGACCCTTTGAGAGACTGTCCGAATTTAAAGCAATAAAATCCCTCCAGCAGCTTCCCTCAACCAGGCTGCAAACCTGGTAGCTACACATTCCAATTTAGTTGGTTCCGAAATCCTCGGGAAATGGAAAAAGATACATATGCCGCGGATGGGAAGCATGGCTATATATGTCCCCAAAAGGATTTCAGACATCTTATTTAAAAGGTAGTATCGCTAATGACACACATAGTATGATTGTTTCTATCTTTACTTATAGGCAAATCCTCAACAATTTAGTCAACATAAGCAAGTTAACGGTCAGTCAAGTAGTTATAAGCTATTGCAGATGGATGCTCATATTTCTGCTTCTATCTCCTTTCAAGCTGCATCCGATAGCCACTTAACCCAAAATAAAAAATCCCGGAAGTTCAATTTTTTTTCAAGAAAGTTAGGAGCCCATTCTGAGAGCTATTACATTCTCATATCAGTAAAACCCAGACATCCACAACCATTCCAATGCCACAAACAAACTTCACTTCACCCACCTCACTTCCATCTCTCCTAAGGTTTACAAACCTACCGTCTTGAACTGGCCATCAAATCTCGGCACCTTCTTTTCCAACATTTTTTATTATTATTATTTTTTCGTCCGCGTTATCGGGATCGACGTCAGCGGGTAAGAGCTTGTTCAACTGCCTTGGACAGAATTTCAGCAACAAAACCATAAACTTGTTGAGTACTGAAGCATATTACCTGCTTATAGCTGCCCCCATTCCCCGGTATGAACAGCACGGGGACTCCACTGAGCTTCTTGAGGTGCTCCTCGAAGTTGATCTTCTTCCACCCCTCGTGGTAGAGGAACAGCCCGTAGCGCCCCACTGAGAAGTTCTCCGGAGTGGCGATGGGGATGTAGGTCGGGTACATGTACGTCATCCGGCAGCCGTTGGGCACCGGCTTCAGCAGCCCGTACATCGCGGCAAGCCCAACCCACGCCGCCAGGGCCACCGGCACCCCAACCCTCCCCGCCGCGCCGCAATTCGCCATCCTCGTCAGATGGAGAACTCCATGGCGAAACCCTAAGCCAGTGAGGGGTTTGGAACGAGCTCGGATGGGGGAGCTTGCTTGCTTGACGTTTGACGCGGATCTGGTTTCGTTTCTGGCGAGATGCGATCTGGAAGGAGGTGTTAGCTGCGGCGCTGACAACTGACAAAAGGGACGATGGGGGAGGGAGGAGGTAGACGGTAGCAATGGTGTCCGTTGGTTCATGTGGGGAGCAGCGGGTTTATTACAGGGGGAACGGGGCGAGTGGTGGTGGGGCATGTCAGGGAGAGGGGACTGTTTCAACTTTCCTGTGAGATTAGGGATGGAGGTAATTATTATGATTAAAGAAAGGGTTTACCTCCTTTTGACTGGCGCTTTATTTTTAGAAGGTTTCGACGCGGTTGTTACCTGTTGCGCGAGGAATTGTTTCTTTAAAGTCATGTTTCGTGTCGAAGTATCCCTTCGTTAGGCTCAACCACACTGTCCTCAAATTTAAAAGCCATCCATTCCTGTAGTAAATTTTAGAGTGAAATAAAAAAAATTTTCTGCAAATTTTGAGGGCATGACCATATTAGTAATTATGTATAATATCTTTTTTCTTTTTTTTTTTTTGGGTGAAAAACCTACATAATCTATCTATAAGGATCTCAATCTCACATACTCTCTCTTTCAAAACCTAAGTGAAAAGAATATATGATTTCCAACAAGAAACACTGAATATTGATGAGACCTTTTTTGTTGTGCCCCTCAACAGTCAAGTAAAATGTCTTGTACAATAAGAAGAGTAGTTTGAAGTAAATTGATTTTGAATGGGATCACGAGCAGAATGGGGGATGCATTTCCGATTGGGAACACTCCCTAATATGAAGTGATCCTCACAATAGAGTATAAACAAGAGTAATCAACACTCATTGGACAATGTGAAGAGAAGCACAAACAGGAGGGTCAAGTGTGTCACATTACATCTACGAAATCTGCTACTGAGTTAGTCATTTGCATTATTAATTTTCGAGTTTGAGGAACTAATATTGTAGAATCTATAAATTTCATTCGAGGTTTTTTTGTTCCCTTCCTTTTTTTCCTTTTTGATGAGTGGAATCTATAATAACTATGAAAGCCCGTCGATATGCCACCATTCACTTCATTGTTTACTTATTTTACCCATCCTGCTTGCACTAACTGCTCCCTCAGTCCTGTCTCTCTCTCTCAACTCACGTGTTGTTTGCTTATTTCGCTCATCCCACTCGCATCTACTACTCCAATCCTCTCTCTCTCTCTCTCATCATGTGAAGTCTGCTATCGTCGTGACTCTCAATCATCTCCTCACCTATGCCTCCTCTCTCTCGCCTCCTCCCCACCCCCCCCCCCTCTCCCTGCCCTCCCGCTTCATTGCTCAAGCCCCTTGCTCCAAATGCCTCGTTAACTCCTCCCCATACCTACGCCTCCTCTCTCTTGCCCCCTCCCTCACATGTGCCTCCTCTCTCTCTCTTGCCTCCTCTCCCTCACCTCCCTCACTTGCGCCTCCTCTCTCTCACCCCCTCCCCTCACCTCTCTATCCTCCCCTACCTCCCTCACCTGCACCCTCCTCCCTCTAGCCCCCTCCCTCACCTACAGCTCCTCTCTCTCACCCCTCCCTCACCTATGCCTTCTCTCTCTCCCCCCTTCCCTCGCCTGCCTGTCCTCATTGTTGTCCTACTCCTCCTCTACCTGCTCCCTCGCCTACATCATTCAAGTCCCCTTCTCCAGATGCCTCCCTAACTCGTCCCCTCACCCATGCCTCCTCTCTCTTGCCCCCTCGCTCACCTCCATCTCCTTACTATTGTGTCAGCTTTGTCCTACAATTACGTGGACCTTCACAAGTTCCTAAGATCTTCAAGGGTTCCAGCTCTTTTAAGAAATTGGCCACGTTGCTCTCTATTTTTTTTCCCTCCCAAGCAAAATGCATGTTTGATCTTCGTTTATGTTATTTTGTATCATCAATGGTGAAATGACTTGTAATCTTAATCCCTAAGCTCTTCACAAAAGTAAGAATTTCGATCGTAGGTTTATGACCTGTAATCTTAATTTGTAAGCTCTTTGCAAAAGTAGGAATTTCAATTATAGCTTTTTTGTATTGATCATTCGCATGCCCAATTTGATCTATAACTTAATTTATTCTTCCATGTCTTTCAAGGGTTATAGCTCTTTTAAGTAATTCGCCACAATGCTATCTATTTTTTTTCCTCCCAAGCAAAGTGCATGCTTGATCTTCGTTTATTTTATTTTGTATCATCAATGGCGAAATGACTTGTAATCTTAATCCCTAAGCACTTCACAGAAGTAGGAATTTTGAGTCTAGGTTTTTCATACAGTTTGATCTATAACTTAATTTATTCTTCCAGAGACATAGATAGCTTTGACCTAACCCTTTCCCTTTCTCTAATGGATAATAGTTACAGCGATGATGTTGCTCTCTTTAGGATTCCTACTTTTAATTATATGCTGGGAATTAAACTTGCAAGGGGGAAGGATTTGGCTCTTAATCATCTTCTTTTCCCTATCTTTGACCAAGTACAGGAAGATGGGATTATACTTTTTAAAACCCATTTATAGCTATAGAAGATCCATTTCCCTTCTTTGTTTATATTTTTTTTCTTTTCCCTTTCTTCAAGCAAGTTTAGAGAGATGAGATTGTGGTATTTAAAACTCACTTTTAGCTATGAAAAACCCTTTCTTTACTTCATGTGAGTATACATTGAAAAATGCTTAGAATTAATTTTAACGTAACTTCTTTTAAGAAAAGGGAACCAACATAGAAGTAAGACTTTCAAGAGAATGAAACCATGAAAATAACAAACTTCTTGGCCTGCAAGTGCTGAAGGACCCCCATTAGTTGAGACTCAAGTTGCAACTTATGATGGTTTCAAGGTCTAGGAAAAACATCATCATAAAATGAAGTGCCATAAAATTTAATTACACCATTTATGAGTTAGACAAGTTCATATTTTTACCTTGACCAAGTATAGCAACGAGCTACAACATTTTCCTTATTATCAATCTTTTCATTATTAATTCAGATCATGTACTTTAACAAAAGAGAGCCAAGAAGCTATAAAGAAGAAGATGCCCACTTGGATAAGCCACATTGCATAGCGCTCACATGCATTGTCCATGTGCTAGCTATTTCAACCCAAAAAAAAAAAGGTAAAGAACATGTTACAAATCATGAAATTATCAAAAAGAAGAACATGAATTAATGTTCACATAATGAGAATAGCTTTCATATCCAAAATGATGTGCTTCAAACAAAAGCTATCCCTTTGAATTTGAAATTACATAATGGCAATAGCATTAATGCAAGTCAAATCCACTTTTTCAAATGAGAGAAACTGTAAACTCTATACTGAATCATTTCTATACATCAACTTACGAATTTTCTACGAAAAAATCAGATATGAGAATATTCATTTTCCATTATGACCCACTCCATTTACATTCTATGTTGATTTCCTTTCCTTCCAATCCAATCAATTAAATTATCAAAATGTGTTTTGCATGATATATATACACACTCTAAATGCCTAAATACAAATTACTAAGATATATAAAACTGTGTTATGTGATTTCTAACCCATTCGCTTATGTTTTATTTTCAATTGTCCAAACATAGCACGCTCAAAATTAGGTTCTTTGTGAGTTCTTTCTACTGTGGCATGAAAAAGATAGTAGGTTTGTAATTATTTATGATGTTGTTTTGGGTGATGTGTATTTTTTTTTTTTTGACAATGAGAGAAATCACGTTCGATGATCGTTGAATGGTTCAAGGTTGAAGCCTCATGTATGAGCTGTTCATTTTACCATAGCTTCAAACTACAACTTCTCCAAATATGAAGTATTAGATCTTTTTATTACTGATTTCCATACGTAATGTTTCCCCTATTGCCACGGGAACCTCCAAAGGATTTTTTCCCCTCTATTCTTTTACTTAGATAACAAATAAGTGCTTGACCATCGTAGCTTCCAAATTGAAAAGAATTCATGGTATTAGTACATTGTTATTAATTGGAGTATCCCTTTCTTTGTTGACAAAAAATGGGGAGACCAGTGGTAACTTTGTCTCTCCATAGGTAACTTCACATTTCTCTAACAACAACTCCATCAAACTCAACAAAATTGGCATGAGGTAGACCAATCATTGAATTAAAGGTAAATTCGTCAATTATATTTCATTGAATGATGTCAAAAAAGTTAGTCATTTGATTCATTAATACTTTCCTACCGATCTTAGCATCTACAAATCTGATGTTTGCTAGGTTCTTTTTGCATGAGTTTCTACATCAACTTCGTCAACCATGTGCCTATTAAGATCCAACCAACTAGTATAAGTTAATTCAATCATTCAAGCAAAAGTAATTATAATTTCAATAAATGATATTAGAAGAGCTAGTCATTTGATTCAATGAATCTTTCCTACCAATTTTGACATGTATGATTTTAATATGTGCACTTTTTATCATTGCTATAGAGGCAATAATTGTTTTCGAATGCCTAGTACTCCTACACTGCATTTCTATACTTGCAAGCCATCTACATATTTCCCTACCAGCAACTTCATCGACCGTACATTGGCTAAAATTAACTCAATGAAATTGGTATGAGTTTACCAATTTTTGCATATATAAATTAGATATATTCTTTTTTTTCTATTCATCCACAAAATAACTACTTTGAAATCCTATAACCAGAGGATACCATTGCAATTTTTATTACTAAATTCCCTATGTAAAGCTTCCCCTATTGCCTCAGAAACCTTTAAAAGATTTTTTTTTTCCTTTTATTCTTTATTTACATAACAAACGTTTTGTCACACCCTATCAATCCTCCAAATAAGTTGGGAATGGACTACTGGGTGTACAGGCGGAAATGATCCCAATTACCAAGACATTAGGGTTAAGGATATAGTTCAAAGTTTATTAGATAAAAACAAGGGGAATAATTATTATTTGAATGGACAAAATCTACTAAAAATTCGATAGAGCTTTCTCTATTTGTGAGAACTTTCCCCAATAGTTATACCTACAATGAGAACATGTGCATGCATACCACAATAATATAAGGTGGGTACATCCCACCATCACCACATAAGGAGCAAAATCGAAAAACAAGAAAACGTGTAGGTACACCCCTCCCCAAAAAGCGATGAAAACATGAAAAACCATTGAAAAATCAATATCAAACCATCCTCACCATATATGCATTGCCACCATAATACCCACTAACGTATATTTACAAGAGTCAAACGTAATCACATAGTTTCTTTACATCAAAAAGGTTATATCAACTATGGTAAGTCATCTACAACAACAAAATATACAGATGACCATAATTCATTTGTGAGTACACATGTACCGGTCATTTTTACACCACAAAAGACTAACTTGTTAAAAAGGGTTAATAAAAAGGGAGCCTGCAACCACTATTACAAAAGAAAAGATATGTATAACCAGGGCCTGATCAAAAAAGAAGAGACCAAAGAACTAGCCATTTAAAAGTTCTCCCAAGTCTTCTTGGGTCTAAAACCCACGAAATAAATCTCCTGCTCAAGCTGACAGGCAGGTTCTACGAACTCCGCTGCGAGGGCCTCAGTAGGTGGGTCCACCCACCTCCCTTGGTGTTGCATTTCCACCATCGCCCTCTCCAAGTGTACGAGTGTCAGCACAAAAGATTGGTTCACCACCGCTAAGCGTAAGCACTACTCATGAGAGAGGCGGAATCCACTGGCCTACAGCATCGGAACCTGAAATATGTTACAAAGATAGGGTTGAGCTAAATAGCTCGGTAGGGACAAAAACTCATGTAAAGCTGAAACAAGTAGGGGTAGAGTGTGGGTTCTGTACTACAGGCCATCTATCCACTAATTTTCCTCATTCACCCAAGCTTAAGTTGTGATTTATTTCATGTAATAAGTTCCCTCACTTGCCTCAAGAGTCAGATGTTGCGAATCATCCCTCTCTACTAGAAGAGATGGAAACGTATCATTCCCTCAAATCATAGCCAGGTAATCTCTCCTTGATTAAGAGAGAAGCTAGCAAAGCTGGTGATCCTTGCAAAAGGCGTACCCGTTCTCGATGTATCTAAAGCGTTGTTGACCTCAATCAGAAAAGCATGGCCTCTTGGATGTAGCTAGGCCAATGCCTTGCAATAGCAAAATTGTTGTTCTAGGTCAACATCACAATGTTGGCCAAAATTGTTGGGTCACACCAATGCTCCTGCTAAGAGCATAGCCTCTGAGTGTGTCCTCTTAATCTGCTGCCAAACGAGTTCTCAACTAAAGCTGTCACAATACCCCAACGATTTTTGTACATGCATGCATCTGGTGAGCCTCTTGCTCAAGTACTTTCACACTAAATCCGATTCGGATACATGCAAGTACCTCTTTCCAATGATAGCCCAAGGCTCGTCACCGCACATAGAAACTATCTAAGTTTTGAGATAGATCACAAGTAGCCTCTAACCACCTCATCATCATGGGTCTTCAACCCAAGTAGTGAATCTGTGGTTCACCAAGTCCAGGGTGCTTAACCTTACAAGCTCACCTATTGGACCTAAGTCTCTCGTTTTATCCACTTTATCCCATATCAAGAAAGGAGCCCTAAGGACGTACTAGATCGCCTGGAGTCTCATCTTAGACCTTATGATCCACGTCTTCCTCTTGTAGACTCATAACAAAGTCGCTAAAATTTATCATAAAGGATTTAATCCTCTGTTTAGGCATTTCGGATCATTTTTAGCTCGGTTAGAATGCTTTGAGCTTAAATAGTGTGGGTTCTAACGAAGGGGGTGAGATCTGCGTGATAAATAAATAAAGCAGAAATAATATAACCAACCCCACAAATAAAGCAACACATAAGCACACATGAATTTTTAGGTGGAAACCGAAACTCGGGTAAAAATTACCACCTAAGTCTCTTAACCTAGGACTTTCCGATTTACCTAGTTGATCAAATCCACTAACGTATTACTTAAACGAGGGTAGTACAACCTCTTACATCATGCTACTTTGAACGAGGGTAGCGTACCTCAAACCCCTCCACTTCACGAGGAGTATTTTATCTCCCGAGGGAGACACGAATTCGCAAGGCGAATACCCAACAAAGACAATACAACAATATCATATAGAGCCTCAAAATAAATGTCTTAAACTTAACTTATATAGGCAACGGGTACTTCCCTAAAATGAAAGTGAAGTACGCAGCGGATCAGTGCTCTTGGATGAAGATTGTGTAGACGGGAAAGCAATGGCACTTTTAGCACTTGATAATCTCTTATTGGACACAATATGAGTGGAAGTAGTATTCTTAAGGTGTATATGACAAAGGAAGGGTCCTCCTCTATTTATAGAAGCCCTAAGAAGGATTTAGAAGCCTCTTCTAGCCGTTGGGAAAAATCCCAAGGCAAATCAGGGTCATTTATGATTCTGACAGGGTTATCAGACGTCTAAATCTATTATCAGACGTCTGGGCCATAACTTGATCTAGGAATTAGTCGTCTGAACTAGAAAAGTGGAGGATCTGGACTGAGTTAGAATAATATGGATGCCTAAAGAAGTGTTTTAAGACGTCTAGGAAACTAATTAGACGTCTTAATGTAAACGAGTTTCCTTCCTATTTTGTCAAGATAGAAACAGGGTTCTAGGTTAAGTTACACAGATGACAGATCAGACATCTGGCACTAGGTCTGGACATCTGGAAACACAAATCACTGTGAGAATGGTTTTCCTGAGGCATAAACGGCTATAAGGTCTAAAGGAAGTAATTAGGGTCAGATCTTAGCCTAACGTCTACTTATCAGACGTTTAGCAAACACTACGGACGTCTAAATGTGAATGTAGGTCAGATTAAGGGTTAATTCTCAACGATTAGATTTCTCAAGCCAACGGTCCTCTAGTTGGACGTCTGGCAAGGTCCTCAGACATCTTCTAAGACGTCTAAACTAAGGGCTGGACATCTGAAACTGGCAGATAGAGAGCGATTGTCCAACCTAAGTGTTTTGGACGTCTAATCAAATAGTCAGACATCTTAAAGTCTAAGATCAGAGGTCTGATGTCCATATTGGACAACTAATCAGGCTATCTGAAACCTATTTTGATTTTCTAAGTTCTCTACAACAAGTCTAAGTATCCTAGGGTTGAGTAAGTATTCCTAGGACTATTGTTTTGTTACTTTGAGGCTCTATAACAAAATATTTAAGGAACTAAAAAGCAAAGAACAAAAAGATACAAAAATGACAAGAATAAAAAATACATAGAACTGAATGTCTATCCTATTCTACTTGTCTTCAAGCTCTTGCTCCACGCGAAGCTCCTCCTCCAATGAGCTCCTTCAATCCACCATGGGTGCGAGCTTGAGCACCTTCACACTTGTGTTCATTCGCAAGTTTCCTGAAACTCAAACTCAAATTGCAAATGTTAAATATCAAGTGTTTTGTTATCATCAAAATTAACGATCGTGATGCCTTTGCACCAACAAATAGGACACTCTACACCCCTTTAGGATTTTAATGCAATTTGTTTGTTCCTTCCTCCATTAGGATGTCCATTATATCCTTAATTACATTGAGTGTAGGTTAAATCATAGGGTTTAGGGGGCCAAGAACCCAAGATTACACCCAACATAGACCTTTGATGTAAACACACCCATTTAAAATGCCTATTCATGCATTTTCTTAGGCTTAGATTTGCATTTCATATTATAAATATTGCATAGTATGCATCATTATACATTTAGAGTCGTTGTATATATTTTGGTTAATTGGGTCATTTTTATGGTCAGGAGAGAAAAAGACTTATTTCAAGGGCTCAGATGGACGATTGAACCGTACGGATCTGATCAGGACGACGATCAATGTCTAACGCCTCCGAAATCATCTAGATCGGAGTCCCATAGCATCATATGATGTCCGAGAAAGATCAATGGCAAAGGGGGCAATGCGACATCCATACATATTTACGATGGAAAATCCGACCATACGGATGGATCCGGAGCGATAATCATAGCCCGGCAATGCGAGAATCATCTCGATCTAAGCACCGTGGCACCCTCTACAGAAGAAAAAAGAATGGACGACCAAGATGGCACCACGTGGCGCCATCTAGGCCGCTCAACATCGGCCAGCAACGCCCGCTCTGACCTCTCCATCATCCATGACTTTCATTCCCGGCCGTTGAGAAGCCTCCGCACCGTACGCCACTCTGCGACGCAATAAAGAGCCCAGCGCAGTGTTAAGCGCTCTCTTCGGAATAAGAGGCGCGGGTTTGAGACCTGCAATGCCCCCCCTTCGTCAATTGGATGCGCGCGCATGTAGTAGCAGCGACAGCGTAACGCCAGCACGCACCAGCAGTGCGTGCGCATACGCCAGCGCACACACCAGTAGGGTCTCCGCGCAATATGTGCGCATGAGGCAGGATAGCGCAGTTAGCATGGGCGGGCGCATGCTTGGTTGGCGCCAGCCTTCAGCGACAGCCTGGCAGACATTCAGTGACGCTTACAGCCGTCGCTAATTGTTCACATGCCAAGAAGGCCAGCTACGTGCGTGAGCAGGCGTGAGCTGCCTGCAGCGACACAGCAATGACCTGGAGGTCGCTAATGGTCCCATGCCTATTCTAGCCTCTTCTCCTTCACTATAAAAGGACCAACACCCCCTCCATTCCAAATCATCTCTACCTACTCTACTCCCACCTACTCCCAAGCTCTAGCAAGCCTACTAACTCTCTGTTAGAGCTTGCTCTCAAGCTCCCAAGGCGCCTATTAGTGTAACGAAACTCTACCCTACCAAATACTCCTCCAACTTCCCATCCCCATTCATAGGTCGCCGTGGAGCCATCCTACCACCTCCATTCCGGTAGTAGATCGTCTTCGCCTTCTCACCTCCATTCCGGAGCTATGATGAGGCTTTCCTCTATCCAACGTCCTCCCACTTCTCACCTTCATCGTCCTGCTTCCCAACTCCTTCATCCGAGCTTCTACCAGGCATCATTGTCTCACCGAACAGTCGCTTCGGGAGATTTCTTCTCACCTCCCTTTCTTTTCATGTTTTCTAAATTATTGTAATTAACATTCATGCAGTATATCATATTTAATTCTATCTCTCTCTTATAATTGTTTGTCATTTTATTTCAAAAAGAGAAAATTAACAAAATCACAAAAAACCAAAAAGAAATAAATCGAAGCACGATTTTCATACAAAGTAAACGTCGCCTCCCTGTATTCGACCCGAGACTCCCTTAGAGTTTCGGTATAAATTATATTTGATCACGAGTTTTGCAACTACAATAATGGATTACTTGTAACCCCGATTTCAAACATGCGAAACCCGTGCGATCACCTAAATTTAAGGAGCTGATGTTAACACCATTATCCTTTATATCTAGCTCAATTTGGCTAAGTTCCAAGGCTAAATTTACTTAATTAATTATTGAAGGGGTATAACTTAAGAAAATCTTCAATTTGAGGGCATGCATCAAAATTCATTAATTCAGTTGTTTTAATTAAGAAATATAAGTGCAAATTAATTAAAGGGTGAACTTACAATTAATTGAAAGTCAAATAAGTTTAAATTTCAAATAGGCGGATTTGCATTGATTGATTTAGGATTTATGCAAGAAATAAAAGCTAAATCATTCTTAAAAACTTTAATTTCAACCTTACTTAAATTCAAAGGGTTCTATTTGAAATAAATGTAATCCAAACCTTCTAAAAATCATTGAAAAATATTCCTTAAGGTTTACAACAATCAAGCTTATAAAGAGAGTTCAATTTGACCTAAGTCAAAGACCAAGGTTGATACTTAATACATTTTGGGTTAAAATGTAAATTGATTAATAAACTTCATCAAACCCAAAATTAATATACCCATTAAATTTGTTGGGTTTAAATTAGGTTACCCTAAAAATTTTAAAATATTTGGACCTCATATTTACCTACTTTGCATAATGATCGTCAATTTTTGAAGTTCTTTCATTTTAGTCCCTCATTGGCATCGAAACTTTGCTTTGTGGTCCCTATCTGTCGTCATGATGATGTCAACCGTCTTCAACCCCCAGCAACCCGACTGTTACAACCCGATCCCAGATCCCTACAGGACCTGAGACTGGCCTGCCTCGACTAATCCCAAGGCCTAGTCGTCCAACGAGAAATAACCAAAAGTAGGAAATATCTTACAACCACACATGCAATGTAACTAAGCAGAAAAATAATCAAAAGACAGTAAAGGAAACAGAGCGAACAGACTCACAATATTACAGGCCATCACAACTACGACAGCGGAAAGTATAGTGGAAAAGTAATTGAAATAGTATTGCATAGGACAAAAATACTCACTACTACAACAGTGGCTAGGAAACAGTAAGGAAACACAGCTAAGGCTGGGCTCGACTAGGCCTAGAGCCCTCTGCAGCCGATGGTGCTGGCTGCTCAACTCCTTGACTTGAATATGGTTATAAAATTCCGGAGTCAGCGAACGCTGAGTAGAGTGGTAATTCAACCATTTACAAGCAATTAAGACAACTATTTAATTAATTATTCATTTTCATTTATCTCAACCAAGTAGTTCTAATTTATTTTCTCCTTTATCCATCTAACCATTTCTTGATCTGGCCTGTTCCTCACAGGAACGATCTTGATTGCAGCCTTTTCCATGATGTAGGATGTACACGTGGTGCTCTCCTAGCAGGGAGAGTCCACCATGGTAATCCTACACCTAGTAAACCACCCCGAGGTCACGGTCGCGATGTAGCGATGACTACGGCACACGCGATAAGAGCACAGGTAGCAATCCTACACTAGCACATGGTCAGTTGTTTCCACTAGTAGGTACCCCCAAAGGTACAACACGGAGCAGTACATGACCTTGCCCTCTCAGAAAAGGGGTCTCGCCCCTCCACAGTCCGTGTACCCTCGTCCAACTATTCCGGTTTGCCTAGTGGGCCAAACAAGAGTCGGTGTAGGGCGGCTAGTCTTAACCCCGTTACCCGTGGGGTGGCTAGCTCCTTCCCTACACTAAGTAGCTCACCTCGGTACCACGTACACGAGGGCCAAGCAGAAGTTGGTGTAGAGTGACTAGGCCTAACCCTGGGTCTCAAGCCAAAGGGGTGGCTAGTTCCCCTCTACACTAAAGGGACAGTTGCTCTCTTTGGTATTGCATACGCAATGGCCGGCTCACTTCTCGTTTACTTACTAGGTTCTTTCCATATACATGAGTTCTCTTAATTTTCCCGTCGGGTTCATGCTTGTATTCCTCTCATTCCATTTCCAACATTCAAATCTCATTATTCAAATTACAGGTTTCATTCCTATAGCAGGCAGCTCGTGATTTACTAACTGAGAAAGCATCATATCAATAAACCATTACATTTGCTAGCATTTAGGGTTTTACATGCATCTCAAGTAAACAGTGTAGCTCAAACCATACTCATTTGTTCCTGCCCTATGGTTCATTCAAATCGTAGGGTTCATTCAAGTTATTCTAAACATGCAATTTATTTGTTTAAATCATAATGTTAATGTAAACCACTCTACCGGGAAACACGGGAGGAATGGGGGCTCGGATCGCAGATCCCGTCACCTCCACGGGTCCCGCATACTCAACTGGCTAAAGATCTATACAACTGACCAACCACATCAATCGAGTCAAAGACTATATACAAGTGACACTAACTCATAGCGAAACTCAAGGGAAAAACAACAATACTTCCTTTGCGGAAATTCAATTCCGTTTGGGCCCTAAACGGGTCAAAAACATGCATACTGTTCAAAATCAAACGTCTAAGACTAGGCCCAAACGTCTTAAAAGACGTCAGTACTCCCCTGGGTTTTCCTGCAGCTTCCTTGGACGTTCGAATCCTTCTGCAATCGTCTGAGGGGAGTTCCAGATGTCGAACTCTACTTCCGGTCATCTGAGAGTACAATCAGACGTTAGGCGATGTGCCCAGACGTCCAATGCTCTGCCCCTGCATACGCACGCGCAGAGCTAAAAATTGCTAAACACATCCCCCTGCGGTAAGGCCTGCATGGTCAGAAACTGTGCAGAAACACGTGCCTGGGCACTAAGCGTTCTTTCAGACGTCCGGCTTCAGCTTCGGACGTCCCCCTACTGCGCCAGACGTTTGGCATGCGCTCCAGACGTTTGATACTAGGAAATGTCTACTACGCAGAACTCTCGCGAGCCTTCCCCGTGCGGACCCCTTTGCGTAGCCTACAGCTATTACGCCAGCAACTTTAGGAGGTCGCGAAGCTTACATTCCTGAGCTCCTCGTCCTTGCACCTCCAAACTCCCACAGTCACCCTCCGGCCGAGCAAGCTCCCCAGCTTCCTCCTCTCTCTCCCACACCCTCGCTCACCCGCACACACACATTCTATCCCTCTCTCCTTCTCCTCACGCTAACGCCTATCCTCCGCGCACGGTTGCAAGTGGAGGAAAGGAAGCCATTGGCGGCCTGCCGACAGACTGGAGAAGGAGGTGGAGGTAGTGGAAATGGTGGTGTAGTGGAGATGGAGTGGGGTGGAGGGATTTAAGTAGAGATGGGTTAGGGTTTAGGTGAGGAAGGAGGGGGTACGTGGGTCATGCACGCGCGGGAAAGGGAAAAAGTGGTACGGTTCTCTCCCACTTTTAGACGTTTGACCATTAATCCAGATGTTTGGACAGACGTCTGATAGATACTCTAGACGTCTTATCCAACCCAAGAACGGTGGGTCATTTCACTGACCATGGTGCTTAGGGTGAGATTTAGAGATCAATATCTCCTTAATCTCGCAATAAAATTCCATCAAATTTAGAGGGTTGATTCCTATTAAGACCCGTACTGTTAAAACACTTTAAGACGTCTTGGACTTGGGTTAGATGTATGGTCAAACGTCTGGACGCCTTTCTAGACATCTGGAAATCAAATTTTTTGTGTATGTCCCCACGTTTGCGCAGACAGTACGCAGCCGCATTTTCTTCTCTCTCCCCTCGCCGATGAAACCCTAACCCCGCGCCTACTTAAACCCCCCTCCTCTCCCTCGTTCACCTCACCTTCAGCCACCCTTCTTCTTCCCCAGCGAGAGCGGTGAGCGGCGAGTAGCGATGAGAGGGCGCGAGCAGCGTGGGAGGAGAGGAGCAGCGAGGGGAAGGGAGGTGAGCACGTGTGCGAGCTCGAGAGAGAGCTCGCTGGAGAGCTCATGGCCAGTCGGGTGCGCGCAAGGCAGAGAGGTGCGTCGGGGAGGTCCTCTCTGACACTACTGCAGCTAGAGCAGCGGTCGAGCGGGTGCGACGCAACTGCGTGCGGCTCGAGAAGGAGAAGGCAGTCTCTGGTTCTGGGATTTTCCCAGAATCAAACATTTGGAGGAGGTTCTAGATGACTGAGAGGTAAATCCTACGACTTACACCTCTCTTTGGGGATACGGCCATGCAGGCTGTTTCGCCAAGGCACTGTTCCATGCCAAATTGAGAAGATTTGCGTCACGCGTGCAGGATTCGCTTCGGGAAGGCTCTGGACACGCCCTCCCACAGAGTTCAGACGTCTGGGAGAGGCAATAGACAGCGGGAAGCGTCTCCAGAGGTCCGGAGAGGTGATCGGACGTCTGGAACTAGGTCCAGACGGTTCAGCAGAGTCCCTGGATGTCTGAAGAGTAACGCAAAGTTGAGGTATGGTTTTGGACTTTTTTTAAGACGTCTGGAACACCAACGTCCGATATGAATTAGGGTTGCTGTTTTTGACCCGTTTAGGGTCCGTTTGAGGTCTAATTTTCACAATTAAGATTCCGTTGTTCTTCGTGTAAGTTCCTCTACTTGTTGGAATACTTTTATCATGTTCTGAGTGGTCTCTTGTGATTTATCCTTGTGATAGGACCTCTTTCCATTGCGGATTTGGGGTTTGCTAAGGCACGTGGACCTGCCGATCAAGCCCCCATTACTCCTGGGTTTACTGGTAGAGTGGCTTCCCCTTAATTTAATTACAACCTCATTGCCTGTGTGGAATGAATGATTAGAACCTAGGATATGGCATAAATCCTAGGGCTAGAAATACTGGATTGTCTGTACTGAATTAATGAATTGCAGTCTTGAATAAGTAGTTAAAATGATAACAATTGCCAGTAAATAAATAATAGTTGCCTGTGAGATGTAATGTACTTGTATTAGCAAACTGTTGCATGTGAATTCCTGTTTTTTACAAAAAATGACATACGATGAGCTGCATGTATATAAATTGAAATTTGGAAAAGTGAATGTTGGAAACACGAGCTATCTGTGAATAAACTGAATATGGAATAGAGTTACAAATTGCATGTGTATAACCTAAGAATGGAAATATAAATGATGAAACCTGGTATGGCTTGGCCTGAGAAACATGAGCATGAACCCTACGGGGAATTAGGATTAGATCTCCTGGAGATAAATGGAATTGGGAATGTGAATGGGGAAGTGAGCTGGTCCTTGAGTACGGAGTACCAAGGAGAGCAACTGTCCCCCTATTTAGTGCAAAGCGGAGCTAGCCGCCCTTGGGCTGGGACCTAGGGTTAGGATTGGCCACTCTGTACCGACTTCTTAGCCCTCGCGTACACAGTACCAGGGAGAGCTACTAGTATAGGGAGAGTGCTAGCCACCCCACGGGGTCCGGAGTTCAGCTAGCCACCCTACACCGACTTGTTAAGCCAACTGAGCAAACCAGGGTAGTCAGGTGAGGGTACGCGGACTGTGGAGGGGCGAGATCCCTGCAATCAAGATCGTTCCCATGAGGAACGCTCGAGATCAAAAAAGAGACCTGATAAATAAACCAAGCGATGAAAGAAAGAATAATTAGTTAAAGAAAGAAAGAAATTGAAAACAATAGCTACTTGTCCACCTTCACTGTTTTAGTTAGCTGGTTGCCACTCTACTCAGCGTTCGCTAACATTTTGTACTCATAACCTTTTTCAAGTCCAAGTGTTGAGCAGCCAGAGCCTACGGCTGCAGAGGGTGCTGGGCCCAGTAGAGCCCAGTAGTGGTAGTTTTCTGTTGTACTCCGTTCCTGTTGTAGTAAGTAGTTGTTACACTTCTGTACTCGTTTATTGTAAACTTTATATTCTTGTACCTGTTAAATTTTTCTACTGTTGTGGTGGTGTGTACTGTAGTAGTTTGTTTATTTACTGCTGTACTTTTATTACTGTTTGTTGCTTGCATGGTGAATATGGTTTATTTTACTGCTTTTTGGTTACTTCCTCGTTGGACGACTGGGTCTTGAGATCAGTCGAGTTGGTCCAGTCTCGTGTCCTGTAGGGATTCGGGAACCGGGTCGTAACAATTCCTTACTCAAAGGAGAATCTTTTGAGTCAATTACCAGCCATCTATGGAGCTTGGAATTCGCGATCAAAGATAGCACGAAATTGTTCGGTTGTCGACTTTAGGAAGGTTGCAAATCCACCTCAATCCTCGCAACCAATTGTCTATAAAGCTTGGCCATGCTCCACTGATGCACGTCGTGCGATTTTTGGCGTCACTCTACCCTTCTTCCTCCTCCTCACTAGTGCCATTGAAGACCACCTTGAAGCTTCTTCCACCTCGCTCATCGGCCACTGCTACATACAATCGGGAGAAGGCTTTTCTTCCTCACCTTCACGCGAAGCTTCATGCAAAGCTTCTGCCCCTATCTCCTCTTCCTTGTCTCCAATTCCTCTTCCTTCTTCCTCCTTGCCATCCATCTTCGTCTAGGTAAATCTCTTTTCCTTTCTCCAAATTAGTTCAGGGCTTTTGCTTAGCATGATTAGGTGTAGCCTTAGATTCATTTAATTTCATTTCCATCCTCGTTTACACCTTCAATCACTCCCACCATTAAAGGCTCAAAGGAGCTTCATCGCCCCACCATTCCACGCATCCACACTTTGAATAAAGTTGGGGCTTTGCTCTGGCATGCCACGGCGGAGCTTTTTAGAGTTTTATCAAGGTTAAATAACCCATATTTTGGTTTGTAGGTACTCGCTGGACACCTCCATCTTCCCTAACTCTAGCAACTTCCCATGACGCTATCACCGCTCTAATTGATGATCGGAAGCCACCAACACGCCAGTGAGACTTCCACGATCACCTCTTCCATTTTCTAGCCTAATCCAATGATCGAAACTATTTTCAGCATCTTGCCGGTGATGAAGAAAAGGAGGTGCTGGCAGGAGCCAAATTACAAGAAAAAAAATTAGGGACCTAATTGCGAGCTTTCAGGGACTAAATTGCAATTCACAAGGAATGATTTGCATATTTCTTGCAAACATTGAGGATTGGTTTTAATTTTTGGATATTTGGGGTTTTCATTGGAATATTATGTTAAAACATTGTTGACTTGGTATATTTAGTACATAAATACATTATTTCCTGATTATCTTCAATTAAGCACTAATTAAAATATAATTTCCTTGATGGTGTTATTAAATTGAGGGATTAATCTTTTTGGACTACATTTTGTACTTAGAAAGTTAAATAAATCACATCTAGTTCCTAAGCTTAAATTTTGCAAAATCCAGATAGTGGTAATTACGCACTAAATTGCTCCCCATGAATGACCTCGAAATACTTTCTATTTCGAGATTATAAATTTTTTAAGTCATTTTTTTGTGTGTTTTGACTATACTACTATGTGTTTTTATCAAACATCGAAACATGCAAAACAGTAGCCAGCTAGTAGCTATCTAGCATCAGGTCACAAGTACCTAACATTAGGTATTGCTGCAATGCCTGACCAAATGCGCAAACCTACATTTCATGCCTCAAAAACCCCACTCCTTACCTCCTATTGCCATGAGAAGTTATTTGCAAGTTAACTAACATATTAGGAGCATAATGGGCAGCAAAAATCCCCCATCAAAATCTAAGGAGTGACCCAACTAGAAAAATCTCACTTACACACTTCCCACCTTCCCCAACATAAATCATTCACATTCAAGATATAATGCTACCCCTAATGGCATTCAAATCCACCTAGGAACAAGAAAAGAGAAGGGAAAAATGGTCCCTACCTTGTTCTTGAGCAGCAACTCCCTATGCTTAAGGAGGTAGAGCTTCCTTCTTTCTTCCCTTGCCCTTATCTCCACGCCACAAGTAGCAATAAGAGTAGCAACAGTTGCAACTGGGATAGCAATAGCCGTAGCAGCCGTGGGACGCAAGGAGGAGGGGGAGAAACGACATGGGAAGAGGAGGAGGAAGACGAAAGAGTAAGTAGTGGTGTGTTGCTCCTTCTCTTAATCCCTTCTCTCCCTATGGTGAAGACAAATGAGGAGGTAATGGCTTCGCTTGCAAGCCATTGAACCACTTATTTAGCTGGGAAAAGTTGTGTGAAGAGCCCCTCCACTCCAGACTTAAGTTTCAAGAAAGAGCCCCAACTAATGTTTCTATATATCACAAAGCCCCTTATCTAAAAAATGTTAGGATTTGATGTATGATAAAAGCAATAGGGAAATGGCTTCCTTGAATCATGGGGCACCCTGGATTTAATTGGTTTTTTAATTAACCATAATTTTTCAAATCCTTACACGTCCATTGATGAGGTGTGGCTCATCATAACTAAAATGTTCAAGTTAAACTAAAAACTAAATTAAACATTATTGAATTAATACAAGAAATAGGTTAAGTGTGAGAATTAAGGAAAATGACCTAAAACATCAAAAATGTGATAAACATACATAATTAAGTTATATTTGAGATATTATGTACTAATTATGTAAATGAATGGCCCGAGTGCCAATTGAACACCAAACTGAGCTTAATTTCACAAATTAAGGGTTGAAATATTTTATAATATGTTCAATTATTATGTCATAAAAGGTTCATTGAGTTCTGACACCATTAGGGCCTTAGAATTGATGATTTTCATATAGGTCCTGCCTTTATATGCATGGCTTCACATAATATGCATTAAAATTCTTCGCGGACTTACATGTAAACACGCAGGGACTTCTTGGTCATCATTCCTTTCACTAATGGGTTTCCTAGCAAATTTCCTACTGGTTCATCTAAAGGGCATTTTGTGTAATTTTCCCTTTAGACCTGCAGGCACCTTGTTCGCTTAGCTATTCTTCCACGAAGAATTTGAGCCACAGCAACCGTCCATTCCCTTCCTCACTTGATCAATGGTCGATCTCCACCCAACCTGCTGGCGCCAACTCCCAAATCTTCAAGCCCAAAAGTAGATCACATCCTACAGCTAGTGTTCATCCCAAAACCTCCTGCGCTCCTTAGCCCTCTCCTTAGCCGTTGATCTGCAACGACCTTCATAGCCTACGCACGATCATTTGAGACTCCCCTCACCTATAAAATGAGCTCCCTAGCACCCATTGCTCCTTTATCGACTCCCTCTCCTTGAGTCAATCCCTTCTTCTACCATACTAGCTCCCTCCCCACCGAGTTGGTCATTTGTCCTACCTTTAGCTCAACTTCTCCTTCCTCTATGCCCAGTGACAGCAGCCACATCTTCTACCTCAGTTCGTCACCACAGCAATCCGTTGTGGACCAGGAATCCCATTTGTGCGCTAGAGTCTTCTTCCCCCTTTGTCGCTACAGTGACCAGTTGCAACCTAGAGGTCCCCTTTCATCTAATTAGATTAGGATTTTTAATTGCTTTCCTAGGTTAGATTTACTACTTTCCTAGAACAGAGTAGTTTAGTTAGATCACTTAGATTAGAATTTGTTATTCAATTATGTTAGATTAAAAGTAGATTAGCGTTAGAGTAGATTCTCGACAATCCACCTCCTCTGATCTGAAGGGATGAAGTCGCCCTTCCATTTGATCCATTAATTTCCCTCTACACTTCATGATCATACTCTGATGTTTTCCTTGCATGTTTATTTGCTATTCACCTATCCATCAGGGCATCCATTAGATCTAAAGCTCAGTAGCTCTCAAATATAATGGAGCCCTAAATCCATTTAAGGGTTTCCTCACGCATTTCAATAGATCATAAGGATCCTCCCTATGCATGGTATTGAGCCAATTTGATCTATTAGGCTTGATTTGATTTTCGACATTGATTGAGGAATATTTGGAACAATCATGTTGAAATCGATTTTAATTGGTCAAATTGAGCTTCTATTTGTTTAATTGAATGTCATGCAATTGATTTGAATATATTTCTTTTATCCTTAATTTGTCCAAAATTCTTCCATTCATGCTATTTTTAGTCTACCCTGAGAGAGCGAGAACCTGTTCAAATCCATGCATGGATTTGAGGCCTTAGCTATGATCTATTGGGCTTTATAGAATTGCCCTGAGACCTTGAACACTAATTAATAGTGTGCAGGATCTCTAGGTGATTATATCACCTTAGTGGATTCAGATCAACCGCTCACCTAGGCAACATTCTTATTTGAATCCAAATTGTGTTATTCGTTAATCGAGGTTTTAAATGAGGTTTCATGGATAATAACAGAGGTTTGGAAATGGTTTGCAAAGGAATAGAATGTCTAATTTGAATTCTTGCCTTCACGCTGTCTATAGAGTGAGGTAAGAATCAAATTAGGGTTTCCAAATTTTCCAAGATTAGATTTGAATTTCACAGAGTTTTAGATTCTTCATTAGATGTTTACAAAACAGGAAATTTGATTTTCAACAGCTTAGTCTCAAATTTGGGATGTTTTCCCAAGCGCCCTGACCTAAGATGCAATCTGAGATTTAAGCATTTAGTTAATGATAAATCGCTCTAATCTATATATGAAGATGGATCTTATGGGTTTAAAACATGAAGGAGTGTTTTGATTAATGTTTGCATATTAGATCAAGTTTGATGTAATTAAGTTCTGACAGTAGCAGTTGTTATACCTGGATAAAGTTTTAAGTCGATTGGGTTATAGATTCTAGATGATTTTCATTCATAATATATTTAAAATGGATTTTCTGAGGTCCAATCTTCTAGGTTGATATCTCAAACATCTGACCAAACTCTGGAGTGCATGGATTAGAGTATTGGAAGGGTTTGTTCTCTTCCATATCAATAGTTGCTATTCCTTGGTCTGAATGGATTTATAATTACAAATTTAAAGTAGATTCGGATGTAATTGAAAGTTGTATGAATTTCTGAAGGAGGGTAACATGGAAGAAGCATTCATGTAATGTTATAGTTTTGATGTGGACTGAAAAGCTTGTTCAATGTCTATCAATCATCTTTTGTTAGCTATAATCAACACTGATATCTGTGGTTTGATGAAATTTAATGAGTAAAGCATGATTCTATTCTTGAATCTGATTTTAATAGATGCTTGGATGTTTAATATGTCATATGCATTTATTCCAGCACTTTTAGTATAATTTTAGGGCCTGAAATCAATTTCTAAAATTTATTTGCCCATTTTCCAGCAATTTTACTGAAAATACCATTAAAAATACAAAAAGAATGAAAATAAAGAAATAAAATGTGTCTTGAGTGAGAATAAGATGTGTTTGGGGTGTGTGTGAGTTCAGGTCTAGGTTTTCAGTTTCCTAGTTAAGAGAACTTGCCTATAAAAGTTGTAGGCTTCTTTAGGTTTAGAAATCAAAATTAAAAAACAAAAATCACAAAAAGAGCTCTCTTCTCTTCTCTCTGAGCTCTCTCTCCTCTTCCTCTATTCTTGTAAAATACAAAAACAAAATAAAAAGTAGAAAAAACTCAAAAACTCATAATAATACATAGTAAAGTGTAAATACATGTATATATTGATAAGTTAATAATATATAGTAAGTTATATGTAAGTACAATATATATATATATATATATATATATATATATATATATTATTTATCAGTAGATAAGTTACAATAAGTATTTATTTTAAGTTATAGGGTATAATATTTAATAGGTATATAGTGTATAATTAATTATAATATAAGTATATAACTTGTATGTATATATGTATAACTATACATGTACACCATTATATAATGTATATTACTTAATATATTAATGGCAACATGTATTATGTAAAATAATCTATTTTTGTTATATATATTTAATTATGTATTTTATATATTAATATAAGTTAATAATGTATATTATTAAGTTAAGCTAATTAAAATTAGTAAGTTAAGTAATTAATAAAGTAATTTATACAGTGATATTATAAATTATATTTAACTTATTTTAATTATATTTATGATCTTATTTATAATGCAAAATACTAGATACGTTACATAAATTATATATATATTATCAAATACGTGTACATAAATATGCAAATATATAAATAAATTGAATTAAATTATTCAAAGATCATAATTAATCATGTAAATATGTAAATTAATTAAATAATACTTCAATTAGGTAATTAAAACATTAATTTATTGTGTAATTAAGTGATTAAAGTAATTTATAACATGTAAAAATCTCTAACTTTAACTAATTTTAAAATATATTTATATATTTAATTAGCTTAAAATAATTATACCAATAAGTAGCCCTATATATTGGCTAGAAGATTATATAATTTAATTATAAATTAGATTTGTAATTTGTGGCTAACTAAGGTCTCAAAGTCTTTAATAAAGCACATGTAGCGCAATACGATGCAACGTTAATTAGCATTCAACATAGTCCCACATCGTGGGTTTTTATGTTGAAATAGTGATATATATTGATCTTTGCCTGCTGGCTTATTGCCTGGGACTGAAGAAATGGGCTCCTTCAGGTGCGCACGCTGCGTGTGCTTCGATACTACTTGACCTATAGACCAAATTAGGTTAGGTCCCAATATAGGGCGGCCCACTAGGGGCATGGTCCTACGGGGTGGCCTTTGGGAGCTAGGTGGTGAAATTTTAGTTGGATGGGCCTAGCATCAACTACTTCGACCAATGTCGTGTGTTATATATGTGCATATATATAAGTGTATGTATGTATGTATGTATTGTGTGTTTATAAGCTCAGTATTATAAATTAAGTGTAATATGTTATGTGTATATTCATATATATTAACTAAGTATTTAATTTGTTTTAGTGGTATTTATAAGTGTTACACGTATGCTAACTATTATATATGTGTATGTTATACTTATATAAGTATTATAAAAAAAATATTATGTTTGCCTTATTTCGTATATATGTTTTTAAGTCTCTTGTATACATACATACATAGATATATATATATATATATATATATAAGTATTGTTATATATATTAGCTAGTATGTACATATGTATAGTATATTGTATGTATGTTAGTATCATAAGTTAACTATTTTAGTTAGATCTATGTAAGTATTGTGTGTGTGTGTATATTATGTTTATACTCATCTACGTTAAGTATTCGTCTTCGGACTAACTTATATAGGTATATACGTATAAGTATTGTGTGTGTGATGTTTTGTATATCATTATAGGTAATTATATAATTAATTAAGTATTGTATATATATTGTTTGGTGTTAATGTGTATATATTTTTAAGGCATGTATGCAGATAGGTAAAGAGTAATAATACATTTAGGTACAAATCGATGTTTTTATTCTTACTTTGCACTTATAAATAGTTTTCAAAGTAAGAAGTTGTTCACAAGTTTCTTTTATCTTTTTATTCATTTGTATATTGTTAGCTTTTAACATAGTTTAGTTTAGAATAGTTTTTGATGCCTTTATCTTGTGTATATTCTTGAGGCATTAATGTTCTAACATCTATTCATTTGTACATAATTAACTTATATTAGTTTATCCTTTGAGTCCTTTACTTTTAACTCATTTTTTTGTAAATAAACTTTACATTTTTGGAATAAAAGATGATTTTGGATAATAAACAGTAATGTATATCAATAACTGCCTCCCAATAAATGACCTGTAATAGAACCAATAAAAATTGTATATAAATAAAATGCATTCGTTTGGATTGTGACACTATATTATGACAACAATAATTAATCCTAATTAACTAGTGATCCAGATCAAACATCATCCTTACAGAGGAAACAAGTGGTTGATCATCTTTCACTACGTAGATTCCAAATTGAAGAAGATTCATGGTATTGATACATCGTTATTAATTTGAGTATCCCTTTCTTTGTTCGCAAAAAAGGGTGGGACAATGGTAACTTTGTCCCTCTGCAAGTACCTTCATATTTTCTTGCCGGCAATTCCGTCAAACTCAACAAACTAGTCTGAGGTAATCCAATCATTGAATTAAAGATAAGCCCATCAATTACATTTCAGTGAATAATGTCAAAAAAGTTATTTGATTCATTAAAGCTTTCCTATCGATTTTAGCATCTATAAATTCGATGTATGCTTCTTTTTTGTGTGATTCTACAACAACTCCTCAACCATGCAACCATATTGGTATAGGTTAATTCAATCATTCAAGCAAATATAAGTATAATTTTTATAAATAATATTATAAGAGTTAGTCATTCACTTCAATGTAGCTTTCGACCAATTTTTATGCGTATGATTTTGATATGTGCATTTTTATCATCGCTATCTAAGCAATAACCGTTTTAAAATACCTGGTTCTTCTTCCTAGCATTTCTGTGCTTGCAAGCCATCTTCATATTTCTCTGGCGATAACTTCGTCAACTGCATACTCGTTAAAACTCAACGAAATTGGTATGAGCTAATCTAATTATTGAACTAGAAGCTTGTCAATTACATATTAATTAATGACATTGGAAAGGTTAATCATTGGCTTCCTTAAAACTTTTGTAAGATTTTTTCATATATAAATTGGATATATGCTTCTTTTTTAATTTGTATCTATCTACGAAATAATTGCTTTGAAATGTTGTAACTATAAGACACTTTCTCATTTCTCCATTAGTTTCATCAATTGTATAATATTTAAAATCCAACTAAACTGGTATAGGTCGATTCAATTGTTCATGTAGAAACATGATTTCGATGAATCATTTAGAAAGAGTTAACCATTCAATTCAAATAAAGCCTTCCTACCAAATTTTATATGTAAGTTCATATTGCATATTGATTAAAACTCAAGAAAACTAATGTGTGTTGCTCCAATGCTTGAAGTAAGAGTAAGTTGATGCGAAATTTTCATGATTTGTTAAAGACGGGCTTTGATTGTCATAACATGCAAATTTGCACAACTTTTAAATTTATAAAACTTAGATAGTGGAAGTATCTAGAGTCGTCTAAGTAGGCAAATGATAGTTATAAAATTCTTATTCTCTCACTCCTCTCTCAAGTCCTCTTTTCTTTTTGGATTTTTGTGACTTTATGATTTCTAACTCTTTTTTCTTATTTTGAAATCGAGGCAACAAAAGCAAAAATAGTGATAGAAACACGAATAAGATAGAGACAAAAACCTGACCTTCCTAAGCTCACCCTTGGCACCTGTGGTCTAAGGTAATTAGGAAGGAAGTGTAAGTGCACTAAAGCAATTAAAGACTACTTGAGATTGAAGCACATAAAATGATGAAAGTCACTTGATTTTACATAAAGAAGACTAATGCCTACAAGTATACTTGGAGAGCTTAATTGTGTGTAGGGATCCCAAACAATTAATATCCAAGTAGAGCAATACTTATACTACAAAAATATGAATACAAACAAGAACAACAAATAGAAGAGTCTCCCAAATGAAGAAGATCCTCGCTCCAGGTGCAGCTGCTCCCAGACTTGAAGAGGGCTTGCTCTTTGAAGTGCTCCTCCTAACTCCTCCCATACTGGACATCCATCACTCTCTCCTTGCCTAGCCATCCTTTAAAGTCCACCTTGCTCCTTGTCTTGGTTCCAAGGAAGAAGATATTAGGGTGTTGAGACTAAAAGAGCATGGTAAGGAACCCTTTTATTGTGCACATCTAGCCTCCTCTTCCTTGGCCTTTAGTTGTGTTCTTGGTGTAGGAATTAAAGTAGCCAAGGATGATCATTAAGTGTAGGTATGGTAGGGTATATATAGAATGGGGGGGGGTGGGGGGGGTGGTGGTGGTTATGAGATGAAAGGGCATATATTGGTGGCGCCAACATGAAGGGTTACCTTCATTTTGGCACCAACACTAGGCTTCTAGAAGGTGGTGATTTGGCGCAAAGATTTGATGGTTGAGATGGAGTTTGGTGGTGGATAAATGGTGGATGTGGTGGTGGTTTTGGAGGGAAAGTTGGAGCCACCTTTGAAGGTGGTTATAGGTGGTGGATGTGGGTGGAAGGGGTGCATGATTTGGCTCCAAGGTTGAAGGCGTGTGAGTGGTGGTGGTGGTTTGACTAGGTTGGCGCCAAAAGGAGGTGAAGGTAGAGGTTTTTGATGGAATTTGGAGTAGGGTGGCCGACCATTAAGAAGGGAGGAGGTGGAGTAGAGAACTAGCTAGGTGGACCTAGCTTAGCTAACTTAAGCTAACTAGTAGCTAGTGGAGCAGGCTTGGAGCTTCTCTGAGTTGTCATGGACCTTTGGGAAGTTGAAGATGAGCTGTCTGAGGACTTTCGAGCCAGCTTAGCTAGCTAGCTTAAGAGTAGTAGCCAAGATGTCTTGAGTTGAGCTGCATGAGTTGGAGATGAGTTGGCATGAGGCTGCTTGATGACTCTTCAGCTAGCTTAGCTAGCTAGTTCTAAACTAGTAGCTAAGCTCAATGTAGTTGAGTTGCAATGAGCTAGGGAGAGTTGAGAATGAGCTGAAATGAGCTGACACGAGCTAGGATCTAGTTGAGGTGAGATGGGATACATCTGGCTGGGAATTCTATCTTGTTCTCCTTGTTTTTCCTCCTTTCATTCAGGGTTCAGCTAATTTTCAGTGTGCCCTCATCCCTAACAACTAATTGAAATATGTAAGTACATAAAATGATAAGAAAACCTACTAATGCATGCCTAATCCCTAATTATGCATGAAATGCTAAATGCAACCTACTAATGTAATGTAGATGCAAAAAATCTAGGAACTAAGTGTGATTTTGAGCTTAAAAATAACGATAAACTGGTGTTTATCATAAGTTCGTCAATTACATTTCGATAAATGATATAGGAAAAGTTAGTCATTTGCTTGATTAAAACTTTCTCGCAAATTTTTACACATGCAAGTTGGATGCTAGCCACTTTGAAATGTTGAACCCCTAAGACAATTATCAGTTTGTGAAAAAAACCTCATTCTTTGCTGTAATTTTTGGTATGTCCTTAACAAATGACTTTAACGATATTATATTGGGTTGACCTTTCATGAGTATGCATGTATGGATGGGCTTTATAGTATATGATCTTAAGATTAATTATTGATAGAGAGAGAATATCCATTTTTTGAGGGTAATGTATTTGCATTGTTAAGATTGTTATTCGATGATTCAAAAGTATCGACCATTTTGATGATTCGATTTAATTGATATTCCATCTAATTTTTTACCTTTGTTTCCACATTATTTATAGAAACATACAATTGGAACATGATTTCTATGAATTTTCTTGTTTTCCCTTGACAGGCGAATCTACTGCAATTGAATCTCCCACAATGGATAAAGAACAAAACCAAGGGACTCCTTCTGGTAAGCAAAATACTGTAATATATATCATTTTGTTAATTATATGCAGTTGATCAATTTGATTCTCTTATTACTTATTGAAAATGACACCTTGGTATTGGTGGTTAGAATGTTATGTGATCGAATGAAAGTCTATTATGAAATCTATAATTTCTTAATCTACCATTGTTAATGTTCTATTTGTTGTGTTTCTTTAACTAATGATTGTTGGAATGGAATCTTTCTTTGATTGCTCATCTCTAGGTGTTCCCACTTCAACTTCCATGAGGCTGATGGTGCCTTCATTCACTCGTGACCTCACATCTGGCAACAGGACAAGTAAGTTGCATTAGATTTGGATTCTATAATTTTATGCTCTACAAAATTTTGTAACTTTGTGTCCAATTATTTACTTGTGATTTTCTTTAAGGATAAAAATTTGTTTGAGTTAAATTTGATTTTTCTGATTCTTTCTCAATATCTACAATTTGAGTTTTGTAATGTGCATCCTGTTGGTGTTTCAATAAATCAACTTTAGATGATGTGTATTTGTGGCAAGCTTGATTTTTTGTTATGATTTGCTCAGGAAGTAACCAAAAACAAATCTATGGTTGTCTCGTTGTGCTTTTAGGCTGGCATCAACTATTTTGATGATTTAGTTTAATTAACACTTCATCTAATTTTTTACTTTTGCTTCTGCATTGGTTATAGAAATGTGCCATCATGGCATGATTTCTAAGAATTTTCACGTTTTCTCTTCATAGATGAGTCTATTGAAATGGAATCTCCTACAATAGATGAACAAAACCAAGGGAGTTGTTTTGGTAAGTAGAATAATGTAATATATAGCATTTTGTTAATACGTAGTAGATCACTACAGTGCTCTTATTGCTTATTGATAATGACGTCTTAGCGTTGGTGGTTAGAGTGTTATGTGATCGAATGAAACTCTATTGTGAAATTGATCATTTTTTAATTCTCCATTTTGAATGTTTTTTTAGATGTGTAGCTATCAAATATGCGACATCATTTACTCTAAATGTATTTCTTTAACTGCTGATTGTTGGAATGAAATCTTTCCTTAATTGCTCACCTCTAGTTTTGTTGCTTCGGTTAATGAGAGACTCATCATAGCTCTTAAATACCCTTAATTAATTAGTTTCCTTAGTTAATTAACTAAGAATATGTCTTATTAAGGGTTAATTATAATAAAGAGGATAAAGTACTAAGGACCATTAAAATAACATAAAAATACTAAATTAAATATCTATGAATCATAATTATAATTTAATTACCAATTTGGACTCAAATATTAAGTATTTAGCTGGTTATTTAATATTTAAATTAACATTAGTAATATTTAACCTTAAGTACTTAATTAACTTAATCATTTAATTAAATAAAGCTAAAGAGGGTAAAAATGTATTTTCGTGGCATAAATATATTATTTACCTAATTTACAATAACATATAAAAAGTTGGAAAAGAAATAAATTAAAATAAGCTTTAAATGCCTCTATTTACGTTTAGGTCCTCAAGTCTTTATTCAATTGAGTCCTTTTATTAATTATAGGTCCCTAGTTTTTCTTGCACTTTGATCCCCATGTACATCATCTTGTTCCTCAACTCTCGACGGCTCACGACAGCTGATGACTGCACCTTCTGATCACCTTCCATCTCACGTCCGAACTCATTCGCCATTGCTCTGGAGCGTCAACTCACCACCACCAACTCATCCGACGGTTCGAATTTGCCCCTAATCCTATTTTCTCTAGGCATCTAAGCTCACCGGCATTGGAGACGACGTGGGTTGTTAGTATGCATCTACCCTAATTCACGTCCAAGTTTAAGCTCCCTTACCTCCATCACCACCTATAAATGGTTCACCACTCCTTTGATTTCTGGTGTTAGCTCCCTTCCCTCTTCCCCACACCGAGTTGACGATAGGTTATTCGTCCTCAACTCTGGCGACCTTCTTACCCTCCCTCGGAGCACCTCTGGCAGAGGCGATCATCTCCCTCACCCCCTCTTCCTCTCTTGCAGCTATGACAAGGCATGGGAGCGCCACCACCATCCTTCTTCTCTGCTTCTGTTCTTGCCGGAGCTCTTCCCACAACCCTCTAATTTTCTCCTCCGTCATGATCCTTTCGACGAAGATGTCTTCCACCTCCTTCGTCCAGGTAACAGTAGACTAGCTAGGATTTAGTTTAGCTTAGTTAGGTAGTTAGTTAGTGTAATGTTAGCTTAATTTTCAGATCATCTTCCCTGACTACGGTGAGGCCAATTCCGGCCTCAATGTACTTCGATTCATTGTTTCAACCATTTAAGCACACTCCCTACCTCTTCACGACTTCATCTCACCTTCTTTCACTCCATTCTATCACATATTTTGCCTAATTCACATACACCTTCACTATCGACCTCCACTGTCCATGGCGGAGGTCTACAGCTTAGAACCTCCATTAGGGGCCCTTCACCACTTCTCCATCGCTTCAAGGCCTCATTCCCCTTCTTTAATCACCTAATTAAACACTTAATCACCTAAATCACCTTCACCTTCACCTGACACCTTACTGTCTATGGTGAGGTGTTCAGAGATGTTAACACACCCATATGAGTCCTCCAACACTTTCACAACGCCCTAAGGACCTCTACTACCTATTTAATTTCTCCTATTATTCATCACACACAAAATGCCTAATTTCCCTCAACCTCCTGAGCTTGATGTCAATGGCGGCTCAGGAGGAGTTAGTTCATCTATTAAACATCCACACATCATCGCCTGACTCTAGATATTGGTTCCCCTCATTCAATTTAGAGGGAGATCATCTCTTGCGTTCTGTCAAATTCAAAGTCTTGATTTCACTGAATTCTTGGTGAGTTCAGCGTCAGGTTCTTCAATTGATGAAATTATCGTCTGTTGAGGTTCCATGCAACCTCAGGAGTTTGTCCATACCATTCATGGTTGGTTTTGTGAAGAAATCGACTTCTGCATCCTATATCTAAGTTCATCGGAGCTCCAGTGAGCTTCGACGATCTAAACTCGTGCTTTAGCCGTTGAATGATCCTGTGATGTTCCAGATTACTTGATTTAGATCTCAGGAATAGAATTCTGTTTTTGGAATTGAGTTTTAATGTGAGAAGTTCTCTATTGAGCTTTATCTTCCCAAACTCCGGTGAAGTTCGAGAGATTGTGTCTTTGCGAATTAGAGTTTAAGAACATGTTCAAAAGCTTCCTGAGAATCTATAGAAGCCACTCTTGATCTTGAATTAGTTTGAAAGTCACTAGGTTTCTCTACCAAACAACCCTACTCCTCAGCCCAGGCGGCAGTGCTTGTGGGCACTGTCTGAACCTCAAAACCCTATTTTGATGCCTTAGATCATTTCCTAAGGATGAACTGAGACTGAATAAGGTTTTAACTTGATTAGAGAAACTCTTATTGTGAAGGTCAACTCTCAACTGATAGAAGGTCAAACTTGAGCGAACATGTGGAATTTAGGATTGATTCAATGATTTAACGGGATGGTTGAGTTTCTGGAGTGATTAGATTGCATTTAAAGTAATTTGATTGAGTTATATTGAGGAAGAGTTGAGATTTCACTTACTGCGTGGTTTAGGTTGTTTGGGAACCCAAATATTGTTCTTCAAGGTTTTGATGAGATTTGAACCTAAATCTCATCTAGATTTGTCACATTCAACCTCCTAAATCAGTTCAAACCTCTTCTTGAGGTCTTTAACTCTCTGCTGGCCCAATCAGAACCTAAAATCGAGCTCTGAAGCTCCTTCATGACGCTCTTGAGCCTCGGCTTCTTCCTGTTGTCTCCCAGACCCTCTTTCTTCATCCACTTCGTGTGGAATGCTTATCTGTAACATTCTAGACCCTCAATCGAGGGTGTTATCTCTTCTGCAGGTCATTTGACCTGAGGATCTCTCTCCGAAGGCATTTCCAGGCACATGCGAATACTGCCCATTTCCTCTCTGAATCTTAGGATCAATCTTGATCCAAACACCAAATTTATGTTAAAATCCATTGTAGGATTCTTAGAGCTTTCCATCGAGCTCTGGATCGCTCGATTTGAGCATCTGAGTTGCTGGGAATCAAGACTTGAAGATCGGTTAGATTGGCAGATACGAGAAGGAGAGCGAGCGATTTAAGTCCCACCTCGAGGAGATGTGAAGTGCTGCCTTGGTATATTATGATTTTGTGAACCCAACGCTGGGCTCACAGAATCCAACCTATACCTATCTCAGTAAAATGGGCGTGTGCGTGCACATGCATGTGTGTGTGTGCACAGGCGTGTGCCTACATGTGTGCCCGGGTGGGCGAGTGAGCTTGCTAGGCCTATGATGGTCCGAGACTGTGCATTGGGCTGAAATGAATTAAAATCCACCTAAAATAAACTAGGCTCAGCTTAGTGTGATTTGGTCCCACCCCTCTGGGGTCATATCCCCGAAAGGCTGGGCCACCCATTAAATACTTTTTTAAAGTAAAGAGTAAAATGGGCTAAGGACTAAGTGTGGGAAACATTGAGTGCATAGAGAAATTAAAGAGAGTCGAGCAAGAGAGAGAGCACACAGAAGAAGAAGAGAAATAAAGAGAAGAAATGGATGAATTGAGAAAGAAAGTAAAGAGATAACAGACATCTAAAACTTTAATTAGAAGTCTAATTTTACTTTTTAAGTCGTCTAACATTTTTTCCAGATGTTTGATTAAGGGCTGAAGTTGCATTATTTATTTTGAGCTTTAATTATTATAAAAGTCATGTTAGATTCTTATAAACATTTCTTATGCCTTATATTTTGATAGATCACTTGTAACAAACATTCTACTTGATTTTTAATGATGAATCTTTCTTGTATAATTGTTTCTATTAAATGGAATATTGCATGCTTTAGTTGTTAAATTTCTTATGCATTATTCATGTGCTTAAGATATATTATAATTATTAATCTGATTGATTAAATAGTTAGTAATTATGCCTTAGGAACTAATGGTGAATTAAGTTTACTATTTTACCTTCTAGTGAACGAACTAGACTCAACCAGTTAAATGAAATTAAAAAATCTAAAATGTTAGGATAACTTAACTCTATACTACATTCACGACACTAATTCAAGTTATCGTACGTTACTTCTAATGCACTTAATTAGGACTAATAATCTTAATTAACTGTGTTGAGAATTTAACGCATCATTTTAATGGCGCCGTTGCCAGAAAGTATAATATTTTTCTTTATTTTATTCACCAAAACATTCCCTTACATAATTTTGTTAATGTCATCATTTTAATGGCGTCATTGCCGGGGAGGTAAACGTAGAATATTCGCCATTATTGTTTAATTATTACTTTGTAAATAGTTCTTTTCTAATTAGTTTTTGTTTTGTTGTTTTTTTGTGTTCTTTCAGGGATATATTTATAGGTATGCTCAAGAAGAAGGTGAGTTTTTTTTATTCTATTTCTATATACTTCATTATACATACTATTGTGAGTATTTCTTACTTTGTCTTTTGTATAGTTTGCTTATTGCATTTAGTGTAGAAAATATGAAAAATACCAAAAATACTCATATCTTCTGATTAGTAGCAACATGTTATTAGGCATACATTCTTATGAATGCACACTCCTGTTAGTATACTACGATCTGACTCGAGAGTTTTTCTCTCTCATAAGTGGGAAAATTCACAAAAACCCATGTAGATCCCTGTCGTTGGAGTTAAAGCAAGACCATATTATTGCTGAAAAAAATCTTAAAAGTGGCCACATTTACTTCTTTCCATCATTTTTGAAAAAAATTAACTTAAAAAAGAGGAATTTTAAAACTCGCGACCTTAATCTTTTTGCAGATTACATGCAGGCTTTTATCGTACATGTCTGTTGCATGCTATCGCATACACAATGCGATTGCTACAGTCACACGAGTCGATTATTTCTACCCCTCCTCTTTGCACCTCTTAGGGCTTTGGTCAAAGATCATTTAGTCTATCTCACTACTAAAGCCTCGGGAAACTAGTAGTAAGTGGTATCGATTCTAGACCTTAGACCTTTGAGTTTAAGGATACGCACCTGTGTAGACATTATCTACGATGCCTGTTTTGGATTGATACTATACTTATTTGCGTCACATTACTTTTTCCGTATTCTTAGATTCTTCTTTTCCTTTGAAAAGAAGAAAAACCTATTTTTTTCGTTGTTTTCGGGTTTTTCTTGATGTTATTTCTCGCAGTGGCGTGAGTGTTCCTTTGCACATTTTTTCTATTTATGCACGGGAGGCGATCCCTGAAATCTCCTCTCATATCAAACGCAGAACCTGAATCTTGAGATCCCTTCTTTTGGTAAGGGGGAGATGCTGCCTTTTGGTATCCATGAGGTGCTTCCGAACCAGAATCTCCAAATGCTCAAGCAGAACCACCAAATTAATCTGTTGACGGCTGCTCTCCAGAATCTGTAGGCCCATCCTCCTCCTCGACCTAAGGAAAGTCTTAATCCACCTAATTTGGTTCTTCCACCATGTCCTAGGCCTCTACTCCAAGACTACTACAATCCATCTAATGCACAAGTAGGGCCTAGTGTTGGAATTCCTACTGGGGAGAACGACTTAGAATTAAAGCCAAATATCATAGGTTTTATCCTACATTTTCATTGGTTTGCAGCCAAGGATCCATTTCAACACATAGAAAATCTTAAAAATCTACCTTAGACTCTTGATCCTCAAAATCAAAGTAGGGAAATCTTACTTATGAAGATATTCTCCTTTAGCCTTAAGGACAAGACTACCAACTGGTATCGAACAATCGCACGACCTATCACTACTTAGGATCAACTCGAATCAGCCTTCTTGAAGAAATTCTTCCCTATAGGTCTCACCAATGCACTTAGGCGAGCCATCACGACCTTTACTCAGAACCAAGGAGAACTAATTCATGAAGCATGGGAGTGCTTTCACGAATTGCAAAAGGAATGCCCACAGCACGACATCCCTCGCTAGCAATTCATGCATATCTTTTATTATGAATTGCAAGAGAGCATTCGCAATCCGGTCGATGCCTCTTGTGGAGGGAATTTTCTAAATCGCAATGAAGAATTCGCCTTAGAATTGTTTGAAGGGATGGCGGAGAACTTGATCAACAACGCATCCATGTCGCAATTTGCGCAGGGAAACTCAGGTTCACATCAAAATCCGCATGCAAACTCACATCAGAAGGGCATTCACGAGATCCAGAATCAGTCAAGTAATAAGGATTTAGAGATTATTGTAGAAAAACTGGACAAAGTCGACATTGTAGCAAAGCATCTCGACGAGGTCCGCAATATGATTAAAAATCTTACACCCCTACTCGCTACGCAGAATCATGTGCATTTATCTATTTTGCAAATCCTCACAAGGTGGGAATTTGTGAATAATCTAGATTTTAGAGATTATTCTTCCTTGGGTTTTCTCCCTACTCTCTCACCAACCCAAGGAGGGACCTTTGTCCCACAATCTTTCCCATCTCTTTCCCCACCCTCTGTTTTTGTAGACAACTTGTCAAATCCTTATAATCTATATTCCATCCAGGAGAACACTTCTAAATCAAATTCTTACTCAAATACCTATAACCCTGGATGGAGAAACCACCCAAATTCTTCCATGAGGTTTGGTACCCTTGGTTTGACCATTTGAACTCATTTTAACCTAAAACAGAGTTTCAAAGGGATTCTACCTTAATTTGGGCTTCTGTTCAAATTCCCGATCAAACGTTGATTATGCAGCAATCATAGGGTCATAATTGACCTAAATTAGGCTAGGACTTATCATAAGTTAGGATAATTCATGCATGCATAAGCATTATTTGCATCTTTACTTCTTTCTTTTAGCTATGCACAAAATAATGCTATAATGTACTGATTAGGTGCATTATGACAATTACAGGTAATAAGCTGACCTAAAGCTGGATCTAAAGCTTGATCTAAAGAATAAAAAATATCTGGTGTTGTAGTAAAGCTGAAGTGGAAGACCTAGATTAGATGTAGTTGATAATAATGTATGGGAGTTAAGGTATGCTATTCTATTAAGTAGGAATAAAGTAATAAATTGTGAAGAACTTAGGTTCATCCTAGCCCTAGGACAGCTTAGAAGCTTCCCCAAGCGTTAGCCACCCTGAGATTAGGCCACTGCACCCTAGGAAACCTTTGAACTTTAATTGCAACCTCTATCTGGACGTCCAGATGAGTTATAGGACACCCAGAACCCTTAGCCAACTACCGTACACCTTAAACCCACTTCTGCAGTGTTTTAGACGTCCAGACATTTGGTTAGACATCCAATTTCTGCAAAATAACCGGGACAGAACCTAGAATCCATCCTGACTTTGATTAGACGTCCATAATTGAAGTTTGGACTTCTGATTTTTTAGTATAAGTTGTCTGATACTATTATTGGATGTCTAGAATTGCTCTTCAGTTCCTGTTTTGATATTCAAGCCTTGATCTTGGATCTCTAGCCCCTTAAACCCAATTATAACCCTTAGGAACCTAAATTAAGGTATCCCAACCCTAGTACATCACCTCTAGACATCCTTAAGGACCTAATTTGGTCCTCACTAAACCTAATTGACTTAGATCATAGTCAATTACCATTGCCTAGTCAATTGGACTCAAAGGGTCCAATTGAGCTCAGATCTCAACCCATACAGGTCCAATTGGATTTAGTGAGAGTCCAATTGACCTAAGCCCAACCTAATTGAGTTATTTCACTCACAATTTGGTTCACACTCATTCAATTAAACTTGTGTTAAGTTTAATTGCAATTCCCCCTTAGCAATTAGGGTTTGCAACGCTAATTTAAGACCTACACCAACCTAAACCCCTTAGGAAGTTTAATTGCAATTCCCCCTTAGCAATTAGGGTTTGCAACCCTAATTTAAGACCTACACCAACCTAAACCCCTTAGGACCTAACCTATATCACTTAGACACATAGGGCACGACCACACACACACACACACACACACATTCACGCACTCTCACACAACATAGAGTATTCTAGGTTCTTCCAAAGGTGGCTCCACTCTTGGTTGCCAAAATTATCAACCAAGAGCCATTCAATTCTTAGATCCACTTTTGGTGGATCTAAAAACTACCTTGGACAGCCACTCTTGGAGCTCTCTCTAGAGAGTTCCACACTTCTCTAGAGAATCTTCCTTAGGTGTATAAAAGGACCTAAGGGGTGGCCATTTGCACCCATCCATCTCTTGGCTTTATTCACTTCCATTTCGGTTAGCTACATTCCACCTCCACTCCACCTCCATGAGTTGCCTCACCATGGCCACCACCATCTCCACACCAGGATGCTGGATCACCTCTCCAACCTCTCTCCAAGGGCCCGCCTAAGCACCATTGGCCGCCCCTCTTTCTCCTCTCAACCACACAAAGGCCATCGGAGACCACCTTCGAATGCCCTTATGTCTGCTATATTAGTAGCTTAGTTCGTCATAGTTACATGGTTTTATTACTGCTTAGTAGTGTAGCTCTTTATTCTCCCCCAATGATGCATGCAAAATCCCCCCATAGATTCATGTATGCGATCATTTTCTGTTAGTTAGATTTATGTTTCAAGCCTTCCTCTATAAGCTTTCCTCTAGTTCTATGTTGCAAACACCTTCGTAAATGAATGGAAGAAATTTTTTTATATATATATCTCTATGTTGAGAATCACCATGAGCTTTTTGATTGCAATATATTTTGTGTGATTAAAGTTGCCTACTTTTAATCATTATCTATTGCAACCAGCATATCGGTACCATAAAATATTGATGATTAAACTATTAATGCATTTTCCGTAAACAACCACCACATAACTACAATCGTGCGTACTGAAACTCACACTTTCACATTTGTCATCTATCTAACACATGCGCACGTAATCAGGGTTCATAATGAAAGTGGCAAAACATTGGTCCGACGATTATAACCGACGTGCGATTTTAAATAAGTAGAGCGAAAAAGATCGATTTCAGATTTGCATAAATACCTCCCTGAGACGAACGACCAGGACTCAAGTCTCGTTATCTTTACAAAATCATTTTTTTGACGAATGTTTTTGCGCACTATACTACGATGAGATTTCTGTTTTCAAGACACGTGCGAGAATCGCCCTCTGTCAAACGTGGTCAAAACTCAAATCCAAGTTCACCATTAGATTCCTTGGGTCCAAATTTAGTTAATGCCAAAATTTGGGCCCAATCAGAGTTCATCTTTTCTTAGTTTTCAATTCAGCCCCTAAAATCTCTATTCTTCACATCCAAGCCCTTAACTTTTGATTTCATTTACAAATGGATCCCTATGTATCTTGTCTCCTTATGATTTAGTCCCTATCACTATTGGTGAGTTAGCAGGGCAAGCAACGACTTTGACCAAATTAAAGCCTGATCAAATCACCTCTAAATGCCACTAAATTTGGTGGGATTGTAGTTCTGACATTGAAGATTCATGTGAACACAATCTTAAACTTTGATTCGAGGTAGACAGCTCATGCAAACCCATGGAATTCATGGGAGTCTTTGCTTCCAAACCAAGATCCAAGCAAGCCTCCTTCCTCAATTAGAGCTTCGTTTTGAGCTCTTTAAAAGCTCCTAAAGGTCCCAGTGTTTTATTTAGCCCGATGTAGGCCATAAAACGTCTTCTTCTCCCTTCGGCCACCTCCAATCATGGCTCCGACGGAGCTCCTCGATCTCCTTATTTCGACCACCTAATAGCCAAATTGGGTGGCTTAGTACCTTCACCACATTCATCCGCTCCTCTCTTACCATCGCAGGGGCTTCTACCTCCTCTATCGTCGTCGTACTCCCACACTGGTGGTTTCACCTTCCCCACGATTGGCGAGGCAAGCCATCGCGGTTCTCTCCTTCTTTTGACCAATAAAGTAGTTCTTCTTTTTCCTCTCCTTCTTTATTTTAGATTTCACCCCTTAGCTCCTCAATTCAGCCGTCGAGCCACTACCTCCCTCTACGTCTTCTTCACCTCCGGCGAAGCCACTATGCCACCTCCGACTACCAATCACCTAGTCACCACCACTAGAAGCTTCCCCATCACTCACCGACCAAAACCCCTCTCCTAATTAGAAGCTTCATTCACTCCTTCGCCCCTCCGAACATCCACACCTCTGCACATCCTTTTCGGCATTGCCACACCTCCACACGCTCCCAACCACCACAAGAGCACCACTAACAGCTTCGCCACCACTTGGCGAAGCCACCGAGCACTCTAATTGGGGCTTTAAGCCCGCATTCGTCTTTTTCGGTACTCATTGGACATCTCCTATCGCCGTCACCTTCTCTGTCGTCGACCAGCACAGTCCGACCATCAACCACCGTGACATCGCTCTCTTTGCATGCAGACCTCTCCCACAAACCTAGCTACAGCTCCAATTTGAAGAAGCAACAGTGAGGGCAGTTGAAATTGAAGAAGAGCACAACTTGTTGCAGACTCGTGAAGAGCTGGGACATTAGTCCCACATCAGGCGTGAAGGACTCCACTGTTACATACAAAAGGACTCTGTGAGGAGGGCATACTGCCTTGACACATGGAGGGGTGAGGTCCCTCCCTCACATGCCTCTCACTCCTCTCCCGCAGGTTTGGACCCTACCTGGATACGATTACCTGCTTATAAACCCTATCACTCGGTTAAGAAATGAAGAGAATTTGAGGAGGATGGGGGTCGGTTTTGCATTATTCATGCTGCGAGATGCATGCCTTTGTGTTTCATACTTAGCATCTCTAAGGCTTGGCACCCTTGTGCCTGTTCTGAGCTTTGAACGGTTAAGTCATCTGTCTCTCTTGTCAGACATCTGATTGGTTCTAACTACTGTGGATATATTTGGTTCTGACGTGGCTATTAAGTGGTTCAAGACCACTGTTGGAAAATTCGGGAAATTGGATGCTTTGATATGAGCTTAACTTGAGGGATATCTTTGGTGATCTAAATCACCATTTTTTGGAATTCTCTATTCTTTTTATCCCAGTGACTTTTGAGATACAAATTGGCTTATAATTGAGTGTCCTTTTTGAGTAAATTCATTGAATATCTTTCTTGTGCTTAATAGATTATGCTCATCTATTTCTAATTGTGATTAATGTGTAAATTCCATATTTGCTCCCTGCGAATGACCTCGGACTAAATTTTGTTTTCGAGCACTTTACAAGTTTTAACATTTTCGTCACTATACTACGACGCGTATTGCTTAAAAGATGACTGTCGCACTATTAACATTTTGGCGCCGTTGACTGAGAGCAACGTGCAATTCACCACTAATCTTATCTTTCTCTATTGATTTGATTACTGACTTTCCCTATTTGCTTTGCTTTGATTTTGTAAGGTACATCACAAGAAGATCTTCCGCGCAATCAACCACTCAAGGGGCAGGTCAAATTTTTCTTCTTCCTTAATCACCTCCTAATCTTGGGAAAGAGAAGAAGGAAATGAAATCGATTAGGATCCACTTGCCTTACTTTCATAGTTATTGTCATTTAATGGCAAAGTTTCCTGATTCGCAAAATTGATTTGATATCTAATTGAAGTAAGACGATTTGATTAGAAATCTCAATATTGATTTCCTATACCTATTAGGGATTTACGCCTAAATTCTCGACATCTTCGACTACTCACATTCTTGTTTGAGCCCAAGGTGCCATATTTGATATCAAATTAGACTTGAGAATAGAGCCAATTAGGGTTTCCACATTAGGGTTCTGAAGTGTTAGTACACACTTGCGTGCAATAAAGGAAATTAACCCTCCCGCATTTATGTGCTACCCAAGCCCTTAATTGAAAAGATCTATTCAAGAGAACCTTAAAAATCAAGCTCTAAATTCACTTGAGCCCTAAAATTTCAACCTAATAACCTGAGAGTCAATTTCAGGGTAGTTTGGGTCTTGACCAAAATTTCACCCTCATCCTTAGGACAAGTCAGGTGAAATAGGCCCACCTTGTGGGTCAACCAACTTACAAATTAGGTCACAATTTGAATCAACTTCTAATCAAGTGAAATTCAAAGGTATAAATTAGGGCTAAAATTAGTGACTTAAGGTCCCAATTTGCATATTCTAATGAACTTGGATCCGCGGTGACAAGGAAGGTCAGGTGGGAGAAACCTTGTAACCTGTGGGGACGCTTTACCGTGTAGGGGTCTCTGCAGGACTCTCCCTTCTTGGTTGCCTAAGAAATTTTTGGGTGTGTGGATTTCCGATCTGGAGGTATCATCCACCTCGAAACAGCCTTAGTCAGCAAAAAAATTTTGGGTGCCTTGATTGTGTCCAATACACATCCAATCCCTCATCTACTCTATAGTGCACTTACATAGGAAAGTTCCCTAAGTTTGACCTAGAGGCCTCTATTAAAGTTGATCTTCTGTGAGAATTCTGATTTGTTCTGATCAATTCAATCTGGACCTGAATTTAATTCAACATCTCTATCCACCACTTGATTTGAACATGCAACCTGATAACATAGGAAGAATCTTTAGTAAACATGAATCACGTATGAGCATCAAGGAAAAAATGATCGTGGCTACTCTTAGACATCATGACGAATACTACAAGACCTCAAATCCATATAGGAACATTTAGGTTAATGTACCAGAAACAACAACCCTCATTATGATCCGTGCCGGAATGAGGTTTACCCAAATGATTCATTTTTCAACCTGAGATATCTTTTATCAGAATATAGTTAATTATGGAAAGATATAGACACATCTACCTAGGTTAAAATGCCTAATCATGCATGTTCCTGGGCTTAGATTTGGATTTCATGTTATAAATATTGCACAGCATGCATCATTCTGCATTTAGAGTAGTTGTATATATTTTAGGTTAATTAGGTCCATTTTACGGTCAGGAGAGAAGATGATTTATTTCAGGGCCTCGGATGGACGATCGGATCGTACGGATCCGATCAAGACGACGATCGGAGTCTGACGCCTCGAAAATCATCTAGATCGGAGTCTCATAGCATCATATGAGGTCCGAAGAAAATCAATGGCCAGGAGGGCAATGCGACATCCTTACGAGCTTTGGATAAAAAGTCTGACCCTACGGATGGATTCGGAGCGACGATCGTAGTTCGGCAACGCAGAAATCAACTCGATCTAAGCACCATGGCACCCTCTACAACAGAAAGAAGAATGGGCAGCCCAGATGGTGCCATGTGGTGCCATTTGGGCCATCCATTCTTTGGGACATCCAGGCTCTCCAACATCGGCCAGCAACACCCGCTCCCACCTCTCCATCATCCTCAACCCGAGATCCAATGGCAGAGAAGCTCTCCTCCACCACGCGCGTTAATTCGTCCGGTCGACGCATCCGACATCTTGGCACGTTGGTTGGAGCACTGGGCTCCAAGGGAGGGGCGCGAGTTCGAATCCCCACAGCCCCTCAAATTGACTAATTGTGCGTAGCAGTGGCAAGGCACACCCGCGTGTGTGACAGCGCGCAGCACAGTGACAGCACGGCTCAGCCTGTGCAATCACGCTGTGCAATCACGCGCAACACGGGCACGTGAAGCGCGTAGTGCCAGCGGAGTTTTGAATGGGTCTTCAGCGACAATTCTGCAGGCCTGTAGTGACACTTGTAGCTGTCGCTAATGGCCCGTAAGCACCAGCAAAGAGGCTGTAGATCTTTAGAGACAGGAAGGTCGGATCTGTAGTGACGTTTAAGGATGTTAGTAATGACCCATATGCAAATTCGTTCTTCCTCCACCACTATAAAAGGACATATCCACTGCCATTGCAAACCATCTCTTCCTTTTTTCACCTTACCACCTCCAAGGCTCTAGAGATAGCTTGTCCCAAGCCCGGGCTGCTCCTCTAGAGTAGAAAATCAAATAGTTTTCCCTCCCCTCATCCCCATTCATGCAGCATCCCATGGTTGTCTTCACACGTCCCTTCGGGAAGAGGATCCTCGCCACAGCTCCGTCCTACCCCGCCCTCCGTCCTCTGGCTCCGTTTCCGTTTGTTCCACTCCTCACCACCTTCCTTCAGGTGACGTCAGAGCAAGTCGTCCTCCAAGCGACCGTCGTGGGGGATTTCTCTCTCCTTTTTCTATCTTTCTTTCGCTTTGGTAATGCAGATTTTCCGCTTTCGTAGTTGTAACAAACAATTCTTTTTTAAATATATGATTGTTTTTCTCTCTCTCCCTTTCTCCCTCTCTCTCTTAAATTTTTGCAAGTAGATTAGCTATAATTCATCGACCTGATCTCTTGCTCGCAAAAAATAACAGAAAAATTAGAAATGATAAAAACGACAAAAAACAAATAAAAGAGAAACGCTGATTTTTCAAAACCAAACGTTCGCCTCCCTGTGTTTGACCCAAAACTCAGTTTTTGAGTTTCGGTTATAATTTTTATCTGATAGACACGTGTTATGAGCTATGACAATGGGTCCTCCAAACCCCTAATTTTAATTTTTGAAACGCGTATCCATCATGGAGAACACACAATACTGAGTATATACAATGTTTGTCAAATCCACAACTTTGGGAGATCACCAAGGTCTCATGGAGAAACGTGGGTATATGCTAAATACATTACACCACGCCATTGATCAGAGATACCCATATCAAAATTCAGAAATTGATGAGACATCTTGGAGCAATATTAAGGATCATTGTGATTTCCTAGAGCCTGGGTTCGAATATAGAAGTTGTTATGGACCCCCAACCTAGTTGGAATCTGATTCGAACTTTGTGCAAAATGACATACCTAATCAAAATATGGGTTGGGAGGATCTTGTTGCAGGTGTTCTTGATTATGAACCAGCCATAGAGAGCTCTGTAGCTGGTCCATTATGCCTTGATTTACCAAACACCTGTGATGAGCTTAAGTCAGATCCTCTCGAGAATGCAATTCCCTCACCTTATCTTGTTAAGTAGTCCTTGAGAGTGATTCTGACATTCCAATAGAACCATGTCCAGATTTTAGTGACCCAATTCCTACCCTTAATCTAGAATCTAAATCTGAGCCTATTTGGGATGATCATGAGGCCTAAAATGACGAGAACCAAATTTTAGATCTGAATTTTGATTTTGGGCCTGTATTTGATGATTATACCTCTATGACTCCTTAGAAGGATAGATTGATTTTTCGGAAGTCACACCTATTTACGATATAGAAACAGAGTTGTTGGAAGAGTTGTGATTTGATTGGATCTACCCTACTGGCCGGGAACCCGAACCTACGCCTAATAAGGACACCTCTTTGAGCTCAGAATTTGAAACTGGGTTAGATCAAAGTCAGGTTGTTGATTCTATGCATCATGATCTATCCAGTGGTGGAACTCTAGATCTTGAATTAGGTTCAGAAACTAATTTTTGCAGATTCTTCGATGCTTTCAAATTATACTCTGATTCCAGGGAACCTTTGTTTCCTGACAATTAAGAGCCAGTTTACAAGCTTAGTATCCATGATCCATTCTTTGACTCTGCCTCTAGGGTCCCTGATTCTAAGATCATTGATTCAAAATCATATTCCAATGAGTTGGAATCATTCTATTATGATTTGCAAGAATCAGAAACATTAAGTGCCGAGAGTGTCCACAACCTAGAGTTTGAATCTTTCTCTGACTTAGATTTCCGTGATCCTATGAGCACTCTCCAGGCATTTACATTTGATCTGGATGAGCATCATGAAAAAGACTCTCTAAATGTACTGATCTTCTAATCATTTCTTGAGGAGTCGATACCACACCTAGATTTCGAAGCAGCCACATCTAGCACAGAGCCTTTCGAAACCCGATCCCAACTCTGACCTGCCACTAGAATCATTTTCTACTCTGATTCATGTCTCTTTGATCCAGTTGCATATGATTTACCTCTATCTTTTAATCAAGAATCAAACAATGATTAGACTGACAATCACATCTTATCTTTCTTTGATCCCACCAGTAGGGTTCCTACATTTTCCACAGATCCATTATCCTTTGAGGACACTTGCTCAGATCAGGCTGTGCTGATTCAACCAAACCCTAGATTTGCATTTCCATATCTTTTTAAGCCATAAAGCATCTGGTGGGCTCCATATCTATTGATTCACATCCATCAACCCCCCAGACTGATTATGTTTCGTTTGCATCATCAGCCTGGTGATCTGAACAAGCACTTGGTTAGGCCAACCAGGCTACTAATTAAGGTGCTTGTTCTACAAAATTCCTCTGAATTGACTACCCCTTCTCCTTGACCACTTTCTGCTCGACTGAAGGCAATGAATTTAGCGCTTAACGGGAGGCAACCCGTCATTCCAAAATCCTGAGACCCTTCTGATCATCCTTTTGAGCTACGCTCCTACTGTAGTTTTGGATTCAACTTTAGAACAATCGACTCTGCCTGAGATACCTATCACATTGCAACTACGTTATGAAATTAAAACCGTCAAAGACATTGGCCAAATCATATCTATAGAGATACTCGGTCTATGCTTTGACAAGTATGCATATGAAACAATCTCCATGCATGATTCATGGTCTACATGGCGCTATCAATCCTAACAGTCCTTGCATGATGAATACAAGGTACTCAAAGTATTATCCAAAAATATTTATAGATGAGACAATTTTTGATGTACAAGACTATTCGATATACAGACAGCGTAAGGATGGTAGAAGGATTGAGTCGAAAGGAGCGATTGTTGATACTAGATGGGTAGTGCCTTACAATATCAATCTATCGACAAAGTTTTATGCTCACATAAATGGGGCGGTTTGTAATCAGACACAAGTAATCAGATTTTTGTTTAAGTATGTCCATAAAGGCTTTGACAAGTTGACATCTGCACTACACAAAGAAAATAATGAAGGTATAGGTGAAGCCAACAACTATTTGAATGCAATGTATGTTTCAACGGCTAAAGCTTCGTGGAGGATATTTGATTTCAGTTTTCATGATAGGCGAGCTGTTGCGCAATGTTGAGCATATCATCTACCCAATGAATAGAGCATTATCTTTCGAGATAACCAAGACATTAGAAATATTGTAGATAATCCTTTTCATCAATGAACTATATTAATGGAGTGGTTTGCAGCAAATAAAAAGTGTGTTGCTGCGAGATCATATACTTGTGTTCAATTTCCTCAATATTATGTTTGGAAAGATGAAAAAAGGGAATGGGCTCCACGAATTTGTGGTAAATGCATTGGTCATCTATCATCTGCTAGATTCTCATCGGGAAAACTTTATTACTTATGTATGCTTCTTCACAAGATTCATGGGGCTACAAGTTATGTCAACTTATGTATAATTAATGGCGTTACCTATAATGATTTTAAAAATGCATGTGCTGCTTTGGACTTCTTGATGATGGCAACAAATAGATACATGCAATAGGAGAGGCATCAATTTGGGCAACTACCTGGCAATTAAGACACTTCTTTGGCTCTATATTGATAACAACTGAACTAATGGATCCAAGAACAATTTGGGATACATATTGGAGGGCATTTGCTGATAATTTCCAACAATGACATGTAGATCATTCAAGCCATACTATCAGTATATTATCGGATGCTGACTTACAATCAAGAGGTTTAGAACATTTGGAGACAATTTTAAATAAAAATGGAAGATCACTTCTTGATTATCGATCGCTTCCATTGTTACCTACACACAATGACATGGATAATGTCAATAGGCTTTTCTTAAATGAGATGAGCTACAATGTTGAGTTAGAGGCTTTTGAATTCAAATGTTTATTTTATGGTTTGAATGAAAAACAATTACATGTATGTAATAAAATTATGTAGTCATACAGCAGCGATGTTGGATCTTTATTCTTTGTTTATGGAGATGGTAGAGTTGGTAAAACGCACTTATGGACAATGTTAATTGCAAAACATCATTCCTAACAAGAGATCGTAATTCCTATTGCTTCATCTGGCATTGATTCATTATTGTTACCTGGTGACTATACAGCTTATTCAAGGTTTACAATACCATTAAAACTTGATGAATCATTAACTTGCAACATCTCTCAACAATTAGAACTTGGGCAATTGCTTTGATGTGCAAAATTGATTATTGGGACAAAGCTCCAATGATGAGTAAACATGCATTTCATGCATTAGATAGAACTTTACGGGACCTAATGACAAAGGTAAGAGAAAATGTTGAAAACTTACTTCTTGGCAATATTACGTTTGTTCTAGGTGGTGATTTTTGACCAATACTTCTAATGGTGAATAAGGGTGGTTGTGCTAACATCTTTGATGCATCTATAATTAAATCTCCTCTCTAGCAAGTTTGTAAACTACTGATTTTGAAGAGAAACATGAGGCTTAAAGTTCATAATGATTCTAAACAAACATCTAATCACAATTTTGGGTTATGGTTGCTTCAAGTAGGCGAAGGACAAATTGAATATATCACTTTTGGTGATTGTGAGCAATCTTCTTAGATCGAATTACATGATGATATATAAGTTGCTGATGAACATCATTTACAAGGTTTGGTATATGCTACGTACCCAAACATAGCCATTGACTATACAGATGAAACTTATTTTAAAGATCGTGCAATATTAGTTTCAAGGAATGATGATGTGTTTTCCATGAATCAATTTCTTAGGATAAAATACATGGTGAGGAATTTACTTATCACAATTCAGATAAGGCAATTCTAGCATTGTCAACTACTTAATTGAGTTTTTAAACCCTTTAAACCTACTTTAACTACCTACAAGTGAGTTAAGGATCAAAGTTGGCATCCCTACTATGTTGCTGATCAATTAATTGGTTTATGTAACAACACTCGCCTTATTAATAATGTATTGCAATCAGGAGTCATCGATGTGGAGATGTTAACAGGAGATTACTCTATTTGTCGTCTTTATATACTAACAATGGAATTAATTACATCTAAAATTGGTGATCCCTTTGCTATAAAAAGAAGATGGTTTCCCATTAGATTAGCATTTGCGGTGAGGATCAACAAAAGTCGAGGGTAGACATTGAAGAATGCTGGAGTATATTTACAAACACTAGTTTTCTCTCATGGTCAATTATATGCCAGTTTGTCGAGAGTGACATCAAAGAAAGAGTTGAAGATACTTCTATCGAATAAATCGAACTAGCTAAATCATTGTACAAAGAATGTTGTGTATGAGGAGATTTTTGAAGAAGTGAGGTCTAGATGTAACGTTTAATAAAGGTAATCCTTTATACTTTGATTTCTAACATATAGCTATTATAACTTTTTTTTCAATACTTTCTTCTTTAGATAGCTCTAGCTTCCAAATTACAGCTTAACTTATACTTCTGAACTTTTTTTTGGTTGTTAACATCATTTTGATTCTACTTTTATCCAAGGAAACACATGGTTGTTGTGCCACATGTTCCTAGTTCATATGTCAATATTCTTTGGAGTTCTTTGGGTTGATTTCTTATTTCTTTACATGGTAATAAAGGCTTTCCAACTTCAGGGGGCCATCATTTATTCAGTAACAGATTTGATCATCAAACCAATCCATATGAGGAGAGAGGTTGACTTTTCAAGTGATTAAGGTGGGATTGATAGGGCATTTGACATCAATAAACTAGTGACTGAAATAAAAGGTAGCATAGCCAATTAGACACACTACTTCAAGATCCACTCTTAGAAAAGAACATCTTTTCTTTGCAATTTAATTTTTGCCATTCTTACCTAAATTTGAGATGCTTTTCTTTGTTGAATCAAGTCAAAGCGAAGGTCAACTTTGAGCCTTACACTCTTTTTGTGGATTCTCCAACCCCTATAATAGCTTTGCCACATAAAGATATCCTTCCTCCATAGGTGCATGTCAAGTTCCTTAAAAATAGTCTGCCATACTAAAATTCAAAAAATGAGGACTTAATTATAACAATTTAGAATCACTACTTCATAACCTAAACTTTCGTATGTTGAGTGATTTTCTTCAATTCAGGTCCAAGGTCAACAATTTTTCATCCTTATTTTTATTTACATTCAACTTTACGCCAATGCTATTACGCACTCGGTCAGACCACTATTAATACAAATTTCATTTTGTCCCATGGCTCAAAACCTATGTGACCGCCCATGCTGCTTGTGTTTCATTTTCCACCTATTCTACTTAGGCTTTAGATAAAATTATTGAAGGTTGAAAGTTGGATTTTGTTTAGTTTATTTTTCTTTTGAGGTAAGATTTAGTATATTTATTTTGATTGACTTTGTCTTTTTCCGTTATTGTTTTATGCATGTCATTGTCAACATTACAACTTAGATCTAGATTCGAGAAATGTGTACAAATGGTAGTTAAAGTCAACTTCAGCAAAATGCATCCCAAATGAAATTTTCATCACATTGCAAATTGTCTTCCAAATAAAATTTTCATTAGAAGAGTACCTTAAATAAATAGTCGGTCAAGAAAAGCAAAATACAAAACCAGCTACCAATTTTTGTTTAAGCAATTTCACTAATTGAAATCCTCTACATGTTTGAAGAACATCTTCCAAATGCAATCTTAATTGCTAGAATTGGTAAACATTAATTAGTTCAAGAAAAATTAAATAGAGAAACAATTAGTGCTTTCTGTGAAACAATTTCACTAAAAAAGGTTGAAATTTTATTTATGTAGGATAACTCCTAACATTCTCAATTAGATTTAATACAAGCCATTTTAGCTTTCAAGACATTCCTTTGGGATAGGCATTCAACCTTGCATGAACATGAATTATATGTTGCCAACCATAGAAATTTGAATGTATATTGAATTTAGGTTCTTTCAATGACCTAAATCTTCATTAAAATTTCAAATAACAGATCAGGGTGACGAATCCAATGGATAGGTAGCTTTGCACTAATGGTTTCACATACATGTTGTTCATATCCCAACTTCTACAATCATGGCACCTACAACTCAAGCACAATAGGTTAAATTTTATTCCAATGCTGTGCTTGAGTTGCAGGCGCCAAGCTTGTTGAAGTTGGGCTATTAACATCATGTTGTGAAACCATTAGTGCAAAGCTATCGATCCATTAGATTCGTTGCCCTGAACTGTTATTTAAAATTTTAATGAAGATTTAGGTCATTGAAAGAACCCAAATTCAATATGCATTCCAATTCTTATGGTTGACAATATATAATTCATGTTGCTTTGTTTAAAAATTTTGTTATCCATCCATCTGTTTCCACTTTCTTGCTGCTAGACATAGACTAATTACATGTTTAAAAATAAAAAAACAAATGTTAGTAAGAATCATGAACTTTGGAACATAGGTGCTTGCTTAAGTATATTGCTACATGCAACATGCATTCATTTTCTCTGAAACAAAGATATTTTTGACACTATTATCTTGATAATATCCAAATTGTAGTTGTCTGGAGATTAAACTTAAACAAGCTCTCACCATACTATTTCCAACAATACACTGGATAGTGGAGAAATATGAATTCATCCATATGCATCAAGCTATCTACCTTTGCTTCTAAATCCCAATCAACCTATTCTTAGCACCTAGAGTTAGAAAATACAAATATTCTATCAAACTAATTCCTTTCTACTTTTAAGACATTATCAAACAACTTCAAAACCAAACCAAGACCTTTCATAAAAAGAGAAAAAGACAAGAAAATCTAATTCATCCAACCAACCAACCAACCAACCAAACGTAGAGAGCTAAGTTTCACCATCACAAATAAAATCAAGATGAAACCTTTCTTCAATAAAAATCAACTTGGGAATCAGAACCCAATTAAAGACAAATTATGTACCAACAAAAAAAAGTTTTGGTAAAGAAAATTATGGGAGTAAAAAAGAAAAATATTGGTGCTCCTATTTTGGTTCATGGTGGTTGTTACGACCCGATTCCCGGACCCATACAGGATCCGAGACCGGCTCGCTTTAACTAATCCCAAGACCTAGTCGTCCAACAAAAAATAACCAAAAATAGGAAAAATAAACCACATTCACACATGCAATATAACTAAGCAGAAGAAAAGTATGAAACAGAAAAGAAGGTCGAACAACAGTCTCAACACGTAGTACACGCCACCACAACAACAACAGAAAATGTAAAGGAAGCAGAAGTAATCGGAAGAGTAAATTATGTGTCCATTACTTACTGCAACAGTAGAGAAAAAGAAAGTGTTGAAAGAACGACTACGGCTAGGCTCGGCTGGGCCAAGCACCCTTTACAGCCGGAAACTCGTCCTGCTCAACTCTTAATCCTGAATAGGGTTACAAAAAGACAGAGTCAGCGAACGCTGAGTAGTGTGGTGTTTACAATATTTATGTACAAGTATAGTAAAAACAACAACAGATTTATTTCTCATTTCTATTTATCATATTTATGTGTTTCTGTTTCATTTATTTCTCAAAGTATCCAGGTATTTTTTGATCTTGCATGTTCCTCGCGGGAACGATCTTAATTGCAGTCTTTTCCGTAGAATAAAAGGTACATGTGGTGCCCTCCTGGTCGGGAGAGTCCCCCGTGGTAGTCCTACACCCAGTCAACTATCCTGAGGTCACTGTCGAGACGTGGCGGTGACTACGACACGCGTGATAAGCGCACGGGTAGCTACCTCGCACTAACATGCGGTCAGTCATTTTCACTAGCGGGTACGCCCAAGGTACAACACGGAACAGTACAGGGCCCTGCCCTCTCGGAACCAAACAAGGGTCTCGCCCCTCAGAACCAAATGGGGGTCTTGCCCCTCCACAGTCCGCATACACTCGTCCGACTACCCCAGTTTGCCAGAGGGCCTAACAAAGTCGGTGTAGGGTGGCCAGCTGAACCCTAGGTCCCGTAGGGTGGCTAGCTCCCTCCCTACACTAGTAGCACACCTCGATACCGTGCACACGAGGGCCAACAGGAGTCGGTGTAGAGTGGCCAATCCTAACCTCGAGTCTCATCCTAAGGGAGGCTAGCTCCGCTCTACAATAAAAAGGGACAGTTGCTCTCCTTGGTACCGTGTACACAAGGGCTAGCTCACTTCCTGTCTACATTCCAAATTTCCTTTCATCCACTGAAGTTCTACTCCTAATTCCCAGTAGGGTTCGTGCTCATGTTCATCTTATTTATCCAGGTCCAGATCTTATGTCTCATAATTCGTTCCTCATCCATATACAGGAAGCTCATGTTTTCATAATTAAATTCTCAATAACATGCAACTTATGGTTTCACTTGCAATTTCTTAATTACATACAGGCATCTCGTATTTTAACATGCATCTCGTAATTATATTAAAGGCATTTACTAGCAATTTATCTTAACCATGCATTCAAGTAAACAATACAGCTTAAACAGTCTCATTCATTTCTACCTTAGGGTTCACTCCATATCCTAGAGTCCAATCCGACTATTCCAACCAAGTACATTCTTATTTAAATATTAGCAACCGAATTAAACCACTCTACCGGGTATCACGGGAGGAATGAGAGCTTGTGCCGTAGATCTCGTTGTCTCCGCAGGCCCCGAACATGCCACTGGCTTGTAACCTATACTAGCGACCAATGCACATTAGAAGAGCTCAAAATAATAGATACTTAACATGAATATGTAGAGGAACTCGAGTGGAAAACAACGGTACTTTGTTTGCGGAAATCTGATTCCGTTTGGGCCTTAAACAGGCCAAAAACGTGGTTACTGATCAAAATTAGACGTCTAGGACTAATCCCAGACATCTTAAAAGACGTCAGAACTCACCTTGTGTTCCTTATGGCTGATCAGACATCCAGACTCCCTCTGCAACAGTCTGGGGGCAGTTCTAGACGTCGGTCAAGGCCTTTGGTCGTCTGAAAGCACCTCCGACATCTGAATACGTGATTAGACGTCCAAAAGTACTTGGGAAAGCAAACCACACGCCTTCCCAAAGCCTTCCCTGTGTATGAAAATACAGGCATGGTTTCAACCCAACAACTCCTGCGTTGAGATCTTCTGCATGGTGGAAATCAGCGCAGGAACGTACGTACCTCGCGCAATACGTGCTTTCAGGCGTCCGGCCTTACCTCCAGACGTCCAGGTGCCTCACCAATTGTCTGGTCTTCATTCCAAACATCTGATACTGGAATTTCCAATATCAAAACTTCTTCACGCCGGTCGCTCCGCTCGCAGTGGCAACTCCAACAACTGCAAGAGCCTGAGCAGCTCCTCGCTGACGTCTTCCTCTCTCCTACGGGCTCCACCTCGAGCTCCACTGAGCTCCTGCAGTCGTCTTCCTCCTCCTCTGCTCTCACTCCCTCTCACTCTCTCGCTCTTGCTCCTCCCCGCTCTCCCTTCGCCGGCTCCTCTCTTCCTCGCCGCGGCTGTAGCAGTTGGGATGGGAGGGGAACGTGGCTATCGCGAAGAAGGTGGAGGTGGCGGTGGCTGTGGTCTGAGGTGGAGAGGAGAGGAGAAGGGAGGGGTTATATATAAGAGAGGGGTTAGGGTTTGGGTGAGGGGCAAAGGAGAGAGAGAGGGCCTTTGTGTGCTGCCCGCACACAGAGCGCACCGCGCAGTACGAAAAACTTACTTTCAGACATTCGGGAACGTGTCTAGACGTTTGGACAGACGTCTGACTGAAACTCCAGATATCTTAAATGGCTAAAAATGTAACGAGTCATTAAAGTGGTGGTCATGGAATTGTTGAGAGTTTAATTGCGTAAAATCCTAAGAAAATCATGTGCTCATTTAAGCTAATTAGAACAATAGAGGCACATATTCATTGGATCATCCTACGCTATCTTTCAACAAGGTATTGTTACATGCTACATTCTGCAACATTCACACCCCTAACATCAAAGTTGAAAACTCCATAATTAAAAGAAAATTTTTATTGGTTATCGATAGAAATTTCATTTTGTACATTAGTTTTTGCTTCCGTATTGAAAAATACAAATTTACGCAACGATATGTGACTAACCTTTGCATTCTTTATTCCAATACATGTAGCAAATTTATTTTAATCATGGCTATAGTACCTATACTTCTCTTTCCCATTCTCCAATCTTCTTCCACCTCTCTAATAAAGAATTGAGCTATATTTTTCCCTTTCCTTAAACCGTTTCTACACTTACATGTGTCTTTTTATATGCTTGATGAGAAGACTATCCCCATCTCAACTACATGTATGGTTAACAAAGGAAAAAAAGATTCCTTCAAGATACATCGTTGTCTCAATCTTTCTCTACTTTGAAGAAACCACCTTTGCATCGAAGAGAAAGTGACTTAAAAGTTTCTATCCTTCATAGTTCATCTTCAACCTCACCATCAATTCCCATCAAAGGTAATCATTGATTACAACAAAATCCAATTAAATCATTACCCTAATTCTCAATCAATAATTTATATTGCTTCCTCTCTTTAATAATAAAAATCCATTGATTTCTAACAAATCAGGTGCTAACATTCCTATGATTATAATGTTGGACATGACTCATCCAAATTTATATGTCTCCTACCGCCTCATAATGGATAAATTGTAGTATGGAAATATTTAGGGTACTAACAAATCCACTAGTTGAGTTTCATCTTTACATTTCTTCAATTCCGTCTTTCCTTTCCTTTTACCTTGCATGTAGGGGTAAACAGATTGAGGGAAGAATTAATGACCGCAATTTGGATCGCTGGAAAAGAAAGTTGCAAATAGGTTGTATGTACCTATTTATTAAAATTCAAATTTCTTTGAGAAACAATGGTATGTCATCATTGATCATCAACATTTCATCCTCATCAATAGCAGATCCAGTGTTGAATTACTTGACAATGATGAAAGAATACCGATCATGAAGTACAAAATAACCTCATTAGATGGCCTACATTGTGTTAAAGTAAATGTTGAGGCACTAGTACGTACTTTATATGTTTCCCTATCTTTTCGTTATCATTGTTATTCAACTTCCAATTCTTTCTCTAACATCCTTAAATTATCTTCATTCAGATGTCGTTGGAATAGTGATCAAATTTATTCCCATAACACAAAGAAGGACAATGAATGGTAACACTCTAAAAAAATCAAATGTTGACATAATTGACTAGAGGTATATTTCTTCTCCTACTCTTTTTATTGCCATGGACGTCCGGTCGATTCTCCAGATGTCTGATACTACAAAAATCCTAGTATTAGAGCTTCTCCCGCGAGCTGTCTCCTTCGAAAGCTCGCCCGCAGGAGCTTTCGTAGTCCCTCCCACGGCTGCAGAGGGTCGGGAGGCCGCCTCCCCGAGCCCCTCTGACTTCCGCCGAGCTTCCACCGATCCTCCATCGAAGGTCCACCGACCTTGGTCCTCCTCCCACGCTCTCCACCTTCCTCCCTCTCGCTCTCCCTTGCTTGCCCTCCACTCGCCTCTCTCGTCTGCCCTCGCCACTACAGCACAGGAGGTCCGAAGGTGGTGCTGGCTGGTGGTGTGAGGAGAGGAGAAGGGGAAGGAGGGGTATAAATAGGAGGGTGTAGGGTTTGGGGGGAAAAAATGAGGGAGAGAGAGAATAGTGGCCTCTGCGTGCTGCTCGCTGATGTGCATACATCTGATTAACCTAAAATGTCTATTAATGCATGTTCTTAGTGTCACATTGGCATCATACATTGTAAATAGTGCATAACATTCATAATCATGCATTTAGATGAAGGTGTATAAATTGTATAGTAATTATCTCCTTTTTATGGTCAGGGATAGGGCAACTTTTTATCAGGACCTCGGATCGAAGATCCAACCTTACGAATCTGATTAGGGCGACGATTGGAGTGTAACCACTCCAAAGTCGCCCTAATCAGACATCCGTAGCACCAGATGGACACCGAGGAACATTAAAGAGCAAAGGCAAAGATGGTGTTAATCCGCACCTCAGACGACAAATCCGACCGAACGGATGGGTTCAAATCGATGATTGCAACCTAACGACGCGAAAATCGGTCTAATCCGACAGCCGTGGAACCATCTACATCACTCAGAAGATGGACGGCCTAGATATCACCACATGGTGCCATCATAGCCACCCAACACCGATCGCAACTCTCCTTCTTCACCCACTCGACAAATCTCAGCCGATGGATGCCCATCCAACGGCCGAGATCGCGCCCAGCCAATCTGGAAGACCGCCGCGCCCTCTCTCTCTCTCCTCACCCGCTCGACGAATCTAGACCATTGGATCACCTTCCAACTGCCGCGGACGCTCGCGCATTAAAACATCTGTGTGACACAAACGCCCACTCAGCGCAGCGGTCGAGCGCATGACACGTGTTCGAGGTCGCATTTGCTGCGAGCAAGCACGAGATCAAAGCCACGCGATGAAGATCCAACGGCGGGGAGAGAGCAATAGCGGCCACACACGATCAGACACACGGCGGTTACGCGTGATTGCACATGGGTGCGCGGCACAGGCGTAGCCATTTCAAGTCATCTGATCTCTTGATCGGATGGCGGAGACAATGCGAACGTACGCATTCATTGATGGGTATGAAGGAGAAAAGGCGCGCGAGCGTCGCGCACGTCTGCCATGTTCAGGCCTTTAGTGACAGATGACTCCGTTACTAAAGGTCCTGAATTAATGTTTTTCAAGTTGTAATGTCCAAAATGCCCCCACTCCTTGCAACTATAAAAGGAGACCCCCTCCATACGGATTTCTCATCCCTTCTTTCTCTTCCCTCCCTCTCCGAAGCTCAATAGAAGCTTGTCACACACCCGGGATGCTCCTCAAGTGCTAAAATCAAGTTTTTGCCCCTATTTCGAAAGCGGATCCCGCAACGACAATGACGTGCTGCCTCGTTCCCGTTCCTCTTGCTTCGACATCCTTCTTCCCGCTCCATTCCTCGTCTTCCAAGAGTTGTCTCGTCTGGCTCGTCCTCCAAGCGATCGTCGAGGACTATAACTTCTCTTATAATAATTTTTCACTTTCTAATGTAATCTTTTCTCACTTTCTTAGTTGTAAGAGCATTTTGCAATATCAAGTGAATGTGTTCCCTCTCTCTTATTGTCTATATTAATTCCATTTCATTGTGATTATTCCGAACTGTGAACAAAAACACAAAAAAAATATATAATTGTGAATTTTGATTGACGTAGCCTCCCTCAGTTTTACTCGGGATTTCTTTACAGATTCTCTGGTATAAATTTTATTTGCTGAACGGATTTCCTCGCTACTCGGACTAAAACGACAAGTTTTGAAAACCAACTTCGATAGCGTAGTCATCCGATGTTTCAACATTTTGGCGCCGTTGCTGGGGAAGCAACGATTTTCCGATATTCTTTTCGCATTTCACGCACTTGATTATCTTCTAACTTGCTTTCTCCCATGTCTATTATTTTGCAGATACCTCTATCAGGGAATCGTTAAGTAGTAGATCAGAGTAAAGTGCAATGAAGACGACTATAAGTGCTTCCCATTCTTCCCCCTCCATAGGTTTCGTTCATCACATTAAATTCAAATCCCAATTAACATAGGTGTTTGTATAAATCCTTGGATTAGTTTGGTTGTTTGGATTCTCACTCTCACATTTCACCCTCGCATATAAAAAAAACGAAAAGATAATTTTGTGGGGTAATTCAACATACACACAACATACACCCACATTCAAGGCACTTAGCCTAATTGATTTTCTTCTACTCAACCGGATTATGATCTGTGGAACCGGTAGACACAAATCAACACATAAAAGAGTAGAAATCATTTTTGTGTGCTTAACTCAGTGGTGCAATTGTGGCCAATTGTTTGAGTTGTTTGGGTCGCACCACACAACATAAAATCAACTCACCAAGTAGCTTCCTCTTAGGATTTTCAATCTAGGTTCATACCAGGCACTCCACTTTATTTTTTATTTTAAAAGGAAAGCAATCCTCACCCGTGTTTGAAAAGCTGGTTTGCTTCAAACTTGATTGAAATCAATCTAAATCTAAACCCTAAAAGCTACTTTAACAAGATTTGAACATTAAAACCTGATCATCTCAAATAATCTTTCTTGAAAACCCTGCTTGTGCACGTACTTACACATACTCAATTGATCATTAAGGGCACAACCGACTTTAAGGGTCCACCAAATTCCATAAGCACTACAATCACAGGCCTCAATAAAATCTAGTAGATGTTGGCATTAAGGGCTGATTCGCTCTTCGTAGCCTAGTCTGATATTGTTTACGATTAACCTACTTGTATTGATCAATCTGATGTCTAGCTATGGGAGTAGCGTCAAACGACCGCAGCCGGGGTGTACACTAGGAGCCAAAGGCGCAAGTTGAAGGAAGAAGCCTCTCCCCAGTCCATCCTTCTAACTGGTTGGATTGAGTAGACACAAGTTGAGCAAATCTTCCATAATCTTAATGCGAGTTCGAGGAGTCTGTAGACCCTTAGGCTACCCCACTTAAGGATAGGTGATGAGAACCTCATTATGAGCCCTAACTAGCACATTTTGACCAAAATAAGTATACAAAAGCACATACAAAACCTTAGGGAAAGCCTAAATCAGAGAATTATAAATTTGAGTATGAAGCAATTCATAAGGGATAAAACTGTAATTTTATCAATGCAGTATACAAACGTTATTTTAAAGGGTCTAAACATAGGTCAAATGGGCCTAATAAGGTAGAAAGTGGGAGGATTTAATCTTAAAAGGGTTATAGCGGCTTCTAGGAATTAAATGATATTCTGTAACCTTAAAATAAACCCGCTTTAATTCACGAAGTTCCAAGAAAGATAAAAATCAATTAAACCCTCTAAAATTCATGAAAAAATATCCCCTAGTGTTTAGAACATTCAATTTGGCCATTGGAACCTATCTTGACCTAGATTGAGAACCATACCCAATTTTTGACCTATTCTGGGTTTTTATGCAAATTGATAGGTCAAACGTGGTCAAACCTAAAATCCAACTTCACCATTGGATTCCATAAGTTCATATTAGGGTTATATCAAAATTTGGAGCTAAGGAGAGTTTGCCTTGACCAACTTTACAAATTGGTCCTCAGTAATTACTTTCTGACCCTAAACTTTTTGAGATTTTGCATTTACCCCCTCAACTTTCCCTTCGTTTTCTTCAGACCGGTGCCTCTGCCACCCGCAGCAGCAGGCCATACCCCCGACGACTTTGCGCGGGGGATGGCGCCGCGCAGGGTATGGGAGCCAACCCCAGAATTGAGAGGAGGGTCCCCAGCGTTGTCCTCTTCCGTGTGGACCTCCTCCCATGTCCTGTCGGCACCCATATTTCTCGTGCGAACGTGCGAGAAGTATGGGTCTCTTTTCCGGCCACGTCTTCGGCCACTAGTCCATGCCTCCTCATGTTTCCCTCCCTACCAGCACCTATTTAAGGGACGGCAGGGGTTGTCGTTTCAAGCAAGCTTGATTTGGCCTGAGATTTCCCTCAAATTCGTCTTCTTCTCCTTCGGCAAGTGGTCCAGCAAGCTCCGACGAGAAGCCCTCCTCTTTCTTGTTGCTCTGCCACAATACCAGTGGCAGAGCTGCCCTCACCACCTTCCTTCGCTTCGAGCGTCACCCGCGCAAACACCTCTTGCCCCGTCGTCCCCGCCGTCTCCCTCCACTAGACATCATCTTCTCCGGCGACAGCAGGTACTTCCAGTCGCCGTCTCACCCCCTTCGTCCACTAAATCAGGTCAGAACCACTCCTCTCCACCCCTTCTTCAATTCCCCTCACTTTATTTCACAAAAATAACCCTCGATTCCACTGTCCACCATCGCCATCTCCACCTCCAACCAGACCTCCGGCGAGGCGTCCTCGCCGCTCCACGCCTCCATCCGCCTCGCCAACCGATTCCTGAGCATCACCACCACCCACTGATCACCCTACGTCCCTCCACTGTCACCTTCCCCTGACCTAACCCATCCTCACGGCCACAAAGCGACCTAGGCACGCACGCCTAGGCTACCCCGCAGCCAGCCAACCCCCGCCCCACCTTCGCCGCAATACGGCGGAGTTTTTCTGATAGTCTGACAAAGCCACGAGGCAATATTCTTGCTTTCAGGTTGTGATCGATCGCCGCCATTGCTACCTAGCATAGAGCAGGCTTGCTAGCAGCTCCAGGCCTCCGCAGTCCCAGGCTGGAGTCCCATGCCAGGGGGAAAGGACTCACGCGTGGTCCCAGGTCCCCAATCGCAGACGCAAGCCTCGCGTGTTGCTGTAATCGCAAGGACTTCAGCTGCAGGCGAAGGCGCGAAAGCGGGTGGGACTTTTAGTCCCACCTCGGAAGTGTGCGGGTAAGCGCCCGCACATAAATTCTTTTTACGCCTTACGTTTATCGCCTTTGATACAAAGGGGTCTGGTCCCTCGCCTACTCACGTGTAGCGCACCACGCGGTAGCGCCTACCCTCACCCGTGCTCGCGCCCCACTGGCCTGGGTCCAAACCCGATTACCCGACCAAGCACTCCTCGCACACCACCCACACCGGTGCGCCTAGTCCCAGGCGCATTACCTGACCCGCTTGCCCAATTAAGGCTCTGGGAGCGAAGCTTGGAGTGAATATGAGAGAGAGAAAGAGACGTGGGGTTGGTAGGGGCTAGGTTTTGCCTAACCTTGTAATGTGCAGGGAAGTAGGAGAAGAAGAAAGTTGGAGGAGCGGCTGAGGACTTTGCCGCACAAAGCAGTAGAGAGAAGAAGAAGAGCCGCGGCTGAAGAGAAGAGAGGAAGAAGAGATGCGGCTGAAGAGAAGAGAAGGAGAAGGAGCCAAGAGCTGTAACAGAAGAAGGAGCTGAAGAAGGAGGGAAGCCTGCCGCACAGAGGAAAGGAAGAAGAAAGCCGAGAAGGAAGGAGAAGCCAAGAGGAGAAGAACCTGCAAAGGAACTATAGCAAGGGGCAGATAAGGCGTCTGATTCAAAGAATCAGACATCCGAGAAAGAAAAGGCAGAGAAAGAAGAGGAGGAGGGAAGAGGAGAAGAAAGAGAAAAAAAGAAGAGATTTTTGTTCCCTCTCTCTCTTTAATTTTTGCAAAGTAGTGAATTGTGAATTTTTATGCTTCTAGAATTAATTTTGCTCCTTGAGTTCGTCCTCGGAACATTCTAAATTTCGAGTAATAAATTGAAATAAACCGATAATCATTTTTCATGGTAACACTGCAATGAAGTCATTTCTAAACATCGACGAAAGACGGCTATCAACAGGCTTGTTTTGGTGTGCTGCAGGGTTCTTATCCCCAGTCCTTCCGACCCTTTTCCTAGTTTATGCTGGGAAGAAGGTCACTGAATCCCCGATTGCAAGGACCATTAGAGTATTCTAGGAGGTATAGATTGGATTTTGGCCAAATTGATCCCATAGCCGATCAACAGCCTCCTCTGCCCCATGATCCACGGGAGGTATTTCGAAGGTAGGTGGAGCAAATGAAGAGAATGCAAGAATGGTTCCAGAGAATGCAGGACACTCATCCCTTGAAGGATTTTTATGATCCTTCAAATTACGGGGAACGTCCTGGCATCCAGATTCCTACCGGAGACGCAAGAATCAAGCCCCAGGTTTTAAGCTTGATCAAACATTTTTATGGGCTTGCCTCTAAAGACCTATTTCAGCAATGTGTTGATTTGACCACTTTGGTCCAGACTACCAAGGCGCGAAACGTGAAAAAGGAGCAAATGATCATGAGACTCCTCCCCCACTCTCTTAGGGATAAAGCCGCTCATTGGTACAGGACTATAGGAAGACCAATTGCAACTTGGAATGAGTTGAAATTGGCCTTTCTGAACAAATTCTACCTAGTTGAATGTACCAATGCTTTGAGACGGGCAATCACTACCTTCACCCAGCGGCAGGGGGAGTAGTTTCATGTTTCCTGGGAGCAATTCCAAGACCTATTGCAGAGGTGTCCACACCACGAGGTGCCGAAATGGCAACTCGTGCAGATTTTCTACCATGGGTTGACTGCGCAACTCAGAAATCACGTGGACGCTTCTTGCGGAGGCAATTTCATCAATAAAGATGCAGATAGCGTGCATGATTTGTTTGAGGAAATGAGCAAAAATTAGATCAATCATGCCTCCATGGATACTTTTAACCGGTCCCAGCAGCCCAGATTGAATGTTAATGAAGTCCACGACTCTCATTCATTCGATATGGAATTGATTTGTAATAAACTTGATAAGATAGGCTTGGTTGCTAAGAGAATGGAGGATTGGATGGTTGGAAACTCAATGAACAACTCTCGATCCACTCAATCCCAGAATTTGAGATTCTATTCGTCGTGAGCTCCTTCTGGACGGGAGTTCGTGAATCAACTTAATGCGGCTCAACCTGCGAGCCAAAATTATTCGGAACCCCACGGGTTCCAAACTGGGGCGTTTGATACTAGTTTCTCTTATCCTTCCCTTTCTTTCTCTCCATCCTCACCCTATGAGGATGTTTGTGCTGCACAGGAGAATGTTAGATCCAACCCCTACTCCAATGCTTATAATCTGGGTTGGAGAAACCACCCTAACTTCCCCTGGAAAAACCTGAGGCAGCAGACCTAATTCCGACCCAGCAAAATGCTCCGCAACAACCATTGGGTTAGGGTCATGTTTATACTCAATTGCCCCCGAATCAGGTCAATCAACTAGCTTGGAATGCCTGTCATCCCATAGGGCAGGCTTATTTGAACCGACAAATGGTAGAGATGCAAGGATCCATGCTCCAGCTCAAGCAGCAAACGAAAACCTCTTTGGACAACATGTAAACCGGGCTCATAGCTAATTCTCGTCAACCCGGCTCTCTACCATCTCAACCCGTACCCAACCCGCAAAATATCCTGAATCTAGGCAATCAAGCCCATGGGTACGAAAATCAGAGGGACCCACACACACAGGCTCAGGTGGTTGATCAGGGTCCTTCCTCTTCTTCTACAAATCAACGATTCTTGGCTTATGAAGCCCCTCCAATCTTTCCTAACCCTCCCCAAGACCCAAACTCATATGCATCCGCAAATTCTGTTACCTTGAGGAGTGGTAAACAAACTCAGGATCCACAACCACACTGTTTTGTTTTACCAAATCCTGAAGAGCCTGATGAGAGAAAGGAGAATTCTGGAGAAGAAGTCAAGGCTCAGGAACCTGATTCTGAAGATCTGACTCATGTTCCTTTTCCTGAAGCCTTGATTAGATCAAGGAAGAAGAAGTCTATTGATAGTAATGAGGCGCTTCTGAATATTCTCAAGAATGTCAAGATCAATATCCCGCTCCTCGACGTTATAAAACATATATCGGCTTACGTGAGATTTTTAACGGATTTATGTACACAAAAGCGTAAGTTGGGAGAATCTATTCTGAGGAAGGTGGTACTCTTCGAGCAGGCTCATCTGTTATCCTGCACCACCTCCCTCAAAAAAAGAGAGATCCAGGTGCTCCTTTTTTTTCTTGTGTCATTGGAGATTACACTTCTGATAGAGAACTGCTGGTTCTAGGTGTATCCATCAACCTAATTCTGACTTCTCTTTACGAGAAGTTCGGATTAGGTGAACTTCAGCCGACTTCAATAACGTTGCAGATAGTGGACCGTTTGGTCACAAATCCGCGAAGCGTTATTGAAGATGTTATTGTTAAGGTTAATGAATTCTATTTTCCTGTAGATTTTCTTGTCCTTTACATAGATGTACCAAAAAATCTGAGGAACATACCCATCATTCTAGGGTGTCCATTCCTAGCTACCGCTAAGGCCAACACTAACTATGAAAGCGGTAGCATGGAAATTACCTTTGGGGATCAAAGAATGAAATTAGATATTTTTAAGGCGATTAATAAATTTGAAGATTGTAGATTTATTAAGGAACTTGAGGACGATAATATGAATATTGAGACTTGTATGATGGTTTTTGCATTTTAAAGTTCCTCCTCTGATGATGAATTGGACCCGCAACCCCCTATGGTAGACTCGCCATCTTCTGAAGAGGTTATTGATTTTGCTCGCTCTCAACCTCTTCCTCTTGATGAGTCTTCTTCAGCATCTTCCTTACCTTCAATCGTCAACCTGCCCCAGCTTGAATTGAAACCATTGCCTGAGAATCTGAAATATCAGTTTTTAGGACCACATAAGACGTTCCCTATGATTATCAGTGCTAAATTAACAAAGGAGTAAGAGATTAAGCTGATTAAGGTCATGAAGGAACACAAGGAGGCAGTTGGTTGGACCATTCATGACCTTAGGGGAATCGAGCCATCTTATTACAATCACAGAATATTTTTGGAAGCTGGATTCCACCCTTCTCGCCAGATGCAGAGGAGATAAAATCCAAATATGCGAGAAGTGGCCAAGAACTACATTATTGAGTGGCTCGATGGAGGAATCATTTATCCGATCTCTGATAGTCCTTGGGTAAGTCCCGTGCGGATTGTTCCCAAGAAAGCCAGGATTACCGTTGTTACTACTGAGAAAGGAGAATCTGTCACAACTCGTTTAGCTTCCACTTGGAGGGTTTGTATCGATTACAGGATGCTGAACACAACCATGAAAAAGGATCATTTCCCTTTGCCTTTCATCGATCAAATCTTGGAAAGATTAACCGGGCAGAAGTACTTCTGCTTTCTTGATGGCTACTCGGGATACAACCAAGTTTCTATCCACTCCGAAAATCAGGAAAAAACTACTTTCACCTATGATGAGAACCTCATCATGGACCCTAACTAGCACAATCTAACCTAGATATGCGAGAAAAAGCTCCTACATAACTCATAGAAAGGCTTGACTCAGAGATTTCTGAGTTTGTAAAGAAAATAGGTCATTAGGGGTAAAAATGCAATTTCACCAACACAATCAGTAAACAGGGTAACTCAGGGTCCAAACATAGGTCAAACTAACCTAATAAGAAGGAAAGTGGGAAGATTTGATCCAACAAGTGCTACAGCAACACCAAGGAATTAAATGACATTCTGTAATCCTAAAACAAACCCAGTTTAATTCACGAGGTTCGAGGCAAAGTAAAAATCGAATAAACCCTCTAAAATTCATAGAAAAATAATCTCTAGGGTTTAGAACATTCAATTTGGCCTTGGGAACCCATTTTGACCTACATTGGGAACCATGCCCAATTAATGATTTAATTTAGGTTTTTACGTAAATTGGCTGGTCAAACAAGGTCTGATCTAGAGATAAAATTCACCATTAGAATCCTTATGTCCCATTTAGTCATGCATAAAAACTTGAGCCTAAGAAGAAACCTTCTTGACCGACTTTGCATTTTGGTCCTCATCTATTTCTTTTTGACCCTCAACTTTCGAAACCCTCGCATTTTTTCCCCTAAGTTCCTCGTCGTTCTTTGCACTTAGGTCCCCCTGCAAATCTCTGAGCGGATCCATGCTCCGGCGACTTTGCGCGGAGCATGGCGCTTCGCAGGGTGAGGGAGGCCCTCTACCAGTTGAACCGGGTGTTCCCAGCGACGTCTACTGTCGCGAGGACACCGCCATGACCTCTGCCATCGTCCACACCTTCCGTGCGAACGCGCGGGAGGTATGGGTTGCAATTTCGACCATTCTCCGACGAGGGAGGCACGTCGCCTCCCCTGCGCCCACCCCTCCGCCTTCGCCTTTACAAGGACTGCCGTCGCCAGCCAACGGGGGCAGCTCGGTCCTGACGGAGAAAAACCCCCATTTTTCCTTTCCTCCCACTCCGGCAGAAACCCACCAGCTCCGGCAGCTCCTCCTCCTCCGTCTCGTCTCTCTGCTGCAATACCAGCGGCAAAGCCACCTTCGCCCGCTCTTCCCGCGTCGCGCCGTACCCAGCGCGCGACCTCCCGCTCCTTTTCTCGCCGCCGCCCTCTCTCTCTAGGTATCTTCTTCTCTGGCGACAGTCGATACGACTACCACCCTGCTCCGCCCCTTCATCCCTGTAACTAGGTATTCCCCATCTCCCCCTCTTTGTTTTCCTCATTGTCTTTCATTCGATTAAACCCTCGACCTCTCCTGTCCACCATCACCTTCTTCATCTCCGGCCACCCTCCGGCGAGGCGCTCCCATCGCTCCGCCACCCCACTCACCTCGCCGACCCTCGCATAACCTCCGCCTCATCACGCTAAACAACCTCCGCCCACCCACTGCCACTCTACACCCACTCATCGCTCCCCCGAACACACCCACACCTCTGGTCACAGGGCGACCTATGCACGCACGCCTAGGCGGCCCCACGACCTGCTGCTCCTCGCACCACCTTCGCCGCGCCACGGCGAAGGTCCCCCGCTGATCTAATTATTCTGAGAGGCCCTTTTCGTGTCTGGCAGTTTTCGACGCCCGGCTGCCATTGACGCTGCATTGAAGCAGGTCCACGCACGCTCCAGGCTTCAAAACTCCAGGGCTCCAGGTGCTGCGAGGTCGGGAGGGTAGTGCGAAGGCAGCTAACCCAGCAATCGACGCGAATAGAGCCTGCAGCTGAGGAAGCGAAGCTGCGGTCTGCTGCGGGCGCGCGAAGGAGAACAGTGGGTTTTAGTCCCACATCGGTAAGCGACGAAGCATACACACGGTTTATATTGTTTTTGTGAATTCTGCTTAACGCCTCCGAAAGCACTGGGGTGTGGTCCCGCACCCACTCACCCGCCCGGTCCGCGAGCTCACCATGCGGATCCGGCGGACCTGACCCGACCCTATCTGAGCACACCTTGCGCATCACCCACGCACCGGTGCGCCTAGTCACGAGCACGAAACCTGACCCGATGACCCGCGGCTCTGGGAGAGCGTCCTGTGAGTGATTTGCAGAGAGAGAGAGACGTGCGGGTAGAGGGACATGGTAGGTTTTGCTCTTTGTGCAGGGACAGGGTGCGAAAGAAGAAGAAAAGGAGAAGGAGGAGGCCAAAGAAGACGGAGAAGCACAAAGGAAGCACTGTAGCAGACACCACTTAAGCCGTCTGACTGAGAAATCAGACGACAGATGGAGCTTTGCAGACAAAGCAAAGAAGAAGAAAAAGAAAAGAAAAGGTGCCGCAGCTGAAAGAAAAGAGAACAAGGAAGAAAGAAGAAGAAAGAAAGAAGACAAAGAAGAGAAGAAGAAGAAGTGAAGAAGATCAAGAACTGTGAAGAAGAGAGGAAAATGAAGAGAAGAAGAAGACAAGCAAAGAGAGAAAGAAGAGAAGAAGAAAAAGCCAAGAAAAAAAATCTCTCTCTCTCTCTCTTATTTTTGTAATAAAAGCATTGTACTTCTAGAATTCTAGTAGCTCCCTAAGTTCGACCTCGGGAAAAATATTTCTGAGTAAAATTGTAATGGTGGCAATGACGACAAACCGTAGCTATTTTATCTGTACCACAACGACATTACTGTAATAGACACTAAAACAAACAAAAGACCTTGCTTCGGTCCCACTGCTACTAACCTATCCCTGCGGAACCTTTACTTTCCGTAGGATGCCATTCAGCTTATGCAATGCACCTGGGACTTTTCAAAGGTGTATGCTGGCCATATTCTCTTACATGGTGGGAGGGTTTATGGAAGTCTTCATGGATGATTTCTTTGTTTTTGGAGAATTGTTTGACTCTTGTCTAGCTAATCTTGAAATGATTCTGAAACGATGCATTAAAACAAGACTAGTCCTTAGCTGGAAAAAGAGTCATTTCTTGACAGAAGAAGGCATTGTCTTAGGTCATGTAATCTCTGAACGGGGAATCGAAGTGGATAAAGCTAAGGTTGACGCTATCGCTAAACTTCCTCCTCCCACATCTGTTAAACAAATTCGATCATTTCATGGTCACGTGGGATTCTACAGGCGATTCATCAAGTACTTTTCGAAGGTTGCTCGTCCTTTGAGCAATCTTCTCGCCAAAGAAACGCCATTTGATTTCCACGAATCATGCCGTAAGGCATTTGATTTCCTTAAAACGGTAGTCACTTGTGCTCCGGTGTTGCAGCAACTGATTTGGACAACCCCTTTTGAGATCATGATCGACGCTTCTGATTTCGCGGTCGGGGTTGTTTTGGGTCAGAAAGTTGATAGGAAGCCCTCTGTTATCTACTAAGCTAGTAAAACTCTAGACGAGGCCCAGAGGAATTAGATTGTTACTGAGAAGGAATTACTGGCCGTAGTATTTACTTTGGAGAAATTCAGGGCGTATCTCTAAGGGTCTCACGTCATTATATATACCGACCACTCGACCTTGTGACATCTCCTGGAAAAAAAGGATGCCAACCCCAGCTTATTCGTTGGACTCTTCTGCTTCAAGAATTTGATCTTGAAATCAAGGACAAATCTGGGGTACAAAATGTGGTGGCGGATCATATGTCAAGACTTCTGAGTGATTCTTCTCGTCCGGACATCCTGATTGCTAATACTTTTCCAGATGAAACCATCCTTACAGTTTCAAGCTTCAAAATCCTGTGATTTGCTGGCATTGTTAATTATTTGACCGTTGGTCAAATCCCCCAGGATTGGACCAAGGAGCAATGAGATAGACTCAAATCTGAGGCCAAATATTACTTCTGAGAGGACCTTGAACTGTATCGCATCAGCTCTGATCATATTATTCGCCGATGTGTTCGGGAGAACGAATTCAACAGTATACTTGAGTTTTTCCATGCATCTGCGTGTGGTGGACACTTCTCTAGGAAAAAGACGGCTGCAAAAATTTTGCAATCAAGATTCTATTGGCCATCTTTATTCAAGGATGCCCAGGAATTCTCAAGGTCGTGTTCCCGATGGCAGGCACTCAGGAGCATAACTAAGAGAGATATGATGCCCCTAAACTCGATTCTTCCTGTCGAAATCGTCGACATTTGGGGCATCGATTTCATGGGACCCTTCCTCCCTTCATTTGGACATCAGTACATTCTCGTCGTTGTTGATTACGTGTCCAAATGGATTGAGGCAATTCCCACTCGAACCAATGACCACAACGTGGTCATCGATTTTGTCAAGAAGAACATCTTCAGCAAGTTTGGGATTCCGAGGGCCATCATCAGTGATGGTGGCACTCATTTCACTGATGCTTAGTTCCGTATTTTGTTGGCTGAATACAAGGTTAATCATCAAATCTCCACACCTTAGCATCCCCAGACGAACGGACAAGCCGAGATCTCTAATCGGGAGATCAAGAATATTCTGCAGAAAATGGTTAAGCCTGATCGCAAAGACTGGACTCAAAAGAATGAACACTCTCTTTGGGCCTACTGTACGGCGTATAAAACGCCCATTGGCATGTCTCTGTTTCGTCTGGTGCACGGAAAAGCGTGCCATTTACCCGTGGATATTGAACATAGAGCATTCTGGGCAATCAAGCAATGCAATATAGACCTGAGTTTAGCTTTGAAGACTTGGAAATTGCAACTATCTGAGTTGGAGGAGCTTAGAAATGATGCGTATGAGAATGCTAAGATCTACAAGGCTCGGACCAGAGCTCTACATGACCAATTGATTTCCCGCAAGAGCTTTGAGCTGAACCAGAAGGTCTGGCTATTCGATCCTCGACTCAGACTTTTTCCCGGTAAACTTAGGTCGAAATGGAACGACGCGTTCATTATCGACCAGATTTTTCCAAATGGAGCTATTCAGATCTCTGACCATAAGACGGGTAATTCATTCAAAGTCAACGGTCAACGTCCAAAGCATGTTATTGACCGTACTGTTCCATAACCCGTCTCAGACATGGTTGCTCTAGCCATATTGTGACTTCTTTAGCTGGACCTCGCCTAGCTGACGGAATTAAACGAAGCAGTTGTACAGTCTGACTCAGAGTTTACCCGAGCTTCATATTCAGGTTATATCTTCCGTACTCTACGCTTCCTTTCATGTCTCTTCTTCTCAATGTGGACATTGCATCAGGTAGGCATGGAGGGGTTGATTCATTTTTTAATCATTTTGTCAGCTCTGTGAAATTCTTGTAAATTCTATTTCTCTTCTTATATATACATAAAAAAATTAATTAGGAAGGAATACTTGGACGTTAGGACTTTTCAATCCTAGGAAATATTACAATAGGATCTGAACACTAAAACCCTTCAGGTCATTGGGCTTGATCAGCCTAGGTATCCACTAAAATGTGGATTTGATTTTCGAGTCCTCGCCATCTTGAATTCTATTTTAATTTGATTAAATAAGTTTGGGTGATAAGTACGACTTATCAGCTCACCCTCTGATTTGAGGGAATTTTAAGTCTAAGCATCTACACACTATCTTGTCACTGACTCGTTGTTCGGCGGTTTTAACGGAAATTGGGCAGCTAATGAACCTTCTAGGGTGATATGGCTGGCAAGTTATCGTGGGTAACAGCCCATAAGAAGGTTGTCTAGATCCCAGTCACTGGACCATTCTTTTCTTACTGCCTTGAGGTAAATCTTAAACCTGGGAAGCCACCTATTTAAAAAGAAAAAAAAAGAAAGACAAAAAGAAAAAGAAAAATAAAAAGAAAAAAGAGAAAAGAAAGCAAGAAAGAAAACAAAAGAAATAAGCCACATTTCGCGGCACGAGTATGGCTGGCAAGTTGTTGGTGGTAACAGCTCATCGATCGGTTGTCCAGAACCCAGCTCAAGAAATGCATTAAAATTTCTCAAAACACTTATGAAGAAGCGGAGAAGTAGAATTAGCTGGGGAGGTATACACTGGACTCACCATTGTGTTAACCACATAAAAATAAAAGTATGGAGAAAGCTATTGGTCCTAAAGATACACCTTCAGGCAGAACTCTCTTTTTAAGGTCACATAGAGGCGTAGAAACCCGAAGTTCGTTTTAATTGCCGATCAACGAGTCTATCACATTCACAATAAGATGATTAGAACTTAGGATTCTCATCAAATCTTGGGTGGGTTGAGTGGCCGTAGAAAGCCTCTCTTTAACCCTAAACTCAAAAAGCCAAAAAGAAAAAGAAAAAGAGAAAGAGATTTTTCTTTGAATGAGGCGAAGGCACGAGGCAGTCTGCATTTTGGTAGATGCCCAGGCATTGTTGTCTTCGAAAGTTCAGATCCTGAGCAAAAATTTCTTAATATTGAAAATAACTTATGCCCAAGTAATCAACCTGATTCCTTTATAAATAGCATGTAGATTTTGCTAGAGACTAGCAAAGGACAGGCATAGGGATGTGATGTGCATACATCTGATTAACCTAAAATGTCTATTAATGCATGTTCTTAGTGTTACATTAGCATCATACATTGTAAATAGTGCAAAATGTGCATAATCATGCATTTAGATCAAGGTGTATAAATTTTATAGTAATTGTCTCCTTTTTATGGTCAGGGACAGGGCGACTTTTTATCGGGACCTCAAATCGAAGATCTAACCGTACGGATCTGATCAAGGCGACGATTGGAGTTTAACGACTCCAAGATCGCCCTAATCGAACACCTGTAGCACCAGATAGAAATCGAGGAGCCTTAAAGAGCAAAGGCCAAGATGGTGTTAATCCGCACCTTAGACGATAAATCCGACAACATGGGTGGATTCAGATCGACGATCGTAGCGTAACAGCACGAAAATCGGTCCAATCCGACACTCGTGACACCATCTACATCACTCAGAAGATGGATGGCCTAGATGGTGCCACATAGCACCCTCATAGCCGACCAACACCGGTCGCAGCTCTCCTTCAGTCGCTCGACAAATCTCAACCATTGGATGCCCATCCAATGGTTGAGAACGCGCCCAGCCAATCTGGAAGACCGCCGCGCCCTCTCTCTCTCTCCTCACCCGCGCTATGGATTTAGACCATTGGATCACCATCCAACGGCCACTGATACTCGCGCCTTAAAACATTCGCGCAACACAAACGCCCGCTCAACGCAGCGGTCGAGCACCCAACGCGCATTCGAGGCCGCATTCGCTGCGAGTGGGCACTCAATTAGAGCCCCGCGATGAAGATCCAGCGGTGTGGAGCGAGCGATAGCGCCCACGCACGATCAGACGTGCAACACTTACGCGTGATCGCACATGGGCACAAGGCACGGGTGTAGCCATTTTAAGCCGTCCGATCTCTTGATCGGATGGCTAAGAGAGTGAGAACGTGCGCGTGCATTGAAGGGTGCGGAGTCGAGGGGGCGCGCGAGTAGCGTGCACATTGGCCACGTTCCGGCCTTTAGTGACGGATAAATCCGTCACTAAAGGTTTTGAAATAATGTTTTTCAAGTTGTAATGTCCAAAATGCCCCCACTCCTTGCAACTATAAAAGGAGACCCCTCTATACGGATTTGTCATCCCTTCCTTCTCTTCTTCCCTCTCCAAAGCTTAAGAGAGGCTTGTCCCACACCCGTGATGCTCCTCAAGAGCTAAAATCAAGTTTTCGCCCCAATTTCGGAAGTGAATCCCGTGACGACTACATGCTGCCTCGTTCCCATTCCTCTTTCTTCGACCTCCTTCTTCTCACTTCGTTCCTCATCTTCCATATGTTGTCTCGTTCAGTTCTTCCACCAAGCGTTCGTCGAGAATGATAACTTCTCTCTCCCATTCTTTTTCCTTCTTTCTAGAGTAGAATTTTCCTACTTTCTAGTTGTAATAATTTCTCGCTTTCTAGTGTAATCTTTTCTCGCTTTCTTAGTTGTAAGAATATTTCGTAATATCAAGTAAATGTTTTCCCTTTCTCTCTCTTGTTGTCAATGTTAATTCCATTTCATTGTGATTATTTCGCCCTTTAAACAAAAACACAAAATATATATATAATTGTGAATTTTGATCCACGTAACCTCCCTAAGGTCGACCCGGGATTTCTTTACAGATTTTCCGGTATAAATTTTATTTCTTCAATGGATTTCTTCGCTACTTGAATTACAACGCTAGGTTTTCAATGCTAAGTCCGATAGCGTTGTCATCTAATGTTTCAACACCCGCGTGCAGAGAGCAAAGTGTAGTACGAAATAATCCACTTTCGAACATTCGGAAATGGGTCCAATGTCTGGATAGACATTTGACTGAAATTTCAGACGTCTTAAATTTCTAAAATGTAGCAGGTCATTACATCATAACAAACTTAAAGGAGGTTTTGTCCCCGAAACTTAAGCTAGTTAGGGTGCGGAAAAATTAACGTAAAAATCCAAAACAAAATTAAAAAGGATCGAAGTTGGTCCTAAAAGGCGTACCCTCAAAAAGCTTCGGGTATCGCTCTCGCGTCGTCGCCTCGGGCTCCTAGGTCGCCTCATCGTATCGCTAGCTTCTCCATAGGACCTTCATCGGTGGTACTTACTTCCGTCTCAGACTTCGGACGGCTCTGTCTAGTATCTGTATTGGTCTCTCGGAACAGGTCAGGTCGTCACCCACCTCGACGCTCTCGTGGCTTAGAACGTGACTAGGATCAGCGACGTACTTCCTGAGGTTGGACACGTGGAACACGTCGTGCAATCCAGAAAGCTGGGGAGGAAGGGCAAGTCGGTAAGCAATGGTTCCCACCCGCTCCAGGACCTCAAACGGCCCCACAAACCTCGGAGCAAGCTCCCCTTCCACCCCAAAATGCTGTAGGCCCTTCATGGGTGAAACACGGAGAAAGAAGTGATCCCCAACCTCGAACTGCACCTCTCTGCGTTTCCGGTCGGCGTAACTCTTCTACCTGCTCTTGATAGTGTGGAGTCGTCTGTGAATCTGCTCTATCACCTCCTCACTCTGCCAGATTAGCCTGGGACCAACCTATCACTTGGTCCCCGCCTCAACCCAACTCAAGGGTGTCGTACACCTCCATCTGTACAGAGTCTCGTAAGGTGCCATGCAGATGCTCGAGTGGTAACTGTTATTGTATGCAAACTCTGCTAAGGGTAAATGCTCCTCCCGAAAGCCTCTCCAGTCGAGCACACAGGCGCGCAAAATTCCTCAAGTATCTGTATGGCGCGCTTTGACTGTCCATCCATCTTGGGGTGCTAAGCGGTAATGAACCTCAAACGTGTCCCCAAAGCCTATTGCAACTCAGCCCAGAACTGGGAAGTAAAATGACTATCCCTGTCGGATACACTCTCACGTGAGACTCTGTGCAGGCGTACCCCATCTTAGATGTATCTCTCTGCTAATTGTGCTTGTCCCGCAGTGACTCGGATCGGCAGGAAACGCGCTGTCTTCGTCAACCTTTCTACTATCACCCAGACTGCGTCGTGTGCTCGCTGGGTAACTGGTAGACCCACCACCTTGTCCATGGTGATGCTCTCCCACTTCCACTCTGGCACAGAAAGTGGCTGGAACGGCCCTGCAGAACTCTGATGCTTGGCCTTCACCTGCTGGCACACCAAACACTGTTACACAAATTCACCAACATCCCACTTCATCCCTCTCCACCAAAAGTCGCGTCTCAAATCATGATACATCTTTATGTTCCCCGGATGTTTGGTGAACTTGGACCCGTGTGCCTCAACCAGGAGCTCTCTCAACAACTCCTCGTCCCTAGGAACGCATAAGCGTCCCCTCATGTGCAGTATCTCGTCATAAAAGGAAATGTCTCCTGGGTTCCCTATCAACACCCTGTCTCGCAATGTCTGCAAGTACGGGTCTGTCATCTGCCCTGCGATGATGCGGTCTATCAACTCTGATCATGCCTATCGCGTCACTGTCACTGTCCCACAGTACCCCTGTGACTCCCAGGGTCGCCAACTGCCCCAACTCCTCCATAAGTCTCCAACTTTATGCCTGTAAACTAGCTAAGTGGGCGGGTGCCTTTCGGCTTAAGGCGTCAGCCACCACATTGGCCTTCCCTGGGTGGCAGGAGATGCTGCAGTCGTAGTCCTTCAGGAGCTCTAACCAACATCTTTGTCTCATGTTAAGCTCCTTCTGGTCAAACAAGTACCTGAGGCTCTTATGATCTGCGAAGATCTCGAAAGTCTCACCGTAAAGGTAGTGCCTCCATGTCTTTAGCGCGAAGACAACAGCTACCAGCTCTAAGTCATGGGTAGGGTAGCTATGCTCATGGGGCTTCAGTTTCCGCGAGGCGTAAGCGACAACGTGGAGCATACCCCCTAACCCTGTAACGAAGCATCTGTGTAAACCACAAAACCGCCACTACTGTCTAGAATGGTAAGCACAAGAGTTGAAGTCAGTCTCTCCTTCTACTCCTGAAAACATGCCTCACACTTATCTGTCCAGGCAAAGGGCACGTCCTTCCGAGTCAGCTGGGTCATAGGACGCGTAATCTGAGAGAATCCTCTGATAAACCGCCGATAGTAGCTTGCCAGTCCTAAAAAGCTGCGTATCTCCGTCACTGTACGTGGCCTCTCGCACCTGAGGACGGCCTCAACCTTAGCTGAATCCATAGCCAAACCATCCCCTGAAATCACGTGACCCGAGAAGGTCACCTGCCTCAACCAAAACTCGCACTTGTTGTGCTTGCCATATAGCTTGCATCGCCTCAAAGTGTCCAGGATCATGCGTAAGTGTTATCCATGCTGTGCCTGATCCCGCGAGTAAACGATCATGTCATCGATAAACACCACCACAAACTGGTCCAAGTACGGCTTGAAAACCCGGTTCATCAAATTCATAAAAGCAGCGGGAGCATTGGTCAACCTAGATGGCATGACCAAGTACTCGTAGTGCCCGTACCGGGTGCGAAAAACTGTCTTGGAGATGTCGGTCTCCCTGATCCTCAACTGGTGATAACTTGACCTCAAGATCTAACTTGGAAAACACTGTGGCATCTCACAATAGGTCGAAGAGGTCGTCAATCCCTGGCAGCGGATACTTGTTCTTGATGGTGACCCTATTTAGCTGTCGATAGTCAACACAAAGTCGTAGGTACCACCCTTCTTCTTCACAAACAGCACAGGGGCTCCCCACGAGGACACATTGGGCCTCACAAAGCCCTTCTCCAACAGATCCTGCAGCTGTGACTTGACCTATCGCAGCTCAAGTGGTGCCATCCGATACGGTGCAGTAGAAATGGGGTTGGTCCCTGGTACCGGTGAGATCTTAAACTCGATCTCACGCTCAGATGGTAGGCCTGACAACTCCTCCGGGAAAACGTCAGGGTACCAGCAGAACACCAGAATACTCTGGAATTCAGCCTCGGGGTTAGGCTCTACTATGACACAAGCCAAGAAGCCCTCACACCCTAGCCCAAAAGCTTCGTTGCCCGTAGCGCGGAGATGCACCTGAAGCCTCTATCCACTAACAGGCAGTGAAGCTCAAAAAGGGAGGAATTTCCAATATGGAGAAGACAATCTTCCACCCAAGACAATCCACCAAGGCGTGATAGGAAGACAACCAGTCTACCCCTTGAATCATGCTGAAGTCTTCCACCAGGATTACTACTAGGTCAGAGGAAATATTGTGTCCCTCTATAGCGACCTCACAGTAGGTAAAACCCTCCCCTGCTACGAATAACTGTCCACCTGGTCCTCTAATCAAGAACGGATCCCCTAACAAAGTGCTATTCGTCCCCAATCTAGCAGTAAACTTGTGGAACAAAGAAGTACCTTGTACTAGAAACAAGGAATACGTAACCTAAAGAGTCAGAACTCGTACCCATACCTGCCGCCACAAAATCTGAGGCTCTGGCATCTCCGTGAGTCAAGGCATTGATGCACCCCTCAGTCCATGATGTAGACGAAACAGCCAAACCCGGGACTAGGTGACTGGCAGCTGGTTGGTGCCCTCCTCGTGGCTGGTTACTGCGGCCTCCAGATTGGCCTCCAGTCCTTGATGCTGGGGGCAAATGATATGCCCTAGTCCTAAAGGGGTAGTCCCTCCTCAAGTGGCATAGCTGGCCACACTGGTTGCAGAGAGGGACACGGCTTCCTCCCTCAGTCGGTCCCTGCTGGTGACTAGGCGGGGGTCCGGTGCTGGCAACTAGCCCCTGTCTGGGGCCTCCAAAGGTAAATGATGGCCTAGCAAAACAAGACGACTCTCCTACGGGTGCCATGTGCCACCTCTCTTGACGGCCCTGTGAGTACTCTGGTTGATAGGGCCTCCTCTGATCTCCTCTGACCCACCTGGCGCTACGGTGACTCTGCCATCCCACGAAAGGCTCCCCCTCCGTACCCTTGGAAAGGACATGGGGGGGCGGCGGAATTTGCGGGAGTTGAAATTCTTCTCGGATGACCTCTCGAATCAACTGGATGAGGTCATGGGCCTGGATGCTCAGGAGGAGAGGCGGGGCAGTGCTGTTCCCGATCCCGACACGCTTGCCCCTACACCTACAACAAGGCATCTCCTGCAAGGATACGCGAAAGATACAACAAGAGTGTCAACGATACTGGATTACATCGAGAAAAAGACTCGGATCGAATATCAAAGCGATACGTTGTGGTGGCTATCCTAGTTGTATGCATGCGAGTGGTTATTCTTAAGCTAATTGGTTCATTTCTTGAGACGACTTGACTTTGATACCATCTTGTTACGACCCGGTTCCCAGATCCCTAAAGGACCCGAGTCCGGCTGGCCTCGACTAATCTTAAGACCTAGTCGTCCAACAAGAAATAGCCAAAAGCAGGAAAATAAACCACATTCACACGTGCAATATAACTAAGCAGAAGAAAAGTACAAAGCAGTAGAAAAAATAGAACAACTGTCTCAATACATACCATCACAACAACGACGACGACGACAACAACAACAACAAAAAACAGAAAGGCAACAGAAGTAGTAGAACAGTAACTAAATGTCTGTTACTTACTACAACAGTAGGGAAAAAGGAAAGTGCTGAAGAAAGACTACGACTGGACTCTACTGGGCCCAGCACCCTCTGCAGCCGGAAACTCGGGCTGCTCAACTCCTGGTCCTGAACAATGTTATGAAAAGACAGAGTCAGTGAACCCTGAGTAGAGTGATGCTTAGATTATTTACGTACAAGTACAGTAAAAATAACAGATTTAATTCCCATTTTTGTTTATCTCATTTATGTGTTTCTGTTTCATCCGTTTCTCAAAGTATCCAGATATTTCTTGATCCTGCATGTTCCTCGTGAGAGCGATCTTGATTGCAGTCTTTTCCATAGAGTACAAGGTACGCGGGGTGCTCTTCTGGCTGGGAGAGTCCCCTGTGGTAGTCCTATACCTAGTCAACCACCCCGAGGTCACTGTCGAGATGTAGCGGTGACTACGGCACACGTGATAAGCGCATGGGTAGCTACACTGCACTGACACGCGGTCAGTCGTTTACGCTAGCTGGTACGCCCCAAGTATAGCACGGAACAGTATAGGGCCTTGCCCTCTCATAACAAGGGTCTCACCCCTCAAAGCCAAACAGGGGCTCGCCCCTCCACAATCCTCGCACCCACGTCTGACTGCCCCGGTTTGCCCAAAGGGCCTAACAAAGTCAGTGTAGGGTGGCTAGCTCCCTCCCTACACTAGTAGCACACCTCGGTACCGCGTACGCGAGGGCCGACAGGAGCCGGTGTATAGTGGCCAATCCAAACCTCGGGCCTCAATCCAAGGGAGGCTAACTCCGCTCTACACTAAAAGGGGACAATTGCCCGCCTTGGTACCACGTACACAAGGACCAGCACATTTCCCGTCTACATTCTAGATTTCGTTTATCCACAGGAGGTCTACTCTTAATTCCCCGTAGGGTTCATACTCATGTTCACCCCATTTATCCAGATCCAGATCTCATGTTTCATAATCCGTTCCTCATCCATATACATGAAGCTCGTGTTTCCATAGTTCAATTCTCAAAAACATGCAACAAACATGCAACTGGTGGTTTCACAGGAAATTTCATAACTATATACAAGCAGCTCGTATTTTAACATGCATCTCGTAGTTATATTAAAGGCATTTTCTAGCAATTTATCTTAACCATGCATTTCAAGTAAACAGTACAACTCAAACAGGCTCATTCATTTCTACCCTGTGGTTCATTTCATATCCTAGAGTTCAATTCGTCTACTTCAACCGAGCACATTCTTATTTAAATATGAATGACTGAGTTAAACCACTCTACCAGGAAACACGGGAGTAATGGGGGCTTGAACAGTAGACCCAGACGTCTCTGCAAGTCCTAAATGTGCAGCAAGTTGAAATCCTATACCAGGGAATACATCACAAAAGGAGAATTCAAAACAGTATATAACAGACTCTAATATGTGGAGGAACTCGAGAGGAACGTGAAAATATTTCGTTTGCATAAAACGGACCCCGATCGGATCCGAAACAGGTCAAAAACGTGCCTACTATTCAAAATCATACTTCTGAGAATAATCCTAGACGTCGTAGATGGCGTCAAATCTTACCTTGTGTCTCCTGCAGTATCCTCAGATGTCCAGTCCTTCTTTGTGACAATCTGAAGACAGTTACAAATATCGGACAATCCCTGCGAACGTCTGGAAGCACTTTCGGGTGTCTGGTGATGTGATTAGTTGTCCAAAAGCACGTAGAAAAGCGTCCTGCGCAACTTCCCAAGGACCTTTACCTGCGTACGAAAGCCACAGCTAAAAATCTGGCCGGACAGATCTCTACGGTGAGACCTGCTTGGTCGTAGCCGCACAAAAGCACTTACCTTAGCATTGCACGTACTTTTAGACGTCTGGCCCTAGACCCGGACATCCTGCTGCCACCACAGATGTCTGGTTGATTGTCCAGGCATCTGATACTGGAAAAATTCAAGTATCAGAACCTCTCCCGCTAGCTATCTCCTTTGAAAGCCCACCGGCAGGAGCTTCCGCAATCCCTCCTGCAACTGCAGAGGGTCAAGAGGTCGCCTCCTGAAGTCCCTCCAAGTTCTGTCGAGCCTCCACCGAAGCTCCGTCGAGCCTTCACTGAAGCTCCACCGAAGGCCCACCGACCTTGGTCCTCCTCCTCCCACGCTCTCCTCCTTCATCCCTCTCGCTCTCCCTCGCTCGCCCTCCACTCTCCTCTCTCGTCCACCCTCGCCACTACCGCACAAGAGGTCTGAAGGTGGTGGTGGCTGGTGGTGTGAGGAGAGGAGAAGGGGAAAGAGGGGTATAAATAGGAGAGTGTTGGGTTTAGGGTTTGAGGGGAAAAAAAAGAGGGAGAGAGAGAATAGTGGCCTCTACACGTCGCCCGCGCGCAGAGTGCAAAGCGTAGTACGAAATAATCTCCACTTTCATACGTCCGGGAACGGGTCCAGACATTTGGATAGACGTCTGACTGAAATTCCAGACGTCTTAAATGGCTAAAATGTCGCGGGTCATTACAAAAGTTGAAGCGGAAGTGCTTGAGTTCGGGGAGGTGTTTTGGTGGGTGAATCGTGAAATAGGTTGAGGGCTTTCGTAAAGGGTGATGCAGAGGAACTTATGGAAGTGGCGCAACGATGTTTGGTGGACTATGGCTATTGGGAGAACCCGTTGAAGTTCTGCCGGAGGCAGAGAAGACAAAGTGCGAGAGGGCGGTGCAGTGGTCGCGAGTGGTTTATGAGTATGAGGGAGAGAATAGAGGGAGAGAGGAAGAGATAGAGTAACCTAGGGGCGAGGTAGAGAAGTGGAGGGCTTAGGTATTGGTCGACAGGAGCCGGAGGAGGTAGAGGCGGTGAGGCAGCGACGAGGACGGAGGCAGAGGCACGACCTCCCTTTGGTTGGGGAGGGTCACAACGAAGAGGGTAGTCGAGAGGACCGACCAATTTGGTCGTTGGACGGCCGGAGGAGGAGGGTCGAAGAGATTGCCGGAGTAGGGGTGTACGGTGATCGGAGGTAGGTTTCTAGGGCCTTTTGACGCGCCAAGACTTGTTGAAGAGGACGACCATGCATTGGCCATGCTTAAATAGGGCTTAGGCGGGTATTCCAAGCTAGGAAACAATCTTGGGAACCTTGGAGCTTAGGTAAAAAAATAGGATGCTCATTCCTTCAAAGCGTTCGTGCAAGCTTTTGGGAAAGAGTTGGGATCCAATGTTGGTCCCAATGGAAAGAGGATTTTCTAAAGATTCACCGGTTTAATTTTGGGAAGGTTTCATCAATCAATCAGCGAGATCTCTCCAAACGAAGCTCATCAGAGTAGGATTCTTGAGCAATAATGGCGGAGGGACCTTTCTGTGAAGACGATATGAAAGTTAGGGGCAGATGTGTGAAATAAAAGAGTCAAATATGACCAAATGGCAAACTAGGTTAAGATGATCTCAAATTAGGCCCAAATTTTGGTACTAACCTAATTTGGACCTAAGGAATTCAATGGTGAAGTCAGATTTGGGTTTTGACCTAGTTTTACTGGGTAATTCATGCAAAAATCCAAATTAGGGCAAAAGTCTACCTGTGGCTCTGTTTTAGGTCAAAACGGGTTCTGATGATCAAATCAAGCATACCAAACCCTAGAGAATAATTTTATATGAATTTTAGAGGATTTAGGTGAATTTTATTCTGACTAGAACCTTGGTAGATTAAGTGGGTCAATTTTTAAGATTTCAAATGTCCATTAATTTTTTGTAACGCATGAAAACCCTTTTTTATCTATTCTAACTCACTTATTAGACTCTTAGGACCATTTGACCTTTGTTCAACCCATGAGAAAACCCATGATTGTACTGCAATTGAGATATGATGGTAAAATTATAGTTTTAACCATATTTTCTTATCTTCCTCTTAGAATTATTATGCAATGGATTAGGGCTCTCTAGCGATTATGTAGGAGTATTTACTAACTTAATCAAATCAAATTAAGCTAGTTATAGCTCATGATGGTGTTCCCATCACTAATTGGCGCCAAAACTCCACCCCAACCCCCACCTAAGTCGACGCCAAAAACTCACTTACAACTACCACCATATTCTCCATTCATCCACCTCTAAACCCTATCCTAGCCATCCATTGTTGGTTCCAAAAACTACCACCTTAACCAACCTATTTTGATGCCAACTCAACCTTAACCTAACCCCTTCTTAACCCTTCAATTGATACAAATGATCCTCCACCCTCCATCTCATAACCACCACCAAGTAATCCTATTCTAGCCTTTCCTATTATCCACGCCAACTTAACCCTATCTCCACCATGGTTTACGCCACATACTCCATAACCAGGTAATTTGTAAAGACCGGTGAGTACCGGGTCGTTCGCAGGAAAGTAATCTCAATGTATGCAAAAGCGTTTCAATAGAACTTGTTCTAAATAGATATTTATATATGCAAATATGTATAAGGATCAGATATATGCATTCAGAAGATTGGAATTTTATTGCACTTAAAATAGTGTTTTCACAGTAGAGAATGCTACTAGAAACAAATAGACAGATAGATAGAGAGAGAGAGATAGATACAAAGTGGCAGAGAGACGACACCGCTTGTGGGAAGCTTGTGTAAGGTGTGGCAGCACCTCTGATCCAGAGTGCCGAGATGAAGGTTGGAGAGAAGTTGCAGAGTAGGTGGACGATATCTAAAGTTGATGGGAGTGAGATGCTTCAACAGGGGGCTCGGAGCCTTCTTTTATAGTTTTAATGAGAGGCAAAGGGGGTATATAGCCCTTTATTTCGTGCAACAACTCTTATTTGATCAAATCCAGATCTGGCCTCAAAACACCTTCAAATTCGCCCCCATCACGCCCTTGGATTTAATCTCTGGCTAACACGTGGCATTCCATCTGTGCCCTTGGATCAAGATCTCATGGTCCCGCTTCCTCGCGCGCCTGCTGCAGCGATTCTCTCTCCACACGTGCACCCACAAGACTCTTTTCCGCACCTAATCGTCAGTCGTCCGATCTCACGATCGAACAGCTCTCGTGCGCACGCCTCGCGCTCTTGTTTCAAAAATCGTGTGGGTTTGCACGACCGACCGCGATGCACTCTGATCGCGCCACGCGACTACGTTTGCATGCGCCAATAGCCATCCAACGAAACAATTACGCCCGCATGAGTGCTTCAATTTCACATAGTGCCACTCGAACGCGCGTCCCGCGCTTCTGCGCAAGCGCATGAGCCAACACACTACACAAGAGTTCTGTTATAGTTTCCTGTTTGTTTCTATTTATCCTTATCCAACTAGACGGGCATGGTTCGTATCAAAAAATCGTCGTTGTAGTACATGTCACAAATACAAACCGTTATCACATTGAATTTTATTTAATTTACATAATTTTTACTAGTTTATTCCTGGTCGTTCACTGGGAGACAATTATTGATATACATCGCTCTTTAAGTCCAAGATTATTCTTTAATTCCAAAAAGATAAGTTTTATATACAATAAAGAATGAATAAATGAATGAATCAATAATGAATGAATTAATGGTTTAATTATGTAAAAAAAGAATTAAGTAAAATGCTTCCAAAAACCTAATTATAATCAACCAGCAAACACTACATAAATATACTCTATACTATCTACTTATAAGTTATATTACTAATACTTACATATATATAAAATACTAACTAATAATACATATCATACTAACTTAACTTAATATACTAACATATATAGTAACATATATAGGAGCTACAGCGACTGATACAAGCGTCGTTAAACCTCAGAAAAACTATATTCAGGTTCTAAAGTAGTAACTAGGGCCTATAGCGATAGTTATTTTACCTTTAGAGACGGTTTATTCTATCAGTAAAGCTACGTAGTTATTTATATACATGTACATAGCTATACTTACATATAATCTTATTATTTACATATACATAGTATTTACATATACTATACATACTATACGCGTACACTTCTTTCTGCTTTTGTTCCTTATATTCTAAGTCTTCTCTCTTTTTCTTAACTTAGCCATTTTAGCTCTCTTGTTCTCCTCTATTTCGACACTTTGCTTTTTTTTTTACATGTTATCTCTTCTTTGTTCACGACTCTAATACTTAGCTTCTTTTCCTCTTGCTTCTCTTTACAATGCCTCGCTTTATGTTGTCTCTTTTCTTACACTTAGTTTTTTCTTTCAGCTCTTTCGTTTCTTCTTTTACTCTGTGTTTCTTCTCCTAAGACTTAGTCGTTTTTTTGTGTTTACTCTCTTTGATCTCTTCTTTTACACTCTGTGTTATCAGCTCAATACTTAGTCGATTTCACTTGTTAACTTCTCTCAGAGTTCAGTCATTAAGGCCCTTTTACTTGGCAAAAATTTATTTAATTGGCGAACACATCGTTCGAGGGATACACAACCCCCAAGGTGGGTGCGACTAGACCTTTACTTGGTATGCCCTAGTTTCTTAATTAGGTCGATTAATCACGTTTTCAACTCATTACTAGGCTTAATCTAGCCCTAGCACAGTAACCGACCCCCGACCGACATAATATCATCAAATATGCTCAGATAAGTATGCTCAGGTAATAGTGCTCATTGGTTTCGGGCTCTCGGTGCCCGTGACGACTGAGCTATCCATGTGACAATTCAGTGAAATAGTGTTCACAGCGGTTCTCAGGCCACGATGTGGCACTAACTGTGCTGCGGTTGTACGCTGGAAATCAGGCGGCTGTTGCTGATTTATAGATTTTGGCCCTCAATTCGAGGGCCATAATTTATTATAAAATAAAAATAAATTATGGGATAATAAAGTGTTTACATAGTACTATACAATTGTACAGTAAATTTGGAGTTTTAATTATATTTACTATATAAATTAATTAGATAAAGTATACAATTTATACATAGATGATTTTAAGTTTTATTTCTTAATTACGTATAAATTAGTTAATAAATGGTCTAATTGACCTTATGCAGAGTTATTATACATGTTAACGTATTTTATAAAGATTTTTATTATATTTTAGAAGTTTTATTTCTATTTTATTTATATTTAAATGGCACATTTTTAGACTGTTTTATTTGTAAATAGTGCTTAAATAATATATGCATTATAAATATACTTCAACTAACTTAAATTATTTAAAATATATTAGTATAAATATACAGTATCAATTAACTTAGTTTCAACTTAATCTACTACTTTATTTTAATTTAATCTAATAACTTAACTATTAACTTAATAAATTAATTATTTATTCTATATATATAAGTAAATTGTGATACAGGGTTTACTATGTTTGTTATCTACGTATAAATATGTATATACAGTATTATAACTTAACGTGGTTATTTATAGAGGGTATTAATTTACATAGCTATTTAGTACATATAAATTAGTTTACTTAGTAAATAGTTATATAATTGAGATATATGCAATATAATCAAACTTAAATACTTAATATATATGCTATAACATATACCTAAGCTATTTATACCCTACATATGTATAATTTACATTATAGATAAATAAGCTTTACAATACAGCTTATCTATACACCTATATACATAGTATAAAAAGGATTTTTAGATGTTTTTGTGTCTTTTTTAGCTTTTTATGGGTTTTGTATATGTTATGGAGGTAGGAGAAGAGAGGGAAAGAAATAGATGAGAAGGAGATGTTTTTGGTCTTTTCATGCATAGTTTCTTTTATTAAGTTTTACAGTATACAGAACCGTCTACTAGTATGTTCTACCAGGTCGGGGGTTCGGAATACCATGAAACTTGGTATGCATTTAGGGAAATACCTAATCTTCAATTAGACAGCTTTATTTTATTTTTTTAGATTTTTTATTATTTTTTATTTAATTCCAAACTTCACTCATCCTAAGCCTTTAAAGGGTTGTCTAATGTGTCGTAAAGGCTAGAATGGGACCTAAGGTGTCTTGACAGGCAGTGAACTACCTTGAACATATTTAGTATGATACATGGAAGGGATGTATGCAATTAAGCATGCAAATCAATGTATATTTCAATTATTACACTTAATGGACAGTTGGGCTTAAATTATCGCTGACAAAAGAAGATTAGCATATTACAAGCCTTCAAATGATGCTAAACAAGCATTAAGAATACATAAAAGCTTGTTTACAACTAAGACACAACATTCAGCTCAAGTCAGCTATGTATATAGCTAAAACTAATCTACTGTCCTTGGATCTCTCCAAACACAATCTACTGCAAATAGCAGAAACACTGCAGGAACAATAGCAGCAAAGCAGCTGCTGCAAATCTACTGGAGCAGCAGCTGTAACACAAGCAGCAGCAAAGCAGCAGAACTCCAACCACTGCAGCCGACTGGATTCTTCTTCAAATGTCTTAGCTACCTCTGTAGTTAAGACAGACTTCAGAGAACCAGATCTACAACAGGGAGAACTCAGAACCAAAATCTAGCTAAGTAACTCCTAATTCAGTTACTTCTATCCTAGATTAGATTCTAGAAAACCTTGTCAGGGATATAAGAGAACTAGTTAAGGGGATACTTAACTAGATTTGGTAGGAATGTGGCTACAACTGCAACAAATTGCTATAAGTCTGGGATTTGCACACACAAAACAAGAATCACTTAAATACCATCTGACAAGGGCTTCAATTCTCGTAAAAAAAAAAACTCAGGAATACAACTCAAACACAAGAACCCTTGTCGATAAAATTCTCACTAAATCAAATCTGAAAGAGAGCTAATCTAGCTCTTTCTAATGCTATAGATAGCATGTAGAAAGAATTAAATCAATCCATCTAAAATAGAAATTCAAATCCCAGGACATTGGAACCTTAACAAATATGGAGAATTCCTTAGGTTAGAAAATCAGATTTACCCTAAAACAACTAAAAGATGCTTGGTAGAGTCTCAAATCAACTAAGTGATTTTCATGGGCTCAACCATGCATTCAAGACATTCAATTCCTCACAAAAATCCAAATCAAATTATGGCTCGTTTGAGGTGAATTTTGACTTCAAAATCACCTCAGATTCCTAGCCAAACAGTGAATCGCAATCAAAATATTTTAGTTTCCTAGATCCAAGCATTGAAAGCTCAATTAGTTAAAAAATCTTTACAATCCAAATTCAACACAAATGCAGCAAACCAGTTCTCTTTTAAGCTCATATCAGGAGCTTTTGGGACAAAAATGAGATGAATGAGAAGCCCCTAATGTGATTTTCGACACTAATTTCATATCTGAGGTTAGAAACAAATCAAATCTGAGATTAGATCTAACGAGTGGGTGAATTGCGAGATAAAAATAGCGGGAAGCAGATGCGATATGGAAAACATGTCGAGGGAGAAAAAATGATCAGTGACGACTATGTGAAAACGTCCCCTCTGATCTAGAAGGATTAGAGGAGGTGAGCGGGGAGAAATTCTAATCTAACTCTACTCCTAATGCTAAACTGACAGGCATAACAGATCATCGGTAATTCTAATTCTAACTCTGCTGCTAACTTATTTAACTACTGCTATAGATAAACTACAAAACAGTAAAACTATTCTAAAAGAATGGGACCTATGGGTTTCCACCCGGAGGATGGAGAGGAAGAAGGGAGGGGGAGCACCAGCAAATGAAAAACTTGCCAGTGAGGCTTCTGGGTTGTCCTTAGGTGTACGTCATCCTTAGCGATAGGAGGAAAGGGAGGTGAAAAACTACACCTCTGTCACAGGTGCAGCGTGTGAATGATTAGGAGAACTGGAGGGGAAGAAAGGATCGGTCTCAAGGAAGTAGGAGAGGAGGCGATCCTTTGCGCGTGTGACCAAGGTAGTGCTTAAGTAGCGATTGCAGTGATTCCAGGCATCGTGCGAGTGAGATTACTTGACGAGGGCATCGACGACGAGGATGGAAGGAGAGAGCGCGCGCTGCTGCCTAGATGAAATCTAACCGTAGGATGGGATCTGGGGGTTGGGGTGGGCACACGCGCCGATTCGCACGAAGCTTTGAATCAAAACAAGTTGCAGATCAAGATCAAGGAAAGAACGGACGGTCGAGATGGCGCGTGTTCATCGCATGAACAGTGCACGCGCGGGAAGCAGCAGGTGTCGGGTTTCTTTTGGGTAAATTGTAGTGAGGCCCTTCTACGAAGGGGTAGAAGATTTGCACAAGAGCCTGTAAGTGGTAGAAAATAGTAATTTAATGGTCCCTAAGGGCTTACAGAAAGGTCCCTGCGTGTTACAAATAGGTTCGGGAAGTTTTTTAATAAAGGAAATGTAATGCATAAAGGACCTAAATGTAAATTCTAAGTTTAAAGGCCTTAATGATGTCCAAATGCCTTCAAGTTTTTATATGTGCTTAATTGAACTTTGAAGAAGTTAATTATACTTTTGATTTCAACTTTTAAAATTATTTGTGTGTTCAATTCACACTTGGATTACCATTTGACATTTTTCTCCAGAATATCTCGTTTTATGACTTAATTATGCAATTTTAACATAGAATTAAGGTTTTAGGTTTTTTTCTTTGATTCCCACACTTAAGCCTTTTTTATGTGTTAATTTGGTTTTGTTTAACCCAATTTCTAGCTTAACTTTAGCTTTTTAGCTATGATGAGTCATAACTCATCGGTGAAGTACGCGTTTGTGACCGTTGGATGAAGATCCAACGGCTCACAGTGTCCGAGGGTGGCCTTCCTAGATGGGATGGTGGTGAGGGAGTGGCTGTGATGGCATCACATGGCACCATCATGGCCGTCCATCTTCTTTTCCTTGTATCTGGTGCTGTAGACCTCCGATCGATTTGATTTTTTCGTCATTGGACTACAATCATTGATTCGAATTTATCTGTGTGGTTGGATTCTTTATCTGAGGCCTGGGTCTTTGTCTTTTAGCTTTATGATCTCTATTCTTTTATGGACTGCACAAGATACCCTAGTAGTCTGATCGAGATGCTTTTGGATGCATTGGACTCCCGTCATCATTCTAATTAGATTTGTTTGGTCTGATCTGACATCCGCAGCTTTGGATCACCTATGATAAAAATCATCTCTCAATGGTATATAAAATAACGATATATCTATATGACTAATAAACTAGCTACTGTGCAAATTACGATGGCTATGAATGCATTATTCCTAAGTTGTGCTAGAATCTAACTTAATTTTGGTGATTTAGGTTACATGATTACTGTGCAATCACACCCCCATGCCTCAATCTTGCTAGTCCCAAGCAAATGCAAGACTAAATGCAAAGTGGTCCTACACGAGTAATTTTTATCAAGAGTTTGACTACAGATTTATGTCTTTTGTTTTCATCCAAAGCTTTAGTAATCCAGAGAATCGTGATTGTGTTTTATTGTAGCCTATGCAATGGATCCAAGTGAAAGCTAATCCTCATCTAAAGCTCGTACTTGACCCTTAGTAAAATCTATTTGGATAGGTAAACTTCTTCCCTTGGGGTTATAAAGTAACTTGTATATTCAGGCCTTGCTTTTGGCTTAGGTGGAAGATTTCTAAGTCAGGTAGATTTTGTATTTGATGGCTTATACTCATCTGGTGCTACATGTAAACTAATACTTTAGAATCTAGATTTTCAGATCATTAAATAATTTAACTCAAAGAGAGGCGGAGAAACTATGCTGTCCTTAATTCCCTTGTACTCATTCTCTCTTTCTTTCTCTTTCTTTTTCTTTTTTTTATCTTATCTTATCTTTTCTTTCTTTTCGAGCTCACAATCTCACCAGATTTATCAATATATTTGGTGGTCTCTCCTAACATTTACACTTTGATTAGGTTCTGATAACTCTAAGACTAAGTCAGAATTCCTCAGCCCGTATTCGGGCGATTAGAAATACAGAAAAGTAGGTCAAGGCTGTATTTGGTGGATCGTAAGGGTGGTAGGTGTTGTTACCTCATTACATTTGAAATAAATTTTAAAGCACTTATAAACTCTTTTTTTTCTTTTCTACTTTTTCTTCCTTTCTAATTTTTTTTATATACATTTTTTTCCGCATCTAAATATCTACAAACTCAACGTAGTATAGTATACGAACTTTTATTTACGAGGCATTATTCAGGATTATGGGTTTTTAAGAGGATATTGGGTGGCTTATTTGGTGGAAGTGTCTATTCTCGGCACTGCGAAGGAATGGATAGGACAATGTATTTTTGACCTTGACATTAATACCCTCCTTCAGCCGAGGATTTCGTGAAAGACGGTCGTGACCATCCACCTCAGTCCTAGTTTTATCAGAACCGCTCTCTACATATTTGCCTTATCTGGTGGCTCTCAAGAGATTCGCACTAAGAACTTGCACGTAGAAATCGAGAGTGAAAACTATGCCTAACTCCGAGTATCATTATCTCATTATCCAAACTTTAAGATTCCTCATACTAGCCTTAGAGTACGAGTAGACTTTCTACTCTTACCTCACACTTGTTTGGTGGATCTGTTAGAAGATGGTTTGCCTGACTCCCTAATTACTGTCCAAGGGTTCAGGAGAAGAAGCACTACTTCTTCTCAACAAACTAAAGATGTTTATCAGTCTTCACGGAGGATCCATTGGAAATTCTACATGTAGGTGTGAAATTATACTGGATTCTAAACTCAGGAATCAACTTAAGAATAAATCCCTAATAAAACCTTAATAAAAATTTTTATGCCTAAATGCAATTTCTTTTTTTACATAAAAATAAGATATGCAATGTCCACCCCGCCATGCCTATTCATTACAATGTCCTCATTGAAATGTATGCATGAGAATCAAAATATAAGAAGCAAGAGAAGGGGATATTACCTGACTATGCTTGTTAATCCAGGTCAGCATAAATATAGAGGATGTAGAGCTATCTGTACAGAGTACTGGGTTGCCACCCAGCCAGTGTTAGGTTTAACGTCATTTGCCAAACTCAGTTCAACTTTTAGAAGATTCCAGAAGGTTGATATGACCATCGGGAATGGGATCACAGTTCTGCGTGATAAAAGACTTCAATCTCTGACCATTCACCTTTGTCTCATTGCCGGTCGTGGGATCCAGGATAAGCACAGCTCCATGAGGGTAGACTTTTCTCATAATGAAGAGACCTGTCCACTTTGATTTTAATTTTCCCGGAAAGAGCTTCGAGCATGCATCAAATGACGAAACCTTTTGATTAGGGGTAAAGCTTTTTTTGGAGATGTACTTATCAAGTAAAGCTTTTGTCCTATTCTTATAGATTCTTGCACTCTTGTAAGCATCATTCTGGATTTCATCCAATTCAGTCAATTGGAGTTTTCTTTGTTGTCCAGATCGATCGAGATCCAAGTTAAATGTTCCGATTGCCCAATAAGCTTTATGTTCAAGCTTAACGGACAGATGGCAATATTTTCCGTAGACCAGACAGAATGGAGACATTCCAATCAGAGTTTTATACGTAGTCCGGTAGGCCCAGAGAGTGTCATCCAATTTGGTAGACCAATCCTTTCGATCTGAGCAGACCGTCTTTAGAAGGATCTTTTTAATTTCTCGATTGGAGATTTTAGCTTATCCGTTGATCTGCAAGTGGTATGGAGTAGAGATTCTATGAGTGACTCCATACTTGGCTAGTAAGGTTTTGATTTGGTTGTGAGTGAAATGGGACCCGCCATCACTAATCAGAGCTTTGGGCACACCGAACTGACTAAAGATGTTCTTCTTTACAAAATCCATGACCGCTTTATGATCATTGGTTTGGGTCGGGACGGCCTCAATCCATTTGGATACATAATCAATCGCCACTAGAATGTACAGGTACATAAATGAAGTGGTAAAGGTCCCATAAAATCAATGCCCCAAACATCAAAGATTTCGACTTCAAGGACTAGGTTTAGGGTCATCATGTCTTTCCTGGTCATGTTTCCTAAAGTTTGGCAATTGATACATGACTTACAGAAGTTGTACGAGTCACAGAATAAAAGATGGCCAATATAATCCACTCTGCAGTACCTTGGCTGCCGTCTTTTTTCCTGAGAAGTGACCTCAAGATTGCACAGCAATCATAGGCCCTAGTTTGCCTGAATTAAGCCAGAACCTAGCTTAACATGGGCATTCTGCATGCATGCGCATCGTATTTTGCATCGTAATTAGTTTATATGTTTTATTCATTTTACCATGATATTTGAGAGGTATTACTCATTGCAGGTAATTTCGGGTTGCAAATGACCGATCCAACCTTATGGATCTGTTTAGAACGATGAAGGGAGTCCAACGCTTTCAAGATCGCATCAATCAAACTCATGTGGCCAACTGGAGTTCCATTGGCTTTATTAGGCTAATCATAGAGGTTAACTCTTTATCCAACCTACTTTTACTTTCAGCGGTCCATAGTGATTCCTACACGTTTGATAAGTAGATGTTAGGCCCAAATCATCTTTTGTCAGATGATTATAGCCGTTTAGCCTAGGGAAATGCATTCCCGCAAAAGATTGCATTTCTAGACATCCAGACTTTGTGTCAGACGACCAACCTGTCATCTGACCAATAAGTCCTAAAACCCTGTTTAGGTCTGGACGAAATCAGGAAGGAAACCCATCTTAAATTAGATGTCTAACCTTAAGTCCAAACATCTTAAAAGTATCCTTCAGACGTCTGTCTTGATTTAAACCAGTTCAGATCTTCCACCCTTCTAGATCAGACGACCAATTCTGAAATCAAACGATGACCTGGACGTCTGATAATATATTCAGACGTCTGATAACCCTGTTAGAATCATAAATAACCATGATTTTGGCTTGATTTGCTTTAGATTTGTTTCCAATGGCTAGAGAAGCCTTCCAACAGCTAGAACAGGCTTCTAAACCGTTCTTAGGACCTCTATAAATAGAGGAGCACCCTTCTTAAGCTAACACGCACCTTGCAATACTACTTTTCACTCCTTTTGTGTCCAGAAGAAGAGAGATAAAAGAGAAGTGCTTCTGCTCTTAAAGCTTCTAATTCGAGAGCACCAATACTCTACCGAAATCACGCCTACACACTTCCTACTAAGGGGAGATTCTTACCTATAGTAGCATAACTTCATATTTACTTTGTGGCTTTATAGGATTGTTGTTTTATTTATTTTTGGTTGGGTATTTAATTTGCGAATTCCCATCTGCTTTATGGGATAAAACACTTCTCGTGAAGAGGAAGGATTTGAGGTACACTACCATTGTATAAAGTAGTGTTGTTGTAAGAGGTTGAACTACCTTCATTTAAAGTAGTTCGTTAGTGAATTTGATCGACTCAATCGATGGAGAAATCTTAAATCGAAAGGTTTAGGAGGTAGTTTTTACTCGGGTTTGGATTTCCACTTAAAAATCTTTGTGTATACTTGTAATTGCTTTTTGTGAGATTGACTTACTTATATTTTCTGCATTATTCTTTGTATCACACAAATCTCACCCCTCCGTTGTAGAACCCACACAAGCAACATCAACAACACACTTCTTTAAGACTTGGAAAAAAGGAAACAAAAAGGTGAATTATATTTTAACATTTTTCAAAATAGAATCGCTTTTCATACATTCTAGTTCTATTTAAATATTTTTAAATTTTATTTGAACATAACTAGCCATCGTAATAGGCGAGTTTAGTCAGCACCCTTACACCCCTTTCTTAAAGGTGACTTACAATTAATAACAGATATTAATCTCGAAATATTTATTTGTAATTAAGGATGAGGATTGGGTCGAGTCAACTTGAGGCTCAACACGATGGGGCCAGCCCAAGCCTGAACTCGAAATTAACTTGGATTGGGCTTGGGTTATAAATATGACCCATTTATTAAATGGACTGCGCCTTCAGCCGAGGTTGCCCAAACTTAGCTTAGCCCATTGACCCATTTATGTGATCGCCTTAAGGCTTAACCTGTTGGTTCAATTACATTAATATATATCATATATATATATTAGTATATATATTCATATTATTTATCAAAATACATATCATATATGCGTCATACATTAAACACTAAATGAACATTGATAGCTATTGCTATTTTTGAACTAATAAAACCTTAACCCACATGCTCCCTATAATTATAAATTTTGAAATGCAATCCTACAATCTCGTTTGAACTTGATATGAACTATTAGCTTCTTACAACAGAGAAAGCGTGAATATCTAAATTCAAATTAAATATGAACACAAAAGATGAGTTTTTTTTTTTTTTATAATTTCCCCTTACTTGATTACATTTAGTTGGCTTATCATATCATATTGTATCTATGTTGAATATTCAAATCAAATACTTATAATGTAAGTAATTAGGTCATTTTTGTTGGACGTATACCTATGAAGACTTTAAAATCTTTTAATATATACAAAAGGTAAATATAATAATCTTATAATTTACATAACTAAAATAGATAGTTATCATTTCAAATTTTTTTTCTTATCTGTATAAAATTATATTATTTTTTATACTTTTCAAATAATTATTAATATAAAAATTTACTTTCATATTATTTTACATATATATATAAAAATAAAAAAATTTATTTTGAAGGTTATCTTTTTAATTTATTTATTAAATGAATTTGAGTCAAATGCTCATTCCATATGTAATTAACGTATTAAGAATAATCCCGCCGCCACCACACCACCGCCGGCTGCAAGTCGCACCCCTCGATACCTGTTCCCTTCCTCCACGGCTCCATCCCTTCCTCGCAAGCCACAGCAGCAGCGCGCCGGCGACTTCGGCATCGGGCTTCTCTGGTAAATGTTGTCCCTCTCCTCTCCCTTTTTGGTTTTGGATTTTGGATGAGCTGTTTGGTGTGAATCATCAATGATGGGTGCCGAGGAGGTGGTGGAAGGGAGGGATCCGAGAGTAAGAGAGAGAGAGAGAGAGAGAGAGAGAGAGAGAGAGGAGATCCTTTTCTTTGGGAAAAGTAGTAGATTTTTCTTCGCAGCAGCCCTATAAACTAGTTGGGGACCCTTTTTTTTCATAATATATATATATATATATATCCGCTGACATTACAGGTACATACGGTTCAGGTGAAAATGGCATCATGCCTTCTGCTACTTTCTCGTGATAGATTGTTTTGCGGGTGTCGCTCTTCGTACCTTCTCTCCCAACATGTCACGTTCTTAACCCATTCCCACGACTCGAAGGATCCATCTCCATCTCCATCTCCATCGCCAGCATATATACCTCGATCGTTCTCATCCAACCGTCATCTCCTTTCGAAAGGATATCCTTTGATCGATTCTCTGAGACAGGATGGCTTTGGACACAATCTTTCATTCTCTGCCTCTCTCTGTAGTTTGTCTGGGTCGGTTAAGAAGCAGGCTCATCAACCATCACGAAAGAGGGAGAGTTTGTGGGAAAAAGTGGCACCATCGTGGATTCGATTGTACTTGCCGAAGGCTGCGCAGCCTTACGCCCTCCTTGCTCGATTGGATAAGCCCATTGGCACTTGGTTGCTGGCATGGCCTTGCATGTGGTTAGTGGTACAACACAATTTGTTTTCTCAGTCCCTTGCATATTGCAATCTCCATTTTTCTTACCCTCTATGTTGGTAGTTGCTAAAAGGAAAAAAAGAAGAAAAGAATAGAAAAGCTAGTTTCAAGTGATCTGCTTGATTTTGCTTTCTAACTCAATCTTTCACAGGAGATGTGAAAATTTTGAATGTTTATATTAGGATCAGTGTATCTTAATTTACCATGTGGCTCCCCATTGGTGGATGTTTTTTATGTTTCTTTCTTTCATTCTTTCTTTTTTATGTGATGCTCATGCTATATAAATCCAAATTTCAAGTAAGTTATTACCATGGTTATTTCAGCCATCTCCTACTCTTGTTGACTGAGCATTTTATGCGTTGCTACTGTTGAAGGCTTTTTTAAGTAGTTCTGTTTCTTGCTGGTGGTTGTTAAATGTAGAATGTTATGTAGTAGCGGAAGGATTGAATCATGATAGTTCAAACCCATACTTTTAGTATTTGGGATTCCCTTGCTCCTTTGTTAGCGGCGGCATGCATGTACTAGGTTTCTAAAGTTACAACATAAGGACTCAAACTCTCTCCCAAATACATAGAGGAGGATTCAAAGATGAATGTTTGAACTTTCTGGTTTTTTTTTGTAAAAGAATAAGTGTTGAATTATTTGACGTAAGGTGGTTTACTAGCTACAGAGTAAATGGGTTAAGATGAGGTGGGTGAAGTTTGCAATACAATACAACTTCTAATAAAAAATCAGAAGGTAATACTATTCTCACTTCTCTACTTACCATGTATTAGCTAATTTATCACATTCAATCTAGTAGACTAGTATCTATCCCAGTAGCAGCAAAAAACTAATAAAACCAGCTTGACGTTACATATAAAGCAAACAAAATTATGACTTGCAATTCTTTGTTTACAACACATTAGTTTATCTATTGCATCTTTTCTCAAAAAATCATCTATTGCATCTAACCCACTACTTATCCCACCTTCATGCCAAACACTTATTTCAATCCAACATTTACCAGAAGTTATCCAAATTGAATCCTAATACCTTACCAAATGCAACCTTAAGGCTAGTTAGTGGAATAACAATCACACTTGGGAAATTTTGGTGGTTCATGACTATGTAATTAAAATGAATCATCCTAATTACTAGCATGCATTTTTGTTTGAATTGGGAGGTAACCAGGAAAGTTCAATGGTTACAAAAAAAGCAAAATTCCAATTTGGTTTCTCTTGCAATAAAAGATGCATAGATTACTAGATAAGGTTCAAGAAATTGATAGGTTGTATTTAGTTGGATAAGTCACTATATTATGATTATCAGGTAGGAAGGTGAGTATGCTGCAAGTATGTGGTTTATACTTTAAAAAAAAGTAGAAAATAAATTATTTGTGTTGCATATTTAATTAAAGCACGAGCACTTGAATAAATGACATTGACCTTTGGTAGCCATCCTTTCCCTTTTCAAAAAAAGAAAGCACACACACACCCAACAACCTTTTAGTATGACCTAAATATTGCAACTAAAACATAAGGTCTCAAGTATAACAAAAATAGAAAATTCTAACGTAATAACTTTTTTTTCAGAAAAGAACATAGGATGTGAAGTTGACTTGGACTCTCAAGGTGCCATTTAAGGTTAGTTTGTTTCTCGCCTTCTCTACTGGAGGAGGCTTATTACCAAAGCTCTTAATGGTGGATGGGTGCTTGATTGTGATATTACTTGAGGGGTGTGAGGTAGAGTTGGAAGATATTGATAATTTATTTCTTGGATATGCTTTTTCCAACTTGGTTTGGATGTGGGTGGGCTTTTCTTTAGAGGATGATGCATCTGCTTTTTTGGAGCTTCTTCAGAAGATATAGCAATTGTACTGCAGATGGTAAAAGAAATCTATGGCAATTCCATGGGCATTATGAAATTAGAGAATGGAACTCAATTTCTTTTTCTTTTTGTTTTTTTGCTTGGGGGGGAGGGGGCATGTTTATAATCTTTTAGCTTGTCATTAATGAATTTTATTAGATGTTTACTTCCTTCGGTGATCATCAAGTTCTTTTTCCAAAAAAAGAGAGAAGATTGATAAGGAAGAAATAATTTTCTTCTAAGACTTAGGATCTACAACTTGAAGAAAATATATATGCACTGTCCTTTCTATTGGTACTCTGTATGCTTTACCGAAGGTAGGTCTGCTCATCCAGCTTTAGCTTGAGGGAATGGCTGAAGATCAATGGCACTATTCACAAAGGTTCGAAATACCGATTTTAACGCTGTGTTGATAAAATTCTAAGTGTGCATTTCGTGGGCATGTAATGGAAATGTCCGTTTTTCGATGGCCATGCCGAGGGCACGCCGTGAAAATGTCGAGGGCATGTCGACAGAAAATCACATAAATACTAAAAATGATGTCAAAAAATGTTTGTGTGTGTGGCCAAATAGCCTTCCTGGGTTCCCTTACATTCGAATCCTAGGTTCCCTCCAGCCATTTCGAACTTCCTTTCTTCTTGCCAGCTAATTCCCTCCAAGGCGCCATTTCAAATTTCAAACCTCCCGCCCAACTGCGTCGAAATCTGCCGGTATGCCACTCATATCGTCAGCATGTCGGTAACTTATTCGTGTCGGCAAGTTTCCCTTCCGAAAATGGCCTTGCCGACGGCATGCCGCTGGTTTGCCGTCGGCATTTAAATCGCTGCTATTCACCTAGAATTCAATCAAGGATAAAAAGTTTGGCTACTTGGTTGGATGGTTGGAAATTAATAGCACTATTTACCTAGAATTTGGTCAATGAGAAGACTTTGGCTACTTGGTAGGATGGTTGAAAGTTAGTGGTGCGATTTACCTAGGGTTCGACTAATGGCAAACCTTGGCTACTTGGTATGGATGCTTGTAAACTGGTGGTGCTATTCACTTGGAATTCAATCATTGACAAAAACTTTAGGTACTTGGTTTTAGGGCTTGAGATGATCTTTTATCATACAAAAACAGATTAACAGAGGAATGCACATGTAGTCACATAAGGACATTGGGGGAGATTTCTTGCCTGGACAAAGTGGAGGATGATTGACTTCTTTCAGCTAGGACATGGATAAGGTGATCCTAGTGAGACCAAATTATAGTGTAGGAAAGCAGGTCAAGCATGTGTGGTAATTAATTTTATATTGAATTTCTAGGCATAGGGAATAGGTAGGATACGAACATGGGAAGTTGTTGACTAGAGGGTAATTACCATACTAGTCTTACAATCCATGTGGTAAGTACTAAGATATACTAGGATGTGGAAAGAAGATTATGGTGGGATGGAATGAAAAAGGACATTGTAGGTTTGTGAATCGATGTCTGGTATGCTGGTAGGTTTAGGTAGAACATCGACAATGGGGAGATTAACACAAGCCCTACCCTTTCTAGAATGGAAATGGGAAGTTATAGCAATGGACTTCCTAGTGGGAAAAGTTGACCCTAGACGCTACAACTAGGGTTGTCGTGGATAGATTGGCCAAGTCTTCCCACTTCTTGGCATATTGCATCACCAAAAGCCTACCCAGCTAGCTAGATCATACATTCAAGAGATTATAACTACATGGAGTATTGAAGGAATTTTTTTTTGACGAAGAAAAGGAAGATTACCGTCATCCAGAGCATTGTATTAATGAAAAAGGAATGGACTTACAGTATGTTGAGCCAAAAATCAGACAAGAAAGAAATATCCCTCACTACATTTTCCACCCAACATCTCTTATTTATGAAAACGTTGGCATTCCACTGAAGCCAGATGCACCGAAGGATTGCAAAAGCTCTAATCCAACCAGTCGTATCAAGATCAAAATGTCTTCTAAAAGAACTCCAGAAGCTATTCACATCAGTGCAATGCACCGTTTGGAGGTCAAAATGCTGCCAAACCACCCTAGAAAAATCGCAAGAAAAGAAGAGATGTAACACATCTTCCTCTACTTGTAGGCAAAAAAGGCAGACAACATCCCCATCATCATTCCACTTTTTCTTGAAACATTTCGTGACCAACCGCTCTCTTGTAAGAAGGCATAATTTTTTTTTTTTTTTTTAATCTTCATAGGCAGACTGCACTTCCAAATGATTCTCGAATCGGATCTAATCTCATCCAAATCTGAATTCATACTAACCATTCTGCTGTAGGCCTTCTTAACTGAGAAGTGAGAATGTGCCATCCTTCCAAAGCAAACTGTCAACATCATTTGCAGCCAGACTGAGATCTGAAATGGACAGCATCATCTGCTCAAATTCAGCAAAAGTAGACTCTGAAAGGCCTGGGGGTAAAATGATATTCCACACTTTCAGCTGATTATCCCACACTTCATCTACTGTAGCTTCCTTGTCATTCACTAGCTGAAAAACACCTGGATAAAGGTCTGAAAAGATGCCCAACTCGCATCAATCATTCAACCAGAATTTGAAATTGCCCCTATTTCTGAACATGGGGCCGAAATTGCTTGCATACTCTTGCATGACTGGATGAATAGCACACCAAAAGGAGGCACCTCTTCTTGACATTGCCCTTTCAAGTAAGGTCATATTTGTGCCATAGGAATCATTCAACAATGTCGTAACCAGCGGACTATCCCCCAACACCATTCTGACCACCTACTGCAGCAGAAGAGCCTTGTTGAAAGCATCCAATCTCCATACACCCAAATCACCCTCATTCCTGGGTCTACACACCTCATTCCATGGCACCAATTGCAAGAAATGACCCTTAGAGCCTGCATCCTTCTAAAAGAATCTCTTTCTAATCTCCTCCAACTTTTTCAATACTTTCTTTGGAGGTTGAAAGATGGAAAAAAAGAACACCGGCATGGAAGATAAAATTGACTTAAACAAAATTAGACAACCCCCTCTAAAATGTAACCTTCCACTCCAAGATGAGTCTATTAGTTATTTGCTCCACTAGAGCATTCCAATCCAATCTGATGTTAGTAATCTCTTACCCTTCAAAGGAAGGCCCAGATATCTAAATGGCAAATGAGTCACCGACGTCTCTAAAACATTGGATATCTCTTCCACATCAGCGCCATAGATAGCAAAGGGAACAAAAAGCGACTTTCTCCTATTAATCTTTAGACCAGAAATTGTTGCAAAAATCCTTACGAGGGACGACATGTGAGCTGCTTCCATCCTACCTCCCTCAGTAAAAAATGTGTTGTCTGCGTATTGCAAAAGACGGGTAAGGGGAGATCCATCTTTTTGACTTGTAAAGCAAAAAAAAAGAATTCCTTCTACACGCCTTAAAAGCCAAAGAGGCAAGAGTGTCAACGGTGATATCAAACAACAATGTAGCTAATGGACAACCCTATTTCACACCTCGCTGCGACTGAATCCAGGACCCATTTGATTGGCCATTAACCAAGACTGAGAAGGAAGCAGTTGTACACATCTTTTCATCAATTGGATCTACAACTCAGGGAAGCCTCTTCTCTTAAGGATTTCCTAAAGATATGTCCATGACACAGAATCATATGTTTTAGAAAAATCGACTTTCCACATAAAAGCTAGCACACCTCTTCTCTTTCCTGCGGCCAACATCTCCTTTACGATCACAAAAGAATCCTACAAAGATCTACCTTTTATAAAGGCCGACTGGACTAGGCATATAATACTGGGCATAACCGAGCGTAATCTGTTCGCCAATATCTCAGCCACCAACAAGTATATGGAATTGGAAAGGGCGATTGGTTTGAAATCATCAATTGAACCTGCTCTAAGTTTCTTTGGCAAGAGAAACGAGTAAAAGCGATTCAACCTCTCAAAACCAACGTTACCTACAAAGAATTCACGTATCATTGCCAAAACATCATGGTCAACCAATTCCTGTAAAGAGTATCGAAGGAATGCTATTGGATATAAGTCCCTCAAGGATTTGGACCAGCTTGCAACAAGCTACAAGGTCTAAGTTGAATATTAGTATAGCCTACTATCTCTAGACTAACAAGTAGATTGAAAGGAATATATAGATACTAGAAGATCTACTTAGATCTTACATCATGGAATAGAAGGGAGGATGAAGACTGACCATTAATAGAGTTGACCTACAATAACAACTCTTAGGCTAACATAAACATGGCACCTTTTGAAGTGTTATATGGATGCAAGTGTACTTCCCCACTCTGATGGGTGGAAATAGGACCACTACGGGACTTAATAGGAGGACCATTGTGGGACTTGATATGAAAAGACAAAGGTGGTTATAGTGGAAATGTTTGAGAATGGGCACTATTGCAAGATGCCCAGCTATTTTTAGTTAGAAAAGGGGGTGTCTATATAGGCATCCAACATGGGGTCCTCTCCTTGGTTTCCCTTACACTCCAAGAATTAATTTTTCTATATTAAACCCACTTAAAATTGTTTGGTGGTTAAGTAATTGAACTCTCATACAAAAGATTGGATCCAAATGACCTTGCTAAAAAAAGGAAAAGGAGATGCTAAACTTCCACTACTTGTATGATGTACAAACACCCTGGTGGTTGGTGGGGTCGACCTTATTTTGTCCATATCTCTTTCTCCTGCCTTTATCCAATTTCTTTTCTACGTTGTTTTAGGTATCTCCTTGCATTAGTAATCCTGTTACACAAGGCATTGTTGCATGTGAAAGGTGAATTTGGTGTATCATTAAGAGAGATCCCTGGAGAGATTTTGTTGCATATTTAAGATTGAATCAATACGAGCTTGCGGTCTTTGTTACAACGAAGGTTTTAAAAAATGTGAGGCAGTATCTAGTGGTCTGCCTTTATTGAGGCGAGGTGTAAGCCTTAGGTTTTCGATGGAAAATAAGGAAAATGACATAAATATATACTTTTTAATTGCTAATAATGAAAAAATAATGTAAAGAATACACTTTCATACCATATTTGCTTTATCACAACATTAAAGAGCAAAACCAAATGAGATGACATTTAGATAAAAAGATAAACATTCGAACAATATATAAAATTAAAAATTAAAGTTGTCAAAATTATAAATTGAGTTGAAATCTTGTAGTAGATAAAAAATAAACACCCACAAACATATTGTGATTACAAAAGCAAATAGTTACAAAAAAAAAAGTATCAAGCATTGATTGCACACGTAAAAAAATTGGCTGCCACACTATAAACAATGTGCATACTATAAATACATATTTTTGTACATATACAAATATAAATACTTGGGAGAAACATAACTAAATGTTCATTACCACACACATAATATATACACGTAAACTAACATAAATAAGATTTAAATACACATAAGTATCACACACTATGTGAACTCGTCAAAAAATAATCAAGATTTAATTACACATAAGTATTACACAATATGTAAACTATTTAAAAAATCAAAATACTTTGAAGAAACACAACAGGTTCTTGGGCGCGTGGAAGGCCCATGTGCGGAGGTGAAGGGACCAACTGCTATTATTCATGTTAAATAGTATGGTTATTGTTTATGTGAATAGTAACAGAGAGCAGAGAGAGTTAGCGAGAGAGATAGGGGAGGAGTTGAGAGAGGTTGGAAAATATCGTTGTATTCAACTCAAATAGAAATTACATACGTTGTCTCTTTATATAGAGAGATACACCTAATCTCTAAATAAGGAAAATAGAAATAATTAAATATCTAAAAATAGGAAATAAAATATCCTCCAAACAACTTGATTAATTGACACCTAATTATACTAAAAATACGAAATTTGAACTCCAAGTAAACTAGACTTGATCCTCAAGAAATCAACTGGTCGGTACCCCTCCTTGGCTGACTGGACTGTCACGTGGTTGATGTGCGACGTGGACTGTCCACGTGGTGACTGTGTCACGTGGCTTCTTTATTCTTCACACTCCCCCTCAAGTCGAGGCTGAGAGGATGATGATTTGCTCTTTAACTTTGTGAGGCTGGATGCCTCACTACTTATATCTTGCATGGATCTTTGATAAATGAACTTCTTAGATCAAGTGCTAGTCTTTTTGCAACCTCGAAAGTCGTTACTCCTCTTGGCAACCTCGGAAGTCGTTGCGATGGCTGCGGGTGTTTTCTCTTTATTTCGAGATAGTGTCCGATTTTCTTGAGTTGATAGGAAGATTGGCAATCCAATGCATGATATTTGATACTTTTTCTTTGGAAAAATCTCCTCTTTTGAATGAAAGTAAAAAATTGGATATGAATGTTCGCTGGAAAAGCATGCAGATCACCAATTGTATCATAACTTGATAAATCTCCTCTTCTCTTTTCTGGTTCTTGAGTTCCACAATCTTTGTCTTCGAAGAACAAGCCTTCCTCTACTTTATGCTTCACGTGAGGTGCTGGATGCGTAAGGGAAGCAACTCGTTGGAGTCTCCTTCTTGTCTCTTTGGGCCTTGCTAAGGCGCCAAGGTCCTTCAAGGAGTTCTTTGAGAGAACTCTCAAGTCGACTAAGGTGTCTCAAAAATTGAGGCTTCGATGCATGTGGAGACTCACGCACAAGACTAGGCCTTCTTGTTCGTGATCTCTCCTTGTGACACCTTGTTCAACGCGTGATGACTATTGAGCTTAGAATGCCCACTTTAATACCATGTGAAGATTCGTGGAAGCGTAATGGCCTTAACACGTGATAGATCCCATACATAGAGCTTGGAGGGCGAGAGAGGGCATGTTTGAAGAGTAGAGGAGTTGTAGAAAGATGGAAAATATTATTGCGCAACTCAAGGGAATAAGCAAGACTCTATAAATAGAGAGGCTTTCCTACTATAATCAACTAAAAATGGAAAAACTAATTAGCCTAAAATAGGAACAACTCAATCAAATCTTAAACAACTTGACTAATTTAAACTTGCAATAAATAATTCTTGAATTGTGCAACAAGCCAACACCATTTTTCAAAAAAAACAAGCCAACACCAAAACTAAGATAAGCAACTTTTTATTCTCGTGAGTTATAGAGCCACGTGGACTATCCACGTGGCAATTGTGCCACATGGTAGTCCATATGGGTTTTTTTATTCTTCACACTCCCCCTTAAGTCGAGGCTGGAGAGGGTGAAGACTTGGACTAGATAATTCTCCTTCTCCCATTTCTTATTAGTTGCATCTTTTGCCTTAGGCACTTTCTTAAGTAGTATGGATTTCTGAATCTACCATCTCTTTATTTTAGAAGGTTGAGAGTGATCTTTGTGCCTCTTTCTACACCCAAGAGCCAAACACTTGTTCTTAGCATTCCCCGACGTGCTAGAGGGTTCCATACGCCTCCTTAATCCGAGTCGGTGCCGTTGCTCCTACACCTTGCGACCCAACGTAAGGTGCTTGGTTTCTCAGGGCATGTATAAGGTCACCAAAAGAAGGTGAAGTCGATGGAGATATCCTCCAATCCATGCATAGAGTCTTAGCCGACCAAGAAAGCCCGCGCTGATACCATGTGAAGATTTTGGAGAAGTGCAACAGGTTCTTGGGCATGTGAAAAGCCGACGCGTAGAGATGAAGGGACTATCTGCCACTGTTCATGTTTAATGGTATGGTTGCTGTTTACATGAACAATAATAAAGTAGAGAGAGGTTGAGAGTGGTTGGAAAATATTATTGTATTCAACTCAAATAGAAATTACATATGTTCTCTATTTATATAGAGAGATACTCCTAATCTCTAAGTAAGGAAAATAGAAACAATTAAATCTCTAAAAATAGTAAATAAAATATCCTCCTAATAGCTTGATTAATCGACACTTATTCATATTAAAAAACTTGGACTCCAAGTGAACTAGACTTGATCCTCAAGAAATCAACCAGGGCTAACGCCCCTCCTTAACCGACTGGATTGCCACGTAGACTATCCATGTGGCTGCTGTGTCATGTGGCTTCTTCATTCTTTACAATACTAATCACATGAATATCAAAAAAATCAAAATAGTAATAAAAAACATGTATAATAACAAGATATAAATAAGCATTGGCCACAACCTCCATAAATAATCAAAACAATAATCACATAACATGTAAACTAATCATATAAAACATTCAAACATACGCTAACGTAACTAGATGGTAAAAGCTTAATGTAATTAGATAGGAAAATAAAGGTATAAATAACTAGAAAAACATAATAAGGAACTCTTATGATCTTACCAATAGCAACAAGGAGGTTGAGACTCGTGAGAGGAAGAGGGAGGCGATTGGGGATGGAGGAGATCAAAGATGGAAAACACCCAACAATTGAGGGCGATGTGTTTTTTACAGCTTTGAGGGGTTGGGACGATAGGTTGACGTCATGAGATGGTTTGGAATTTTATGGGAGGGTTTTATTTGCTTTATTAGGCTTTTTATTTGTTATAAAAGGTCATGCGGAACTCATACGATCCTTAAATGAGGCCTTTCGACCAAAGCTATACCCTTGCCTCTAGCTCATCGCCTCGACCCCACCTCAAGAAACCAAGGAGCATGCCTCACATTCCAACCTTGAGGCTATAGTCTCGAGACGATTTCCTTTCGCCTTGTTGAGGCATACGCCTCAAGAGTCTAAAGATGTTTTTTTGGTTATGACAAGGATTATGAAAATAGTATATAATTTACAAATGAAGGATGCCAATATGTAATGAGGCTTGTTGGAGGTCACATGAAAAAGATAATTAAATACTATATTGATAAATTACATAATATGCTTGAGGCTCTGTATTAATTGTTGAGAATTGTTATTGTTTCTTCTTTTCTTATATTCTTATTGTTTGTGGATCTCTCTATATTTTACCCAAATCCTTTGTATACCGAGGATTATGGTTTTGTAATAAACGAAGTTGCTCATTTATTTTGACTTGGTATTAGAGCGTCAGTCCTAGGATGGCATTTGGTGCCCTCCTTGTTCTCTTTGCTTTTTTTCTACATCAAATACAAAAAAACCTTAGGTTTTTTCCCTTGAAAACCTTCTTTGTAGGGAAGAAATCACTTGATCGAAGGCTTATCTGCAGTTGGTTCACCGCCATTGACCTCCGATAGGGTTGTCGGACCATTGCGCACCCTTCGGTGACCCCCTGCAACCAACTTACCTCATCGTTGGCGGTTGGAGGCACCCCCTTCAGTCTCCATCGACGACAACTGCTAGCCCATTAGTGCCTAGAGGTTGCTTCTGGGGCCATCGCCTATTGGAACCTCCATTGGAGGGGCTGCCTAGTGTCGCTTCATGTTGATGATTGATGCTGGATTCCATTGACTCGTTGGAGCATCACCAGTTTGCTGGTGACTCGCCAATTAGCCTCATTTTAGTCTGAAATAGGATTTTGTTGATTTGATTTCATGTTCTAAGCTAGTCCAGAATACCTTTTCTAACATCTTAGGGCTCTTGTTCACGTAAGCGATGCCCTCTTTTGATACTTTGGATGTTACATTAGAGGTAATGGAAATGATGGTCTACAAGAGCATGCTTTTTGGTCCAATGATCAAGTTGGATGTGACTAGCTACTTATGACGGTCTCAAACTTTTCTGATAATTGTGGAGGGTCATGATAAAGAGCGCATTCGCACGGAACCTGGGCCCAATGAGAAGAGAGACAAGTATGTCATGTGGAAATACAACATGATGGTGCATACTTGGATAATGAACAGTGTTTTTTCTCGGATTGGCAATGAAATCATGTATTACAAGACAATAAAAGAGATGTGGGATAGGTTACAAGATACATATTCCCAAGAGAAAAACTCAGGTGAAGTCTTCCAAATTTATAGCGAGATGATGGGTCTTTGACAGGAAGGGAAGACACTGTCACGGTACTATTCCACACTTAAGGCATTGCTTGAGATATACAATGCCTGTCATTTTATCTACACTTGTAAGACTTAGAGAACATATTGGAAAGAGGTAGCAATCCTTCAGTTTCTTGCAGGGCCTGATTACTCGTAGATTTACCTACTTAGAGTAGGCTTATAGTTGTATGAGTCGTCTTGTGGTTCTCCTAAACATCGAGGTGACTGATTCTCAGACGTTTGCACTGGCAGTGAATTATGCCAGAGGTTGGGGTGGCCCTTCTACTAGAAGATGAGGACATGGTCGCACCTTACAGGGCAGGGGTTTCCTATCTTGCACATTTTGTGGAAAAATTGGTCATAGTGAAGAATCTTGCTGGATAAAGCATGGGAAGCCTTCTTTTGCTCATAAAGTTGTTGCAACAAACTTTGTTGTAGAGATGGTGACAGTTGCACGTGCTAAGTAGAATAATCTTTTGCAACGAGTACCTCAGATGTTAGCAACATCATTTGCTAACTCACCTTGACACTGCTGCATTTGCTAGGCCCCAGGTACAATGGTTGCGTTGTTTGTACAGTCTCCTAGTTGTGACCCTGATTGGTTAGTGGACTCTGGACCTGCTCGACGCTTATGTGATTATCAGGCTAGTTTTCCACTATCAGACCTTTTGGTAGCTAATAGTCGATGTTCACCGATTACTGGCTAGGGGGATGTCTATCTTAGCCTAAACATGAGACTGACAGACATTTTCTTAGTTCCTGATTTTCCTATTAGCCTACTTTTTGTAAGTAGCATAATAAAGAAAATTGCACAACTATGTTTGGTGATGTTTCGTGTGTTTTTCAAGATGTTCTAACGGGGAAGATGATTGATGCAATGGAGGTTGTGAGGAAGGGGGAGTGTATCGACTACTCCAGTTCCCTTATGCTGATCATGTTGTTGTCTCCTCTACCGCCTCATCAAGTCACTTATGGCACCTCCGATTGGGCCATCTCCCATTAATCGAACTTAGCTATGTAATTCCTTAGCTTTCACCTATAGTTAGGTTGTTTATGAAGCGTGCTAGCTTGGAAAGTATCACAGGAGTTCTTATCAGTGTTGTAAAAGTCGATAGTCGGTATCCAGTCGGTCGGATCACTGATTAAGGAGTATACAGTATGCGAGGGAGTAGTTAGGGAGTACTCGGTTGGGTATTTTTTTAATATTTGAATAAATAAATATAACCGGTAAAATATACCATTATATAAAAGTAAAGCATTTCAAGCTCAATTATGAAAACAAGATACAAACCATACACCAACGAAAGAAAAGCACAAGTTCGAAGTGCTAAAGTAGTCAAGCAAGAGAATAAAATCATAAGTCAACACTTTATGGAGAAATTGGGCGTATAATCGGTCGAGTAGATTGATTACTCGGCTAAGTAGTCGGACCTACTGACTATGTGCTTGAGTATGGATTATTCAATTAGTTAGGGGACCGACTAGGAGTAGTCAGCCAACTACTCAGCCTATTCGGTCGATTTTTACAACAGAGGTTGTTATTCGTCCAGCTAGAGTCCTAGGTTGAAGCCCTCATTTGAATTGCTTCATATGGACGATTTGGGGTCCCAATCGTACGGTTGATAGATGGGGACATCGTTATTATTTGGTTTGGTGGTTGTTGATGATTAAGTCTTAAGTCTGAAGTTGGTCTTATTATAAAAAATTTCATAGTGAAAATAAAGACAGTTTGTTACTAATGTGAAAATTGTTTGTTTTGACAATGCTTAAGAGTTTTGTACTTATTTTTTATGCAGCTTTTACCTCTCCAGGACATTATCCATTAGACAACTTACCCTTACACCTTTGAGTAGAATGGTATTACTGAATGCAAGTACTAGCATATCTTGGATGTTGCCAAGGCCATGCCTATTCATCATTGTGTCCCATTTTTATACTAGAGAGATGTTGTCGTGACTGATTGCTTCCTTATTAACAACGTTGGAGAATTCTAGAACTGGAAGTTTCTTAGAATTAAAATTGTTGAAAAGAGAAGACAACCCCTCTTTATATAGAGAGGGGATTACAAGTAATCTCAATCCCAATCTTAATCCTACTAGCTAAATATAGAAACAAACTCAATTACATCATTCCTGAGTAAATCAAATTTCTAAAAATAAAAAGAGATAAAACATAATTTTTAACTAATCCTAAAATGCTCTTTCCTAAAATTTTTAACACTCTCCCCTAAGATCCACAAAGTTGATTACATAATCCTGCATGAGGAGGCATAGAGATGCACTGGTAATGTGTATATCGACAACAGAAGGCATGTAGATGCAAGTAGATTGCATGTTGGCGCGGGCAAGGTTGGTGTGAGTTATGTGCTTATGTGTAGGTGCGTGCAATTGTACGCACAGGGTCAACGTAGATTGTGAGATGGTTCGTGTGGAAGAGGGTAGTTGCACATGTTGATGCACACAATGGCTGCGTTGATTGCGTGCTGGTGCTCATAGAGGACAGTGCCACATGCTAGTATGCGTAGAGGCATTGTAGTGCATGTATGGATTGTGTGCAGGAAGAAAGAGGGCAGTAAAATGTTGCGCGCAAGAAAGGCTGATCGTGTATGAGTGCATGCGTGCATTACGCGCGTAAGGTTTGCGTGAAGAGAGGAGTAATAGCACACGGTGCGCATAGGGAGCAGCAGCAATACACACATTTAGCATGCGTGAGGAGAGGAGGCACACGAAGAAGGTTGTGCGCAGGAGTAAGGTTTGACAATCTAGGGAATTCCCTAGGATTGTTCCATATCATGTTGGAGAATTTTAGAATTGAAATTTTATTAGAATGAGAAATTGTTGAAATGAGAGATCGTAACTCCTCTTTATATAGATAGGGGATTATAATCTTACAACTAAATATAGAAACAAACTCAATTACATCAATCCTAATAAAATAAAATCAAATTTATAAAAATAGAAATAGATAAAACATAACTTTTAATTAATCCTAAAATATTTTTCTCAAAAAAAAAATCCTTAAATGCTCTTTCCTAAATTCTCTAATAGACAGGATGCCTTCCTTTGTGCTTAATGAGCAAGTTCCTATCCAAATTTCCTATCTTGATGCAGGTTTATTTGTTGTTCCACCATGGGTCTTTGGTTGTGTCTCCTTCGTTTATGTGCCGAGTGTGCATAGGGACGAGTTGGCTCCGTAGGCTGTAAACTATCCTTATGGTTTATTCTAGAAATTAGAAGGGATATTGATGTCATGACTGTATTTGTCATCACCACTATGTTAGCACTGATGTTACCTTCTATAAGTCAAGGCTGTCAAAGGCGAGAGGTGCTAAAAGGTGAGGGGGGTCTAAAATGCCCGAGGTGCTAGGCGCTTGCCTGAGAAAAATGAGGTGCTAATACACACACATGCAACTATACATATACACACAGTAACCAAAATATAGCATGTTATGATTACACACACACACACACACACACACACACACACACACACACACACACACACACACATATATATATATATATATATATATATCATAAGTGTGCATACAATTTCGTACATTTACATATATACATATGTAAATGTACACATTATATTTATATGCTCTACTTATGCACATGCACACATGTGTATGTACATATATATTTGTATGTATAAGTTGACATATACGTATATACATACACAAACATACAAAATATATATGTGTGTCTATATATATATATATATATAAGCACATGTATATGTACATATCTGTGCATATTTGCATATACATACGCATACATACACAAACATACAAAAATAAAAATAAAAATAAAAATAAATATATATATATAAGCACATGTATATGTACATATCTGTCCATATGTGCATATACATACGCATAGATTTGTGTTTAACTAAGAGTACCCAATAGTTAGGTGAAAAGAAAGTAAAATCTTTAAAAGTTTTAAAAAGAAATGAAAAGTCAGCAAACTTGGTTTAGGTGCTCGCTCGAGGCGCCTAGTGCCTTGGCCCAGGCGCTTGCCTAGGTAGCGCCTCAGGTAAATTAGGCGAGGCGAGCCTTGTCGAGGCGCTAGGGCCTTGCCTTGCCTCAACCTAGTGCTTAGGCACGCCTAGGCGAGGGCCTTGACAACACTGCTATGAGTTCATTCCCTATTTCTCTATTGCTGAGTCCAAAGTTAGGGAAATGACATATAATCTTCCTATGCTTATTCCTCCTGGGGTGTTGTCTTTATAGTGCCACTGTTCCTTTTGACAATGACCGATTTCGGCTCACTTATGCTCATCTCCTCCCTTTTCTAAGCCAATACCACACATCTTCCCTTAAGTTAGTGATGAGCATATTTTCATCGACAATAGTGTTCTTAATGATGTACCATCTTGGGGGGAGGTACAAATAGATGATGTGCAATCAATTGTTACAGACAACCTTAATCTTCCTTTTGCATTAAGGAATGCACCGTTTGCCATGTCTTGGCCTACTTTTAGGCAGTTTTCTCTGGCTCTATCAATTGTGGCTATTCCTATTTCACAACAGCAAGCTCTAATAGATGGCTGGTGTATTGGATTGGACTCCATGAGTGAGAGAGAGCGTGGAAGGGGCGGTAAGGAGGGAGAGGATGTCGAGTGGGTTAGAGTGGAGAGGAGTCGGAGGAGGGGGAGGGACCCCCAGTGAGATGTCTCAAATGCTTGGGGTTGGGTCATGTTGCTTCAGCTTTCCGAGAGTCGTTTCATTGCCTCAGGTGCAGAGGTTTTGGGCATCGCAGGGCGGTCTACAACGGGTGTCGAAGGGGAGGAGAGGAGAGGGAGTCGGTCGAGGTCCTTCCTTTGTCACCTTCCGGTGCCCTACTCATGGAGGCGAAGGTCCCTTGGTCCCCGCTGGGGAAGATCATAGAGTAGGAGTTGGTAGGGCCTTGGTGAGGGAGGCGATAGAGGGTGTCTTGGTGTGGTTGCGGGTGAAGGTTGGTGCTTCCTCGTTGCGAGGGAAGGCGGTGTTGCTGTCGTCTTTGAGATGCTTGGTCTTTGGGCTTAGGCAGCAAGCAGCTAGCAATATGGTCTTTGACATGACCATCTTTAGAGGCGCTTTGGTACGATGGAGGTAGCCTTCGAGGCACGACAAGGCTCTAGCGAAGAGGCTGTTGGTGAAGGTAGAGGTACCTTTGGAGATTGAGGGTATCCGTATTTGGCTCTGAACTAAGGAGATGGTGGTGTCCTTGTTTGCCACTCTTAGGGGATGCTTCTCTATGGGGGTGATGGAGGGTGATATGGAGACCGTAAAGGTGGTGGTGGAGATGACGCCCGGGGTGGTCGTCCCACCAAATGTGGTGCTGAGGTTGGGACGATCCACTTGGGTCGTCAAGGTGTCTGATGCGGAGGGAGGCCCGATGTCTTTCAAGGAGGCCCTCAGTGGAGCTCCACCTCGCTCACATAGGGTCGTTGTCAGGATGGCGACAAAGGGCGATGGGGGAGGAGGGGGCGGCGTCGTGTTGGGGAGGCAAAGGGTCGTGCACTACGTATGGAAGGTGAGGAGTTGGAGCGGGATTGAGGGTGTCAACTTCGCTGATTCGGTTGACACACTTGAGGTTCACGCAGCAGAAGGCGAGGCATGTGGTAGTAATGGTGGTGCCATTTTGGGAAAGGATGATTTTGGAAAATTTCTGAGAAAGCGCCCTTTTATAAAGGGTGACTTGCACTCCGAGATTGGAGGGGTTTATGTGCGTGACACTGGGGCCCACGAGGAGTCGCATGTGGGTCTGAATTGGGATTCGACTATGGATCCGGTCTCTAGGGGCAACCCTTCCAGAGGGGCTCCCCTCACGCGTGCTTCTGCGGAAGGGATGGAGGCATGTCGCGAGGATAAGCTGCGCCTTTGTTCAGAGCAGCGGGGGCCTTGCATGCCCTCCTTAGAAGTGCAGGGGGGCCGTTGCTGATGGGTTCCGTCGACGATGGATTGATCACCTTTGGGCCTCGACTGGGGGTGCTATGGTGTTGTCGACTTGTGTGGGGGTGGTTGGGTTGGCGACATAGGCTTCTATGGGCGATGGTGAAGGGCCAGCTGGTAATGGTAGGGCCGGCGACGGGGGCTGCAGCACGGGCGTGGATGGAGGCAGTGGGGGAGGGGGCGACAGTTATAGAGAAGGGGGGATATGTGGTGGTGGGGGGTTGAAGGCATTAGATGGAGTTGGTCGGGGGAGTGAGGGGGAGAGAACCTGGAGTACGAACTTCGGTTGTGTGGAGATTAACGAGGTGGCAGCAGTTGCGGGCTGTGGGAGAGTTGGAGGGGAGATTCATCTTCCTACCTGATGATGAAGGTCTTAACATGGAATGTTAGGGGCCTTGACGACCCATCCAGGTAGATGACGTTAAGGTCGTATTTGCAGAAGTGGGGTCCTGATGTCATGCTACTTCAGGAATTGAAGTTGCAGCAGTGTGACTCTGGAGTCTGGAGGGACATTGGAGGGGGTGTGTTCGAGGACTTTATGGCTCTGGATTCTAAAGGGTGCTCTGGGGGCATTATTGTTGCTTAGAAGGGGGATGTCTTCTCCGAGGAGGACTCGGTGATTGGGAGAAGCGTTGTTTCTGATCGGATTAGAAGGCGCAGTGATGGTTTTGTTGTGGTGATTTCTGCAGTGTACAGGTTGGTTGAAGAGTCTAGCAGGCATGTCTTATGGGAGGATCTGAGCCAGATTGCTGTAAGATTCCAAGGTCAGCTGTGGTTGATTGGTGGGAACTTTAATATCACATTGGCGACTGATGACAGGCCGGGAGGAAGAGGTGGATGGGACTGTGGCTTTGAGGAATTTTGAAGTTTGTTGCTACACATGGACTGGTTGATCTGCCTCCTTCCTTTTGTGCATTCATGTGAAGTTTTGGAGGACTAATGTCTTGGTTGGATAGGTTCTTTTCCTCTTTGGAGCTTGTGGAGGTGTTTCCATTGGCGGGAGTTCGACCTCTAGAGGGACCTTTTTCAGACCATACGCCTCTGATGTTGGAGTCTAATGAAGCTACTAGGTGTGGTACTTATCTCAAATTTGATCGGGCCTGGTTGTTGGAAGAGGGATTCAGAATGAAGATTGAAGACAAATGGAGATCCTTGCGGCTAGAGGGGTTGGTAGCGATGAGGCTGGAAGTGAAGCTTACGGATCTTAGATCTTTCCTGAAGGACTTCAAGAGGCAGGTGAAGGAGGAGAGGACCAGGAAGGAGGAGGCTCTGGGAGAGATTGAAAGACTGGATAGAGTGGAGGATCTGGGCTTGTTGATGGCAGAAGAGAGGGTGACTAGGGTTGAGCATTTGAAGGCAATCTAGGCGAGGGATTGGAAGGCTGAGGTGGAGTGGGGACGAGGTCTATACAGAAGTGGATCAAGGAAGGGGGCTTGAATATTAGATATTTTCCATGGTAGCTTCTAGCAGGCAGTGGAGAAACTGGATTGACAGGCTGACCGTTGGTGGCACACACAGAGTTTGTTGGTAGAGAGGTGGTGGGTAGGGCGACTGCAGATTTCTTTAGGGAGTTCATGGGGAGGAGAGCTGGACACTGGAGGTGGCAGGGGTCAGATATTCCATCCATTCGTGATGACCAAGCTGAGGGGTTGGTTGCACTTTTCACGGAGGAGGTCCAGAAGGTAGTTTTGGGCTTGAATGCAGATGGTTGTCTTGGTCCTAATGGCTTCCCGATCCATTTCTATATAAGGAGTTCTGGTCGCAACTTAAGAATGATGTCTTGGAGGTGATGGTAGAGTTCAGGGAGGGAAACCGTGACTTTAATAAGCGTAACAAATTTTTTATGTTTCTACTGCCTAAGGAAGGGGCTAAGGCTATTGATGATTTTAGACCCATTGCCCTATCCAATGCGATCTATCTGGTAGTGTAGGTTCTGGCAAATAGGTTGAGAGGAGTAATTGATGAGGTGGTCTCTTAGATGCAGACGACATTTGTGCCAGGAAGGAATATCCTTGATGGTTACGTGGCTGGCATAGAGATTTTGTCCCTTTAGAGGAGGGAAAAGAAGACTTTTTGTTTTGAAGGTGGATTTCAGGAAAGCTTATGACTCGATTCACTCATCTTTCTTGTGGGCTTCCTTATCAAGAGGGGGTTCCCATCGGTCTAGATATAGTGGATGAAGTAGTGCGTCACTTCTTTCTCGATTCTCATCAACAGGAACCCGACAGGTGGATGGATACAACCAAGGAGGGGAGTTCGACAAGGATGTCCTTTGGCGCCTATGCTTTTTGTTCTGGCTGTGAATGAGCTGGCGATGTCTTCAGTTAGAGCTTGTGAGAGGGGATTGGTTAGGGTTTTTGCTGTTGACCATGAGACCATGGTTCCTATTTTTTAGTATGCAGATGGCACCCTCTTCTTTGTTGAGGGGGCGGTGATGGAGGTGAGAAGAATTAGGGTGCTACTGGAGTTGTTTTGTGTGGCGTCGGGCTTGTAGATCAATTATAGGAAATTGACTTTCATCCCGTTTGGATTGTCAGAAAAGAAGGCCGGTGCTTGCAGTGCCGCATTGGGCATATTGATAGCGTGTATTGCCTATTTCCTACTTGGGTCTGCCCTTAACAGATTGGAGGGTTGCAGTGTAGGATCGATTTCCTTTGGTAGAGAGGATCGAGGGATGGGTGGTAGGGTGGGTGTCAAAGCTCTTATTGGGGGGAGGGGGGGGGGCAGATTGGTGATTCTTAAAGCCGTGCAACGATGCCTTACTTTGCCGTTGTGTTGAAGATGCTGCGAAATGTTGAGAAGAAGATTCTCAATCTCATGAGAAACTTTTGGACAAATTATGGGGCAAATGGAAGTGGGGTGAAGTTGGTGGCATGGGAAGAGGTTTGTAAACCCCTCAAGGAGGGGGTTGAGGGAGGTGGGGAGGATGAATGATAGCCTCATGATCAGGTGGTTTGTGAGACTGCTTGGAAGGGAGGACTGCTTGGTTGGCAGGATTTTGCGCTTGTGGTATGAGACCCCCCTTGCTTGGGATCTCCTGGTGTCTTCCCCGAGGGGGGCGTCACATTTTGTTAGGGGTCTTTCTAAGGTGCCACCTAGGATCCAAAGTTTCTTTACGCCTGTTCTTGGAGCGGGAAGGGAGTTCAGATTTTGGACAAATGATTGGACATGCTAGGGAAGACTGTGCGATCAATTTCCCAAGCTTGCAACGTTGGCGGTGGATAGGGAGACAGTTGCTGATTCTTGGGATGGTTGCTGGTGTCCCACTTTCTCAGGGAATCTGTATGACCAGAGGATTGCTGAGGTGTAGGAGCTGCTGTGGTATTTGGAGGGCTTCTAGCCCAATGAGGGGGTGGATATGTGTTACAACCCGGTTCTCGAATCCCTACAGGACACGGGATCGGACCGATTCGACTGATCCCAAGACTTAGTCGTCCAACGAGGAAGTAACCAAAAAGCAGTAAAAATAGATCACATTCACCATGCAAGCAACTAACAGTAACAAAAGTACAGTAGTAAAGAAGTAACTACTACAGTACACACCACCACAATAATAGAGAATTTAAAAAAAATATAGGAATATAAAGTTTACAATACACGAGTATAGAAGTGTAACAAAAATACTAACTACAACGGAAACGGAGTACAACAAAAAGGTACAACTATTGGGCTCTACTAGGCCCAGCACCTTCTGCAGCCATAGGCTCTGGCTGCTCAACACCTGGACTTGAAAAAGGTTATGAGTATAACACGTTAGCGAACGCTGAGTAGAGTGGCAACCAGCTAACTAAGGAAAACAGTAAATGTGGACAGGTAGCTGTTGCTTTCAATTTCTTTCTTTATTTAACTAATTAGTCATTCTTTCATCACTTGGTTTATTTATCAGGTTTTTTTCTTGATCTCGAATGTTCCTTGTGGGAACGATCTTGATTGCAGTCTTTTCCAAAGAGTAGAAGTAGCACGTGGTGCTCTCCTTGCCGGGAGTCCCCCGAGGTGGTCCTGCACTCAGTCAACTACCCCAAGGTCACTGACAGACGTAACGGTGACTACGGCACGCGCGATAAACGCATGGGTAACTACCCCGCACTGGCACGCGGTCAGTCGTTTCCGTTAACGGGTGCGCCCAAAGTACAACACGGAACCAGTATAAGGCATAACCCTCTCAGTAACAGGGGTCTAGCCCCTCCACAGTAACCAAACAGGGGTTTCTCCCCTCCACAGTCCGCGCACTCTCGCCTGACTACCCTCATTTGCCCAGAGGGCTTAACAAGTCGGTGTAAGGCGGTTAGCTGAACCCCGGGTCCCGTGGGGTGGCTAGCTCCCTCCATACACTAGTAGCTCTCCTCGGTACAGTGTACACGAGGGCCAAAGAGTCGGTGCAAGGTGACCAAACTTACCCCGGGTCTCGACCCGAAGGAGGCAAGCTCCCCTCGACACTAAGAGGTAATATGTGCTTCTCTTGGTACTACGTACTCAAGGAATATCACACTTCCCAGCACATTCCTAGATCCTTTCCGTTTACTTCCAGGAGCTCTACTCCTATTTCCCCGTAGGGTTCATGCTCATGTTTCTCAGGCCAAGCCATACTAGGTTTCATCATTTTGGGTTTATTCGCAGGTAACTCGTGTTTCCAACATTCAATCTTTCATTTCCAATTCGTATACAGGCAGCTTGTATTTAATTGCAACAACAGGAATTACATGCAACAGTTGTTAACAATAGTAGTTTACAATTTACAGGCAGTTGTTATTCAATTACAGGCAATTATTATTATTTTATTTACTTGTCCAAGACTGCAATTCATGCATTTCCATACAATTATTCCAGTGTTTCTAGTCGTAGGATTCATGCCATACCTTAGGATCTAACATTCAATCTAGTGTTTCTGGTCCTAGGATTCATGCCATACCTTAGGATCTAACATTCAATCAAGTGTTTCTAGTCCTAGGATTCATACCACACCCTAGGATCTAACATTCATTCCAGATATGCCTTTATGTTTGTAATTAAACTAGGGGAAGCCACTCTACCCACAAAATTAGGAGTAATGGGTGCTTGATCGGCAAGTCCGCGTGCCTTCGCAACCCCCAATTCCGCAACGGGACGAGATCCTAACACAAGGATCAACCATAAGAACCCGCTCAGAACATGACAAAAGCATTCCAACAAGTAGAGGAACTTATACGAAGAAGAACATGATCTTAAATGCGGAAATTGGACCTTAAACGGACCCTAAACGGGTAAAAAATGACAATCCTGACTCAAATCAGACGTTTGGAATACCTTCCAGACGTCTTAAAAGGAGTCCAGAACTATACCTCACCTTGCGCTGCTCCTCAGACGTCCAGGGATCCTTCTGAACCATCTGGACCTAGTTCCAAACGTTCGACCACCTCTCCGGACGTCTGGATACGCTCTCCGCCGTCTGGTGCCTCGCCCAGACGTCTGAACCGCGTGGGAGGGCGTGTCCTCGTGCCTTCCCGAAATGAATCCTGCACGCACAACGTAATCTTCTCAACACGACATGTATCAGAGTTCTCGGCGGAACGGCCTGCATGGCCGTATCCGCAAAAAGGGAGCATAGGGCGCAGGACGTACCTCTCAGTCATCTGGAGCTTCCTCCAGATGTCGTCCACGTCGTCTGGATGTAGGTCCAGACGTCTGATTCTGGGAAAAATCCCAGAATCAGAAGTTCTTTCGTCTTCTTCCTGCTGCACGCGGCCGTGCCGCGCTCGCTCGTCCGCTGCTCTAGCTGCAGCGGCGTCGGGGGAAACCTCCCCGGCATACCCCTCCGCTGTGTGCACGCTGACCGGCTGTGAGCCTCTCCGGCGAGCTCTCTCTCGGCTCGCGCTCTCCTCTCTTCCCCCTAGCTGCTCCTCTCCTCTCTGCCGTTGCACTCGGCTGCAACTCGCCGCGCTCGCTCTCGCTCTCGCTGAAGGAAGGAGAAGGTGGATGGGAGTGGGGTGGCGTGAGGGAGAGGATGGGGTATATGTTGGTGCGGGGGAGGGCTCTGTCATCGGTGAGGGGAGAGAAGAAAGGGAAGAAAGAGAAGAAATGCGGCTGAGCTCAGTCTGCGTGCGGCACGCGTGCAGACTCGGGGTCGTACGCACGTAAAAATTGATTTCCAGACGTCTGGGAAGATGTCCAGACGTCTGATCTAACTCCCAGACGTCTTAAAGTGTTTTGATGGCACGTGTCTTATCAATATGCTTGGGTGGAAGGAGGGGGATTTCTCTGTTCGGGGTGCGTACAAGAGATTGGGAGACCCTACCTTGATGGTGGATGTTGACCTTATCAGAGATTGCCGGCTGGTTTGGGGGGTTGCATGCTCGTTGAAGGGGAAGATTTTTGTTTGGCAGCTTAGGAAGGGTCGAATCATGGCGAAGGTTTGGAGAGTTAAGTGGGTGTTGGGAGCGGATACTCCATGTCCTCTTTGCCATGGAGGAGCGGAGGATGTGAAGCATCTGTTTTTCACGTGTCCTGTAGTGGCATAGATTTGGAGTCGCTTTGGGGATGGGTGGTGGTCTCATGGCTCTTTTCACGATTTCTGGAGATCTTTTAGAAGGGGCATCGAAGGTGACCGACATAATTCTTTTCGGTTCAAGAAGGAGAGGGCGCGACCCGTTGCAGTTTTGTGGGCCATTTGGTTTGGGAAGAATGCAGCGATGTTTAGGGGGCATTGTCCAGATGTGGAGAAGTTTGTGGAGTTTGTTCTGTCCTTTATTTTCATTTGGAGTTGTATTTTGTAATGTGGCTTAGTGTCTTTTAATTAATGAAATACCTGGGTGATTATTACTCAGATAACCACCCTTTCACCTCTCAAAAAAAAAAAAAAAAGAAGCAAGCTCTCATAGATCCTAAGTGGCGGCAAGCAATGGAGGACATGTTTGCATTGATTTCTAGAGGCATTTGGAAGCTTACTAAGTTATCTACTAGTGCTACTATTGTAGGTTTCAATTTGGTTTTCATGGTGAAATACAGTTCAGATGGCTCCGTGGAACAATACAAGGCGTGACTTGTAGCGAAGGGGTTCACTGAAATTTATGGAGTGGGTTTCTTCGATACCTTCCCTCCAGTAACCAGATTACCGATAGTGTGCATTCTCATCTTAGTTGTAGTGCAATATGATTGGCCTCTCCATCAGCTTGATGTTAAAAGTGCATTCTTGTATGGAGAGTTGTAGGAGGTGGTATGTATGCAGTAACCTTTTGGTGGCTTTGAGTCTCACTGGGAGTGTTCCAAAGTGTGTAGGTTAACGAAGGCAATATATAGACTAAAGTGGAGTCCTCTGACATGGTTCCATAAGTTATCTGAGGTAGTTGAGAACCTTGGATTCGTCATCACTCTATTCATATAGAATATTGCTCGTGGAAGACTCGTGATGTTTGTGCATGTTGATGGCATTATTATTATAGGAGAGACTCTTGGTGGATCTCTAATTTAAAAAATTATCTTTTTGGTCATTGAAGTTGCTAGGACTAGGAGCAAGCGGGGTGTTGTACTGTCTCAATGAAACTATGCTATGGACCTCTTGCAGGAAATTGGCATGTTGGATGCTAAACCCACATCTATTCCTATGGGTCCTTGGGCTCACATGATGATACTGCAACTCTTGTTGACACTCGATAGTTTAGGGGTTTTGTTGGCAAGTTATACTTGACTATTACATGCTTGGATATTTCCTTTGTTGTTGGAAAATGTGAAGAATAAGTGCCACGTGGCAGCCCAGGGTGCACTGAAGGGGCGTCGACCCAAAGGGGATTTTTGGGTTTGCTTTAGATCCAAGTTTGGTGCTTTTTTCCTTTTCAAAAATGTTTGGTGCTTTTTTAGTTGGTATGTTTGATTTTAGAAAGTGTTTTTTAGAGGATTTGTTTCTTTCTAATTTTAAGAGATATGATTTGATTTGGGTTTGTTTCTTGTTTTAGAGGATATGTTATTTCTATAAAAGAGTCTTCTTGTAGTTGATTTCCTTGAGTTAATGCAACAATTCTTCCAAGTATTCCTTCAACTCCTCTCCTCTCTCTCTTTACTGCCGACTACCCTTCTTCCTTTCTCTGTTTCATGCCAAAATAGTCCTTGCGTGGACTGTTTCTCCATGCCAAGGAGGCCTCCACGCCCACGTTGTAGCAGCCTCCACATGGTATCAGAGCCTTCGATTTAGGCTTCTTGGAGTGCGCATATCTGGGACGAAGAAGATCACGCATAGAAGAGAATTTCTTTCCCTTGTGCATGCTCTCCTCACAACAAGGTCACATGTGTGTCTTCTTCAATAAGTCCTCGTCACATCCAGCGCCTTATGTGGAGGAGGATCATAGATAGAAGATGGCCGATACCGAAGCCTCATTGACAGCAAGAGAAGGCAAGGTGGTTGTTCAAAGAACAACCATCAAGCTTTAAGTCGCTTCCAACTACGTTCTATGGGCCCGCGCTTTCAAGATATTTGTTAGGGGCCAAGACAAGCTCAACGTACTTTTAGAGGAAGCGCTGGAGAACAAATATGGAACCAAGAAGAAGAAGCTTGAGAAGAACTACGTGGTTATGAACTGGCTTATGAACTCCGTAGATCCGGCCATTGCCTTGAACATATTCTACAAAAAGAGTGTATTCGAGATTTGGACGACATTAGAGAAAAATGCATCAAAATATCTAATAATGCGTGTATTATTGATCTTTATACTCGTATTTGGATAACTAGTTATGGAGATCTCTCTTTCACTAAGTATTATGGGAAGATGGAAGCCTTGTTCGAGGAGTTGGACATCTACGAGCCAATTTGGTGCGACAAACATGGGGAGACATGTGATTTGGAAGGTTGCCAAGTTTTTATCGAGGTTGCATTTTTGTTATTGGGCGGCTCGTGATCAGATCTTTTCATTCGACGGGAAGATGGATCTCAAAACCATCTTCAGCCGTCTTGAGAAGATGGAAGTTCCAGAAGTTGAGAGCATGCTAAAGGGCGACAACTCTGCATTTGCGATTACAGAGACTGGTGCAGGGCGGGGAAGAGGATGTGGTCGAGGCCCAGGTTGCATCTATCCTCAGTGTTAGTATTATGGATGCACCAACCATCCACAAGAGAGATGCTGGGACAGGTTTGGGAGGTCTCACCATGGGGCTACTAGCACCTCACGTGTAGACTTTCTTACACTTGCTGACCTTGAAAAGATCAGGGTTCTGTTTCAAGAAGAAAAGGAGAAGATAACAGCGACCGTTGTGACAACTATCGAGCTTGCCATGGAAGCAACGAATCTAGAGGTTGCAAAAGGTTACACCATAGCTTCTTCTAAAGAAAAAGTGGAGAGCTTTGTGCTCGAAGAAGAAGAGTGGTGGAGCATCTAGCCTCTCAAATTTTAAAGAAGTCATCGTCCTCCTGACCTTGACTTGAGGAGTGTGAAGAATAAGTGCTATGTGGCAGGCCTGTTAGGCCACATGGTAGGCTTGCTAGGCCACGTGGCAGCCCAATGTGCACTTAAGGGGTGCTGGCCCTAAGGGGATTTTTGGGTTTGCTTTAGGTTGGAGTTTAGTGCTTTTTTAGTTGGTATGTTTGGTTTTAGAAAGTGTTTTTTTAAAGGATTTGTTTCTTTCTGATTTTAGGAGACATGATTTGATTTGGGTTTGTTTCTTGTTTTAGAGAATATGTTCTCTCTATAAAAGAGAACCTTCTTGTAGTTGATTTCCTTGAGTTCATGCAACAATTCTTCCAAGTATTCTTCCAACTCTTCTCTCTCTCTCTCTATTCACCATCGGCTGTCCTTCCTCTCTCTTTGTTTCATGCCAAAATAGTCCCTGCGTGGATTGTTTCTCCATGTCGGGAGGCCTCCACACCTACATTGTAGCAGCCACCACAGAAAACTTAGTTTATGGATAGGCTAATAAAGTTGCATTGGGATGTAGCCATAATGGTTCTCAAGTATCTTAAATCATCATCGTGTAGGGGACTCTTGTTTACTAAGGGCTCCTCATTAGACATTTAGACATCATTGTATATTATGTAGGCTACCTCAAGGACCGGAAGTCTATGACTAGATTTTGTACTTATCTTGCTGGTATCCTTGTGATGTGGTGCATTAAGTAGGTTGTGGTTCATGATCTAGTGCTAAATCAGAGTATCGTGCTATGGCACAAGTTGCTACTGAGATGATGTGGATTTGCTTTTTCCTTGTAGATCTACATATTCAAGTGTCACTAACTATGGGCATGAGATATGATAATAGAGCTAGCCACATATATTACAAATAATTCCATATTTCATGAGAAGACCAAACATGTTGAGGTGAACTGCCACTATACCACAGGGTTTTACATATTGCGATATATTGGCGATATATCGCTATCGATGGGGTTGGGTGGTATTGATACCCCCGAAGTATATTTTTTTCCGGATATTGACGATATATTGTTGATATGGGGAGATGTCGGCGATATGAGAGCTCTTGGTGCTGGGTTTGGGCGGGAGGTTTGAAATTCGAATGTTGGACGAGAGGTCTGTTGGACCATACACACTGGGTGGGAGGTTTGTGAGTTGCCTGGACACAGACACACGTAAAAAATTATTGATATCAGCAATGTATACATTTTTTTAGGCATCTTGATGGGATCTATTACAACATCAGTCAAAACTTAGATAGTGGGAGATAACCACTCGACTTGTCAATAATAATGTCTTGAAAAATAACACACACATACATGTAAAAAATCATCGATATCGGCGATATATACGTTTTTTTGGCATCCTGATGGGATCTATTGCAACATCAGTCAAAGCTTAGATAGTGGGAGATAACTACTCGACTTGTCAATAATAATATCTTGAAACATAAGAGACACGACATTAAATATTGCTTTGCAATTCAACTACTTCGTAATTCTACTAATAGCATTAGACTCAAAAGGAAATCGACAACAAGCACACTCTCTAGTCGTACTGTGAGGTGCATCTTGTATCTTTCCCTGACCTATAATGGGCGAATGCCTCACATTAGTAACTAATATGGTTCTGCCAGATGGAACTAGTTTTAGCCTAAAGAATTGTCTGGCATCATCAAATCTATGTCGAGAAGCCCTCGAGTCAACCAACCAATTAGTGGCTCACACACACACACGCCCACACATGCATGCGCACACACACGTAAAAAAATCATCGATATCGACGATATATTCCTGATATAACATATACACGTTTTTTAGGCGTCCTTTCATGATATATTATTCGTAAAAATGTTGACCTTTAAATTTCGTGATATTTTGTGATATTTGATACCTTTCTGAGCGATTTCTCTAAAATTCACCGATATCAGCGATATATCTCCAATATATCTCTTTTTTGCCTTGTCGATACGATATCGATATTAATATTTAAAATCTTGCTATACCAAATATTTGATTTAGAGAAGGTTCCTACATGTCACTCAAGTTAGTTCTGAAAATGAAGCTGTAGATGTCTTTACCAAAGTGTTTCCTAGGACCTTTTGTGCCAGATGTTGCATTTAATTGAGCATGATTGACATCTATGCTTCAATTTGTGGGAGAGTGCTGAGAATTACGCTACTGTATCTTCTTTTCTTATACTTTGTGGGCCTCTCTGAATTTTACTCAAATCCTTTATATATTCAGGAGTACAGTTTGTTAGCATATATTATTATTTATGTTTGTATGGCTTTTGGGTTTTTAGATTCTCAGGGGCATTACTGTACTCTTACTATTTTGGTTTCTCTCTATATAAGAGAGTCTAGGGTTTTTAATAAGAGATTGAATCATTTCAACCAATTTGGTATCGGAGCAGTGATCTTAGATTGGGGCTCTAGGTATCCCCCCCCCCAAAGCCTCCAAACCCTAACACCCAAATCCGTTCCTCCTCTCTTTCCTTGTGCGCACCGCACGATTGCTGATATTCGCCGCACCACGCTGCATGATCACTGGTTTTCGCCGCATCGTGATCGGCCACTGGATTGTGTGCAGCGTTAATTCTCGTGTGCTAGCAAAACCCGGTGGCGCTGAAGTAGGGACGGCGAGGGTGATCGGAGCCTCTAACAGCAGTGCAACGCTTCTGCGACAACCTTAGCAGTGGTGAAAGGGGTTGGCGACGCTGGAGTAGTTGCGGCGGCGCTTGTGCGAGGTGCTGTAGCTCTCCTACCGATTGGTGGCACTCGCGCAGTGCTCCGGCAGCACTCCTATTGGTCGGCGGCACCTGCGTGGCGCTCCTGCAGTGTGAGTAGGTCCTCGGCGCGTGGTTGGCGAGGATCTTGAGGGGTTTGTATCCCTGTTCTAAGGGCTACATCTCTTGTAGTTGAAGGGAAAGAGACACTTAGGTCCCCTTGGGGCTGTCTCGGGTGTTCTGCTCGCACCCGAGCTAGGCCAACACCTGTCCAAGGGGGCTTTCCATGAAGATACAGGTCTGAACTTATCTGGTTTCAGATTTATTGATGATTGCTTGGACATAGAAGGTTGATTGAGGCTTCTGAATTACGAAAATGGCTTCAGATGATTAGTTCGAGGTGACATTGGGCTCTCTATTTGACATCGGGGTACTTAAGAATCCGTTTTTCGATCCCATTGTCAAGTTAAACAAGACCAACTACCTGCAGTGATCCCAGACATTCCTTGATTGTTAGGGGTCATAAGAAGAGCCACATTTTTACGGATTCGATGCTCGCAAAAAAGACTGGGGCAAATGCCAGCTGGGACAACGACGTCATGGCCTGTGCATGGCTTATGTCGACAATTATTCTCTGAATAGGAGATGAGATCATATACTACACCACAGTGAAGGAGATGTAGGAGTCCTTGCGTGACACTCACATGGTAAGAACTCTGCACGGGTTTTTTAGGTTTTTTACGACCTCTTTTACTTGCATCATGAAAGTTACACGCTGCCACAATACTACTCCCTCATGAAGGAAATGCTTGAGAGGCATCACTCCTATCTGTCGGGGTGTGCTTGTGAGTCATGGAGGAGATTTGGGAGACGGTAGTTTCCCTTTTCTTGGCAGGTCTCGAACCTGAGTATATGACAGCCAGAGATCAGATCCTCACCGCTCCTACCCTAGGGGAAGCTTATAGTAGACTCAATATAGTAGTAATGCACACTCCTACTCCTAACTCTGGCACTTAGACGTTCGCATAGGCTACGATCCCTGGACGTGGCAGGGGTGCTCTTTTCCTGCACGTGATCGTGAATGCGGATGCTCTTTTGGTACATGCACTAGGACTTCGTGGATCTACTGTGGCAGACTTGGCCACTCTGAGGCTACATGCTGGCAAAAGCATGGTAGGCCACCTGTGGCCAATCAGGCAACTGAGATTGCAGATGAAGTTCTCCCTAGTCCTGATGTTAGTTCTCTGAGCACAGAGATTAAGACCTTGCAGCAGCAGATTGCTCAGTTGACTAAAAGATCTTTTTATCAGACTCTAGATACTACAGCTATTGCCACCTCTTTTTCTCAAGTACTTGTGATTGGTATGTCTTCACTCTTGCCTTCTGGTGATTGGTTGGTTGATTTTGGTACATCTAAGCATCTATGTGGCGACGGGAGCTCTCTCTCAATTAGCACCAGTTACACTAGCTAAGACCGTACAGGTGGCAGATGGGAGACATTTGCCATTAGTTGCAAGGGAGATGTCTTTATCTCCTACTTTGAGGCTGACAGATGTTTTCTATGTGCCGGATTTTCCTTTGAGTTTACTGTCTATTAGTAGTATTACTAGAGATTTGAACTGCCAAGTTATATTTGATGTGTTTTCTTGTGTCTTGTAGGACTTCACTGGGAAGATGATTGGTGGAGGGCATGAGGAATCGGGGGTGTACCATCTGAGCCGTACTGTTGTAGCTGCTTCTGCTACCAAGGGCCTTGTTTCTGCTGAATCTCCTCTCCAGTGGCATCATCGCCTTAGCCACTTGCCTATTGGTCACCTTAGACGTGTTTTGCCACATATACCCTACACTACTGTTCTCACCTGTGATGCTTGTCAGTTGAGCAAGTACCACAGGGTTAATTTTTCTAGTTCTACTTTTGTTTCTCCTATTGCTACATTTGACTTGATTTATATGGATGTTTGGGGTCCCAGTCGTACTAATGATCAACTTAGGAACATATATTATCTTATTTTAGTAGATGATTTTTCCTGTGTTTCCTAGATGTTTCTTTTGAAGAATAAGTCCGATGTGGGGTCAAATTATTGAGAAGTTTTTTAAAGAAATAAAGACTCAGCATTCTTGTTTGGTGAAACATTTTTGGTCTGATAATGCCTTGGAGTTTTGTACTACTCATTTGCGCACCTCTTGTAGTTGTGGCATTATTCATGAGACCACGTACCCCCACACTTCTTAGTTGAATAGTGTTGCTGAGAAGAAATATCGTCATATTCTTGATGTTGCTCGTACTTTGTTGATTCACCATTTGGTTTCCTATCTTTACTGGGGTGACGCTGTTTTGACTGCTTGTTTTCTGATCAATAGGATGCTAAATGTTGCTTTACATGAACGGATCCCATTGCAGGTTATGTATCCTGATCGAACCTTGTTCACGTCATCTCTTGAACTTTTGGATGTGTTGCCTTTGTCCACTTGTTGGGACCGAGTTGGGATAAACTAGTACCGGGAGCAGTTAAGTGTGTTTTCTTTGGGTATACTTGCACGCAAAAGGCGTATCGGTGTTTTGATCCACTTCTCGACATTTTATTTCGGAAGATGTTACTTTTCATGAGGCGATACTCTTCTTTTCTACTTTTGTTGCTGAGATGCCTTCTGAGGTGCCATTTACACCTATTCGCTTTGGGAGTTTTTTCTGAAATTCCTGTCCCAACTACACCACCACCACCACCTGCTACGTAGTCCTTTCCTCGTTTGACTGAGCCCCTTTAGACATATGTTCGCCCTCATACTACTTACCAGGGCCCCCCACCTCGCTTTCACCATCAGCTTCTTAGGTGAGTCATTTAGACACTGATGCGAGTTTGCCATGTGCTGATCACAGGGACAGGATAGATGATGTGGCAGGTGATGATCTAGATCTTTCAATAACCATTCAGAAGCGACCATGGACCTACATTACTTATCCCACGACCGAGGCACTTGCTACTAATGGCTACGTCCTCAGGTTTGCTGGATTCACTCAAACGTTAGCTACTGCTCAAATTCCAGCAACTCATCATGAAGCTATGCTTGATTCAAAATAGTGGGCAACCATGGAGGATGAGATGGCCGCTCTTAGAGGCCATGGGACTTGGGAGCTCACTCCACTTCTTGATGGTGTTACACTTGTTGGTGGCCGATGAGTGTTCACTGTGATGTTCAATCTAGATGGAGGTGTTGCTAGATACAAAGCACACCTCGCGGTAAAGGGGTTCACCCAAACCTATGAGGTGGACTTCTTTGACACATTTTCACTAGTTGCCAGACTTCCTACGGTACGGGTGCTGGTAGTGGTGATAGTTTAGCTAGATTGGTCTTTGTATCAGTTGGATGTGAAGAATGACTTCCTCTATGGTTATCTCCAAGAGAAAGTCTACATGCAGTAGCTACCTGGCTTTGAGGCTGAGGGGGAGTGTGTATATCGATTATGGAAGGCCATCTATGGCCTTAACCAGAGCCCCAAAGTTTGCTTTCAGAGGTTGTCATAGGTTGTAGAGGCGGCTGGATTCAGGAGATCGATAGTCGATTTCTCTCTTTGTCAAGAGGACTAGACGAGGTACTGTGGTACTTCTTGTTTATATTGATGACTTAATTGTCATAGGAGATGATGAGCAGGGTGTTTCTTAGATTAAGTGCATTTTAGTAGAGCAGTTTGCAATGAAGGCAATGTTCGAAATGTCGATTTCGACGTTGTACCGATGAAATTCTAAGCATGCATTTCGTGGTCATGTTGAGGGCACGCCATGGAAATGTTGAGGGCATGCCGATGCATGCTGACAAAAATGACAGTAGTAAAAAAAATCAGCAACAGCCTCGACATGACCATCGATTTCGTTGGCATGCCGACTATGTTGATGACATGCCGACGATATACCATCATTTCGACAAGTTCACCATGTCGGCATGGGTTTTTCCCAAAAAAGGCCTTGCCGACGGCATTTAAATCACTGCATGAAGGACTTGGTAGATTTTCTTGGTATTGAGGTTGTTCGTAGCAAAAGCGGCGCAGTCCTGTTCCAAAGGAAGTATGCATTGGACATCTTGCAGCAGGTGGGTATGTTTGGGGCCAAGGAGGCCAATATTCCTATGGACCTTAAGATGCCACTTTATGATGAGGATGAATAGTTGGTGGACAACAGGCAGTATAGGCAAGGTTCGAAATGTCGATTTCGATGTCGTGCCAATGAAATTCTAAATGTGCATTTTGTAGGGAAATGCACGTCTTTCGATGACAGATTTCAATGATTTCGGTGGCTCGAAAAAATACCATTTTGGAGGCACGTCGAGGGCATGCCGACAAAAATGGTAGAAGTGCTCAAAATGATCAATTTCAAAAAAATCAAATGCAGATTATGTAACAATAAGAGTGTTACATCATAATATTTATATACTACATTACCATACAATGTTAAAGTTCAATAATGAGATATCAAATAATAGAAGAATAATAATAGAAGAATACAAAGAATTTAAGAATGAAAGAATCAAAGTATATAGTTTCAAAGTAAAAGTTGAAATCGTAATGTCTTGATGTATCGGAAGTCAGAACTCAGAAGTCGGGACTTGGAACTTGAAAGTTAGATTTCACCAGAACCAAGAGTGACTTGCTGGATCCCTATCTTTATCATGGGTACTATCACCACTTGATTGATACCTTCGTTGACTAGTGTCGATGAATACTTTGAATGTATTCACAGTAATCCTCCCAAGACATCTATGAATACATTGTCTGCTAATCCATTATGTGCTGTCTGTACTCATGTTCATTCATGTTAACCAAAATCCCAAGATGGGGAAATCTACTATTTGTATATGGTATGTCACGCTGCCTATGCGCACGATTAGTTGCACGTGTTAGGAAGAATCCTGTTGTTCTAGAACCATCTTGTGATGATTCTGAGCTTGGCATTTAAGGGGGAGCTTGGGGTTGGAACTGTTGAGGAAAATAATTTGAAATGGTACCATACTCATATGAGTAAGAATATTTACTCCCGATCCTAGTCCTAGAAGTGTCAACATTTCCTGACTGAGTGTACGAATGTGATGGATAATTATACAAAGGCGGTGGTCGTGCAAATGACTGCGGGTAGAATGGTTGAGCGTGCAAAGATCCCGTCTCATGTCCTATCTCGTATCCAGTGTCATATCCAGATCCAGGTGCTGAAGAACAAAAAAACTGATCAATGCTTGTGGAACCAATTGAGGAGCTCAAATCCTCAATGTAAGCATCATGACTTTGATATCTCTTGTAATCCATGGCTGGTGGACACTGACTTGGAATATGTTTGCTATGGATATTGACATGTCATTCATCATATTCTATAGCACCCTAAGTTTGCACTTACCACTATATCTCCCTCTGTCGGATGATCGTTCTGATCCAGATCCTTCTACCATTACGAGTGCATCCACATCTAAGTCATCGTCTGAGTCATCCTTTAAGGTTGAAGTAGACTGTGATAACTGTCATTCTTCATCGAGTACCCTTATAGGAAATGTATGACGACCATATCTAGTCATATGTCCTTCAACATCGGTACCCATTTTCTTTGATGGCTCTGGACTTGACCTTCCCCTAACATTCATCACAGGTTCTCCAATGTCGTTTATCCAATTTTCTAGCACATTATCTTCCGTTCGGAAAATGTAGACCAGATCAATTGGATCGGTCATTTCCTTATTTTCAAAACCCTCTCGAATGTGCCTTATTCGTAACCTTGTGTTGTAGTGGATGTACACAAGGTCATTAAGCTTGTGAATTCCAAGCTTGTTTCTTCTTTTGGAATGGATAAGGTTAAATGTACTCCAATTTCTTTTGCACCCACCAGCAGATGATGTTTGTGATAACACTTTAACAGTCACCTGCCATAAATTTGGAGCTTTTGTTGCATACAAATTCCATCATTCCGCCGTAGGGAAAATATATTTGAGTTATAAATTGGATGTTATAGTAAATTATTATTAGTAAATATTAAAAGGATATCAGTTATTACCAGGATGAGTGTTCTTAATAGCCTACTGTGTCATATAACTCCCAAAAGATCCCATCCTTTTCTCAAAATAATTTAATCTACAACATGTTAACATGAAGATATGTCAAATATCTTATTTAAGCTTCAAATTTTAAGTTAAGTTTGCCTACCTCATTCATGCACGCTATTTGCATAGCAGTTGTAGGAGAGTTTTTGAACAACTTTTTACACAACTTGAATGAGATCTTTGCGCGTGCCAAGGTGGTGTTTATAGTTAAATTTTAGGTTGAAATAATAGTTTATGATAAAAGATAAATAGTTAAAAGAATAAAAAATTACTCGAATAAGATAAATTTATAATAAAATATAGTTACTGGCAAGGTGGAGCGGGTGTGATGACATGTTTTGCCTTCGTTCTCTTATTTTCTTTAAGAATGGCTCTTTAGACTTTCTCGTTGCTTCTTCTACCTTTTCATATATAATTTCTAATGCTTGGTATATGTAACCAATCATTGGTTTCTTATCTCCATCTACCAACTTCAAAACTAATATGACGGGTTCCATAATACGAGTAACGTGGCTGCAATCATCCCAAAATCGTGAATTATTTATCAAGTTTTCTGTATCCTTCTCACCTTGTGTCGTAGTTTCTGCCATGCCAAATCAATTGCTAGAATTTACCATTGACTTCAATCCAACTTTATTGTTTAAAATACTTTACAAGGTGATGTAATTTATAACAAATCGTGTTATCTCAGGATGCACCAATTCGCCATTGCAATGCTCCCTCATTAACGACAAGACATGCCTGTGATTGAAAATAAATGATGTAATCGATCAGGCCTTGTTTACAACAGATGAAACTGACTTCCTCTTTCTGAAATCTTTCAAAATTAAATCTATACAATGTGTAACACATAGCGTCCAGAATATACCATATTTACTTGATTTCATAATCTATTCTCCCGCCTTCTTAAAGTTGCTTCCATTGTCCGTAATAATCTGAACGATATGTTCCTTCCCGACTTCATCAATCGTATCTTTCAATAAGGAATAAAGGTACTTGTAATCTTTCATTTTATCCAATGCATCTACAGGTTTCAAAATGATGGATCGTCCATCACAATATACAAGTTAATGATTTGCTTCCTTGTATAACTAGTCCAACCATCTGTCATCAGTGTAACTCTATAATGGGACCACATATTTTTCAAATCAGAAAGTCACTTAAATCTGCCTTCTCCATAAGCATGTATTTGTTCATTATTTCATATGTTGTAGGAGCTTTAACTCCCGTCTCATATTAAGCGTTGACGTCAATAACATTTTTGCAACCATGGCCTGTCTGCTATGTTAGCTAGCAGCCTATGAGTCGAAACTAAGCTCGTGACTGCTCTACCAACCTTTTCCCTTGTATAACTAGTCCAACCATCTGTCATCAGTGTAACTCTATAATGGGACCACATATTTTTCAAATCAGAAAGTCACTTTAATCTGCCTTCTCCATAAGCATGTATTGTTCATTATTTCATATATTATAGGAGCTTTAACTCCCGTCCCATATTAAGCGTTGACGTCAATAACATTTTGCAACCATGGCCTGTCTGCTATGTTAGCTAGTAGCCTATGAGCCGAAACTAAGCTCGTGACTGCTCTACCAACCTTTTCCCTTGCATTCCGAATCATGCTCTTAATGGTTTTTTGTTTCGGGTCTACTTTCCCCCCAGGCTCCCCTTAGTGCTACCAGATCGAAATAAACCACGTAAACCCATTTTTGTTTTTTGGATAGATATGGAGGCAGTCCTGAGCTTGAGCCACTACCACCAGCATCTGTATACCTTAAGCTCTGTGCTCTTCGATCACTTGCCAGAGCTTGTCGTTCATGCTCACTTCTGAGTGAGTCTTTCATTGCTTGTCTGAATTATCTCCTCTTTGGATCTACCTCCACATTACTCGGATATTCATAGTCTTCATCCGAGTCAGAGTCTACATCGTAATAATCTTGATAGTTACTAAACAGGGCCTCACGGATTGCTTCTTTTGACCTCTGTTTTATTGCTTCCTTCTCTCGCCTTGACGTCATTGACTTGGGAATCAAATCACGAGCATCATCTGGACAATCCTCACATTTTATGATATTCTTGTCGTCACTAACTAGGTGATGCTTGAATCATGTAATTCCACCACCCTTTAGCTGTTTCCCACAAAAATTACATTCTGTCATAGGTTTGGTTTCATCAATCACTTTGGTGTAATATAACCATCTAATGTCTTCCTTATCCTTTCTGACGTTACCGCTCCCACTTCCTCCAACAACAACCTTGTCTTTTCCAGACATACTGTTTCTGCACAGCTAAACTACATTTACTTTATAATTCATAATCATTGTATAATCATATTATACCTTTGACGTATCTATGTCCTTATTTAATTCAATCAAGTAAATTCTACCTTAAAGGGTTGCACCTATTGGATCTAATCCAAGTCTTATTAGACCCGATTGAATTACCCCAACCCTTGAATTACCTCTCCGGCCAGATGGGTGGGACCCCCTAGGATACTCCGCATGACGGGACACCACTAGAGGTTAACGCAGTTACTGCACCGACCCGTCTTATCACCGGTTGGTCCAACTAGATAAGGCCCCGGAATGATCCCATTAAGTCTAATATGACTTAGACAATTATCCAACCTAGTTGACATATCTACTTTTTTTTAGGCTTCGGTATAATCATGGTTTTTGAAAAGTCTAATATTTACGTTTAATGGTGATTATTGGTAGGTGTTGGGCCTTACTGCTGGAAAGCATGGGGGCTAACTGGTTAGTATGTATTGTACTTTACAGGTGGTTGCTAGTTTATTCGTTATTGTGTATTGCTAAATTTAGAACTCGACAAACGTGATGGTTAAAAAATGGTAATGAATACTACCATAAACGAAAAAAAGATACGAAAAAAAGGTACGAAAGTTGTAACCGAAACCTTGTGCTTGATTTTTGAAAGAAACTATCTTACCACAGCAACTCACTAACTCACCGTCAATCAGTAATCGATAGGCAACAACTGGCAACAGCAAATCGTATAGTGAATTGGGATTGTGAGCTCGGTTGATGTGTCTGTGGCTGTGAGTGTGAATTGCGGCAACCGATAGTCGATATTTATAGCTGATCATTTTGAATAATTTATATGATTTTTATAATTAAGTCCATCCGGCATCGATTAGTGCAACGCGAACGAAATTGTTCGTTGGTTGGTGACGTATACTGTGCGAATCTTCGATTAATATTTTATAAGTTTTTTATGATTACGTCCATTAGTCGGTGATGTACTGTGCAAATATTTGATTCGATACATTTATGATTATGTCCATCGGTGACGTATGTTGTGTAAATCATCGATTAATATTTTATGAGTTTTTTATGATTACGTCCGTCGATCGGTAAGGAACTGTGCAAATATTTGATTCGATACATCTATGAGTACGTCTGTCGATGACGTATATTGTGCGAATCGTCGATTAATATTTTATAGATTTTTTATGATTATTTCTGTCGGTCGGTGACGTAATGTGCAAATATTTGATTCTATACATTTATGATTATGTCCGTTAGTGGCGTATATTTTGAGAATCGTCGATTAATATTTATTGGTTTTTTATGATTACATCCGTTGGTCGGTGACATATATTATGCTAATCGTCGATTAATATTTTATGAATTTTTTATAATTACGTCCGTCGGTCGGTGACGTACTGTGCAAATATTTGATTCGATACATTTACGGTTACGTCCGTCGGTGACGTATACTATGTGAATCGTCGATTAATATTTTATGGGTTTTTTTATGATTACATCCATCGGTCGGTGACGTAATATGCAAATATTTGATTCGATACATTTACGATTACATCCGTCGGTGACGTCTACTGTGCGAATCGTCGATTAATATTTTATAAGTTTTTTATGATTACATCCGTCGGTCGGTGACATATTGTGCAAATATTTGATTAGATACATTTACGATTATGTTCGTCAATGACGTCTATTGTGCAAATTGTCGATTAATATTTTATGAGTTTTTTATGATTACGTTCGTTGGACAGTGACGTACTGTACAAATATTTGATTTGGTATATTTACGATTACGTCCGTCGGTGATGTATTGTGCAAATCATCGATTAATATTCTGAGTTTTTTTATCATTACATCCATCGGTGAGTCACATACTATGCGAATGTCAAGTACAACTCACTGTACAATGTACATCACTACATTGTATTCCTCAATAATTGCTCAATCATGCTTCGTGTGGGTCCTAACTTTTGTACAGGTATTGATTCCTCTCTCTATGCTTTCCATAGAGTAAATGTTATTCTCTAATTTAGACTCTAAACTCTAGGATTTGGTGAGCACATTGCTCATCTGTTCCTAGGATAATAACATTTATGCAAAACGCAAGGCAACGCACCACAATTTATCCATTCTCCACCACCAGATCCACCACCATCCACACACCTTAATTCCCACCCTATTCACATTAGCCATTGCATCGTGCCATCGGCACTGCATGATCTCCCATTCCCTTCGTCCCCTTTCCCCTTCCCATCCCATCAAAGGAGTCATCGGAGGAAATCCTAGACGTGCGGCAGCCACCCCCTACCGGGAGACGCTCCCCCGCCTCCCCAACAGGCTCCAGGTTCACCACCAAGAAGGCGAGAAACTTCGTAACGATGCAGGCTGCAGGCTGTAGGCTGAAGCAGCGGCGGAGATGGCAGTTGGCAGTGGCACCAACGGAGCAGACTAGCACATAGCCTGCAGGCTGCAGCAAGCATCGGCATGCCGGCGTGTCGATCATATCGTCGGCATGCTGTCGATATGGTTGACATGCTGGTGAAATACCTGATTTTCGACAGCAAACTCATATCGGCATGGATGTTTTGGAAAACAGGCCTTGTCAGCGACATGCCGTCGGCATTTAAATCGTTGAGTATAGGTAGCTTGCGGGCAAGTTGCTATACCTCACTATTAGGTGGTCGGAAATCTCTTTTGCGTTGGGGAGATTGAGTCAATTTATGGCCAAGTCAACACGTCACCACTGGGATTTAGTATTGATAGTGCTCCGATACATCAAGAAGGCTCCTGAAAAGGGTCTCTTCTTCTCCAAGAGGTCTTCTATGACCTTGGTTGGCTATTCTGATGCGGACTACGTCGGCTGTCATGTGGACCGCAAATTCACTATTGGGTTCTGCACCTTTTTGGTAGAGGAGTAAGAAACAAGATACATTTGTGAGATCCAATGTTAAGTCTGAGTATAGAGCCATGGCTCAAATGACTGTAGAAATGATGTAGATCAGATCTCTCCTTACTGACTTGCAGATACAGTTTTCTAGTCCAATGGAGATACGATGTGATAACAGAGTAGCCACCTTCATTGCCAACAACCCAACATTTCACGAGAAGACGAAGTATGTTGAGGTTGATTGCCATTATACCAGGGACATCATTCAGAAGGGATTGCTATATACCACATCAGTCACATCTGAGGAGTAGATTGCCAACATTTTCACCAAGCCCTTAGCCAAATCATTATTTTGATTCATGTGTATCCAATCTATACATAATAGATATCTATGTTTCAGTTTGAAGGAAAGTGTTAACATATATTATTATTTATGTTTGTATGACATTTGGATTTTTAGTTGTACTTTTACTCTTTTGATTTCTGTCTGTATAAGGAATCTAGGATTTTTAATGAAAGATTGAATCATTTCAACAAATTGAATTTCGTAATAAATGAAGTAACTTATGCATGAAAATGGATCTTGTTTGTAAAACTTGAAGGAGGTGGTCATTTTATTCCCAAGCGATTCATTCCCTAATCTCCCTCTATTGTTCATTCCACCATCCCAAAAGATGCAAACCTTTGGGCAGCACTAGCTATCTCAAAAATAAATCTACATCCAAACAAAAGAAAGAATCTGGTTAACTTGCCATAGACAAGTGAAGCTGACAGTTTTGCCACCACGCTAAATTGGCTCCTCTAAGCATGAATATATTGATTGTTTTTATCTGCTATGCATGCTGGCTCATCTAATGAAATTTATCTATATTTAACTAATGTAGGTCAATTACAATGGCAGCAAATCCTGGAGCTCTTCCTGATTTTAAGATGCTAGCATTATTTGGCTGTGGGGCAGTACTTCTAAGAGGGGCCGGTTGTACAATCAATGACATGTTGGATCATGACATAGACAAACAGGTATTTCTCCAAGCTGTAATCAAATTGCTCAAACTTAAAATCACCCATTGTACAGCATTGTATGAGGACTAGGTAGTGCTTCAGGTTTACTCTGTTCTTAGTTTGACCATTAGTACATAGGAAACAAAATTAATGATTACCATTATGGATTCTGTTCAAATATCAAATAGCATGAACCTTTATTGCGTGCATGTATATGTCTCAATTTTGCCTCCATAACAGAAAAAGTTGAGATAGCGTTCAAAAAAGTGCCTTTCGAGATAAATAACTTAAGCATCTACTTGAAACAGATAAGCCAGCTATTTTTTTGCATAAATCTATGTTAACATGAAAGTTTACGACAAAGTTCACCTCCTTCCCTTTGAACGAAATTGCACCGAAGATACTTTAGCTATGACATCGATGCATTATAACAAATATCACTGGAGATATCCACTTTGTAAAAGGTGTGAACTTTTGTGTGAACTATTGCATTTCTAAATCGCGATCCTTTTTCTTCCCTTGTTTAATGTTAACATTCTTCTAGCATTCTTAAAGATCCTTGGTAAGAATATTCTTTTAAAGATATATTTGAGTCTTAATATGCTTTGTATGCCATCCTTTATAAGATAACATCATCCACATGAACTACCATAGTAACAAATTTAAGTAAATAGGGAATAAAGAAGACATTTGAAAAAATACTTCTCAATTACCTCCAATGGTTTTTGAAACAAGGCATGCAATCTATGTTCCAGGTGATGGATAGCCTTCTTGTAGACTTTAGTGCTTTTCTTGAACTTCAAAACACCACACATGATATACTTCTTTAGATAAGCTACCATATAAAAATGCATCTTGGTCCTTCTCAAAAAAGGAGTTTTTACATAACTGCCATTGAGTTCCTTTGATATTACATCAAAATCACTAAATTTCTTATGCATATGTTCTTTTTGAAAAATGGACACTAAATATTAATGAATTTTTGTGAAAAAGTCCTCATACTCTTTCCTTTTTATTTTTATGTCCTCCATTCTCTCCCTCCTCTTCCCCCATCCTCCTCATCTTTGGCATCACCCTCGATCGTCTTGGGGTTGCCCTTCTTGTTTGCTGCACAGGTGGAGTTTCTCCAAGATGTGAGCAGGTGAGGTCCCTAAGGTGTTCGCTCCCTCCTTTGCAACCTCCTCCATGCTACCCTCCTTCACTGCACCTCCGCCCCCCTCCATTACCATAACCTCTCCTTTGAGGTCTTCGCCGGCCTTAAGCAGCATGGAGGTGGCAAGTACCTTGTCTACATCAGTGTCAGCCCCCTCCCCTTGGGTAGCCTCTTGTTGATTTTGGTACCTCTCGTGTGCCTAGTGCTACCCCTAGTCCAACCCTATTTTCATCCTTTCTCTCTCCTATGCTCCTCCCTTGCTTGCTTTTGCCCCTTCCTTACCTACCACCTCGACTACCATCGTTATGAGCTTGCCTATCGTGATGACTCCTGCATCGATATGGTAAAGAGAATGCTGTTGGTGGTGTGGGAGCACATGGTGGTGGTGGTGGATGTGGATGTGGAAGAGGATGGGAAGTGGTGGGGGAGGACATAACAATAAAAAAGTTAAGAATATAAGGTCATTTTCATAAAAGTTCATTAATATTTAGTATACATTTTTCAAAAGGGCATACACAACAAAAATTTGGTAATTTTAAGGGCATTTGTGATAAAATAGGGAATTAGGGGTTTTGTTGTAATATCAAAGGAACTTAGGAGTATTTATGTAAAAATCCCATTTAAAACATAGTCATTCTTGGGGTTGGTATGTCTTTTTTCGAATGTGGGTTATATTATTTTTTTTTGGAGAGTAAAAAGGATGATTGTCACAGGTCGTTAATCGTCTACGTGATTGTATTAATGAAAAAAGTAATAGACTTATAAATTTTGAAGCTAAAATTCAGATAAGATGTGAGCCTTCCTTACAACATTTTCACTTCAAGCGTCCACCCCTCTAAACACAACCCTATTTCTTTGCAACCAAATGCACTGCGAGATTTTTGTTGAGAGAAAAAAGGATGGTTACTGTAACCGACCAGAATATCATTTAATAAAAAATATGAAATGAGCTTACATATTGTTTAGCCATAACTTAGAGTGACAACACGCCTCTTTTACAACATTTTCAACCCATGCCCTTTCCCTCATAAAAATGGATTCATTATGTTGCAACCAAATTGACAACAACGCTGCCACAACCTTCACCTATCTTGCCATATCCACATGCACTAGAATCCCACCAAGCTGCAAAAGAAGACATATTAGCTTGTCGTATATCACATTTCGCCTAAACCTCCAAAGACATTGCATTGGAAGAACATGTGCTTAAGATCTTCTGTTGCCACCCCACAAAAGATGCAATCCAAATCATCTTCACTAGCCCATCTAGACTGAAAAACTTTCGTCACCAACTTCTCTCTTGAACAACCACAAAAAGATTTTTACCTTCAAAGGAATAGGTAATTTCCAAGCCAGAGAATAGTCCTCTCAAATTAGAGATGTCGGTCTTATCTCCAGCTTCAACTTCTTATATGCCTTCGCCATTGAGAAAGCACCATCCTTCCACCTGAAACCATCCGAAGGCTCTTCGCCAATAGAGATCTCATGAAGTAACTGTAACAATTGCTGCAACTTTTCCATGGATGTATTAGAATGACCAGGTTACAAGACTGGGACCAAGATCTGGATGTATTATCCTACCCATCCGAAATGAGAACATCTTTGTCCAGACCCAAACCAAAAAGACATGGGAACAAAAACTGAAAACTGCTGCTTCCCATCCAATCATCCTTCTAAAATTGGAAGGAGCATCCTCCATTAAGTCTCGGCCCAATGAAACCAAAAGGCATGTTGCATGCAATGAAAGGCTCAACAGAAGCCTAGAAAGCTAACAATTGCACTGGTTGGGAATGCCTAAAAGCTACATCAACAATGGACCCATAAGAATCTCTCAACAACTCATCCAGGAGCCCATCAACTTCCGCCAAAAATCTCACCACCTACTTCATAAGAAGTGCAACGTTAAACTCATCAAGTTGTCTTACACCAAACCCACCTTTTTTCCTTAGTTTACAGATCTCCTTCCAAGGAATTAGTTGCAAGAACTGGCCTTGATGGTCAAGCCTCTTCCAAAAGAATCTTTTGTGAGCCACCTTTAATTTCTCCAAGATTTTCTTTGGAGGTATGAGCAACAATAGATAGAAGACAAGAATTGCCGACAACATTGCCTTAATCAAAGTAAGCTTGCCGCCTCTGGATAATAGTTTTCCACTCCAACCATTCAACCTCCTTGTTAACTTGTCCTCCACAAGCCTCCGGTTTGACATCACCAAACGCTTCCCCTTTAGGGGTAAACCCAAGTATGTAATTGGCAGTTTGATAACTGGCACATTAAGGTTGTTAGATATGCTCTTCTCTGTAGTTCTATCCAAATGAAAGGGAATGAAGGCCGACTGTCGCACATTAACCAATAGATAAGAGATATGCCCAAACATTCTAACCAATTGTCCAATATACTTAGCTTGGCAGACACCACCCTATATAAAAAATACTATGTCATCTGCAAACTGTAGTAGTGGAGTGAGCAATGAGCCATCACTAGTTAGTGTGAAATCGGAGAAAAGCCTCTCCTTACATCCCCTGTAAGCCAAGAAATCTAGGGTGCCAACTGCCACATTGAAAAGCAAGGGCGCCAAAGGACATCTCTACCTAACCCCCCTCTGCAGCTATGTCCAATTCCCTGAGGATCTCCCATTAATAAGGATCGAAAATGATGTTGTGGTGACACATCACCTCATGAGTTTGACCTAAACATCCAGAAATCCCCTCTTCCTCAGAATCTCCCATAAATAGGCCCAAGAGATAGAATCGTAGGCCTTCGAGAAACCCACCTTCCACATGAAAGCAGGAAAAACAGACTGGTTCCAAGATGCCACCATCTCCTTAGCCAGCACAAAAGAATCCATGATGGATCTCCCAAATATAAAGGCAGACTACACTGGGGATATCAACAGAGGTATCACAGATCGTAGACGATTTGCAAAAGTCTTAGCTTCAATCAAATAAATTGCATTCGACAGAGTGGTAGGTTGGAAGTCATCAATGGCATTTGCCCCAGGCCTTTTAGGAGGTAGGAAGAGGAAGAATCGATTCAACCTATTAAAGCCATGGTTCTCTTGGAGGACCTCCCTTACTACTACTAAAGCATCCTCCCCCTACCACATCCCAAAACTCCTTAAAGAACAAGACAAGCAACCCATCCGAACTTGAGGGGCCTTCCACTTGCAAAATACGAACCACTTTTAGCACCTCCTCACTAGAAATAAGTCTGAGCAAATCCACTTCGTCGCCTCATCCAACCTGCCCAACTCTGAGGGAATCTAGTGTCCATCTACCTTGCGACTATCTCCTAGTAAAGCTATGATAATGATCTACAAGGGCCCTGCAGATCAGCTATCTCTGAGAAAGGGTTACAGTATCACCACAAATCGATGTGATCAAGTTCATCCTCTTGGAACTAGCAGAAAAGTGAAAAAATCTTGTGTTGGAGTCACCTTCTTGAAGCCATAACTGCCTGGATTTTTGCCTCCAATCAATCTCTCTCTTGTGATCCTCTTTAATCTAAATACACCATAGGATGGAAATTGTCATGATCCAACCACTTGTATCAACATGCACCATCCTAATGAAAGAGGACCAAAATCCATCAGCCAAGGAGAAATCGATGTGAGAATTTCCCCAAAGATCGGAGTCATTTGAACCATCCAAAGAAAATGGGCAAGACCAAAATAGGTGCAATATGGTTTCCTTTTCACCGACATAAGGGGTATCTCACATCTGGATCATTGTACTAGAGTCTTCCGATAGATTTCATCACTATCTTTCCTATTCACAACATTTATAAGAAGTTTTTGATCTTTAAAGGAATTTGTAGCTTCCAGATACGGGAACAAACTGTAACAACATTAGTTGGGTCAAAATCAGCAACAGCCATACAAGCTTTTGTCCTCATGTAGCTACCATCCTTCCAAATCAATCTATCTGGGTTGTATGTCAGAAATTAGAGAGGCTCTAAAATTCAACAATTTTAGCCTTAGAAAGCCTTGATTGGAAGACCAAACTCCATGCATTTGAATGAAAGTCCCACCCATTAGCCACCTTGGCTTCCTTATTGTCAAGAAGTTGGAATAACCGGAGAAAAATGATTGAAAAAGCTCCATTACTTGATGTTTTGACAATAGTCTCATGTCTGAAGGTGAGAGAGAATGAGAGGGTGAGCGGGAGAGAAGCAAGTGCGAGCGAGAGAGAGAGACAAAAGGAGTGGAGGAGGAACGTGGAGGGAAGGGGAGCAGAGCCTTCTCACCAGCGAGGTGGTCGAGTTGGAGACCTCGGGGAGTGGAGGGTGGTGGAGCGGCGGATCTGAAGGAGGTGGATGTGCGAGGCGACCAATGCTTCAAGTGCCTGGAGATTGGCCACTGGGCGAGGGTCTTCAGAGAACCCCTGTACTGCTGGGGGTATCGAGGGGTTAGGCACCGGCATGCGCGGTGTACAGAGACGAGGCGGTGTGATATGGCGCGCGTTTTGGAGGCAAGGCGACCCCCACCACCTCCGCCGGTGGTGGTACCTGTAGCGGAGGTGGAGGCTCCTTGGTTGGCAGATGCTGCGGTTCTCCGCGACCTTGTAGTTGGGGGTGTGGTGGGAAAGTTGACACTGGGATGGTTGCGGATCTCTGAGGTGGTGGAGGTCCTTGGTGATTGGGTATCGGTGGCAGGAGTGAGGGTCATCCCCTCGGGAATTGGGGGAGTTCTGGTGGTGGAGCTCCCTCCTGCGAAGGTGGAGCATTGCTCCACGATCGCTCACTTGAAGTCCGGAGAAGTGGTTTGGCAGAGGGCTACCATCCAAAATGGGGTGCAGAGGGAGCGACCACCGGAGCGACTACCGGTGGAGATTTTGATCGAAGGAATACCTTGGTGGTTGCGAACGATGGAGGTCGTCGAGGCGATGGTCTCCCCCTTCACATGCCTCTGAAGGTGTGAGGGAGTTGGTCTCTCAGCTAGGCAACTTGAGGTGATGGTGGAGCTGGAGGTGGGGGCATCGGTGATGACGAAGGTACTCCGCCACGATAATCTTTCGTGGGTGGTCACTTGCACCCGCAAGAGGATTGGTGGAAGGAGGGCATCGTACGCAGAGGTGGTCGGAGGGGAGGTGAACTCTGGTAGCAAGACGGTGGCCCGGGCTAGGGTTTTGCACGGAGACCTGGAACCTAAATGTTCAAGCATTGAGGTGGAGCTGAGTCTGTTGAAGGCGGAATGTCAGCCATTGATTGCGCCTACTGCGGTTGTCTTGGAGGAGTCACCGCGTTTGGAAGGCGAGGTGACGCAGTCTACGGTGGGATCGAAGGAGCGAGAGGCGGAGCCCGTTTCGCACGAGATTGAGGGAGCCCAGCTGGATGGCGCTTCGTCTCCCTCTTTTAAGAGGTCGGGTGCTCGGGTTGGATCCTCCTAGGATCCGGATGGTGGTGATGGTGGCTCCGATTGCGGTGAGACCCATCACCCGATCTCTGATGTCCCTTCGACAAGCTGTGGTCCAGACAACCCCTCGACGGCGATGGAGCCTCACCTCGACAATAAGACACGTTGCTCCGGACTAGGAGAGGGATGCTGCCGCTGGAGGAGATGAGCAGCCGCTCTCCACACTGGGCACGGAGACGGGAGCTATGTCCACCGACCAGCACTCGGTGGTGAAGAGGGGGGCTAGGAGCTCTGAAGTGGTGACGATGGAGCTAGAGATACTTTCGGAAGGAGATGTGCCTCGGCAGCAGGCTGAGGACATCTCTTTGGCGGAGGACGATCGCACGATGGTCCCTCTGTCTGGTTGGACGCCACAAATGGTGGATAATGGCTGGGGTGGACCCTTTCGATACAAACAGAAATGGTGGTATTGTGGATCGAGCCAGGTTTAGAGGGTGGTGGTGGATGGCTGTGACAGAACAATGCAACCTTCAGTGACGGCGACCTTGAATCATGATGAAGCAGAGGTTTGATGGATTGCAGAAGTGTGCGGCTTTTGCTTGTCGAGGAGGGAGTCGTCCACCGTTTCCAAATGAATGGTGTTATTACTTGGAACGTGCGGGGTCTCGATGACCCATCGAGGAGGGCTTCATTGAGTCAGTACATTCGTTTGTGGAAAGCGAATGTCGTACTGTTACAGGAGTCCAAACTTTCCGACTGCGATGCTAGAACCTGGAGGGAGATTGGGGGCACCTGGATGGGGGGATTTCGTTTTATTGGAACAGTTAGCCGGTCCGGAGGGCAGATCTTAGGGTGGCGACAGGATGTCTTTTCCTTGGTAGACTGCTTCGAGGGGGAACATATCATCTCTACGAAACTGGTACGGAAGTTAGGTGGTGCTAACATGGTAATCACGAGTCTATGGCTCGTTAGATGCTCAAGCTAGAGGGGTAATGTGAGAGGAGCTTATGTTGGTAGCTGTGGATTGTCATGGGAGTTCGTGGTTGATTGGGGGGGACTTCAACATTACCTTGCAGTTGGAGGATAGACCGGGGGGGCAGGGGAGACAGGACCCTGGATCAGATGAGTTAGTAGAATTTGTGGCTACGCATGGCCTTATAGATATGTGCCCGACATCGTGTGCCTTTACATGGAGGAATAATAGCAGTCAGATGTCCATGATAGATAGATTTCTATCCAACGTGGAGATGGCAGAGGCTTTCCCCATGGCGGAGGTATCCCCTTTGGAGAGACCATTTTCAGACCATACTCCCCAAATGTGTCGACCTAATGAAGGGTGCATTATGGCACCTACTTCAAGTTTGACAAGTCTTGGCTGCTGGAGGAGGGTTTCCGGGGCGGTGGAGGAGAAATGGGCCTCTTTTGCGGTGGAGGGATCGGCTACGGTTTGACTGGCAAGGAAATTGGCTATGTTGCGGGCTCACTTGAAGGACTACAAGAGGGAAATTCGAGCAACCAGGAGCAGCAGAAAAGAAGTGGCCTTGCGGAGATTACCAGGATTGATAGACTGGAGGACCAGGCTCTTATCTCAGTGGAGGATAGGGAGATCAGGTTGAGGATGACGCGGGTAGTGCAGGAGGAGGACAGGAAGACAGAGGTGGAGTGGAGTCGAGATCGAGACAGAAGTGGCTGAAGGAGGGAGATTCTAATACTAGATTTTTCCACCAAATGGCATCAGCTAGGAGGAGGAATTGGATAGAGAGGCTGCTTGTTCATGGAGAGGCCTATTTAGGTAGGGAGGAGGTGGGTAGAGCTACAGCGGATTTCTTCAGAGATTTCATAGGCAGGCGCGACAGAGGCAGGTGGCAGTGGAGGGGTGAGGATGTTCAGTGCATTTCTGAGGCCCAGGTGGAAGGCCTCACGGCCAGCTTCTCAGAGGACGAGGTGAGATGAGCGGTTTGGGGGTTGAATGCGGAGGGATACCCTGGATCGGACAGTTTTTTGGTCTTCTTTTTTAGGGAGTTCTAGTCTTTGGTGGGGACGGATGTGATGCGGATGATGGAGTAGTTTGCGGAAGGAAATAAGGGCTTTGACAAGCTAAACAGGTTTTATATGTTCTTGCTACCTAAGAAGGAAGGTGTAGAGGATATTCAGGATTTCTGTCCAATTGCGCTCTCTAATGCAGTCAACTTTATTGGTGCTAAGGTGCTGGCTAACAAACTCAGAGACATCCTTGGAGACTTGGTTTCCTTTGTGCAGACGTTTGTACCGGGGAGGAGAATTATGGACTGTTTTGTTGTCGCTATGAGGCTTTGGTGGCTTGGAAGAGGGAGAAAAGAAGGCGTTTCTGTGGAAGGTTGATTTCAGTAAGGCTTACGATTTGGTGCAGTGGGATTTGTTGTGGGCGTCTTTACTGAAGAGAGGCTTTCCAACAATGTGGATTGGTTGGATGAAAAGGTGTGTGACGACGACATCCTTCTCGGTTTCGATTAATGGAAATTCGACGAGAGGGTGGGTGCAGCCCAGGAGAGGGGCCAGGCAGGTGATGCGTACTCGAATAGGCTTTATTATTATGGTGATATTAATGTCGAAATGAGTATAGTGAGTTAACCTAAATCAAGTCTACACCAGTTTCACAAAATTTTTAACCTGGCCTACTTGATTTTATCTTGATCACTTTTAGGCCTAGGGTCGATCTGAGGGAGGCGGGGATTAGGAGATTGCGAAGTTCCTACGCCTTAAACGTATATCTTTCTTGCGTTTAGTATGTTTTTGGTTTTCTTGAGTTTTTTAGGTTTTTTTTTCGATAAACTTGTCTTTGAGGCATACCCTCAAATAGGTCCTTGGCTATACGCCAAAATACAACAAATCCTGTCTCGCCACACGCGAGATCGTGTGCCTGCAAATCAATATTTATCTTTTTTGTTTTATACTTTTTTAGTCTTTTTAGTAGCAAGAAGAAAAGACAAATTGAAAGTAAAATAGAATGCAACAAAAGAAATGAAAAAAAATACTTAGCTTAGTATATCTATATCTGTATATATATAGTAGATATAGAATATATATATATATATATATATATTTATATAGATTTTATATAAATAGGGGTGAAAATGGAGATGCGGATGGGATGTAGCACGGTGTTAAGTTGGTTCACGTCTAGCAAGATGCAACCAACAAGACGAAGTGCCGCGTGGAGTGTAGAGCGGATGTGTGTGAGTGTAGGTGGAAGCGCTTGCTTTGCGCGGGTATCGGGGAACAAGGTTCGAAATGCCGATTTCGACGCCGTGCCGATAAAATTGCTAGTGTGCATTTCGTGGGCATGCGAGGGCATGCTGGAGAAATGCCCGTTTTTCGATGGTAGATTTCGATGATTTCGATGGCTCGAAAAAATGCCATTTTGGAGGCACGCCGACAAAAATGGTAGAAGTGGTCAAAATGATATTAGTTTCAAGAAAATCAAATGTTGATTATGTAACAATAAGAGTTACATCATAATATTCATATACAACATGACCATACAATGTTAAAATTCAATAACGAGATGAAATATTCTTGCCATGTTAAGAATACAGAAAATTTAATAATAGAGGAATACAGAGAATTTAAGAATCAAAGAATTTAAGAATGAAAGAATCAAAGTGTATAGTTTCAAAGTAAAAGTTAAAACTGTAATTTCTTGATGTATGATGTATCGGAAGTCAGGACTTAGAACTTGAAAGATAGATTTCACCAGAACCAAGAGTGTCTTGCTGGATGCATATCTTTATCATGGGTACTATCACCACTTGATTGATACCATTGTTGACTATTGTGTCGATGAATACTTTGAATGCATTCACAGTAATCCTTCCAAGACATATACGAATACATTGTCTGGTAATCCATTATGTGTTGTTTGTATTCATGTTCATTCATACTAACAAAAATCCCAAGACGGGAAAAGTTACTATCTGTGTATGGTCTGTCATGCTGCCCACGTGCACGATTAGTTGCACGTGTTTGTGAGAATCCTGTTATTCTGGAATCATCTTGTGATGATTCTGATCTTGGCATTTGAGGGAGAGCTTGGGGTTGGAACTGCTAAGGAAAGTAATTTTTGATCATACCATACTCATATGGGTAAGGATATTCACTCCTAGTCCTAGTCCCAGAAGTGTCCACATTTTCAGACTCAGCGTATGAATATGATGGATAATTATATGAAGGCGGTGGGCTACATCGGCATCGGCATTTCTTAACAAGGTGGGCTGCATCGGCATCGGCACAAGCATACGCCCTTGGTGGGAGTCCCTATATGTTAAGCATCCTATGGCATCGGTAGTGCTTGCTGACCCTATGGATATCTGCACAAGCACACAGCATCTCTTAACAAGGTGGGGCCCCCACTACACCCAAATCAAATAGCCCTCCCGCCTCCCTCGCCCTCCCTCCCCACCCTCTATGTTCGCGGGGCCCACCGACCCTGCGGCTCCACCACCACTACCACCTTCCTCCCATGTCCTCCCCCTCCATCCCTCCTCCCTGCCCCCACCTTCAGCTCTTCCTCTCCTCCTCCCCCAACCCCTTCCGCTTCCTCCACCTTCTCCTTCGCCCCAAACCCCTCACCCTTAGCTGCGCCGAGCTCCACCTCGACCCTCCCCAGCGCTGTCCCCTCTGCCCCCCTCCTCCTCTCCACCCCGCCTCTACTTCTGCCTCTCTTGCCCCCTCCACGCCCCCGACCACCTCTACCAGTCCCCCTCCTCCCCTCCCCACGCCCTTGCCCTCGACGTGCACCGCGTCGAGCTCTTCTGCTTCGCCTGCCGCGACCAGGTCACGACCCTGACTTCGACTCCGCCGTCCTCGCCTCCTAATACCGGATCGCCTCCATCCCCCTTCCCCCCACACCCCCCAAGAGGAGGCGACTGGTCGAGTTCCGCCCCTGGACCCCCACCCCCAGGGAGCAGCGCCTCGACTGCTGCTCCAGCCCACTGTGGTGCCCTGACACCGTCGCCGTCGAGTCAGGCCGTGGGGTCCTGTGGGGCCTCCGGGGGCTCAACAACCTTGGCAGCACCTGCTTCATGAACTCCGTACTGTAGGCGCTGCTCCACACCCCGCTCCTGAGGAACTACTTCCTCAGCGACCGCCAGAACCCCTGCGTCTGCAGGCCGCAGCAGAGGAAGAAGGCAGGCGGCGAGGGCGACGACAGGAAGGTCGTGTGTCTCGTGTGCGATCTCGACGCGATCTACTCCGCGGTGTTCTCCGGTAGCCGCACGCCCTACAACCCTGCCAAGTTCCTATACAGGTGAGGGGGACGAGGGAGAGTGACCATTTTGCCGGCGGCGGCACGGCGGCATGCCGACCGGTATGGTCGGCATGCCGCTGAAACACTTGTTTTTCGACACTGAAATCATATTGGCATGGCTGTTCTTCAAAATTGGCCTTGTCGTCGGCATTTAAATCAATGTCGGGGAATATCAGCAACTAGTGCGAATATTCCTGCGATACGATGCGTGGTGGAGGGGTGTGTGCACGTGTATGTGGATAGTATATGTGAGGTGTGCATGGGAGAATTTGGGTGTATGGATATGTAAGTATATATGTATATATCTATATAAGTAGCTATAACTATATAGATGTGTGTGTATATATATGTATAGGAATATATATATATATAATTACGTATGCATAAATATTTAAAGGTGAGGGTGTGTGAGTATACCTTTAAATATTTATGCATACGTAATTATATATATATATATATATATATGCGTGTAGGTGTGAGTGTCTGTATCAGGGTGTGTGTGTATGCACTGGAGGGGATGGAGGCAACCGTTTAAGACGTCTGCAGCGTAGAGGCATCGTCTGGAGGCACAAGCATGCGGGCGCACCGGCGAAGGTGAATGCGCATGCGGAGTGGGTTAGCGCAGCGCACATGCTGCGTGGGAGAGGGGGCGGTGACCGGCTGGAGCGGGTGCGGGCGAGGAGAGAGCGACGTAGCCACCGGCTAAGTGAGAAACGAGCCGGTGGCTACAGTGTCGCACAGACCGCGCGCTACAGTGCGCTGCAGTGCGCGCGTGGTTTGGCGACTGGCTGGAGGCGGTTTGGCGCACGACCGGCGCTGTGGAGCCCTCGCACGCGCGGAAAGAAGCCCCGAGCGGTCTGCTTGGGCAAGCGGTGTCCGGTTGGAGGTGCGCGGAGGGTGTGAGCTTCAGAGCTTGGAGCCTTGCATTAATGGCGGAGAAGAAGAGCAACAAAATGAAAAAGGAAAGTAAAATGCAAATAAAAAATGAAGCAAGAAACCACCACGCCCACCTGCTCATGACGGAGCTGGACGGTGGTGGAACTCACAGTGGTGGTCTGAGACCACGGTGAGCTTTCTCTTGCACACAGTGTGCCTCTTCTCAACTTGTGAGAAGAGGAACTGTGTATGGAGGGAGAGGCAAGGAGAGTGGCCAGCGGTGCGTGAGGTGTTGTCTGAGGGTGGTGATGGGTCTGTATGAAGGTGGGATGCCGACCCCTACAGCAAGGGGAGTGCAAGGTCTTTTATAGAGGGAGAGCACGACTCTCCCCATGCTGCTGGCAAGAGGAACGAGGAGAGATGCACACCATGCCCTGCAGCTGCATGGGAGTAAAAAATGAAATGGTGAATTTGCAATGCTACACTCAAGGAAAATGTTAATAATGAAAGTGGATTGGATGGCCATTTATTCTCTTTTCCCCTCTTTATAAATGCATGCAGGTGTATATTTACAAATGCAAGTATAGCTACATAAGATGCATGGGTAATGCTAGGAAATACCACAAGATGACATATTTATTGGTGTATCTTGCTATGCAATCATACCCCCATGCCTATCTTTTGCTAGTCCCTAGCAAAACATTTGTATTGTGTTTAGAAATGATCTTAGGCTGAAGACTTTTTTTCTGAAGCAACATTAATGTGTTGATCCGTTAGATAGTGTGAGAACCAATTGTAGAGAAGACTACCAGTACTTCAAGTCTTACATGATATAGACCATCTCTCGATTAACCTGGACTCTTGATATTTAAACCTTAAGTACGAATTCCAGGACTCAGAGGGTTTTGCCGTACTCGAGAGCTAAGAGCTTATGGTTTGTGCATAGTGAAGGATCAAGATCGACCAGGTGAACATTAAGGCTCAAGTCCAGGGTTTTACAAATTTTTAAGTACAGGTTGGTCCCAGCTTCAACTCATGTCTTCGGATTAATCGTCAAAAAGATGATGGAAAAACTCAACCCCACTTTTATTGTTTTTGTGACTCAGAATTTATGGTAGAACAAGATATTTGTAACTTGCCCTTAAAACTTTTGGGGAGAAGAATTTACAGATATTTGGAGGATATATTGACTTATTTGTAGGATTTTTTTTCTTTTTGGAAACAGGTGTCAGTATATCTCCTACAACTTTATTTGGAAGAGCACACTTATTTGGTGGGTGAGTACTTTTTCGGTGGAAAGGGTTTCTCCTAAACACAAGATCAAAGACTGGGATAAAAAGTTTACCTGCGCGCACAGGTAAGGACTCTATCTTCCCTAATGGACACTATGGTTGAATCTTATGTTTACCTGGTCTTTCTTGGTATGTGTAGTGTGAACCAAGATTACTTAGGCTCTCAAGTAGTGGCAAACCAACGAATCATGTACTGGTGACTCAGGTACAAAAATACGTCCTTAATTAGGAGAGATTTTGATCTATCTTATCAATACTCAAGTGAATTAAGCCAAGCCTGAGCGAATTAAGCTTCTGTGGCCTGGAAAGTCTTCAAAACAACGGTTGAATATCCATAAACACTTATTGTATTTTTGTTTCAGCTTTCGGATCATTGCTAAATTCCTTTTTTTTATTTTTTGAATTTGGCTATGTACCAATTTATAGATGGATATGTATAATGGATGTAGAATCTGCATGATACACATATAATACCCAGATCCTATGGATGCCTATCCATCCCCCATGCCAAATGATGTTATGTCCTCATATGCATGCAGGGTAAAGAAAGGTCCAAGGATTATAGTATGAGAGCTAAGGTGCGAGGTATACAGTAGGGTAGTAGGGTGAGTGGTGAAGTGAAAAGTGAAGAAGTGCGAAGTGAGGTGAAGTGAAATTGTGTAGGCGATAGTGTAGTGTTGCTGGGGTGTCTCCCAACGAGTGCTGAATTTAACGTCCCCAGTTGGACTCGGAATGAGGCACAAAGTCAATTACCCTCCAGTAAGGTAATAGTTTCACCAATGGGGGCAGGATCATGAGTAAGATAGGGTTTTAACCGCTGCCCATTGACCGTAAATTTATGCCCAGATTTGGGAAATGGTCTCGAGACCAAGTTGGGACCAATCCATTTGGACTTCAATTTCCCTTAAAAGAATTTGAGCCGGGCATTGTAAAGCCAAACTTGCTGAGATGGCTCAAATTCCTTCTGCCGAATTTGGCTGTCGTGAAAGGCCTTAGTACGTTGGTTGAAAGTTAAGGCAGAATCATAGGCTTCACGACGGAGCTCTTCCAGCTCATGGAGTTGGAGTTTCCTTTCTCGACCACACAGGTCTGGGTTGAGGTTACATTGGCGAATCGCCCAATAAGAGCGGTGCTCCAGCTCAACGGGTAAATGTCAAGGCTTCTCGTAAATAATTCTATAAGGAAACATACCAAGGGGAGCCTTGAAGGCGGTCCGATACGTCCAAAGTGTGTTAATCAGCTTGTTGGACCAATCCTTATGGTCAAGCCGAACCGTTTTCTGGAGAATTTGCTTGATTTGCCGGTTCGACACCTCAGCCTGGCCGTTCGTTTGAGGATGATACGGAGATGCGATACGATAGTGGACTCCATATTTCCTCAGAAGTGCTCGAAAAGAAGCATGGGTGAAATGACTTCATCGGAGATAATGGCTTGAGTGATCCCAAAGAGTGCAAAAATGTGATTTTTGACAAATCGAGTAGATATGACATGGTTAGCATGGCACGTGGGAATAGCCTCGATCCATTTTGAAACATAATCAACGGGGATGTACTCAAAGTCATTGGAAGAAGGAAAGGGACCCACGAAATCAATTCCCCAAATGTCAAAGATTTCAACAGCTAGGATGGGTTGCAAGGGCATTATGTCACAACGTGACATTGATCCTAACGACTGGCACCTAATGCAACGTTTAGCATAATCATGTGCATCCTGGTGAAAGGAGGGCCAAAAGAAACCGCACTGCAACACCTTGCTTGTAGGTTTCCTTCCAGAGAAATGGCCTCCGCAGGCCTGATCGTGACAGAAGGATAGCACACTAGGGAATTCGCTGTCAGGAATACGTCGGATGATCTGGTCAGCACCTACTCGAAAAAGTAGTAGATTATCTCAGAAATAATATTTTGCTTCTGCGATGAGACGCTTGCGCTAGTTTTTAGGCCAACCACGTGGAAGGTAGCCAGAAGCAAGGTAATTGGCAATGTCGGCATACCAAGGTCCACTTGCCACATTAATTGCCAGTAGGTGCTCATTGGGAAAAACCTTATTAATCGGCAGGGTAAGTCTAATGTGGTCAGGGTCCAGCCTCGAGAGATGATCAACAATAACATTCTGGGCTCCGGCCTTACTGCGGATCTCAAGGTCAAATTCTTGGAGTAAAAGAATCCAATGAATTAGTCTAGGCTTGGCATTCTTTTTGTGCATGAGATGACAAATGGCCGCGTGATCAGTGAAGACAGTAACATGCGAGCCCAGAAGATAAGAGTGGAATTTCTCCATCCCAAAGACGACCGCTTGTAGTTCTTTCTCAGTAGTCGTATAATTACGTTGGGTCTCGTCCAACGTCTTACTGGCGTAGTATACCATGAAGGGATGTCTATCGCGTCTTTGTCCCAGGATGGCTCCGACTGCAAGGTCGGAAGCGTCACACATCAGTTCAAAGTCGAGGGATCAATCAGGTGGCTGGAGAATAAGGGCCTTGGTGACAGCATCGCGTAGTTGCGTGAATGCTCATATACAGTCAGGGCCCATATCAAAGGGAACGTCGGTCGATAGGAGATGAGTTAAAGGTCTAGAAAACTTGGAGAAGTCCTTGATGAATCTCCTATAGAAACCGACGTGTCCTAAGGAGCGGATTTGCCGGATAGAGCAAGGCACAGGTAAATCAGCAATCACATCAAGCTTAGCTCTGTCCACCTCAATGCCCCTATCGGAGGTGATGTGACTGAGAATAATCCCCTCGTGTACCATAAAATGACTTTTCTCCCAAGAAAGCATGAGGTTCACATCAATACATCTCTGAAGGATGCGGGTCAGGTTGGCTAGACAATCATCAAATGAAGGACTGAAAATCGAAAAGTCATCCATGAAGACCTCAAGAAAGTCACCCACCATATCATGAAATTTCGCCAGCATACATTTCTAGAAAGTTGGCGCGTTATAAAGTCTGAATGGCATCCTTCTAAATGCGAAGGTGCCAAAGGGGTAGGTGAAGGTAGTTTTCTCTTGGTCCCAGGGGTCAATAGTCACCTGGTTATATTCAGAAAATCCATTCAGGAAACAGAAAAATTTATTTCTCGCTAACCGCTCAAGGATTTGGTCAATAAAAGGTAACGGAAAATGATCTTTCTTTGTTGCAGCATTTAGTTTCCTATAATTTACACGCTCCTAGATGTAGGAGTGCATGTAGGGATGGATTCGTCCCTGTCATTAACACGGATGGTGAGTCCCGCCTTTTTGGGCACGACATGAATTGGGCTCACCCAAGGATTGTCGCTGATCGGGTAGATTATACCTGCATCTAGCTACTTGATGATTTCCTTTTCAACAACTTCCCACATGTTAGGGTTGAGACGTCGCTGCATCTCGCAGGAAGGTCGAGCCTCCTCCGTCGTATATATATGGTGAGTGCAGCAGGAGGGGCTAATGCCAGTTAAGTTAGATAAGGACCATCCAATGGCTGCCTTGTGTTCCATGATGACCTTCATTAGCTTGTACTCTTGCTCCTTGGTCAGTTTTGAACTAATATTTATGGGGAGCGTTTCATTTGGCCCAAGAAAAGCATATTTGAGCGTGTCAGGCAGCACTTTTAGCTCGGGAGTGGATGGTGAAAGATTTGGCATTTCTTGGGACGAGAGTATCCCAAAAGGATTAGAAGAAAGAAGGGTAGGGGAAAGAAGTTGGTCCTTAAATTGGCCAAGAAGAGGAGAATCTTGGATTGATGGATCCAAGAAAGGAGAGCCCTAGTGATCAACATTTGGGCTCAAGGTCCCAATGTGGAGTCGCATGTCTGCTTGATTTGGCGGGAAAGAAAGGGCAATCCGACCTTCAAGAGGGTGGACCGGAGGTGAGTAGCCCGGATATGATTTAGACCATGAGGTGTGGGAAGTGGAGAGAACCTCGTCAGAAGTCTGGTCATGAGAAGGTACGGGTAAGGGGAGGGATGGGGAAACGTCACAATATATGTCAGTTAGGTGATGGTTTGTGTTAAAGGGCAATCCACAGTAGTCAGAATAGGTCCCTATTAGCCCGATACACTCGCTGACAGCCATGACCTCGTCAGACGTGTCATCCTCGATGTAATCGCAATCAAAATTCTTGGCGACCTTGAAGATGTTCAGCTTGAACTTCTCAGAGCCAACGGCGATCTCAATGCAACCCGACTCATAGTTGATATGGGCGCGGGCTGTGGCCAAGAAAGGTCGACTAAGGATGATCGGACAATCAGAAAGTGAGCTAGGAACTTCCATATCCAAAACAAGAAAGTCAACAGGAAAACAGAGACTGTTGACCCTAACCACCACGTCTTCCACCACACCCTTCGGAATTTTGACAGAACGATCCGCCAACTGCAATGTGATAGGGGTTGGTTTCAGATTTCCTAAGGTAAATTTCTTGAGCATGATGGTTGGTATAAGATTGATGGAAGATTTTAGATCAAGCAAAGCACGGTAAAAATTGTAGCCTTGGATGCTACATGAAATAAGCGGTGTGCCCGGATCTTTCTGCTTCGGTGGTAACTTTGATAGTATAGCATAACTCGTATGAGGCGAGAGAACCATCAAATTCTTTGTTTTCTTTGACTGTCGCCTGGTTGTAGTGTAGTCTTTGAAGAATCGGGCGACAGTTGGTATATGGTTGATAGCTTCCAACAAGGGTACTTTGATCTCAACATCCCTGAATAAATTACATAGGTTATCAAAGGCCAGCGTATACTTTTTCTTGCCTTTTGGCTCCCTAAGTAGAGCCTTAGGGAATGGGACCGATTCTGGCACCCGTTTGGGTGTATCGTCCTCATGAGAATGCGATGCGCATCCCAAATGAGAGGGCGATGAAGATGGGTCAGGATCAGGTTGAGGCGGATTGACGGTTTGCTTACCACTCGTAGTAATCGCGTTGGATGTCACGGGTCCAGTGGGATCATAAGGCGGAGGAGGGTTCACAATAGGGACATAAGGGTGATGTGCTGCTGTGGGATTAACCTGGAATCCCGGTGGAGTGCTCGGAGCTTGTAGAATCTACTGAAGCTGCCCCTGAGAAGGTCGTACCTGTGGTTGCGGACCACGGGGTACAAAATTTCGCGGGTTAAGAATAGGTTGGGTTAGAAGAGTGCCCTGAGATCGAGTTGTCATGCGTAGTTGACTGATCTTAGTATTCTGCTGCGTCAATTGGTGCTGAAGAGAGGTCATGTTTTCTTCATGGTGCTTGGACATTTCCGTTATCATTCGCATCAATTTATCAAGAGGACTTGATGCGTGTTCTGTTTGAGGTGCGCAAGGATCCGACGGCGTATTTGCCATAGAATTATACTGGGCCCTTGGAATGACGGGTGCGGACGGTCGCATTGGTCCACTCGCGGTGTTTTGGCGCTGCGGGTTACTGGACTATGTGAAGTTAGGATGATTTCGCCACCCTGGGTTATAAGTAGCCGAGAATGGGTTGTTCCCCAGGGCAAAAGTCTCTTCTAAGCCAGAAGACGAGTCCGCATGCGTATATGCATCCGAGCACACAGAGGCTTGGTCCTCCGTGTCAAAATACTGGCTTGCAGAAGCCAGGTCCACATTGCTTACCGAATCTCTCGGCGCGATACTCGGTAAGGATGGTCTCACAGGATTCTTGGGAATCAGCTTAATTTTTGAAGGATTAAGGTTGTGACGGAATGGAGTGGAGGTGTTTGCCATAGAGCGGGCGAGGTTGGCAAGAAGCTCATCCAACTTCTTGTGCACGACGGAGACTTCATCCAATTTTTTGCAATTAAGTTAATATCTGTGGATGAATGGGAAGGTTCCATGTCAACTTCGTGAATATTGTGGGGCATGATGGTACGATTAAAGGAGACAATTGAGGCATTGTTCCTTGAGCTTTCACTTATGTTCTCAAATAATTCAAATGCTCCACTCTCGTCTTTATTCATAAAGTTCCATCTGTAGGAAACGTCGGTGATTTGTCGCAAAGTCTTATTTAGCCCATAATAAAAGATTTGGGCTATATGCCACTTTAGAAGACCATGGTGCGGGTACTTCCTTAGGAGGTCATTATACCTCTCCCAAGCTTAATGAAATTGCTCGCCATTTTGTTGCACGAACGAAGTTATAACCTGGCGAAGCTCATTGGTTTGCCCGATTGGGAAAAATTTCTTAAGAAATGCTGTGCGCATCTCTTCCCAAGAATGGATGGTTCTCCCAAGGGTGCGCAACCACTACGACACTGTCCTGCAACGAAAATGGGAACATTTTCATGAGGATAATTGATAACCCGATGTTTCTTTGTTTAACAGTTTCAGCTAATTGAGTTAAGTCTTCCAAATGAAGAAAGGGATCTTCATTTGCAAGACCATGGAAGTGAAAGTTAATTAGGCCAATGACATTAGGTTTTAATTCAAAATCGTCCCCACCCATGGGGACCCGAATTTACCCACTAGTCTCTGTAGCAGCGGGATTTTGATAAGAACTAAGAGACCTGGGTTCCTCCCTTTTAGGTGGTGGGCGATTCATTTCCTCCAATGTTTCCCTTATGGCCTCTATTTGTTCATTATACAGTGCCATTTGGGCTTGGAGGCGGGTTATGGGGTCTACGGCTCCCCCACCACCTGGTGGGATTTGAAGGGGGCGGTTTCCTCCCTTGGGATTTGGGAGTGGGCGTGCAGTCATGTTTGTGGAGGAGGATGACGATTCACCAGTTTCTATCCTTCTAGAATTATCGGACAATTCAAACAATTTAGGATTTTGTAACCTCCTCCCAAACATGCACTACTGCAGGAAGAATTGGGGAGATGAGAAGGGAAAGGGGATGAGAGAAACAATGCCATAAGGATACACTTGATGACAAATCAAAGCAATCAATTTTGTAATCTCTACAATGTGCCCTTAGACTTAAAGATCTAAGTTACCTACTATCACAACTTACGGAACCAAATGAGAGTATCGCAGAACCACCGGTTCAAATTGAAAGGTCGTTTGCCCCAGTCTTGACACCCGATAGCACGTGGGAACCCACACCAGCATGTAAGCGTTACACGTTGGTAAGTAGACCTTCAATTCTTAAGAGGGGTCAAGTTGCTGCCAGTTTTAATTTAGAGGCTTAGGATCAAGTGCTCCAAGAATGTGAAGGGCATTGTATACGGGTAATGCCCAAGTGCGTTGATTTTAAGAGTGTGTTAATCAAGCATGCAACGGAGAAATTTCCCCGAATTGAAGTTTTAGATGGTGAATGACTTTTAGAATTTCAACCTTTATTATGGATTTTAAGATTCCACTGGATTACCAATTCAACCAATCTCCTGGTTTTCAGAAAGTACAAGTTTTCTATGCCCAACAAACCCTTCTTCAATGTGAATTAGTTAATACATGCTAAAAATGTAATGGGCTTTCTTAGATGTAAATTTCTGTGTGGATGCACGAGTCAATTTTAGCTTAATGTTAGAGGGAGCCAACACACTCAATTCAAGTGCTCCCAATCACTAAAATGATAATCACACAAGGCTTAACCACCAAAATGATGAAAATGTTGGGGTTGAAATATTCGGAAATGAATCTAAGGTAGATGTAAAGTCGTGGTGGGGTTGGAATCAACTCAATTCTAAGACTCCCAACAAAAAAAAATGTGATCCCAAAATGCTAACAAATGAGGCAAGGATGGCAATCACTCAATTTTTATCTTGCTTCTAAGAAGACTTCACGCAACAAAAAAGGCAAGAATTAAGATTTTTGGATTTTCGCTATGCAACTTTGCGGGAAATCAAGGGGTAGTGGGGGTGATAGCAAACAATCAACAAGTGGGTTTTAGTCCACTTGCCTCAAGAAACTCCCAAAAATTGTTTTTAGGTTTTTGGAATTTTTAGATTTTTTTCTTCTTTCAAGGTGACAAGATGGCTTAAGTTACTACGAGGAAGACACCTACCTCCTCAGCAACATGGGCGAAGCTCCAATTGCAGCGTCGACGATTTCATGCTCTGGCACGCGCCTTGGATTTGCCCATGTCTCCGACCTCCTCTGCGTGTCTCCTCCTTGCAATAGGTACACCGGCACACAAATAAATAAAACACCTGTGAAGAGAAGGGTGGGAGAAGAGAAAATCAAAGAGAGTCGAAACTTACTTCAAATAGTGCCTCCCTGGCAACGGCACCAGAAAAGCGTGATGCGTACTCGAATAGGCTTTATTAATATGGTGATAATAATGTCGAAATGAGTATAGTGAGTTAGCCTAAATCGAGTCTACACCAGTTTCACAAAATTTTTAACCTGGCCTACTTGATTTTATCTTGATCACTTTTAGGCCAAGGGTCGATCTAAGGGAGGCGGGGATTAAGAGATTGTGAAGTTCCTACGCCTTTCTTAAAACGTATCTCTTCCTTGCATTTATTATGTTTTTGGTTTTCTTGATTTTTTTAGGTTTATTTTTTTCGATAAACTTATTCTTGAGGCACACCCTCAAATCGGTCCTTGGCTATGCACCAAAATACAACGAATCCTGTCTCGCCACATGCGAGACTGTGTGCCTACTAATCAAGATTTATCTTTTCTTTTTTATACTTTTTATCTTTTTAGTAGCAAGAAGAAAAGACAAATTGAAAGCAAAATAGAATGCAACAAAAGAAATGAAAAGAAATATTTAGCTTAGCTTAGCTTAGTGTGTGTGAATGTGTATATATGTATGGGTGAAAATGGAGATGTGGATTGGATGTAGCACGGTGTCAAGTTGGTCCACGTCTAGCAAGATACAACCAACATGACTAAGTGCCACGTGGAATGTAGAGCGGATGTGTGTGAGTGGGTAGAAACGCTTGCTTTGCACGGGTATCGGGAAATATCAGCAATTGGTGCGAATATTCTTGCGATACGATGCGCGGTGGAGGGTTGAGTGCATGGGTATGTGGGTAGTATATGTGAGGTGTGTATAGGAGAATTTGGGTGTGTGGATATATATATATATATATATATATATATATATATATATATATGCGTGTAGGTGTGAGTGTCTGTGAGTGTGTATCAGGGTGTGTGTGTATGCGCTGGAGGGGATGGAGGTAGCCGTTTAAGACGTCTGTAGCGTAGAGGTGTCGTCTGGAGGCACAGGCGCATAGGCGAAGGTGAATGAGCACGGGGAGCGGGTGAGCGCAGCGCACGCGTTGCGCGGGCGGTGATCGGCTGGAGCAGGTGCAGGCGAGGAGAGAGAGCGACGTAGCCACCAGTTAAGTGAGAAACGAGCCGGTTGCTACAGTGTTGCGCAGACCACACGCTACAGTGCACGCGTGGTTTGGTGACCGGCTGGAGGTGGTTTGGCGCACGACCAACGCTGTGGAGCCCCTGCGCGCACGAAAAGAAGCCCCTAGCGGTCTACTTGGGCAAGCGGTGTCTGGCTGGAGGTGCGCGAAGGGCGTGAGCTTCAGAGCTTGGAGCCATGCATTAATGGCGGAGAACAGCAACAAAATGAAAAAGGAAAGAAAAATGCTAATAAAAAAATGAAGAAACCACCACGCCCACTTGCTCACAACAAAGCTGGGCGGTGGTGGAACTCACAGTGGTGGTCTGAGACCATTATGAGCTTTCTCCTGCACACGGTGTGCATCTTCTCAACTTGTGAGAAGAGGAACTATGTATGGAGAGGGAGAGGCAAGGAGAGTGGCCAACGGTGCATGAGGTGTTGTCTGAGGGTGGTGATGGGTCTGTATGAAGGTGGGATGTCGACCCCTACATCAAGGGGAGTGTAAGGTCTTTTATAGAGGGAGTGCACGACTCTCCCCATGCGGCTGGCAGGAGGAGCGGTGAGGAGAGGTGCACACCATGCCCTGCAGCCGCATGGGAATAAAAAATGAAATGGTGAATTTGCAATGCCATACTCAAGGAAAATGTTAATAATGGAAGTGGATTGGATGACTATTTATTCTCACTCTCTTCCCCTATTTATAAATGCATGCAATTGTATATTTATAAATGCAAGTATGGCCATATATAATGCATGGGTAATGCTAGGAAATACCACAAGATGACATATTTATTGGTGTATCTTGCTGTGCAATCTGCAGGGGTGCCCCCTTGCACCTACGCTGTTCGTGCTGGTGGAGAATGCCTTGGCGAGGGTAGCTCGGAAGGTATGTGATACAGGCCTGATCAGAGGCTTCAGAATGGGAGAGGATGAGCAGACGACAATCTTATAGTATGCTGATGATACTTTGCTTTTGGTAGGAGCGGGCTAGGAGGATGAGGATCGCCATGGAGCTATTTGGTGCTACATCAGGGCTGCAGATTAACTGCAACAAATCAACTTTTGTCCCGATGAACATGATGATTGAGGAGGCGGAGGCAGTGGGGAGTGCACTTGGGACAGAGATTGAATCGTTACCATTAGTGTATCTATGTTGTCAGATAGGAGGCTTAGATTGCAAGATTGGCTCCCTTTGCTGGAGAGGATGGAAGGTAAGCTGGCAGGGTGGTTGTTTAGACTTTTGTCTAGAGGAGGGAGATTGGTGCTGGTGAAAGCGGTCTTGACATCTATACCTTCATATTTTCTCTCTGTTTTTAGGATGTCGAGACAGATTGAGATCTCTGGGTTGATGAGAGACTTCTTTTGGTACAACAGGGGGGCGGCAGGGATAGGGGTGAGGCTGGTGGCCTGGGAGGAGGTGTGCAAGCTGGTGCGAGAGGGGGGCCTAGGGGTTAGGGAAGTGGACAAGGTGAATATTAGCCTGTTTACGAAGTGGATTGCCAGACTTGGGGGCTATGAAAAAGGTTTGTTTGGTGACATCATGAGGTGCTATTACGGGCCGTTTGCATCTTGGAGACCCTTGGAGTCTCCTCATTTAGGGGCTTCTTTCTTTCTCAGAGGCCTGATAGAGGTGGCGAAGAAGGTGCGGATGTTCTTCTCCCCCACGTTGGGAGAGGGTGACGTTTTCAGGTTCTGGCTGGATGACTGGCAAGGGGTTGAGTCACCTCTCAGTGCCAGGTACCCTTGGCTCTTTAGGGGAGTGGTGGATCAATCGGCTTTGGTGGTGGACTGTTGGACTGGGGCTTGGTGTTCGATCTTTTGGGGAGGCCTCTCGGATCAAAGGTGTGCAGAGTTCCAGATGTTGTTACGGGAGTTGGAAGGATGGGAACCAGAGGAGGGGAGGAATCCTTTTCCTGGGAAGAGGGAGACTTTTAGGTAGCAGAGGTTTTCCGTAGAGCGAGTTGTATTGTGGCCAGTTCGAACATTGTGCTCATGAGGGACTGCAAATTCCTCTGGGAGGCAGAATGCCCATTGAAGGTGAAAATTTTTGCATGGCTGTTGAGGAGGGGGAGGATCATGACGAAAAAGTGGAGATCAAGATGGGCCCAGATGGGTGATGTGAGCTGTTCCCTTTGTGATGGCACCTCTTCTTCCAATGTCCGTTTGTAGTGCAGGTGTGGCAGAAGTGGGGGATAGATTGGATTGTCTATCGGGATGTGCTTAGCTTCTGGTCTTCTTTTCGCAGGGGAAATGCAAGTGACGGGCTAAACTCATTTAGATCCAAGAGGGATAGAGCTAAGGTTTTGGCTATCTTATGGGGTGTGTGGTTGGGTGGTGGTTTTTAGGGGTGAGAGATCCTATGTTGAGAATTTTTTATACTCTATTCAGTCCCAGGTGGAGTTCTGGAGAGCTAATCTGTAATTTCCGGTGTAATTTTTTTTGATGGAATGAATTGAGTGTGGGTGGTTATTATTTGGATAACCACCCTTTCACTTTTCAAAACCGAAAAAAGCTCCATTACCTATCCAATCCCCTATCCAAAAATTGAAATGGTCCCCCCTACCTGAAGCGGGATTGAACAGGGGCGCACATGTGCAAAGAATAGGGATCAAAGATCGCCGAAAAGACAAATCTCTAAGGTGCGCTATTGCTTTTTCATGGATGTTCAAACTAGACCCACAAGAATATAACATTATTCTATCCCAAAGATCATCTCCACTACGAAAAAGCTTCACCACCCATTTCTTCAGTGTCATTAAATTCCTTAAACAATCGAATCCCCAAACCTCCTTTATTCTTAGGCTTACAAAGTTCTTTCCACAGAATCACTTGTAAACAACACCCTTCATGGTTCGGGCCCTTCTAAAAAGATCATTTCTGCAAGATCTCCAATTTATTTAGGATCTTGTTGGGTGGTTTGAAGATTGACCTTTTAGTAGAACCAAACGTCCACCTCGAGAAAGTAATTTGCCACTAAGAATTCAGCCTCCTCGAAATCTTCTCCACTAGAGGAGTCCAATCTTCAAACTTCTAATGCCTCCCCTTGAGAGGAAGGCCTAAATAAGTAATAGGTAGTTGAGCAATTGGGGAATCTAAGGCACCTGAAGCATTCATGACCTCCTGTTATGCCATATTGAAGGGCACAAAGGTGGATTTTCTTCCATTAATCCTTAGCCCGAATATATCTGCAAAGATTCTCACAGCAGATGCTACATTCTCAGCCTTTGTAACCTCAACTTCAATGAAGAAAGTGGTATCATCCGTGTGGAGAAATTTGGGGGAATATATGATTTTTGTTATTGACAAAAGAGAGGCCCTAACCCTCTTTATATTGAGAGAGGCAAGGGCATGCATGGAAATACAATAAAATATTTACTAAATATAATTATGACCTGAATATGGTAAACACCTAATCAAATATCTAATTTGATTTATTTCCTAACACCCCCGCAAGTTGAGACGTTGGAGATGGCGGAGACTTGGATGCTTAGAGTGGTGGTGATCAAATCTTGTCGATGTGGTGGTCCTTTCTTTATGTCTTCAACCTTGGGTGTCTCTTCTTGTATGCCCTCACAGAGCTAGTCAACGCTTGGTTTCTCTTATGGTGCGATAGAGCTCGTACACTTGACATCTTGAGGTGGTTACGGTCTTCATTGTTCGTCCCACTCATACATATAAGGACCCAAATAGAATAACTCAATATTTTGAGGGTTTACAGACAAGTACCCCAACAATAGAAGACCAAACTTTAAAGAAAACAAAAAATGGACTTAATCATAAAATTACCCTAATTTTTTTCCTTAAATGAAAAAGACTCCTCCAAACCCTTGGTTGAAAATCCCTCTCTGCTCGCGCCATCTTCTTCTCTGTTGAAACAATAGCAGCAAAATCGACAACAACATGGGGAAAGGAGAGGAGCCATCATCGGCTCCCTCTTCTCCTCCTTCTCCCCTTTTTTTCTCTATGGGCGACGGCACAGTAGAGGAGGGCATGGTAGCCTTTGGTGAGTTGGAGGAGATCTAGACCACCTTGGTCCGGTGGCCTCGACCTCCAAGGGGTCGAGAGAGCCCTTCAAACCTTCGATCAAATGATGTTTGAGGGGTTAAAACAAAGATTCAGATCTTTGTCCTCAGGGGCGATGCTCCAGTCTGTTGGGCTTGCCAGCGGTGACTGCGTCGGCTAGACTTGGCCATGGGTCGGGTCAGGTGGGTCATGGCCCGGTCAATCAGGCTAAACTTTCAAAAGCTTTAGTCCAAGCCCTAGTCAGGTCGACCAAGCTTGGCCCAAGCCCTATTTCTGAGGGTTGGGTCAGGCTTAGGTTGACCCATGGGTTAAATAAAAGTACTGTAAAATTTTAAACAGAAACATAGATAATGATACAATACGAATGACCGAAAATATAAACATAGCTATGCTAAAAAAATACCATAAGTGAATGGAATAATAAGAACCAAATCTAATTTAGTTAAGATGTCATAAAAGTCACGAAGGTTCATCATTCACATAAAAAAGAAACTACTGAAGTTTCTAAAGTATTAGTCCTCCATGAAAACACATCCTAGAAAATTTATAAATCACATGGAATTTAGGAAAAATATAAGTAATCTTATGTTATTGTGTTAGCAATTCAATCCCCAATTCCTATTAACAACTTCCAATCCATTATTTCGTACTATGTTAACTATTAAACATATTGCCCCATGTTTCTCAATACTTATACAGGTATACTAAAGGTCCTTATTTTATAATTAAAAAAAAAAGATAAAGGAATAGATAGTGGAAGAGTTGGATGGTGGTTGCTGATCCAATAGATGGTTCTCGTACCTTACGTTAAGTAGATGGTTCATAATTTCATATGATTCATAATTTTAGATGGTTATTGGATGTCTCGTATGGTATTTAGTGAGGGGTGGAGATTTTACGGGAGCGAGACAATGGTTAAATAGATGAAAAATTTGGCATCCAATAGATGGGATTTGAATTGTTGGAGTTTCAAGTTAAGACTCTTGTAGTTCTTGATTTTAAATATTAATCATTTGCGGGTTGAGCCCAGTTGGGTCGGGTCGGGTCATGATAAAAAATCGAAGCCCAAGCACACCTACTTTGCAAGTCGGGTCGATGGGGCCCTTAGCTCGTGGCCAGGTCTAGCATCTGCTAAGGGCTGCTGGAGAGAGTGTGGTTGGTTGGCGATGGGTTGGTGACACACCGCCCAAGATCTGACAACGATTGGTGCAACGTTGGCAATGGTGGGTCTAATTGGCAGCAGCAACAGTAGCTAATAAACAACGGAGGAAGGAGAGGAAGAAGAATAGAAGAGAAGAAGAGAGATGTGAGAGAGGATATAACCTCTCCAGTGGCTCATCGGAGGCCAACGACGCCGTCGAAGGGCCCCCCTTCCCCTCTCTAAGGTTTCTTCTCTTCTTTTCTCTTTCCTACGGATCACATTCGCTCTGATATCATTTGGAGAAATTTGGGGGAATATATGATTTCTATTATTGATAAAAGAGAGGCCGTAGCCTTCTTTATATAGAGAGGGGTAAGGGCATACATGGAAACACAATAAAATATTTACTAAATATAACTATGACCTAAATGTAGTAAACACCTAATCAAATAACTAATTTAATTTATTTCCTAACAATCCGTATATTGTAGAATTGGAGTGAGTAAAGACCCATGATTCTGAAATCTAAAGCTCGATATAATGCCATGATCACAAGCTTTGAATGCCAAGAAAGCCAAGGTATCAACATCAATGTTAAATAGTAGCGGTGCTAAAGGGCAACCTTGCCTCACTCTTTGTGGTTACGTCCAAGACCCGCATAGTCGTCAATTCACCAAAGCATAGAAAGAAGACATGGTCACGCAACTCTTCATCCATTGCACCCATTCCTCTGGATAACCTCTTCTTTTGAGGATTTCCCATAGATAAGAGGTCCATGCCACAAAATCATAAGCTTTTGAAAATCAACTTTCCACAGGAAGCTGATACACCCGACCTTCTCCAAGAAGCAATGATCTCTTCTGCTAACACAAAGGACTCTTGTAAGCATCTCTCCATTACAAATGTGGACTGAACCAGGCTAATAAAAAAAGGCAACACTTGACGCAACCTATTGGTCAGAACCCTAGCAACAATAAGGTAAACTGCATTGGAAAGCGTAATTTTTTTTTGAAAAGCGAAAGGGTGGTTATTTGAGTGATAACCCCCCAAAATCATTCCATTTCAAAAAAATAGATTACATCAAAATTACAGGATAGATCTCCAAAACACCACCTGGGAGGAGATAGCCGAAACAAAATTCTCAACATAAGGCCTCTTCCCCCAAAAAATCACCCCATTCCTCCCCAGCCAAACGCCCCAAAGGATTGCCAAAACCTTCGCCCTCTCCTTTTTGGACCTGAAGGCAAAATCCCCGTTGTAGGCGTTGCCCCTGCGGAAAGATTCCCAGAAGCTACCGGTCTCTTGATGAGCGATCCAGTCATTCCCATCCGCTGCCAGACCTGCGTCGCGAAGGGGCACTGAAAGAGAAGCTGCTGGATATCTTCCTTCGCCCCATCACAAAGGGGGCATGCAAGATCCTCCAAATGAGCCCATCTACCTCTCCACTGCTTCGTCATAATCCTTCCCCTCCTCACCAGTCAAGCAAAAATCCTCACCTTCAAAGGGTAATCCGCCTTTCACATCAGATTGCAGTCTCTCAAGAAATCGACGTCATGGTTGGACATGCCACCCCCCAACTTGCGGAAGACTTTTGCCATAGAGAAGGCTCCTTCTTCCCAATGAAAACCATCCTTGCCCTCCTTTGGTGCCCAACCCTCCAGCTCCTGTAGTAGATGCTGGAGCTCCTTACACCTCTGGTCAGATAGCCCTCTTTGTAAAGTTGGACACCATGTCCTGTCCCAACATCCATCCACCATAGTTGCCAGGTCCACAACACTCCCAACAAGGTGAGGGAATCTCTTCGCAAGGGTTGAGCCGCCCCCTGCTAGTCATCCTGCCAAAAATGGAAAGCATTGCCCTTCCTAAGAGTGGGAAAGGAAATCTCGCACCTTCGCCGTTATCGACGCCAAGCCCCTAAGGAATTGGGAGGCACCTGGAGGGGGGGTCTCCAGAGGCTCCCAAGAGAGTAAAGGGCCATAGCATCGTCGCATAACATCTCCGAAGAGCCCCCGCACCTACCCCACCAATCTCACTATCTACTTGGTCAGGAGGCTGATATTTACTTTGTCTACATCTCTAACCCCCAGACCCCCTTCCTGGAGTGGTCTACAAACCTCCTCCTAAGCTACCAACCTCGCCGCCCCTTTCTCGTCAACCCTGTCGTCAACCCTGCATTGGCCCAGAAGAAGATACTCATCAATCTCGATATCTTCTCTTCAATCTGGCGTGGGAGTCTGAAGACTGAGAGAAAATACGACGAAATGGATGCCAGCATTGCTTTGACAAGGACCAATCTCCTACCTCTAGAGAGGAGTCTAGAGGACCAACTAGCCAATCTTCCTTCCATCCTCTTCAACAGAGGAATCCAATCCTGTACCATGAGGCGTAGATCTGACAATGGGAGGCCCAAATATACCAGGGGTAGAGAACCCACCTTCGTCTCCAAAGCCCCCTCACTCTCTCCACCTCTCTAGTCGACAGGTTGAACGGGACAAAAGTTGATTTTTGGTAGTTGATGTGCAATCTTGACGCTTCGCCAAAAAGTTTCAAAAGGATTCTTATCCTCTTGACCTCCAACTCCGTTCCTTCAATTAGGAATAAAATATCATTAGCATATTGTAGGATCGTCGTTTCCCTATCCTCCCCAACCATGAAACCTCTGACCAGACCCCTGTCACAGGCCCTCTTCGTAGCTCGTGCCAGTGCGTCCGCTGCCAACACAAACAACATAGGTGCAAGGGGGCACCCCTATCTGACCCCCCTCCTTGGTTGCACCCAACCCCCCCTCGGGTTCCCGTTGACTAGGACAGAAAAGGATGATGTCATCACGCACCTCTTCATCCAGTCAATCCACACTGCAGGGAATCCCCTCCTCCTAAAGGAGACCCACACAAAATCCCACTACATAGTCGTAGGCCTTGTTGAAATCAACTTTCCACATGAAGGCCCTCCTCTTCCCCCTCCTCCAAAGGGCTAAAGCCTCCATGGCGGCTACAAACCCATCCAAAATTCCTCTCCCCACAATGAAAGCTGATTGAACGAATGAATCAAATATCCAAGCATGTCCCTAAGTCTATTTGCCAAGACTTTTGCGCTAATAAGGTAAATAGCATTAGAAAGCGTAGTCGGTCGGAAGTCCTGGATCTCCTCCGCCCCTTCCTTCTTGGGAAGCAGAAACAAATAATATCCGTGCCTACTGCATTTCCTTCCACAGCATAGCTCTAGCAACCTCCTGGCACAAGCCAGACACGCAAGATACTGTCCAAACTGAGGCATCGTATCAAGGTGCAAGTAATCATGCGCAATGCAACAAGAGATGATGTCAATAGAAAGGAGTTGTTCCACATCACCAAAAGATGCCCGACCTCCCGACTGATTTGATTTCAACAATATCAGTGTATTGATCACCACAAATTGATTTTTTAATCTGTGCATCAACTAGTTCAAGGTGTGTCTCTTGAAGCAACACCAAATCGGCCTGCCATTCTGTCAAATACCTTCTTAATATGGACCTTTGCACCCTATCACGAAGTTCCTTCACGTTTCATGACAGGACCTTAACCATTGGACTGAGTATGGGCTCCTCTTGCACGACCATCTTTATGTTTAGAAATTCAACCACATGTTGATCAATGTAATCATACTTATTATCAGCCTTAAGCTTGTCCTGTGCCCCAATATTTCACTGTCCGATCAGCTTCCATTTATAACATGAATTAAAAAACACCTGCTTCTTAGGTTGCCAAGGTTTGGATGGCCTTGGTGCTCGACTTCTTGATGAAGTGCATTAAAGAATGCTACTACTAACCTCCCATTTCTCCTGATGTCTTTCTTGTTGCACCACATGAACATACCCAACTGGCTTCTCAATAGCAGAATCACCCAAAACAGGAGAACCACTCACAGGGTTGCCCACAACAAAACCATCACCTGCTGCCACCTCCAGTTTGGATCCTGTATCGCTCACATCGGCTGTAGCCTCACCTGCAATAGGTGCACCATTGCCAATATCGCCCAAGCCCCTGCAGCTCTGGTCGAATAGCATTAAACCTGCTTCTAACTCCGGCAGATCAGGCATTATCCGTGATCGGGATTGCTGGAGCAACTTCGGGCTGCAAAAAATGGCCCCAAAACATATGGGTCCTTGGCGCACCACTTCCTGCAATGATGGGGTAGAGACGCACAACACAGGAGCCAAAACTATTGAGTTTAACTAGAGACTCAAATTAAATGGGTTAAAGTTGGACTCACCGACTCTGAATCCGTTTTTGGATTCGGAGACCACCTGTACAAGGTGATTTGACTGTTCCACATTTTCCTCAACCGATCGTGCCAAATCAGGGGGTGGTGATGGTGCAATATCTTGCCTCATAACTGATGCAAATTGAAAATTTGCACCAACCTTGGCTTTCCAAAAATGCCTGTTTGTTGGAGGTATCACCGGAGAAGCAGCTTCAGTCACCACAGTAGCATAGGACCTTTGTTGGGACACCTCCATGGGTAGCCCATGGAAGCTAATGACCCAAGACGAACCACCTTGCCTCAGAATCACCTTCTCCGGCAGCCTCTGTCCAATCAGCATCTCACCTTCCATCTACACTAAGAGATATCGCCTTCGCAAATGCGCAAGCCTCCACACCTTCGAGCATGCGCAAAAGGTGCACACAACGCTTGTACCACCTCAATCGTACACAAGTGCAACGGAATTCCCCCGAAAATGAAACTTCATCGGTGGCCTCATTGGGGGTCTATCACAGACAGCACCATCATGGACAGATGACCTCCATTTAATGGTAGACCCCCAACACCAGCCTCCAAGAACCTCAGAAGATGGAGATCAAATTTGATTAAGACCAAGCAGGAGAAATCTCTTTGGAGAGAACAAAGCGATTCTGTAGTTGGGGGATCAAAGACTCTTCAACTCCAACATTGATCTCACCTCTGATAAAGCAGCCTCATCGCCAAAAACGTTACCCACCAATGAGGAACTTAGCAAGGAATCAATTATACCTGTTGTTGGCGACCAGGGTGCCTCCATTGATGGAGCATTGAGTGGAGGAGGAGGAGGAGCCCGAGTTGAAATCATCCTATGGGGGCAATTTCTCTTCTGATGGCTGCATCTTTTGCATAAAAGGCACACCACCGGGTCTCTACAATCCTTTGCAATATGTCCATAAGATCGGCACTTGTAGCAGATCACCTCGTGGGAATGGTAGAAAGCTAGTGCTCCCCCATCACCCCCCCTTCCCTCTCTCCCATCACCCCCTCTCCCTCTCTCTCACCATTGCTCCATGTGGGTTGTATTGTTGTGTCTTTTTATTTGCTTGAATTATCTTTACTGAATTCATTTTTTAGTTGTCATTTTTTAAAATGATTTTACATTCTTTATTGCTCTTCATTGCTTTGGTCCTGGTAATTACAAAGTTGTCTAAAACTAGAGATAAAGAGTTGGAAGAAGAGCTAGCAGATAAAGCAAGTAAAGAGAATTTGACGTCAAGTTCTGATACCAGTATAAGTGGGCTTGATAAATAGAAGGTTCATAATTGCATGAATGACATTTCTGGTTCAAACAATATGGCGACTATTGAGAGACAGACACTAAATGATAAAACCATCAAAAGACTGGGCAAGGGCACATGTTCTTGAGTGGAGATGTAGTCTTGAGAAATAGCTTGATGTTTTTGAGTTTGGAAGTTCATTGAAGTGGCAGTGCTACTGACCTTATGTAGCCTTCCTTTTCCCTCTAAACAAAAAACCCATAAGAGGATAATGCTTCTCTTATGGAAAAAAATTGATGTTCAGTTTTTCTTTTGAAAGAATTTGAAATTCAAAGAAAATGAACAGGCATGTTGACAAGGAACATAGGAGAGAAGGGCAATAGGAAAATGGGATCTGTTTCAAAATGGGCATGGATTGATTTTATACAGCATATATGTATGTGTTTGTGTGTGGATATATGCATGTATGCAAGGTATGATTTCATCTTGAGTTAATGCTTGTCCTAATGACAAAGCTTCCACTTGTCAAAGTCATGTGGAATTACCCCAAATTAAAGGCTTTTTGGATGTCTTTGTTGCAAATGTAGAGTACAATTGAACAAATATGCATATTCTTACAATTTCCAATAATTCTACTAGCATTCCTTTATGATATTGTAATTATCTGCTTCTTATCAAAGTTTTCATCAGCAAGATATTGATAGAGGATTCTATCAAGAATATGTCTTGTCACCATATTCTTCGTGAAAACATTTAGTGGATTCTCTACCACTTGTTCTCTCTCTATACTCTATCAAAACAATACCGCCACTCGTGACTCCCAACTGTGGATGTTGCCATTGGCCATGTCCTGCTCCATGCCACATCTTCTTGAAACCATACCTCTGATTGCAAACTCCTATCTTTTCCACTTTTGTCAGTGGCATACATCCCCTCACCATTTCATCACCACTAATATGGCTAAGCAAGAGTGTTTGTGAGTTTCTCTTACTTTTGTAACCATGCTTGAAATGCATTCAGATGGAGGCGCAAAGCCAAACCCCTTGGATCCCTCTTTTTGTTTATTCACAACTCCTGGTGTCACCTTCATGGTTGGAACGGAACACCCCGTCCATGGCATTATGTACTAGGGAAAGAGTTGTATTATGACATGTCAAATTGCACCAATGGGTTTCATTTATTTTTACTTTTGCTTTTGCGGCAGAGAAACTTATGGAGCATCAGAGAAAAGCTGAAAAAGTTTCAGTAGACCTCTAAGTGTTGCATACGCTACCAAAGGCAAGCCAAATAAGCATCCTGGGTCCTGGTCTAGGTGTTTGTTTGCTCTGCATTTTCCTCTTACAGGAAATTTTATTCTCTACTCAATCTGTTTTTGATCCCAGACCTTTACAAAGTTTTCAACTCTGGCAAAGCATAGTGCCAAGTGCCAAAGACCATCACCATATCAGTCAACTCTTTCAGATACATGATATATGAACAGTTTGTCTGAAGGCATGTGCATAAAATTAGTGCTTCTATTGCTATATACAAATCTTCACAGAAATATATTGAGCCAAGCTGGGGCTTGGGATGCATATATTGGATCATAAGCTTGATCTACTGAGCTTTTACTTAATGTGCTCAATGGCTAGTTCTGACTGGAACTAGAGGACGTTACTAAATTACAGTGCTAACTCTCATAGCTGGAAAGCTGAAGATAATTTTTTTGAGTTTGATGCTTGAAATTCTATTTCCTGACATTTATTTATTTTTATTTCTTGTATAAAAGAGATCCTACCCAAAGCAAGGTAGTTTTAGCTTGAGGGTTACATCTTATGGATCTCTGAACAGGTGGAACGCACAAAGTCTAGACCATTGGCATCAGGAGTTTTGACACAGTTTCAAGGTCTGACATTTCTTGGTTTCCAACTTCTGTTGGGTTTGGGGATTCTTCTTCAGCTTAATACTTACAGGTTAGTAGTATTGTGAATTCTTTTATCCATCACCCATTTTGACTCATCATATTGAGTTTAGATCTTTATAGCCTAATAATGGACAAATGTATTTTATTCATGTCTCCATACTTTCTGTATAGGTTATTTGTGGAATATTCATCACAAGAAGAGTCGTTTATGCCTTGCAATAAATAAATACATTTTAGATGCTTCTGCTGCGATGAATCTCATCACTTGTGTGCCTGTAGTCAGGTCCTTGGAGCATCATCATTGCTTTTGGTTTTCTCCTATCCTCTCATGAAGAGAATCACATTCTGGGTAAATGTTTGATTTTATGATGCATCCTCAGATGTTTCAGAAGTCATGCTAAAATTCTTTCATACTGCAGCCCCAGGCATACTTAGGTTTAACCTTTAATTGGGGAGCACTACTAGGGTGGGCTGCCATCAGAGAAAGTGTGGACCCTGCTGTTGTTCTTCCAATGTACATATCTGGTGTGTGCTGGACACTAGTTTATGATACAATATATGCACATCAGGTGGTCCACTTGTGAATTAGTGTCCATTTTCCTAAATTCCCTTCTCAATTGTTGATTCTTTTTTGGTTATGAATAACATTTTTTGACATCAGGATACAGAAGATGACCTGAAAGTAGGTGTCAAGTCCACTGCTCTAAGGTTTGGAAGCCACACAAAGAACTGGATCAGTGGCTTTGGGGGTGCAACTATTGGTTGCCTTCTCATCAGTGGCTTGAATGCTGAGCTTGGTATCCACTGACTATTTTTTATTTATCTTCCTGCACCAAACGTTTATTTTTCTGTGAAACCTAAAAATTTTACCATTTCTTGGGCAGCATGGCCGTATTACGCATTCCTGACTGCTGCATCTGGGCAGTTAGCCTGGCAGATTTGGACAGTTGACTTGTCAGAACGCACAGATTGCAGCAGAAAGTGCGTTTTACCACATAAGTTCACTGCACTGTCTCTGTGTATACCTTCATTGCGTTGTCTCTGTGTGGCTGAGTGGGTTGGTAGTGTGGTGGTGACCAGGAGGGAGGCTAGCTGAATGTGTATCCTTGTCATAGCAACTGCACATTGCATATAGAATCTATGAATTGCAATTTTAGATGTTTTTGTCCAGATTATCTAATGTGAATAATTGATGTTCCATCTCTGTGTATCTTCTCAAAGTTTTCATTCAGTAGAATACCATGTAAAACTGAAGGCGTGTATACACCTGAAGCAATCAGGAGCAGAGTAAAATGCCCACACAAATAGAATCAGAATAGTGGTGTTTTCTAGTATGCTGTGATGGATGTCATATGCAGAACTTTAAATATTGTCTCATAGCTAAGATGTCTTGCTTTGTAGAGCATCAGGCAAGCTTATACTCCGCATTTCCATGAAATTACACATTTGTTCTGTGTGCTTCAAGCAAACACTCGATCTATGAACTTCCCAAGAATAGGTACTATTATTCATCCAACTGATGTAAAAGAAATTATTTGAATTCTCCTACTTTTCATCAAAATAAGTTTCTTTGTTTTCCATTCCCTTTTCCCTTAACTAGGAAATCCTATAGATATGGTTCATTTACATCATACTGATACATAAGAAGCCTTTAACATTTTTATTGGCCTCTCATTGTTCTTCTTTCTTGTCATGAATCCATTTTTATTAGTTTCCTTGGCACTGTACATTTTCTATGTCATCCAAAATAACAATTATTTATTTGAATCTGCTATTTCTAATCCCTGCAGATTTTCTTCAAACAAGTGGTTTGGGGCCCTTGTCTTTGGTGGGGCCTTATTTGGTCGTCTTGCAGCTTGAGAGACTGGAAAATGCTGTTTTTGAGAAGATGAGGTAAAATGACCTTTCTCTTTGGCCTCTTTTCACTGTTTCTAGCTAAAGATGGTACTGTGATTATAGCCATCATACCTTCTAGAATAAGTTATACTACCAGAATTTCTGCTTAACTTCTCAATAAAGACTTACTGCTAACTTCAACGGAGAAGTCAGCTGTTTAGATTGGAATGTTTTGGTCAACGCCGCTGAGAACCTACTGTTCATAGTCCAAGCAAGAGCTATGGGGAACCTTTGCCTCCAGTTAGATCCATCTTGAACTACTTCCATATCAAAAGTTTGTGAAACTTGTGTAAGATAATTATCTATTGATTGAACATTCTGCATATTTTATTAATGAACACTTTTGTGATGGTTAATCTGACATGTTGAATTATTGAATTATAACTTGCAACAATTTGTAATGGTTTACCATGTGCCTCTTGTTTAATTCTAAAAATTGTTCGTTCAAGCAAATAGTCAAATCTTTGAACTGAAGGAAAATCCCTGCACAAGGAAAAATCCCTTTCCGTGGCAATGGTATGAGTGGAGCTCTTTTATCCAAGTGTGGACAGAGGTTGATGGAGATGAGGTAAGGATGAAGTGTCATTTGTTATTCCTTTGCATGGTGTTTGTTTACTAGAATAAGTTGGTTTATCCCTTGTTTCGATTGTTGAATTCTGGAATTAGCTTATTTTGGAATTGATCCCTCCATTTCAGAACCTCAAGGGAGCAATTAGTTTATTCTGCTCAACAATTTCCTATCTCTCAGTTCCTTACGATGACCTCAACACCAAAATCCTATAATTCCCTTGTTCATTGCACCTTTTACCAAGTCCTCTGATTATTTCATTTAGCTAGTTCTACTAATCAAATGCGACAGAGTAAGATAGCAAATGAATGAAAAAAGAATATGGGATCGTTACATGCTTGTTATTAGATTGTAGCCATGCCTCAACATGTACCTAGTTATATTTGTAGAATTCAAATCTTGCCTTGATGTGTTGATATTCTTGATTAGGTTCATGTAGACATAGATATTATGTTTCTTATTTTACGTTTATTTGTAAGGGTGCGTTAATAACCTCTTCTCTGTCTTGTGGTTATTTTGTAATTCACCCTTTTCCTCTCTATATAAAGAGAGGTAGGGCTCTCATAATAAACTAAGGCCTTTCATTTCATCCTATTTGGTATCAGAGTAGCGATCCTAGATCGGTGTTCTAAATACCCCACCCAAATATGCTTCCGACCCCTCCACCCTAACCCTAACCCTAACCTTAGCAGTGCCCTCAATAAAGAGCCCGCTGTCGTCGCCACCTTTCCAAGCACCACCGCTGGCGTCCGGTGGAGAGAAGAGGAGGCGGCGGTGATCTTCTCATCGCTGCTGTTGATCACACGGTAGCAAAAGGGGCGTAATAGGACCCCCTCTCTGATCGACGGCGGCACATAACCTCCCCTCTGATTGGCGGCGACACAACCATCTAAGCACTGTGCTGCTGACTGCTGGGGCCCTGTGCACCTCCTAGTAGGACTTGCGGTGTTGCTGCTCTCCCTGAGCGTCGCCCTGCAGTCCCCTCCACGACAGGAGGCCGTTGCAGGTGAGGAGACCACGTTTGGCGCTCCTGTGTTGACCAGTAGGGGTGTTTCAAGCACTCTCCTCCCTCATCTGATCTCCTTGTGAGATCTCTACAGGAAGAGGTGACCTACTCACGCTAGATCATGCCTTAAGAAGGGTTGCTACGCCACTCAAACTATGCTTCATGGTATGAAAATCTAGTTTCAGATCATGGTTTGGTAATTTCAAGTCTGATTTTTGCTTAAGGTCCTGTTTTCGTCTAGCGAGTGGTAGAGGTAGCAAGATGGCATCTTCAAGTTCTTTTAGTAGCTCCAGTTCGTCCGAAGTCACATTGACACCTTTATGGACATTGGGGGATACAAAAGTCCGTTCTTTGGCCCCATGATTAAGTTAGACAAGACTATTATCCACGGTGGTCCCAGATGTTCTTGATAATCGTTAGGGGTCATGGGAAGGAGCACATTCTGAGTCAGCTTGAGCCCACAGAGAAAATAGGAACCAATGCGACATGGGATCATGATAATGCCATGGTTGTGCCTGGAAATGAACTCGGTGATACCGAGGATTGGCAATGAGATCATGTATTATCCTACAGCCAAGAAGATGTGGGACTCTCTTAGTGAGATATTCCCACGAGAAGAATTCTGCTCGGGCCTTCCAGATCTATCATGAGTTCTTCCCTTTCCATCAGGATGCCAAGACACTGGCCTAGTATTATTCTCAGGTCAATGGGTTATTGGAGCATCATAACTCCTATAGATCTGGTTGTGCATGTTCCTCTTGGTGTGCCTTCAAAAGAGAACTTGCGGTTTCTTTGTTTTTGTCTAGTTTGGGACTAGAATATGCTACTGCATGGGATCAAATATTGACTATGGCCGATTTGCCTACACTCGAGGACACATATAGTCGACTTAGTAGGAATACCGTTATTGTTGCTTCTTCTGAGACTGCAGGTCAAACTACTGCATCGGTTGCTTCTCATGGTACTTTAAGAGGGGCTTCTTGTACCTGTGGCCATGGTCGTGGACGGGGTGTTGGAGTTTGTGGTCCAAAACCTTCATGCACCTATTGTGGTAGGCTGGGTCATAATGAGGCTACGTGCTAGTAGAAGCACGGGAAGCCTGTTACTGCTCACCAGGCGACTAAGGTTGCCACATCTATGGCCAATACAGTGACTAGAGCATAATTTGACGAATTGTTGTAGAAGTTCAGTTAGATGTCTCGGCCAATTCCAGAAACTGCTGCGGTTACCTCCTCAGGTATAATAGATGCATATTCATTATCTGCACTTCGTACAGGAGATTGGTTGGTGGATTAAGGGGCTTCACAACACCGTTGTGGTCTTCTGGTGCCTTCTCAAACTTGACACCTGTCCAGGCAGGACAGTACAGGTCGCTGATGGGAGATTATCTCAGGTGGTTGGAAGGGGGGGTTGCCTCTTTCCTCCACTTTGCAGCTACCAAATGTTCTTTATATGCCAAACTTTCCACTTAGTCTTTTGTTTGTTAGTCGAATTACAAGAGAGTTTAATTGTAGAGTCATTTTTGATGCACGATCTTGTATCTTGCAAGATCGACTCACAAGGAGGATGATTGGTGGAGGATGTGAGAAAGGAGGGGTTTACTGTCTAAGTAGCTCTCCTCTTGCTATTGCTGCTTCTGTGTGTTAGGGGGAGGTTGCCTTGGCCATTGGGTCACTAACCCAGTGGCATCTTCGCTTTAGCCACCTTCTTGTGGAGAGACTTAGGTGTGTTTTACCTCATATTCCCACTAGCACCACCATCACTTATGACGCCTGCTAACTTGGCAAGCACCACCGTGTCAGTTTTCCCATTTCCTTGCATGTTGGGTCGTCTGCTTTATTTGATTTAGTTCATCTGAATGTTTGGGATCCAAGTCGGGTTCTTGTCCAGCTTAGACATCGGTATTTTCTTGTGCTTGTTGATTTTTCTCGTGTTACTTGGTTGTTCTTGTTGAAGAATAAATCTGATGTTGAAACTATTATTGAAAATTTTGTTATGAAAATAAAGACCTAATTTTCTATTACTGTTAAAACATTTCAGTCTAATAATACTTTAGAGTTTCGTACTTCTCGGTTGATGTTTTTCCGCACCAATTGTATTTTGCATTAAACCACTTGTGCTCACACCTCTCAGTAGAATGGTGTTGTTGAGATAAAGCATAGACATCTCCTTGATGTTGCATGCACCTTATTTATTATACAGTGCCTGCTTTGTATTGGGGGGACGCTATCCTTACAATATGTTTTCTCATAAATAGGATACCGAACTCTGCTATTCATGAGCAAATTCCATGGCAAGTTCTGTATCATAGTCCTTCGTTTTCTGTTATCCCTCGTATTTTTGGGTGCGTTGCATTTATCCATGCTTTAAGTCCTGGACGAGACAAGCTGGCACCACGGGCTACCAAATGTATTTTTTTAGGTTATTCTAGAACCCAAAAGGGGTATTAATGCTTTGATCCGACCAATTCCTAACATTTTGTGTTTGTTGAAGTGACGTTTCATGAAGTCATACCTTACTTTTCTACCACTAGTAGTGAGTTGCTTCCTGTTAATGAAGGACCTCCTATGCCTATTCCACCTATTCCATTTGGGTCAATCCTTGTGGATGAGCACTTGACTACTTCTGAGACCACATACTACATTCAAGATGCCCCATCCTCCTTCGCCTCCAGCCTCCTCAATTCAGGTGAGTACACAGTGTTTATACATTGACGCTTTTGTGCCTAGTGATGATACAGGGATAGAGGACGACCTTTTAGATGATGATGTACAGGTTGATAGTGACCTCCCTATTGCTATTCGCAAGGCCCTGAGATCATGTGCCAAGTACCATATAACAGGATATCTACATATAGCTGATCTTGGCACAACATTTTCGAGATTTACTACAGCCCTAGTCTCCACTATAATACCTTCTACTTATCAAGAAGCCATGCTTCATTCATAGTGGCATCGGGCCATGGAGGAGATGTCTGCATTTTAGAGCAGAGGCACATGGGAGCTTACCTTACTTCCACCAGGAGCTAGCCTTGTTGGTTGCAGGTGGGTCTTTGCACTCAAATTTCATTCGGATGGTCGCATTGCCAGATACAAAGCCCGGCTAGTAGTAAAGGGGTTCACCTAGACTTATGAGGTGTACTTCTTTGATACCTTCTCCCCTGTATCTAGGTTATCGACTTTGAGATTCTTGCTATCAGTGGTAGTTTATTATGATTGACAGCTGTATCACCTTGATGTAAAGAATTCTTTTATGTACGGTGACTTGTAGGAAGAGGTGTACATACAACCACCAGGGTATGAGACAGGGGGAGTGTGTATGTAGGTTAAGGAAGGCTATTTATGGACTTAAGCAGAGTCTGCGTGCATGGTTTTAGAAATTGTCTGAAGTAGTGGAAGCTGATGGTTTTCAGAGGTCGTCAGCAGGTCATTCCCTATTTGTTAGAAAATGGGGAAATGGGTTGTTGTTCTCTTGGTCTATGTAGATGACTTAATTTCACAGTTTATGATGCAAAGGGTATAATGCAAATTAAAGAGAGATTGGCCAGTCAGTTTGTGATAAAGGATTTAGGTCCATTGCGGTATTTTCTAGGAATAGAAGTTGCTTGTGGCAAATATGGGATAATTATATCTCAGAGGAAGTATGCATTAGATGTGTTGCAGAAGGGTAGGATGCTTGGGGTAAAATCAGCTAACATACCTATGGATCCAAATGCACATCTTTATGATGTAGAAGCACCTTTGGTGGATAACAGACGATATAGACAGCTTGTGGGGAAGTTGCTTTATCTCACTATCACTAGACCAAACATTGCATTTGCTGTGGGAAGACTTAGTCAGTTCATGGCTAAACCTACAAAGCAGCACTGGGAGGCTGTTATGATGGTTCTGCGTTATATTAAGAAAGCACCATGACTTGGGCTTCTATTCACTTAAAGCACTTCCATGATTGTAGTAGCATACTTTAATGCAGACTACGTTGGGTGTTTGGCAGATAGAAAATCCACCACTGGATTCTGTACTTATGTGGCTCGAAACTTAGTGACATGGAAGAGCAAGAAACAAGCTGCAGTATTTAGGTCGAGTGCAGAATCAGAATATAAAGCGATGGCTTAAAAAACTACGAAACTCATGTGGGTGAAATCATTGCTTGAAGATTGCATGTTTAGATCATTGGCCCTATGGAAATGAGGTGTGACGATGTTGCTGCCACATAAATTGCCAATAACCCAATGTTTTATGAAAGAACCAAATATGCTGAAGTGGATTGTCACTACATCAGGGACTTAATTTAGAAAGGCTTGATATATATCTCTTGTGACTACAGAAGATCAGATGACAAATATTTTTACTAAGTCACTTCCCAAATCTACGTTTGAGTCATGCTGTTCCAAGTTGAATATGATAGATATATATGCTCCAACTTGAGGGGAAGTGTAGACTTAAATATTATGTTTCTTATTTTACATTTATTTATAAGGGTGTGTTAATCATCTTTTATCTGTTTTGGGGTTAGTTTGTAATTTGCTCTTTTCCTATTTCTATATAAGGAGAAAAGGTAGGGTTCTTATAATTAACTGAAGCTTTTCATTTCGTCCTACCGTTGAAATTATTAAATCATACAACAAAATATTTTACCTAGTATTATTACTTTGTTTCTATATGCTAGTCCTTAAACAACAATGAAAATTCCTCCGCAGGAGGTTCAAAGGGTGTTTTTTTTTTTTTTTTTGAAAAGGTTCAAAGGGTGTTTTTTAACCCTCATGAATTAGGATGTAGACCAGACCTAAGAAGGGAATTTAGACTTGACTTGTAGTTCGATTTTGGGTTCATTCTCAAGCACTGAAATTGCTCGTCTAAGATTGTTGTCTTCCAAGAAATGCTCGCCAGGAATGAGCTTGAAACAAAAGCAATTATATAATCATTTTGAAATTCTTGTTCATCATATATTTGATCATAGTAAAGAAATTTAAAAAATCCTTTGTTTCACTAATTCACCTCCTCCCTTGCTGACCTTTGCTTTAACCATTCAACCCTGCATAAGGTTGTCTATCTGAGTCGAACAAGTCAAGGCTTTTTTGGGTTGACTTAGTATTGAGACAAATTTGACTCAGGCTATTGAACTAGGATTGCAAGCTTGCATCAAGCCTGAGCTCGAGCAAATGCTTAATAGAATTCCAGTTTTTTCAGCAGCTTCAAGTATAATTCCTTGAAATACAAGTGGAGTTTGACTACCATATGCAGTAAATATGTCTTGGTTAGCGATTATTTTGAAATCACATATATCTACTCCTATCTAGCCCCTTAACTGACCAGCTTATTTAAAAAGTTATATGTTCTGGGTGGGATTTGAATCCGTGGTAGTTACAATAAGCCAGACTTTATTATTTATGCTTCAACTTACCGTTAGTAAACATAAACATTTGCATACACAATACCCTCGTTGAGCTTAGGTTCAGACTTGGCTCACTAATTTATAAAGTTGGGCTTAAAAATCAATTGGAGTCAAAGTTTTCCTACTAATTTTCCCTCTTCCAATTTAGTCAACCAATGCTCTTTAAAAGGTAGCCCCTTTTGAAGAAGGTACTCTGAGCAGTGACCCCTCGATCGCTATTGATGGGTTGGGCATCCAAATGTAAAACAAGATATTAGCTCCCCGCTTTTGTAGTTTAAGGGGGCCCGATGAATTATAAAGAAAGAATGCGATTATTTCACGTTCACCAATCTGGATAGGAGTCTTCTGCCTGAATAGACTTCCTGCCTCACTCTAAAGAGAGAGGGTCCCTCCTTTTTCAACATTAGCACGAGGCAGATGGCCTTGTGTAGTAGGGTTCCCTCTTCTTCCTTTCAGTGACCTCCATCCAGTCTCTCATTATTAATCGATAACCATATTTCTTTGGCAATAGATTAGTCTCCCTTCCCACTTTTACCCACCTACTCTAATCTCACCACTAGTTTGCTATCCTACGCCGACTAGATCTAGCCATGTAAGCAAGATTCAGGAGTTTCTAGCATAGTCCAATTGTGCTCGGCATTGATCTGAACATTAGTGGCCAATTTTATTTTCTCTATTGAGATTATGTCATGAGCTTAAATAAAGGTGCAAAAAGGTTGGGTTTAACTTGCAATCGGGCCTAATTGAATCCTATTGGACCAGTATAGATTGGGTTAGGATTTTCAATACATGGGCTGAATTGCATTTTGGTTAAATCAGCAAATGGAATTGGATCAAGTTGGTTAAGGAGCAACTTGACCCTTGCATGCTGAAAACTCAGCTAAACTCTCGAACGACATTCAATCTATCTTAACTACCAGGAGATTGAATATGTAACTGCTGCTGCTTTAGATGACCTGGGGTTCTACTTTGATGATGACATGGCTAAACAAGATTTTGTTTAAACTAACCTTGATATAATTTCTAGATTAGTGAACTACAAATTTTTAACTAGTTAATGGCATTTCTTAAAGATTATATCAAGGAATACTAGAGGTGTTGGGGGTCTTTACACTTGAAATAGAATTAGAAACTTGATCCATAGGCATAACATTGATCTCTGCTTACAAGAAACCAAATCAGAGGCGATTCCACCTTTATTTTCAAGTACCTCCTTCTGCCTACAAAGTTGGCATTCAAACTACTTCCTCTCTCAAACTGTGGGGCTGATGCTAGGTTGGAATCTCACTGTCCTTAGTTGCGTAAGGATTAGAGATGAGCTATATGCAATTATCACGACTTTCTTTACGCCTCCCTTGAATTGAGAGTTCTTCGTCATTAATATCTATGGTTCTCCACTGAACACCCATAAGTCAGATTTCCTATGGAAGCTAAATGCTTGGCTTACAGGACCCGACTTATTTATTGGAGACTTCAACATAAATGCAACAGTTACGAAGCCCAATTGCAGATCTTATGAAGCCCCACTATCTTCATACTCCATTCAGTTAAATTCCATCGTGCAACAGTCCAATTGGCATGACATTTGCCTCTAGAACATGCCTGACACCTGGACTGATTACTGAGAAAATCCCAAGTGGGTGCGATTAGATTATGATGAGCTTATTAGAATTTCTCCAGGTATTTCTATATTAGGGCTATCTAGGACTTTCTTGGATCACAACCCTTTGCTTCTTACTCTTGAAAAGGTTCTGCGGAAGCCTGCATAATTCATGCTAGAGAAATTGTCAACCTTCTTTTATGCCCTTAGTTAACAAGAGCTGGAACACAAATTTCTGCTCTGATAACCCTTTTCACCTTTAGGCTAATAAAATCAAGCTACTGAAAATCAACATCAAAACTTGGAAAAAGGAAAGCATTCCCGCCTTATGCAAAGAGAATGAGTGAGTTGAAAAGTAGATGGCTGAACTTGAGAATAACTCAGCTCCAAATGGCTTCCTAACTGATCAATCCAGATCCCGCAGTGGGATTTACTCCAGTCATGCTTGAATACTAAGAGACGAATTACTAATGTGGAAGCAAAGGGCTGATCTCAAGTAGCTTGCTGAAGGTGATAAGAACATGGCCTTCCTACATAAAATGGCATCTTTAAAATACACAAAATTGAGGATCCTAGTGATAAAAAATAGTGAAAACATATCTATTTTAGATTCGGATGAAATGGCTTCTAATAATAGTGAATTTCTTCCAAGATCTGTACTCCAAGCCTACAGCCTCAGCAGGCTTTTCTCAATTACTCTCTTACAAGATTGGCTGCCATCTTTTGCAAACCCTGATAACACGATTGCCCCATTTACTGAAGAAGAAATTAAAAGTGATGTTTTCAAAATGGAAAATGGCAAAGCACCAGGTTTGATGGCATAAACACCGAATTCTTTAAGAAGTCTTAGACTATCATCAAAGGAGACATAACATGTTTCACTACCTCAGAACTGATGACTTCAACCCTCTCAATGAGGACATTCAAAATTATAGATCTATTAGCCTCATCAATGTGTCTCTCAGACTGATATCTAAAACTTTGGCCTTTAGATTTACAAGGGAACTCAGAACAATTATCCCACCTAATTAATGCACCTTTCTACTTGAAAGGTTGGCTGCTAACTGTTTCAGTCACCCAAGAGATCCATAGCACCTAGCACACTTTTAAAACTAAAGGAGTGGTTATTAAAATTGACTTCATCAAAACTTTTGTCACATTAGATTGGAATCTGCTATTTAACGTGCTGGAATCTTTCAAAACCCCCAGGACTCCTATATCCTGGGTAGCTGCAATACTCTAGATATCTGGAATTTCAGTCAAAGTTAATGGTTCCACGTCTGGTTTCTTTAAGAGGAGTAAAATAAGGAGATCCACTTTCTCCACTGCTTTTTATAACGGCTATGAGTTTCTTTGAAGCTATGCTTTCACAGACCAATCTTTTGGAGATGATTAAGGGATTAAAAAACAAAGCACTAAATAGAGACATCACAAATATGCAATTTGCTGATGACCTACTTATATTCCTTCAACCGATACCCTACATTTTAAGGTGCTGCTCAATATCTTCAGTACTTTATTGGTCCTAAAGGTTAGCAACGACAAAACTCAAATATACCCAATGAAAATTGGGAAGGCTATCAACAAAATTAGGAGCGACTTCCGATGGAACGGCATGCCTGCTAGTAACAAATTTCATTGGGTAAAGTGGGAAAATCTTTGCTGTCCCAAAAAATATGATGGTTGGGGAATCATTGATCTCCACAACTTTAATAAAGCTCTATTGACAAAAACTCTCATCAGAATACTAAATTACGAGTGAAGATCATAAGATACTGATACTTCAGAGGATGTCCTATTAATCCTGATTCCAAAACCCCCCAAAGTTGTTCACCATTTTGGAGGGCGTTGATGAACAACAGCGATTACTTTAAACAAATGTGTTGATCAAACCTGGGCAACGGTGAATCTACCTTGGTGTGGCATGACCATCTATTAAATTTCCCCCCATTAAAACCCTTACGCCCAAATTTCTTTCTACTGGCATATAACAAGAAAGCCACAGTAAAGGAGGACAATCACTTTACTCTACATAAACTGGCTCAAAGCATTAAAAAGCAGAGCTGATAACCCATTCCAACAAGAAAAGGAAATGCTGGTGTTTGTCCTCAATACAATTCAATTGACAAATGACGACGACGACAAGTTCTTTCTATTAAACTCTTCAGGTAATCGATTCATAGTAAGGAACATATATCAAACTCTTATTGATTGGTGGACTGCATCCTGTGCTCCGCGAGGGAATTTGGAGTAAATACTTCCTTCCCAGGGAGTTCTTTTTCATACGGATGCTACAAGGTAACAAGCTTCCTACCTTAGATAATTGGAACAAAAAGGGTTTCTCTTTAACAAACTGGTGCATTCTCTGTAAACAAAGTGAATAGAATGTTAATCGTTTAATGATTGCCCATTCACGGTTGAACTGATCGACATTTCTTGGGTAAACAACTGGCGGAATCCATTAATTGCTGAAATCCTACCATCAAATGGCCACTCGATGAAGAACAAAGCCAGCTGCCTAACAAAATCAGCCTTGGCCTCACTTCTCTAGTTTGTCTGGAAGGAATGCTGTGAGGCCACTTTTCAAAACGCTAAACCAACGCCGCCTGACTTAAAATAAAGGCATTACTGATGTTATTTTTCCAGGCTAACTAGTTGCTTGATGATGGAACTGACCCTCCTTTCTCATGACCCTGTGTCACGGGCCTTTCTAACAGGGTGGCATCTCTCCAGATCACAGGTTGTGTTAGCTTGCCAAGTAGATCTCAGCAGTGTTGGGTTTACTCCTCCATCTGGCACTGGATTTGGTGCTAGTTGAATGTAAAATCCTTAGTTCTTTCTTTTGGGGATTTTTATCCTTTTGTTTCCAGGATTTGAATCCCTGTTTTGATGTATCTTGAATAACTAGGGCAGCGGTGCCTCTATCTGTAGGACGTTTTTGGGGAAGATCTTGTGGGTTGCCTCATCAATTTTTCTTGATAAATGACGTTTCTTTTGACTTTGGCTCAAAAAAAAAGAAAAAGAAAAAGAAAAAGGAGCAACTTGACCTGCAACTCGTAGATCCTTGCTACTTAAATTTTTATATTATAAGAATTTTTAAGTAGATATCACTAAAAATATTGTATATTGTGTGCTGGACACTGTGTTCTCAATTTTTATTTAAATGCCTATAGAAAATTTGCATTATTTTTGCTATTGCCATGCAACTAGTGTCTAGTTTAACAAAGTTGAACCCATTAAAAAATTATGTTTCTAACCCTAGAATTATCTTCTTTTTTCCTCCATCCTTCCACCTCCACCTCCTCCATTGCACCACTCGTGTTCGCCATGTTCCTTGGAACACCTTCACATTCTCGATCATCCTCCTGTTCCAAGGCTCCAAGAAGGGCCCATGGAAATGAATCGCCACACCCCCATTGCCTCATCCCTCCCCGCCCTCAGCACCACAACGGCCACGTACCTCATGGCATGTGTGACCTCCCCACCTGAAGTGGAAGGTGCGGAGGTATCCATCCATTGGCGTCCAGAAGGTGCACGTTGGACCTATGGTTGTCAGTGAAGATATTGAGGTGTGGGAGGGGGGAAAGGGAGGTGACGAACTGGGAGGATGGAGGAGGTAGTAGTTGGAGGGGGTGTCCTCGTTAGGTGGAGTGGGGTTGAGGGGAAAAATGGAGGCATTGGCGCATTGAGTGGGTGTGTATGTTTGGTGAAGGGTCTATTGCACTACGTGGGGGATGTCGAGGGAGGAGAGCTAGTGGAGACGGTGGAAGGTCCTGGGATAGGTGGAAGGAGGGGGGATGCAGAGGACGATTCTAGGGATAAAATATAATTTTTATTTATTTATAAGCCTAACACCCTTAGATTTAATGGTACTGGTTAATAGAATGGAGATAGCAAAAGTGACGTAACTTTTTTTATTTTCTAGTGACAATTAAATAAAAATTGAAATAGTGAAAAACACACAATCTATAATATTTATGATATGCAAAAATTCCTATATTACATCTCCCACAATTATGGATCCCATTTGAGCAGAGAAATTAACCATCGCACACGCATCAATCATCCAAATAATGTAGCAGGGTTAGGAGTTCTCATCGTTTGCTCATACCTTGGTGGACATGAAATTACACAATTGATATAAAAAGTTTAATACATGCACAAATGTCATCACAAAATTGATTGTTTTACAAAAATGCCATTCTAATTAGGTAGTAATGAGGGAAATAGTCAACCCTCATAGAAAAAAGCCCAAACGGTGCATAAGCCCATTAACCTAGGCAACCCAACTAGCAAATCCACTTGAGGATTTGGTTGAGCTAAGCCCAAGCAACCCAGCCAGAGATTCACCCAAGGACCTTCATTAGCATGACTTGGCAGACCCCTACCTAAATAGGCATGTAGGACCTAGTTGAAAAAGGTAGGCAAGTCAGCTAGGATTAACCTCGCTAATGGAGGCTCACTTGAGTTCCTCGTCATAATAACATGTTAGGAGTGATTGATTGTCAATCTTGACAGGGCCTATAGGGTTTGTATAGAGGTAGGGGCTAATCATAGAATCCAAGCATAATGTAAAAGAAAGAGTCATACAAACAAATCACAAATAACAAGAGATTGGTAACCTGATTCCATCTCTTCAGGTGTACGTATGAGAAAGGGATTTAACCCTCAAATCCAGTAAGCGAATAAATTACGATAGAGATCTCTTTGCTTTGCTTGTAGTGCAAATATCTCTCTCTATTTTTTTGTGCCCTAGTTTCTTCCTCCTCACCTTTTTTAAGGTGACGTTGGACCCTTATCACTGGCAAGGTCAACTACGAGGAGTTGGCTTCAAGATTCTAGGGCAGCTTGGTTAGCACTTTGTGGGCTATAGGGCATGATATGCTCCCTTTCATATCTCATCTGTCGCCATCAAACCTTCCATATTTGGTCGTTCTAAAGAATATCGACTCACCTGCATTCGAAACTTTCTAAAGAGAGAGAGTAACTTAAATGAATGGATAACCAACCTTCTTTTACCTTAATCACGAGTTAATTGTACTCAATGGTTATTTTTGGTCGGTAACCATTTCCTACATGCCTTATGAGGGAGTAATCGAGTAAATCTTGGGTGTAGGTTCCCTTGTGTATTTCTTACCCCCTATGATCTAGTTGACCCACTTGACGTTACGAGGCATAGGCCCAACAAGTTCTTATACTCTCGATCTGAGGCCCATTAATCTAAGCCAATCTTTAGAAACCCTAGAGAGGCATGCACCCCCCTTCCATTGGGTTGGAGAACTTTCCTTCATTACTTGCCCCCTACTCTTTAGCGTATCTTTGATCGCTAAAGAGTATTATATTTTGGGGTTAGTTTTGTCATTTTGAGTACTTTGACTGAGGCATGTTGGTGCCTCGGGAATATCCTTGCCCCTTAGGCCTAGGTTCACTCATTGCATTAAGGGAATGCTAGAGAATCCATCACATTTGCCTCCTAGATTTCGCTATGCTTTGCGAGGAACGTGTCTAGACATGAGCTTCTTTGACAATCATACCAAGGGTGGTATGTTCAAGGGTTGATGTTCTTAATGGACCATTTGCTCATGGAATACTTCTCAACATCCACTGTGGCCTTTACCTTCAGGAGTTTTGTCACTTATGGAACTAATAATGGAATTGTCTCAACATCCATTTTGGCCTCTCATAATTTTAAATCACCTTGTTCTAGTCTTGGTTTCAGCACCTACCCTTTGCATTACATTCAGGCTCTTCGATTGAGCGTGGTACACCACCATCACACTGTGATGGCTACCTACAAGTGGTGTTTTGCACCCACTTGCGCAATCCTCTACCTTAGTTGTGTACCATTACGATCGATTACTCTTCTTTTGATGATAATTATGTGGTGGCACTTGATTTGAATTTGAATTTGAATTTGAGTAGGTGGTTGAATAAGACATAATTTGACAATTTTGCCAGAAAAGGTTCTTGTCATCTAGTATTCAAGGCACGGGTGGCGATTTGCTCTCCCACGCCCCCAGTTTGTGCTTTCTCCAACTTGCATCTTGCTTCTTTTGCTTTCTTCGCCTCCATTATCCTCTCAAGTGGGAGTTGCCGTATAGAGTTTTTTACCTCATGGGGAGTGGAGAAAGAGTCTATAGCCACCCCATGCCTAGTTTCTTTACCTTCTATTGCTACGTGATAGAGTTTGGCCTAATGCTCCCATTCAACCCCTTTCTCGAGTTTTTTACATTCTTCTCGATCGTTCCTTCTCAGTTAAGTGCTCCCTCCTGGGTCATATTTGCCATGTTTTACTATATTTTTTTGGCAAAAAAACATCATTCCTTGCCTGGGCCTTATACGGCTTGTGACCTTTGCAAAGTGCCCACCATGGTGTTTGGTTAGGTATTTACAACTTTAGGCCGAGACTATTAGATGATAAACTTGCTGGACTGTGTCGCCCTTGTACGAGAAGTTCTTTGCCCAAAGGCAATCTTTTTTTACAAGTGACGCACGATGGAATATAAGATTGGCTCCATTTGGTAAAGGAAATAAATTTATGGAATAAGTAGAAGAATAGGAAAGGGGTGGAATAAATAGTAGAATAAATAAATAAATTTGTTCGGACGTTTTTATGGATTAAAGTTATTCCACAGAGAGAGCGGAATAACTTTATCCTTGGTTAAGTCCACCTAACCTGGTGCAAATGAAGGATGGGTTAAGTGGTGGGTTACATATTTAACTGGTGCAAATCCACTTAACTCGCCAACTAAACACTTAAGGATACGTTGATATGGAATAAGTAGAGATGGATGTTTATTTAGGTGGTGGAATAAATGGAGGGTTAAGGGGTGAGATAAAATAATTGATGTATTGATGTGATGTTAGTGGATATTTATTTAATATTAAAAGTGAGAATAGATGATGTAGTGGATATTTATTTAACATTAAAAGTGATAGTGGAGGATATAGTAGGTATTTGTTTAATAGTATAAGTGAGGGTAAAGATTATTGTGACTTGATTGGAATGATTATAATTAATTATGTAGGAGTTTGTGTTGAAGTGATGAAAAAAAACCTCAACAAAAATCCCGTGGTGAGAAAAAACTTCGCTAACCTCATGTCCAAACAGGGCCTAAATGCTCTCCCCCTCGACTTGAGTGACGACAACCTAAGTGAGGTAGAGGCCATCCACTCTTTCTTGGCATTAGGCTTTGTTTGGTGGTGAGGTTTGGAAGTTATTAGGGTTTTTTCAACCACTTCAACACAAACTACCACGTAATTACTTCCAATCATTTTAATTAAATTACAATAACTTTTACTTTTATTTTTTTACTATTCAACAAATACACACTAATATTTTCTACTTTCACTTATATTATTAAATAAGTATTTGCTAGTATCACATCATTACACTAATCATTTTATCCCTTCACTTAACCCTCTCCTTATTTCACGACCTAAACAAACATCCATCGCTATTTAATCCATTTTAATCTATCCCTACAATATTTCATCCCTTCTTTCATACGGGTCCTTAGGGCATGTTTGTTTCCAAAAATTATCTTTGCCATCCCTTGTTTGAGTCTTTTAATCCCAAGATTAGGTCATCTTGGGATTGGGCCTATAATCCAAGGATAGGACAATTCCAAGAGGGCATGGGATTATCTCAATATTGGATTTCAACTTGCTACCCCCACTCAAATGCAAAAACAATCCCTCCCAACAAACACATTTATACTCCCCAATCCCTTTATTTGATCCACTGACTAACCAAATAGGATTTATCCTCTATCTTAGATTTATAACACAATCTCATCTCCGACAAAATCTATCCCTCAGAAATAATTCCAAACCAGTAAACAATATCTTAGTGAGCCCAAATTGTCCTATTGCTTGTTTCTTTTGCCCTAATAATTTTACTTAGCCTCCTTCTTGATTGCGTCTTTCATAACATGGTGCCCTTAACCTTGTAGGAACCACCTACTAGATTGGCAATCTTTGTTCATGTATAACTATTAGGTTTATGTAGCTTCTCATCATGTCGGAGAGAAACCCAACTTCAAATCCAGAAGGAGGTGAATGATTAGCCCATAGTTGTGGGTTATTTAAGTACTTAAGTGCCTACACATTAGGTTAATTCTAACATTTATTTAGTATAAATTAGGATGTAAATAGATTAATTCATAGTTTTAATCTAATTACATAATCCATACATTGCATTCATATCTTAAGTGTATTTAGAATTAGCTTAGAATAGCATTCATCTAATTAGATAACCAATTAGGTATATTGTTTTTATTAACATAGAAGTTGAGGGTCTATACATAAATAACCCTAATATTTTAATAATATTTGCTTTATTCGTCTTCTTTCAGAACGGCTGGCTGCCGCTCCAACGCCCGGCTGCTGCAGTGATGAAGCCATTCAAGGGGGAGCGGATGTGGTGGATCTGGTCGGCGGCTGATTTCAAAATTGTTCAAGACACTATAAAAGGAGCACGGAAGCTGCCGGCTGCAGCAGGCCTCCGCCACCGACTCACCACTGTGCAGAGAGATCCTCTCTCTTCCATCCACACTGCCGGCCTCTACCGTGGCGGCGAGTCTCCACCACCGTGGGCGTGTGGTGTGACAGGCCACACCGCCATCCGCAGCTCGCCCGCATTACCGTGAGCACATCAGCGTGCATCTTCCTCGCCGTCGTCGCAGACCACCACGCAAGCTACTGATCAGCCACCCTCTTAGTAACTTAAGACGTCTGGGAAATTTCCCAGACGTCTGAAGTTACCCGCTCACCTCCACTTCCTCAGCCTGCACTCTGCAAACCACCGCGCAAGCGCCCCCTCTGCAGCTTCCACCGCTCACCGGCTGCTGACCTGCGCACGCCTGCAGATCAGCCCGCGCTCTCCTCCAACGCCTGCAGACCAGCCTGCAGCATCCTCCAACAGCCGCCTGCAGCTTCCACCGCGCAAGCGCCCCCTCTGCAGCTACCACCGCCACGCCTCCGCGCGCCAGCGCCCTCCGCAGACCCTTCGCAGCCACGCCTCCGCGCGCCAGCGCCCTCCGCAGACCCTCCGCGTGCCCACGCACAGCCATCTGCAAACCACCGCGCAAGCGCCCCCTCTGCAGCTACCACCGCCACGCCTCCGCGCGCCAGTGCCCTCCGCAGACCCTCCGCGCGCCCACGCACAGCCACCTGCAGAATCGCCAGCAACCGACCTCTGCAGCTACCACCGCAGCCACGCCTCCGCGCGCCAGCGCCCGCCTGCAGACCACCGCAGCCACGCCTCCGCGCGCCAGCGCCTTCCGCAGACCCTCCGCGCGCCCACGCACAACTGCCTGCAGCACCTCCGCCGGAGCTCGTCCGGCCACCTCCGGCCGCCGCGCGACTCGCCGTCACCACCGATTCGAAGCCCTTGATCCAAGGGACCTCCGCCGAGCTTCCCGCGCCCAGCCATCGGCTCCTCGTCGCGCAAGACAACGGGGAAAAATTCCCCTGTTTTGCTACAGTAAAGCATTGATTAAAATTTACATTTTCTGCCATTGCCAGATTTTATTCATATTCTATTCAGTCTGCATTGCGGAAAATATCCTGTAGTTTATCATAATTGCCATTTCAGCATTATTTCTTGCTTAAACCTTAATCTAAAGGCAATCTTGGCTTGGTTCTTGTCCAAATTGACTCCGAACAAACATTTTTAAGTGGCGCGAATTTTAATACGTTATTGCCTCCCTGTGGAAACGACCCGCTCCTCTGCGAGTGGTTATTTCTTATTAAAAATTGATTAGTCGATTTTTCCACCACATTAAACTACAAACGACTTAAAAGCGAAAGATCGACACGGTCAAATGGCGCCGCTGCCGGGGAGGCAACAGACGCAATAATTTTGCCTAATTTTATCTTCATTATTTGTCAATTGCACAGAGATTTGACCATCTATTATTTTCTTTTCTGTGCGAGAAATTTTGTGCAAGAATCAGCCACTGTGAGAGGCGACCCTTGACGTCGCCAGACGAGAAGTGGACAAGCAATTTTGAAAGGAGGAGAAGGACGAGGACGCGACGGACACCACTGTATTTAATCGCTAATTTAATTAGAATAGAATTAAGACTGAAGACTTAATTTTTCATTACAGTTAGTTTGAAACCCTTGTTCTGGGGCAAATTTTCAGGGGTTTGTTCCCTGATTTTGTTTTGGACCCGTGTTGGGTAATTTTTGGGAGCCTGTTCCCTTTTCTTTAGATTTAGGTTTATTATTTTTATTATTATTATTTCTTTTATTTGCTTGTGCATAAGTAGTTCTAAAAAAAATAGAAAAAGAAAAAAAACGAGCTGCCTGCTAGAAGCTGCCTGCCCTAGGACGAACCATTTAGGTCTGTATGAGCAGCCTCTAGATTTGCTTTTCTGCATTGCGTGCATTTTTGCATCGAAGATCGCTGGAGGCAAGGTACGCATTCTCTTACTTTGCATCCTATTTTTGATCACGCATTGCATTTGGGATTTAATGCAAAGACCACCTAATCTGTACTGAATAAATCTAACAAGTGGTCACATTTTTTTTTAGAAAAAGGACTAATTAAAGGAAGGACATTTTAAAAACCAAGGATTTGATTTTCAAAATTGGCGTGTGATTCAAAGTTCAAAATCTTTGACGGTGTATGCACACTTATTTCACTTGCACCACAGCACGCTTCTAGACACTCCTTAGGTTTGGAAATACTAGGACAAGAGCCCTCCTTTCGTTGGATTCTGAAGTGTTCGGAACTGGAAATCAAAGGTTTTGTAAATCCAAAGAGGGGGATACCCTGTCACGGATTTTTGGGGGTAGTTGAGGAGCACCGCGAAAGCACAGCTTCAAAGGAAGGCTTAGGCCTACTTGCATCCCTCGATCTTCCGTCTTTGGATTTACTTGACCATTTGAGATTTAGGGAAGAACACCTAAGCTCCAACTAGGTCTTTTTAGGCGAGTCGTAGGTCGACAATAGGCGCGTAAATTGATTGAACAAATTGTATTGTCACCTGCAATCTGACTTAAAATCAAAAGCCTAAATTGGGAAAGACCTAAAAGGTCCTTTTTGAATTGTGTCTTGCTTGGGGAATTCTGATTGAAGTGTGAGTTAGAATGGACCACATTGATTTTCATCCTTTCACATCTTGCCCACACCCTCACCCCCACTCTGCATCCTTTGATCCCAGACGCCGAGATGGTCCATTCCTTGATGGACATAATGACAATCATTGGGATCCGTTTTACTCCTATTATAGGAGTATTGGCCTAGTTAAGCCCCAAATTAGTGAGCAGAACTCAGGAGCGGGATTTGCTTTGCCCAATATCCCACATACCAAAGAAATACCCAACCCACCCTCCCTGAAAACTTATAATGGTTGGACAAACACTCCTGGGTACTATAAGCCTGAGCCTGACTTCTCTTATGATAAAAATGACCTCTCCTCTTTGAAGATGGAAATACAGAAAATGCAAAATGAAATGAGTGAATTGTTAGGAGAATCTTTGAGAGCAGGCCAACAAGAAAGAGATGAAATTAGCCACCAAATCTGCCCCATTGACGATGACGTATACCCCTCTACAATAGATGCATCTCCTGTGGGAAAGCTACACTTTAAGTTGAAGGGAAATTCTGGGGAAAATAGCTACTTTTCGAGGATCGATTTTGAAACCTCCCCATTAGATGACACTTCCTTGAGAGATCTACACTTTAGGTGGGAGGAAAATACACATGAAAGTAGCTATGCATTGGATGAGGAAAGGTGGCAACCCGAGGAAGATGATGATAAGGTTGAGTATCCACCTGAATTATATTGGAGTCAAAAGAAGGGAATGATGGTGCCATTGGAAGACCTCGACCCAGATGATAGTATTTTCGTGACATTTGATGAAGTGGGTCAAAGTCAAGTTGTTAATCCTACCCTCCCTTCTGATCATGATATGGAACTCAAACCCACCCTTAGGGAACCTAACCCTAAAGAAATTGACCTATATGAGGAGTCTGATGTAACCAATGTAAATAATTTACCTCAGATAGAGCACCCTAGGGGATCTGCTGATATATTAAATGATTCTAGACCTCGGGTACATGATGAATTGTGTGATGAGGAGGAAGATGAATTATATGAGGAACCTACATTCAAGATTTGGAGTGACACTAAGGGTGATTATGTATTATTTGAAGAGTTAACCCCTGAGGATGTCACAAATTTGACCAAATTAGGTTTCCTTGGCACACCCATTGATGATATTTCTCCTCATGATAAAATGATGGAAAATTTGGAAGCAATTTCTAAGATTTATGTGGATTCACATATAGACTCCGGGGAAGATGTGAGTAAAGAACAAAAACCCGGGGATGACATTAATAGGATAATCCCTAGATCTGTTGCTTCCAACCTGCCTTCATTCACTTCGAAGTCACCCTCTGATTCTCTTATAACTGAAAGCGAAATTGTGACTCCTGATGAAGAGCAGGAAGATCCACGTCATGGTGCAAGGAATGCTAGGGATGAAATTGAGGATTTAGAAAGAGTGTTTGGGATGGACACCAAGCTGATTAAACCCAATCTAGATCTTATGGCCATCCCACAACCTCGTAACTTGGACACCCTAGACGATCCTTGCCTTAGAGAATTGCTCAGTTTTGTTCTGACTAGGGGGCTTAACAGACCAATATTTTCTGTAATGGAGTATCGGGTATGGATTGATGATTTCTTTAGTCAGTCCATTACCCTGGGGGTTTATCTCTATACCATTCCTTCCCCATTCTTTTTGGAGGATCCTTGTCATCCTACCCCTACCCCTTTGGAGGTTATTTTAACTGTTTATCCTTTAGAACCTCTTCTGGTGACCTGGGAAGATTTCATTCCCATTTTAGTTGGGCGAGCATTTGCTATCGGGATTCATCATCAGCTCGCCAACATCCTAGGTTACCTATTTTCTAGGCCAACTTTGCTTTCCTCATTTTTAGGGCCTATTTCTGCAATTCTTGAACCTGATTTGCAGGTTCTTCGGCTATTCAGCCCAGCTTTGACCCAGGTAATATCCTTCTATGCAATGAGGACATTGCAGATTTTAGGCATGGGGGGGTGTACTTGGGGATATACATAGCATAATTGCATACATTTGTACATATAAAAAAAAAAAAAAAAAAGTTTTGAGCTTAACTGGCTAAGTCCTGCATTCTTAAGCAAATCAGAACTCTAGCGTAAACTAAATTAATTCTAGGGTCAAACTTTAGAAGCTAAATAGGCTACTAGCTTTAGACCTTTAAGGTCCTTTGTGGACTTAAAAACTATAGTAGGAGTTAAGTTGCGGACCATTCTTCAAGAGGTTGAGGAAGGGAAGCTAGGGTTTGAGTTAAAAGGTGGGATAGTACCTGGAGTCTTATTCTACCTTTTGGTTTACGGGTCCTTGTAACCCAAGCATCCAAATTTTTCACACTTGGTCTGGTTCTCTTAGTTTTGGCTTAAGAGAGGCTTGAAAACACATTTTGACTGGAAGAGTTCCCGCCGCAGGAGAGGTCGAGTATATACTCACCTTTAGGATGCGATGATAACATATTACCTCCTCGGCGCTTGTCTCTTAGGATATCCATCCTACTGGGGGCATGTAAGCGCATTGCGCGGTTCAGGTACCATGGGCGGCCCTATCTCGAAGTGCCGATTGCCATAGGCCTGAATTCGCTTAAGAAATCCATGGGCGATACTATCTCGAAGTGTCGATTGCCAGGAGTTCTTGGGGTCGTTATGGGCGGTGCTATCTCGAAGCATCGAAAGCCAGGCACCCTTCGAGGTATGGTAATGGGGACAATGAATCCGACACAGGCTGTGTTGATAGTTGATCTGAGGTTAGACTTAGAAGAATCAAACAAAAAAAAAAAAAAAAAAATATATATATATATATATATTAAAAAAAAAAAAATTCCTTTAACTCAAATAACTCGGACCAATGCACAAGCACGGATGCTTTAATCTCAGGGATCAATAAACTTTAGGGTAGAGTCAGAAATCAGGGAAACTTGTGCTGGCAACTCGTCTTTAGCCGACCTAGTCTGTAACTTAGCAACTACTTAGGAACCTTGGGTTTAGAACCTGAACTTAATATGCTTCTGAAGGAAGACTAAGTGAGTTGACTAGTCTACTTAGAGTGCTAGGTTTCGCTTAATTTTGCTAGGGACTAGCAAAAACTAGGCATGGGGGTATTTGATTAGCCCATAGTTGTGGGTTATTTAAGTACTTAAGTGCCTACACATTAGGTTAATTCTAACATTTATTTAGTATAAATTAGGATGTAAATAGATTAATTCATAGTTTTAATCTAATTACATAATCCATACATTGCATTCATATCTTAAGTGTATTTAGAATTAGCTTAGAATAGCATTCATCTAATTAGATAACCAATTAGGTATATTGTTTTTATTAACATAGAAGTTGAGGGTCTATACATAAATAACCCTAATATTTTAATAATATTTGCTTTATTCGTCTTCTTTCAGAACGGCTGGCTGTCGCTCCAACGCCCGGCTGCTGCAGTGATGAAGCCATTCAAGGGGGAGCGGATGTGGTGGATCTGGTCGGCGGCTGATTTCAAAATTGTTCAAGACACTATAAAAGGAGCACGGAAGCTGCCGGCTGCAGCAGGCCTCCGCCACCGACTCACCACTGTGCAGAGAGATCCTCTCTCTTCCATCCACACTGCCGGCCTCTACCGTGGCGGCGAGTCTCCACCACCGTGGGCGTGTGGTGTGACAGGCCACACCGCCATCCGGAGCTCGCCCGCATTACCGTGAGCACATCAGCGTGCATCTTCCTCGCCGTCGTCGCAGACCACCACGCAAGCTACTGATCAGCCACCCTCTCAGTAACTTAAGACGTCTGGGAAATTTCCCAGACGTCTGAAGTTACCCGCTCACCTCCACTTCCTCAGCCTGCACTCTGCAAACCACCGCGCAAGCGCCCCCTCTGCAGCTTCCACCGCTCACCGGCTGCTGACCTGCGCACGCCTGCAGATCAGCCCGCGCTCTCCTCCAACGCCTGCAGACCAGCCTGCAGCATCCTCCAACAGCCGCCTACAGCTTCCACCGCGCAAGCGCCCCCTCTGCAGCTACCACCGCCACGCCTCCGCGCGCCAGCGCCCTCCGCAGACCCTCCGCAGCCACGCCTCCGCGCGCCAGCGCCCTCCGCAGACCCTCCGCGCGCCCACGCACAGCCATCTGCAAACCACCGCGCAAGCGCCCCCTCTGCAGCTACCACCGCCACGCCTCCGCGCGCCAGTGCCCTCCGCAGACCCTCCGCGCGCCCACGCACAGCCACCTGCAGAATCGCCAGCAACCGACCTCTGCAGCTACCACCGCAGCCACGCCTCCGCGCGCCAGCGCCCGCCTGCAGACCACCGCAGCCACGCCTCCGCGCGCCAGCGCCTTCCGCAGACCCTCCGCGCGCCCACGCACAACCGCCTGCAGCACCTCCGCCGGAGCTCGTCCGGCCACCTCCGGCCGCCGCGCGACTCGCCGTCACCACCGATTCGAAGCCCTTGATCCAAGGGACCTCCGCCGAGCTTCCCGCGCCCAGCCATCGGCTCCTCGTCGCGCAAGACAACGGGGAAAAATTCCCCTGTTTTGCTACAGTAAAGCATTGATTAAAATTTACATTTTCTGCCATTGCCAGATTTTATTCATATTCTATTCAGTCTGCATTGCGGAAAATATCCTGTAGTTTATCATAATTGCCATTTCAGCATTATTTCTTGCTTAAACCTTAATCTAAAGGCAATCTTGGCTTGGTTCTTGTCCAAATTGACTCCGAACAAACATTTTTAAGTGGCGCGAATTTTAATACGTTATTGCCTCCCTGTGGAAACGACCCGCTCCTCTGCGAGTGGTTATTTCTTATTAAAAATTGATTAGTCGATTTTTCCACCACATTAAACTACAAACGACTTAAAAGCGAAAGATCGACACGGTCAGTGAACGTCTGGGAAATACCACAAAAAAGGTGAAGAAGTGGACCCGAGAAATGGATGCTAAGCTGATGGCAATATTAACCGACCACCACAAGAGAAGGAGGGTCGTTCACGAAGCACGGATGGGCACAGATTATCGTCAACTTTGATCAGGAAACCCAACTAGGTTTTGATCATAATAAGATTCTACATAGATGGAAGACATTAAAGAAGAATTTTCAAAATTATCACTAACTTCTTAACAAGAGTAGTTGGGGTCTAGACCCCATTACAATGTGCCTCGTTGCTCCTACCCTCGTAGTTTGGGACGAGGTATTGCACTTAACTTCGAAATAGTACTATAGGCTTATTGAATTTATTTCAAATTGTCTTCCGATTCCACTTATGGAAGTTACCTCCAAAGTTCTAAAAACTAAGAGGTGTTCCATTCCCCCACTACGATGACATTAACGTCATAGTTGGTAGGGACAACAACAAGACAGCATGCCATGTCGTCAAACCGTGATTTAGATTCTGATGATGAAGGAACCCACAAACACCGGGGTGAAGGTTTCGTGCTTCCACAAAACCCACATAATGTTGTGGATGCCCCTCTTGAGTATCATCAACAACCATACAACATACCAATGGGTCAATTTGGTATGCCTCAGAATCGTTTCAGTTTTAAGGAATTGTTGTTGTCTGGTGAGGCTCCTTATGCTAGGACGAACTCAACACAACAAAGTCACTCTGGTGAATAGCCATTCGATTTTGCGGCTTACGCTACTGGTTCTACATCAAGTCCCATTGCGAGACAAGCACCCGGTAGGTGAACGAATGATGCATCCCCATTGTCGCAGTCTCCGAGTGTCCATGGGGGGAAAAGAACCTCGGGAGAGGGGTCTTTAAGTAGAGGGAAGAGGAGGAAAGGAGGCACCAGCCACCCCAATGTGCAAATTCTAGAGAATATTGGTGTCATGACTAGATTGCTAGAGTGATTGGTGGAGATTAGATCCCAACCAAGGAAACATGAATCGACCGATGAGATTAGCGAGTGCCTTGCTATGGTTACCGAACGAGTTCCATACATCAGTCCTGGGATACCGTTTCCCTCGCACAACACTTCTCAAGGAGCAAGCACCATGCCATCTTTAGGAATGTTGTTGGTAATGCAGATGCTTTCATGAAGTGGCTTCATGATATCCTCCGTTAGTCTCCTTAGCAGCTGCATGGGTCATTCTAGTTGATGGTAGTGTTTTTGACGGCATCAATTTCATTTCATGTCTTATGTTGTCTTTTTTGTTTGATAGTGAGGAATATGTCACCTTTCTATGTGGGTATTCGTATCGATCATGTTCGGTGTTCTAACTTATGGCTTATAGACTTATGTATCAACATATTTCTAGTAATTTGTATTTGGGGAAGTTTGATAGAAGCTTTCATAAATTTTGAAGTAATTTATGAAATTGCAGGGATGTCATCCTCAGGTTCAAGTCGTACTGATTTAACTACCTCAGAGTCTTCTATTGATGATTCCGAGTACGACACCTACTCAGAGGATGATGACTTAGCGGTGGTGGTTGAAATGATGGTGCCCATTCTAATGATGGCACACTTTGTAGTAGCACAGAGAATCCCACGTAACACAGCTAGTATGTCCGGCCATGAATGGATCCGCGAGATGCTTTATGGCCACTACTCTAGGTGTCACAATGAGTTTCGGATGTATGTACCTTGGGTTTTAGTATGTACCTTGTTTCCTTGCATTCGTTGACCTGTTGAAAAATAGAACAAATATAAGGGACATGAAGAACACGACTGTGGAAGAGCAGCTTGCAATATTCTTATCCATCCTCGCATATGGAGGCTCCAACCGACACCTCATGGAGCGCTTCCAGCATTCTAGAGAGACAGTTAGTCGTTACGTGAATCGAGTGTTGAAGCAAATTCTTAAACTCAGATGACTTCTAATCCAATTACCTACTATTGACTCACCAACACCAAATGAGATTAGAGAGAACACAAAGTACTATCCATACTTTATGGTACGTCGCAAAATTATGGATAAAATCTTTCAATTTCAACCATTCAATAGGGCCTTATGTTCCTGGTTATGTTATTTCGTTTGAAGGATGTTGTTGGGACGATTGATGGTTGTCACATTCGTGCAACTGTTAGGCGCGAGCTTTAGGGAAGATTCTGATCGAGTAAAGGGTGGATTAGTTAGAACATGTTAGCAGCTGTGAACATGGACATGGAGTTTGTCTTTGTTGTCACCAGTTTTGAAGGATCTGCTGCAGATATGAGTATACTGAACTGGGCACTAGACATGGGTAAGTTGTGTGTCCCACAAGGGAGAACGTATCTCGCCGATTTAGGTTTTGCTGACATGGAAAAATTCATTGCTTCATTACGTGGGCTATCGTACCATTTGAATGAATACAGAGGGAGAGTGTATCGAATTGAAAAGGAGATCTACAACCATCGTCATGCTCAACTTTGCAATGTAGTTGAATGGACTTTCGATGCTCTTAAAGCACGATTTAAATTGCTCGACCATCAGCCCTTTTACAGTTTCAAGACTCAATGATGGTTGGCCATGGTTGCATGTATAATACACAACTTCATTTGTTGTTTCGATTAAGATGATGGACTCTTCAATCAATCTTACTTGGAGGAGGAACATGTTGATGACGACAACGACCCTAATGGTGAAGTAGATGACACAGATGTCAGGGCAGGTGAGGTTGTATGAGATGAGATTGCCAGGAGTTTGTGGAGTGATTACAACAGTAGGCGGAGATGACGTTAGTTACTGGCTAGTGCTGAAATTCTCTAATTATGCCATTCTCTGTTAGTTGATGTTCCTACTATTAGTTATGCGTAGATGTCATCCATTACGTTGATGTTAGATGCTTAGTATCAGTGATGCATTTCCATTATGCATTTCCTTCAACTTAGTAATGATATCCGATTGTACCATTTACCATTGTGTTCCTCTTTTGTCTACCTTGTTTGGAGTTGTACAAGCATTTTCGATAGACATATTTGTAACTATTGATCTTTATGAATGTCTTGGGTAATTTTCAGCCATGGCAAGCAGACCGCTTGTTTTTGAACATGGCCACATATGCAGTTGTGGTTTGCTGTGCACTTTAAACATGCAAGAACAAGGATGGAGGGTCATCTGCACTTGTCCTCGAGGCACAGAGGTAAACCCTACATTCATTGCATGCCTTGCGCAACTAGCAATGTATAGTAACTGAGTTTTTCATAAAATGACACACGTAGGGATGTGGTTACATGGAGTATTCCGTCAATTTAAGACCAACTCTCCATGCCATGGGAGCCGAGTACAAATTCATCTCACAGAAGTTGGACGAGGTTGAGGGTAAGTATATTGATGCTCGCCAGGAATTAGCCCACCATCATCAATGGGTCTTAGATTTGCTGGATAAGATTGAGAAGCAATACAAGGAGATAAGGAAGTTAAAGGGCTACAAGTCCGACTCTAGTGGCGGTTCAATAAACGATGAGTACATGAATTACAACCTTAGCGACTAGTCAATGTAGTTGATGTGCAGCATGTTTGCTTGGTTGTTGACTTCCTCATTATATCGCTATGTTACATTTTCTGTGATGGGTACTTCGTTGCTCAATTGTCCATTCAATTCTCTCGCATGTTTAAGTGCTTACGCGTTGTTGGATTCTTGAATTGAAGGTTTCGATCTTGTTAGTGTTATTTGTCGGCGTAAACATTTCCTTGTCTAAACAATTCTATTTAAGATGTGCTCATTATTTTCATTTTCCATTTGTTTGTTGGCAATTATGTTTCGAATGTCACTATTCGCAATTTAGGATGCCACGACGACATTTCTCTTGGTCTGAGGAGGCCGACAACATACTTATTGTGAGAGTGTTCCAGGTGAAGTTGAGGGGTGATTGATTTGGTGGAACTCCGTCAAGGTTAGGATGGAGAGATGTGGCCCAAACTTTTAACTTGGACTTTGCAGTTGACGTACCACTCCACAATGTGATTGTCAGATGGAAAATCCTGAAGTGTCAATTCCTTGTCATCAACAAATGTTACGGAATGATGAATGGACCTTCTGCGATGGCCGCTGCATGCTTGTTCCACCAACAACAAAGGCATGGGAGTTGGTAAGAGTATTAAATTCAATTAAGCTACATTTAACATGTTAGTGCAGAACTTAATTTTTTCTTAAACGTGTCATATTTTTCATAGGTGGGTGACTTGGAGGCACTTTGTATTAGAGGTCACCCATTTCCACAATATCGCATGATGAAGGATCTACTCATGTCTTAAAATGTCTTTTGTTGGCGGATGCCTTAATGTGTATGTCGTATTTGTATAATGATGGTTTTGAATCATCTATGGACTTGGGTTAGAGGGAAAACTATCTTATGGGGTTATGGATTTGTAGTAAGTAGGATTTCAGACTTAACATTGGTGTGAACTACTTGTCATTAGTGTACTTAGTTTATGCATCCTTTCTCTACATTTATTTATATTTATTCATAACTTTATATATGCTTTTATAATATTGCCTCACTAACAAAGTGATTGCAGGTTACATTTGATGGCTATGATGAAAACAACAAAATCGTGTCACACTTGATGGTACTGGTTTGGATGACTAGTGTAAAAGTTAGTGAAACGACCCTTTCTAAGGACCGTCCGGAGCTTTTTCGGAAAGTTAGGGGCATGAACGTAATTTTTGACCCCTTGAGTTCGGGTGTGTGGGACTTACGGGAAGAAGAGAGGATAGTGGGGGAGTTTCCACAATTTTTCCCGCTCTCTTTTTCTTCCCACTCACACACCCATGCACATTTCCCTCTCCCCACCAAAGACCCTAACCCACTCCCTCTACTTATAAAACCCCAAGACCCTCTCCATCTCCACACCACCACCACCACTTCAACCATCTCCATCATGGCTGGTGGCCTCCCTCCCTCGTCTCCCTACAAGCTGTGGGTGGGGAAGGAGGAAAGCTCAAGGCAGAGCTCGGAGGAGTAGGGAGGGGGAGTGTGGATGAGGGAGAGAGGAGCATGGTCGGAGGAGAGCTCGAGGGAGCTTGTACGGGAGAGAGGAGTCGCGGGAGCTCGGAGGAGCTTGTGCGGAAGAGAGGAGCTGTGGTTAGGAACGCGAGCTCAGAGGACCTCTGGAGCAACGTGAGAGAGGAGAGAGCTCGCTTGAGAGAGCTTATACGGGAGGAAGGTGGTGCAGCTGGAGCGTAGTCGTGGGAGCTCGAGAAGGGGCTCGTGGGAGGGAGGACGCAGGATGAGGGTTCTCGACCTCTTGCAGCTGCTGGAGTTGCTGCTGCAGGCATTGCGGGCGGAGCTCTCGAGAAGTAGAACCTTGCAAGGAAGTTTCTGCATATTGGATTTTCCAGTATCAGACATCTGGAGCATCTGCCAAACATCTGGAGCAGCAGCGGACGTCTAGAGCTGAAGCCGGACATTTAAATTTACGTGGAGTGCCGAGGTATGAGTCTTGTACGCTCATGCATGCGCGTATGTGAAGTACGTTAGCGCTGTGTGTTGTCATTTTATACTTACGAATGCATGCACAGGTATAAGCCTTGGAAGGGTGTGTAAGCACGCTCTTCGAGGTGCTTTAGGATGTCTGGATGTCTCCACAATCATCTGGTAGACCTATCAAATGTCCGGATGCACTCACAGACATCTGAAAGACCCCAGGTCGACGGTGAGGAGTTCCAGAAATCCGCCAGCAACGCAGGAACACAAGGTGAATTTTTGACGTCGTTTAAGACGTCTGGGCCTAATCCCAGACATCTAATTTTAGTCAATATGCACATTTTTGGCCCGTTTGGGGCCCAGACGGAGTCGGAATTACGCAAACAAAGTACTGTTGTTTTCCGTTCGAGTTTCTCTACGTATTAGTGTCATTTATATACCCTTTTTGAACTCGTCTGATGTGACTTAGTCACTGGTTTAGGTCTCCAGCCTGTAGCGTGTTCGGGGCCCACGTTGACGACACGATCTGTGGTTCTAGCCCCCATTCCTCCTGTGCTTTCTGGTAGAGTGGTTTACTTTAATGTTAAAATTTAAATAAGTAAAGTGCATGCTTAGAATAATTTGATTGAACTCTAAGATGTGGAATGAACCCTAGGGCAGAAATGTATGAACGTGACTTAAGCTATATTGTTTACATTGATATGCATGTTAAACCCTAATTGCTAGCAAGTGTATAGATACATGATGTGATAATTCTTTCAGTTATTAAAACATGAGCTGCCTGTTATATGAATGAAAATCGGAATGTGAATAACGAGATATGCATGTTGATAAATGAAATGAAATGAATATGAGCATGAACCCTACGGGGAACTAGGAGAAGAACTCCTGTACATGGAAGGAATCTCGTATATAGATGGGAAGTGAGTTGGCTCCTGTGTACATGGTACCAAGGAGAGCGACTATCTTGCGTATGCAGTACCAAGGGGAGCCACTATCTCTTTCGTGTGAAAAGAAAGGTAGCATTTGTGTACATGGTACCGAGGAGAGCTACGACCACCTTAGTGTAGGGGGGAGCCAGCTGCCCCATAGGGCTTGTGGTTAGAATTGGCCACCCTACACCGATTCTTGTTAGGCCAACTGGGCAAATCTAGACAGTCAGGCGAGGGTATGCGGACGGTGAGGGGCGAGACCCCTGTTCTAAGAGGGCAAGGCCCCTGTGCTGTTCAGTGCTGTACTTTTGGGCATACCCGCTAGCAGAAACGATTGATCGCGTGCCAGTGCGGGATAGCTACCCGTGCACTTATCGTGCATACCGTAGTCACCACTACGTTGCGACCATGACCTCGGGGTGGTAGACAGGGTGTAGGACTACCATGGGGGACTTTCTCGGCCAAGAGAGTGCTACGTGTATGGTGGCGACCTTCCTCTATAGTTTTATTATTTCGTCGTAGTATAGTATAGAGAGAGGTGATTATCAGTTTAATACAATTTGTTACTCGGAAAATAAAAGAGTTCCCGAGGTCGAACTCAGGGAGCAAGTTGTATTCTAGGGGTACAAGTTTCTTTTACAAAAATAAAGAAAGAGAGAGAGAATTTGTTGGCTTTTCTTCTTTTCTCTTTGCTTCTCCTCTTCTTCCTTCTCAGATCTTCTGCTCTCTTCCTTTGTTCTTCTTCTTTATCTGCAGTGGTGATGTTCTTCTTCTTCTTTCAGCTGTTTCTGCTCTTCCTTTTTCTTCTGCAGAGCGGTCCTGTTCTTCTTCTTCTTCTTTCTTTCTTCTTTTCCTTTCTTCAGATCTTCTTCTACAGAGTCTTCACTTGGCCTCTCTGTGTTCCTCCTCTACCTCGCCTTCCTTCTCCTTCGTTGCCTTCAGGACGTCGTCTGATTTTCCAATCAGATGACTTAAACCGCCGCTGCTACAGTGCCGCTCGGTGCTCCTCCTTCCTTCAGCCTTCGTCTTCTTCCATGGTTCTTCTTCACCTGTGCCTGCACACTTACACAGCTTGATCAGGGGGCAAAACCTAACTCTACCCTCCCCCGCGTCTCTCTCTCACAGAAGCCACTCTTAGGAAAGCTCTCCCAGAGCTGTCGGGTTGCCGGGTACGGGTCACGCCCGGGTCCAGGCCCACCGGCGTGCGTGGTGGGCGAGGAGTGCAGGTCAGTCTAAGTCGGGTCGGGCCAGGTCCGCGGGGCGTGAGCGCGGACGAGACCGGGTAACCGGGCGGGTGAAGGGGACCTCACCCCGTGTGCTGAGGCAATAAGCCTCCAGCACTTTTTCGCTTTATACCGCTGCGCTCCTTCAGAGCCTTCCGAGGTGGGACTAAATGGCGCACCCCAATTTCGCGCCTGCGCGGCGGAAGCAGCTGGTAATCGCAGCTTTACGCGAGGCCTTCGCGCGAGGGATTCGCCTCAACTGCAGCCTAACGCTTTGCCGAAATGCCCCCGCACAGCCTGGGAGCGTGACCTGGGCGCGGCGCACCTGGGACCGCAGGTCGAAGCTACTTCGCTTCAACAATGGCGGCGACGAGCGCAGGTACCTGCCCACAGAGAAACGGCCTCTCGGCCCAATCAGAAACACGGAGGACCTTCACCGTGGCACGGCGAAGGTGGTCGGGGGGTGTGCAGGCGGCGGGGCGGAGCCTAAGGGCTGCCCTAGGTTGGACTGTGGGTCGGGAGATGGGTTTGTTCGGTGGAGTTGCAGAGGGTGATTTGGGGGAAGTGGAAGGGCGGAGGTTGATCAGGGTGAGGAGGCGGAGGTTTTGCGGTGGTCGGCGAGCCGTGTGGGTTGCTGGAGTGATGGGAGCGGCTCGCCAGAGGATGGCCGGAGGCGGAGAAGGTGAGGGTGATTGGTCGGAATCGAGGGCGACAGTAAATGTTTAAAGTGAGGAAGAGGAAGAGGGGAGGAAGAGGAGGAGTTCTACCTACTTAGCGGGACGAGGAGGGGCCGGAGCGGGCGACAGTCGTATCGACTGTCGCCGGAGAAGAAGATGCCCGGGGGAAGGGGCGGCGGCGAGCAGAGGGCCGGAGAGGCGCCAGCTGGGTGCAGCGTGGCGCGGGAAGAGCGAGGGAAAGAAGTCTCTGCTGCTGGTATTGCGGCAGAGCGAAGAGGAGGAGGAGGAAGAACCGCCGGAGCTGGTGGGCGTCTGCAGGAGTGAGAAGAGAGGAAAGTTGGGGGTTTTCTCCGTCAGATCCGAGCTACTCAGAACGGCGGAGCGACGGGGGTATTTATAGAGGCCGAATCAGAGAGGAAGGCGGTGGGAGACGACGTGTCTCCCTCGCCGGAGGACGCCGGAGATGGAAACCCATACCGTCCGTGCGTTCGCAGGCCGGTATGGTGGGTTGCAGCGACCAGGGGGGTGTTCCTGCGACGGCTGACGACGCAGGGCACCCCCGGTTGTCTTGCCAGACCCTCCCCCTTACCCTGCGCGGCGCCATGCTCCGCGCAAGGTCGCCGGAGCATGGTGCTGGTCAGGTTTTGGCAGGAGGGACCTGAATGCAAAGAACGAAGGAGAGTTAGGGGTAGAAATGCGAGGGTTCAAAAGTTGAGGGCCAAAAAGTAAATATATGAGGACCAAAGTGTAAAGTTGGTTAAGAAGGTTTCTTCTTAGGCTCAAGTTTTTATACATGACTAACTAGGACCTAAGGAATCTGATGGTGAATTTTATTTCTAGATTAAACCTTGTTTGACTGGTCAATTTACGCAAAAGCCCAAATTAAGTTATTAATTGGGTATAGTTCTCAATGTAGGTCAAAATGGGTTCTGAAGGCCAAATTGAAGGTTCTAAACCCTAGAGATTATTTTTCTATGAATTTTAGAGGGTTTATTCTATTTTTACTTTGCCTCGAACCTCGTGAATTGAAGTGGGTTTGCTTTAGGGTTACAGATTATCATTTAGTTCCTTGGAATTGCTGTAGCCCTTATCAGATCATCCCACTTTCCTTCTTATTCGGTTTGTTTGACCTGTGTTTGGACCCTGAATTACCCTGTATGCAGATTATACTGGTAAAATTACATTTTTACCCCTTATGACTTGTTTTCTCCTTAAACTCAGAATTCTCTGAGTTAAGCCTTTCCTTGAGTTATGTAGGAGCTTTTATCCTTTGTATTGGGTCAAAATGAGCTAGTTATGGCTCATGATGAGGTTCTCATCATACCCCCATGCCTAGCTTTTGCTAGTCCCTTAGCAAAAACTTAAGGTTTCAACCCTTGTTCTAGACCATGAAGTTTTTAATAGTTTTAGATAAGTGCTTTTTATTTGAGCATAGATTAGGTTAGAATGCTGACCATAGGCCTAAAAGGTACTCTAGTACCAATCAAGATCCAAATCTGTCTAGCCTTAGCCTCAGTCTTTAGCAAAGGTTTTTAAGGTCCACAAGAACTAACCTAAGGTTTATTGGACTTTGTGGTTAAAGCACCCGTGCTTGAAATGATTTTAGCCCTGGCTCAGTTCGCAGTGCGTTTTGTAAGAGAGAGATAGAAAGTTTTTCTGTTTGGAGAGTTTTCTCTCGCTTTTTCTTTTTAGTTCTAGCCTAGGATTGGCTTTTCAACACGGTCTGTATCAGATTCCTTGCTCCCATCATCAATCCTCAAGGGTTCCTGGCGATCGATGCTTCGAGATAGCACCGCCCATGGCAACCCCCGGAACCCTGGCTATTGAGATTTCGAGATAATCCCATCCATGGTGTTCCGTGGCCGAATCCAGACCCTGGCAATTGACACTTCTAGATAATGCCATCCATGGAATCTGAACCAGCAGAGTGCTTACATGCCCCCAGTAGGATATGTGAATATCCTAAGAGACAAGCACCGAGGAGATGATATTTTGTTACGCATCTTCGAGGGGATTTCCCGCCTCTCCGCGCTGGGAACTCGTCCAAATCAACTTGTGTTGATCGGCCGCTCCTATTCTAGGTGTTCTTTTCAGAATTTTGCGACGCTTCTGCGTGATTTTGATTTTTACGCTTACTGAACCAGGCTGTGTGTGAGGTTAGGGTGCTTAGGTTACTGAGTCCCGTAAACCAAAAAATAGTTAATGAGGCCAAATACTTCCTAAGCCTTAGACCTAATACTTCAGCTTTTCATTTTCCTCAACCTCTTGAGAAATGTCTAGATCTTAATGGGTACTAAGAGTCTATTCAAGAATGCCTAAGGTTTGCGTTCTTACTAATCTCATTATGCACTTTTCAGTTATTTTCTTGAATGAGGTCTAGAACTTAGGTTAATTCCTTAATTCCTTACTAATGACTGTCACCTTTTCTCATAATTTTGTGCTCCTTTTTCATTTTGTTTCTTTTCTCCTTCTCCTTCAGAAAATTTCCTTCTCCTCTTTTCCTTTTATTATTTTTTTTTTTCGAAAAGTTTTTAATTTTTATGGTGTTTTTGGCATATGTGAATTTTTTGTTTGAAACCTTTTCTTACAAGTTTTGCACTTTCATACCCCCCCCCATGCCTAAGATTTGCAATGTCCTCATTGTAACCTAGGGGGTTTTTATTTAACTTAGTTCATTCCTTAAGACAGAAATTTGGATGAGTGAATGGGTCGGGTTGAATTTTTGCGGACGATTTCTAATCCCAGATGCAAGCATCTGAGGTGGGGTCGGCTGTCTACAAGGGTGAACCTTAAGTGCAAAAAGGTGTCAGAAAAAGTTTTGGATTTTTAGGAAAATGACGGGTTGCCTCCCGTTAAGCGCTGAGTTTTACGCCATCGGCTGGGCGCAATAAGCTCAAGGGGAATGGAGGATATAAGATGCTTCAGCCAAATCAGTAGAAGTTACATCAATGAACGGCTTGAGTCTCTGACCGTTCACGATGAAAGGTTCAGAATCGTGGCTGAGTGGATTGATTTCGATTGCTCCATTTCCAAAAACCTGTCGGACCAAATATGGTCCGACCCACTTGGATCTCAGTTTTCCTGGGAAGAGTTTTAGTCGGGCATCAAAGAGTAGGACCTTTTGACCAGGATGAAAGATCTTTCTCGAGATGTGTTTGTCGTGGAAGGCTTTAACCCGCTCCTTGTAGATTTGCGAGTTCTCGTACGCGTCTAGGCGTAATTCATCGATCTCGCTGATTTGGAGTTTTCTGTGGGTCCCAGCCTTGGAAAGATCTAGATTACAGTTCCGTACTGCCCAATAGGCTTTATGCTCCAGTTCTACGGGAAGGTGGCATGCCTTTCCGTACACCAGTCTAAAGGGAGACATGCCCAATTGGGTCTTGTGGGCGGTCCTATAGGCCCACAATGCTTCCGGAAGTCGGGACGACCAGTCCTTCCTGTCAGGTCGAACAGTGACTTGCAGGATTTTCTTGATCTCCCGATTAGACAGCTCAGCTAGACCATTAGTTTGGGGGTGGTAAGGAGTAGAGATTCGGTGAGACACCCCGTATTTGGTCATCAGTGACCTAAACTGAGCATTTGTGAAATGGGTCCCCCCATCAGAGATTATTGCACGAGGAATCCCGAACCTTGATAAAATGTGTTGATGAATGAATTTGAGAACGATTTTGTGATCACAGGTTCGGGTCGGTATGGCTTCGATCCATTTGGACACGTAGTCCACAGCCAACAGAATGTATTCGAAACCATCCGAAACAGGAAAGGGGCCCATAAAATCAATCCCCCAAACATTAAAGATTTCGCATACTAGAATCGGTTGCATAGGCATCATGTCACGATGGCTCATGTTGCCCAAAGTCTGGCAACGACTGCATGCCTTGCAGTGATTGTATGCGTCTTTGAACAGTGTGGGCCAGTAAAAGCCGCACTGGAGGACTTTTGATGCGGTTTTATGCCCGGCGAAATGGCCACCGCATGCCTGGTCATGGCAGAAAGAGAGGATTTTGATGAATTCCCCTTCCGGGACACATCTCCGGATGATCTGATCGGCACCTATGCGGAAGAGGTGCGGGTCTTCCCAAATGTAATATTTGGCATCGGAGCGTAATTTTTCTTTCTTGGCCTTCGGCCAATCGGACGAGATCTGATGAGATGCCAAGTAATTTACTACATTAGCAAACCATGGAAGGCTAGTACCAATAGTCAGCAGGTGCTCATCAGGAAAATGCTCAGTGATGGGTCCGGAAGGGTCAATTATTTCAGAAGGAAGACGGGACAAGTGATCAGCTACCACATTTTGCTTTCCCGCTTTGTCGCGAATCTCAAGGTCAAATTCTTGCAACAGCAAGATCCATCGGATTAATCGAGGTTTCGCGTCCTTCTTTGCAAGGAGATGCCTCACAGCTGTGTGATCCGAGTATATGATGACACGGGAACCCAGAAGGTACGATCTGAACTTTTCTAGGGCAAATACTACAGCTAGCAGCTCTTTCTCAGTAACCGTATAGTTACGCTGAGCCTCATCGAGTGTTTTGCTGGCGTAGTAAATGACCACAGGTTTCTTGTCAATTTTTTGTCCCAAAACCGCTCCTACAGCGAAGTCGGATGCATCGCACATGATCTCAAAGGGTTGAGACCAATCAGGGGACTGTAGGATCAGGGCTTGGGTGACTCGGTCACGCAGGATTTCAAATGCTTGAGTGCATTCCTTGGTGATGTAAACACATTTACACTACTTAAAATGTCTATTTATGCATGTTCTTAAGCATAGGATTGCATTTCATGATATAAATATTGCATTACATGCATCATCTTGCATTTAGAGTAGTTTGAATAAAATGGAGGTTAATTGTCTCCTTTTATGTGCTTGGACAGGGCAAATATTTTATCGGGGCCTCGGATCAAAGATCCAACCGTATGGATATGATCAGGGCGACGATTGGAGTTCAACGACTCCAAGATCGCCCTAATCAGGCATCCGTAGCATCAGATAGAGACCGGGGAACCCTAGAAGATCAAGGGCCAGGATGGTGTAAATCCGCACTTCAGATGGAAAATCCGACCACACGGATGAATTCGGATCGACGATCGCAGCCGAACGACACAAAAATCGAGTCAATCCGACATCCGTGGCACCATCTACAACTTCCAGAAGATGGACGGCCAAGATAGCGCCACGTGGCGCCATCCCAGCCGCCCAATCGGCTGCAGGAGTCCTGTGAAGACCGCGCACCGTCTCCTCTCCGCCGTTGGATCTCGATCCAACTGCTGCGGTCGCTCGCGTTTAAAAACGTCCGCGCGACCATTTCGCCCGCGTAGCGCAGCGGCGACGCAGCTGCGGGCGAAGCGGAGGTCGCGGGTTCGAGCCGCGGTGAGGGGGTCGAAGGCGCGGGCGAGCGGGCGCGCACGAGCGTCGGATGAAGATCCAATGGCCGCGCGCGCCCGATAGCGCCGACGCGCAATTGGACGCTCTGGTGGACGCTCGATCGCACGCGGGCGGGCGCGCTACGCAGCGGGCGCGGACGCGATCTGAGTCGTCCGATCTCGCGATCGGACGGCTGAGAGGACGCGGACGTGCGTATGCGTTACGCGCGCAGGCCAGCCGAGCGGGCGCGCGTGGGCGCGGCGGCGACGGCGGGGCTTTAGCGACGGTTTTATCCGTCACTAAAGACCCCTTATTTATTATTTTGAAGATGTAATGTCCATTTTGCCCCCACTCCTTGCAACTATAAAAGGAGACCCCCTCCATACGAAATTTTCATCCCTTCCTTCTCCGCTCTACCTCTCCAAAGCTCAAGAGAAGCTTGTCCCACACCCGGGATGATTCTCGCGAGATAAAGTCCAAATTTTCGTCCCCCTTCGGAAGTGGATCCCGCGACGAAGACGGCGTGCTGCTTCGTTCCCGTTCTTCTGCTTCGTCCTCCTTCGTCCCGCTTCGTTCTCCTTCGTCCAGGCGTCGTCCCGTCCGGCTCGTCCTCCAAGCGACCGTCGAGGAGGATTTCTCTCTCCCTATTCTTTTTACTGCTTTCTAGTATAGATTTACTGCTTTCTAGAGTAGTCTATTCGTCCTCCGAGCGATCGTCGAGGAGGACATTTCTCCCTCCATTCTTTTAATGCTTTCTAGAGTAATTGTTTTATATTTTCTAGTTGTAACGAATGAACTCTTTTATGATTAATTCCTTGTCTATTCTACATCTCATTTTAATTTCCATGTGTAGTATTCTTTCTCTCTCTCTTACTCCCTCTCTCTCTTTTATTCGTTGTAGATACTTAGATAGTTTAAATTAAATTTCTTCGTGACAAAATAAAAAGAAACGCGAAGTTTTTAAATCAAACGTTCGCCTCCCTGTGTTCGACCCGGAATTCTTATTTCGATATAAATTTTATTTGCTGAACACGAATCCTTCGCTTTCGAACTACAACGACGGGTTTTCCAAAACCAAACACGTTAGCGTAGATTCTCGTTCAACACTTGGAAATTTCGAAAGGAACATCCTTGGAGAGAAGAGTGGTCAGGGGGCGCGCGATTTTTGAAAAATCAGGGATAAATCGTCGATAAAAACCGACATGCCCTAAAAAGGAACGGATGTCCCTGATCGAGCTAGGCATCGGAAGGTGAGAAATCAGATTAACCTTAGCTCGATCCACTTGGATACCTTTCTCCGAAATTGAGTGTCCCAGGACAATTCCCTCAGGCACCATGAAATGGCTCTTTTCCCAGGAAAGAACCAAATTCACATCGATGCACCGCCTGAGTATCTGGACCAAGTGTTGGAGGCAATCGTCGAATGATGCTCCGAAAACTGAAAAGTCATCCATGAAGACTTCCAGATAATCACCTACCATATCTGAGAATATGGCAAGCATGCATCGCTGAAAAGTAGCGGGTGCATTGCAAAGACCGAAAGGAATCCTTCGGAAAGCGTATGTTCCGAGGGGGCAGGTGAACGTGGTCTTTTCTTGGTCCTCAGGATGGATTGCCACCTGGTTATAACCGGAGTACCCGTCAAGAAAGCAGAAGAACCTATTTCCCGCAAGTTTTTCGAGAATTTGATCAATGAAGGGTAGTGGGAAATGATCCTTCTTCGTGGAGGAATTGAGTCGGCGGTAATCTATACAGACTCTCCACGAGTTGGCTAATCGGGTAGGAATGATTTCTCCGGTCTCAGTCGTTATAGTGGTGAGTCCTGCCTTCTTGGGCACGACCTGAATTGGGCTCACCCAACGACTATCGGAGATCGGGTAGATGATTCCGGCATCTGATGAGAACCTCATCATGAGCCATAACTAGGTCATTTTGACCTAATACAAAGGATAAAAGCTCCTACATAACTCAAGGAAAGGCTTAACTCAGAGAATTCTGAGTTTAAGGAGAAAATAAGTCATAAGGGGTAAAAATGCAATTTTACCAGTATAATCTGCATACAGGGTAATTCAGGGTCCAAACATAGGTCAAAGCAACTTAATAAGAATAAAAGTGGGATGAGATGATCTAGAAAGGGCTACAGCAATTCCAAGGAACTAAATGATAATCTGTAACCCTAAAACAACCCACTTCAATTCATGAGGTTCAAGGCAAAGTAAAAATAGAATAAACCCTCTAAAATTCATAGAAAAATAATCTCTAGGGTTTAGAACCTTCAATTTGGCCTTCAGAACCCATTTTGACCTACATTGAGAACCATGCCCAATTAATAACTTAATTTGGGTTTTCGCATAAATTGACCGGTCAAACAAGGTTTAATATAGAAATGAAATTCACCATCAGATTCCTTAGGTCCTAATTAGTCATGTATAAAAACTTGAGCCTAAGAAGAAACCTCCTTGACCAACTTTACACTTTGGTCCTCATATATTTACTTTTTGGCCCTCAACTTTTGAACCCTCGCATTTTGGCCCCTAACTCTCCTTCGTTCTTTGCGTTCAGGTCCCCCCTGCAAAACCTGCCAGCACCATGCTCCGGCCACCTTGCGCGGAGCATGGCGCCGCGCAGGGTGAGGGGGAGAGCCTGGCAAGTAAACCGGGGGTGCCCTGCGTCGTCAGCCGTCGCAGGGACACCCCCTGGTCACTGTAACCCGCCATACCGGCCGTGCGAACGCACGGACGGTATGGGTTTCCATCTCCGGCGTCCTCCGGCGAGGGAGACACGTCGTCTCCCTCCGCCTTCCTCCCTGATTCGGTCCCTATAAATACCCCCGTCGCTCCACCGTTCTTCCCAGCTCGGATCTGATGGAGAAAACCCCCAACTTTCCTCTCCTCTCACTCCGGCAGACGCCCACCAGCTCCGACGGTTCCTCCTCCTCCTCCTCTTCGCTTTGCCGCAATACCAGCAGCAGAGACTTCTTCCCCTGCTCTTCCCGCGCCACGCCGCACCCAGCTGGCGCATCTCCGGCCCTCTGCTCGCCGCCGCCCCTTTCCCTGGGCATCTTCTTCTCCGGCGACAGTCGATACGACTGTCGCCCTGCCCCGGCCCCTTTCGTCTCCGTAGCCAGGTCAGAACTCCTCCCCATCTCCCCCTCTTTCTTTTCCTCACTGTCTTTTATTTGATTAAACCCTCGACCGCTCCTGTCCACCGTCACCCCCTTCGTCTCCGGCCATCCTCCGGCGAGCCGCTCCCATCACCCCAGCATCCCACACGACTCGCCGACCACCGCAGAACCTCCGCCTCCTCACCCTGATCAATCCCCGCCCTTCCACTTCCCCCACATCACCCTCTGCAACCCCACCGAACAAACCCATCCGCCGACCCACAGTCCGACCTAGGGCAGCCCTTGCACGCCGCCCCACGCCTCGCCACCACCCACACGAGCTTCGCCGCACTCTGGCGAAGCTCCCGGCACCTTCTGATTAGGCCGAGAGGCCGTTTTGCTGTGAACAGGCCACCCGACCTCCACCGCCATTGCCGTGCAGAAGGAGCTGCTTCCTCCTGCAGCTGCAGGCGCGCCACGCCCAGCGCCACGCCCAGATTCGACTCCCAGGCCTTGCGAGGCATTTCGACAAAGCATCAGGCTCGCAGCTGGGGCGAAGGCGTCGCGTGAAGCCGCGATCGCCCGCTGCTTTCTCCGCTGCGGGCGCTCAATTGAGGTGGGACATTTAGTCCCACCTCGGAAAAGTCTGAAGAGGCGCAGTGGTTTAAAGCGAAAAAGTGCTGGAGGCTTACTGCCTCAGCACACGGGGTGAGGTCCCCTTCACCCGCCCGGTTACCCGGTCTCGTCCGCGCTCACGCCCCGCGGACCTGACCCGACCCGACTTAGACTGACCTGCACTCCTCGCTCACCACGCACGCCGGTGGGCCTGGACCCGGGCGCAACTCGTACCCGGCTACCCGGCAGCTCTGGGAGAGCTATCCTATGAGCGGATTCTGTGAGAGAGAGATGGAGGGGCGGGGGGTAGAGTAGGTTTTTCCCTCTGACGTAAACTCTGAAGTGTGCAGGCACAGGTGAAGAAGAAGGACCACGGAAGAAGAAGGAAGCTGAGGGAGACACTGTAGCAACAAGCGGTTTAAGTCGTCTGATTGGAAAATCAGACGACGTCCTGAAGGGAAAAGAAGAAAGAAGGAGAGACGACGTCCTGACAGGAAAAAGAAAAGAAGAAAGAAGGAGATCTGAAGAACAACAGAAGAAGGCGAGGCAGAGGAGAACACAGGGAAGAACTCAAAGAAGAAGAGCAGGAACAGTTGAAAGAAGAAGAAGAACATCACCACTGCAGAAGAAGAACATCACCACTGCAGATAAAGAAGAAGAAGATAACAGAAGATCTGAGACGAGGAGAAGCAAAGAGAAAAGAAGAAACAACAAATTCTTTCTCTCTCTTTCTTTATTTTTGTAAAAGAAACATGTATATCTCTAGAATACAACTTGCTCCCTGAGTTCGACCTCGGGAACTCTTTTATTTTCTGAGTAAAAAAAATTATATATTTGAAATGTTGGCAATAACTGGCTATACTACAACGTTATAACAATAAAATCCGGTTGCCCTCAGCCTTTCATTTTTGGCGCCGTTGCCGGGGAGCAACGGCTATTCTAGAGGTAAACATTCCTGTTTCTTTTTAATTTCTGATAATCTCCTCTCTTTTGTGCATAAAACTACAGGAAATCAAGAAGACAAGCAACCGCACGACAACCACTCCGAGGACAGGTAAATTTTTCCTCTCGCTATTAACCCCTAAACTCTAAAGAGGAAGAAAAGAAAAGAACAAGCAATATAGGGCTAACCTGTCTTCCATACTTAGTAACCATAAAGAGTTGCATGTTTTCAACTCATTAGTCCTGCACACTATTAAGGGTATTTAAGGGCTAACACATTCTTGCTTGAGCCCTAATTACCCAACAAAGAACTAACTGGACCAAGTAGAGCCAACATAAGATTCAACATTAGGGTTTTAGAGACACACTACTTAAATCAAGAATGGAGAAAACCCAAAAGAAGTGTGCCTAAACCATTGATTGAAAATACCTATTCAAAAGAAAAACTAAAACAATTGGCTCTCTAAACACTTGAACCCTAAAAGACAAGACCTAAAAGCTCTCAAAGAAAACAAGAGGTAAAGTTGACCCCTTGGGTCAACCAACCTTAAATTAGGTCACTCTTTGCACTTAAAAGACTAAAGTTCAAGTGAAACCTTAAGCACCCTGATCTTAAAATTGGTAGACTTAAGAGGTAAAGATCCCCATTCTGGTCTACCTGGAACCGCAGTGACAAGAGAGGTCGGGTGGGGGAAACCCTGTAACCCGTGGGGACGCTCTACCGTGTAGGGGTCTTCGCGGGACTCTCCCTCTCTGGCTGCCCAGGTAATTCTCAGGTGGACGATCTTTCTGATCAAGGGGTCCATCTGCCCCGCACCTCTATAGTCACCCAACACATTTTTGGGTGTCTTGATTGGGTCCAGCACCTTCTAAACTTACCTCTTCCAACAGTGCATGTACGGAAGGAGGTCCCTAAGACCACCCTTAAGACCTCCTTTAGAAATTCGCTCTCGTCAAGGTCAAGCCTCGACGCCCGTGTTTGTGCAGCAACACCCTCACATTATTCTCTCTTCTGATTCAGAACCAAGTTCTTCTTCTTCCCCCATCATGGCTCAGCCAGTTGAGGAAGAAAATAATCTGGAACACCAGCTCCAGCGACTCAATGACCTCTTCCAAAACTTCGTGCACCCACCACAGCGTCCAATGATGCGGGACCACTACAATCCTGCTGCGGTGGCCATTGAGCCTCGAGTCAGAATCCCGACTGGAGGACCTGATTCCGAATTAAAGCCCAACATGATTCATGCTATACCTAAATTCCATGGGCTTAATTCTGAAGATCCCTTCCAGCACATCAAACAGCTAAAGCATCTGGCCCACACTTTTGGATCAGATGCGCAAAATCGGGATATTCTTCTCATGAAGATGTTCTCCTTTTCTCTTATGGACAAGGCCGCCCATTGGTATCAAACTCAGACCCGGCCGATCAACACTTGGGAAGAACTTCAATCCGAGTTTTTGAAAAAGTTTTTTCCCGTTGGTCGGACCAACGCCTTGCGCCATCAGATTACACACTTCACTCAACAATCAGGAGAACCTCTCCATGAGGCATGGGATCGTTTTCAGGATCTCATGAGAAAGTGCCCCCATCACGGAGTTCCTAAATGGGAACAAGTCCAATCTTTTTACCAGGGACTCCGTGAGGACATCCACCTTTTCGTCAATGCAACTTGCGGAGGAAACATCATGGGTCAACATGAAGACACCGTATGGGAGATTCTCGAAAGCATGTGCGAGAACTCCATCAACAATGACTCCATGGGATTATTCGACAGGACGAATACCCGCGCAGCGACGAATCTTAAGGGAGCACATGAGACGCAGGGCCTGTCCGCATCAGTCGACCTGGAATTAATGGCCAGTCGATTGGACAAGGTCTCAATCATTGAAAAGAAGGTGGATGAGCTGACTCAGCACTTGCAGCGAGCCACCTCCGCGCGTAACTCCTTTGCACACCCTCCTTCCACACAGGAGACTGTGCAGAACATCCTCCACCGATCTTCCCCTGGGATGGATCCATATCCATCCCCATCTGATTCTTGGATCGGAGGATCATCCGATCCTTTCTACACCAGCCGGGGGAACTCCATTCCCCCTTTCCCTGATTCTCAGGAGGTTCCTCAGACCTGCGAGGACCTCAACGCCATCCAGAACGACCCATTCTCCAACACTTACAACCCTGGATGGCGAAACCATCCCAATTTTCAGTGGGCGGGAAATTCCCAAACCCAAAGACCACCTTTTCAGTCCCGCCCACAGCCCTCTCGTCATTACCAGCCGCCTCAGCCTCGGCCCAACCCTACTCATCCATCAGGGCCAAATCAGGATCAAATGTCCCTAATCCTTCAGACTCTGGCTGACATTCAAAAAACGAATGCGGCTATTCAAAAAAAGCACAAGGACGAGCTTACAGAAGTTAAAACTCAACTGGCCCAGTTGGCAAATTCTCGCCAGCCAGGCACACTCCCTTCCCAACCTCTTCCTAACCCAAATAACGTGCCAACCCAGAAGCGCGTTATGAATCCAAATTTAGGCCACGCTCAATGAATTTATCAGGCCCCTACTGCTCCATCTCCAGACGAGATGGAAGCCTCAACTTCTTATGCGGGATTTCAGCAGCAGCCACCCCTCTTACCAAACCCAAACCAAAATCAGGCCGGATTAAATTCTGTAACAACACGTAGTGGTAAAACAACTCAAGACCCGCATTATCCAAACCACTCCAAGCCTGATAACCATGACCCTAGGATAGTTATCCAAGATACCGCTGTTCCGGATCCACAACCTGGACCTCTCCTAGAAGAACCAACCAAGATCGAGTTTCCCGAGGCCTTGACCAAGGGAAAGAAGACCACCAAACCCGTGGCCCCTGAGGAGGACCTGGTCAAGCTCTTTGAGCAGGTCCACATAAACATCCCCTTGATGGATGCAATCCGCCACGTACCAGCTTACGCACGATTTCTAAAGAATATATGTACACCCCAGCGTAAGCCGCGAACCAAGGGAGGGAGCCAAATTGTTCTGTCAGAGCAAGCCAGCTCTGTAATCCTTAGTAGACTCCCACCCAAGGCAAAAGATCCTGGGACTCCCCTGATTTCCTGTAAGATAGGTGGTACCCAATTTGATAGAGCATTGTTAGACTTGGGTGCATCCATAAACCTGATACCCACATCCTTACTTGACCATCTAGAAGAATCTGAGCTAAAACCAACCGAGGTGACATTACAATTAGCAGATCGATCTATAAAGTCACCAAAAGGGATTCTCGAGAATGTTATCGTAAGAGTGCGGGATTTCTATTTTCCAGTAGACTTTATAGTCTTAGATATGGATGCACCTGAGAACCCTAGGAATACACCAATCATTCTAGGGAGACCTTTCTTGGCTACTGCTAGAGCCAACATCAGCTGTGAGGAGGGCCAAATAGAGCTTAAGTTTGGAGATCAAACACTGAAAATTGATATATTTAAGGCCCAACAAGGAATTAATTGCGGCGTCATCGAACAAATTTGTGACATCAAGACTTTGGTTGATGAATCACACCTCCAGAATGACTCGATTATGCCTCATCAACCACAGAAGGATCTTGACCCGCAAACAGAGGAGTCGAATCCAGATATGAACAACCCAGTAACTCCCACCCTTGAACCTCACATCTATACTGAACCACCTGCTGCTGCTGATAACCCCATCCTCGAACTGAAACCCCTTCCTGCTCACTTGAAATACATCTTTTTGGGTTCTAATCAGACCCTTCCTGTGATTATCAATTCCAACCTCAGTCCTGAACAGGAATCCCGTCTGATTGTTTTCCTCCAGCAACGTCGCAGAGCCATCGGATGGACTCTCGATGATTTGACTGGAATAAGTCCCTCTTATTGTACTCATCATATCTATTCAGAAGAGGGCACACGACCTTCTCGTGAAATGCAGAGACGCTTAAACCCCAATCTGCAGGAGGTCGTGAAAAAGGAGATCATCAAGTGGTTAGATGCCGGAATCATCTACCCGATCTCCGATAGTCGTTGGGTGAGCCCAATTCAGGTCGTGCCCAAGAAGGCAGGACTCACCACTATAACGACTGAAATCGGAGAAATCATTCCTACCCGATTAGCCAACTCGTGGAGAGTTTGTATAGATTACCGCCGACTCAATTCCTCCACGAAGAAGGATCATTTCCCACTACCCTTCATTGATCAAATTCTCGAAAAACTTGCGGGAAATAGGTTCTTCTGCTTTCTTGACGGGTACTCCAGTTATAACCAGGTGGCAATCCATCCTGAGGACCAAGAAAAGACCACGTTCACCTGCCCCTTCGGAACATACGCTTTCCGAAGGATGCCTTTCGGTTTTTGCAATGCACCCGCTACTTTTCAGCGATGCATGCTTGACATATTCTCAGATATGGTAGGTGATTATCTGGAAGTCTTCATGGATGACTTTTCAATTTTCGGAGCATCATTCGACGATTGCCTCCAACACTTGGTCCAGATACTCAGGCGGTGCATCGATGTGAATTTGGTTCTTTCCTGGGAAAAGAGCCATTTCATGGTGCCTGAGGGAATTGTCCTGGGACACTCAATTTCGGAGAAAGGTATCCAAGTGGATCGAGCTAAGGTTAATCTAATTTCTCACCTTCCGATGCCTAGCTCGATCAGGGACATCCGTTCCTTTTTAGGGCATGTCGGTTTTTATCGACGATTTATCCCCGATTTTTCAAAAATCGCGCGCCCCCTGACCACTCTTCTCTCCAAGGATGTTCCTTTCGAAATTTCCAAGGAATGCACTCAAGCATTTGAAATCCTGCGTGATCGAGTCACCCAAGCCCCGATCCTACAGTCCCCTGATTGGTCTCAACCCTTTGAGATCATGTGCGATGCATCCGACTTCGCTGTAGGAGTGGTTTTGGGACAGAAAATTGACAAGAAACCTGTGGTCATTTACTACGCCAGCAAAACACTCGATGAGGCTCAGCGTAACTATACGGTTACTGAGAAAGAGCTGCTAGCTATAGTATTTGCCTTAGAAAAGTTCAGATCGTACCTTCTGGGTTCCCGTGTCATCATATACTCGGATCACACAGCTATGAGGCATCTCCTTGCAAAGAAGGACGCGAAACCTCGATTAATCCGATGGATCTTGCTGTTGCAAGAATTTGACCTTGAGATTCGCGACAAAGCGGGAAAGCAAAATGTGGTAGCTGATCACTTGTCCCGTCTTCCTTCTGAAATAATTGACCCTTCCGGACCCATCACTGAGCATTTTCCCGATGAGCACCTGCTGACTATTGGTACTAGCCTTCCATGGTTTGCTAATGTAGTAAATTGCTTGGCATCTCATCAGATCCCGTCCGATTGGCCGAAGGCCAAGAAAGAAAAATTACGCTCCGATGCCAAGTATTACATTTGGGAAGACCCGTACCTCTTCTGCATAGGTGCCGATCAGATCATCCGGAGATGTGTCCCGGAAGGGGAATTCATCAAAATCCTCTCTTTCTGCCATGACCAGGCATGCGGTGGCCATTTCGCCGGGCATAAAACCGCATCAAAAGTCCTCCAGTGCGGCTTTTACTGGCCCACACTGTTCAAAGACGCATACAATCACTGCAAGGCATGCATTCGTTGCCAGACTTTGGGCAACATGAGCCATCGCGACATGATGCCTATGCAACCGATTCTAGTATGCGAAATCTTTGATGTTTGGGGGATTGATTTTATGGGCCCCTTTCCTGTTTCGGATGGTTTCGAATACATTCTGTTGGCTGTGGACTACGTGTCCAAATTGATCGAAGCCATACCGACCCGAACCTGTGATCACAAAATCGTTCTCAAATTCATTCATCAACACATTTTCTCAAGGTTCGGGATTCCTCGTGCAATAATCTCTGATGGGGGGACCCATTTCACAAATGCTCAGTTTAGGTCACTGATGACCAAATACGGGGTGTCTCACCGAATCTCTACTCCTTACCACCCCCAAACTAATGGTCTAGCTGAGCTGTCTAATCGGGAGATCAAGAAAATCCTGCAAGTCACTGTTCGACCTGACAGGAAGGACTGGTCGTCCCGACTTCCGGAAGCATTGTGGGCCTATAGGACCGCCCACAAGACCCAATTGGGCATGTCTCCCTTTAGACTGGTGTACGGAAAGGAATGCCACCTTCCTGTAGAACTGGAGCATAAAGCCTATTGGGCAGTACGGAACTGTAATCTAGATCTTTCCAAGGCTGGGACCCACAGAAAACTCCAAATCAGCGAGATCGATGAATTATGCCTAGACGCGTATGAGAACTCGCAAATCTACAAGGAGCGGGTTAAAGCCTTCCACGACAAACACATCTCGAGAAAGATCTTTCATCTTGGTCAAAAGGTCCTACTCTTTGATGCCTGACTAAAACTCTTCCCAGGAAAACTGAGATCCAAGTGGGTCGGACCATATTTGGTCCGACAGGTTTTTGGAAATGGAGCAATCGAAATCAGTCCACTCAGCCACGATTCTGAACCTTTCATCGTGAACGGTCAGAGACTCAAGCCGTTCATTGATGTAACTTCTACTGATTTGGCTGAAGCATCTTATATCCTCCTTTCCCCTTGAGCTTATTGCGCCCAGCCGATGGCGTAAAACTCAGCGCTTAACGGGAGGCAGCCCGTCATTCTCTTTGAAAACCTGAAACTTGTTCTGACACCTTTTTGCACTTGAAGTTCACCCTTGTAGACAGCCGACCCCACCTCAGATGCTTGCATCTGGGATTAGAAATCGTCCGCAAAAATTCAACCCGACCCATCCACTCATCCAAATTTCTGTCTTAAGGAATGAACTAAGTTAAATAAAAATCCCCTAGGTTACAATGAGGACATTGCAAATCTTAGGCATGGGGGGGGTATGAAAGTGCAAAACTTGTAAGAAAAGGTTTCAAACAAAAAAATTCACATATGCCAAAAACACCATAAAAATTAAAAATTTTTTCGAAAAAGAATAAGAGGAAAAGAGGAGAAGGAAATTTTGTGAAGGAGAAAAGAAACAAAATGAAAAAGGAGCACAAAAATTATGAGAAAAGGTGATAGTCATTAGTAAGGAACTAAGGAATTAACCTAAGTTCTAGACCTCATTCAAGAAAATAACTGAAAAGTGCACAATAAGATTAGTAAGAATGCAAACCTTAGGCATTCTTGAATAGACTCTTAGTACCCATTAAGATCTGGACACTCCTCAAGAGGTTGAGGAAAATGAAAAGCTGAAGTATTAGGTCTAAGGCTTAGGGAGTATTTGGCCTCGTTAACTAATTTTTGGTTTACGGGACTCAGTAACCTAAGCACCCTAACCTCACACACAGCCTGGTTCAGTAAGCGTAAAAATCAGAATCACGCAGAAGCGTCGCAAAATTCTTAAAAGAACACCTAGAATAGGAGCGGCCGATCAACACAAGTTGATTTGGACGAGTTCCCAGCGCAGAGAGGCGGGAAATCCCCTCGAAGATGCGTAACAAAATATCATCTCCTCGGTGCTTGTCTCTTAGGATATTTACATATCCTACTGGGGGCATGTAAGCACTCTGCTGGTTCAGATTCCATGGATGGCATTATCTCGAAGTGTCAATTGCCAGGGTCTGGATTCGGCCACGGAACACCATGGATGGGATTATCTCAAAATCTCAATAGCCAGGGTTCCGGGGGTTGCCATGGGCGGTGCTATCTCGAAGCATCGATCGCCAGGAACCCTTGAGGATTGATGATGGGAGCAAGGAATCTGATACAGACCGTGTTGAAAAGCCAATCCTAGGCTAGAACTAAAAAGAAAAAGCGAGAGAAAACTCTCCAAACAGAAAAACTTTCTATCTCTCTCTTACAAAACGCACTGCGAACTGAGCCAGGGCTAAAATCATTTCAAGCACGGGTGCTTTAACCACAAAGTCCAATAAACCTTAGGTTAGTTCTTGTGGACCTTAAAAACCTTTGCTAAAGACTGAGGCTAAGGCTAGACAGATTTGGATCTTGATTGGTACTAGAGTACCTTTTAGGCCTATGGTCAGCATTCTAACCTAATCTATGCTCAAATAAAAAGCACTTATCTAAAACTATTAAAAACTTCATGGTCTAGAACAAGGGTTGAAACCTTAAGTTTTTGCTAAGGGACTAGCAAAAGCTAGGCATGGGGGTATGATGAGAACCTCATCATGAGCCATAACTAGGTCATTTTGACCTAATACAAAGGATAAAAGCTCCTACATAACTCAAGGAAAGGCTTAACTCAGAGAATTCTGAGTTTAAGGAGAAAACAAGTCATAAGGGGTAAAAATGCAATTTTACCAGTATAATCTGCATACAGGGTAATTCAGGGTCCAAACATAGGTCAAAGCAACTTAATAAGAATAAAAGTGGGATGAGATGATCTAGAAAGGGCTACAGCAATTCCAAGGAACTAAATGATAATCTGTAACCCTAAAACAACCCACTTCAATTCACGAGGTTCAAGGCAAAGTAAAAATAGAATAAACCCTCTAAAATTCATAGAAAAATAATCTCTAGGGTTTAGAACCTTCAATTTGGCCTTCAGAACCCATTTTGACCTACATTGAGAACCATGCCCAATTAATAACTTAATTTGGGTTTTCGCATAAATTGACCGGTCAAACAAGGTTTAATATAGAAATGAAATTCACCATCAGATTCCTTAGGTCCTAATTAGTCATGTATAAAAACTTGAGCCTAAGAAGAAACCTCCTTGACCAACTTTACACTTTGGTCCTCATATATTTACTTTTTGGCCCTCAACTTTTGAACCCTCGCATTTTGGCCCCTAACTCTCCTTCGTTCTTTGCGTTCAGGTCCCCCCTGCAAAACTTGCCAGCACCATGCTCCGGCGACCTTGCGCGGAGCATGGCGCCGCGCAGGGTGAGGGGGAGAGCCTGGCAAGTAAACCGGGGGTGCCCTGCGTCGTCAGCCGTCGCAGGGACACCCCCCTGGTCGCTGTAACCCGCCATACCGGCCGTGCGAACGCACGGACGGTATGGGTTTCCATCTCCGGCGTCCTCCTGCGAGGGAGACACGTCGTCTCCCTCCGCCTTCCTCCCTGATTCAGTCCCTATAAATACCCCCGTCGCTCCACCGTTCTTCCCAGCTCGGATCTGACGGAGAAAACCCCCAACTTTCCTCTCCTCTCACTCCAGCAGACGCCCACCAGCTCCGACGGTTCCTCCTCCTCCTCCTCTTCGCTCTGCCGCAATACCAGCAGCAGAGACTTCTTCCCCTGCTCTTCCCGCGCCACGCCGCACCCAGCTGGCGCATCTCCGGCCCTCTACTCGCCGCCGCCCCTTTCCCTGGGCATCTTCTTCTCCGGCGACAGTCGATACGACTATCGCCCTGCCCCGGCCCCTTTCGTCTCCGTAGCCAGGTCAGAACTCCTCTCCATCTCCCCCTCTTTCTTTTCCTCACTGTCTTTTATTTGATTAAACCCTCGACCGCTCCTGTCCACCGTCACCCCCTTCGTCTCCGGCCATCCTCCGGCGAGCCGCTCCCATCACCCCAGCATCCCACACGACTCGCCGACCACCGCAGAACCTCCGCCTCCTCACCCTGATCAATCCCCGCCCTTCCACTTCCCCCACATCACCCTCTGCAACCCCACCGAACAAACCCATCCGCCGACCCACAGTCCGACCTAGGGCAGCCCTTGCACGCCGCCCCACGCCTCGCCACCACCCACACGAGCTTCGCCGCACTCTGGCGAAGCTCCCGGCACCTTCTGATTAGGCCGAGAGGCCGTTTTGCTGTGAACAGGCCACCCGACCTCCGCCGCCATTGCCGTGCAGAAGGAGCTGCTTCCTCCTGCAGCTGCAGGCGCGCCACGCCCAGCGCCACGCCCAGATTCGACTCCCAGGCCTTGCGAGGCATTTCGACAAAGCATCAGGCTCGCAGCTGGGGCGAAGGCGTCGCGTGAAGCCGCGATCGCCCGCTGCTTTCTCCGCTGCGGGCGCTCAATTGAGGTGGGACATTTAGTCCCACCTCGGAAAAGTCTGAAGAGGCACAGCGGTTTAAAGCGAAAAAGTGCTGGAGGCTTACTGCCTCAGCACACGGGGTGAGGTCCCCTTCACCCGCCCGGTTACCCGGTCTCGTCCGTGCTCACGCCCCGCGGACCTGACCCGACCCGACTTAGACTGACCTGCACTCCTCGCCCACCACGCACGCCGGTGGGCCTGGACCCGGGCGCGACCCGTACCCGGCTACCTGGCAGCTCTGGGAGAGCTATCCTATGAGCGGATTCTGTGAGAGAGAGACGGAGGGGCGGGGGGTAGAGTAGGTTTTGCCCTCTGACGTAAACTCTGAAGTGTGCAGGCACAGGTGAAGAAGAAGGATCGCGGAAGAAGAAGGAAGCTGAGGGAGACACTGTAGCAACAAGCGGTTTAAGTCGTCTGATTGGAAAATCAGACGACGTCCTGAAGGGAAAAGAAGAAAGAAGGAGAGACGACGTCCTGACAGGAAAAAGAAAAGAAGAAAGAAGGAGATCTGAAGAACAACAGAAGAAGGCGAGGCAGAGGAGAACACAGGGAAGAACTCAAAGAAGAAGAGCAGGAACAGCTGAAAGAAGAAGAAGACATCACCACTGCAGAAGAAGAACATCACCACTGCAGATAAAGAAGAAGAAGATAACAGAAGATCTGAGACGAGGAGAAGCAAAGAGAAAAGAAGAAACAACAAATTCTTTCTCTCTCTTCCTTTATTTTTGTAAAAGAAACATGTATATCTCTAGAATACAACTTGCTCCCTGAGTTCGACCTCGGGAACTCTTTTATTTTCCGAGTAAAAAAATTTATATATTTGAAATGTTGGCAATAACTGGCTATACTACAACGCTATAACAATAAAACCCGGTTGCCCTCAGCCTTTCAGCATCTAACCACTTGATGATCTCCTTTTTCACGACCTCCTGCAGATTGGGGTTTAAGCGTCTCTGCATTTCACGAGAAGGTCGTGTGCCCTCTTCTGAATAGATATGATGAGTACAATAAGAGGGACTTATTCCAGTCAAATCATCGAGAGTCCACCCGATGGCTCTGCGACGTTGCTGGAGGACAACAATCAGACGGGATTCCTGTTCAGGACTGAGGTTGGAATTGATAATCACAGGAAGGGTCTGATTAGAACCCAAAAAGATGTATTTCAAGTGAGCAGGAAGGGGTTTCAGTTCGAGGATGGGGTTATCAGCAGCAGCGGGTGGTTCAGTATAGATGTGAGGTTCAAGGGTGGGAGTTATTGGGTTGTTCATATCTGGATTCGACTCCTCTGTTTGCGGGTCAAGATCCTTCTGTGGTTGATGAGGCATAATCGAGTCATTCTGGAAGTGTGATTCATCAACCACAGTCCTGATGTCACAAATTTGTTCGATGACACCGCAATTAATTCCTTGTTGGGCCTTAAATATATCAATTTTCAGTGTTTGATCTCCAAACTTAAGCTCTATCTGGCCCTCCTCACAGCTGATGTTGGCTCTAGCAGTAGCCAAGAAAGGTCTCCCTAGAATGATTGGTGTATCCCTAGGGTTCTCAGGTGCATCCATATCTAAGACTATAAAGTCCACTGGGAAATAGAAATCCCGCACTCTTACGATAACATCCTCGAGAATCCCTTTTGGCGACTTTATAGATCGATCTGCTAATTGTAATGTTATCTCGGTTGGTTTTAGCTCAGATTCTTCTAGATGGTCAAGTAAGGATGTGGGTATCAGGTTTATGGATGCACCCAAGTCTAACAATGCTCTATCAAATTGGGTACCACCTATCTTGCAGGAAATCAGGGGAGTACCAGGATCTTTTGCCTTGGGTGGGAGTCTACTGAGGATTACAGAGCTGGCTTGCTCTGACAGAACAATTGGGCTCCCTCCCTTGGTTCGCGGCTTACGCTGGGGTGTACATATATTTTTTAGAAATCGTGCGTAAGCTGGTACGTGGCGGATTGCATCCATCAAGGGGATGTTTATGTGGACCTGCTCAAAGAGCTTGACCAGGTCCTCCTCAGGGGCCACGGGTTTGGTGGTCTTCTTTCCCTTGGTCAAGGCCTCGGTAAACGGGATCGTGGTTGGTTCTTCTAGGATAGGTCCAGGTTGTGGATCCGGGACAGTGGTATCTTGGATAACTATCCTAGGGTCATGGTTATCAGGCTTGGAGTGGTTTGGATAATGCGGGTCTTGAGTTGTTTTACCACTACGTGTTGTTACAGAATTTAATCCGGCCTGATTTTGGTTTGGGTTTGGTAAGAGGGGTGGCTGCTGCTGAAATCCCGCATAAGAAGTTGAAGCTTCCATCTCGTCTGGAGATGGAGCAGTAGGGGCCTGATAAATCCATTGTGCGTGGCCTAAATTTGGATTCATAACGCGCTTCTGGGTTGGCACGTTATTCGGTTTAGGAAGAGGTTGGGAAGGGAGTGTGCCTGGCTGGCGAGAATTTGCCAACTGGGCCAGTTGAGTTTTAACCTCTGTTAGTTCGTCCTTGTGCTGTTTTTGAATAGCCGCATTCGTTCTTTGAATGTCAGCCAGGGTCTGAAGGATTAGGGACATTTGATCTTGATTTGGCCCTGATGGATAAGTAGGGTTGGGCCGAGGCTGAGGCGGCTGGTAATGACGAGAGGGCTGTGGGCGGGACTGAAAAGGTGGTCTTTGGGTTTGGGAATTTCCCGCCCACTGAAAATTGGGATGGTTTCGCCATCCAGGGTTGTAAGTGTTGGAGAATGGGTCGTTTTAGATGGCGTTGAGGTCCTCGCAGGTCTGAGGAACCTCTTGAGAATTAGGGAAAGGGGGAATGGAGTTCCCCGGGTTGGTGTAGAAAGGATCGGATGATCCTCCGATCCGAGAATCAGATGGGGATGGATATGGATCCATCCCAGGGGAAGATCGGTGGAGGATGTTCTGCACAGTCTCCTGTGTGGAAGGAGGGTGTGCAAAGGAGTTACGCGCGGAGGTGGCTCGCTGCAAGTGCTGAGTCAGCTCATCCACCTTCTTTTCAATGATTGAGACCTTGTCCAATCGACTGGCCATTAATTCCAGGTCGACTGATGCGGACAGGCCCTGCGTCTCATGTGCTCCCTTAAGATTCGTCGCTGCGCGGGTATTCGTCCTGTCGAATAATCCCATGGAGTCATTGTTGATGGAGTTCTCGCACATGCTTTCGAGAATCTCCCATACGGTGTCTTCATGTTGACCCATGATGTTTCCTCCGCAAGTTGCATTGACGAAAAGGTGGATGTCCTCACGGAGTCCCTGGTAAAAAGATTGGACTTGTTCCCATTTAGGAACTCCGTGATGGGGGCACTTTCTCATGAGATCCTGAAAACGATCCCATGCCTCATGGAGAGGTTCTCCTGATTGTTGAGTGAAGTGTGTAATCTGATGGCGCAAGGCGTTGGTCCGACCAACGGGAAAAAACTTTTTCAAAAACTCGGATTGAAGTTCTTCCCAAGTGTTGATCGGCCGGGTCTGAGTTTGATACCAATGGGCGGCCTTGTCCATAAGAGAAAAGGAGAACATCTTCATGAGAAGAATATCCCGATTTTGCGCATCTGATCCAAAAGTGTGGGCCAGATGCTTTAGCTGTTTGATGTGCTGGAAGGGATCTTCAGAATTAAGCCCATGGAATTTAGGTATAGCATGAATCATGTTGGGCTTTAATTCGGAATCAGGTCCTCCAGTCGGGATTCTGACTTGAGGCTCAATGGCTACCGCAGCAGGATTGTAGTGGTCCCGCATCATAGGATGCTGTGGTGGGTGCACGAAGTTTTGGAAGAGGTCATTGAGTCGCTGGAGCTGGTGCTCCAAATTATTTTCTTCCTCAACTGGCTGAGCCATGATGGGGGAAGAAGAAGAACTTGGTTCTGAATCAGAAGAGAGAATAATGTGAGGGTGTTGCTGCACAAACACGGGCGTCGAGGCTTGGCCTTGACGAGAGCGAATTTCTAAAGGAGGTCTTAAGGGTGGTCTTAAGGACCTCCTTCCGTACATGCACTGTTGGAAGAGGTAGGTTTAGAAGGTGCTGGACCCAATCAAGACACCCAAAAATGTGTTGGGTGACTTTAGAGGTGCAGGGAAGATGGACCCCTTGATCAGAAAGATCGTCCACCTGAGAATTACCTGGGCAGCCAGAGAGGGAGAGTCCTGCGAAGACCCCTACACGGTAGAGCGTCCCCACGGGTTACAGGGTTTCCCCCACCCGACCTCTCTTGTCACTGCGGTTCCAGGTAGACCAGAATAGGGATCTTGACCTCTTAAGTCTACCAATTTTAGTTTAAGATCAGGGTGCTTAAAGTTACACTTGAACTCTTAGGTATTTTGAGTGAGAAAGTGACCTAATTTTAAGGTTGGTTGACCCAAGGAGTCAACTTTACCTCTTGTTCCTTTGAGAGCTTTTGGGTCCTTTCTTTTTTTTTTTTGGGTTCAAGTGTTTAGAGAGCGAATTGTTTAGGGTTTCTCTGAATAAGTATGTTCAATCAATGGTTTAGGCACACTTCTTTTGGATTTTCTCCATTCTTGATTTAAGTAGTGTGTCTCTAAAAACCCTAATGTTGAATCTTATGTTGGCTCTACTTGGTCCAGTTAGTTCTTTGTTGGGTAATTAGGGCTCAAGCAAGAATGTGTTAGCCCTTAAATACCCTTAATAGTGTGTAGGACTAATGAGTTGAAAACATGCAACTCTTTATGGTTACTAAGTATGGAAGACAGGTTAGCCCTATATTGCTTGTTCTTTTCTTTTCTTCCTCTTCAGAGTTTAGGGGTTAATAGCGAGAGGAAAAAAAATTTTACCTGTCCTCGGAGTGGTTGTCGTGCGGTTGCTTGATTTCCTGTAGTTGCACAAAAGAGAGGAGATTATCAGAAACTAAAAAGAAACAGGAATGTTTACCTCTAGAATAGCCGTTGCTCCCCGGCAACGGCGCCAAAAACTGGTGGCGACCTTCCTCTATAGTTTTATTATTTCGTCGTAGTATAGTATAGAGAGAGGTGATTACCAGTTTAATACAATTTGTTACTCGGAAAATAAAAGAGTTCCCGAGGTCGAACTCAGGGAGCAAGTTGTATTCTAGGGGTACAAATTTCTTTTACAAAAATAAAGAAAGAGAGAGAGAGAATTTGTTGGCTTTTCTTCTTTTCTCTTTGCTTCTCCTCTTCTTCCTTCTCAGATCTTCTGCTCTCTTCCTTTGTTCTTCTTCTTTATCTGCAGTGGTGATGTTCTTCTTCTTCTTTCAGCTGTTTCTGCTCTTCCTTTTTCTTCTGCAGAGCGGTCCTGTTCTTCTTCTTCTTCTTTCTTTCTTCTTTTCCTTTCTTCAGATCTTCTTCTGCAGAGTCTTCACTTGGCCTCTCTGTGTTCCTCCTCTGCCTCGCCTTCCTTCTCCTTCGTTGCCTTCAGGACGTCGTCTGATTTTCCAATCAGACGACTTAAACCGCCGCTGCTACAGTGCCGCTCGGTGCTCCTCCTTCCTTCAGCCTTCGTCTTCTTCCACGGTTCTTCTTCACCTGTGCCTGCACACTTACACAGCTTGATCAGGGGGCAAAACCTAACTCTACCCTCCCCCGCGTCTCTCTCTCACAGAAGCCACTCTTAGGAAAGCTCTCCCAGAGCTGCCGGGTTGCCGGGTACGGGTCGCGCCCGGGTCCAGGCCCACCGGCGTGCGTGGTGGGCGAGGAGTGCAGGTCAGTCTAAGTCGGGTCGGGCCAGGTCCGCGGGGCGTGAGCGCGGACGAGACCGGGTAACCGGGCGGGTGAAGGGGACCTCACCCCGTGTGCTGAGGCAATAAGCCTCCAGCACTTTTTCGCTTTATACCGCTGCGCTCCTTCAGAGCCTTCCGAGGTGGGACTAAATGTCCCACCCCAATTTCGCGCCTGCGCGGTGGAAGCAGTTGGTAATCGCAGCTTTACGCGAGGCCTTCGCGCGAGGGATTCTCCTCAACTGCAGCCTAACGCTTTGCCGAAATGCCCCCGCACAGCCTAGGAGCGTGACCTGGGCGCGGCGCACCTGGGACCGCAGGTCGAAGCTACTTCGCTTCAACAATGGCGGCGACGAGCGCAGGTACCTTCCCACAGAGAAACGGCCTCTCGGCCCAATCAGAAACACGGAGGACCTTCGCCGTGGCACGGCGAAGGTGGTCGGGGGGTGTGCAGGCGGCGGGGCGGAGCCTAAGGGCTGCCCTAGGTCGGACTGTGGGTCGGGAGATGGGTTTGTTCGGTGGAGTTGCAGAGGGTGATTTGGGGGAAGTGGAAGGGCGGAGGTTGATCAGGGTGAGGAGGCGGAGGTTCTGCGGTGGTCGGCGAGCCGTGTGGGTTGCTGGAGTGATGGGAGCGGCTCGCCGGAGGATGGCCGGAGGCGGAGAAGGTGAGGGTGATTGGTCGGAATCGAGGGCGACAGTAAATGTTTAAAGTGAGGAAGAGGAAGAGGGGAGGAAGAGGAGGAGTTCTACCTACTTAGCGGGATGAGGAGGGGCCGGAGCAAGATGCTCGGGGGAAGGGGCGGCGGCGAGCAGAGGGCCGGAGTGGCGCCAGCTGGGTGCGGCGTGGCGCGGGAAGAGCGAGGGAAAGAAGTCTCTGCTGCTGGTATTGCGGCAGAGCGAAGAGGAGGAGGAGGAAGAACCGCCGGAGCTGGTGGGCGTCTGCCGGAGTGAGAAGAGAGGAAAGTTGGGGGTTTTCTCCGTCAGATCCGAGCTACTCAGAACGGCGGAGCGACGGGGGTATTTATAGAGGCCGAATCAGAGAGGAAGGCGGAGGGAGACGACGTGTCTCCCTCGCCGGAGGATGCCGGGGATGGAAACCCATACCGTCCGTGCGTTCGCACGGCCGGTATGGTGGGTTGCAGCGACCAAGGGGGTGTTCCTGCGACGGCTGACGACGCAGGGCACCCCCGGTTGTCTTGCCAGACCCTCCCCCTTACCCTGCGCGGCGTCATGCTCCGCGCAAGGTCGCCGGAGCATGGTGCTGGTCGGGTTTTGGCAGGAGGGACCTGAATGCAAAGAACGAAGGAGAGTTAGGGGCAGAAATGCGAGGGTTCAAAAGTTGAGGGCCAAAAAGTAAATATATGAGGACCAAAGTGTAAAGTTGGTCAAGAAGGTTTCTTCTTAGGCTCAAGTTTTTATACATGACTAACTAGGACCTAAGGAATCTGATGGTGAATTTTATTTCTAGATTAAACCTTGTTTGACTGGTCAATTTACGCAAAAACCTAAATTAAGTTATTAATTGGGTATGGTTCTCAATGTAGGTCAAAATGGGTTCTGAAGGCCAAATTGAAGGTTCTAAACCCTAGAGATTATTTTTCTATGAATTTTAGAGGGTTTATTCTATTTTTACTTTGCCTCGAACCTCGTGAATTGAAGTGGGTTTGCTTTAGGGTTATAGATTATCATTTAGTTCCTTGGAATTGCTGTAGCCCTTATCAGATCATCCCACTTTCCTTCTTATTCGGTTTGTTTGACCTGTGTTTGGACCCTGAATTACCCTGTATGCAGATTATACTGGTAAAATTGCATTTTTACCCCTTATGACTTGTTTTCTCCTTAAACTCAGAATTCTCTGAGTTAAGCCTTTCCTTGAGTTATGTAGGAGCTTTTATCCTTTGTATTGGGTCAAAATGAGCTAGTTATGGCTCATGATGAGGTTCTCATTAGTGTACATCCTACATCACGGGAAAACTGCAAGTGAGATCGTTCCCTTAGGGAACAAGAAGATTAAGTTATGGATCCCGAATAGTGCACTCGACCCAAAAACACATAAATAAGATAAATGGAAATGGATGATAATACATAACCAACAATCTCATGTTAACTGGTTACTTGTTTCTTTACGTTAAAGTGCATGTAAATGGCTTAACTACCACTCTACTCAGCGTTAGCTAACCACAGATTATATAACCTTGTTCAGGTCAATGAGTTGAGCAACCAGCACCACCAGCTGTCGAGGGAGCTGGGCCCAGTTGAGCCCAGCCTTCGTTGTTGTCGCTTTTTGGTTCCAGAATTTTCCTTCTGTTGTATTAGTGAGTATTTTGATATATGCATTATTGTTTCCATTACGCTTTTGTTCTACTTTCCGCTATTGTAGTTGTGATGGCATGTAATATTGTGAGACATTTCGTTCTGTATCTTTTACTGTCTCTTAGTTATTTCTGCTTAGTTACATTGCAATGTGGTTGTGGAATATTTCCTGCTTTTGGTTATTTCTCGTTGGACGACTGGGTCTTGGGAGCTAGTCGAGGCGAGCCAGTCTCGAGTTCTATAGGGAGCTAGGATCGAGTCGTAACAAGATGGTATCAGAGTAAGGTCATTCTGGGAAATGAACAAAATGGTCTGGAAGTAACCACTCACATGCATGTAACTAGGATAGCCATCACAACGTATCGCTTTGATCTTCGCTTCTGAGTCGTATTTGTTTATGTAACCTGGTATTGTTGATAGTCCTTGTTCTTTCTCTTTTATCTCCTTGTAGGAGATGCCTCGTTGTAGGTGCAGGGGTAGACGTGTCGGGCTTGGGACCAGTGCTGCCTCTTTTCTCCTCTTGAGTGTCCAGGCCCAGGACCTCGTCCAGTTGATTCGAGAGGTCGTGCGAGAAGAATTTCAGCTCCCGCTGACTCCGCCGGCCCCTCATGTCCCTTCCGAGGGTGCGGAGGGGGAGCTTTCCATGGGACGACAAAGTCACTGTAGCCTTAGGCTAGTTAGGGGAGATCAGAGGAGGCCCTACCAACTGGAACACTTGTAGGGTCACCAGGAGAGGAGGCACGTGGTGCCTGCGGGGGAGCTGTTACGCTCTGAGGGGCCACCGGTGGCCTTTGGGGGTCCCAGACAAGGGCTAACTGTCAGCATCAGACCCACGCCCAGTCACCAGCAGGGACAGACTGAAGGAGGCCGTGTCCCTCTCTACTACCAGTGTGGCCAGCCAGGCCACTTGAGGAGCGACTGCCCCTTTAGGACTGGGGCATGCCAGATGCTCCCAGTACCGAGTACCAGAGGCTGATCTGGCAGTCGCAGTTACCAGCCCCGAGGAGGGTATTGACCAGCTGCCACCTGCCTGGCCCCAAGCATGGCTGTTTCTTCTGCACTCAGGGCTGAGGGACGTATCAACGCCCTAACTCAAAGAGACTCTAGGGCTTCAGGTTCTGTGGTGGTAGGTATGGTTACAGTTTTTGGCTGTTTGGTTTACGTATTTCTTGTTTCCGGTGCCACGTACTTCTTTGTTCCATAAGTTTACCGTTAGTTTGGGGCTAAATAGCACTTTGTTAGGGGATCTGTTCTTGATTAGAGGCCCAAGTGGACAATTGTTTGTCATAGAGGAGGTCTTCACAGACCACGAGGTCGCTATAGGGGGGACACAATCTTCCCGCTAACTTGATCATGATCCCGATGGAGAACTTTGGCGTGATCCTAGGGATGGACTGGTTGTCCACCTATCACGCCCTGGTGGACTATTTTGGGAGGAAGATCGTCTTCTCCATGTCGGAGTTGCCTCCCTTTGAGTTTCACGGTCAGCCAGTAGACGGAGGTTTTAGGTGCATCTCCATGCTTCGGGCAGCGAAGCTTTTGAGCCAGGGGTGTGAGGGCTTCTCAGCTTGCATTGTAGCAAAGCGTAGCCCTGTGGCCGACTTTCAGAGTATCCCGGTGGTCTGCGAGTACCTCGATGTCTTCCTATAGGAGCTTCCAGGACTACTACCTGAGTGTGAGATTGAGTTTAAGATCTCATTAGTATTGGGGACCAGCCCCATTTCTATTGCACCGTACAGGATGGCCCCACTTGAGCTGTGAGAGCTTAAGTCTCAGTTACAGGCCTTGTTGGAGAAGGGCTTTGTGAGGCCCATTGCGTATCGTAGGGAGCCCCTGTGTGGTTCATTAAGAAGGACGGCACCCTTTGGCTTTGTGTTGACTACAAACAGCTGAATCGGGTCATTATCAAGAACAAGTATCCACTGCCTCGTATCGATGACCTCTTCGACTAGTTGAGAGACGCCACAGTGTTCTCCAAAATGGATCTGAGGTCAAGTTACCATCTGTTATGACCCGGTTCCCGAATCCCTACAGGACACGAGACCGGACCGACTTAACTGATCCCAAGACCCAGTCTTCCAATGAGAAATAACCAAAAAGCAGGAAAGTAAACCACATTCACTATGCTATGCAACTAACAGTAAAAATGTACAACAGTAAAGGAGTAAAAGCTGCTAAAGTACATATCACCACCACAACAGTAGAAAGTAAAAAGGTACAGGAACATAAAGTACAGAATGTAAAAGTACAGAATATAAAGATACAAGAGTCTACTCACTACTACAAAGGAGTACAACAAAAGAACTACAGCTACTAGGCTCTACTAGGCCCAGCACCCTCTTCAGCCGTAGACTTTGGCTGCTCAACACCTGGACCTGAAAAGGGGTTATGAGTAGATGTCAGCGAACGTTGAGTAGAGTGGCAACCAGCTAACTAAAGCAGTAAAAGTGGATAGGTAGCTGTTGTTTTTCAATTACTTTCTTTAACTAATTATTCCTTTTCGCCACTTGGTTTATTTATCAAATCTCTTTCTTGATCTCGAATGTTCCTCATGAGAACAATCTTGATTGTAGTCTTTTCCGAAGAGTAGAAGACACACGTAGTGCTCTCCTGGTCGGGAGAGTCCCCCGTGGTGATCCTACACCCAGTCAACCACCCCAAGGTCACGGACAGACGTAACGGTGACTACGGCATGTGCGATAAACGCATGGGTAGCTACCTTGCATTGGCACGCGGTTAGTCGTTTCCGTTAATGGGTGCGCCCAAAGTACAGCATGGAACAGTATAGGGCCTAGCCCTCTCAGTAATAGGCGTCTAGCCCCTAAGAACCAAATAGGGGTCTCGCCCCTCCACAGTCCGTGCACCCTCTCCTGACTACCCTGGTTTGCTCAGTGGGCCTAACAAGTCGGTGGAGGGCGGCTAGCTGAACCTCGAGCCCCGTGGGGTGGCTAGCTCTCTCCCTACACTAGTAGCTCTCCCCGGTATAGTGTACACGAGGGCCACAGAGTCGGTGCAAAATGGCCAAACCCACCCGAGTCTCAACCCGAAGGGCGGTAAGCTCCCCTCTACACTAAGAGGTAACATGCGCTCCCCTTGGTACCACGTACTCAAGGGCCAGCACACTTCCCAACGTATTTCCATATCCATTCCATTTATTTCCAAGAGCTCTACTCCTATCCCCCTTAGGGTTCATGCTCATATGCCTCATGCTATTCCATACCAGGTTTCATCATTTCCATTTCCATTCTCAAGTTATACACATGCAACTTGTATTTCTATCGTTCACATTTCCATACTCAGGTTATACATAGGTAATTCATATTTCTATCATTCACATTACCATTCTCAGCTTTATACACATGCAGCTCGTATTAATTCATTTAACGTATACAACAGGAAGGTCACATGCAACTGCTAACTAGCACAGGTTATTCATAATTCACAGGCAACTTTGGTTCATTTACAGGCAGCTGTTTGACATTTCTGTCTACTCATTCAAAACTGCAATTCATTCACGCATACAGACAGTTCAAGTATTTTTTGTCCTAGGATTCATGCCACATTCTAGGGTCTAATCATTCATTCCACACATGCATTCAGGGTTATAATTTAATTAGGGAAAGCCACTCTACTAGTAAACCCAAGAGTATTGGGGGCTTGAATGGCAGGCTCACATGTCTCGGCAAGCCTCAAACCCGCAACGGAATGAAGTATTATAACCAGGAACAATCATAAGGGAATTATTAGAATAGTATAGAAAGCCTTCTAACAAGTAGAGGAACTCACAAGGAAAACGTCGGTATCTCATTTGCGTAAAACAAACATTAAATGGACCCTAAACGGGTCAAAATAGGGTTACTGATGCAAAATCAGACGTTTGGAACTACTTCCAGACATCTTAAAAGTGTCTAGTATCGTACCTCAATTTTTACGTCCACCCCAGACGTCTAGGAACTCTTCTGGACCGTTTGGACCCAGCTCCAGTCATCCGACCACCTCTCCGGACGTCTGGAAGTGCTTCCAGCCGTCTGGTACGTTGCCCAGACGTTTGAAATGCCTAGGAGGGTGTGCCTCGCGCCTTCCCAAAGCAAATCCTGCAACTTCAACATGCAATCTTCTCAAAATAGGTACGGAAAAGGGCACCCGCGGAGCGGCCTGCATGGCCGTATCCGCAAAGAGAACGTACCTTCGCGAAACTCTCTCCTCAGACGTCTGGAACCACCTCCAGACGTCCACTCCATCATCTGGACGTCACTGTAGACGTCTGATTCTGGGAAAAATCCAGAACCAGAACCTACTCCCGCTTGCTCGTGCCACGCGTGGCCGCGCCTTGCCCCCTCGCCTGTAGCTATGGTTGTAGCAGTGTCGGGGAGGACTCCCTCGACGCACTCCTTCTCGCGCATGCGCCGCTCCGGCCGTGCACCCTCCGGTGATCTCCCACACGAGCTTGCAAGCTCACTCTCCTCCTCCTCTCCTCACACCACTCCTCGTCGTCGCTCTCGCGCTCACTCGCTCGCGCTAAGGTAAAGAGGAAGGGAAGAAGCAGCTAGAGTGGGGTGATCGAGAGAGGAGGAAAGGGGGGGTTTATAAGGGTGAGGGTTAGGGTTCACTGGAGGGGGGAAAAAGAGAGAGAGGAGGAAAACGAGAGTACTGTTTGCACGTAGCCCGCACACGGACAAGAGCTCATACTCAAAATTTTTGATTTCCAGACATCTAGGAAGGTGTCCAGACGTCTGACCAGACATCTGGCTGACAGTCCAGATGTCTTAAAAGGCTCAAACAACACGGGTCTTAACACCATCAGTTGTTGATCAGGGAGACCGACGTCTCCAAGACAGCCATCCGTACTCGGTATGTACACTACAAGTTCTTGGTCACGTCGTTCGGGCTGACCAATGCCTACGCTACATTCATGGAAATGATGAACCGTGTTTTCGGGCCATAGTTAGACCAGTTTGTGGTGGAGTTCATCGATGTACTAGTCTACTCTTGGGATCAGGTACAACATGGACAACTACATATGGTCTTGGATACCTTGAGGCGATGCAAGCTGTACGCCAGGTACGACAAGTGCGAGTTCTGCTTGAGACAGGTAACCTTTTTGGGCCACATGATTTTAGGAGATGGATTGGCTATGGATCCAGCCAAGGTCGAGGTTGTACTCAGGTGGAAGAGGCCACGCACAGTGACAGAGATATGCAACGGGAGCGTGGTGCAATCATACTAGCATTAATGCATCGGATCCCATTAGAGATGCGTAGATTTCTGGGATTGGTAGGCTACTACCAGTGGTTTATCAGAGGGTTCTCTCAGATCACGGGTTCTATGACCCATCTGACCTGGAGGGATGTGCCCTTTTCTTGGATAAACGAGTGTGAGGCATGCTTCCAGGAGTTGAAGGAGAGACTAACTTCAACTCCTGTGCTTACTAACCCAGGCAGCAGTGGCGGGTTCGTGGTTTACACCGACACCTCATGCGGGGGTTGGGTGGTGTGCTCATGCAGTGGGGTCACGTTGTCGCTTACGCTTCGCAGTAACTGATGCCCCATGAGCATAGCTATCTTACCCATGACTTAGAGCTGGCAGTAGTTGTCTTCGCGTTGAAGACATGGAGGCACTACCTTTACGGTGAGACATTCGAGATCTTCACAGATCACAAGAGCCTCAGGTACTTGTTTGACCAGAAGGAGCCCAACATGAGACAGAGATGTTGGTTTGAGCCCCTGAAGGACTACTGACGGGAACACCATCATGAGCCATAAGTAGCTCAATTTAGTCATAATGAAAGAATAAATGCTCCTACATAACCACCAAAGGGCTTTAATTCATTTCATAACCATTCTGAGGGAAATACAAGAAAATAGGGGTAAAACTGCAGTTTTAACAACATATCTCAATTGCAGTACAATCAAGGATTTTCTCAAGCGATAATTAAGGGTCAAATGATCTTAAATATCCAACAAATGGGTTAGAACAGTCAGAAATGAGTTTTCGTGTGTTTTGAGAATTAAATGACTTCCGAAACCCTAAAAATAGACCTGCTTAATTAACTAAGGTTCTGATCAATATAAAATTCACTTAAACCCTCTAAAATTCATAGAAAAATATTCTTTAGGTTTTTGTACATTCAATTTGATCATCAGAACATATCTTGACGTAAAATAGAGTCTCAGATTGACATTTGCCCTAATTTAGGTTTTTGCATAAATTACCTAGTCAAAATTGGCCAAAACCTAAATCTAACTTCACCATTGGATTCCTTGGGTCCAAATTAGGTTTGTACCAAAATTTGGACCCAATCTGAGATCATCTTGACCTAGTTTGCACTTTCGTTCAGTCTTAATCTTTTCTCTCACACACATGCCCCTAACATTTGAATTCCTTACAAAAAGCCCCATCTTTGTCATCTTCTTCACAAATAGGTCCCCACCGCACCTAAATCCTATTCCTACAACTCCGACGACCTTCAAATAGGAAGATCTCCCTGATTTCTCAATCCTTTACAAAATTGGAAGGGAAATTCCTTGAGGAGTTCTCTTCCCATTGAATCCATCCAAGTGCCCTGAAACTTTCCCAATCTCTCATGCGAATGCATGAGAGATTAGGGTATCATAGAAATCCTAACTCTGGTGAAACCCCCTCCTGAGCCCTATAAAGAGATCCCCAGGGCACGACCGTGCTCTTAGACTCGTTTTTTGCCAGAATTACCCCACGTTTTCCCCTTCTCTCCGACCGAAAAGCTCCGCGAGCTATGGTGATATCTTCGACCTCCTTCCTCATCCATTCTCACAAAACCAGCAACGAATTCCTCATCCTCAGATTCTTCCACGTGCCGAAATACCAGGGACCGTCCCCTTCCACGTCTTCATCGCCGTTCCTTCCTTCTGGAGAGTTCGTCTTCTCCGTTGCCGGTGTGCCAAAACCAGTGCGGATCTCCCCCCTTTCTTCCACTTAGAATAGGTAGTTAGATCTCTCTATGTCTCTAGTTTAATTTCCTACTCAAAAATCCCAAAAATATCCTCTCGACACCACCATGCACCACCATCGTCCTCCGCTCCGACCAGACCTCCGGCGAGGCATCTCTGTCTCTACACACCTCCATCCGCCTCGCTGAAACTTCCACAAGCTCCGCTGTTCCACCAGGAACAAAAGCCCTCTCCTGTTTCTCCTTTTTGCCTACCCAAACCAGCTACTGGACAACCCATCTTTACCCCAGCATTTCTGTCATCATCCAGCCACCTCACTCATCCCCACGCCGGCCTAACATTGCCTTCATCTTCCTTAGACCTAGGCGATGCTCTTGAACTATTTTAATTAGGTCGAGAGGCCGTATTCATGTTTCAGGTTCCTCGTCGGTCTACGCTGTCGCAACCATTAACGTCGGTGCTGTTCTTCTAGTTCCAGGTCGTGCACGCCCAGATGACACCTTCAGGTGGTGCGGAAGTACTCAGAGACCAGTTCCAATTGGTCAGTTAGAGGCCTTGACTCCAACAGCCGCAGCAATTGTTGGAGCTTTCACGCGAGAAGAGTTCACCTCTGCGATGCACCACGAAGAGAAGGACATATTTTAGTCCCACATCGTGGGATTCAAAACTGAAGAGCACGCATAAGTTGTTTTCTTGCATTAGGCTTATTGCCTCGAAACACTGGGGTGAGGTCCTGCACCCTCACTCACTAGCCTACCTATGCTCTCACTCCTCGGTCACTACACCATGTTGGTGACCCTGGACTCAGGTACACGAATCCCTGAATACCTGATTACCCGATAAGCTGCATTGGCCTTGGGAGGGCGTGAAAGAGGTGAACCCATAGAGAGTGAAGGAGAGAGAGAGCACGGGGGAAATGGGGGTTTTTCTCTCAGGGCCAACAACTGACACTTAGCCGTTTAAGGAACCTCCCCCTTGTGTGTGAAGAAGAAGAAGAGAGAAGGCATAGCCTCAGAGGAAGAAAAAGAGAGTAGCCAGGAGAAGAAGAAGAGGAGAAGACCTGAGCTAAGAAGAAAGAAGGTCTGGATAGTGTGAAGAAGAAAGGAAGAGAGAACCAAGGTAGGAGAGAAGAAGAAACAGAAGAAAAATCACTATAGCAACACACTTTAAGACGTCTGATTAATTATTTGCTCATATTAATTATCTTTGAGTAATTGTTCTATGTGTTAGGCTAATAATTGGTGATCTAAATCACCATTATTTTGTCTAGATTACTTTTTGACTCATCATATACTCATGTTTTACATTGCATATTAGATTTTGAGTAATTAATTGTGCCCATTTACATTAATTATTGAGATTAGCGTGTGAATTCTTATTTGCTCTTTGTGTTCGACCTCGGACTTTAATTCGAGTAATAAAATTTATTTGTTTGAGTGCTATTTTGGCTATACTACAATAATGCGATGATTTTAAAATCCAATTCAGATCGCTCGAACTTTTTGGCGCCGTTGCCGGGGAGCAACGCGCAATTCACCACTATTCTCTACATTATTTGATTATATTTGGGCATTGACTTGCCCTGTTTGCTTTCTTGATTTTGCGAGATACTTCACGAAGAGATCTTCCACGTAAAATAGCTACACTAGGGTAGGTAACATTTCTATTCTTCCCTAATCAACCTCCTAATCTTAGGAAGACAAAAAAGGGAACAATTAATTAGGAATCACATGCCTTATTTCATAGTAATTATCATTTAAAAGTGCAAGTTTCCTGATTTGCGAAAATTTTCAAATCTCATTGAGTTGAAGGGATTTTGTTTAGAGATCCTACCCTAAATTGCCGTGCCTATTAGGGACAATGCTTAAATTCTAAATCACTTTGGGCTAACACATTTCTTGCTTGAAGCCCAAGGTGAACATATCAAGATCAATTGGACTTAGAAATAAAGCCAATTAGGGTTTATGCACTAGGGTTTTGGAGTGTTAGTTTACACTTGCCTACATAAAAGGAAACAAACCCTATCGCATTTGTATGCTACCGAAGCCCTTGGTTGAAAATATCTAATCAAGAAAAACCCTAAAATCTGGCTCTAATTCACTTGAACCCTAAAATCCTTAGACCTAATAACTTGTTAGTCAAATTAAGGTGATTTCTAGGTCTTGACCTAGATCTCATTCTGCCATCTTTAGGGCAGATCAGGTGAAGTTGGTCTCCATTGTAGGCCAACCAACCTCCAAATTAGGTCACAACTTGAATTAATTTCTAATTAAGTGAAACTTAAGGCACAAATTAGGACATAAAATTGGTAGACTTAAGTTCGTACATTCTGGTCTTCTTGGACCCTCAGTGACAAGGAAGGTCGGGTGGGGGAAATCCTGTAACCCGTGGGGACGCTCTACCGTGTAGGGGTCTTTGCGGGGCTCTCCCTTCCTGGTTGCCCAGGAACTTCTCAGGTGTGCGAACTTCTGATTTAGAGGTATCATCTGCCTCGAAATTTCCTTAGTCATCCAAAAATCTTGGGGTGCCTTGATTGGGTCAAATCTCACATCCAATCCCTCATCCCTGCTATTTAGAGCACATACACAGATTTTTATTTTTTTTGGGAATGTCTTTTCAGATCTGATCAATTTCAATCTAATCTTGGATTTTGATTCTACATCTTGATTCCACCATATAACTCGAAAATGTAGCTTGATTTTTTAGGAAAACCATTGAAGAAACCTGAATCTCAAATATCCATGAAAGATAGAATGGTTGAGGATGCCCTTAGATTTTATGAAATTGATGACAAAACCTCAAAACCAATTGAAAACATTCAGGTTAATGTATCGATAACAACAACCTTCATCATAAACTATGCCCGAGTAATTATAACACAAGTAATAAATGGATCTACTCGGGATGTTCTCATGACAGGATACATTGAGTTAGAGAAACTACATAACTTTGAATATCTCCAAGGCATGATAAATCCTATACTTTGGGAAAGACACCAAGATGATCTTGAAAAATGAGAAGAGATGATAAAATTCTTAAAACAGATTATCGATCAAAAATATTCGTACATTCCCCAAACATTTAGCAAACCATCTTGGAACAATACTGAGGATCTATCTGATTTTCCAAATCCCGGGTTCGAGAATCAAGGTTGTTGTGGACCTCCAACCCAAATGGAATATGATCAACCTAATATATAGATTGATATGCCTAACCTTGAGATGGGTTGGGAGGATCCAATTGCAGGAGAGTACGATTTCGAGCCAGCCCTAGAGACACAAAACCCTGGTTCGCCAAGCTTAGATTTCCTAGACTTCTGTGATAATAAGATTGAATCAGAACCTCTTGAGGGTGTAAATTCCGCTCTTTACTCTAATAAGGTGACCCTCAAGGGTAATTCTGACATCCTTGTAGAGCTTAACCTAGATTCTAGTGATCCAACTCACACCCTTAACCTAGAATCTAGATCTGAGCCTTATTGGGATGATTGTGAGGCTTCGTGCGATACAAATCATATTTTAAATCTAGAAAATGATTCAGGGCCTGTATTTGATGAGTACACCTCTTCAGACTCCTCAAAGATACAGATTGATTTTCGAAAATCTTGCCAATCTACGATACAGAAATCGAGGAGTTGGAAGAGTTGGGTTTTGATTGGATCTTCCTTACAAGCCAAGAAACTGAGCCCATGCCTAATAGGGACACCTTTTTGAGCTTAGAATCTGAGAATAGGCTAGATCCAAGTCAAGTTGCTGATCTACATCTTTTGATTTATTTTATGGTGAAACCTCTGATCCCGAATCATATTTAGAGCTTGATTCTCACAAGTTCTTTGATGACTTCGAATCTTACTATGATTTCGGAGAACCATTGTTTCCTGACGACTGTGAGCCAATCTATGACCTCAGCATGCGTGATCCATTCTTTGACTCTGACTCTGAGGTCCTGATCCCGAGATCACTGATTCAAAATCAGTTTCCATCATGGTGGAAACATTTCTTTTTGATACTTAGGAATCAAAAACAAAAATTGCCGAGAGTGTCTACAACCCAGAGTTCGAATCTTTCCTTGACTTAGATTTTCTTGATCCTATAAACACTCTTCAGGCATTTACCTTTGATTTTGATAGCTACTATGAGGACTCTCTAAATGAACCCACCTTTGAATCCTTTCTAGAGGAGCCCTCATACACAATTCTTATTGATGCCACCTCTTCTACACATGCAGAACCTTCCCAAACCCATTTTCATTCCTGACCCGCAATCGAACTCAATTTTTACTCTGACTCCCCTCTCGATGATCCGGTTGCAGATGATTCTCCTCCACATTCCAATCGGGTCTTGGACATCGATTAAACTACAAATCATACTCCATCCTTCTCTAATTACCCTCGTAGGGATCTCACATCCTCCACTTATTCTTTTTCATTTCAGGATCCCTACTCTGACCAGGCTAATCCGACTCAGCCAAACCCTATCTTCTCACTTCCATATCCTCCCGAGCTTCAGAGCATATGGTGGGTTCCACATCTCTTGATCTACATCTATCAACCTGCCAGATTGATTGGATTTGGGTTTTATCATCAGCCTATTGATCTAAACAAGCACCTGGTTGGACCAACCAGACTATTGATCAAGGTGCTTATTCTACAAAACTCATCTGATTTGACCACTCCTTCTCGATACCATTATTTGCTCGGCTAAAGGCGTTGAATTTAGTGCTTAACAAGAGGCAACCCGTCATTCCAAAAATCTGAGATCTTTCTGATTATCCTTTTGTACGTCACGTCTATTGCACCCTGAGTTTAGTTTTAAAATAGTCAATCCCACCTCTGGTACTCATACCGGGACTTGAAATTGTCTGCAACCGGCCACCCGATAATCCTATTCTAATCCCTGAACTCAAACTATTTCATACCCTCCGTTTACAATGAGGACTTAGGCATGGGGGGTGGTACAAAAAATGACATATTCCAAAAAAACCAAAAAGAATAAAATTGAAAAAGAACAAAAAAAATTGGAGAAGGAAGGAAATTTTTGAAAGAATTAATTGCATAACATTTTTTAGGAGGAAAAGAGAGGAAGTGATTGAAAAGGAGTAATAATTTGAAAGAAAAAAGATAGTCATTAGTAAAAGATTATGGGATTTATTTGAGTTCTAGACCAAATCAAAAGAAAGAAATAAAAGACAAAAAGTACTAAGAAACAAAGAAGGGATTAGTAGGAACGCTGATTTTAGGCCTCTTGGACTGCAATTCTAGGCTTAAAAATTTAAGTACATGCTAAGATCTGGATAGTCCTCAAGAGGTTGAGGAAAATGCGAAGCTTAAGTATTAGGTCTAAGGCTTAGGGATTATTTGGCTTCGTTAACTGACCTCTGGTTTGCGGGACTCGGTAACCTAGGCACCCCAATCCACACACAGCCTGGTTCAGTGTGCTTAATTATCAAAATCACGTAAATACGTTAAATCTGTTATAAAAAAAACACCTAAGTTAGGAGCGACTTATCAACACAAGTTGATTTGGAAGAGTTCTTGACGTGGAGAGGCGGGAAAATTTCCCTCGAAGATGTGTAATAACATACCGTTTCCTTGGTGCTTGTCTCCTAGGATATTTAAATATCCTACCGGGGGTATATAAGCACCTTGTGCTGGTTCAGATGCCATGGGCGGCATTATCACGAAATGTTGATTGCTAGGGTCTCTATTTAGCTATAGAATGCTATGGGAGGGCTTGTCTCGAAATCTCGAAAGCCAGGGTTTTGGGGGTTGCATGGGCGGTGCTATCTCGAAGCATCGATTGCCAGGGACCCTGCGAGGATTGATGGTGGGAACTAGGAATCCGATACAGACCGTGTTGTAAAGCCAATCCAAAGCTAGAAATAAAAAGAAAAGAGAGAGAAAACTCTCCAAAAATAATATTCTTATGTCTCTCTCTTACAGAAACGCACTGCAAAATGAACCAAGCCTAAACATGTTACAAGCACGGGTGCTTTAACTGCGGAGTTCAACGAACCTTAGGTTAGTTCCTGTGGGCCTTAGAAACCTTTGTGGCAGATTGAGGCTAAAGTTGATCAAGTCTGGATCTTGGTTGGTACTTGAGTACCTCTATGCCTATTGTTAGCATTCTAAACTAATCTACAAGAAAAAACACATATTAGAGATCTGAACATGTGGTTTACAATTTGAGTTAATTCCATAAGATTTTGCTAAGGGACTAACAAAAACTAGGCATGGGGGTATGATGGGAACACCATCTTGAGCCATAACTAGCTCAATTTAGTCATAATCAAAGAATAAATGCTCCTACATAACCATCAAAGGGCCTTAATTCATTGCATAATCATTCTAAGGGAAATACAAGAAAATAGGGGTAAAACTGCAGTTTTAACAGCATATCTCAATTGTAGTATAATCACGGGATTTCTCAAGGGATAATTAAGGGTTAAATGATCTTAAATATCCAACAAATGGGTTAGAACAATCAGAAATGGGTTTTCGCGTGTTTTGAAAATTAAATGACTTCCGAAACCCTAAGAACAAATTCGCTTAATTAACTAAGGTTCTGATCAGGATAAAATTCACCTAAACCCTCTAAAATTCATAGAAAAATATTCTCTAAGGTTTTGTACCTTCAATTTGACCATCAGAGCCTGTCTTGACCCAAAATAGTCTCAGACTGACATTTGCCCTAATTTAGGTTTTTGCACAAATTACTCAGTCAAACTTGGTCAAATCCTAAATCTAACTTCATCATTGGATTCCTTGGGTCTAAATTAGGTTTGTACCAAATTTTGAACCCAATCTGAGATCATCTTGACTTAGTTCGCAATTTGGTCCAGTCTGAGTCTTTTCTCTCACGTACATGCCCCTAACTTTTGAATTCCTTACAAAAAGCCCCCAATATTTGTCATATTATTAACAAATAGGTCCTTTCCGCACCTAAATCCTATTCCTACAACTTCGGTGACCTTCGAATGGGAAGATCTCCCTGATTTCTTGCTCAATCCCTTGCAAAATTAGAAGGGAGATTTTTTGAGGAGTTCTCTTCCCATTGAATCTATCCATGTGCCCTAAAAATTTCCCAATCTCTCATGCGAACGCATGAGATATTAGGGTATCATAGAAATCCTGACTTTGACGAAGCTTTCCAAGCTTGGAAGCTTGGCTTCAAAGCTCAAAACCCCCTCCTGAGCCCTATAAAAAGATCCCCAGGGCACCACCGTGCTCTTAGGCTCATTTTTGGCCAGAATTACCCCACATTCTTCCCTCCTCTCCGACCGAAAAGCTCCGCGAGCTCTGGGGATATCTTCGACCTCCTTCCTCATTCATTCTTGCAAAACCAGCAACAGATTCCTCATCCTCAGATTCTTCCGCGTGCCACAATACCAGCAGTCGTCCCCTTCCACGTCTTCATCATCGTTCCTTCCTACCGGAGAGTTCGCCTTTTCCATTGTCAGTGTGCCAAAACTGGCGCGGATCTCCCGCCTTTCATCCACTTAGAATAGGTAGTTAGGTCTCTCTAGGTCTCTAGTTTAATTTCCTATTCAAAAATCCCAAAAATATCCTCTCAACGTCGCCATTCACCACCATCATCCTCATCTTCGACCAAACCTCCGGCGAGGTGTCTCCGTTGCTACACACCTCCATCTGCCTCGTCGAAACTTCCACAAGCTCCACCGTTCCGCCAGGAACAAAAGCCCTCTCCTATTTCTCCTTTTCACCTACCCAAACCGGCTACCAGACAAACCATCTTTGCACCAGCTTTTCCGTCATCATCCGGCCACCTCACTCATCCCCACACCAGCCTAACACCGCCTTCATCTTCCTTAGACCTAGGCGATGCTCTTGAACTATTTTAATCAGGTTGAGAGGCTGTATTCATGTTTCAGGTTCCCTGTCGGTCTTCGCCATCACAACCATTAACACCGGTGCTGTTCTTCTAGTTCCAGGTCGTGCATGCCCAGATGACACCTTCAGGTGGTGCAAAAGGACTCAGAGACCAGTTCCAATTGGTCAGTTAGAGGCCTTGACTCCAACAGTCGCAGCAATTTCTGGAGCTTTCACACGAGAAGAGTTCACCTCTGTGGTGCACCATGAAGAGAAGGACCTATTTTAGTCCCACATCGTGGGATTCCAAACTGAAGAGCATGCATAAGTTGTTTTCTTGCATTAGGCTTATCTTCTCAAAACACTGGGGTGAGGTCCTGCACCCTTACTCATTAGCCTACCTACGCTCTCACTCCTCGGTCACTACACGACACCGATGACCTCGGTCTCGGGTACACGAATCCCCGAATACCCGATTACCTGATAAGCTGCATTGGCCCTGGAAGGGCGTGAAAGAGGTGAACCCATAGAGAGTGAAGGAGAGAGGGAGCATGGGGGCAAGGGGGGTTTTTCTCTCAGGGCCAATAGCTGACACTTAGCCATTTAAGGAACCTAGCCCTTACGCGTGAAGAAGGAAGAAGAAGAAAGAAGGCATAGCCTCAGAGGAAGAAAAAAAGAGTAGCCAAGAGAAGAAGAGGAGAGAATACCTAAGCCAAGAAGAAGAAGGAAGAAATAAGGTCTGGACAGTGTGAAGAAGAAAAAGAAGAGAGAACTAAGGCAGGACAGAAGAAGAAACAGAAGAAAAATCACTGTAGCAATGCACTTTAAGACGTCTGATTGAAAAATCAGAAGTCTGATTAATTATTTTCTCATATTGATTATCTTTGAGTAATTGTTCTATGTGTTAGGCTAATAATTGGTGATCTAAATCACCATTATTTGGTCTAGATTACTTTGGACTCATCATATACTCATGTTTTTACATTGCATATTAAATTTTGAGTAATTAATTGTGCTCATTTACATTAATTATTGAGATTAGTGCGTGAATTCCTATTTACTCCTTGTGTTTGACCTCGGACTTTCATTTGAGTAATAAAATTTATTTGTTTGAGCACTATTTTGGCTATACTACAATAATGCGATGATTTTAAAATCTAATTCAGATTGCTCGAACAACTACGACTGCAACATCTCCTACCATTCAGGGAAGGCCAATGTGGTGGCCGACGCCTTGAGCTGGAGAGCGCCCGCCCACTTGGCCAGCTTGTAGTTACAGAGTTGGAGACTCTTGGAGGAGGTGGGTAGTTGGTGACCCCGGGAGTCACGGGGGTACTGCGGGGCAGTGACAGTGACGTGACATGTACAACCAAAGTCGATAGATCGCATCGTTACAGGGCAAATGGCGGATCCATAATTACAGACACTGCGAGACAGGGTGTTGACGGGGGACCTAGGAGAATTTTCCTTCTCTGATGAGATACTGCGTATGAGGGGACATCTGTGCATTCCTAGAGGCGAGGAGCTATTGAAAGAGCTTCTGACTAAGGTTCACGGGTTCAGGTTAACCATATATCCCGGGAACACAAAGATGTACCACAATCTGCGACGCGACTTTTGGTAGAGGGGTATGAAGCGGGATGTTGATGAGTTCGTCCAGCAATGCTTAGTATGCCTGCAGGACCGTTACAGCCACTCCCTGTGCCAAAGTGGTAGTAGGAGAGTATCACCTTGGACCTGGTAGTGGGGCCATCGGTTACATAGCGAGGATATGACGCAGTTTGGGTGATAGTAGATAGGTTGACGAAGATGGCACGGTTCTTGCCTATCCGAGTCACCTTTAGGCCAGCACAGCTAGCAAAGCGGTACATCAGAGAAGTGGTGTGTCTTCACGGAGTCCCTCACGAGATCATATTCGACAGGGATAGTCGCTTCCCTTCCCAGTTCTGGGCAGAGTTTCAACAAGTGTTGGGGACACGTCTAAGGTTCAGTACCGCCTACCATTCCCAGACCGATAGGCAGTTAGAGCGCACTATACAGACACTAGGGGACCTCCTACGTGCTTGTGTACTAGACTGGAGAGGCTCCTAGGAGGAGCATTTGCTCTTGGCAGAGTTCGTATACAATAACACTTACCATTCAAGCATCAGTATGGCACCTTACGAGGTTTTGTGTGGGACGAAGTGTACTGTACCCTTGAGTTAGGTCGAGGTGGGGACTAAGTGGGAGGTTGGTCCCAAGCTGATCTGTCAGAGTCAAGAGGTGATAGAGCAGATTCACAGATGGCTCCGTACTGTCAGGAGCAGGCAGAAGAGCTATGCTGATAAGAAGTGCAGAGAGGTGCAGTTCGGGGTTGGGGATCACGTCTTCCTCCGTGTTTCGCCCATGAAGGGCTTGCAGCATTTCGGGGTGAAAGGGAAGCTTGCACCGAGGTTTGTGGGGCCCTTTGAGGTCTTGTAGTAGGTTGGACCTGTTGCTTATCGGCTTCCCTTCCTCCCCAGCTCTCTAGAGTGCACAACGTATTCCATGTGTCCAACCTCAGGAAGTAAGTCGCCGACCCCAGCCATGTTCTGAGCCACGAGAGCGTTGAGGTGGGAGACAACCTAAGCTATCCTGAGAGGCTAGTACAGATACTAGACAGAGCCATCCAAAGGTTGAGATGGAAGTAGGTACCACTGGGAAAGGTCCTATGGAGAAGCCAGCAGTATGAGGAGGTGACTTGGGAGCCTGAGGTGGCAATGCGAGAGCAGTACTAGGAGCTTTTTAAAGGTACATCTCTTCCGACCTACTTTGGTCATCTTTAGTTTGTTATGCGCTTTTACGTTATTCACGCACCCTACTTAGCTCAATCTTCGGGGACGAAACTTCCTTTAAGTTTGTTATGTTGAAATGACCCTTTCTAAGGACCATTCGGATTTTTTCTGGAAAGTTAGGGGCTTGAACGCAATTTTTGACCCCTTGAGTTCGGGTGTGTGGGCCTTGTGGGAACAAGAGAGGATAGCAGGGAAGTTTCCTCAATTTTTCCCTCTCTCTCTTTCTTCCCACTCACACACCCACGCACATTTCCCTCTCCCCACCAAAAGCCCTAGCCCACTCCCTCTACTTATAAAACCCCACCACCCTCTCCATCTACACACCACCACCACCACTTCAACCTCCTCCATCACGATCGGCGGCCTCCCTCCCCCGTCTTTGTGCAAGCTGCGGGTGGGGAAGGAGGAAAGCTCAAGGCGAAGCTCGGAGGAGGAGGGAGGGGGAGTGTGGGAGAGGGAGAGAGGAGCGCGGTTGGAGGAGAGCTTGGGGGAGCTTGTACGAGAGAGAGGAGCCATGGTTGAGAGCCGCGAGAGCTTGGAGGAGCTTGTGCAGAAGAGAGGAGCCGTGGTTGGGAACGCAATCTCGGAGGAGCTCAGGAGTGGCATGAGAGAGGAGAGAGCTCGCTCGAGGGAGCTCGTACAAGAGGAAGGAGGCGCGGCTGGAGTGCAGCCATTGGAGCTCGAGAAGGGGCTCGTGGGAGAAAGGAGGATGCCGGAGGAGAGTCCTCGACCTCTTGCAGCTGCTGGAGTCACTGCTGTAGGCGCTTCGGGCGGAGCTCGCGAGAAGCAAAACCTCGCGAAGAAGTTTCTACGTACTGGATTTTCCAGTATCAGATGTCTGGAGCATCTACCAGACGTTTAGAGCAGCAGCGGATATCTAGAGCTGAAGTCAGACATCTGAATTTATGAGGAGTGCCAAGGTATGGGTCCTGTACGCTAATGCATGCGCGTACGTGAAGTACGTTAGCGCTGCTTGTCGTCGTTTTAAACTTATGAACGCATACGCAGGCACAGGCCTTGGAAAGGCACGTAAGCATGCTCCTCGAGGTGCTTTAGGATGTCTGGATGTCTCCACAGTCGTCTGATAAACCTATCAGACGTCCGGACGCACTCATAGACGTCTGGAAAGACCCAGGACGACGGTGAGGGGTTCCAGACATCTGCCAGCAATGCAGGAACACAAGGTGAGTTTCTGACATCGTTTAAGATGTCTGGGCGTTGTCCCATACGTCTGATTTTAGTCAGTATACAATTTTTAGCCTGTTCAGGGCTCAAACGGAGTCGGAATTACGCAAACGAAGTATCGTTGTTTTCCGTTTGAGTTTCTCTACGTGTTAGTGTCAATTATGTACTATTTTTGAACTCGTCTGATGTGACTTAGTCACTGGTTTAGGTTTCCATCCTGTAGCATGTTCAAGGCCTGTGGAGACAACAGGATCTGCGATTCTAGCCCCAATTCCTCTTGTGTTTTCTGGTAGAGTGGTTTACTTTAATGTTAAGATTTAAATAAGTAAAGTGCATGCTTGGAATAATTTGATTGAACTCTAGGATGTGAAATGAAGCGTAGGGTAGAAATGTATGAACGTGACTTGAGCTACACAGTTTACATTGATATGCATGTTAAACCCTAGTTGCTAGTAAGTGTATAGATACATGATGTGATAATTCTTCGGTTATTAAAACACGAGTTGCCTGTTATATGAATGAAAGTCAGAATGTGAACAATGAGATATGCATGTTGATAAATGAAATGAAATGAATACGAGCATGAACCCTACGGGGAATTAGGAGAACTCCTGTACACGGAAAGAATCTCATATATAGGCGGGAAGTGAGATGGCCCTTGTGTACGTGGTACCAAGGAGAGCGACTATCTTACGTACACAATACCATGGGGAGCCACTATCCCTTTCGTGTGGAAAGAAAGGTGACACCTGCGTACGTGGTACCGAGGAGAGCTACGACCACCTTAGTGTAGGGGGGAGCCAGCTGCCCCACGGGGCCCGAGGTTAGGACTGGCCACTTGGCACCGACTCTTGTTAGGCCAACTGGGAAATCAGGATAGTCGGGTAAGGGTATGCAGATTGTGAGGGGCGAGACCCCTGTTCTGAGAGGGCAAGGCCCCGTGTTGTTCCGTGCTGTACTTTTGGGCATACTCTCTAGAGGAAACAACTGATTGTGAACTAGTGCGGGGTAGCTACCCGTGCGCTTATTGCGTGTGTCATAGTCAACGCTACGTCGCGACCGTGACCTCGGGGTGGTAGACCGGGTGTAGGACTACCACGGGGGACTTTCTCAACCAAGAGAGTACTACGTGTACATCCTACATCACAGGAAAACTGTAAGTGAGATCGTTCCCTTAGGGAACAAGAAGATTAAGTAAAGTTTTGGATCTCGAATAGCTCACTCGACCCAGCAATGCACAAATAAGATAAATGGAAATGTATGATAATACATAACCGACAATTGCATGTTAACTGGTTCCTTGTTTCTTTACATTAACTTGCATGTAAATGACTTAACCACCACTCTACTCAGCGTTAGCTGACCACGGATTATATAACATGTTTAAGTCAGGGAGTTGAGCAGCTAGCACCACTGGCTGCAGAAGGAGTTGGGCCCAGTCGAGCCCAGCCTTAGTTGTTGCCGCTTTTCAGTTCCAAAATTTTCTTTCTGTTGTAGTAGTGAATATTTTGATATATGCATTACTGTTTCGTTTATGCTTTTGTTTTACTTTCCGCTGTTGTAGTTGTGATGACATGTAATATTGTGAGACATTTTGTTCTGTATCCTTTACTCTCTCTTAGTTATTTCTGCTTAGCTACATTGCATGTGTGGTTGTTGAATATTTTCTGCTTTTGGTTATTTCTTGTTGGACGACTGGGTCTTGGGAGCTAGTTGAGGCGAGCTGATTTCGGGTTTTGTAGGGAGTCGGGATCAGGTCGTAACAGCTAGCCAACCCAGCTTTTGTGTAGCATGATTGGATGGCTCAATTGTAGCAACCCATGTAACATCAATTTGAAGGAAGATATTTTACACCATCCTAGTAAGTAGGTTTAGACCCATTGATGTGTATATTTTAATTGAGTATGTAACTATCTGAGCCAACTAAACAACTATAACAACTATTCATCTAGGTACTACCACCTTTTCTTATCGTGTAATTCAATGCTTTACTTGACCTCATCATTTTATATTTCTTCACACCTCATCTTCATTTATGCCACATTATCAAATAATCATGTACTTCAGTTATTTTATCTTCTCATTGTCATAGTTGTTAAAGATTTATGCTACTTTTTAGTGCTTGCTTTTTCTGGTATATGCTTTTCTAGTAAATGTTTGTTATATCTTCTCTTGGCTTCCATGGGACATCAGTTATTGTGTGAATTATATTTCTTATCTGTGATTCCTCATTTTTGTAAACCCACAGATGATATCACACTTCTGTTAGTTTGGTTATCATCTTTGCCTCCATTTCTAGTACATGATTGTAACTAAACTTTACTCCATTTTTGCTAGATGATGCTTCAATTTCAATTAATTTTGCTCTCATTTTTAGATTTGGTTCCTGCCATGATCGCTTTTGATTTTTCCTCATTTGATTATTTGTCAGTGGTGCCGCATACATGGATGATTGTATTCTGACGTTTGTTTTCCTATATTTTTACTTAACTCAGATGTTTGTACCAAGTGATGCATCCGGCCATCTTAAATTTCAATTTAACGTGCTTCAATTCCATCAGTTATATGTGCTTTACACTTGTCTTTCTTTTCCCTAGAGATATACGCAAGAATCACTTCCCAGCTATGAATATTCTCAGTTATTGTACTACTGTTGTACCTTCATTTTATTCATTTCCATGTCTATAAATGGTTCAATTTCTAATACTTTTGGAAGGTATCTTGCAATGATGAAAGCTCATATTACTACACCTGTTGTAGTAATGAGGACTTATGAGCAAAATATATTTCAAATTCTTTCTTCGATTTATTACGGTTATCATTAAAGATGAAGTTTATATGTTTGATGGATTACAATTATTGTTAGTTTCTCCCCCCCCCCCCACTCGATAAGCATGCATACCTGTTCTAAGTTAAGGTACTCATTTCTTCTAGTGCAACAAATTGAAATGATTGTTTATAGTTGCAGGAATGAATAAACTAAACTAACCCAATGATGTGTTGCCATCTACCTAAAGAACTCCCACCATGATCACATCAGTTGTTCAATGCCATCAATTCAAGTTCAACTATGTATAGTGAAGAGATTATTACGCTATTTTCCATGTTGTGTACTTGTCCTCTTCATTTGTTGATTGGTGTTTATAACACCAACCACATTGTACAAAAATGTAAACTCTGAGTCATAAAATTGATTGTTTGTTCGATTTTGTAAATGGTTGTACAAAATACACTTAGGCATTTTAATTGACAATTATATTTCAATCAATGAAAATTTCAATTTACAAGTATTCTATATTTTATGTATTTATACAAACTCCATTTACTTATTTTTGTTTGCTTCAATTATTATTTACATTACAAATATAGAATGTCTCCTCTCTAGATCGTATAGGATATGCAATTAAGTAGGTGTCAATATGTTACATACTTTGATAATAACATCTTTAATTATTTCCATCAATTAAATTAATAACATAATAAGCAAGGGAAGATTATCATTTTCAGACATTCGTACTCCTTACTTGCTTCGTATAATTGAATTTTCTACTTTCAATTTAATCACATCAAAATATAATTTCAATATGATATGAGAATTTAATTCTAATATTATGGCAACTAATTAATTCATCCTTCACAACATAACAAAAATGTAATAAACAAACTACTCAGAGCCAAAATCGTCAACCTACTATATTTTCAACTAACATCATCCATTTATTCCGTAAGTTTATTTCTCCTACCAAACACCCTAAGAGAAATTAACCACTCTAATACATTGATGTAACAACAAACACAATCAAACACTTACACAGAATAAAAATACTTAATTCCTTCTACTCCTTTACACCCATTTTTTATCCATTCTGATTATTCCCCCAACTAAACGTCACTTGGATGCATGACAAGGTTGCATTGGGTTGGGTAATGAATTCAACGTTGGAGCACCTACCTAGTCCTATAAGGGGAAGAAGCCCATATCTCATCCTACTCCGACTGTTGATTCCAACAAGCAACTTGAAGCATTTGACTTTTTATGCGATGCTGCTTAATTAGGGGGTACCGTTGTGTTGGGCCCTCCACCACCAACATTGGTTGGTTTAGATCTTGCACTAGCCCCATCGGTGTAAGTTATATTCATACTACTAGGACTCTTGAAGGCATTCTAAGTTTTGTTTAGTGAAGGTTTACATAGAGATGTTATTGTATGTGTTAAAGGTAAAATTACCAGCATATGAATAGTAAAAATATTTTATTTTTTAACTATCACATTTAATATCATCAATCACATACATCTCTTATCAATCATGTCCATTTTTACTAACTCACTCTTATCCATTACATCTATCTCCTATTAATCCACTTTAAATATAAATATAAATAAAAATAAATAATAACATGTAAATTTATCTATCATATCTATACTCCTCCTCTTATCATCCACTTTTAAGATTTCTTCAATTTTATCATCTGACGTTAAATTTTAAGCTTCTACCGAAAAACACAACCTCAAGAGTTGAGTGGATGTTTGAGAGGGAAGACGTACGGACCAAAGTAAGACGGTTGGTTGAGTAAAGAAGGATGGGGGGGTTGGGGCGGTCAAAGCTGCATCACGTCACGGCGCCTGGCCCTTTTTGTCGTCGACTGGCCGTAGTCATGTCGCAGCGAATGATATCTTTCTTCCTCTCCTTCCTTTTTCTTGTTTTTTTATTTCTTTATTTTCTTATGTAAGCTTGTGCAATTCGTATGCAATATTTTACCTTTTTCATTTTTTTTTTTAATTTTATGAGGCATCCAAAGTATCTCATTCATGTAACGAATGGAGAAGTGACGAAAGACTTTTCATTTTATTAGAGAAAAATAATCGTTACATACACAATGTTTGGTATGACATGTACTTGCTGTGTTACAGCCAGTAATGGAATGAAATAACTGTTGGTCCGTGGGCTCACACATGATATTTCCAAAGGTTTATGGCATGCCATCTTCGGTTTACATGGGTCTTCTAGTCCATTGCCTCAGAATCGTAAGAACTCGTTGGATTAGGTGGCAGCGATCCTGTAGGGGCCCTCCTAGTTGGCGGTGAATTTTCCCCTCGATAGGTCAGGGGTTGAGGCCTCTGCTCATCTTAACACCAGATCTCCTACATTGAATTCTACTTTCCTCACTCGTTGATCATGGAAGTGAGCCATCATGTCCCTGTATGCCGTAGCTTTGGCCATAGCTTCGTCTCAAGAGAAGTCTCTTAAATCAAGCGAGAGATCTTCATGGCCTCCTCGTTCCTGTCTGGATCAAACCACTGCCTCTTGTACGAGGGGAGGTCCACTTCTATTGGTATTCTCCTGGCCTTTGCAACCGTAGGCTAGCGGGAAGGGGGTTTGTCCCATAACGATTCTGGCTGTAGTACGATATTCTCATAAGATAATATGGTAATTCTTCTGCACATTTGCTCGTAGCATTGTCCATCTTTGTTTACCATTAAAGCTTTTATTATTGTTTTATTGGTGACTATTCGCTTGCGGATGGGCTATAGAAGTTAACTTCAATTCTATATACCCCAATCTTTAGAAAAAACTTGAAATCTCTTGAAATGAATTGTGGGCCATTGTTTACCACGATAATGTGCGACAAATAATTTGTTTTCTGAGAAAAGAAATCACTCATGCGTTAGGTTTTGCCATGTCTTTCACCTTCACCCAATTAGAAAAATAATCCATTGCTACTAAAGGCATAACACTTCTACCCTGGGGTAATTGAAAATTCTCCAATAAAATCCAAACCCCATCTAACGAAAAGTATGGGTAGTCATAGCTATCATTTTTGCAAGGGGAGGGTGCGGTATTTGGGAGTGGTGTTGGCGCTGATCACATTTCTTAGTGAATTCCCTCATGTCTTTAGTCAAGTTTGGCCCGTAGGTTGGAAGTTTGAAGGCTAGGGTTTAGCTCCCTCATCGTTTCCGTAGATACCCATGTTCGCTTCCTACAAGGCTTGTTTTACCCGATCTAGAGTTAGACATCTCAATAAGGGAGTTGAGTATACTCTCTTATTGAGAAGTCTATCTATTATGGTATGTCTATTAAGTTGACTTCTTGCCTAAAAGACTTGGGGTCCGTACATTCATTTGGTAATCTTCCTGAGGAGATGTATTCCCTTATAGGGTCAGTCCAAGTTTGTCTAGTCTCAATTGTGTGTAGAACCCATAGGATCTCAAGTGTGTATTCCGCGGGGAGGGGTGTGGTGTTATTGAATAGTATGGTAAAAAAAGAACAAACCACAAAATGAGTTCGAGATTTATAAAGGAAAACCCTACCGGGTAAAAACCTCTATCCAAATCTCCTAACTTAGGATTTTGAATCCAATTCTCTCTTCCCAATAGAATCACTATTCTATTAAACAAAACCAAGGTAATTAATAGGTTACCTTAACTCAAGATATGATAATTTGAAGGAAATAGAAAATCAAGGTGCTAGCTAAATTGCATAGCACAACAAAAAGGATATTGTGTATAAGATATTTCAAGATAAATGCACAAAGATCCTATAGTCTCCCTTGATGTAAAAATTAAAAACAATGTTCTTGGAAGGACCAAGGCACTAAATCCTTGATCAAACTTGCGAAGAGAATGGATTATTTTAGAGTGTTGTGATAATACGAGCTTGAAAAGCACAATTGCTTTTTCTAGCCCATGTGAATTTTCTCTTATAAGATGTCTATGTAAACAAATGTGAAAGGGTCATATTTATAGATTTCTACAGCCTTAATTTCAAATCATAGTCATTGCAATCCAAAAAAGGCAACAAAATTTGCCTAATAGTCATATCTATTGGTGCAAAACGAGGCATACCGGTACATCTTGCTCACAATTTTGGGTTTCTTCAAAACTTGACTCAAAATCATGTGACACTTGTACTATGCACATTCATATGTACCGGTATAAGTCGTTCATAGTTTCTAAACTGTGAATCATATGTATCGGTGCACATTAATCTATATCAGTACATGTGTATTTCAATCCTAAAAGTTATTGTAGGCTTAAGAAGGGATTGTAAGTCACTTGTACAAGTACTCTTCCATTTGTACTAGGGCATAAAATTAATTTTTGAATTTTGACAAATTTTAGAGTCTACTTTAATAACCTTTATTCCTAATATTATTAACTTAGACTATATTTAAGCTTTTTGGACATGATTTTCAAAGCTAGATTTTAAGAGTAACAAATTTTAATGAAAGTATTCTCAAAGTGTTAAAACCTAATTATCTCTAAGTTGATTTTACAACTTACTTTTTAAGGAGAGGCTATACATAAATTCTAAAGAATAAAAACCTGGAACTTGAGTAGCTCTTGCAATTCACTTGATTCTCATGCTCCAAACTTGAGCATAGGTTGTCATCACTTAATCCTTGAATATTGAGATTAATCCTTGCAAATTCTAACTAATTCTAAATATTTTCATGCAATCACAACTTGATATGAAAATGTTAATCATATGAGGGTTTTGTTAACACCAAAATCGGACATGTAGAATAATGATCCAATAATCTCTCCCTTTTGGTGTTGAAAGAACCTAAATTCAAATAAATTTATTTAAAGGGGCTATGATCAAGAATTAGGGTTAAATTTGAGACAGGTAGCTAACTTCGCCTTAATAAGAGTATAACTCTCCCTTAGTATGTTCTCCTCCTTAAACTTAATATATTTGCTTTTAGTTTGTCTCCTTTTTTTCAGCAAGCAAAAGAATATATGATAAAAAAAGTGAAATTGATATGGAGTGTAAAGACCCGTTCTATTTTGAGCCTTTTAAGACGTCTGGAGTGTCAGTCAGACATCTGGACCCCTTCCTGGACGTTTGGAAATTGAAAAATCTGTACGCACCTTGTAGTCTGCGCGTAGGAGGCACGCCGACTCTTCTCCTCTCTCTCCTTTCCTTCTTTTTCCCCACCGAACCCTAACCCTTGGCTATATAAGGAGACCCCTTCCTCTCCTCTCCACCCCACCACTACCACCATACTCCCTACTCCACCGCCGTGAACTGAGGCACACGAGAGAAAGGGAGCAAGAGCGAGGAGGAGAGGACCGAGGTCGCGAGCTCGTGGACGCTCGCCGGAGGTCCGCATGGCCACCGTGGCACATACGGGAGGAGGAGAATGTTGGGGCATCGTCCCCGACTGTAACGACCCGGTTCCCGAGTCCCTACGAGACACGAGAACCGGACCGACTCGACTAATCCCAAGACCTAGTCGTCCAATGAGGAAGTAACCAAAAGAGCAGTAAAATAAACTACATTCAGCATGAATATAACTAACAGTAAGGAAGTACAGCAGTAAGGAAAGAAACTACTACAGTAGATACCACCACAACAGTAGAATAACATTTATCATATAACAAGAACTGCAGGTAAAGAAAGTACAGCGGAAACAAAAACTACTCACTAGAGCAGAAACAAAAGAGGTACAAAAGACTGTGGTAAACTCTAATGGACCCTACTCGGCCCAGCGTCCTCTGCAGCCGCCGACCCTGGCTGCTCAACACCTGGTCCTGAAAAAGGTAACGAGTGTAACACGTCAGCAAAACGCTGAGTAGAGTGGCAAACTAACTAAAGGCAACAGTAGAGTGTAGAGTAGCTGTTATGTTCTATTACTTCCTTTACTCACATCTTTCAATTCTTTTCACTATTTCATTTATTTCTCAGATCCTTTACTTGATCTCGAATGTCCTCGTGGGAACGATCTTGATTGCAGTCTTTTCCAAAAGTAGAAGTAGCACGTGGTACTCTCCTGGCCGGGAGAGTCCCCCGTGGTGATCCTACCCTCAGTCAACCACCCCAAGGTCACTGACAGACGTAACGGTGACTATGGCACGCACGATAAACGCACAGGTAGCTAGCCCGCACTGGCACGCGGTCAGTCGTTTCCGTTAACGGGTGCGCCTAAGCACAGCACGGAACCAGGGCAGAGCCCTCTCAGTAACAAGGGTCCAACCCCTCCAAAGTAACCAAACCGGGGCCTTGCCCCTCCACAGTCCGCGCACCCTCGCCTGACTACCCTGGTTTGCCCTAGTGGGCCTAACAAGTCGGTGAAGGAGGCTAGCAGAACCCCGGGGCCCGTGGGGTAGCTAGTACTCTCCTAACACTACTAGCTCTCCTCGGTACTACGTACACGAGGGCCAACAAGTCAGTACAGAGCGGCCAATCCTAACCCCTGGTCCCTGGGGCGGCTGGCCCTACTCTGTACTAAACAGGTACAGGTACTTCCCTTGGTACTGCGTACCCAAGAGACAGTACAAACTACATCTCAGTTCCATTCCTTTTTCTTTCCAGGAGTTCCACTCCTAATTCCCCGTAGGGTTCCAGCTCTTTATCTCAGAACATCATATGTTTCACTTTCCAGTTTCACGTTCTCACAATCCATGATCCCAATCATGTTTCTTTATTCATAACAGGCAGCTGTTAATTCAATTTACAGGTAGCTTTTTATTCCTTTCCATTTTTCCAAGACTGCAGTATTATACATTCCACTAGTTTTTCCATCCTAAGATTCATGCCACATCCTAGGATCTAGCATACAACTAGTTTTCCAGCCCTAGGATTCATGCATCACCTAGGAGCTATCATTCCATACATTTCTCATTCCTAGGATTCATGCAATGTCCTAGATTCTAGTTATGGTTACATACTTTAACAGATTTTAAAAATAAACTTAAGCCACTCTACCAGGTACAACGGGAGTAATGGGGGCGTGATCGGGAATCCCGCATGCCTCCGCGACTCCCAAGAATGCAACTGAACAAGGTCCTATCACAAGGATCAAACACAAGGGGTGTCTTAAAACAGTGTATAGCTACTGTAGACGGGTAGAGGAATTAATTCTGTAAAGAACACAACTCGAATCGCGGAAAACGGAGCCCGAAAGGGCCCTAAACGGGTTGAAAAAGACGATACTGTGCAAAATCAGACGTCTGGAACTTATTCCAGACGTCTTAAACAGTGGATCAGAGAATTACCTGTCCGGCGTGGTTTCCCAGACGTCCAGAAGTATGCGGGGACGTCTGTCCTATCTCCCAGACGTCCGATGGTCACTCCGGACGTCTGGAGGTCACTCCCGCCGTCTGGTACAACTTCCAGATGTCTGATTCGCAAAGGATGGCGAATCAGCGAACCTGCGCACAGCCAACTGCCTCCCTCAGTATGGTCGGTCGACAGGAAGGAAGAAGAAAGCGGAATACACACCTTTCAGACGTCTGTATGAGCTACCAGACGTCGTCCTCGCCGTCTGCCTATCAACCCAGACGTATGATTCTGGAAATTTTTCCAGAATCAGGGCGCTACTCGGCCTCCGCTCGCGACGCCGCCCACGTCGCAGCTCGGGCGCCTGCTGCTCAGACTGCAGCAGGTCCCTCTCTGCGTCGTTCCGCGCCCCCTGCCCTCCGCCGGCCGGCCAAGCCGCTCCGGCGAGCTCGCCCTCATGGCAGAGCTCCGCTCTCGCACGCCGCACCTCCTCCGCGCTCACTGCGGCCACCGCTGCCGTCCTCGCGCTCGCGCTCATGCTCTGGCTGAAGGAGAAGGGAAAGGAGACGGTGGTGACGGAGTGAGGGGAGGCGTGCCCTTTTAAGGCCACGCGAGGAGGAGGGAGAGACGCGGCAGAGCGTCTGCAGCCGCAGAGAATATCGGATATTCGTGGGCCTGCGCGTTGAGGCGCGCAGACAAAGACTCGTGCCAGAATAACTGATTTCCAGACGTCTGGAAACGATCCCAGACGTCTGGTAAGATGTCTGGCCCACCTCCCAGACGTCTTAAAGACGTCTGGGGCACGCACTCGTTACAATATAACAAACTCAAAGGAAGTTTCATCCCCGAAACTTGCGCCAACTAGGGTGCGGGAAAAGACGTCCGAATAACCATAACAAACTCAAAGAGGACCGAAGTCGATCCGAAAAGACGTACCCGCGAAAAGCTCCGGGTACCGTTCCCGCATTGCCGCCTCAGGCTCCCAGGTAGCCTCCTCGTACCGCTGGCTCCTTCACAAAACCTTTACCAGGGGTACTTGCTTTCGTCTCAACCGGCGGACGGCTCGGTCTAGGATCTGCACTGGCCGCTCGGGGTAGGTCAGGTCGTCGCTCACCTCGACGCTCTCGTGACTCAGTACGTGACTGGAATCGGCTACGTACTTCCTAAGGTTGGACACGTGGAACACGTCGTGCACACCAGAAAACTGTGGGGGAAGGGCAAGTCTGTAAGCAACGGGTCCAACCCGCTCCAGTACCTCCAAGGGCCCCACGAACCTCGACGCGAGCTTCCCTCTCACCCCAAACCGCTGTAAGCCCTTCATGGGCGAAACACGAAGGAAGACGTGGTCCCCAACCTCGAACTGCTCCTCTCTGCGTCTGCGATCCGCGTAGCTCTTCTGTCTGCTCCTGACAGTGTGGAGTCGTCTGTGGATCTGCTCAACTACCTCCTGACTCTGCCGGATCAACCTGGGGCCAACCTCCCACTTGGTCCCCACCTCAACCCATCTCAAGGGTGCCGTACACTTCCGTCCGTACAGAGCCTCGTAGGGAGCCTTGCCGATGCTCGAGTGATAACTGTTGTTGTATGCAAACTCCGTCAGGGGCAGGTGCTCCTCCCAAGAGCCCCTCTAGTCCAGTACACAGGCACGCAAAAGGTCCTCAAGTGTTTGTATCGTGCGCTCAGACTGTCCGTCCGTCTGGGGGTGGTAGGCCGTGCTAAACCTCAACCTCGTCCCCAAGGCCTACTGAAACTCAGCCCAAAATTGGGACGTAAAGCGGGTATCCCGGTCGGATACGATCTCCCGTGGAACTCTGTGTAGTCGCACCACATCACGGATATACCTCTCTGCCAACTGTGCTAGTCCCAAAGTGACTCGGATCGGCAGGAATCGCACCGTCTTCGTCAATCTATCCACTATTACCCAGATTGCGTCGTGTCCCCGCTGGGTAACAGGTAAGCCCACCACCAAGTCCATGGTGATGCTCTCCCACTTCCACTCTGGCACTGGAAGCGGCTGAAGCGGCCCTGCAGGCCTCTGATGCTCGGCTTTCACCTGCTGGCACACTAAGCACTGCTGCACGAACTCACCCACATCCCGCTTCATCCCTCTCCACCAAAACTCGCGTCTCAAGTCATGGTACATTTTCGTGTTTCCGGGATGTATGGTGAATCTGGAACCGTGTGCCTCAGTCAGGAGCCCTCTCAACAGCTCCTCGTCTCTGGGAACGCACTACCGTCCCCTCAAGCATAACACCTGGTCTGTGAAAGAGAAGTCCCCTGGGTCCCCTGATAGTACTCTGTTGCGCAAAGACTGCAAGTACGAATCAGCCATCTGTCCTGTGATGATACGGTCTATCAGCTCTGGCCTGGTCTGCCGTGTCACCGTCACTGCCCCACAGTATCCTCGTAACTCTAGAGGTCGCCAACTGCCCACCTCCTCCAAAAGGCTCCAACTCTGTAACTGTAGACTGGCCAAGCGTGCGGGCGCCTTACGGCTCAAGGCGTCAGCCACCACATTGGCCTTTCCCGGGTGGTAGGAGATGCTGCAATCGTAGTCCTTCAGGAGCTCCAACCAATGTCTCTGTCTCATGTTGAGCTCCTTCTGGTCAAAAAGATATCTGAGGCTCTTGTGATCTGTAAAAATCTCGAAGGTCTCACCGTACAAGTAGTGCCTCCAGGTCTTCAGCGCGAAGACAACAGCTGCCAACTCTAGGTCGTGGGTAGGGTAGGTATGCTCATGGGGCTTCAGTTGCTGCGAAGCGTAAGCGACAACATGACCCCTCTGCATGAGCACACCTCCTAACCCCTGCAAGGAAGCGTCCGTGTACACAACGAACCCGCCACTACTGTCAGGGATGGTGAGCACGGGAGCCGAGGTCAACCTCTCCTTCAGCTCCAGAAAACATGCCTCATAGGCGTCTGTCCAAGCGAAAGGCACGTCCTTCCGGGTCAACTGTGTCATAGGACGCGCAATCTGTGAAAATCCCCTGATGAACCGTCTGTAGTAACTTGCCAGTCCCAGGAAACTGCGAATCTCAGTGACTGAACACGGTCTCTCCCACCTGAGCACTGCCTCGACCTTGGTGGGGTCCACCGCCAGGCCGTCACCAGAGATCACATGACCCAAGAAGGTCACCTCCCTCAACCAGAACTCGCACTTGCTATATTTGGCGTACAGCCTGCGTCGTCTCAGAGTGTCCAGAACCATCCGCAAGTGCTGTCCGTGCTGCGTCCGATCTCTAGAATAGATGAGCACATCATCTATGAAACCCACCACGAACTGATCCAAGTACGGTCTAAACACCCTGTTCATCAGGTCCATGAAAGCAGCGGGGGCATTGGTCAGCCCAAACGGCATGACCAAAAACTCGTAGTGTCCGTACCGGGTGCGGAAAGCTGTCTCGGAGACGTCGGTCTCCCTGATCCTCAACTGGTGGTATCCAGACCTCAAGTCTATCTTGGAAAACACCGTGGCACCCCGCAACTGGTCAAACAAATCGTCGATCCTTGGCAGCGGATATCTGTTCTTGATGGTGACCCTATTCAGCTGTCGGTAGTCCACACAAAGGCGTAGGGTCCCATCCTTCTTCTTCACAAACAGTACCGGGGCTCCCCAGGGAGACGCACTGGGCCTCACGAAACCTTTCTCCAAAAGGTCCTGCAACTGGGACTTGAGCTCTCGCAGCTCAAGCGGTGCCATCCTGTATGGCGCGGTGGAGATGGGGTTGGTCCCTGGTACTAGTGAGATCTCAAACTCGATCTCACTCTCGGGCGGTAGTCCTGGTAACTCGTCTGGAAACACGTCGGGGAACTCTCTGACCACCGGGATGCTCTGGAAGTCTGCCACAGGGCTGGGCTCTGCCACCACACAGGCTAGGAAGCCCTCACACCCCTGGCTCAAAAGTCTCGCCGCCCGAAGTGCCGAAATGCACCTGAAACCTCCGTCCACTGGCTGTCCGTGAAACTCGAAAGAAGGTGATGAGAACCTCATCATGAGCCATAACTAGCTCATTTTGACCCAATACAAAGGATAAAAGCTCCTACATATCTCAAGCAAAGGCTTAACTCAGAGAATTCTGAGTTTGAGAAGAAAACCAGTCATAAGGGGTAAAAGTGTAATTTTACCAGAATAATCTGCATACAGGGTAATTCAGGGCCCAAACACAGGTCAAAACAGCTTAATAAGAATAAAAGTGGGATGAGATGATCTAGCAAGGGCTACAGCACTTCCAAGGAACCAAATGATAATCTGTAACCCTAAAACAACCCACTTCAATTCACAAGGTTCGAGGCAAAGTAAAAACAGAATAAACCCTCTAAAATTCATAGAAAAATAATCTCTAGGGTTTAGAACCTTCAATTTGGCCTTTAGAACCCATTTTGACCTACATTGAGAACCATGCCCAATTAATAACTTAATTTGGGTCTTTACGCAAATTGACCGGTCAAACAAGGTTTAATATGAAAATGAAATTTACCATCAGATTCCTTAGGTTCTAATTAGTCATGTATAAAAACTTGAGCCTAAGAAGAAACCTCCTTGACCGACTTTACACTTTGGTCCTCATATATTTACTCTTTGGCCCTCAACTTTTGAACCCTCGCATTCAGGCCCCTAACTCTCCTTCGTTCTTTGCAAACAGGTCCCTCCTGCAAAACCCTGCCAGCACCATGCTCCGGCGACCTTGCGCGGAGCATGGCGCCGCGCAGGGTGAGGTGGAGGACCTGGCATGTGTACCAGGGGTGCCCTGCGTCGTCAGCCGTCGCAGGAGCACCCCCATGGTTATTGCAGCCCCCCATACCGGCCGTGCGAACGCACGGACGGTATGGGTTCGTATTCCGACCATTCTCCGGCGAGGGAGACACGTCGTCTCCCTCCGCCTTCCTCCCTGCTTCAACCCTATAAATACCCCCCGCCGCTCCACCGACCAAAGCAGCTCGGATCTGACGGAGAAAACCCCCAACTTTCCTCTCTTCTCACTCCGGCAGACGCCCTCCAGCTCCGGCGGTTCTCCTTCCTCCTCCTCTTCGCTCTGCCGCAATACCAGCAGCAGAGACCTCTTCCCCTGCTCTTCCCGCGTCGCGCAATACCGGCGCGCGCTGCCTCTGCCCCGTCGTCACCGCCGTCCTTCCCCCACTGGGCATCGTCTTCTCCGGCGACAGTCGATACGACTGTCGCCCTGTTCCTCCCCCTTCGTCCCAGCAGTTAAGTTAGAACTACTCCCCTTCTTCTCCTCTTTCTTTCCCCGCTTTCAATTTAGTCAATTAAACCCTCGACCGCTCCTGTTCACCCTCATCCTCTCCGCCTCCGACCACCCTCCGGCGAGCCGCTTCCATCACCTCAGCGACCCACACGGCTCGCCGACCACCGCAGAATCTCTGCCTCCTCACCCTGATCCTCTTCCGCCCCTCCACTTCCCACCAAACACCCTCTGCAGATCCACCGAACACACCCACTCCCTCGCTCACAGTTTGACCTAGGACGACCTATTAGCTCCATCTCGCCCCCTGCAAACCCCCTGACCACCTTCGCCGTGCCACGGCGAAGGTCCCCCGCCTGTCTGATTTGGCCGAGAGGCCGTTCTATTGATTTCAGGTTCCAGGCCTTGACCGCCATTGGCGAGGAAGCTCGAAGCTTGCTTGAGGTTGCTCCAAGCCTAGATATCCCAGGTTGAAGAGCCACGGCCAGCGCGAAAGAGTCTTGCGCACACACCCTGGCCCTCAATTGAAGTTGCGCGCCTCAACAGCTGTTGCAATTGGAAGCGCCATCCCTGCTGCAGGCGTGAGAGAATAGGGGTGCGCGGATAGTCCCACCTCGGGAGTTTCTGAAGCCACACACCCACATAAAGTGCAAAAGTGCCACCATCTGTTTGCCTCAGTTACCACGGGGTGAGGTCCCTCTCACCCGACCCGACCCGACTCGGCCTCGTCCGTGACCACGCTCCGCGGACCTGGCCCGACCCGATTAGACTGACCTGCACTCCTCGCCCACCACGCACGCCGGTGGGCCTGGACCCGGGCCTGACCCGAACCCGATTACCCGGTAGCGCTCTGGGAGAGCTTCCGAAGAGTGATTTCAGAGAGAGAGATACGCGGGGGAGGGGGGTAGAGTAGGTTTTTGCCCTCTGATGAACTCTTGAGCGTGCAGGCACAGGTGCAGGCCAAAGAAGAAGAAGCAGCTGCACTGTAGCAACTGCTCAGTTAAGTCGTCGAAGCACCGGGCCAGACGACGGACAGTCAGCAGCCAGAGCAACACAGAAGGCAGGCTGAAGAAGAAGGAAGGGAGACTAGTAGCCGAAGGCAGAAGCACCACGATTGCAGAAGAAGAAATGAAGAGAAGCAAGAAGCAAGAAAAGAAGAAGAAGATCTGAAGAAAAAGAAAGAAAGAAAACAAGGAAGAACAGAAGAAGAAGAGCACGAGGGGAAGATCTGAAGAAAGCAGCAGAAGAAGAAGAAGAAGAAGAAGAAGAAGAACAGGAAGAACCAAAAACAAAGAGGAAGAAAGAAGAAAAGAAGAAGAAGCCAAATTTTCATCTCTCTCTCTCTCTCTCTCTTTATTTTTGTAATAGAACTTGTATATCTCTAGAATACAACTTGCTCCCTGAGTTCGACCTCGGGAACTCTTTTATTTTTCCGAGTAAAAAATTTTATATGAAACGTTGGTGACAACCAGCTTTACTACAACGATATAACCGCGCACCGACGCGTTCATCATCAGAAGGCAACTCCGGAATGGAGAAGACAATCTTCCTCTCAAAACAGTCTACCAAGGCGTGGTAAGCGGATAGCCAATCCATCCCCAGAATCACACCAAAGTCCTCCATCTGTATCATAATCAGGTCAGCTGGCGGGCTATGTCCTCCAACGCTGACCTCGCAATCCGTGTACACCTCCTCAGCTACAAACAGCTGACCACTCGGACCTCTGATTACGAACGGATTCTCTAACAGTGTTTAATCCTGGTCCAAACTAATTGCGAAACTGGCTGCGACAAACGAGTGCGTAGCGCCGGAATCGAAAAGCGTGTAAACGAGTCTGCCGGAAACTGAAACCATACCTGCTACCACTGATCCCGAAGCTCTGGCGTCCCTGTGTGTTAGGGCGTTGATACGCCCCTCAGCTCTAGGTGCGGACGAAGCAGCCACACTCTGCGTCGGATGGGTAGGTGCTGGCCGTTACCCTCCTCGCGACTGCTGTCCTCCTCCTCGTGCTTGGGAACAGCGGCCTCCTGCGCGCCCTCCAGTGCTCTGCACGGGAAGTATCTGCTGACCTCCTGCCCTAGATGGGCAGTCCCTCCTGACGTGGCCCGGCTGGCCACACTGGTAGCAGAGGGGAACCCGACTCCCGCCCTCAGTGAGTCCCTGCTGTCGACTAGGCGGGGGTCCGGTGCTGGCGACTGGCCCTTGTCGAGGGCCCCCAAAGGCCACTGATGGCCCTACACAACGTGACGGCTCTCCTGCGGACGCCACGTGTCTCCGTTGAGTTCTCCTAACACGCCTAGTGTGGCGGCGGAAATCTCGTTCCACCACTAACTCCCCTGTCGTACGCTCGGAAGGGGGAGGGGGTGGCGACGTGGGTGGAAGCTGAAATTCTTCTCGAACAACCTCTCGAATCAGTTGGACGAGGTCCGGAGACGGTATGCTCAGGAGAAGAGGAGGGGTAGTAAGTACTCCAAGCCCGACACATCTGTCCCTCGGGCCCCGACCTCGGCCGCGGCCCACCCTCCTAGCTCCACGACGAGGCGTTTCCTACAATGGAGACGCGAAATAAAATGAAAAAAGTCAAAACAGACGGTACCTAAAAAAACTTCTAAGAGCTCATGTCAAGAGATATGTTGTGGTGGCTACTCTAGCTATAAACATGTGAATTGGTTATTTTCCAGTCAGTTGATTCACTTCTTGGGACGACCTTGCTCTGATACCATCTTGTAACGACCCGGTTCCCGAGTCCCTACGAGACATGAGAACCGGACCGACTCGACTAATCCCAAGACCTAGTCATCCAACGAGGAAGTAACCAAAAGAGCAGTAAAATAAACCACATTCAGCATGAATATAACTAACAGTAAGGAAGTACAGCAGTAAGGAAAGAAACTACTACAGTAGATACCACCACAACAGTAGAACAACATTTATCATATAACAAGAACTGCAGGTAAAGAAAGTACAGCGGAAACAAAAACTACTCACTAGAACAGAAACAAAAGAGGTACAAAAGACTGTGGTAAACTCTACTGGACCCTACTCGGCCCAGCGTCCTCTGCAGCCGCCGACCCTGGCTGCTCAACACCTGGTCCTGAAAAAGGTAACGAGTGTAACACGTCAGCAAAACGCTGAGTAGAGTGGCAAAGTAACTAAATGCAACAGTAGAGTGTAGAGTAGCTGTTATGTTCTATTACTTCCTTTACTCACATCTTTCAATTCTTTTCACTATTTCATTTATTTCTCAGATCCTTTACTTGATCTCGAATGTCCTCGTGGGAACGATCTTGATTGCAGTCTTTTCCAAAAGTAGAAGTAGCACGTGGTACTCTCCTGGCCGGGAGAGTCCCCCGTGGTGATCCTACCCTCAGTCAACCACCCCAAGGTCACTGACAGACGTAACGGTGACTACGGCACGTGCGATAAACGCACAGGTAGCTAGCCTGCACTGGCACGCGGTCAGTCGTTTCCGTTAATGGGTGCGCCTAAGCACAGCACGGAACCAGGGCAGAGCCCTCTCAGTAACAGGGGTCCAACCCCTCCAAAGTAACCAAACCGGGGCCTTGCCCCTCCACAGTCCGCGCACCCTCGCCTGACTACCCTGGTTTGCCCTAGTGGGCCTAACAAGTCGGTGAAGGAGGCTAGCAGAACCCCGGGGCCCGTGGGGTAGCTAGTACTCTCCTAACACTACTAGCTCTCCTCGGTACTACGTACACGAGGGCAAACAAGTCGGTACAGAGCGGCTAATCCTAACCCCGGGTCCCTGGGGCGGCTGGCCCCACTCTTCACTAAACAGGTACAGGTACTTCCCATGGTACTGCGTACCCAAGAGACAGTAGAAACTACATCTCAGTTCCATTCCTTTTTCTTTCCAGGAGTTCCACTCCTAATTCCCCGTAGGGTTCCATCTCTTTATCTCAGAACATCATATGTTTCACTTTCCAGTTTCACGTTCTCACAATCCATGATCCCAATCATGTTTCTTTATTCATAACAGGCAGCTGTTAATTCAATTTACATGTAGCTTTTTATTCCTTTCCATTTTTCCAAGACTGCAGTATTATACATTCCACTAGTTTTTCCATCCTAACATTCATGCCACATCCTAGGATCTAGCATACAACTAGTTTTCCAGCCCTAGGATTCATGCATCACCTAGGAGCTATCATTCCATACATTTCTCATTCCTAGGATTCATGCAATGTCCTAGATTCTAGTTATGGTTACATACTTTAACAGATTTTAAAAATAAACTTAAGCCACTCTACCAGGTACAACGGGAGTAATGGGGGCGTGATCGGGAATCCCGCGTGCCTTCGCGACTCCCAAGACTGCAACTGAACGAGGTCCTATCACAAGGATCAAACACAAGGGGTGTCTTAAAATAGTGTATAGCTACTGTAGACGGGTAGAGGAATTAATTCTGAAAAGAACGCAACTCGAATCGCGGAAAACGGTGCTCGAACGGGCCCTAAACAGGTTGAAAAAGACGATACTGTGCAAAATCAGACGTCTGGAACTTATTCCAGACGTCTTAAACAGTGGATCAGAGAATTACCTGTCCGGCGTGGTTTCCCAGACGTCCAGAAGTATGCGGGGACGTCTGTCCTATCTCCCAGACGTCCGATGGTCACTCCGGACGTCTGGAGGTCACTCCCGCCGTCTGGTACAACTTCCAGACGTCTGATTCGCAAAGGATGGCGAATCAGCGAACCTGCGCATAGCCAACCTGCCTCCCTCAGTACGGTCGGTCGACAGGAAGGAAGAAGAAAGCGGAATACACACCTTTCAGACGTCTGTATGAGCTACCAGACGTCGTCCTCGCCGTCTGCCTATCAACCCAGACGTCTAATTCTGGAAATTTTTCCAGAATCAGGGCGCTACTCGGCCTCCGCTCGCGACGCCGCCCACGTCGCACCTCGCGCGCCTGCTGCTCAGACTGCAACAGGTCCCTCTCCGCGTCGTTCCGCGCCCCCTGCCCTCCGCCGGCCGGCCAAGCCGCTCCGGCGAGCTCGCCCTCACGGCAGAGCTCCGCTCTCGCACGCCGCACCTCCTCCGCGCTCACTGCGGCCACCGCTGCAGTCCTCGCGCTCGAGCTCACGCTCTGGCTGAAGGAGAAGGAAAAGGAGACGGTGGTGACGGAGTGAGGGGAGGCGTGCCCTTTTAAGGCCACGCAAGGAGGAGGGAGAGATGCGGCAGAGCGTCTGCAGCCGCAGAGAATATCGGATATTCGCGGGCCTGCGCGCTGAGGCGCGCAGACGAAGACTCGTGCCAGAATAACTGATTTCCAGACGTCTGGAAACGATCCCAGACATCTGGTAAGACGTCTGGCCCACCTCCCAGACGTCTTAAAAGACGTCTGGGGCACGCGCTCGTTACACCGACCTTCTGCAGCAGTCGGAGCTGCAGCGGAGCGGAAGGTGTCGCGGTGGAGCACGACGAGAGGTGCAGGAGCGCGGTCTGGTACTGGAAAATTTCCAGTATCAGACATCCGGAGGGCCTTCCGGATGACTGGATGGACGTCTAGCGTCGACACCAGAAGTTTGAAAGCGGGTGTATCGCGAAGGTATGTCTTCCTCACTGTTACGGCCATGCAGGCCGCACCGCAGTGTGATTTGCTTGGCTAAAAGTGGTGAGCTGCTTTGTCCTGCGCAGGAGCAGCTTTAGGAAGGTATGTGGCATGCCCTCCCATGCTTTTCGGACATCTGGACAACTTACCAGAGACCGGAGGCATTCCCAGACGACCGGAGGACTTATCGGACGTTTGGAACTGAGTCCAGATGATCGCGGAGGAGTCCTGGACGTCTGAGATCATCACAGGAGCTTGAGGTGAGTCTCTAATGAATTTTAAGATGTCTGGACTTGTTTCCAGATGTCTGATTCAGGTTTGTAGATACGTTTTGACTCGTTTAGGGTTCGATCGGGATTCGTTTTACGCAAACGAAGTATTTGTGGTTTCCTTGTGAGTTCCTCTACATATTAGAGACCTTTATACGCTGTTCTGAATCTTCCATTATGGTGTGTTCTTTGGTATAGGACTTCGACCTGTTGTATGTCTGGGGCTTGTAGAGGCACGTGGGCCTACAGTTCGAGCCTCCAGTATTTCCAGATTGTCTGGTAGAGTGGTTTCCCCTGTTATACTTATAAAATATGAATGTATCTATGAAAATTAGATAACTGGAAACCTAGGATGTTGCATAAACCCTAGGATGAGAAATGGTTGAATCGCTTGTTTGTGTGATTGAAATTGTATTTATGAATGAATGAGCTAAATTGTTAGCAACTGCTTGTTAATGAATACGAGCTGCCTGATTGAATATGAGCTACCTGAGATAATTAAACAGTTACCTGTGATATCACTTATTGCATGTGTTAAATTATGGAAATACGAGTTGCATGTGTATAAAAAGGAATTGAATCGTGAATGATGAAACTTGGATTGGAATAATATGGTGAACATGAGCATGAATCCTATGGGGAGTTATGAGTAGAGCTCCTGTGGTTAGATGGAAAAGCTTGGAATATGGATGGGAAGTGTGCTGGCCCTTGAGTACGTGGTACCAAGGAGAGTGATTGTCCCCTTTTTAGTGTAGAGCGGATCTAGTCGCCTTTGGGTTGGGACTCGGGGTTAGGATTGGCCACTCACCACCGACTTCTGTTGGCCCTCGTGTACATGGTACTGGGGAGAGCTACTAGTGTAGCGAGGGAGCTAGCCACCCCACGGGGCCCGGGGTTCATCTAGCTACCCTACACCAACTTGTTAGGCCCTTTGGAAAAATCGGGGTAGTCAGACGAGGGTGCGCGGACTATGGAGGGGTGAGACCCCTGTTTGGTTCTAAGGGGCTAAACCCCTCCAGGGGGATGTAAGCACCTTATGCTGGTTCAGATGCCATGGGTGTCATTATCTCGAAATGTTGATTGTCAGGGTTTGGATTTAGTTACAGAATGCCATGGGCGGGATTATCTCAAAATTTTGAAAGCTAGGGTTTTGGGGGTTGCCATGGGAAGTGCTATCTCGAAGCATCGATTGCCAGAGACCCTGCAAGGATTGGTGTGGGGACTAGGAATCTGATACAGGCCGTGTTGTAAAGCTATTCCGAGGATAGAAGTAAAATGAAAAGAATAAGAAAACTCTCCAAAAACAAAGAAAAATTCATCTATCTCTCTCTAACAAAAACACACTGTAAACTGAACCTAGGCTCAAACATGTTACAAGTATGGGTGCTTTAATTGCGGAGTTCAACGAACCTTAGATTAGTTCCTGTGAGCCTTAAAAACCTTCGTGGCAGATTGAGGCTAGAGCTGGCCAGGTCCGGATCTTGGTTGATACTTGAGTACCTCTAGGCCTACTATTGGCATTCTAACCTAATCTACAAAAGGAAGCACACATCAAAGTTTTTTGGTCTAGAATCAAAGTTAATGACTTGAAATTTTGCTAAGGGACTAGCAAAAGCTAGGCATGGGGGTATGATGGGAACACCATCATGAGCCATAACTAGCTCATTTTGACCCAATTAAGTCAGTAACTGCTCCTGCATAACCTCTCGAGAGTCACAAGTCATTGCATATTCATTTTGAAAGAAAAATAAGAAATTAGGGTTAAAACTGTAATTTTACCAACTCATAATGAATGCAGTACAACCGAGGGTTTTCTCAAGGGTTGAATGAAGGTCAATTGGTCTTAAAATGATAACAAGTGGGTTAGAACAATCAGAAAAGGGTTTGTACGTGTTTTGAGAATTAAATGACTTTTAAAATCCTAAAAACAAATCTGCTTAATTAACTGAGGTTCTGATCAGAATAAAATCCATCTAATCCCTTTAAAATTCATAGAAAAATATTCTCTAGGGTTTAGAACCTTCAATTTGACCATTAGAACCTGTTTTGACCCAAAAATAGAATCACAGACAGATATTTGCCCTAATTTGAGTTTTTGCATAAATTACCTAGTCAAACATGGTTAAAACCAAAATCCAACTTCACCATTGGATTCCTTAGGATCAAATTAGGTTTGTACCAAAATTTAGACCCAAGATGAGTTTGTCTTGACATAGTTTGCAAATTGGTCCTGTCTAATTTTATTTCTACCCTTACCTTTCAAAATCCTTTCAAATAGGCCCCTAACTTTATCTTCGTTCTCACAAATAGGTCCCTACCACCATTAAACCTATTCCTACTTGCTCTGGCGACCTTAAAGAACTCCCTGATTTCTTGACGAATCCCTTTCAAATTTGAAAGGGAAGTTCGTCAAGAAAATCCCTTCATTTTAGACCCAATCCTAAGCCCTAAAACCTACCCAATCTCTCATGTGGATGCATGAGAGATTTGGGTATCAAGAAACTTCTAACTCCGGTGATCTTTTAAGCTTGAAAGCTTGGCATCCAAGCTCTAATCGACCCTCTGACACCTATATAATGAACCCCCAGGCCTACCCGATCCTCCAAGCTTGAATTTGACCAGAGAATCCCTCAAATTCCTCTCCCCTCCTTCGGCTGATTTGCTCTTCAAGCTCCGACGATTCTCCTTATCTTCCCTCATCATCTGACCACAATACCTATGGTAGATTTTTAATCCTTGCCTTCCTCCGCGTCGCGCAGTACTCGCCGACTCTCCTGCCCCCTTCCTCCTCGTCGACCACCTTTCTCTGAGTAGCTTCATCTCCGGCATCGATCACACCTCAATCGGCGTGAACTCCTCTCCCCTTCGTCTGCCTCCCCTCCTAAACAACTCCTCAACTTCCCCTCTTCGTTTCTAGCCCTCTGCCACTTTGTTTCAACTGCTAACTCACCCCGTTGCCCTCCATCTTCCATCTCGCTGGTGTACCTCCGACTAGCTCGCACGGCCACTACGCTCCACCAATCCGGCCGCCGTTCATCTCCACACCTCCACCGTGTTCCAGAGAGCAAACACCCTCTGGTCTTCGAGGCTATTGGACTCCCCACTGCTCCGCCGAACACCACACTGTCGCACTTCACCATCTGTCACCGTCCGACCACCTCATGCACTCCTACACCTCACAAACACCGCCGTTCAATTCCCCACCTCACGACGAAGCTTATGAACTGTTTTAACTAGGGCTCTTAGCCCATTTTCGTGCTTGCAAGTCCCAAGTCTCCGCCACTATTACTGAAGCTTCGAGTGAAGCTCGAAGCTCTCTTCAAGCACCTACAGACCCCAGGCAAGGTCCCAGGCACTGTGGATTACCTCTAGGAGTATCCTTGTGCAGTCAATTGGAGCCTTTGACCAAGTATTCTACGCCAATTTGACGAAGGAAGCTGTTGCTGGTGCTACGCGAAGGAAGGAGGGTGGATAGTCCCACCTCAAAAGCTGACTCGCACCTGCGCCCGCATAAATTGTAAAAGTGTTTGTGGCTATTTGCCTCCAAACATGGGGTGAGGTCCTTCTCACCCACACATGCCTCGTCCGTGATCTCTACCCGTGGACCTGGCCTCACCCATTAACCTACCTAGCCAAGCAGTCCTCGACTGCTACCCCACTACAGGCAGCCCTGGACCCAGGTGGGCGTGTACCCGATAACCCAATATCCTGAGAAAGGCTCTGGGAGAGTGTGACCTAGAGAGAGAAAGAGAGATTGCGTGTGGGTAGGGGGAGGGTTTTGCTGCTGAGGACATTGGTTGACACTTAGCCAATTTGAGAAGTTCCCCTCCCCTATGTGAAGAAGGAGAAGGCAACAAAAGACGAAGAAGAAGCAGAGAGAAAGAAGAGAAGGAAGAGAGTTGCAAGAGCAAGGAAGAAGAAGGAAGAAGAATGCAGAAGTAGAAGAAGAAGAGAAGAGGGAGCTGCAGAAGAGAAAGAAGAGGACATTAGAAGGGAAAGGAAGAGAAGAGCATTGTAGCATCATACGTTTAAGCTGTCTGATCCCATCTTCAGACGTCTGATTTGAGTTTCTAAAGCTATAATTAACTCTGATATTGTGCTTCTACTTGCTATTACTGTATAAGGGTAATTGGTGATTCAAATCACCATTTTACCTCATTTTTTTTGCACTCTTGACATCTGTTTTCACTTCTATATCATTATTTAGAGTTTTATTACAACTTGCTTATATTGTGCTTAAGTTGCAATTCTTGAGATCTAAATTCCATAATGCTCCTTGTGTTCGACCTCAGAACTTTTTTCAAGTAATAAAATTTATTTGTTTGAACATTATTTTGGCTATACTACAACACGACAATCTTAAACACCGATTTAGCGAGCGAACAATAGTGATTTAAAATTGATCATTGATGTAGACCAATGCTAATGTTAAAGTAGTATGTCAACGCAGCCCAAATCCTTAAACAAGGTGTGGCCATATATAATCCTTTATGAGGTTGGTATACAAAAGTGATTTCTTCTCCAATATTCTCCACAAGATATCCCTTAAAGAATCATAGGCTTTCTCTAAATCAATACAAATCTTATGTAAATTCTTCTTGAGTCTGTAGGTTTGTGTCGAATGTCTTAGAGGACTTATTTATTCAATAGTAGACCTGCCAAACATAAACTGAAATTGGTTCTTCGTCACTCTAGAAAGTTCTTTCATCTTAGTTTCAATTACTCTCTTCTAGAGCTTCATTATATAACTCATTAATTTGATTCCACTATGATTTGACAATCCTTATGTCTCCTTTGTTCCGGTACATGGGCATCACAATATTTTTGCTCCATTCCTCTGGCATTCTCAGCCTTGACAAATAAAAAAATCCTACTACTTAGATCACTTTAAATTCCACCAAAGCAATCTTAAGGATGTATAAAATTCATCAAGGCCTTCCCCCAGACAATGGATTCCATTTTTTCTAGTTAATTAGCCTCACTAATGTGGTTCTTTAAGCAACTGGTAGCAAGTTACTATTTGTAGTTCATTCCAAAGAGAAAAAAGGCCTTAAGTTACGCCTGGCTACTCAATGTCTATCCCCAAAGTTATATGGTAGTTGGTTAATAAAGCACAAACCATGATCCGTTTGCTATGTTACTGCAGGTTGTACATTTCAGGTGTTCCTCCAATTGAGGTTTCTTCTTTCGTTTTCTTTTTCTTATGTTTTTGGTCTAGCCCTTTGTACCCATGCAGGGCAATGGCCTCTTATTTTTGTACTTTTCCCTTTCTATGTCTCTTAGTCCCCATTTTTGGGGCGCTGATCTACCTGATTCTCTCCAACAAAAATTTGGTGTTTTTTCCTAGTTGCAGATACCATCTCACCAATTCCATTACAAGTTTGAATAGAGAATATGATAAGTAGGCATCTGCTACAAGCCACAAATCTTTAGCAAATGGGAAAATTGGTTATAATGTTGTTGTGGGTTAAGTTGGAACTATAACGGACTAGAGGCAGTACACTTTATTGATAGTAGTGGCGAAAATGTGTTCATTTTTGGTGGGGGTGATGGCTTTCAAGTGAATGAGGAATTGGTCACTCTTTGTAGAAGGCAAATTGAGTTAAGTTATATGTCATGGACATGATATGAAATGCATGAATACTCGGCCCTTTGTTAAGTTATATGTCATGCAAATGTTAGTGGTTTGGGAATTCAAGATTGACCCATTGCTTTGGGGCCATGAATCCTCCAGAGAATCTATAATGAAGGCATGTCTTGGAGAAGTAAACAAAAAGAAGAAAAGTCTGCTAAAATAGCTTGCCTCTTCTTTCCAAGGAAAAAAAAAACCTTGCTCTCGATGAGATAGGAACTTATTCATTTCCTGGTTAGGCAATATTAATAGTTTGGAGATAACAATAGCTGTTATATTATATCTGTGTGTTTTTTCTATTGATGCTTGTAAGTTATAGGGATGGTCTTCCCACTATATTGGTTTTATGCCCTTGCATGGGCAAACATTTGTTATTTATCATTAGCACTTCATAATGAATTTTTTAATGTGAAGTCTTGGCCTTTTGGAGTGTCCCTGTTGATTGCTGGCCATGACGAGAATGGGCCCAGCTTGTAAGTTTTTCTTTTTTAATCACGATCATACCCTTTCACTTTTTAATATTTTACCTGAGAATACAGATATTTTCCAATTTGGTATTTCTTTTATGTCTCCAAGACATCATCCTTTGCTTCTTTCGGCAATTTTACAAACTTGTTTTTTTGGAGGTTGTGCTTGGGTTTGAATGGTCTAATTAAGGTTTAATGGAGTTCCTAACATTCTTTGCATGGAAATTTTTTTTCTAGCTTTAGGATCACCACAATTCTCTGTTGAAGTCTCTAGACCTTATTAACTCCTATGGTAGTGTGTGACACTTTACTGGCATTGAAGGGCTGCCATCTACCTGCTTATATCCATTGATTGGCCCTCAGAAAAATTACCTTCTTCTAGTATATTAAGCGAAGGGATGGGAATTCTAGTTGGTAGCTTTTTGCATCATTTTGAGTTGAAAAATTTCAGCATAGAAAGTACTATAATTTCATGTTTAACTTTTAATCCTTTCTTTTAAAAAAAATCTGAAGAAAGCAATTGATTGGTCCGTAGAACAATTACCTTCTTCTATTGGATTAAGCAGTGGAAGGGATGGGAATTCTAGTTAGTAGCTTCTTACATCATTTTGAGTCAAAAAAATTCTGCAAAGGAAGTATGATAATTTCACATTTAAAGTTGCTCGCTCTCTTTCAGAAGAAAATATGAAGCAAGCAAGCGATTAGCTCTTGAAATGTTAAAATGGTGTATTTTGGGAGATTAAGCATGTCAATCTTGTGGAATGAACTAGTCACCTACCACACCTATGAAGCAAAGTCCTGTACGTAATCAAGCTTAGAATGATTTCCCTGGAACTGTAAAATGGTTAGTGGTTAATGTTCTAGGTGGGCATATTAGTATACAATTGTGGGGTGCTTCATCTGCTAAAGCTATTTTCATACATCACCATGTACCATGGGAATTTGCCACCATTAAGCCATTTTTTAGTAAGGTAAGATTTGAACCTTGGTGTTTTGGTTGGGAGACCATCCATTTACTGAACAATTAGACCATTCAAATGGGTTACCCTTAGGACATTTTGGGAGAAGCATTGATGGAAAAGGTGATGAATTAGGACGTGCAAAGATGACATATAAGAAACCTTGTCTTAATAGTTAAATCAGGTCTTAGGAACTTTACTACTTTTGTGCTTTAGCCAAAGCTCTTATTGTCAAATGCAGGTACTACACAGATCCTTTAGGCACATTTGGAAGTGCAATGCAAAAGCAAGTGGTTCTGGTTCAGAAGGAGCTGACAGCTCTTTGCAAGAGTAGTACAACAAGGTACATTGGTGTTAGTTCAACCACTCGTATATAATATTTTGATGATTTTACAAAATGAAGAAAATGAAATAAAAAATAAAGCGTAGCATATTGTTTTCTCTCTGTAATAACATATTTGCAGGATTTCAAAAAGCTTTCCAAGACGGGAGATTAAAAGCGTGAAGACGAGTAGCATAAGTATTAGGTCTTAGACTTTTTCATGTAAACTTTCAAAGGTTGTAATTTTCATTTTATTTATGTCTAGAAATATTGTAAAGAGCCCCCAAACATAACCTATAAATAGCTAACTTAGGCTCTCTACACTCAGGATAAATTAGAAACAAAAACCCAACACTTATATTTTTATCAGACGTCTAGGACAATGGTTAGACGTCTGATTTTCCACTTTAAGACGTCTGACAAGTGTCTCAGACATCTAATTTCAAAGAGTTCTGCCTTTGTTTGTCTCCTCATAAACATCAGTCGAAGGGCTTCACTTTCAGACGTCGATAACCCTACACAGACATCTGATTCTTTACCCAGACGTCCTCATACTAACCATTAGACCTCGCTTAGGCAAAAATCAATTTCCAGACGTCTTGACACACTTCCAGACGTCTGCCTTTGAACCATTGGCATGATTTTCTGTGCGTATCTCTTTACGACCACATAATCTTTTGGCAGAAGGAGTAGGGAAGAGTATTTAGGTTTTCAGACGTCTGGTAATGTTCTCAGACGTCCATAACGACGTCTGATCCTCTAAACCTAGAACCCTGTTTGGATCTGATGATAACAGGAACGAATCCAGCCTTCATTAGATGTCCATTAACATAATCAGACGTCTTATGAGAAAATATCAGACGTCCTTCTTCTGATCCAATAGAGTCAGGTAAGGATGTCCTACAGTATTAGACAACCAGAGGTATAATCAGATGTCCTATAAGACGTCTGATCCTATAATTAGACGTCTGATATTGTTGTCAGACTCATCATTGCCCTGATTTTGTGTGGATTTCGTCCTAAACTCTTGGGATTTGTCTCCAACGGCTAGAAGAGCTCTCCCAAGTGCTCTTGAAGGTTCCAAACTTGCCTATAAATAGACTACAACTCCTCTTAGGCAAGACACACCTCTTGAGATATAATTCCATTAGAAAAGTCTCTTGCTCTCTACTCTAAGCTCCATCTTGCCCTTGTGCTGTGCTAATACTCCGATCAAAGGGCAAATCCATACTCCCGACTCACTCTGTTTTGCAAATCATCAGGGAGTTCTTTTCATGCTTAGTAGATAAGAAAGCAACTAAATTATTGGGGTTCTCTATAGGTGTTATTTTACTTCTTAATTTCTGTACTTTGGGTATCTAGCCTGTCGGGTCCCCGTCTCTTCATTTTGAAGGGAGAAACCTCCATTTAGGGATCGGAGGTGGGATTTGTAATTGAGGTACACTACCCTCGTTTAAGTAGTGTGGTTAGTGGACTGATCACCTTGTGATCGAAAATCCTAAGTCAAGAGATTGGCTTAGGTGGTGGTTTTCACCCATCTTGGGTTTCCACCTAAAAAGAATTGAGTTCATTGTGTGATTGAATTTTTTGTATTACAATATTCTATAATTTCACTATTCACCCCCCCTCTAGTGCAATTTCAATTGGTTCTTGTTAAGAACAAAAAGTGAAGGACATATCCTTTAAATGGTTCTAGTGTTCACTCACATACATGCAAAAATGTGGAAATTAGTTTCCCATAAAGAACCTTGGCTACATCCATGCAGGATTTGACCCTCTAGGAAGCTGAAACAATGGCCCTCTCTATCTTGAAACAAGTTATGGAAGAAAAGGTAATGCAAGAGCTGAATGTAATTACTATACAATCAAAGTAGATTATGCTAATGTTGATTAATAATAAGCGATTGTTTCTTGAAGAAGAAACTCCAAACAATGTTAACATTGGAAACGTAGCTCCTACTTATCATCTCTATCCTCCCTTCGAGGTTGAAGTTGTCATAAATCGACTGTGAGTGATGTACTTTGTTGCTTTCCTTGGGTCAACAACCTTTATTTATTGGTATTCCAGTTATTACTGCAGTGTCAGAAATTATATATCAAAACTTAAATCTTTTTCTTGGGCTCCCATTTACAATTTTTTTGAGAGAAACTTTGGATTCCTTGTAATCTTGGATATGTATTAGAGTTCAGCCATGTTTTTATTGAATATGGTTCATTTTTGCAAGATAAGTATTACTTTTCTTCATGAAATGTTTATACAGGTTCTTGAAGTGTTTGTTGAATATTACTTTTCTTCATGAAATGTCAATGGAATTCATTTACATTTTTAATGTTCCTCTGTGTCAATTGAGCTTTGTATTTTAATTGACCTTGCTTCCATTTGCCACTAGGCATAATTTTATAATTGCATCAAATTTTGGTTGTCTTCTTCGATTTGAAGATCTTGTAACTAGAAAAAAATACTAAATATATCATGGTATCTAGGCAATTGGGATTTCCATGAACCTAACCTGGATTTTTAGGAATAATAAAATTTCAAATTCAATGGAATTGCTGTGGGTGCTTCCACATTTCATTTTCATATTATGCATGATTCATACATCTCTTTTTATTGGCTTAAATCTGTCATGAGCCTAGACAAGTAGATGATATCCTCTGTTTCAAACAATAGCTAAAGTTGGCATTCACTGTGGAGAATAACCAAGAACTGATCTTAAACTTAATATATCCAAACTAAGGCACATCATTGCTCATGTTCCAAAAATGGACTTATGATTAGTTATCATACACTATGAGATAGGATGTGAGGACCATCTTTCATCACGTTGCGATTAGGTTTTGATTCTGTTGCTATTAGGGAGACATAGGTTGCATGGTCTCCTGTTAATGTGCTAAAGTCGGGTTTAAAATATGCATCATAGTATAGTGACTAAAGAGATGAAAACACTTAAATTTGTAATCTCAAAGTTCGAGGTCATCTCAGGGAGCAAATAATTCAAAATTTAAACCACTAATCAAGTAATTAAAATAAAACTCAAAAACTTGGTGCAAAAGGAAATAGATTAATCAAATAATGTCAAGCAAAAAGAAAAGTATAAGTGTTGAAAAAATAATGTGTTTATCAACTAAGCTCAAGTTAGCCTCCAACACTTAGAATTTTTGTAGCCCAAGAGAAGCTCAACACTTAGCCATCAGACGTCTTAAAGTGATAAGCACCAAATTCAGCCAAAGCAAAATTGGCCCTTTCCTCTGGGCCCAACACCAAAGCCTTTCTCTCTAATCGGATTCGGATCTAGCCCAGACCTTCTCGGGCATGTGTGGGCAAGAGAGGGCATATGTATGGCGTGATGTGTTGAGGACCCGACCCCCTGATTCCAAGCACGCCTTAAGGGATGATATTCCTTTTATTGCCAAAATCACTCTAGTTGGGAACGAGGTGGGACTAATAGTCCACCTAATCCTTTGTCTTCTTTGCATCTTGAGCATGGAGGTGGTTCCAATTGGAGCAACAACTAGGGTTGTTTTGCTAAATCAAGGGAATTGGGATGTTCCTTGTGCTGGTCTGCAAGCAAGGGAGATGGAAGCTCTACGGTTGAGCACTGATCAACATTGCTCGATGCCAGAGAAGATGACCAACGATGACGAACACCTACAGGAGTAAATATGGGCCTAGGGCCCTAGTCAGATATGCAGGAGGCTTTGCTAGAGTGTGGAGAAGCTAATGGTGGTGGTGATTGAATGGTTGGACGTGTGTGGTTGTCGGTCGGAGGGGCTTTGCTGGAGTCAGGCGGCTAGGGTCAGAGGTGATAGTGGAGGTGATGTGGAGTCCAATTAAGCTGGGAAAAGGGTTTGCAGGAAGGTAGGGAACCTTTTGCCTAATTTAATTGGGTCGAGGGAACACGGAGAGGGCAAGGTAGTAAAATTGGCCATGGCGGCGATGGTCGGCATCAGGGAAGAAGCTCAGGGTAAAAGAATAGAGCTACAGAGATCCCTAAACTTAATTGGAGGTGAGGATAGAAGCCCTAAAGAAATTTGGGGAGAGGAGCAGCGGAGAAGCTTGCTGAAGTTCCTTGACGATAGGGAAGAAGGTGAGGTCAGCCGGAGCGGAAGAAGATGAGGCAGGGGTTGAAACTTCATAGGAATCTTCACAGAAGCGAGGGAAGGAGAAGCCCTCTACCTATTGTGCGTGTAGAGGGCGAGGGCTCCGTGGTGCAGCCAAAGAATGCCAGCAAGACGAAAGAAAGGGGGGAATCTAGGTTAATTGGGCCCAAATTTTGACTTGTAGACGTAGGGGGCTTTAAATAGAGGTGACAAGCCTATTTGGCATGTGTTCTTAACGAATTTTGAGATCGAGCTCCTTGAGGTCAGCTGCGATGAATCCAGAGGTGATTGGGCTTGCAAAGATGCTTAGAAGATCTGGAAGGATCTCAAGATCAATCTCGCCAATTTTGGTGAGATTTAATCTTGATTTGATTCCTCAATTCGAGGATCGAATCTCTACGCAATGGGTTGATAAAGCTCTACATTGTTGCCATGTTTGGAGAAGAAGAAGGTGGTGGAGGAAGGACCTTCTTTCAAGGAAAGTCAAAAAGTTAGAGATCTAAATATAATAAAGATCAGAAAACTAGGGGTAACTTTGGAATAGACAAATACTTGTCGGCTAAAATGCAAACTAGGTCAAGACAGATTTTGATTGGGCTTTAATTTTTGGGTTAACTTAATTTGGACCCAAGGAATCTAATGGTGACATCAAATTTGAGTTTTGACCAAGTTTGACTGGGTAATTTATATAGAAGCCCCAAAATAAAGTAAATTCCCCCCTAAGTCTTTATTTTTGGTCAAAATGGGTTCCTTTGGTTAAAGTGAAGGTTTTAAAGTTGAAAGAATATTTTTAAATGATTTTTAGGAGTTTTAGATTACATTTATTTCTACCATAACCCATTTAATTGAAGTGAGGCTGTAATTGGGGTTTTTATTAATAAAATAATCCTCAAAACAAAAAAAGCCTGTTTTAGTCAGTTTGAGCCTACTTCTTGGAAATTTAAGTTCATTTGGCCAACGATTAATCCCTCATTTATTATATACTCATGATTATTCGTTAAAACAACAAAATTAATAGGATTTCCTATCTTCTTCTCGCAACAAGTTCAAAATGGAATACGTTCTTCTGGTGGTTATTTAGCAGTATTTATTACTATAATTTGGCTAATTTAAGGTAGTTATGATGGATGATGGTGTTACCATCATATCCCCATTTCCTAACTTTTGATAGTCGCTAGCAAAATCCTATGGAACACACTAGATCTTAAAATCGAATTTTAACTGTCAGGATGCCTACTCGTGCCACCTCTCTAGAAATTAGAACGAAATACCAACTCTAGGCCTAGAGGTACTTAAGAACCAACCAAGATACAGACCTGACCAACCTTAGCCTTCGGTTCGTGATGAAGGTTTCTAAGGCTCCAAAATCTACCCAAAGGTTCGTTGACCCTAGCGGTTGAAGCACCGCTGCATACGTACAGCAAAGTCCAAGTTCAACTTTCCAATGCATTTTTAGAAGAAAGAGAGAAAGATTTTTTAGAATTTTTTCTCTTTCTTTTTAGATTCCCTTAAATCCAACACTGGATTGGCCCTCAACACGGTCTATATCAGATTCCTTGTCCCCATTATCAATCCTTGAAGGGTCCCTAGCAATCAATGCTTCAGGGTAGCATAGCCCACGGCAACCCCCAGAACCCTAGCATTCGACACTTCATGATAGTGCCGCTGACAAGCGTGGAAATCGCGAGTTTAAGGAAAACAACGTCGTAGTATAGTAGTAAAATCCACTCGTCAAAAATAATTTTTATAATAACGCGACTTGGAGTCCCGGTCGTTCATCTCTGGGAGGCATTTTGGAAATGCAAATTCAAATTCGATCTTGCTCTCTCTACTCGTTCAAAATCTCATGTCGATTTATACTAAATATGTATTGATATGTGACATGTTGTTGCCAGAATATCAGAAATTGAAAGCATGCAACTTTAATCACACCAAAAGATGATAATTAGGCACATGGTTATTTTCAACATATATATATTATAAATATTTTCATTAAGGCATAGATAGTGGTTACAACACAGGTAGTGGAATGCTTGTATAGGGAAATTTAAATCTAGCTAATAGAAAATGTGTGCACATGCAGATCTGCAAGAGACTGCTCATGCACCATGTAGGAGGGAGAGATAGCTACATGATGAGAGCCTCATCATGAGCCATAAATAGCTCATTTTGACCCAATAAAGAAGATAAAAGCTCCTACATAACCTAGAAGAAGGCCTAACTGAAGGAACAAGTGCTCTGAGAAGAAAACATGAAATAAAGGTTAAAACTGCAATTTTACCATTGCAGTACGTAAACGGGATTTCTCAGAGGCAAAACAGAGCTCAAATGGTATAAATGAGATAAAAAGAGGGTTGAGTCAATCAGAAATGGGTTCATGTGCAATCTAAGAACTAAATGACACTTGGTAACCCTAAAACAGACCCGCTTAAATTAACAAGGTTTCGGTCAGAACAAAAAGCAAGTAAACCCTCTACAAATCATGGAAAAACATACTCTAGGGTTTATAACACTTAATTTGGCCTTTGGAACCTAGTTTGACTTAGATTAGGGTCCTAGCTCTTCAATTAACCTAATTTGGGTTTTTACGTAAAATGTCCAGTCAAACGAGGTTAAACCTAAAATCCAACTTCACCATTGGATTCCTTAGGTCCAAATTAGGTTTGTACCAAAATTTGGACCTAAGGAGAGGTCATCTTGACCTACTTTGCAATTTAGTACACCCAAATCATAAATTGGTCCCTATCTTTTGAATACCTTTACGGAGAGCCCCCTAGGTTCTTTGCCTCCTTTGCAAACCGGTCCTGCCGCCATTGCTAGGGCAGAACCGAGCTCCGGCGAGGTTCGGAGAGGGATTGCTCTCCAATCCCTCAGAGATTCCCTCCTAGAAATGGAAGGAGGATTCTCTGAGGAATTCCCTTCCATTTAAGATCGATCTCGATCCCTGGTGTGAACCCAATCTCTCGTGCGAATGCACGAGAGATTTGGGTATCCTAACTCCTTTCCATCTTCGGCGACCAACCTCAGGCAATTACGTGCCCTTCACGTCCTGCACACCCAGTCCAACGCCTATATAAGAACCCACAACTTCGGCCGAAGAGGCTGAGCTTGATTTGGCCGAGTTTCCCCCTTCAATTCCTCTCCTCCTGCCCGGCCAAATGTCCCAGCTAGCTCCGGAGAGCCCCCCTCCCCTCCCTCTTCGCTCTTCCACAAAACCAGTGGCAGAGTTAGCTTCCTGACCTCCCTCTGCGTCGCGCAGTACCAGCGCACGCCGCCTCAGCCCCGTCATCGCCGCCGTTCTCCCCCACCGGGCGTCATCTTCTCCGGCGACAGCAGGTACTGCTGTCCGCCTTCCGTCCCCTTTCGTCCTTACAATTAGGTTAGAACTCCTCTCCATCCTATCCTCTCTCTTTTCCCCCTGTTATCTCATCTGATTACCCCTCGACCGACGCTGACCACCCTCATCTTCCACATCACCGACCGATCTCCGGCGAGCCGCTTCCACCATTCCAGCCCCCCACACGGCTCGCCAACCACCTCGGGAGCTCCGCCTCACCACCAGGAACTCGCTCCACCCCACAACTGCCACTCCAGACCTCCATAACCACCCCATGAACAACCCACCATCTCCGGCCACAGGTTGACCTAGGCGCGCATGCCTAGGCCGACCGGCAACCTGCAGCATCACCCACCGCCTTCGCCGTGCTACGGCGAAGGTTTCCAGCTATTCTGATTGGGCCAATAGGCCGTTCTGTGGAATCTCAGGTGAACGCCCCGGCCGCCATTAACAGCCGAAGCAGCAGGAAGCTTGGAGCAGCAGCAGGCGTCAGGCTTCCCAGGCGGCAGGTGCAGCAGACTCTCTCAAGTGTCGCGAGGTGACTGAGTTCAGCGAGGAGCACCAGCAGGGCCTTCAGCGTGGGCAATTGCACACGAGAGTCTGCAGGCGCGCGTGAGGGAAGGACGAAACCTTTAGTCCCACATCGTGGGATTACAAACCTCAGGTACACTATAAATTGTTTTTGTGATATACTATTATCGCCTCAGTAAGCACAGGGGTGAGGTCCCTCACTGGCCCCACCCGCCTCGTCCGCGACCTGACCACGCGGACTTGGCAGATCCGACCCGACCTAGACCTACGCACTCCTCGCGCATCACACCACCTTCAGGTGCGCCTGGTCCCGGGTACGATCCGACCCGATTATGGCTGTGGCTCTGGGAGAGCGTCCGTGAGTGAATTGCTTGAGAGAGAGAGACGCGCGGGTAGAGGGAGAAAGGTAGGTTTTGTTCTGTGTAGGCACAGGCTGAACGCAGGAGAAGAAAGACTTGGCCGCGAGAAGGAGAAGAAAGGAAGCAGAAGGAAAGGCAGGAAAAACAGAGAAGAGAGAAGCAAGGCAAGACCACAGAAGAGAAGAGTAAGAAGCAAAGAAGAAGGAAGGAAAGAAAGGCTTCGCAAGGCAGAAAGAAGAAGATAATCAAGAAGAAAAGGGAAAATACTTTTAAGACGTTTGATCACAAGATCAGACGTCCAATTTCATATTTTTGTCCTAATTATTTTTAATTGCATACATTCACATTTGAATTGATATTTTGAGTAAATTAGAGTGTTCAATTACATTTTGACTAGTAAATTCCATTTGCTCCCTGTGATCGACCTCGGATACTCCGGTCTTCGAGTAATAAAAATCTTTATTTGTTTTGAATGCTTTAGCGGCTATACTACAACGCGATATTATCTTTTAACAAACCGCACAAAAGCGTCGTCGAACATTTTGGCGCCGTTGCCGGGGAGCAATGCGCAATTTACCACTAGTCTCTACATTCTTTTTATCATATTGAACACTAACTTGCCCTACTTTGCTTTGATATGATCTTGCAGGTACTTCATGAGAAAGTCTATCCCGCAAGTCAACCACTCCAAGGCAGGTAATTTCTTTTCTTCCCTAATCATCCCCTAATCTTTGAAAGACAAAAGGAAGAAAATCAATTTAGGAATCAATTGCCTTCTTTATATAGTAATCACCATCTCTAAGGCAAAACATTTCCTGATTTTGCGAAAATTTCTGCAAATATTCTTGAAGTTGGAGTGATTTTTTTTTCCCATCCCACAAATTCTTGTGCCTAATTGAAATAACACTTAATCTCGGCGGACCACACACTTCTTGTTTATAAGTCCAAAGAGAACTTTTGAAAAAGAAAAAGAGGATTGGAAATAGAACCAAATTAGGGTTTCCACATTAGGGTCTTGAAGCGCTAGTCACACATGCCTGTATAAAAGGAAATAAACCCCCCCGCATCAGTGTGCTACCCAAGCCCTTGATTGAAGAAAGCTAAATAAGACAAACCCTAAAATTGAGCTCTAAAATCACTTGAATCTTAAAATTTTCTTTTGACCTAATAACCTGGGAGTCAAATCAGGGTGATCTCTAGGCTCCGAGCTTAGAATCATTCTGCCATCTATAGGATAGGTCAGGTGAAGTTGACCCCTTGGGTCAACCAACCTCTAAATTAGGTCACAATACCCAAAACATCTAAAGTTCAAGTGAGAACCCTAAAAGCACCTTTGAAATAAAAAGTGATAGACTTAAGAGGTCAAGGTCCCCATTCTGGTTTACCTGGAATTTCAGTGACAAGAGAGGTCGGGTGGGGGAAACCCTGTAACCCGTAGGGACGCTCTACAGTGTAGGGGTCTTTGCGGGACTCTCCCTCTCTGGCTGCCCAGGTAATTCTCAGGTGGACGATCTTCGGATCCAGGGGTCCATCCGCCCCAAACCTCCATAGTCATCCAAACATCTTTTGGGTGTCTTGATTGGGTCAAGAACATCTCCAGTCCTGCATCTTTTCTCTGTAGAGCACACACACTCATTTTCAGTGGGACTCGTTATTCAGATCTGATCGCTTCATAACACATCTTGAGTCAAAATCTGATCTTGATTCCACCACCTGATCCCAATATGCAGCCAAACCACCTAGGACTACCAGTCAAGAAACCTGAATATCAGAGATCCATGAGAGATAAAATGATTAAGGATGCCATGAAATTCTATGAAAATGAAGAAACCTCAACAACAGTAGGAAACGTTCAGGTTGATGTCCCAACAACCACAACCTTTGTCATAACTTGTGCCCAAGTATTATTAGCAGAAGCCAACAAAGGATCAACCCGTGACTTGCTCATTACTGCATACATTGAGATAGAAAAATTGCACAATAGTGAATACCTTCAATGTATGACAAATCCTCGACTTTGGAAGCAACACCAAGATAGTCTTGAAAAATGGGAAGAGATAATGAGATTAATAAAACAAGTGATTGATCAGAAATACCCGTACATACCGCCAACAGAGGATGAACTATCTTGGGACAACATTGAGGATAAATCTGATCTCGGGTTTGGGGCACAAAATGGTTGTGGATTCCCAACCCAGATGGAGTATAATGCACCTGATATTGAAGAAGGTTGGGAAGCTCCAAATGCAGGAAAAGACCATGATGAGCCCATTTTAGAATCCCAAGACTCCTGCAAGTATGAGAGTAGAACTGAACCTCTCGAGGGTGTAAATTCCATCCCTTATTCTGATAAGGTGGCCCTCGAAGGTTATTCAGACCTAGATTCTAGTAATTCCACCCACATCCTAAGCCTAGAACCTAGATCTGAAACCTATATTGAAGATTTCAAGGCCCCATATGAAGAAGATCAACCTTTTAATGAAGAATATGATTTTGGGCCTCGATTTGATGAATATCCCTCGTCAACCTCCTCAGAGGAACGAATCGATTTTGCGGAAGTCATGCCAATCTACGACACAGAAATCGAGGAGTTAGACGAGCAAGGTTTCAATTGGGTCTGCCCTACTAGCTTAGAATCTGAGCCTCTACCAGATAAGGATACCCTTTTAAGCTCAGAATTAACATTTAGGCTAGATCCCAGTCAGGCTGCTGAATATACAACATATGATTTATTCTATGGTGGAACTCATGATCTGGAATCTCATTCAAACTTTGATTTTCGCAAACTCTCCGACGATCTCGAATCTGACCATAATATCGGAGAAAATCTGCCTCCTAATTATAACATGTCAATCTTCTTTGAAGCCACCTGCTCCACATATACAAAACCAATCAAAACCCGTTCCCCACCCCGACCCGCAACCGGACTCATTTTCTATTCCGATTCACCTCTCACTGAGCCGTTTGCAGATGATTCAACTCCATCGGGTACCAATCAGACCACAAATCAGGAGCTTCCATCCTTTGATCACCTCTGTAGGGATTCCACACCTTACATGGATAATTTTTCGGAACCCTACTTTGACCAGGCTGATTCGACTCAGCCTGAACCCGAGTTTTCACTTCCATATCTATCAGAACATCACTGCATTTGGTGGGTCCCACATCTGCTAATCTACATCTATCAACCCACCAGACTTATTGGGTTTGGGCTGCATCATCAGCCCACTGATCTGAACAAGTACCTGGTTGGACCAACCAGGCTCTTAATCAAGGTGCTTGTTTTCCAAAACTCCATTGATTTGACCACTCCCTCTCCACCCCATTTTCCGCTCGGCTGAAGGCATTAAATTTAGCGCTTAACGGGAGGCAACCCGTCATCTCAAAAATAGAGACCCGTCTGATTATCCGTCTGTACTCCACGCCTATTGCACCTTGAGTTCAGCCTTAGACAGCTGATCCCACCTCTGGTACACGTATCTGAGCTTAAAATCGTTCGCATCAGTCATTCCCGACCCATTCACCCACCCGATATATCCTGTTCTAAGCCCCTGACCTCAACACTAATTCCCACCCTCTGTTTACAATGAGGACATTGCAAAACTTAGGCATGGGGGGGGTGATAAAGTGCATACATACAAAACCAAGAAAAAAATCAGAAGGATTCTCACAAAAAATTCACATATGTCAAAAGCACAAAAAAATTGAAAAATTACGAAAAAGAACAAAAAAAAAAGGGGATGGCGGAAATGTTGTGAGCCATATAATCATAAGGAGGAGAAAAAGAGCAAAAATGAAGAAAGGAGCACAAAAGGAAAAGAAAAAGAAAAAGTCATTAGTAAAAGATTAAGGGGTTAACTGAAGTTCTAGACCGAATCAAGAAAAAGAAAAGAAAAGTGCTATGGAGATATAACAAGAGATTTGCGGGAACGCTGGTCTTAGGCCTTTTGGGCTAGTACCTTTAGCTTAAAAATTCACGTATCCGTTAAAATCTGGATAATCCTCAAGAGGTTGAGGAAAATGCGAAGCTTGAGTATTAGGTCTAAGGCTTAGGAAGTATTCGGCCTCGTTAACTGACCTCCGGTTTGCGGGATTCGATAACCTAAGCACCCGGATTCACACACAGTCTGGTTCAGTACGCATAAAACATCCAAAACACGCAAGAGCATTTAATATTCTGAAAAAGTCACCTAGATTAGGAGCGGCCAATCAACACAAGTTGATTTGGACGAGTTCCCAGCATGGAGAGGCGGGAAATTTCCCTCGAAGATGCATAACAACATATCATCTCCTCAGTGTTTGTCTCTTAGGATATTTAAATATCCTACCGGGGGCATGTAAGCACTCTGCTGGTTCAGATACCATGGGCGACATTATCACGAAATGTCGATCGCCAGGGTCTGGATTCGGCCACGGAACGCCATGGGCGGGATTATCTCGAAATCTCGAAAGCCAGGGTTCTGGGGGTTGCCATGGGCGGGATTATCTCGAAATCTCGAAAGCCAGGGACCTTTGAGGATTGATGATGGGGACGAGGAATCCGATACAGACCGTGTTGGGAAGCTAATCCGAAGCTAGAAATAAAAAAGAAAAAGAGAGAGAAAAGCTCTCCAAACAAATAAATCTTCTATCTCTCTTACAAAAAACGCACTGCAAATTGAACTTAGGCTAAAAATATCTCAAGCACGGGTGCTTTAACCGCGGAGTCCAACAAACCCTAGGTTAGTTTCTGTGGGCCATAGAAACCTTTGTGGAGGACTGAGGCTAAAGCGGAACTGGTCTGGATTTTGGTTGGTACTTGAGTACCTCTAGGCCTATTGTCGGCATTCCCACCTAATCACAAAAGAAAAAGAGAAGCACTTTTCAGAGTTGTTGACAGACACTCAAGGTCTAGAATGGAAGTTAAAACTTTGAAATTTTGCTAAGGGACTAGCAAAAGCTAGGCATGGGGGTATGATGAGAGCCTCATCATGAGCCATAACTAGTTCATTTTGACCCAATAAAGAAGATAAAAGCTCCTACATAACCTAGAAGAAGGCCTAACTGAAGGAACAAGTGCTCTGAGAAGAAAATATGAAATAAAGGTTAAAACTGCAATTTTACCATTGTAGTACGTAAACGGGATTTCTCAGAGGCAAAACAGAGGTCAAATGGTATAAATGAGATAAAAAGAGGGTTGAGTCAATTAGAAATGGGTTCATGTGCAATCTAAGAACTAAATGACACTTGGTAACCCTAAAATAGACCTGCTTAAATTAACAAGGTTTCGGTCAGAACAAAAAGCAAGTAAACCCTCTACAAATCATGGAAAAACATACTCTAGGGTTTAGAACACTTAATTTGGCCTTTGGAACCTAGTTTGACCTAGATTAGGGTCCTAGCTCTTCAATTAACCTAATTTGGGTTTTTACGCAAAATATCCAGTCAAACAAGGTCAAACCTAAAATCCAACTTCACCATTGGATTCCTTAGGTCCAAATTAGGTTTGTACCAAAATTTGGACCTAAGGAGAGGTCATCTTGACCTACTTTGCAATTTAGTACACCCAAATCACAAATTGGTCCCTATCTTTTGAATACCTTTACTGAGAGCCCCCTAGGTTCTTTGCCTCCTTTGCAAACCGGTCCTGCCGCCATTGCTAGGGCAGAACCGAGCTCCGGCGAGGTTCGGAGAGGGATTGCTCTCCAATCCCTCAGAGATTCCCTCCCAGAAATGGAAGGAGGATTCTCTGAGGAATTCCCTTCCATTTAAGACCGATCTCGATCCCTGGTGTGAATCCAATCTCTCGTGCGAATGCACGAGAGATTTGGGTATCCTAACTCCTTTCCATCTCCGGCGACCAACCTCAGGCAATTACGTGCCCTTCACGCCCTGCACACCCAGTCCAGCACCTATATAAGAACCCACAACTCCGGCCGAAGAGGCTGAGCTTGATTTGGCCGAGTTTCCCCCTTCAATTCCTCTCCTCCTGCCCGGCCAAATGTCCCAGCTATCTCCGACGAGCCCCCCTCCCCTCCCTCTTCGCTCTTCCACAAAACCAGTGGCAGAGTTAGCTTCCTGACCTCCCTCCGCGTCGCGTAGTACCAGCGCACGCCGCCTCAGCCCCGTCGTCGCCACCGTTCTCCCCCACGGGGCGTCATCTTCTCCGGCGATAGCAGGTACTGCTGTCCGCCTTCCATCCCCTTTCGTCCTTACAATTAGGTTAGAACTCCTCTCCATCCTATCCTCTCTCTTTTCCCCCTGTTATCTCATCTGATTACCCCTCGACCGACGCTGACCACCCTCATCTTCCACATCACCGACCGATCTCCGGTGAGCCGCTTCCACCATTCCAGCCCCCCACACGGCTCGCCAACCACCTCGGGAGCTCCGCCTCACCACCAGGAACTCGCTCCACCCCACAACTGCCACTCCAGACCTCCATAACCACCCCCTGAACAACCCACCATCTCCGGCCACAGGTTGACCTAGGCGCGCACGCCTAGGCCGACCGGCAACCTGCAGCATCACCCACCGCCTTCGCCGTGCTACGGCGAAGGTTTCCAGCTATTTTGATTGGGCCAATAGGCCGTTTTGTGGAATCTCAGGTGAACGCCCCGGCCGCCATTAACAGCCGAAGCAGCAGGAAGCTTGGAGCAGCAGCAGGCGTCAGGCTTCCCAGGCGGCAGGTGCAGCAGACTCTCTCAAGTGTCGCGAGGTGACTGAGTTCAGCGAGGAGCACCAGTAGGGCCTTCAGCGTGGGCAATTGCACACGAGAGTCTGCGGGCGCGCGTGAGGGAAGGACGAAACCTTTAGTCCCACATCGTGGGATTACAAACCTCAGGTACTCTATAAATTGTTTTTGTGATATACTATTATCGCCTCAGTAAGCACAGGGGTGAGGTCCCTCACTGGCCCCACCCGCCTCGTCCGTGACCTGACCACGCGGACTTGGCGGATCCGACCCGACCTAGACCTACGCACTCCTCGCGCATCACACCACCTTCAGGTGCGCCTGGTCCCGGGTACGATCCGACCCGATTATGGCTGTGGCTCTGGGAGAGCGTCCGTGAGTGAATTGCTTGAGAGAGAGAGACGCGCGGGTAGAGGGAGAAAGGTAGGTTTTGTTCTGTGTAGGCACAGGCTGAACGCAGGAGAAGAAAGACTTGGCTGCGAGAAGGAGAAGAAAGGAAGCAGAAGGAAAGGCAGGAAAAACAGAGAAGAGAGAAGCAAGGCAAGACCACAGAAGAGAAGAGTAAGAAGCAAAGAAGAAGGAAGGAAAGAAAGGCTTCGCAAGGCAGAAAGAAGAAGATAATCAAGAAGAAAAGGGAAAATACTTTTAAGACGTTTGATCACAAGATCAGACGTCCAATTTCATATTTTTATCCTAATTATTTTTTAATTGCATACATTCATATTTGAATTGATATTTTGAGTAAATTAGAGTGTTCAATTACATTTTGACTAGTAAATTCCATTTGCTCCCTGTGATCGACCTTGGATACTCCGATCTTCGAGTAATAAAAATCTTTATTTGTTTTGAACGCTTTAGCGGCTATACTACAACGCGATATTATCTTTTGACAAATCGCACAAAAGCGTCGTCGAACACTACACTACTAAGCATTAAATAAAGCAATAAATCTATGAAGTACTATGCTACTTATCTAGCTAACAAAACAAAGGACATTCAGAGGTGGTCTCCGATGGCCTTTGTAGTGGGTGAGAGGAGAAAGAGGGGCGGCCAATGGTGCTTAGGCCAGCCCTTGGAGAGAGGTTGGAGAAGGTGATCTAGGCTCTTGGAATGGAGGTGGTGATGGCCATGGTGTACTCGTGGAGATGGAGGTGGAGGTGTAGGTGGAATGAGTGGAATGGAACCAAAGAGCCAAGATTGACCAAATGGCCACCCCTTAGGTCTTTTTATAAGCCTAAGGATGCCCTCTAGAGAATTATGGAATTCTCTAGAGAGGCCTATGGTGGGAGCTCGTGGGAAAGGAAGAGAGAGGGTGGATGGATGGTTTTTAAATCTACATTTGGTGTATCTAAAAATTGAAGGCATCTTGGTTGCTATTTTTAGCAACTAAGGCAACAACACATGGTAGAGAGTTCTAGAGAACTCTAGCTAGGCTAATTTCATATAGGTGGTGTGTGTGGATCGAAACCTAGGTGGCTAGGTTGATTAGGTTAGGTTCTAGTGGGTTTAGGTCAATGTAGGTCTCAAATTAGGGTTGCAAACCCTAATTCACTAAGGTAAAATGCAATTAAACTTTATACAAGTTTAATTAGGTGTGTAAAAACCTAATTGAGAGTAAAATAACTCAATTAAGTCAGGTTTAGGTCAATTGGACTCTCACTAAGTGCAATTGGGCTGTGTGTGCTGAGATCAGGGCTCAATTGGACTCACTGAGTCCAATTGAGTAGGCTGATGAAATTGACTATAATATAAGTCAATTAGGTTTAGTGACGACCTAATTAAGTCCTTAGGGAGGTCCTTAGGGCACCTTAATTTAGGTTCCTAGGGGGTTAAAATTGGGTTTAGGGACCTAAGAACTCAACATCAAGGCTTGAATTCCAAAACAGGAAATGGAGAATAGTTCTGGACATCCAATAAAGTTATCAGACGTCTTATAATGGAAAATCATAAGTCCAGACTTATTGTCTAGACGTCCAATCAGAGTCAGGAGGGATTCTGGGTTCTGTCTTGGGTATTCTGCAGAAATTGGACGTCTGACCAAGTGTCTGGACATCCAATAATGTTGCAGATGTGGGTTTGAGGTGTGTGGGTTGTGGCTAAGGGTTCTGGACATCCTATAACTCATCTGGACGTCCAAGAATAGGTTGGAATTAGGATTTTAGGGCTTCCTAGGGTGCAGTGACCTAATCTAAGGGTGGCTAAGGCTTGGGGAAGCTTCTAGGCTGTCTTAGGGCTAGGGTGGACCGAAGTTCTTCACAATTTAGTGCTTTGTTCCTACTTAACAGAATAGCATACCTCAACTCCCTTACATTATTGTCTACTACATCTACTCTAGGTCTTTTGCTCCAACTCTGCTGCAACTCTAGCTTCAGGTCCAGCTTCAAATCCAATCTTAGATCTAGCTCCTGAGCTTCTTATTACTTGCAAATTATATAATGCATTTAATCAGTACATTATAGTATTATTTTATGCATAGCTACAGAAAAATAGTAAAGATGGAAATAATGCTTATGCATGCATGACTACCCTAACTTATGCTAAGTCCTAGCCTAATTTAGGTTAATTAAAACCTATGATTATTGCGCAATCAACCACCCATGGCATTCTATAGCTAAATCCAGGCCTTGACAATAGACATTTCAGGATAATGTTGCCTATGGCAATTGAACTAGCACAAGGTGCTTACATGCACTCGATAGGATATTTAGCCATCCTAGGAAACAAGCGCTGAGGAGACGATATGTTATAACACGTGCTCAAGGGGAGCATTTACACCTCTCTTCGGTGGGAAGTCATCTAAACAAGATGCATTTTTTAGCCGCTCGTAAGTCAAAATTTCAAGAAACCATTCTTTTTTTCAAAATAGAACACTTCATGGCATTGTTCTTCATTAAGCTCACTAAACCAGACTAGTGTGTGAATTTTGGGTTTCTAGGTTACCAAGTCTTGCAAACCAAAGGGTAGATAATGAGGCTAAATAATCCCTAAGCCTTAGAGTTAATACATTAGCCTCGCAACTCCCTCAACCTCTTGAGGAATAGTCTAAATCTTAACAAATACATAAGTGTTTAAGCCCAAAACAGGCCCAAGAGGCCTAAAGCTGGTATCCCTCACGTGTCTCATTTTCTTTAGCACTTCAGAACTTAATTCATCATTTGATCTAGCCTAGAACTTAGGTATGTTCCATACTCAACTACTGGGACTAACTAGATTTTCTTTTGCTCCATTTTTCTCTATTTTCTCCTCTTTTTCCTTCTCAACATCAAATTTTGTAATTTAGCTAAAAAATTTTCCTCCCCTTTCATCACCTCTTTTTTTGTATGAGAACCCCTTAACATAATCAAATTTTGTGTCATTTTGCACTTCAATACCCCCCACGCCTAAGTTTTTCATTGCCCTCATTGCAAACTAGGTGGGTTAGAGTTTAGTTTAGTTTATAATTTAGAACAGGTTTAGAAGGTGGGTAAATGGGTTGGGATGATTGTTACGAACGATTTCAAGCTACAATATGAGTATCAGAGGTGGAGTCAGCTGTTCTAAGGTAGTAACCTTAAAGTGCAATAGGAATTCAGCTTGAAGATTGGTAAGAAGGGTCTCAAGTTTTTTAAAGATGGGTTGCCTCCCATTAAGCACTAAGTTTAACGCCATCAGATGGGCGCAATGCAGCTCATGGTCAATGAAAATAAAAAAATTCAGTAGCCAGATTTGAATCAGTAAGCTTGAGGAATGGTTTCAGTCTTTGACCATTCACTATAAAAGGGTCTGAGTCTTGGCTGAGTTCACTGATTTCGACCACTCCATTTCCAAAGATCCTTCGGACTAGAAAAGGTTCGATCCATTTTGATCTCAGTTTCCTTGGGAAGAGCTTGAGTTAGGCATCAAAGAGAAACACTTTCTAACTAGGATAGAAAGATTTTGTGAGATGTGCTTGTCATGAAAGGCCTTAATCCACTCCTTGTAGATAAGCAAGTTCTCGTACACATCATTGCGTTACTCTTCGATCTCGGTTATTTGCAAATGGCAGTAGATTTTGGACTCCTTAAGATCCATATTGCACTTCCATACTACCCAGTAGGCCTTGTGCTCCATTTCTACAGGAAGGTGGCATTGTTCATCTCTTTTCACGGAAAAAGATTTTTAATATCATTGTGTTGTGAATCACGTTGAAACAAAATAAATTTATAAATCTTCAAGTATCGAGTCATTTGTAGGGAGGCAAAATGTGATTTTTGTGCAAAAGCTTTTCGAAAAGACATTTTAAGCAAATATTTATATATGTATATATGTATATATAGACAAGTATTCATGAGATTGAATAAACATTTTATTGATAAAGAGAATGTCGCACAAATCTAATGTAATTGAATGCTTGAAAATAACATGAAACAGGAGAATAAACTATGGAGGAGGAAAATAAGAGAACATGGTGGAGATGATGGAGCTGCTTGTGTGATGCTTGTGTGAAGTGCGACAACACTTCGGATCTAGGGCGTCGGGAAGAAGACTAAAGAGAGAGGCTGTAGAGAGAGAGGGGGGAGTGCACTATGGTGGTCTAAACTAAACTTAGACTAATTAAATCTCTAAGTAATAGAGGCTAGGTCATTTTATAGGCATTTAGGTGGCTTCCTATTGGTCAATTTAAGGTGCCTAGGATCACTAAGTTGGATGGCTTAGATTTAATTAAGAGCGATGCCTAGGATTGGTTAAATAAGGACCTTAAGATCTAGGTTGTAAGGCTAGGATTGGTTGGTGGTTTTCTATAAATAGGAAACCCTAATTAGGTGAAAGGATAGAATAGGAATTAGGGCTTAAGAAAGATGTTCGGGTGGTTTTTGGGTTGTTATAAGGGGATAAGAACATGTTCGAAGGTTTTTGTGCTCAGGAGACAGGTCCTAGACGTCCAGACACCTTCCTAGACATCTTAAATTGTAGAATCAGAAATCCAGAGGGTGTCTTGGATGTCCAAGTAGAGATATGGGTTGCAGGTGCATCTGGGGAGGACTCTGATGTCGGTTCTATCAAATTGGACGTCCACAGAGGTGTTTGGACGGCCAGACTGGGTGCTGGTCCAAGTATGAAGGTCTTTGCATGTGTAATTGGATTGGGGAAGCTTCTAAATAGGTTAGGGTGATCCTAATTAGGTTCTTAGTCTAAGGATTGGTGGACTGGGGCATGGATAAGGGTATCCTAAGATTCTAAGGGTAGGGCAAGGTTATCGTAGTCCCTTTCCCTCTTCTTCTTTACTTGGATCTTCATTTCTTCCTTAATCAAATCTTAGTCTTCAACCAGCTCCTAACTCTGATGCAGCTTCTTTTTCCTATCCAACTTTATTCCTCAATGCTCCAAATTATTCTAAGATGACCTACATTATTCACAAAAGACTAGAATTAGATAATTAGGCCTAAAATAAACATAATGCATAGAATATGCATATGCATGCTCTAAATGCAACATATACATTCTAAATGCATGATTTTATTAAGGAGCTAACCCTAGATTAACCCATTTTGGGTAATAAATTAGGTTGTTATCATAAGAGTGTGGGCCAATCCAAGCTGCACTAAATGATTTTCGCTGCGATTTTGTTGCTAGAGAAATGGCCACCGTAGGCCTGGTCGTGGTAGAATGATAATATATCATTGACCTAAGAGTTGGGAACACATCTCCAAATGATTGGATTAGTCCTGATGTGAAAGTGATAAGGATCTTCCCAGACATAGTACTTGGCATTTGAAATCAATTTGTCTTTCTTGGCTTTTTGGCCAATCAGATGGGATTTGGTTTGATGCCAAGTAATTGATAATATCAATGTACCAGGGAAGTCCAGCATTAATGCTCAGAAGATGTTCGTCAGGAAAATGCTCAGTAATAGGTTCGAAGGGGTCAATGATTGAAGAAGGAAGATGGGATAAATGGTCAGTAACCACGTTCTATTTTCCTACCTTATCGCATATCTCGAGGTCAAATTGTTGCAAGAGCAAGATCCATCGAATCAACGTCGGCTTCACGTCCTTCTTCGTGAGTGGCTTACAGTAGTGTGATATGAGTAAATAATGACATGAGAACCCAAGAGGTATGATATGAATTTCTCCAGACCGAATAGTACAACCACAACTCTTTCTCTATAATTGTATAATTACGCTGAGCCTCATCTAATGTCTTGCTGGCGTAATATATTACCACCGATTTTCCATTGATCTTTTGTCTAAGGACCGCTTGATCATTGACAATCCATCAATCATAATAAGAACATTATTGTCAAGTTTTTATCCCCGGCAATGGCACAAAAAATATGATCGATGAAAAACCTGTCTGCATAATAAACAGTTATTTAATTATGTCGTTGTAGTATAGCTGTAATGTGAATAGATGTCATGTCATCTTATTTATTTATCTAATTTTTACTGGTTTATTCCCGGTTGTTCACTGGGAAGTAGTTATTGATATACATCACTCCCTACGTTCCAAAAATGCTCTTTTATTCCAAAAAAATTTCAATTATATTTACAAATAAATCAATGAATGAAAGAATAAATGAATCAAGTTAATTATGTACAAAAAGAATCAATTAATGCCAATTACAATGCCCTAAACATATTCACAATTAAACAAGCATAAAAAAATGCTTAAACTACTCTAGGTTAGTTATGTATACTATACTAGATAATACCTAAGTATAGGTATAAAAATAGCTACTAGTATGTACTTGTTTGCACCTCAAAATACGCCTGTAATAATGCCTTCTTATACTATTTCCTAGCATTAACTATGCATATTAGGATTCTATAGTTGCATTTGTAAAAACACTTGCATTCATGCATTTAATTGAGAGAAGAGAATGAAATAAATGGCTTCATAATTCACTTTTTTTTCTCAAGTGCCTCTTTGCAAAAAGTCCCTTCTCTATTTTTATTTCCTCTTGAATTCTTTTCTCTCTTCCCGCTGTTGCACTTCTCTTCCCGCAACTGCATGCATTTACTCCACGTCATGTCTCCCTGCCAACGCTACTCCCTGCAGCTGCCAATCCCGCGCCCTCTCCCTGCTGTAGCCAGGCATGCCACTCTCTCCTCCTCTATAAGAAGCTGCAGCTTCTTCCTCGCGAGACACACACTGCTGTAGAAGAAAAACCCGCAGCCACCACCTTCTCCTCCATCGTCCTCCCCACCCATACGTCGGCCCTCCTTCGAGGAGGCACCCGGCGAGCAGGAGAACCCACTGTGGTCACACCACCACAGTGGGAACACCACCCCCCAGCTCTTCAACGAGCCGGTGGGCGTGGTGTCTTCCTTCGTTTCATTTTTTCATCTCACGCCATTGCTGTCGCTTCAAGCTCCGAAGCTTGAAGCCGCGGCAGCAATAGGCAAGCGGCGGCGGCAGCAGCAGCATTAGCTCCCCCCGCCCCCTCCGCGACCACCTGCCGACCTCCTCCGCGTTCGCTTCCCCGCGCCATCGCCCGCTCTCCGCCCTCGCGCCGGCCTGCAGAAGCCCCACGTCCTCTGCGCGAAGGCGCGCTTGCACCCGCGACCATCAGTTGTCCGCCGCCATCCCCAGACGACGCCACGTCCAGACTTCCGCCGCCTTCTACAGACAGCTTAACTCGTGTCTCCGAGCGCGCCATCGCCCGCTCTCTCCAGCTCTCTCTCTCTCTTTTTCACTCACTCTCAGTACACTACACCAACGCACACACACATCTTCACCGACACTTCCACACACCCACACACACATAAACACTAGTATAAACATATATATATCTATACGTATACATATATATAGTAACACACATATATATATATACATACATATATCTATATATATATATAGATACTTATATACATAGTATATCTATATAGTTATGTATACATACATATATATATAATATATATATATATATAAATATATATATACGTATATATATATATCTATATACTTACACATATACTTATATATATATATACACATACTTATATACATATATATATATACATATCTATATACTTATATATATATACATATATATCTAGATACATATACTTATATACATCTATATAGTATTATATATATATATATCTATATACATATATACATATATTTATATACACACATATATATATATATATATATATACACACACATATATATCTATATATATCTATACATATATACCTATACATTTATATATATATATAGATATATTTACTTATATACATACACATATATATATATTTTCACGTTATTTGCCATACGCTGTATTGCGGGAATATCTGCACCAATTGCTGATATTCCCCGATACATGCATACAAAAAGCATGGACCCATACATCATCCATCATCCATCCACACTCCACGCGGCACCCAGTCGAGTTGGTTGCGTCTCTCTGGACAACGACTGACTCGACATAGTGCTACACTCCATCGCCACCTCCACCCCCACCCCTTTATATATAATATATATATATATACATACTATATTGACTTTCTGTCTGTTCGCTTCTCTCTTAGTAAAAAGATAAAAAAGGTATATAAAAAAGAAAAGATAATCTTTGACTTGCAGGTATCCTGTCTTGCGAGTAGCAAGACTCGTTTTGGAACTCTGTTTTGGCTAAAAGCCAAGGACACAATTTTGAGGGTGTGCCTCAAGGACAAGGATTACCAGAAAAAAATCTAAATAAGAAAAACACCAAAAATAGAACAAACGAACGGAAGAGACGTGTTTTAAGGAAAACGTAGAAACTCGACTTGAACCCCACTTCCCTGAGTTCGACCCTCGACCTAAAAGTGACAAGAGAAAATCAAGTAGGCCAGGTTAAAATTTTTGTAAAGAGATGGTTAGGTCCGAATTAGGTTAACCACTATACATATTTCAACGATAAAATCATCATATTAACAACCTATCCGGGCTGACCCATCATCTTTTTCTAGCGCCGTTGCCGGGGAAGTGAGTCTTCAAGTAAGTTTCTATTCAATTCCTTTTAATTTTTCTCTTCTCTTTTCACAGGTATTTTTTGTTTGCATGTGAACCTGGTGGAAGGAGAAGGAAGGCAAACAAAGTCGAAGACGTGAGCAGATCCAAGGCGGGAACGAGAGCGTGAAGATGCCGACACTGCATTGGAGCTTCGCACACGTTTCCGAACAAGTAGGTTTTCTTTTTCTTAGCAAACTAGGGTTAACTTGCCACCTCAATTAAAAAAAAAATTAAAAACTAAAAAAAAACTAGAAAAACTTCTTGGGATCTCTTGGGGCAAGTGGATTAAAATTCACTTGTTTGATTGATTGTCTTCACTCCCACCACCCCGGGATTTCCCACCTTACTTCGCATAACGAAAATCCAAGAATTTTGATTCTTGAATTTTTCATCGTGTGAAGTATTATTTGAGGCAAATACAAAAAGATTGATTGCATCCCTCTTTTGCCTCACATATCTTCAATTCGGGATCACATTTTTGGTGGGGAGGCTTGGAATTGAGTTAATTCCAGCCCCACCACGACTTTTCAATTTTCCTGAGATTCGATCCCGAACATTTCAACCCCAACAATTCAATTTTCTCTATCTTTTGGTTGAAGCCTTGTGTGTGGAAATCATTTCTGGTGATTGGGAGCACTTGAATTTAAGTGCTTTGGCTCCCTTTCACATTGATATAAAACTGATTCGTGCATCCACACATAGAAATCTCCATTTAGGGTAGCCCATTGCATTTTAGCATGCATTAACTAACTGATATTGAAGAAGGGTTTCTTGGGCTTAGAAAGAAAACCTGTATTTTTGCAAAAACCTGGAGATTGGTTGAATTGGTAATTCAGCAAAACCCTAAAATTCATACTACTTAAGGCTGAACTTTAAAAACCATTCACCAATAAAAACTTCAATTCGGGGAGATTTCCTCGTTGCATGCTTATTTTACATACTCTGAAAATCAATCACTTGGGCATTACCCTTAAATAACGCCCTTCACATTCCAGAAGCACTTGATCCTAAGCCTCTAAATAAAATTGGTAGTAACTTGACCCTTGCTAAGGATTGGAGGTCTAACTACTTGCGTGTAGCGGCTACGTGCTGGTGAGAGTTCCCGCGTGCTATCGGGTGTTTAAGACTAGGGCAAACGGCCTTTCAATCTGGCCCGGTGGTTCTGCGGTGCTCGCATTCTATTTCGTAGTTCGTGATAGTAGGTAACTTAGATCTTTAGGTCTAAGGGTACACTGTAGAGGTTAGGAACTTGACTGTATTGATTTGTAATCAAATGTACCTTTGCGGCGTCATTTCTCTCATCCCTTTTCCCTTCTCATCTCCCCAACTCTTCCTATGGTAGTGCATGTTTGGGAGGAGGTCACAAAACCCTGAATTGTTTGAATTGACTGATAAATCTAGAAAAGAAGCCGAATCGTCCTCCTCCTCCACAAACATGGCTGCACGCCCACCCCCAAATCCCGAGGGAGGAAACCGCCCTCAGAATCCACCAGGTGGTGGAGCCGTAGATCCCATAACCCGCCTCCAAGCCCAAATGGAAATGTATAATGAGCAAATCGAAGCCATTCGGGAAACATTGGAGGAAATGTAGAATCCTCCCGAACGGGAGGAGCGTAGATCTCTTAGCTCTTATTAGAATCCCGCTGCTACAGAGATCATAGGACAAATTCGGGTCCCCATGGGCGGGGACGACTTTGAAATTAAACCAAACATAATTGGCCTAATCAATTTTCACTTTCATGGTCTTGCAAGTGAAGACCCATTTCTCCACTTGGAAGACCTAACCCGACTTGCTGAAACCGTTAAACCAAAAAATGTTGGGTTATCTATAGTCCTCATGAAGATGTTCCTGTTTTCATTGCAGGATAAAGCGTCGCAATGGTTACGCACCCTTGGAAGAACCATCCATTCTTGGGAAGAGATGCGAACAACGTTTCTCAAGAAGTTCTTCCCAATCAGGCGAACCAATACGCTTCGTCGTGCTATCACCTCTTTTACGCAACAAAACGACGAACAATTTCATGAGGCATGGGAGAGGTATAACGACCTCCTCAGGAAGTGTCCGCACCACGGTCTGCCTAAGTGGCATATAGCCCAGATTTTCTACTACGGGCTAAATGAGACTTTGAAGCAGATTGTAGACGCTTCCTGCGGAGGGAATTTTATGAATAAAGACGAGAATGGAGCATTCGAACTATTTGAAAATATGAGTGAAAACTCAATAAATAATGTCTCCATTTTCGCCTTTAATCGTATCAGCCAGCCCCGAAATGCCCATGAAGTTGACACGGGATCCTCCCATTCATCCACTGATCTAAGCCTTATTGCACAAAAACTGGATGAAGTCTCCATCATGCACAAGAAGCTGGACGAGCTTTTGGCCAACCCCACCCGATCTATGGCAAACACCACCTCTTTACCACTTCGTCACAATCCAAATTCTTCAAACACCAGGATTATCCCAAGAAACCCCGTTAGACCTTCCTTTCCGAGTGTCGCGCCAAGCGACTCGGTAAGTCATGTAGAATTGGCTTCTGCGAGCCAGTATTTCGACACGGAGGACCAAGCCTCCATGTGCTCGGACGCATATTTACATGCGGACGCATCTTCTGGCATAGAAGACACTTGCGCCCTGGGGAACAACTCGTTCTCTGCCACTTATAACCCAGGGTGGCGTAATCATCCGAACTTCTCATGGTCCAACAACCCGCAGCGCCAAACCCTAGTGGTTGGACCAATGCGACCGTCTGCACCCGTCATCCCAAGGGCCCAATTTAATCCTATGGCAAATCCGCCATTAGGCCCTTGCGTACCACAAACTGAACACGCATCAAGCCCTCTTGACAAATTGATGCGAATGATGACGGAAATGTCAAAGCGCCATGAAGAGAACATGACCTCTCTTCAGCACCAATTGGCGCAGCAGAACACTGAGATTAGTCAACTACGTATGGCGACTCGATCTCAGGGCACTCTTCCCACCCAACCTGTTCCAAACCCGCGAAATTTCGTACCCCGTGGTCCTCAGCCACAGGTACGACCTTCTCAGGGACAGGTTAATCAAGTTCTGCAAGCTTCAAGCATTCCACTGGGATTTCAGGCTAATCCCGCTGCAGCGCCGCACTCTTATGTCCCCATTGCGAACCCTCCTCCGCCGTATGATCCCACTGGACCCGCATCGTCCAATGCTATCACTACGAGGAGTGGTAGGCAGACCGTCGAACCACCTCGACCTGATCTTGGCCCGTCTTCTTCGCCCTCTCATTCGGGATGCGTACCGCATTCGCGAGAGGATGATGTAGCCAAACTTGTGCCAGAATTAGTCCCATTCCCTGAGGCTCTACTAAGGGAGCCAAAAGGCAAAAAGAAAAATACGCAGGCCTTTGACAACCTGTGTAATTTCTTCAGGGATGTAGAAATCAAGGTACCCCTACTCGAGGCAATCAGCCACATACCTACTGTCGCTCGATTTTTCAAAGACTACACAACACCCAGGCGACAGTCAAAGAAGACTAAGAATTCGGTGGTTCTCTCGCCTCATGCGAGTTGTGCTATACTGTCAAACTTACCACCGAAGCAGAAAGATCCGGGCACACCACTGATTTCCTGTAGCATCCAAGGCTGCAGTTTTAACCGTGCCCTGCTTGATCTAGGATCTTCCATCAATCTCATACCGACCATCATGCTCGAAAAATTTTCCTTGGGAAATCTGAAACCCACCCTTGTCACATTACAGTTGATAGATAGTTCTGTCAAAATCCCGAAGGGTGTGGTGGAAGACGTGGTGGTTAGGGTCAACAGTCTTTGTTTTCCTGTTGACTTTCTTGTTTTAGATATGGAAGTTCCTAGTTCACTTTCTGATTGTCCGATCATCCTCGGTCGACCTTTCTTGGCCACAGCCCGCTCCTATATAGACTGCGAGTCGAGCTGTATTGAGATTGCCGTTGGATCTGAGAAGCTCAAGCTTAACATATTCAAGGCAGCCAAGAACTTTGATTGCGATTGCATCGAGGATGAAATGTCTGACGAGGACATGGCCGTCAACATGTGTATCGGACTAATTGGGACCTATTTGGACTGCTGCGGATTGCCTATAAACACTGATGACTGCCTGACCAACACATACTGTGACGTTCCCCAATCCCTCCCTTGTCCAGTACCTTCTCCTGGCCAGGCTTCTGACGAGGTTTTCTCCGCTTCCCATACCTCGTGGTCTGAGTCATATCCGGGCTACTCACCGTCGGTCCACACTCATGAAGACCGAATTGCCCTTTCTTCCTCGCCAAATCAGGCGGATTTGCAAATCCACACTGGGACCTTGAGCCCATATACTTCTCACTGGGGCTATTCATTTTTGGATCCATCTATCCATGAAGCCCCTCTTCTTGGCCAATCTGAAGGCCAGTTTCTTCCTCCTAACTTGTTCTCCTACCCGTCTGGGATACTCTCGTTCCAAGAAATGCCAGATCCTTCCCCATCCACTCTCGAGCTAAAAGTGCTGCCTAATACACTCAAGTATGTTTTCCTGGGACCAAATGAAACGCTCCCTGTAATCATCAGTTCAAAATTGACCAGGGAGCAGGAGTGCAAACTAACTAAGGTCCTCCTAGAACACAAGGCAGCTATTGGATGGTCTTTATTAGACTTATCTGGCATTAACCCCTCCTACTGCACTCACCGTATATATACAGAGGAGGAGGCTCGACCTTCCCGCGGGATGCAGCGACGTCTCAACCCTAACATGCGGGAGGTCGTTAAGAAAGAAATCATTAAGTGGCTGGATGCGGGTATAATCTACCCGATCAGCGATAGCCCCTGGGTGAGTCCGATTCACGTTGTGCCCAAAAAGGCAGGACTCACCATCCATGTCAATGACAGGGGCGAATCCATCCCTACACGCACTCCTACATCTTGGAGAGTGAGTGTAGATTATAGGAAACTCAATGTTGCAACCAAGAAAGATCACTTCCTGCTACCATTTATTGACCAAATCCTGGAGTGGTTAGCGGGAAATAAATTTTTCTGTTTCCTGGATGGATTCTCAGGATATAACCAGGTGGTAATTGATCCCCGAGACCAAGAGAAAGCCACTTTTACCTGCCCTTTCGGCACCTTCGCCTTTAGAAGGATGCCATTCGGACTTTGCAACGCGCCAGCAACTTTCCAGAGATGCATGCTGGCGATATTCCATGACATGATGGGTGACTTTCTCGAGGTCTTCATGGATGACTTTTCAGTCTTTGGACCATCTTTCGACGAATGTCTTGCCAACCTGACTCGCATCCTTAGGAGATGTATTGATGTAAACCTCGTGCTTTCCTGGGAAAAAAGTCATTTTATGGTGCACGAGGGAATTGTTCTCGGACATATCATCTCCAATAGGGGTATCGAGGTTGACAGAGCTAAGCTCGACGTCATTGCTGATTTACCTGTGCCTGGTTCTGTCAAACAAATCTGCTCCTTCTTGGGACACGTCGGTTTCTATAGGAGATTCATCAAAGACTTCTCCAAAATTTCTCGACCCTTAACTCATCTCCTATCAACCGACGTGCCCTTTGACATGGGCCCCGACTGTATACAAGCATTCCCGCAGCTGCGTAATGTTGTCACCAAGGCCCCTGTTCTCCAGCCGCCTGATTGGTCCCTGGACTTTGAACTTATGTGTGACGCTTCAGACCTTGCAGTCGGAGCCATCCTGGGACAAAGACGCGATAGACACCCCTTCGTGGTATACTACCCCAGTAAGACGTTGGACGAGGCCCAACGTAATTATACTACCACTGAAAAGGAACTATTGGCGGTCATCTTTGGGCTGGAGAAATTCCGCTCTTACCTTCTGGGCTCTCATGTTATTGTTTTCACTGATCACGCGGCCATTCGCCATCTCATGCACAAGAAGGATGCCAAGCCTAGACTGATTTGTTGGATCCTTCTGCTCTAGGAATTTGACATTGAGATTCGTGATAAGGCCGGAGCCCAGAATGTTCTGGCTGATCACCTTTCCAGATTGGACCCTGACCATATTGGTCTTACTCTACCAATTAATGAAATTTTTCCTGATGAGCACCTATTGGCAATAAATGTGGCAAGTGGACCGTGGTATGCCGACATTTCCAATTACCTTGCTTCTGGATCTCTTCCACGTGGCTGGCCTAAAAACCAGCGTGAGCGTCTCATGACAGAAGCAAAGTATTATTTCTGGGATAATCCACTTCTTTTTCGGATAGGTGCTGATCAAATCATTCGTCGCTGTATTCCTGACAGTGAGTTCCCCAGTGTGCTATCCTTCTGCCACAATCAGGCCTGTGGAGGCCATTTCTCTGGGAGGAAAACTGCAGCTAAGGTGTTGCAGTGCAGTTTCTTTTGGCCCTCCCTTCACCAGGACGCACACACTTATGCCAAGCATTGCACTAGGTGCCAGTCGTTAGGGTCAATGGCACGTCGTGACATGATGCCCTTGCAACACATCCTAGCTGCGGAAATCTTTGACATCTGGGGAATTGACTTCATGGGTCCCTTTCCTCCATCCAACGGCTTCGAATTCATCCTCGTGGCCGTCGACTATGTTTCAAAATGGATCGATGGCTATTCCCGCACGCCGTGCTGACCATGTTATCTCCACCCGATTCGTCAAGGACTACATCTTTGCGTGTTTTGGGATCCCTCGGGCCATTATCTCGGATGGAGGAAGCCACTTTACCCATGCTTCTTTTCGGGCACTTCTGAGGAGGTACGGAGTCTACCATCGTATCGCATCCCCGTATCATCCTCAGACGAACGGCCAGGCGGAAGTGTCGAACCGGCAAATCAAGCAGATTCTCCAGAAAACGGTTCGGCCTGACCGTAAGGATTGGTCCGACAAGCTGATTGACGCACTTTGGGCGTATCGGACTGCCTTCAAGGCTCCCCTTGGTATGTCTCCATATAGAATCATTTACGGGAAGCCTTGTCGTTTGCCCGTGGAGTTGGAGCACCGCGCTTATTGGGCGGTTCGCCAATGTAACCTCGACCCAGACTTGTGTGGTCGAGAAAGGAAACTCCAACTCCAAGAGCTGGAAGAGCTCCGTTGTGAAGCCTATGATTCTGCTCTAACCTTTAAACAACGCACTAAGGCTTTTCACGACAGCCATATTCGGCGGAAGGAATTTGAGCCATCTCAGCAAGTTTGGCTCTATAATGCCCGACTCAAATTCTTTCTTGGGAAATTGAAGTCCAAATGGACTGGTCCTTTCCTGATCTCAAGACCATTCCCCAACGGGGCCGTCGAGATCGAAGATCCCAAATCTAGGCATAAATTTACGGTCAACAGGCAGCGTTTGAAACCCTATCTGACTCATGAACCTGCCCCCGTTGGAGAAACCGTTGCCTTGCTGGAGGGTAACTAATTCTTTGCCTCATTCTGAGTCCAGCTGGGGACGTTAAATTCAGCGCTTGTTGGGAGACACCCTAACAGCACTCACCATCCACCATCACTTTTCACGCCTCTATCGCGATCACTTCACCACCCACCATCCACCCACCCTACCACCCTGATCTATACCCTACACTTCAGCCCTCGCTACCCGATCTTTCGTCCTTTCTCTACCCTTCCCTGCATGCATATGAGGACATAGCATTGTTTAGCATGGGGGGGTGGATAGGCATCCTTAGGATTTGGGTATTTTAGGGTATCATGTGGTTTCTATATACACATAAAAAAAACAATAGAGAGAGAAAATGGTGTTCAGTAATGATCTAAAAGCTGAAACAAAAATACAATAAGTGTTTATGGATATTCAACCTCTATTTTGAAGAATTTCCATGCCACAAAAGCTTGATTCGCTCAGGCTCGGCTTAATTCACTTAAAGCATTGAAAAAATAGATCAAGATCTCTCCTAACTAAGGATGTATTCTTGTACCTGAGACACCAGTACAAGATCCGTTGGTTTACTTTTACTTGAGAGCTTAAGTAAACTTGGTTCACACTACACATATCAGGAAAGGCCAGGTGAACATAAGATCCAACCCTAGTGTTCATTAGGGAAGGTAGAGTCCTTACCTGTGCGCGCAGGTAGACATTTTATCCTAAGCTTTAGTCTTGTGTTTAGGAGCGACTCTTTCCACCAAAAAGAAACTCTCCCACCAAAAAGAAAAAAAAGTGTGCTCCTTCTGAATGTGTTGTAAGAGATATACTGACACGTGTTTCAAAAAAAAAAAAAAGGTTGCAAAAGAGTCAATATATCTCATAAATGTCTATAAAGTCTTTGCCCTACAAGAAGTTCGTCAGGGCAGGTTACAAATCCGTTGTTTTCCTGTGAGCCACAAAAAAATCAGAAAATGGGAGTTGAGTTTTCTGTTATCATCTTAAGGGTCAATCCGAAGACATAAGCTGACACTGGGACCAACCTGTACTTAAAAATTCGTGAAACCCTGGGATTGAGTCTTAATGTTCATCTGGTCAGTCTTGATCCTTCACTATGCACAAACCATAACCTCTTGAGCTCTCAGGTATGGCAAAAACCTCCTGGGTCTTTGAAATCGTACTTAAGGTTTAAATATCAAGAGTCCTGGTTAGTTGAGAGATGATCTATGTCATGTGAGACTTAAAGTACTGGTAGTCTTCTCTACAATTGGTTCTCACAATATTCGATAATAAACACACCTATATCACCTCAGTAGAAAATCTTCAGCTTAAGATCATTTCTAAATACTATTTTGCTAGGGACTAGTAAAAGATAGGCATGGGGGTGTATGTTTGCACCTCAAAATATGCCTGTAATAATGCCTTCTTATGCTATTTCCTAGCATTAACTATGCATATTAGGATTCTATGGTTGCATTTGTAAAAGCACTTGCATTCATGTATTTAATTGAGAGGAGAATAGAATGAAATAAATGGCTTCATAATTCACTTTTTTTTTCTCAATTGCTTCTTTGCAAAAAGTCCTTCTCTATTTTTATTTCCTCTTGAATTCTTTTCTCTCTTCCCGCGATTGCACTTCTCTTCCCACAGCTGCATGCATTTACTCCACGTCATGTCTCCCTGCCAACGCCACTCCCTGCAGTTGCCAATCCCGCGCCCTCTCCCTGCTGCAGCCAGGCACGCCACTCTCTCCTCCTCTATAAGATGCTGCAGCTTCTTCCTCGCGAGGCACACGCTACTGCAGAAGAAAAACCCACAGCCTCCACCTTCTCCTCCACCGTCCTCCCCTCCCATACGTCGGCCCTCCTTCGAGGAGGCACCCGGCGAGTAGGAGAACCCACTGTGGTGCACACCACCACAGTGGGAACACCACCGCCCAGCTCTTCAATGAGTCGGTGGGCGTGGTGTCTTCCTTCGTTTTGTTTTTTCATCTCACGCCATTGCTGTCGCTTCAAGCTCCGAAGCTTGAAGCCGCGGCAGCAACAGGCAAGCGGCGGCGGCAGCAGCAGCAGTAGCTCCCCCCGCCCCCTCCGCGACCACCTGCCGACCTCCTCCGTGTTCGCTTCCCCGCGCCATCGCCCGCTCTCCGCCCTCGCGCCGGCCTGCAGAAGCCCCACGTCCTCTGCGCGAAGGTGCGCTTGCACCCGCGACCATCAGTCGTCCGCCGCCATCCCCAGATGACGCCACGTCCAGACGTCCGCCGCCTTCTACAGACGGCTTAACTCGTGTCTCCGAGTGCGCCATCGCCCACTCTCCCAGCTCTCTCTCTCTCTCTCTCTCTTTTTCATTCACTCTCAGTACACTACACCAACGCACACACACATCTTCACCGACACTTCCACACACCCACACACACATAAACACTAGTATAAACATATATATATATCTATACGTATACATATATATAGTAACATATATATATACATACATACATATATCTATATATATATATACATACATATATCTATATATATATATATACTTATATACATAGTATATCTATATAGTTATGTATACATACATATATATATAATATATATATATATATATATAAATATATATATATGTATATATATATCTATATACTTACACATATACTTATATATATATATACACATACTTATATAAATATATATATATACATATCTATATACTTATATATATATACATATATATCTAGATACATATACTTATATACATCTATATAGTATATTATATATATATACATACATATATTTATATACATATATACATATATTTATATACGCACACACACATATATATATACAGATATATATATCTATATATCTATATATATATACCTATACATTTATATATATATATAGATATATTTACTTATATACATACACATATATATATTTTCATGTTATTTGCCATACGCTGTATTGCGGGAATATCTGCACCAGTTGCTGATATTCCCCGATACATGCGTACAAAAAGTGTGGACCCATATATCATCCATCATCCATCCACACTCCATGCGGCACCCAGTCGAGTTGGTTGCGTCTCTCTAGACGATGACCGACTCGACACAGTGCTCCACTCCATCGCCACCTCCACCCCCACCCCTTTATATATAATATATATATACAAACTATATTGACTTTCTGTCTGTTCGCTTCTCTCTTAGTAAAAAGATAAAAAAGGTATATAAAAAAGAAAAGATAATCTTTGACTTGCAGGTATCCCATCTTGCGAGTAGCAAGACTCGTTTTGGAACTCTGTTTTGGCTAAAAGCCAAGGACACAATTTTGAGGGTGTGCCTCAAGGACAAGGATTACCAGAAAAAAAATCTAAATAAGAAAAACACCAAAAACAGAATAAACGAACGGAAGAGACGCGTTTTAAGGAAAACGTAGAAACTCGACTTGAACCTCACTTCCCTGAGTTTGACCCTGGACCTAAAAGTGACAAGATAAAATCAAGTAGGCCAGGTTAAAAATTTTGTAAAAAGATGGTTAGGTCCGAATTAGGTTAACCACTATACATATTTTAACATAAAATCATCATATTAACAACCTATCCGGGCCGACCCATCAGTACTATACTAAGTATATTAACATATACCAATACCTTTAGTATCATATACTAAAAAAATAGTAACAGCTCTAACTTTCACTAAAGAGGCCTGTTGTTTGAGTTTTTCAGGAATTTAAATATGCATTCGTTGTAGTAAAATCTCCTAAATAGCTTTCTCAACAAATACAATTAATAACTTGAATATTTAGAAATGAAGTCCGAGGTTGAACACAGGGAGCAAGTATTGCATTCACGTGCTAATCTTAATCAAAATATAACTGAGCACGAGAAATAAGCCAATAATGATATTCAATGAATCATATCTACTCAAATTGATATTCAATGTAAAACATGAGTATTTCAAGAGTTTAACGTGACAAAAAGAAACCTAGAACAAAATAATGGTGATTTAGATCACCAATTATTAGTCTAAGAACATATATGTCAACTACTCAAATAATGAAATAAATGCATAGTGGCTTGAACCACTTAAGCCAATTTCACGCTAACAAATTCTTCTTCAGTATCAAGCCTCAATGCCTTATCAGACGTTGGCTCCTTGGATCAAACAACTTAACCATCGTCTGCTACAGTGCTCTATAGAGAGCCTTTTTCTTCTTCTTCTTTCCTCCTTTCAGCATGCAAAGGCCCTCTTCTTATCTTTTCAAAGCCTTCTCCTCTTCTTCTCTTTTCTTCCTTCTCTTCTTACACACAAGAGTCTTCGCAAGCTTTCCAGTGACTAAGTGTTGGGAGGTTTCCCTGATGAGCAAAACCCTCCTTCCCCGCTCTCTTTCTCTTTACTGCCTTTTCCTCTTCCCCTCAGATAATTGAACATTAATCGGGTAATTAGATCTATAGTATCAGGTCTAGGGCTGCGTGCGTGGTGTCACAGTAGAAAAGTGAATAGGCTTAGATAAGTTGGGCATGTGCGAGTGAAGGGACCTCACCCCCGTGTCTCGAGGCGACAAGGCATATGAAGAAATTCCATTTATGCATTGTCAAGCGTTCTTTTCCCACCGATGTGGGACTAATCCCACAGCCTCCTCGTGTGCGCCTGTTGCTATGAGGATGCTTCCAATTTTGGCAGCTACTAAGGTTGACACCCTCAATAAAGGACTTGGGAGGGGTCTTGGAATGAAGCCGCATCTTCTGGGCATGTTGTTTGGAAGCTACGTGGCTGGAGGATTGAAGATGAGGCCAGAGATGATGGCGGCGGCGATGGCGTATGGCGAGACCTGAAATTAAGCATACAGGCTCAAAAGCCCTAATTATAAGGTCCAGGAGCTTCACCGGAGGACGGCGAACGTGGTCATGTGCTTCACGTGGCATGGGAGTGTGTGTAGGAGTGTGTCGGAGTCGGAGATGGCGTTGACAGCAGGTGGTGTTTGATGGAGGTTTTGGGTGGCCAATAGAGTGGAAAAGGTTAGGGCTTTTGTTCATGGTGATGTGGCGGAGGTTGTGGAGTAGGTGGCGAGGTGTTTGGAGGAGTGTGGTGTGAGATGGACCTCGCCAGTGGTATGGCCAGAGTGGAGGAAGATGGAGGTGAACGGTGGCGTCGAGGGGTTGATTCTGGGTTTTAAATAGAGGGAAATAACCTAAGGATCTAAGGGAATCTAACTAACCCTAAACTAATGGTTAAAGGGGAAGTTCTCTGGTGGGAGAACAGAGAGGAAAGAGGGGGTCTAAGGGACTCTTACGCATATCACGAGAAGCAGAAGAAGTTTGGAAAGACAAACTTGCCGGCTATTGTCCATGACGGTGAGCGAAGAGGCTAGGCGGAGAAGCTCGCCGGAGTTGGTGGAGATGGAGGTCAGGGAGAAGGGAAGAAGGGGGATCCGGCCACCAAACCAAACTAAGGAGGTTGGCGATGCGACCTAGGTCCTTTTAAAGGGCTTAGAAAGGCATTCCGAACTTGGAAACCAAGCTTAGAAGCATGTGAACCTTGTGCACAAAGGAGCCCTAAAAATCAAAGGATTTGGATGAACTTTTGGGAAAGAATCACGGTCCAGGATTAGGTTTAGATAGTAGTGGATTCTCTCAGGAGTCTCCCTTCCAATTTTGGAAGGGTTTAGGAGTGAAATCAGGGAGATCTTCCTGATTGAAGGTCGGCTACTTGATGCATTCACACGGTCATGGAGGCAAGGACCTGTTGGTAAAGAAGATGACAAAGTTAGGGAGTCCTTGCAATAGATTTTGAAAGCTAGGGGTTTAAGTGAGAGAGAAAGAGTCTGACTAGACCAAAATGCAAACTAGGTCAAGATGATCTCTGATTATGCCCAAATTTTGGTACAAACTTAATTTGGACCCAAGGAATTTGTTGGTGAAGTTGGAGTTTGGTTTTTACCAAGTTTGTCTAGGTAAATTACATAAAAATCTAAATTAGGGCAACTATCTGTCTAAGACTCTATTTTAGGTCAAAATGGGTTCTGATGGTCAAATCAAAGGTACCAAGCCTTATAGAATATTTTTATATTATTTTTAGAAGGTTTAGGTGAATTTTATCCTAACTAGAACCTCGATTAATTAAGCAAGTCTATTTTTAGGGTTTCAGATGCCTATTAATTCTTGCAATGTATGAAAACCTGTTTCTATCTGCATGGACCTTCTTATTAGACATTTATGACCATTTGACCTTCATTTAACCCTCGGGAAACCTCGTGATTGCTCTTCATTTATGATATGATGTTAAAATTACAGATTTATCCCTGATTTAATGCATTTCTCTCAAAAAGGATATGCAGTGAATTACGGCTCTTTGGCGGTTATGTAGGAGCATTTATCTTTTGATTATGACTAATTAAAGCTAGATATGGCTGATGATAACATTATCATCATACCCCCATGCCTAACTTTTTCTAGTCCCTTAGTAAAATCTTATGAAAAGAACTAGAGTTCTAGACCATGCTTCGAAGTTCAGAGTCCTAATTTTATTCTTTTTTTTAGAAATTAGGTCAGAATGCTAATAGTAGGCCTAGAGGTACTCAAGTACCAATCAAGATCCAGACTTGACTAGCTTTAGCCTTAGTCAACCGTGAAGATTTCTAAGGCCCACAGAAACTGTCCTAAGGTTTGTTGAACCTAGCGATTAAAGCACCCGTGCTTGTAACATGGTTAGTCCAGGTTTAGTTTGCAATGTGTTTTTGTAAGAGGGAGATAGAAGAATTTCTTTGCATTTTTGGAGAGTTTTCTCTCCCTTTTTCTTTATTTCTAGCCTCGGATTGGCTCAAAAATACGGTCTATATCGGATTCCTAGTTCCCACCATCAATCCTTGCAGGGTCCCTGGCTTTCGATGCTTTGGGATAGCACCACCCATGGAAACCCCCAGAACCCTGGCTTTCGACACTTTGAGATAGTGTCGCCCATGGCATTCTGTAGCTAAATTCAGACCTTGGCAATCGACATTTCAGGATAATCCCACCCATGGCACTTGAACCAGCACAACGTGCTTACATGCCGCTGGTAGGATATTTAGATATCCTAGGAGACAAACACTGAGGAGATGGTATGTTATTAGGCATCTTCGAGGGGAATTTCCCACCTCTCCATGCTAGGAACTCATCCAAATCAACTTGTGTTTATAAGTCACTCCTAATCTAGGTAGCTTTTTTAGAACAGAATAAATGCTTTTGTGCGATTTTGACTATTAAGCGCATTGAACCAGACTTGTGTGTGGATTAGGGTGCTTAGGTTACCGAATCCTGCAAACTAGAGGTTACTTAACGAGGCTGAATAATCTCTAAGCCTTAGACCTAATACATAAGCTTTGTATTTTCCTCAGCCTCTTGAGGACTATCCGAATCTTAACGGGTACGTGAATGTTTAAGCCCTAGAATTAGCCCAAGAGGCCTAAGATCAGCATTCATACTAATCTTTTTGTCTCTCTATCATTTTAAAACTTAATTTTTTCTTTTGATTTGGTCTAGAACTTTAAGTAGATTCCATAATCATTTACTAAGACTAACACTTTTTGTTTCAAATTGTGGCTCCTTTTTGACATTGAAATCACCTCCTCATTTCCTCCTCAACATGATATGCAATTAATCTCACAAAATTTTCCTCCCCTTTGCATTTTTTTGTTCCTTTTCAAAAAAATTTTATTTTTTTTGGTTTTTGAATATGTATTCTTTTTTTGTGAGAGCCCCTTAGAAATTTGAATTTTTATGTGTTTGCAGTTTAACACCCCCCTATGCCTAAGTTTTGCAATGTCCTCATTGTAAACTGGAGGGTATGAAATGGGTTAGAATAGGGTAAAAAGGGTGGGATTGTTATGGATGATTTAAAGCTTTGGTATGAATACCAAAGGTGAGATAGACTGTTCTAATTCTGAACTCTAAGTGCAATAGGAGTGTAGCTCAAAAAGATAATCAGAAGGGTCTCCGATTTTTGAAATGATAGGTTGTCTCCCGTTAAGCACTAAATTCAATGCCTTCAGCCAAGCAGAAGATGGTCAAAGAGAAGTGGTCAAATCAGCGGAGTTTTGTGAAACAAGCACCTTAATTAATAGCCTGGTTGGTCCAACCAGGTGCTTGTTCAGATCAACAGACTGATGATGAAGTCCAAACCCAATCAATCTAGTGGGTTGATGGATGTGAATTAAGAGATCTAGAGCACACCAGATGCTTTGTTGCTCAAAAAGATATGAAAATGAAAATCTAAGATTTGGCTGATTCGAATCAGGCTGGTGAGAGTAAGGATCCTTGAAAGAAAATGAATCTGTGGAGGATGTAGGAACCTTACAAAAGTGATTAGAAAAGGATGGGACGTGGTTAGTAGTCTGGTCAATGTCCAAAACTTGATCAAAATGTGGAGAAGAATCATGTGCGACCGGATCATAGAGAGGAGAATCATAATAGAAATTGATTCCGGTGGTAGGTCGGGGTTGGAATTGGATTCGAGAAGGTTTTGTATGTGCTGTAGAAGAGGTGGCATCATGGAGATTCAAATCATTGACCTCAGTGTCAGAATCAAAGGGTAGGTTGTGGTTGCTGAGGTCGTAAACTGGTTTGGAGTCATTTGGAAACAACAGTTCTCTGAAATTAGAGTAAGATTCGAAATCGTTGGAGAACTTGCAAAGATCATGTTCTGAACTTGATTCCAGAACTTGGTTCCAGATCAGAGGTTCCACCACAGAAAGGATCAAGATATGTACAAGCAACAACCTGACTTGGATCTAACCTATTTTCAGATTCCAAGCTCAAAGAGGTGTTTCCATAGGCATAGGCTCAGGTTCTTGGCTCCTAGGGTAGACCCAATCGTGTCCCAGCTCTTCCAACCCCTTGATTTCTGTATCATAGATGAGCGTGTCTTTCGAAAAATCAATGTGTCTCTAAGGAGGTTGGAGAGGTGTATTCATCGTATACAGGCCCTGACTTATATTCTAGATTCAAAATCTGATTCTCATCACATTGGACCTCATAATTATCACAAATAGGCTCGAATTCAGATTCTAGGTTAAGGGTAAGGATTGGATCACTAGAATCTAGGCTGGGCTCTATTGGGGTGTCAGAATTATTCTCGAGAATCACCTTAATAGGATAAGGCTCAGGATTTACATTCTCGAGAAGTTCTGTTTTAAGCTTATTATCATAGGTGTTGGGGAAATCTAAGCTTGATGGACCAACTTCCTAGTTTTCTAGGGCTGGTTCAGAATCAAGAACACCTGCAATTGGATTCTTCCAACCCTCATCAAGATCAGGAAAGTTAATTGTTATGAAATTTGAATCTGATTCCATTTGGGTTGGGGGTCCATAACAACCTTGATCATCAAACTCAGGATTTAGGAAATTACATAGATCACTAGAATTACTCCAAGATGTCTTATTAACTTTTGACGGGTGTTTTTGATCAATGGTTCTATCTAACTTATTCAACAATTCTCCCTATTTTTCCAAAAAATTTTGGAGTTCTTCTGGAAATGAAGGATTTGACCAATATTGCAGACAATCATTGTTGTGTAATTTCACCAATTCAATGTGTTCTGCTAAGAGATCATCTCGGGTTCAACCGTGGTTTATTCGTGTCCATATTATCTCCATACAGTTCAAAATGTGGTTCATTGTTTTCTTGAATTTATCCTGAATGTCCCTATTAAAATATTCCTCGTGGTGTTTATAGGCATCCTCAATCATTTTTTCTTTAATCGTCATTTGGGACACAGGTTTCCTAATCACTCTTCCTAACATGTTAGGTTGCATTTTTTGATAAAGTGGTGGAATCAAGATGTCGAATCAAATTCAAATTCAGATTGGAGTTGATTAGATCAGATTAGAAATCCCTAAGAAAATCTAACGAGGTCTCTTAGGTTAAAAACCTAATGACCTTCCTGTGTGTGTGCTCTAGAGAAAGGATGAGGGACTGGATATTAATTGGACCCAATCAAGGAACCCAAAGATTTTTGGATGACTAAGGTTGTTTCGAGGTGGATGATACCTCTGAATCAGAAATCTATACACCCAAGAAAAACCTGGGCAGCCAAGAAGGGAGAGCCCCGCAAAGACCCCTACACGGTAGAGTGTTCCCATTGGTTACAGGGTTTCCCCCACCCGACCTTCCTTGTAGACTAGAATGTACGAACTTAAGACCTTAAGTATACCAATTTTATTTCTAATTATTGCCTTGAGTTTCACTTGATTAGAAGTTGATTTGACTTGTGACTTAATTTGGAGGTTGGTTGGCCCACAATGTAGACCAACTTCACTTGACCTATCCTAAAGGAATAAGGATGAATTCTAGGTCAAGACCTAAAAATCACCCTGATTTGACTCTCAGGTTATTAGGTCCAAGATTTTAAGGTTCAAGTGAATCTTAGAGCCTAATTTTAGGGTTCTCCTTGATTAGATCTTTTCAAACAAGGGTATGGGTAGCACACAAATGCGAGAGAGTTTATTTTCTTTAATGTAGACAAATGAGAACTAGCACTTCAAACCCTAATTGGCTATATTCCAAGTCCAATTTGATCTTAAAATGTTTACCTTGGGCTTCAAGCAAGAAGTGTGTTAGACCAAAGTGATTTAGAAATTAAGTGTTGTCCCTAATAGGTACAGGTAATCAAGGTAGGGAATCTCTAAACAAAATCATCTCAGGCTTCAATCAGATATGAAAATTTTTCGTAAATTAGGAAACTTGCCTTTTAAATGATGATTTACTAAGAAAATAAGACAGGTAGTTCGTAATTGATTGTTTCCTTTTTATCTTCCTAAGAATTGGAGGTTGATTAGGGAAGAACAGAAATTACCTGCCTCAGGAGTGGCTATTTTGCACGGAAGATCTCTGCGTAGTATGCCTCGCACAATCACAAGAAACAAATAGGGCAAGTTAGTGCTCAAATATAATCAAATAGAACAAAGAATAGCGGTGAATTCCGCATTGCTCCCTAGCAACAGCACCAAAATGTTGATCGAGTTTTTTAGGAGTTTAAATATGCGTTCGTTGTAGTAAAATCCCCTAAATAGCTCTCTCAACAAATACAATTTATAACTCGAATATCTAGAAATGAAGTCTGAGGTTGAACACAGGGAGCAAGTATTGCATTCATTCGCTAATCTTAATCAAAATATAACTAAGCACAAGAAATAATCCAATAATGATATTCAATGAATCATATCTACTCAAATTTATATTCAATGTAAAACATGAGTATTGCAAGAGTTTAATGTGACAAAAGGAAACCTAGAACAAAATAATGGTGATTTAGATTACCAATTATTAGTCTAAGCACTTATATATCAATTACTCAAATAATGAAATAAATGCACAGTGGCTTGAACCACTTAAGCCAATTTCACGCCAGAAAATACTTCTTCAGTATCAAGCCTCAATGCCATATCAGACGTCGGCTCCTTAGATCAGACAACTTAACCATCGCCAGCTATAATGCTCTATAGAGAGCCTTTTTCTTCTTCTTCTTTCCTCCTTTCAGCACGCACAGGCCCTCTTCTTCTCTTCTCAAAGCCTTCTCCTCGCCTTCTTCTTTTCTTGTCCTCCTTCTCTTCTTACACACAAGAGTCTTCACAAGCTTCCCTGCGACTAAGTGTTAGGAGGTTTCCCTAAAGAGCAAAACCCCCCCTCCCCCACTCTCTCTCTCTTTCCTGCCTTTTCCTCTTCCCCTCAGATAATCAAACATTAATCGGGTAATAAGATTTGCAGTATCAGGTCCAGGGCTACATGTGTTGTGTCATAGTTGAGAAGTGAATAGGCTTAGGTGGGTCGGGCATGTGCGGGTGAAGGGACCTCACCCCCACGTCTTGAGGCGATAAGGCATATGCAAAAATTCCATTTATGCATTGTCAAGCGTTCTTCTCCCACCGATGTGGGACTAATCCCATAGCCTCCTCGCGTGCGTCTATTGCTATGAGGATGCTTGTAATTATGGTAGCTACTGAGGTTGACACCCTCAATCAAGGACTTGGGAGGGGTCCTGGAACGAAGCCGCATCTTCTTGGCGCGTTGTCTGGAAGCTACGTGGTTGGAGGACTAAAGATGAGGCCGGAGATGATGGTGACGGCAACGGGGGATGGAGAGACCTAAAATCAAACATATGGGCTCAAAAGCTCTAGTTAGAAGGTCCAGGAGCTTCATTGGAGGATGGCGAAGGTGGTCGTGTGCTTCACGTGGCATGGGAGTGCATGTAGGGGTGTGTTGGAGTCGGAGATGGCATTGGCAGCAGGTGGTGTTCGGTGGAGGTTTTGTGTGGCCAATAGGGTGGAATAAGTTAGGGCTTTTGTTCGTGGTGATGTGGCGAAGGTTGTGGTGTAGGTGGCAAGGTGTTTGGAGGTGTGTGGTGTGAGATGGACCTCACCGAAGGTATGGCCGGAGTAGAGGAAGATGGAGGTGAACGGCGGCATTGAGGGGTTGATTTTGGGTTTTAAATAGAGGGAAATAACTTAAGGATCTAAGGGAATCTAACTAACCCTAAACTAACAGTTGAAAGGGAAAGGAAGGCGTCGGCTTTGATTGGCCGACGTCGGAGAAGGGGAAGTCTCCGATGGGAGAACGGAGAGGAAAGCAGGGGTCTAAGGGACTCCTACGCATATCACGAGAAGCGGAAGGTGGGGAAGACAAACTCGCCGGCTATTGTCCATGATGGTGAGCAAAGAGGCTAGACGGAGAAGCTCACTGGAGTTGGTGGAGATGGAGGTCGAGGAGAAGGGAAGAAGGGGGATTCGGCTCCAAACCAAGCTAGGGAGGTCGGTGATGCGACCTGGGTCCTTTTAAAGGGCTTAGGAAGGCATTCCAAGCTTGGAAAGCAAGCTTGGAAGCACGTGAACCTTGCACACAAAGGAGACCTAAACTTCAAAGGATTTGCATGATCTTTTGGGAAAGAATCACGGTCTAGGAATAGGTTTAGATTGTAGAGGATTCTCTCAGGAGTCTCCCTTCTAATTTTGGAAGGGTTTAGGCATGAAATCAGGGAGATCTTCCTGACTGAAGGTCGGCTGCTTGATGCGTTCACATGGTCATGGCGAAAAGGACTTACTAGTGAAGAAGATGGCAAAGTTAGGGTGTCCCTTGTAATAGATTTTGAAAGCTAGGGGTTTAAGTGAGAGAGAAAGAGTCTGACTGGACCAAAATGCAAACTAGGTCAAGATGATCTCTGATTGGGCCCAAATTTTGGTATAAACCTTATTTGGATCCAAGGAATCTGGTGGTGAATTTGAATTTTGGTTTTGATTAAGTTTGATTGGGTAAATTATGTAAAAACCCAAATTATGGCAATTATCTGTTTGAGACTGTTTTAGGTCAAAATGGGTTCTGATGGTCAAATCAAAGGTACTAAACCTTATAGAATATTTTTATATGATTTTTAGAAGTTTTAGGTGAATTTTATCCTGACCAGAACCTCAGTTAATTAAGCAGGTCTGTTTTTAGGATTTCAGATATCTATTAATTCTTGCAATGCGTGAAAACTCGTTTTTGTCTGCATGGACCCTCTTATTAGACATTTATGACCATTTGACCTTCGTTTAACCCCTGGGAAACCCCGTGATTGCTCTACATTTATGATATGATGTTAAAACTGCAGATTTATCCCTGATTTAATGCATTTCTCTCAGAAAGGATATGCAGTGAGTTACGACTCTTTGGCGATTATGTAGGAGCATTTATCTTTTGATTGTGACTAATTAAAGAAAGATATGGATGATGTTGACATTATCATCAAGGCCTTACAAAAAAATATATACATAATAAGGTAAACATATGTATACTACTTATATACACTTACATAATAAAAAACACATATTCATATACATTACATATATACATTTTACTTATTATACATATACTGTATATATTATATACTTAGACTATATACATATATATATACTCTATATTATATATGTACTTCGACATATATACATATATATAGTATACATTCAATTCAACACTTACACACAGCCAACACTCTTTAACACTTAGAATTTTTAGGCACTCTTAGTCTCAACACACTCCAACACTTAGGCATTTTTTTTTTGGCTCATTCCCTCATTCACACTGAGCTTTCACTTACAAAAATTATGGTTTTTAATGGGCAGACTGGTTCGATTCACGGGATACACAGCACCCATATGGGTGGGACTAGACCGCTGTTATGAACTGGTCCTAGTTTTGATTATGTATATTTTCGAATTCGGATCTAATCTAATATGCTCCTAATCTAAACTAAAAATCAGTGAACTTAGCTATCTAATCTACTCTTAGCTAATCTAGAAAGTGATAAATCTACCTAGAAAGCTCTAAACTACATCTAGAAAGTGATTAAATCTACTCTACAGACGAAGGTGATGTCCAAGAGCCAACGACCGTCGGCCGATGGCGAAGAAATGGGAGGAGCCCTTAGTGGAAGGAGGTGTCCATGAGCCACAAGCTTTTGGCTAATGACGATTGAAGGAGGTAGGAAAGCCTAGTCTGTCACCGCAGGCGAGGAAGGATGAAGGAGAACTGAGGGAGTAGAGTGAAGGGACCAACTAGAGAGGAGGGAGCTAATTGCTCACGTGTGAGGTGATGGGAGGTGTTTAAGTAGGTGCTAGAGTGAATCATGTCACCATGGTGTTTGATGTGCATACATCTAAATAGCCAAAAATGTATATTAATGCATGTTCTTAGTGTCATATTAGCAACATACATTGTAAATATTGCATAACATGCATAATCATGCATTTAGGACAAGTTGTATAAATTGTAGAGTAATTGTCACCTTTTATGATCAGGGATAGGGTGACTTTTAATCGGGGCCTCGGATCAAAGATCCAACTGTATGGATCTGATCAGGGCAATGATTGGAGTTCAACGACTCCAAGATCGCCCTAGTCAGACATCCATAGCTCCAGATATAGTTCGAGGAAGCCTAATGATCAAGGGCCAAGATGGTGCCAAACCGCACTTCAGACAACAAATCTGACCGCACAGATGGGTTTGGATCGATGATTGCAGCCTAATAGTGCAAAAATCGATCCAATTCGACATCCGTGGCACCATCTACAACACACAGAAGATGGACAGCCAAGATGGTGCCACGTGGTGCCATCCTAGATACCCAATCAACCCTAAGAACTGCCGCTGCATCTCCAAAGGATTTCCATCGCTCGATCCTAGTGTTGGATCTTGATCCAACGACTAGGAACGACTTAGATGCGTCGCTCACATCCTCTTAAGGCGTAAGGTGCGAACGATCTGATCCAATGACTAAGCATTCATGCCTAAAGCAAAAGCACGACAAAGAAGGCAAGGCAGCACAGTGGTTACGCCGCTCTTTTGCGAGGCATGCATTTGAAATGCAACGTGCCTCAAATCAGGTGCGGGTGAGGGAGTGGGTGCAATTCAACCGTTAGATGGCGATTGGGTGGTAAGGGCCGGAGATGTGGCATGCGGAGGAGCCTTGGATCGCCACGTGCATGATGACGTGCTTCTGCACACCCCCATTGCATGCGTGGGCATGGTTAGGCACAGAAGAAGGCACGCGCGAGGAGTAATCTTAGAGATCGGACGATTGAGATTTCGAGAACGTGGGCATGCGTTATGCGCGCGGCAGGTGAGGGGGCGAGCACGCACGCGAGGCTGTGATGACGTGGGGTCTTTAGTGATGCTTAAATCCGTCACTAAAGACCCCCTCATTTAATGTTTTAATTATGAAATGACAAAATTACCCCTATCCTTGCAACTATAAAAGGAGACCTCTACCCTACGAAATCCTCATCCCTTCCTTCACCTCTCTCCCTCTCCAAAGCTCAAGAGAAGCTTATCCCACACTAGGGATGCTATTTTAGAGCCAAATCCAATTTTCTCGCCCTTGTTCCAAAAGTGGATCCCGCGATGATGATGACATGCTGCCCTGTTCCCTCTTCTTCCTGCTTCGTCCTCCTTCCCGCTCCGTCCTCTGACTTCCAGGCATCGCTCTGTCTGGCTCGTCCTCCAAGCATTCGTCGAGGAGGATAACATCTCTCTCCCTTCTTTTTAATCGCTTTCTACAATATAATTTTTCGCTTTCTAGTTGTAATCATTTCTCTCTTTCTAATTGTAAAAACATTCTGATTATATCAAGTGATTGTTCTCTTTCTCTCTTTCTCTCTCTTATTATTTATATCGATTCCATTATAATTATCTCATTTTTTAACAAAAAATACAAAAAATATAATCGCAAATTTTAGATCGACGTAGCCTCCTTGTGTTAGACTCGAAATTATTAGAATTTCAGTATAAATTTATCTGTTGACAGATTTCTTCGTAAATCAAACTACAATGACGGGTTTTTCAAAACCAACTTCAATCGCTTAGTTTTCCACGCTCAACAGTGTTGATGGAAACACTATCATGAGTCATAACTAGCTTAATTTAGTCATTATCAAGGAATAAATGATCCTACATAACTGACAGAAGGCCATAATTCATTGCATAATGATTTTGAGAGAAAGATAAGAAAATAGGGTTAAAACTGTAATTTTACCATCATATCATGAATGCAATACAACCATGGGTTTTCCTAGGGGGTAATTAAGGGTTAAATGATCTTAAATATCCAACAAGTGGGTTCATACAGACAGAAAAGAGTTTTCATGTGTTTTGAGAATTAAATGACTTCTGAAATCCTAAAAACAGACCCGCTTAATTAAACTGAGGTTCTGGTCAAGATAAAATTCACCTAAACCCTCTAAAATTCGTATAAAAATATTCTCTAGGGTTTGGTACCTTCAATTTGACCATCAGAACCCGTCTTAACCCAAAATAGTCCTAGACAGATATTTTCCCTAATTTAGGTTTTTGAATAAATTACCCAGTCAAACTTGGTCAAAACCCAAATCCAACTTCACCATTGGATTCCTTAGGTCCAAATTAGGTTTGTACCAAAATTTGGGCCCAATTTGAGATTTTCGTGACCTAGTTTGCAATTTGGTCATGTGTGATTCTTTTATATCACACATATGCCCTTAACTTTCAAAATCTCTACAAAAAAACCCCTAACTTTGTCGTAATTTTCACAAATAGGTCCTTACGCCATTTTTGGAAGGTTAAACCTTCACCATCAAGTTTCGAGCGAGGATTTCTTGCTCGATTCTCAATCAATCTTTCCCAAAATTGATACGGGGATTCCTTGGGAAGTTACCTTCCATTAGAGCCGTTCCTTGGGCTTCAAGTCTTTCCCAAAAGGTCATGCAAACCTTTCAAAGGTTTTAGGTATCCTACTTCGCAAAAACCTTCCGAGCTTAGAAGCTTCTTTCCAAGCATGGAAGAGCTTCCTATGGCCTATAAAAGAACCCCTGTCGCACAGCCAAGCTTTTCAGCAAGTCTTGGCACGTCAAAAGGCCCTAAAAACCTATCTCCGACCACCGTAGACCCCTGCTCTAGTGACCTCTTTGACCCTCCTCCTCCAACCGTCTGTTGACAGGGCAAGATCAATGTTTATAAATGCTGCATTGTAGTATATCCAAAATCGCTTTGAAAACAAATACAATTTATTACTCGAATTTGAAGTCCGAGGTCGAACATAGGGAGCAAATAGGAATTCACATACTAATCTCAAGTAAAATGTAATTGAGCATAAAATTTTAAGAAAATAAAGTACTCAGAAATGATAATGTACGACATGAGTATAACAAGAATTTGTCATGATAAAAAGAGATCTATAACAAAATAATGGTGATTTAGATCACCAATTATTTAGTATAGTTATATGTATACTAAGGTAATCAATAATGCCACAGTAATAAGGACTAAATCAATCAAATATCCACACAGTAGGTTGAATGCTACAGTAATTAGACGTCTCCTTTGGAGATCTGACGCCTTAAATGTTCAACTGCTATAGTGCCTTCTTCTTTGTTTCTTCTTCTTTCTCTTCTCTCTTTCTTTCCTTCTCCTTCTCTTCTTCCACGACCTTGCTCTTCTTTCAGTTCTTCTTTGTGCCTCTTCTTTTTCTTTTCTGCTTTCTCCTCCTTCTCTTCAAGCCTTCTTCTTCTGCTAGTCTTCTCTTCTTCAAGCACAGGGGAAAGGGTCTTTAGATTTTGGCTAAGTGTTAGCCAATCCTTCTTAGAGAAAAATCCCCCTGCCCTGTGCTCTCTCTCTCTTTCTCTCCTTGGGTTTCATCCTTTATTCTGCCTTTACATGGCCATGCACAGTACCGGGTATTCTGTTAACTGGACCTAGAGCACACCCGGGTCCAGGCTCACCAGCAGTGGGTGGTGAGCAAGGAGTGGATAGCGTAGGCGGGTATTCGGATCAGGTGCTAGACCTGTGTGAGTAGTGTCACGGGTGAGGCAGTAGGGTGTGCGGGGGACCTCACCCCCCAAGTGTTGAGGCAATAAGCCCTCAACACTTTTGCAACTTATGCGGTAGCGCCGCTTCCAAATCTCCTCCTTCGCATGCAACTGCAGTGGATAGCACCTTCAATTGAGGTCAGGGCAACAATCAATGCTCTCGATTGACCTATTGTCTTTGTTGCTGAGAAGGTCCTGCAGCACCTTGGATCGAGAACTGGGGGTATCATGGCCTTGAACATGAGGAACAAAGTTGAAGGTGGTGACGGTGGCGAAGTGTCACGACAAGAACCTGAAACATTGAATAAGGCCTCACGACCATATTAGAATAGTTCAGGAGCTTTGCCAAGGCACGACAAAGGTGTTGATGGTGATTTTGTGGAGGATGGTGGTCTGTGGTGGCCGGTCGATGACGGAGTTGGTGTGCATTGATGGGTCTATTCGGGGGCATGTTTGGGCGGATGGGAAGGCAAATAGGGACAGGGGTTTGGCAGAGGGTGATGCAGCGGAGGTTATGTGGTGGTCATCGAGGCGGATGGAGGAGTGTAGTGGTGTATACGCGTCGTTGGAGTAGTGGTCGGAGATAGGGAAGACGGAGGTGAGCGGCAGCGTCGAAGGCTATTTTTGAGGTTTTTGGGTATAAAACTAAACCTAAGAGCTAAGCTAACTAACGATCCTAATCTAAATAGATGAACGGGGGAGAAAAGCACCGGTGTTGGTAGGCCAGTGCTGGGGAAGAAGATGCTTCGATGATGGGAATGGTGACGACGACGGAGATAAAGGGGCTTCTACTGATACGGCCAAGAGTGGATGAGAGAGAGAAAGGGAATCCGACCACTGGTTTTATGAACGGATGACGAAGGAGGTCAGGAGGAGTCGCTAAAGCTTGTGGAGCTTCACGATCGGAAGAGGAAGGAGGAAAAGAGGGTTTCATGGCCGGAATCAAGCTTGGGAAGAATGGTCTGATTTGGATGTCTTTTTATAGGCCTTGAGAAGTGGTTTTGAGCTTGGGAAGCAAGCTTCCCAAGCTTGGAAAGCTTCTCCAGGGATGGGATTTTTTTGATACCCAAATCTCTCATGCGTTCGCATGAGAGATTGGGAAGGTTTTGGGGCGTGGAAATTGGCTCAAAAGGAAGGGAATTCCTTGATGAACTTCCCTTTCAAATTTGAAAGGGATTCGTCAAGGAATCAAGGAGATCTTGCCAATTTTAGGTTGTAGGAGTTTGTAGAAATAGGATTAATGGCGGCAGGGACCTATTCATGAAAATGATGACAAAGTTAGGGGCCTTTTTGTAAATATTTTGAAAGTTAAGGGCATAAATGTAATCAGACAAGATAAAGTTGCAAACTAGGTCAAGGCAATCTTAGATTAGGTCCAAATTTTGGTAAAAACCTAATTTGGACCTAAGTAACGCAATTGTGAAGTTGGATTTAGGTTTTGGCCAATTTTGACTAGGTAATTTATGCAAAAATCCAAATTAGGGCAAAATGTCTGTCTGAGACTCTGTTTTAGGTCAAGACGGGTTCTGATGGTCAAATTGAAGGCTCCAAACCCTAGAGAATATTTTTCTATCAATTTTAGAGGGTTTAGGTGAATTTTATCGTGACCATAACCTCAGTTAATTAAGCGATTCTATTTTTAGGGTTTCAAAAGTTATTTAATTCTCAAAACATGCAAAAACCATTTTCTATCTGTTCTAACCCACTTGTTAGCTTTTTAGCACCATTTGACCCTTGATTATCCTCTGAGAAAACCCGTGGTTGTACTGCATTCATGATATGATGGTAAAATTGTAATTTTAATCCTGGTTTCTTGTCTCTCTTAATGCAATGAATTGCAATCCTCTGGTGGTTATGTAGGAGCATTTAATGACCTAATTAGATCAAATTGTGCTAGTTATGGCTCATGATGGTGTTCCCATCACCTTCCAACAGTCGAATTGGACGGCTGACTAGCTACCCTTCTTCCTCACGACCCTCCCCAGCCAAAGGGAGGGCGTTCCTTCGTCTAAATCATCGTCGTCGCCTCATCGCCTCTACTTCCTTCTCCAAACTTTGGTCGACCAACACCAAGGCCCTTTGCCTCTCTACTGCGTCCTTAGGTCCATCTATCTCTCCTTTTTCCTCTCTACACTATTTTCCCACTCTCGCAACACACGCACGTCCACCAATTCTCCCTCAACGCTGTCACCTTCTTCTGCTTCGGCAACGGCTACACACCGCCACACTGCTCAAAACTCATCGCTATCACCTCCATTAGCTCCGTCATGCCCCAATGAACAAAAGCCCTCTACCAATTCACCCTATTCGCCACTCTACGACTCCATCGAACTCCACACTCACCGCACCCATGTTTTGAGGTCGTACGACCTCCTCACCCTGCCAAAAACCACCACACAACCACCATCACATTTGTCATCGTTCACGATGCTACTGAGTTGGTTTAACCAGGTCGAAAGAACATTCTTTGGATTTCAGGTTCAAGACCTTCGCCGCCATTGCCGCAGCTGCTTCTAGTGAGCTTTCATCATGTTCTTGCGTCTTCCTCTCCAAGCGCTATGCCTAGGTTGCGTGGAACACCTCCAGGAAGGATCCCAGGGCACCAATTGAAGGTGTCGTCCTTCGTAGTTGCACCAATTTGAGGCCTCTTCACTACCTGCAGTGCACGCAGAGAAGGGTGGGACTTTAGTCCTACCTTGGTAGCTGACAAAGCACCGTGAGGAGATAAATTGATTTTCTGCTACATCCTTATCGCCTCAGTAGCACGAGGTGAGGTCCCCTCGCATGTGCCCACGCACGCCCTCTCTTGCGCTCACGCCTCATAGGTTTGGGCTTGGTCCGATTACATGGATACTCGGATTTGGTCTGGTTTGCTGGTTCTAAGAGGGGAAGAAGGAAAAAGAGAGGAGAGGGGGTTTGCTCTGTTGCCCTACTCTTGACTGTTGTGAAATCTGAAGGAGGCCTTTGCCTCTGTTGGCATGTTGAGTTTTGTACTGTGCATTCTCTGAATCTAAGGGAAAAAGAGAAGGAAGAAGAAGAAAGAAAGAGAAGGAAGAAGAAGAGAAGAGGAAAAGAAGAAGAGAGAACCCTCTCCTTGAGGTTTGAAGAAGAAAGAGGAAGAGGCCTTTGCCTCTGTTAAGGCGTCTGAGCCTATTCTATCGTCTGATATTTGATACCTTGATTCTGTTGGTTAAATTAAGTTGTGCTTAGCTTATCTGATCTGTTACTTTGAGTAGCTTGCTAAGTTTAACATTGTAGGGTAATTTGGTGATTCGAATCACCATTTTACCCTCTCATGTTTTGCATTATTAACATCAGATTTCATTTGTATATCATTATTGTTTGAAATTCTTATATTGCATTTGAATTGCAATCTTGAGAAGTAAATTGCCACTTGCTCCCTGTGTTCGACCTCGAATTTCATTCAAGTAATAAATATTATATGTTTTCGCATTAATTCGAGCTATACTACAACGCGACGATCTTAAAACCTGTTTCAGAGTGACGAACAGGTGTGGGGTTAGTCGATTAGGGCTTCAATGGTGGGATGATGAAGATAGGTGTGCGGGAAAGCTTAAACTAAAAGTCCACCATTGGATTAGATCTGAGGGAGGTAGTGAAGCTTCAAGCAAAGGTGCAGGGAGGATGGATCACAATCAGCCATAGGATCAAAGGACCAAGTAATGGACGGTGCTGGAGCTTTGAGTTCATCGTGGTGAACAGTGCACGTGGAGGAAGTGCTGCTGCAGGTCTTTTGGGAATTTTGCACAATGGCCTTAAATGTGTGAAGCAATACAATAATTGCAACAAGGCCCATTAGTGCATGAAATTAGGTCAGAGTAGTCCTCCAAGCCTAGCAAATAGGTCCCTATGGTTTACCAAATGGTCCCTGAAATGTTTTTTATGCATGAAATGTAAGGGAATGAAGGACTTATAGGTAAACAATTAAATGCAAGGTCCTAATGATGTCCAAATGCCATGAGAGTTTAATGAAATGCTAATTGAGCATATTAGAACATAACTTGACCCTTGATTTGTACCTTTGAGCTTATAAATGTGTTCAATTGGCAATTGAATCATCAATTTGTAATGGTGAATAGAATATCTCATTAATTTGACCTAATTATGCATTTTTAATATCTATTTGCTATTTTGGGTTATTTATGTTAATTATCACACTTAACCCATTTATTGTGTTAATTAGATAGTGTTTAGCCTAGTTTCTAGCTTAACTTGTTCATTTTAGCTATGATGAGCCACACCACATCATACCCCTCATGCTTAGGTTTTGCTAATCCCTTAGTAAACAACTCATTAAGTGTAAAGCATTTAAGTATCAGCTAGGTACATGTGATGAGATATCTATTTAATCCTTTTAATTGCTAAGCATTTAGAGATGATATTTAAGCTAATTTTTTTTTGAAAAGCCAACTGTGTTTATATTCGAACATTGTGGGAACCGATTGCCTAGGAGGACTTACTAGAACTTAAGATTGATATGACATAGACCATCTCTCGACCAACTAGGACTTTTGATATTTAAACCTTAAGTACAATTTCCAAGACTCAAGAGGGTTTTAGAAAGCTCAGAAGCTAAGAGGTTATGATTGTGCTCAATGAATGGTCAGGACTAACAAGATTAACCCTAAAACTCAATCTCGGGGTTTCACATCTTTTTAAGTCCAGATTGTTCCCAGCTTCAGCTCATGTCTTTGGATCAACTCTAAAAAATGAGTGAAGACTCAAACCCAACTCTTATTGCATTGTGGCTTAAAGAATATTTGGTGGAAATAGGTTATTTGTAATGCACCTTGAAAAATATTTGGTGGAAAATATGTACAGGACTTTGGTGACATACTTGACTTATTAAAAAGAATGTCTTTTTTCAATTCTTTTTGATTTTTTCTTCTTTTTTTTCTTGTTTTTCTAATTTTTTTTCCTTTTGAAAACAAATATCAGTATGTCTCTTACAACTTTATTTGGTAGAGCAAACTTATTTGGTGGGTGAGTACTTTGGTGGGAAGAGCTTCTCCTAAATACAAGACTAAAGATTAGGACAAAGAGTCTATTGATGCGAAAAATTGGTGTGATTTGAAATGAGGTTTTTAAATCATTCTAACACGTTAAATCACAATCGCGTTTAAATTTATAACCTAGATAGTGGTGGTATCTGGGGTCGTTCAAGGAGGCAACTTTTTGCAAAAAAAAATCAATCTCTTACTTGAACATGAAACTCAAGTTTCTTTTTTGTATTTTTGCATATATAATTTTTATGGTTTTTGAAATAATGGGTAATTGCACTTTTAAAGAGGGAAAGAGACTAACACCTATAAGCTAAATCTAAGGTGACAAGAATAGCCTCTCCCTAAGCTCACTCTAAGCACATTGAGGCCTAGAGTAATTATGGAGTGAAAAAGTGCTAGAAACAAGATAAAAGCAAATGCGACAAAAATTGAATTCAAGGCAACTTTGATTAATGAAAAAGTGTTTTACAAAAAACCCTAGTAGAGAAATGCTTCTACTACTAGAAATTAAAATACAAAATATGCAAAACACTAATCCTCTGAATGTTGTTGAAGAAGAGAGGCTCTTGCTCCAACTACGGCTGCCCCTGTAGTTGAAAAGAACCTCTCCTTCTTCTCCTTGATTTGCTCCTCCAAGATGTGTCCTTCCTGGCAAGGGCTAGATAGGGTGTGCCCTTGCCCCTCCAAGGGTGGACGTCCACCCTAGAATCTCCTCCAATGCTTGGTCATCCTCCTTGATGAAAGCTTGCTCCTCTTGGCATGTCACAAGGAGAAGAATGGAAAGGAAGAAGGCACCAAGGAGGCAAGGGATAGCCTCCTTAATCTTATTCCTTCCTTCTTCTTCTTGGCCGTGGGTTATAGGTGGGCTTAGGGTAGAATTAACACTAAGAGAGGATGAAGATTTAGTGGTGGTTAGGAGGGATTTTATAGAGGTGGAGAAAAGTGGTTGGCGGGGGGATTATGTGTAGGGCTAGGATGGGTTTTAGGAGGTGGTTAGGTAGTACTATGGTGGAGGGTGTTTGGAGCCACCTTAAGGGATGTGGTGGTGGTGGTTATGGTGGTGGAGAGGCACCATAGGTTGGTGCCAACCATGGAGAGGTGCCATGATTTTGGTGCCAACTATGGGGGCTTGTAGAAGGTGGGTATGTGGATGGTGGATATGGGTTGTAGGGGTAGTTGTAGGGTTAGGATGTGGGTGGTTTTTGGTGCCAAAGGAGAGGGGTGGTTAGGGTGGTTTTTGGCACCAAGAATGAGGTGTCTTTTGGTGGTGGTGATGGGGTGAAGGGATGCCTAGGTTGGGGCCAAGAGCTGAGTGGACTAGGTAGCTTAAGTGGAACTTAGGTGGACTTGGAGTGGAAGGTTATGTAGGTGTAGTTAGAGTTAGCGAAGGTAGATGACTAAGGAGTGGAGAACTTAGCTAAGCTAGCTTAGCTAAGTTCTCCACTAGTAAGGTTGATGAGTAGAGGAGAGGTAGGAGGAATTAGGGTTTTTAGCAGAGGAGCAGAAGGAGAGCTATCTGGAGTTGCATAGTAGATGGTGGTTGCTGAAGAGAATAGCAAGGAGCTACTTTAGCTGGCTTAGCTTGCTAGTTCTTTGCTAGCTGCTAAGCCAAGCTAAAGTAAGCTGGTTCTACTAAGATATGCTGAGGTGAGCTGGGTCTGATCTTCCCGAGGAGGACCTAGCTAGCTGAAGTAGCTAAGGTAGCTTAGCTCAACTAAGTTGAGCTAAGTGGAGTCCCTGGGAGCTGGACTTGAGCTGGTCTGAGCTAGGGTGAAGTCATCTTCAGCTGGCTTGAGTTGAGTAGAATTGGAGGTAGCTGGACCTGAGCTGAGGTGGTCTCCAGTCAACTCAGTTGAGCTAGTTAGGGCTCCCGGTGAACTGATGGGAACTGAGATGAGCTAGACTCAACTAAGTTAAGCTAGATCTTAGCTGACTTGAGCTAAGGTGAGCTGAGGAGAGCTATCTTGAGCTACCATTCAGTTGAAATGAGCTGAATGGAGCTAGGATGAGCTAACCCTAGTTCAACTGAGCTGGTATCCAGCTATGATGAGTTGGATTAGGCGGAGTCCCAGTTGGTTTGAGCTTCTCCTTCAACAGTTGCCTTCCTGAGTGATAGGGTTCTGTGGATCTGATTATCTGTTTAACCCTAACACTGAAACAAACACATCAAAAGGATAATAAAATGTGTAATGCATGCCTAACCTAATTTATGCCTAATGCAACCCAAAAACCCATTCGCGGAGTTAAAATCCTAAGAGCTAGATCTATTTTAAGGCATAAAAATGATGATAAATTGGCGTTTATCACACTCTCATGCTTATCTTTTGCTAGTCTCTTAGCAAAACAAATTTTTATGAAATAGAATTTTTGGGGAAATCTAATTTTTTCAACTTTTGAGGAGGAGATTATGAGACCTTGATTGATCCAAACATAGGAGGTATGAGATTTGTTAAAGATAAACTTCGGAACTTATTTTCGGATCCAAAAAATTAGATGAATTGAGATCAATATATCCTCCAAAAAATTCACAGATTAACCCTTTGTCAATTCAGATGACTCAAAATTTTTGTATTTAGGATTTTTCTAGCTCTTGAATCTGATTCGCAACTTGCAATAACCTTTAAAGCCTTGTGTCTGTGCTTGTGAAAAGCCAACATTTATAAGGGCATGTTTTTGGTTTAAAACATTTTTTTTTCTCCCTTATGCCTATTCTTAGCTTAGTTCTATAACAGATGTATCGGTATCATCATTCCTGTTACCAATCCTTGAGGGGGTTCTGGCACCAGTACTTTGGGATAGTACTGTCCATGACACCACCAAGGAGCTCACAACCCCAAAACACAATGTGGTGTAAAGGGGCACTCCAAGCAAACTTAAGCTCTTGCTCCGACGCTACGGGTAGAGCACCATCCAAGACACTCGAGTTGCAAAAATGCACTCTAATGCTCAATCTAAAGATATGAAATATAGATATAGAGCAGCGCCAATGTGGTGACATGTTGACATTGCATCCTCAAAGGAGGCATTTTCCTCCTTCTCGACTGTGGGAAGTCAAACCGATGATCTGCTTTGGACTTTTACTAAGGCCAAACAAAAAGGGGTTTTCCAAATTTTAATTATTTTTAAGTGTTGGCTTGTGTATGAATTTTGACACAAGAAATTTTGCACGAGATGCAAGTTTTTGAATCAGAAACTAAGCTAGATACTTTCCATGTTACAAATGGGGATCAAGTCACCTGAACTATCATGAGTTTAGGTGAAATTTTAGAGAAGGATATTTGATCTAGTCTAAAGGTAGACCTTGAAATTCTAATGATTAGATCTGTATCCTTATCCCTAGTTTGTTAAAGATAAAATCCCATTGTACCGCAAATTGAGTTTTCAACCTTAGTCCTGATTTCAAAATTTTCCTCAAAAGGTTTTCAACATTTTTATTTTGTTTTGGGTACGCAGCCAGAAAAATGACAAAAGAAAAAATGCATATTTTTAGGATTTGAAAGTCCTAAATTGATCGTCAAAATTTAAAAAACACCCCCCATGCTTATGATATGCAATGTTCTCATGCAATAGGAGGGAAAATGGATCACCTTAGTGAAAGGTGATTGGGTTTAGGATAGTCAAAACCTGGAAAAAGAAAGAGAAAAAGAAAGCAAGAAAAAATGATGGGTTACCTCCCATCCAATGCTATCTTTCACGCCATTCAGCCAGGCGTGAAGGTATGCATGGAAGATGAATTTTCATGTAAGTAGTTGGACACTTGGATGCTCGCATAAAAAGTGTCTTCTTCTGGATCTTAGGAAAGTTGAGTGGTAAAAAGATGGGTACCAAAATTTGATGGAAAATGGTAAGTGTAACCCGAGTCTGGCCATGGTTTTAATTCAGGATGAATGCCAAACTCGGGCGGGTCTGGTGGTAGGTCCAGGTGAAAGGAGGTGGGAGAGGAATGATGAAAGGTAGGTGAGGTTAGTGTGCAGGGGTGGGTTGACAGAAAAGTGGGTTGGTCAGGGAAATAATTAGGGGGATTATCAGGAATAGATTTTTGTGGAAGACAAGTCTCCGAGTCATAGATTTTGCCGACCATTGATTCTGAATCTGAGTCCTCGAAAAAAATGTGGTTGGAAAGTGTATCTACCAACATTGTCTCCTCCACCAAATTGGATATTTCAGTATCTGAGTCCTCAAAAAAGTTATCATCATGGAATCTCTTGGAGGATTTGAAAATATCAAGAGTAATAGTTTGGCCTGCACAGGTGATATCCATTTTTCCTGTAGGGCAATTTATATTTACCTTTGCAGTGGCCAAAAAGGGTCATCTAAAAATTATTGGGGCATTCATTAAAGATTTAGGTACCTCAATGTCAAGGATCAGAAAGTTTGTAGGGAAGACACAATTCTGAACCTTGACCAAAACATCCTTGACAATCCCACAAGGTTTGATTGTAGATCGGTCTTCTAATTGAAGGGTAACCTCAACAGGTTTTTAATTCACCCATTTGAAATTCTTCAAATAAAATCGTGGGAATGATATTAACTGAGGCACCAAGATCAAGAAGGGTGCGATCAAAGGTAGTGTCATCAATAATCATTGAAATTAAAGGCATGCCCGGATCTTTCATCTTAGGAGGCAGCTTGCTCTGTATGACAGAGCTTACAGTCTTTGAAAGATGCATCGGTCCTAGATTTTTGGCTTGCCTTTTTGGAGTACAGATCTCTTTCAAAAATTTGGCATAGGCAGGTATATATTTGATTTCATCTAGATGAGGGATATTGATTTGAACTTGCCCAAATAAATCCATGAGTTCTTCAATTGTGGGCTCAGATTTCCTTTTTCAATTTATGGTGGGGTGGAGAGCTTGTGGAAAAGGGATAGGAGTCGTGTCCTGAGATTTTTATATTTCTTTTTCTTCCTGATGTGGGAGTTTAGAGTCAATTTACACAGGAATTGTGGTTTGACCAGGTTGTTCTGAAGGCCCGAGATCAGTAATGGTTTTCCCACTCCTCAAAGTAACTACATGTGCAGTTGGATTATTATTTTGAGGAGGTGGAGGGCCTGTTGTTGTGAAAACCTGGGAGGTTGCTGAGGTGATGGATTTATGGGAGGCTGATTGTAGTAATTTTGATTTTTGCCCAGATACTGGTTCCTTTGATGATTAGGATTGGGTATGGGTTGGGAAGGTAGATGTCCTGCAGGTCTTGGAGTAGCCCCAATCTGATTATTTAGATTTGTGACAGCACTGGTTATTTCTGTCATCTTACTCTGCATTTTCTGCAGGGTTTTCATCATCTAGGCATTGATGTCTTGTTGAGATGGCCTAGGATGGAAGGTCAGATTCGACTCATACCTGCTAAATTGATTTGAAGTTTAGGGAGGAACTGGGTTATTCTAGGAGTGGTTCGGGTAGTTTTTCCAGTTGGAAGAATTTCTAAATTGCTCCTAGAGGGTAGAAATATTTTTAGTGGGGTTAGGGTTTGGATAATTATAATTCCCCAGTGAATCACAGAAAGCCTCAGAATATTGATGATAATTAGTAGGGGTGGTGTTTAGATTGTGCAAATTTTCTCCTCATGGAATGTTAAGCTGAGTTAGATGTGGAATCTGTGGAGCTTGGGTTGGTGTGGCAAGTGTTTCCTCAATTTTCTTCTGGTTTGTTTGCATCTGGTCAAGTTTTTGGGCGATCATTTGAAGATCATCTTGGGTGACAAGAATAGATTGAGTACCTATTTCATGAACACCAAACTACGGGTTTGAAGTTCTGCCAAGGTGTTCATGGAAGCTTGATTAAATGAATTTTCACTCATTTCTTCAAAAAGGTCATAGGCACTCTAGGCATCCTTATTTAAGAAGTTGCTACCACACGAGGCATCTACGAAACGTCGAATTTGATCTTCTAATCCGTGATAGAAGATTTGCACGAGTTGCCACAAGGGGATCTCGTGGTGCGAGCAACTTCATAGAAGATCTTGAAATCTTTCCTAAGAATCTTGAAACGTCTCTCTAGATTTTTATTGAAACGTCGTAATAGATCTTCGCAAGGAATTAGTACGACCTATGGGAAAGAATTTCTTGAGGAAGGTACTTTTGAGTTGAGGCCATGTGGTGATAGATCGGCTAATGATTCTGAACCAATAAGCGACCTTATCTTTAAGAGATAATGGGAATAGCCGCATCAGCCAAGGGTCTTCTTGCACATTGCGGGAATGAGTTGTTTGTGCATGAAGAGTCAGTTCTTCAAGATAGCTAAATGGGTCTTCCCTAGGAAGGCCATGGAAATGCTTAATTAGATTCAGAACAGTCGATTTGATCTCGAAGTCCCCTTTAGGTATGACCACCCCCGGTCTTTCCTCATAACAGGAAGGATCATAGAAATCCTTTAAAGGAATGATAGGCTACTGACGGGGTGGTGGGTTTGGCATTTGGTTGGCTAGGCTTGTGATATTCCTAGTCGACAGTTGTTGATTGGCCTGAAGTTGAGCAATTTGCTTAGCCATCAAGGAGTAGAGATTAGGTGGGGGGGCTTGTTGCTGAGATTGAGGCACATCAAAATTAGGAAGCTCCAAGTGCGGGAAGTCAAAGGTGGGGGGGTTGTTTTGGGTGGAAGGGTCGGAATTTGGATTAGTAGTGGGATTAGAGGTGGAGGTGGAAGGGTTAGTGGACCTGTTTTGTTGATTTTCCATATTTTTAGAAGAAGAAGATGGAAAAAGCGATCTTTTAGCATGGGGGCAAAATCAAATGGTCTCTCCAAGTGCGGAGTTTGGGACGGTTGCCCATGCATAAAATGGAAGAACGAAAGGGGAGGAGAAGAGATGGAGAAGGGAGAAAGTGTGCAATTCAAACATACAAGCTTAGTCTTGTCTTAAGGTTGACTCAAAACCTAAGATTTGGGAACCTAATGAGTAAGAAATCGGCAAGTGAACCCAATTCCAGAAAGAGAGTCAGGTTAGACTAAAGAGGTGGCTTGGGCCCAAGCATTTCCTCGAAAAATTACCAAGGGCTTGTGTAATCCTACACCTGTCGTTTGACTTCCCTCTAAATTTGTCACCGCATTGTCTAAAGGAAGTAGGAGTGCTTAGTGATCCTTAAATATTGGATATCAAGCCTAATTGAATGAAGTCCTTATGTGGTCAAGTGACTACTTGTTTTAAGTTAGGCTTGGGTGTCTAAATGTGCATGGGAATGTGGAGGGCATTAATTGGGTAATGCCCTGTTATTTCAATTTTTTTAGTGTGTGCAGGATTGGAAAAGTGATTCCAATAGCAATTAAGTTGACACACAAAGTTGATGTATTTCTATTTTTTAGGATTTGATTTTGCCTTATGTGTTTTAGGGTTTTCTTTTTAAGTTTTTAAAGAGGTTTGATATGCCATAAATAAAGGGAAATCAAATTGTATTTGTGAAATGATGGGAATGCCATCATGAGCCATAACTAGATCATTTTGACCCAATTAAGTCAATAAATGCTCCTACATAACCGCTAGAGAGTCACAAGTCACTGCATAATCATTCTGACAAAAAAATAAGAAGCTAGGGTTAAAACTACAATTTTACCAGCTTATCATGAATGCAGTACAACCATGGGTTTTCTCAGGGGTTGAAGGTCAAATGGTGTTAAAAAGATAACAAGTCGGTTAAGATAGACAGAAAAGGTTTCACACGTGTTCTGAGAATTAAATGACTTTTGAAATCCTAAAAACAGACCTGCTTAATTAACTGAGGTTTTGGTCAAAGTAAAATTCACGTAAACCCTCTAAAAATTATATAAAAATATTCTCTAGGATTTGAAACCTTCAATTTGACTATCAGAATCCATTTTGACCCAAAACAGAGACACAGACAGACATTTACCTTAATTTAGGTTTTTGCATAAATTACCCAATCAAACGTGGTCAAAACCAAAATCTAACTTCACCATTGGATTCCTTGAGTCCAAATTAGGTTTTCAAAAAAATTTGGACCTAAGATGAGTTTGTATTGACTTAGTTTGCAAATTGGTCCTATTTAATTACATTTCTACCCTTAACTTTCAAAACCCTTTCAAATAGGCCCCTAACTTTGTCATCATTCTCACAAAAAGGTCCCTACCGCCATTAAACATATTCCTACTTACTCTGGCAACCTTAAAAAGGAAAGAACTCCCTGATTTCTTCACGAATCCCTTTCAAATTTAAAAGGGAAGTTCGTCAAGAAATTCCCTTCCTTTTGAACCCGATCCTTGGCCCTAGAACCTACCAAATCTCATGTGAACACATGAGAGATTTGGGTATCAAGGAATTCCCAAACTCCGACGAGCTTTCCAAGCTTGGGAAGCTTGCTTCCCAAGCTTTAACCATCCTCCTGAGGTGTATAAAAGCACCCCCTGCCCATACTGAATCCCTCAAGCTTGAATTCGACCAGAGAAACCCTCAATTTTCTTCTCTCCTCCAACCAAATTACTCTTCAAGCTCCGACGATCCTCCTTGCCTTCCCTCATCGTCTAACCGCAACACTAGCGGCAGATTCTTCCTCCTTGCCTTCTTCCACGTCGCGCAGCACCCATCGGTGTCCCTACATCCCTTCCTTGCCGTCCACTTATCAGAGCAGCTTCGTCTCCGGCACCAGCCACACCTCAACCGACGCCAACTCCGCTCCCATTCGTTTGCCTCCTCTCCTAAACAACTCCTCATCTTCCACTCTTCATTTTCAGACACTTGCCACTCCGTTTCGACCGTCGACTCGGCCCATCGTCCTTCGTCCTCCACCTCGCCAGTGTACCTCTGGCGAGCTTGCATGGCCACTACACTCCACCAATCTGACCACCGTTCATCCCTACACCTCCACAGTGTCCTAGAGAGCAAAAGCCTTCTGGTCTTCGAGGCTATTAGTCTCTCCACCGCTCTGCCGAATACACCCACTGTCACGTTCATCCTCCAACCTTCGTAGAACACCAAACACCTCCACGAACCATGAGACCAGCCCCTACGCATCCGCCGTGGTCCAGCGAAGCTCATGAACTATTTTAACTGGGGCTCTTAGCCTGTTTTCGTGCTTTCAGGTTCCTAGGTCTCCTCCGCCATTACTGAAGCTTCGAGTGAAGCTCGAAGCTCACTTCAGCATCTGCAGACTCAGGAAAAGTCCCAAGCACTACGGAGCACTTCTAGGATCACAACCCAGGAGCCAATTTGGCTCTTTGATTGCGTCTTTGACCGCAATCACAAGGAGCACCAGCTGTAGCTGCACACAGAAGAAAGGGGCATGGTTTAGTCCCACATTGGAAGCAGCAAAGGAGCTGAGGGTGCATAAATTGAAAAAGTTGCGTAGGCTTATCGCCTCAGCATGCACAGGGGGTGAGGTCCCCGTACGCATGTCTCACGCACCTCGTCCACGACTCTAACCCCGTGGACCTGGTGCACTTGATAACCTGCCTAAGCTAAGCACTCCTCGGCTGCGGTCCACGCTCGTAGCCCTGGTCTCGGGTACGCGTGTGTCTGATAACCCGATATCCTGAGAAAGGCCCTAGGAGGGCGGAGCCTAAGAGAGAAAGGGAAAGAGTGATCACGTGGGGTAGGGGGAGGGTTTTGCTGTAGAGAGTATTGGCTAACACTTAGCTAATTCAAGAAGCCCCTCCCCTGTGTGAAGAGGCTAAACAGAGAAAACAAGAAGGAGGAGAGGACCCACACCAGCAGAGAAAGAAGAAGAGGCTGAGAAGAGAAGAAGAAAAGAAGAAGAAGAAGAAGAGGTTGAACAGAGAAGAAAAGAGGAGAAGAAGAAGAAGCTAAACAGAGAAGCCACAGCAGAAGAAGTAGAGGAAGAAAAAGAAAGAAGAGAAGTAGCAGCACAACAGAGAAGAAGAGAAGAAAGAAGAAGAAGAACCAGTAGAAAGAGAAGAAAAGCAAAATCACATAATATTTTAACTGCATATATTTGAACATTGATTGAGGTGTTATTTGTGAGGAGTAATTGGTGGTTTAAATCACCATTTTACTCTATTCCTTTTGCACATTATTCCTGACATTACTCTTATTGCAATATCTATACTTGATTTAAATTGTGATCTTGACCTTTAAATTACATATTGTTCCCTGTGTTCGACCTCGGAACCTTTTCGAGTAATAAAATTTATTTGTTTAAGCACTATTTTGGCTATACTACAACACGACAATCATAAACATTGATTTAGCGTGCGAACATTTTGGTGCCATTGCCGAGGAGCAACGGGAAATTTAAAACTCTTGATTAGAACTCTTGATTTAATTTTTGTTTATATTGTGGGGCTAAAAATTGAAAAGAAACCCTAATTCAATTGGATCCTTAAATAAAAATTTACTACCAATGAGACTATTTTAGGCTTTATTTTTAAGTAGTGATCTAAACAAAGCAACCAACACAACTGCCATATGTAAAATCAAACAAGGATTCCAAAAAATATTTTTTTATGATTTTATAATTTTGTTTGATATTTTTTTAGAATTTTTCTTTGTACTAATGCCAAAGTCCAAAAATGATACTCAAGGGTATTTTAGAATTTTAAGTACCACCACCAGCCACCAAAAATCTTTGTAATTTTATGTGATGTGAAAAATTTCGCAAGGATTTCAGAAAGCTAAATTTTACAAAAATTGAATGAGTATAAAAATTCCTAAAATTTGTAGATTGTAGCAAAATAGGAAGATTAGAGGAGATGACCCCTTTGTAGTCCACGAATTTTTAGAATAGTATACAAATATAATTCTTCTGAAATTTGTTACAGAGGTTCCTTACTTTATTTGAAATCACTGAGTGAAATTTCTAGATTTTAGAAGGTTTGTGGTGTTGGGAAATGATTTTTGAAGTCAGGATAGATGTCTGGACCTGAAAATCAGAACACCAACAATTGAAGTGGAGTGGTTTTAAATGTTGCAAACAAGCAACCGATGGGTTTTAATTTTCACCACTCCACTTAATTAAGATGTTTAGGATCCTGAAAGCCAAGTTTAATTTTTTCTTTGGTAGTTTCTTAGATAAGTGTGACAAGTTTAGAATTGCTAACCTGGAATTTCGCGGGAAGACAAGGCACTTGAAGCTTCTCAAAATCTTGCTTCCTTCCTACTACACTTGCACACAAGAGAGAAAAAGAGACAGGGATGAGATCACTTATCAAGTGAGAGAAATAATCAAAGCAAAGCTATACCTCCCTAGCAACGGTGCCAAAAAGTGATGCGAAAAATTGGCGTGATTTGAAATGAGGGCTTTAAATCGTTGTAACACGTCAAATCGCAATTGCTTTTAAATTTATAACCTAGATAGTGGTGGTATCTAGGGTAGTCCAAGGAGGCAACCTTTCGCGAAAAATCAATCTCTTACTTGAATATGAAACTCAACTTTTCTTTTTGTAATTTTGCATATATAATTTTTATGGTTTTTGAAATAACAGGTAATTGCACTTTTAAAGAGGGAAAGAGACTAATACCTATAAGCTAAATCTAAGGTGACAAGAATAGCCTCTCCCTAAGCTCACTCTAGGCATGTGGAGGCCTAGAGTAATTAGGAAGGATTGAAAAAGTGCTAATAACAAGATAAAAGTAAATGCGGCAAAAATTGAATTGAAAGCAACTTTGATGAATGAAAAAGTATTTTACAAAAAACCCTAGTAGAGGAATGCTTCTACTACTAGCAATTAAAGTACAAAATATGCAAAACACTAATCCTCTGAATGTTGGTGAAGAGAGGCTCTTGCTCCAACTATGGTTGCTCCCGTAGTTGAAAAGAACTTCTCCTTCTCCTTCTCCTTGGTTTGCTCCTCCAAGATGTGTCCTTCCTGGCAAGCCCTAGATGGGCATGACCTTGCTCCTCCAAGGGTGGATGTCCACCATAGAATCTCCTCCAATGCCTGGCCGTCCTCCTTGATGAAAGCTCGCTCCTCCTCTTGGCGTGGCACAAGGAGAAGAATGGAGAGGTAGAAGGCACAAAGGAGGCAAGGGATAGCCTCCTTAATCTTCTTCCTTCCTTCTTCTTCTTGGCTATGGGTTATAGGTGGGCTTAGGTGTTGATTCGGAAAAATCGTCGCAAATAGGTTTGAGTTTTGAAAATCCGTCATTGTAGTGAGATTTGCGAGAAAAATCGTCAACAGATAAATTTAACCGAAACTCGAAAGGAATTCCGGGTTGAACATAGGGAGGTAGATGTTTGATTAAAAATCACGTTTGTTTTATTGTCAAGAAGCAGATTTGCTGGTTGAATTAAATCTAAACTACCTTTCTATTTAAATATTAATGAGTAGAAGAGAGAGAGAGAATATTACAAATAAAGACAAAATAGAGATAGAATAAACAGATATTTCATAACCGCAGAATGAAGTCTATTACAACTAATCACTACAACTACTCGTTACACTAGAAAGTAGGAAATCTACACTAGAAAGCAATAAAAGAGAAGGTGGAAAGAAGTTATCCTCCTCGACGGTTGCTTAGAGGATGAGCCGTGTTGACGGAGCACCTGGAAGAATGTGGTGAGATGTGGGATGAAGGAGAATGACGACGGACGATGGAGAATGGGGCAGGGCAATGTCATAGTGGGATCTGCTTCCCGAATGACGATGAGGGGACCACGACGGAATGCTCCACGAACGGGATGAGAAGGTGGAAAAATTATATTTTTAACTCTAGAGGAGCATCCCGGGTTTGGGACAAGCTCTTAGAGCTTTGGAGGGGGTGAGAGAAGAGAGGAAGGGATAATAAATTTGAGTGGTAGGGGTCTCCTTTTATAGTTGTACGGATTGAGGACAATTTGGATATTTTTTACATGGAAACATTAATTTAGGGTCTTTAGTGACGAATTTAAGCGTCATTAAAGACCCCAAATGTGGGCTTAGTGTGCATGCCTGCCATGCCTCTTCCTCTCCCGTGCGCTCAACGCTTTACGCATGTTCGTGCAATATCAGCTATCAGATTGCAAGATTGGATGGCTAAAGATGCGTCCGCTCGTGCCTTCATCGTGCACTTGTGCGTGCAATGGCGCGTTGGAACGCACGTCATCGTGTGCATAGGCGATCTGCGTTCATCCGTCGCGCCACGTGGTGCCCCCTACTACCGTACGATTTGCATCCAACAACCTAATTTGGTCGCACCCACGCTGTACACCAAATTTGAGGCTCATGGGGGCTCAACCTCGCGACCTCTACCTCGCATGAGGGTGTTCACCCACTGTGCCAAGCAACCCTTTATGGCGTGCTTTGGTTTTGAGCTCAGGCACTCTCAGCCATTGGATCAAGATCCAATGGTTGAGGTTGATCAAGCCGCTGATGAGGGAGAGAGGGCAGCGGGTGTTCATGGCCGGTGTGGGCAGCTAAGATGGCGCCACGTGGTGCCTTCTTGGCTGTCCATCTTCTTTGTCTTGTAGATGGTGCTATGGAAGTTGGATCGGATCGATTTGTGCGTTGTTGGGTTGCGATCGTCGATCCGAACCTATCCGTGCAGTCAGATTTGTCATATGATGTATGGATTTACACCATCTTGGCCCCTTGATCATTGATCTTTCTCGAACTGCATCTGATGCTACAGAAGTCTGATCGGGGAGATCTTGGAGTTGTTGAACTCCAATCATCGCCCTGATCAGATCTGTATGGTTAGATCTTCAATTCGTAGCCCTGATTAAATGTTGTCCTATCACTTGACCATAAAAAGGAGAAATTAACCTAAAATTTATACAACCTAATCTAAATATATGATGATGCATGTTTTGCAATATTTATAATATATGATGCAACTATATGCCTAAGAATGTGCATAAATAGACGGTTTATGTGATATAAATGTGTTTACATCATTAGGGTAGAATTAACACTAAGGGAGGATGAAGATTTAGTGGTGGTTAGGAGGGTTTTTATGGAGGTGGAGAAAGGTGGTTGGCGTGGGGATTATGTGTAGGGCTAGGATGGATTTTAGGAGGTGGTTATGTGATCCTACAGTGGAGGGTGTTTGGCACCACTTTAAGGGATGTGGTGGTGGTAATTATGGTGGTGGAGAGGCACCATAGGTTAGCGCCAACCATGGAGAGGTGCCATGGTTTTGGTGCAAACTATGGGAGCTTGTAGAAGGTCGGTATGTGGATGGTGGATATGGGTTGTAGGGGTAGGTGTAGGGTTAGGATGTGGGTGGTTTTTGGCACCAAAGGAGAGGGGTGGTTAGGGTGGTTTTTGGTGCCAAGAATGAGGTGTCTTTTGGTGGTGGTGATGGGGTGAAGGGATGGCTAGGTTGGCACCAAGAATGGAGTGGACTAGGTAGCTTAGGTGGAGCTTAGGTGGACTTGGAGTGGAAGGTTATTTAGGTGGAGTTAGGGTTAGATAAGGTGGATGACCAAGGAGTGGAGAACTTAGCTAAGCTAGCTTATCTAGGTTGATGAGTAAAGGAGAGGTAGGAGGAATTAGGGTTTTGAGCAGAGGAGCTGAAGGAGAGCTATCTGGAGCTGCATAAGAGCTGGTGGCTACTGAAGAGAATAGCAAGGAGCTACTTTAGATGGCTTTGCTTGCTAGTTCTTTGCTAGCTACTAAGCCAAGCTAAATTAAGCTAGCTTCTGCTAAGATATACTAAGGTGAGTTGGGTCTGATCTTCCCGGGGAGGTCCTAGCTAGCTGAAGTAGCTAACGATGGCTTTTGGAACCCTAAATTTAGAAAAGATATAATCCTGAACAAACTGATTCACAATCTTATGATCTTTTGTCCTCGTGGGGATGGCATCAATCCATTTTGAAACATAATCTACTGCCAATAAGATGTACTCGAAGCCATAAGAATTTTGAAAAGGTCCCTTGAAGTCATTGCCCCAAATATTAAAGACCTTGCATACTAAAATGAAATTTGAGGGCATCATGTCTCAGCAACCAATATTGCTGAGAGATTGACAACGGGGACATGCCCTAGTAAAATCGCATGCGTCTTTGAAGATCATGGGCCAGTAAAAATCACTTTGCAAAATTTTAGCAGCGGTCTTTTTGCTAGAGAAGTGACAGCCACACACCTGGTCATGGCAGAACGACAATATGCTTTCTATCTCCTTATTAGGGGCACACTTCCTAATGATTTGGTCAGAGCAAGATTTGAATAGCCAAGGTTCTTCCCAAAAGTACTGCCTAGCTTTAGTTCTAAGTCTGTCGATTTAAGATTTAGTCTAACCATTGAGAACTACTCCAGAAGGCAGGTAGTTGACAATGTCAGCATACCAAGGAAGATCAGAGTGACTTACTAGCAATTTCTCATCAGGGAAGTGGTCAGCAATAGAAAGTGAAGGAGAGATCACTTCAGAAGGAAGGCAGGATGAGTGGTCAGCTACCACATTCTGCTTCCTAGCCTTGTCACGAATCTAGAAATCAAACTACTGCAACAGCAGGATCCATCTAATCAAATGAGATTTCTCATCCTTCTTGGCGAGAAGATGTCATATTGCCATGTGGTCAGTGTAGACTATAATGTGGGAACCTGAAAGATAAGGTCTGAATTTTTCTAGTGCAAATACTACTACTAGCAATTTCTTTTCGGTGACTGTGTAATTCCTTTGTACTTTATCTAAGGTCTTGCTAGCATAGTAAATGACTGTAGGTTTCCCATCAGGTTTTTAACCAAGGATAGCACCTACTACATAATCAGAGGCATCACACATGATCTCAAAAGTGTGAGACCAATCCAGGGGTTGTAGTATTGGTGCCTTGGTAAGCTGATCACGAAGTGTCGTATATGCACAAACACAATCGCTAGAGATCTAGAAGTCTACATCTTTAGTGAGGAGATTGGTGAGTGGTCGGGCAATTTTTGAAAAGTCCACTATAAAGTGGTGATAAAAATCAACATGCTCGAGAAAAGATCAAATCTATTTAATCGATGAAGGTAATGGCAAGTCAGAAATCAATTTTACTTTTGCACGGTCAACCTCAATCCCTCTCTCAGAAATAAGGTGGCCTAGAACAAGTCCATCTGGTACCATGAAATGTGATTTCTCCTAGGAGAGTACCAGATTCACATTGATGCATCTTTGTAGGACCTTAATTAGGTGGTCTAAACATGCATCAAATGTGCTCCCGAAGAGCAAGAAGTCATCCATGAAGACTTCTAAACAATCACCTACTAAGTCAAAAAATATTGCAAACATACATCACCGGAAAGTAGCAGGTACGTTGCACAATCCAAATGGCATCCTACGGAAAGCAAAGGTTCCGTAGGGGTAAGTGAAGGTCATTTTTTCCTGATCATCAAGGTGAATTGCCACCTGATTGTAGCCTGAGTAGCCATCCAAAAAGTAGAAAAATCTATTACCTGCCAATCTTTCCAGAATCTTATTAATGAAAGGCAATGGGAAATGATCTTTCTTCATGGATTGGTTGAGTTTTTGGTAATCTATACACACTCACCACGAACTAGCAATCCTTGTAGGGATGACTTCTCCAGACTCAGTGGTTATGATAGTAAGTCCGGCCTTCTTAGGCACAACCTAAACATGACTTACCCACTGACTACCAAAGATAGGGAAAATAATTCCATTATCTAACCACTTAATCATTTCATTCTTTACCACCTCTTGAAGTGTTGGGTTCAGTCTACACTGTGGCTGTCGGGTAGGTCTAGATCCTTCTTTAGTGAATATTCAATGGGTACAGTAAGAAGGACTAATTCCAATCAAGTCAGCAAGGCTCCATCCTATAGCCTGTCTATGTGCTCGCATGACAGAAAAGAGTCGAGATTCCTGATCAGATGATAAGTAGGAATTGATAATCATAGGATAAGTTTGATCTTGTCCTAAGAAGACATACTTCAAAGAGTCAGGAAGAGGTTTAAGCTTGACATGTGTAGGATCAGATGAAGGAGTAGGTGTGGAGATCTCAGAAGATCCTAGAGACACTAAAGGGATTGGAGGTAAGTCCTCAGTCTCTAAGGCTGGTGTCTCTGGATGAGTCAACTCAGAGGTCAAAGGGTGTTGAGGTTCTAAAGTGAGTGAATCAATCAATGTATCCTCGATCAACTTGTCCAAAGAATCCAAAGAATAGATTTCCTCAATTAAGCTACAAGATGATCTCCTTTGAGCCTGAAAAATATCAATTTTCATACTTTGATCACCAAATTTCAATTCTATAAGGCCCTCCTCAGTTTATTTTCGCCTTGGCTATCGCCAAGAAAGGTCTCCTTAGCATGATGGGTGTATTCTATATATCCTCAAGTACTTCAATGTCAATGACAATAAAGTCCATAGGGAAATAAAAGTCCTTGACCTGTACTATAACATTTTCCAACACTCCCTGAGGTGTCTTAATTGATCGATCAGCTAATTGCAGGGACACCTCAGTTGGCTTTAGATTGCCAACCTCGAAATGTGTCAATAGGGAGGTTGGGGTAAGATTGATGGAAGCACCTAAGTCTAGTAAAGCCCTATGAAATGTGGCGTTTCCTATCATACATGAGTGAAGAGGGGTGCCTGGGTCTTTCTTCTTAATAGGGAGGTTTGAAATAATGGAACTCACTTGTTTTGAGAGGAATATAGGACTACTCCCTTTCTAAATTCTAGCCTTACGCTTAGGTGTACACAGGTCTTTCAAAAACTTAGTGTAAGGTGGGATGTGGAGAATCGCATCCGACAAGGAGATGTTTATGTGAACTTGCTCAAAAAGCTTAAGCAAGTCATCCTCAGGCACCACAACTGATTTCTTCTTTTCATTACTCTTCTTCTCTAAAGCCTCCGGGAAAGGTACTGAAGTGGTAGTAGGAGGATCAATCACAGGCTCAGAAGAATCAAGAAAAGGTAAATCTGATGTAGAAGTGGAGGTGGAAGGTCCAATTTGAGATGTAGAAGTCGAAAAAGGTGGATCAGTTGTGCTTCTACCACTCCTAGTGGTGACGACATTTAAATCAGTTTATGGTATAGACAATAAATCAAGATCAGGTAGAATATGTGGTTGTAGATCAGAATAAGAGATAGGATCATAATAGGAAGTAGGATCAATGTAAAGCTCAGGTGTGTGCAAGGTTTGTGAAATAAAGTGTGCTGGACCTTGCAAAGGAGGTTTAGGTTGTGTTTGAGATGGGAGTGAATGTGTTTGACAAGATTCCATCAACTGTGAAAGCTGGGCTCTCATCTCAAAAAGTGTCGCATCCTGTCTCTGTTGCATAGCAATATTCTGTTGCTGCATGTCAGCAAGAGCTTTCATGATTGACCCAACTTGTCATCTCGTGTAGGCCTGGGTTGAGAGTATTGGGAGGGCCTAGATTGGGGTTGCTAGTAGGCATGCAGTGGATACCCGTGTTGTTGTGATGGTAGAGGTGGTGGTAGGTTCAGGTTTTGAAGTAGTGGTGCAGAAGGTTGTTGGAAATTAGGTCTTTGTGTATTTCCTGACCATGAAAAATTTTGATGATTATGCCATCCAGGGTTATAGGTTTGGGAATAAGGGTTGTTGTGAATGGCGTGGAGCTCCTCCGAAGCTCCAGGAAGTGTAGGGAAATCAGTGTATTGAGGAACAAAGGTTCCCCCAACCGATGAAGGTTATGGAAATGAATAGTCAGAAAGTGGTGGTCCCATAGATAGGTTGTTCACAATTTCCCTCCCTGTGAGAAATTGAGAAGTGTGTGGTGTAGGTAACTGATAAGAAGATGGAGGTTTAGATAGGAACTTCCATACTTGATCAACTTTCTTCTCTATTAAGCCCACCATATCCAATTGACTAGCTGATCAAGAAGATTTTGGATGCAGTAAGTTTGAGTTAAAAACCCATCGTTGTAGTGCGTCAAAATCCACTACCAAATAAATTTATAACTGAAGCTCGAGGTGAGCCTTAGGTCGAACACAGGGAGGCGAACGCTTATTTTATAGAAATTCGCATTTGCTTTTATTTGTTTTCGGTGTTTTTATCTTTTGTAGTTTTTTTGGGATTTTTATAACGCAAAATATCAGGAGAAATAATTTTTACCTAATCTACTCTACTTTAGCAGAATAAGAGAGAGAGACAGAGGGAGAAACAATCAATATATATTCAAAAAGAGCTTGCTACAGATAGAAAAATGGAAAACTACACTACAAAAGTGATAAAAGATAGAGAGGTGAGAAGAATCCCCCTCAACGACTACTTGGAGGATGACTCGCTTTGATAGTGCCTAGATGAAGCTAGTGGGAAGCTGGATGAAGAAGAATGGAGTCGAAGGATGGAGGGAGGGGTAAGATGGTGTTGCGGTGAGGATTGATTGCACATCAATCATAGGACCTAATTTACCTGAATTAAGCTAGATTTTAGCTTAACTTAGGATTGATGCATGCATGAGCATCATAATTTGCATCATAGTTAATTTGTTAGCTTTATAGATATAACACTATTTTATGCTCTAAAAGAGAGGCAATATTAATTGCAGATGATCTGGGCTTGCAGATGATAAATCAGACTGTACAGATCTGATCAATACGACAACAGGAGTCCAACGCTTCCGAAATCGTCTTGATCTCACGTTTGTAGCATCATATACAACATGTAGAAGATTAGAGGCCAAGGATTAAGATAACACAAATCCAAGCCTCAGATGTCAAATTTGATTGCACGAATGGATCCAAATCAATGATCGCAATCCAATGGTGTTAAAAACAACTCAATTGGAGCCTTGTAGCACCAACTACAAAGGCGGGAAGATGGACGGTCAGGATGGTGCCACGTGGCACCATCCTAATGATCCATCATAGTGCCCCAATCGCTAAAGCTTCATCGTGGGCCATTGGATTGTCATCCAACGACCACAATCAGGCCACGCCATCCACCATTGCACCATCAAGTGAGAGTTCATCTCAGCCGTTGGATCTTCATCCAACTGATGAGGCAACGAGCGAGACAAAGCCAAAAATGCGAGACAAACGCGACCACAGCGCGTTGGTCACCGCCTTCACGTGAGAGTGAAGGGCGTGCGTTTGAATCAAGCTCAGTGCGAAATTAGGGAGGCGGTGGCGCTGACACTAAATCAAGCCATCGGATCAAATTGAAGGGTGTGATTCTGCCATGTGGCGCAACGTCATGCGAGTGATGCGGTGGTGCAGATGAACGTGCGATCCATTGCTTGAACGATGCCCCGATGCACGTGTTTTCAAAGGCAGTGAGGTGCGAATTGTAAGCCATCCGAGGGATTGGAAGTGCGCACGTGCATGTGAAGACGTGAGGTGGTGGATCAGGTGGGCGTGGAGGGTGACACATGTTAGCATTCAGAGCGTTCCACGTGTACAAGGCCCGATTGAGGCTAGTTTTAGGTGCGATCTAAGACGTTGATCTCTCGATCGATGGATCTGATCGCACCTAAGTTGAACGAGTTAGGAGGCCTAAATACTTACTTTGCCCCTCATTGAAGCTATAAAAAGAGCCCCAGAGCCCCCAGTTGAGTGGCAACTTCCACCAGACACATCTCCAACCTCTCTCTCTTTGCAACTTCTCTCCGGTCTTCCTCCTAGCACACTAGATTTGAAGTGTTGTCGCACTTCGCACAACCATCCCACATGCAACGCTGTCCTTTATTTATTTTCTCTCTCTATTCTTTAGTATAGTTGTTTTAATTCCTAGTTTGAGAATTATTTGCCATTAGTAATAAAAATCTGATTTTTTTTAATATCTAGCCTTTGTTTCTATGTTGCATTAGGATAGGCTAATTAGTACGAAAAGCTTTGAAAATCATGTTTTGCCTCCCTGCAAACAACTCAGGACTCACCGATTCTGATTTATAAATTTATTTGTTTTGACGTGATTCGCACTACAATGATAGAAATAATATTTTATGTGTTTCACAACGAACAAGTTGGACCGTTGCCGGGGAGGTAATGAAAATTTTTAAACCTTTTCCTTCTAATGCTTATTTGAGATTTCTAATCTACTTTATTTTTGTTGATTTCGTGTGTCCATAAAAAGTAGAAATCTGAAAAGAAACAAGATAACGAAAAATTGCAAGTTTCTAATCTCAGGTAAGTACTTGTATCTTAGATTAGGTTAGATTTCCTTTTGAAAAAAAAAAAAATTAGGTGTTTTGCTTGAACCTTAGGATTAGCATTTGCTTTCTTTTTGAAAAAAAAGAAAAAAATCTCTTGTTGGTGGGAATCAACAAAACCACCTCCTATATTCTTGGGCTAAAATAAACTCTTATCTTAAAAATTCAATTCCCAAAAATTAACATGTTCAAAAATTTGAAACTTTTTATTGGACGTGCGTTTTGAAGTTATGAACAACATATCCAAATTTTGCAAAAATATGAGTTATAAAAAATTTTTAAAAATTCACAAACTGAACTATTATCCAATATGTTATTGTTAATGATTTCTCAAAGTTCAAAATATCAAAAAAATTTTATATAACTTCGATTGACTTAAAATTTACTGTACAAAATTTATGTGAAAATAAAGAATTTATAAAAAATCTGAAAAAAATATCTTTTTCATGTTTGGTTGCACGCATTATTCAATCACCAACTAGGGGTCAAAATAGAGTGCAGAACCTCGAGTACACTTTGAATTTGAAAAAAATAGAAAACGTACGTTAAAATTCTTTAAAAAATATTTTCTTAGTGCCTAGTTGGTGGTGTAATAGGATCAATTGAGTGCATTATTTGGGTCGTACCACTTCCTTGCTTTTGGACTTAGAAGGATCATCTTAACACTACTTGCTTCTAGGGTTTCTAAACCTTAAGATAGAGCGCCCTTTGCATTGGATACTTCTATTGGGACTTGCAAAGAAAGTCTTGTGTGCTCATCAAAACCTTGCTTGAATTTATCTAACTACGAAACCCTAAAACATAATTATATAAGTAATTGAACCTTAAAATTCACTTCACCATAAAAATTGCTTGTAAACCCCTTGCTTGTGCACTTCACACTTCTGAAATTAATTTTAAGGGCAACATGCCCCTAACGCCCATCATATTCCACAAGCACCTCAAGCCTAAGCCTAAAATTGAGTAGACATACCCTAGGTAGGACTAATCTTCTTGGTAACTTGAAATTAGATTGGGCTAAGGTCAATGTGTTGTCTACTTGGACCTACTAGTGACAAGAAAGGTCGGTGCGGTAACCGCGTTAACCCTTAGTGGTGTCCTGCCGTGCGAGGTGTCCTATGGGGGTCCCACCATTTTGGCCAGCCAAGTAATTCAAGGGTTGATCTTACCTAGTCGTGTTTTGGGGAGCCGGGTTTAGGTCTATTTAGGGTTTACACTCTAAGGACCGACGTGATTGCCTCTACTGTGAGGGTGGGTATTCTCTCATCTATCTTCTCTCTCTCATCTATTAACTTTCTTCTAATACATGGATGCTAAAAAGTCTCTGAACCTTGATTTGGTACCACCTTTAGAGAGTAATCTAAGGAGAAGACCTAATTTTTCTGTGTCTAAATCCTTTCCCATGGGTAATTACCATGAGGAAGAACCAATTGAGGAAGAGAACTTGGACCCATACTCTTTTTCTTCCCATTATCCCTCATTTTCTCCCTATCCTAACCCATCCCTTACTCCAACCTCTTTAGGATGGGAGAACTCTTCTCAACACTCAGGACTTGATTCCCTCATTAACACCTCATATTCCTCAAGTATAGCTATGCCTACCTTGTCCTTACGGAACCCCACATGAATCTCTGGATATCAAGGATCTCTACAATCTCAAGAGACACTCTCCATATAGGACCAGCACCTGATTAGTATGGCCAACTATCTTGATCAGTTTAGCCATACTCATTTCTCCCCTGGTCAGGGATATGCCTTAGAGTCCCAATACCTAGGATATCAATCCTATCCTTGAAATCACTTTGCAAATTATCCCAATTCCACCCAAACCACTCCAACTTCTTATTGGGATAACCCTACACCACCCAACCAAGGATATGATTCTTACCCTAGGTATTCAAATGATAGATATCGAGATTTGACTGACGCTAGAAATCCTAGAAATTATTATCCTTAGCCCACTTAAACCCCTGACCATGACGGTGATCTTGAGATTACCCAAGTAGTCCAGGAGATGAGAGAAGCTAATAAAAGAAATACGAATAACCTGACAAAAGACCTCAATAAAATCCAGGAAGCACAACATCATAGACTTGGTTAGAGTGTGCCACAAGTTGGTGGTAAGCCACTTAAGGTTGAGGATCCAGACTTAAGTATGACATCTTATCCAATCTTAACCTCTACATACATCGAGCCCACCCACTAGCCCTATGATTATCCAGAACAAATCCTACCCAGACCTACATCTAAACTAATTGATAATTCTGATATCCCAAAGACTGACTTTGAGGAGAAAGACTTACTTAAGGAACAAATCTTTGGTGGGCCTGAGTACGAATCCTTTATGTCAAAAGACACACAATTGGACCACATGGATGATTCGGATTTAGATACCTCAAAAAATTTGGGAGAATCAGAGCAAGATTATGAAGAGCCCCATCAAGAAGATAGAAGGATTGGGGACAACAACACTCCTAGCAAGGCACGGTTGGATGGTTCTGATATGATTTGGTATGAAGATTACCATAATCAGATGTGCTTAGATGATTTGATATATGGATTCAGCGATACTAATCATTCTGAGATATTCCATATAGAAGTCGAATCTACTTTCACTTTTGTATCAGCTAATTCGCACCTTTCTCTTCCCATCCACCAAAGTCTTAAGGAAAACCCTGACTCTTTTTCCCAACATCTCGAGACTGAACAAAACAAACAATCCTCTTATGAAAAAGATGTTCAAGAGATTGCAGAACTGTTAGGGATGACTTATGATGATTTACCTGAGGAAGCAAAGAATTTAGCTGAATCATGGAATTTTGAGGAAGTTGATCTGATTGATGAGAAACAAGAAGACATTCCCTCGGAAGATCTAGTTCAAGAGAAAGACAATTGGGATCAATTTTATAATCCTACTCAGAAATTCACAAAACTAAAAGAATATAAGCCCTTGATTTTTCTTGGTTCCGATCTTACTCCCCCTAGGGAACTGATTCTAAGGAATATTGAATTTTTGCCCATTGCATTTGAGGATTTGCATCATGAATTAAGACAGGATTTAGGCAACTTGTATGAGATTTTTGATCACCCTAGGGATGAGATTAAGGATACTGATATCCAGCATGACTTGAGTGAATCTGGAACTATTGAGTTGGACCAATGGATTTTATTTGACTCACCTACTCTACATCCATCTACACCTGACTTGGGTTCCTTATATCATTTCAGACTACACCACTTGGGTTCCTCGATTCATTTCCCATCGTTTTTAGGACCCGTATGATTTATTCCCCACTGACAACTCTTTATCCACATCATCTGCCCTACTTATTCACCACTTCTTAGAGTTGCCACTATCTACTTTCCACTCTGGCACCCGCACTTATTTTTCTCTCTTTTGTAGCACCAGGCTATAAATAATTCCAAGCCCGTTTGTTTTATTTTTTCAACTATTTGGGCTTGGTATTCAGCATCAGCTGATCCATATATGTGGATCATTGATTCTTGGGCTGCATGATCATATTTTCATATTAATCCTGACTCGACCCATTAATTTAATTATTCATTTTTGGGTTTAGGTCTGACAAATGATGTTAAACTTAGAGCTGGCTAGGAGGCAACCCAGTATTCTATACAGGTATTTTTCATTTTTGACTGATGAAGCTGACCTAGATTAACAAGCTCAGTCAGGTGATATCCCCTCCTCTTACTTATTACATTTTGATTTTTTTGCATATATTTTAATGAGGACATTGCAAGGAATAGCCATGGGGGGGTGGACATTGTATGTCTTATTTTTATGTCAGAAAAAGGAATTTGCATTCATGCATAAAGAATTTTTATCAAGAAGGTTTTATTAGGGATTTATTCTTAAGTTGATTCCTGAATTTAGAATCCAGTACAATTTCACACTTACATGTAGAATCTACAATGGATTCTCTGTGAAGACCGATAGACATCTTTAGTTTATCGAGAAGAAGCACTGGTTTTTCTCCTGAACCCTTGGACAATAATTAGGGAGTCAGAAAAATAATCTTCTAGTAGATCCACCGAACAAATGCGAGGTGGGAGTAGTGAGTCTACTGTTGCTCTAAGTCTAGTACAGAGAATCTTAGTTTTTGGGTAATTAGATAATGATACTCAGAGTTAGCCATAGTTTTCGCTCTTGGCTCCTACGTACAAATTCTTTGTGTGAATTATTTTTGGAGAGCCACCAAATTAGGCAAAAATGTAGAGAGTAGGTTCTAATAAAACTAGGACTAAGGTAGATGGTTATGACCGTCCTTTATGGAATTCTCGGTTGAAGGAGGGTATTAATATCAAGATCAGAAATATGTTGTCCCATCCGTTCATTTCCCAGTGCTGAGAGTAGCCACTTCCATCAAATAAGCCACCCGATATCCTCTTGAACACCCCCAATCCCGAATAATGTCTTGTGAATAAAAATGTGCATGGGTGCTGCATTAAGTTGTGTTGGTAGAAAAAGAAAGAAGAAAAAAAAAGAATATATATATAGAAAAAGAAGTGTTAATTGTGTTGTGTTTATTCCATGTTTAGCACATTGAGGCAACAACACCCATTCCCTTTACAATCCACCAAATACAGCCTTGACTTACTTTTCTGTATTTCTGACCACCTGAATACGGGCTGAGGAATTCTAACTTAGTCATAGGGTTATCATAACTTAATCAAAGTTTTAATGCCATGTGAGGCCACCAAATATATTGACAAATTTGGTGAGGTTATGAGCTTGAAAAGAAAAAAGAAAAAAGAAAAAGTAAAAGAAAGAGAGAGAATGAGTACAAAGGAACTAAAGAAAGCACAGTTTTTCCACCTCTCTTTGAGTTGAATTATTAAGTCCAGAAATCTAGGTTTTGTAGTACTAGTCTATATGTAGCACCAGATGAGTATGAGCCACCACATACAAATCCACTTGACTTAGATATTTTCTACCTAAACCAAAAACCAGGGCTGAAATTACAGATTATTTTATAACTCCAAGGGAAGAAGTTTGTCTATCCTAATAGAATTTTAATAAGGGTCAAGTATGAGCCTTAGATGTGGATTGACTTTTCACTTTGATCAGTTGCATAGGCTACAACACTACACTTTCACGATTGTTTGGATTTCTAAAGTTTTGGATGAAAATAAAAGAAATAAATCTCTAGTAGAGCTCTTGATAGAAATTATTCATCTAGGACCACTTTGCATTTACTCTTGCACTTGCTAGTGACTAGCAAGATTTAGGCATGAGGGTATGATTGGACAGCAATTATAAGACCTAATTTACCTGAATTAATTTAGATTTTAGCTTAACTTAGGTATGATGCATGCATTGGCATCATAATTTGCATCGTAGTTAATTTGTTAGCTTTATAGGTAATAATACTATTTTATGCTCTAAAAGAGAGACAATATTAATTTTAGATGATTCGGGACCATAGATGATACATCAGACCATACGGATTTGCTCAGAACGACGATAGGAGTCCAATGCTTCTGAATCGTCTTGATCAGACGTCCGTAGCATCAGATATAGCCTGTAGAAGATCAGAGGCCAAGGAGAAAGATAGCATAAATCCAAGCCTCAGATGTCAAATCTGACTACACTGATGAATACAGATCAACGATCGCAGTCCGACGGCGTAAAAATCAACTCAATCGAAGCCCTGTAGCACTAACTACAAGGGTGGGAAGATGGATGGTCAGGATGGTGCCATGTGTCACCATCCCAACGATCCACCACCGTGCCCCAAACATTGAAGCTTCATCATGGACCGTCATCCAATGGCCACGATCAAGCCACGTCATCCAGTGCCGCGCCTTCATTAAGTGAGAGTTCATCTCAGCTGTTGGATCTTCATCCAACAGCTGAGGCAACGAGGGTGACTAAACCAAAAGTGCGACACAAACATAGCCACAGTGCATTGGTCACTGCCTTTACGTGAGAGTGAAGCATGCGCATTTGAATTGTGCTCAGCACGAAATTAAGGAGGTGGTGGCACTCACACCAAATCAAGCTGTCGGATTAAATCAAAGGGCGTGGATTCTGTCGCGTGCTGCAATGTCGTGTGAGCGATGCGGTGGTGTGGATGAATGCATGATCCAATGCCTGAATTGACACCTCGATGCACGTGCTTTCAAAGGCAGTGCGGCACTAATTGTAAGCAATCCGATCGTGAGATCGGACGGCTGAGACTGGAAGCGTAAGCTCCTGTGTGAAGAAGTGAGGTGGTGGATTGGGCGGGCATGGAGGGTGACACATGTCAGCATTCGGAGCGTTCCGCTCATGAAAGGCACGATTGAGGCTATTTTTAGGCACGATCTGAGATGTTGATCTCCCGATCGACGGATTTGATCGCACCTAAGTTGTTGCACGAGTTGGGAGGATTAAATACCTACTCTACCCCTCATTGATGCTATAAAAAGAGCCCTAGAGCCCTCAATTGAGTGGAAACTTCTACTGGACACATCTCCAACCTCTCTCTCTGCAACTTCTCTCCAATCTTCCTCTCGGTGCTCTGGATTTGAAGTGCTACTGCACTTCACACAAGCATCCCACAAGCAGCGCCGTCCATCTATTTTCTCTCTTTATTCTTTAGCATAGTTATTTTAATTCCTAGTTTGAGAACTATTTGCCATTAGCAATAAAAATCTGATTTTCTGAATATCTGGTCACCGTTTCTATTTTGCATTAGGATAGGTTAGTTAGTGCAAAAAGCTTTGAAAATCATGTTTTGCCTCCCTGCGAACGACTCAGGGCTCACCGATTTTGATTTATAAATTTATTTATTTCAACGTGATTTGCACTACAACGATAGAAATAATATTTTACGTGTTTCGCGGTGAACAAGGATCTACTTTTGAATCAGGGTGAGAGGATGGCTATTTGATGCTCCACAAAGGTGGTGAGAAGCAGGAAAATATTTTACTTTTCTAATCCAAGGAGGATCCTGGGCTTGGGACTTGCTCCTTAGAGCTTTTGGAGGAGGTAAGGGAAGAAGAGGAAGAGATGAAGATGAATGGAGGGGGTGAATGCTTTTTATAGTGGAGGAGAGTAGGCTAAAAATGGTACGGGTCTACAACGACCTTTAAAACGTCGTTGAAGTCCTGCTCCCTATCATCACTGAAGACCGCAGCTATCCCCACGAAGAGAGATGGATCGTCGGATTGCCACCAAAGGGCTTGGATTTCACACACCCATGGGCCTCAGATAGAGCTCCAATGCATGTGATCATGCGTGCATCGGCGAGTGCGACCGCGCATTTCCCGCTTTGTCGCATCTGTGCTGCCCGTGGCTTCGTTGTCGCTACTAGATCTGAATTGAGCGACTTTATTTGGCCACTTCCACTTGCATGGAAGATTTGAGGCATAGGGCGATTTGAACCCGCGCCCTCCGTTTGGGAGTGCCTCTACCCACTATTACGCTAAAGAATCCCAAGTGTTGCGTTTATGATTTATGGTTCTCACACTCAGCTATTAGATCTTCATCCAACGGCTGAGATTAAAGGGAGCTATGAAAGGGGAGGGTAGGCAACGGCGATGGGTGGCCTGGATGGTGCCACATGGTGCCATCTGGACCATCCACCTTCTTTTGCTCATAGATGATGCCAGATGTTGGATTGTGTCAATTTTCGCATCGTTGGGCTATGATCGTCGATCCGGATCCATCCATGCAGTTGGATTTGTCATTTAAAGCTCTGAATTGCGTCACCTAGCCCCTAAGTAGTTGATCTTCCTCGGACTACATAAGGTGCCATGGGACTCTGATCAAGACGATTTCGGAAGCGTTGGACTCCGATCGTTGCCCTGGTCAGATCCATATGATCGGATCGTTAATCTGAGGCCTTGAAATAAATCTCCTCTCCTGCCCACAAAAAGAAGCGAATTACCTAATAATTTATACAATCTATTCTAAATGCAGAATGGTGCATGCTTTGCAATATTTATAATATGGCATGCATCTATAAGCTTAATAACATGCAAAAATTGGCATTTTAACCTAAATGGATCTGTATACATCACTAGCCACTATCTCTAAGTCTCGTGTGCTGGATTGGGCTTCATGTACCCCAGAGTGTGTATGGGAATGGTAGGACTTTCTATTAAAACACTCATCGAAGTGTTGTTCATAGAGTTTTTGGCTATGCTTTCAAAGAGCTCAAAGGCTGAGTCCTCATCCCAACACAAGAAATTGCTTCCACAAGCAGCATCTACGAAGTTCCTTGTGTCATCATGGACCCCATGGTAGAAGATCTAGACCCGTTGCCAACGTGGGACACCATGGTGGGGTCATTTTCACAAAAGCTTGTGAAATTGCTCCCAAGCCTCATGCATTTGTTCTCCTGAATTCTATGCAAAAGTGGTGATAGCACGCCTTAAAGTGTTTATGCGGCCTACAGGGTAATATTTTTTAAGGAACTCATGTTCCAAAGAAGCCTATGTGTCTATAGGTTTTGTCTATTAAAGAGTTATAAGCCAGAAGGTGGCTTTGTCCTTAAGTGAGAAGGAGAACATTTTCATCAGCAATGTGTGTTGATCATGGCCCTGCGGACCTAAAGTTTGGGCGAGATTTTTCAGCTTTTCTAAATGTTGAGAAGGGTCCTCAGAAGCAATACCATGGAAGAGAGGGATTAATGTGACGATGTTCGACTTTAGTTCAGCAGCACAACCCCTAGTCGAATAGAGTACCGTTGGCATAGGTGGTGCAACCGTAAGATTATAATAATTCTGTAGTTGAGGTCTACGAGCCTAAGGATGGGGTTTTGATAAAAGATTAATAGGTTGAGTAAGTTGTTGCACTTTTTGTGTTAAGGTATTAATCTGAAGTTGAGTATTGAACACGTGTTGCATGTTAGGTTGAACACCTCTCTTGTGGTTTGGTTGGTTGGAAAAGTTTGGTTAAGGAGGAGGTTGGAACCTATGATGTGAAAGTGGTGGTGGTCGAGGATGTGCATAGAGATGAGGAGGATCTTCTTTGAAGTCCTCGAATTGTGCGGAATCATGATCATCCTCTACATGAACGGAATGGTGGATGGGAGTGAGGCTCAAGAGGTAAAGGGTTGGATGAGGAAGGCATAGAAGTGGATGCAGAAGCTTGGGCATCATCACCCAAGGGAGGTACCAAAGAAGGATTTTGGGCTCTCCTATCGTCCATGAGCCAATTTTGAAAAACATCACAAAGTAGTCACAAACTCATAGAAAGATAACCTCAATATCAATCAAATATGAAAAACAGAAATACCATATATCAATCTCACAATATCAAGACCAATCAACAAGCATGCAAGATGAAAATAAGTGTTCTTTTCCTAGGGTCTGTTATGCAAAAATATATCTATAGTACATAAACAACTGTTTCAGTACAATTGTACGCATCCTACGCAAGACCTAGCAAAGTGCAGACCTCTAAAATCCACCTGTTATCTAGATAAGACTGGTGTGCGAATCCATACCTTGTCATTGTATAAGGAGATGAGATAAAAACTTGTGTGTTTGTGTACTTAAGTGATCGTGTAGTATGTACATGATAGACAAGCAACAGAATGCAGTGAAAAGTCCAATCAGGGTTTCAAGCAGGTTATTATGTCTCCTTTTGCATTATATTTGAAGATTTAGATGTGGATTTTAGGCAACTGATCTCGCTTTTTAATTTATTTCAAACAAATGGTGGCCTTTTTAACTTGGTCAAATGCAAGAGATGACAGGAGCTCAAGAGGGATAGAAAGTCATACCTGACTCCAGCAATTCTTCAATTAATGCAATTTGACTGAATTGAAATCTAGTAGGAAGATATGCAATCCAAAGTATGGATGCCTATGAGATGTTGGTACTAGATAAGAGATGAGATATTTTTGGTATTTTTTTTATTTTGTAATTTTTTCTTTTGAATTTTCTATGCAACAAACAAAATCAAATAAAAAAAGAAAGCGATATGGAGAAAATCATGATCGATTACTATAAAAAATTGCCTTTAGAGACATTTAATATGTGCCACCGTAGGCCTTCAGTTTGCCGCTATATATAATTAGCGACACTTAAAATAATTGTCACTTAATTGCCTCCTTCGTTGGCGTCACTAAAATGTTAGCGACAATTGTATAATTATCGCTAAATCAATCATATTAGTGTCACTTTAATTATCGCAAATAATGTCGCTAATGATCTTCTTTAGTGGCAATTTATTTATCACTAATTTACCACTATTGATTTATATTAGTAGCAATTTAGTTGACTCTATTAGTGTCACTATTACTTCATTTAATGACTTTTTTAATGTCACTAAATTAGCACTACTAATTTACTTTAATGACACTTTATTTTGCCATTTAGTTGCCATTATTAATATTATTTAGCAGTAATTATTTGTCTCTAAGTTGCCACTATTGATTTGCTTTAATGACACTTTCTTATGCCACTAAATCGTCACTAATTATTTACTTTAATGACACTTTCATTTACCATTTAATTGTCACTATTGATTCACTTTAATGAAACATATACGTCTTAATTTGATTCTTTACTAACAAATAATTTTTTTAACAAGCACAAAACATATGGACACGAGACAAAGTCCTTTTTATTAACTTCCCAATCATCAAAGTACATATTCCCCTCTTAAGGGTAATACAATAGAAAGGAAAAGAAAGATACAAAAAAAAAAAATACAATGAGGATTAATTCCAGCAAATCTAACTGAGATATGAAGCACTTCATCAACCCAACTGAAATCATCTGCAAAATCATATTTATCAAACAAACAACTTCAACAACTCCAAACAATATAGCCTTCAACTTTAGCAGCTGCAAAGATTGTCAAGTATCATAGAAACCATCTTCTTGTTAGTAGCAGTAGTAATGAGATTGATAGTAGTAGCAGTAGTAATAGCATTGATAAATGCTAGTTTATCATCATTCTTATGCATTAAAACAAACTTAGCTCTTAGGATTTTAACTCCGCAAATGGGTTTTTGGGCTGCATTAGGCATAAATTAGGTTAAGCATGCATCACACATTTTGTTTTCTTTTTAATCTATTTTTGTGAGTGTTAGGGATATAGAGATAGTCAGATTTCCAGAACCCAAGCACTCAGGAAGGCAACTGGTGAAGAAGAAGCTCAAACTAGTTGGGACTCAGTCTGATCCAGCTCACCATAGCTGGATACCAGCTCACTTGGACTAGGGTTGGCTCATTCTAGCTCCATTCAGCTCATCTTAGTTGAATGACAGCTCAAGATAGCTCATCTTAGCTCACCCTAGCTCAAGTCAACTCAGATCTAGCTCAACTTAGTTGAGTCTAGCTCATCTCAGCTCCCATCAATCCATGAGGAGCTCTAGCTAGCTTAGCTAAGTTGACTGGAGTTCACCTCAACTCAGGGCCAGCTCTCTTCAGCTCTATTCAGGTCATTGCAGCTCAACTCTTCCTAGCTTAGCTACTATTTTTCAACTAGTACCTAAGCTACCTCAAGAGTTTCCATCAGAGGTAGATCTAGCTCAACCTAGCTCCAGTTAGGATGAAGTCAGCTCACATCAGCTCAACTTTCCTAGCTTAGCTACTAACCTGAAAAGTAGCTAGCTAAGCTAGTAGTTGAGTCTTCATAAAGACTCCCTCAGCTCCAGGGCAGCATCAGTCTAGCTCCAAAATCTTTTTCCCAGCTCCTTCTTCCTCAAATCCTAGCTCCATCTTTTACTCTACTAGCTAAGCTAGCTTAGCTAGCTTAGCTAAGCTTACAACTTACTCCACCTTCATGGCCGTCCTCCTACATAAAACCCTAACCTAACCTTAAGCTAACCCTACTCCAAGCCCACCACTTATGCTACCCACTCCACCTATAAGTTGGTGCCACCAACATTCACATCCCTTCACACCACCACCATCAAAGGCCACATAATTTTCCCTCCAAAACCACCCATAACCACCACCTTAACCCACTTCAAGTTGGTGCCAAAAACACCTCCACAACCCTTCAAAGTTGGCGCCAACTTGAAGACCAATCACCCTCCTACACCTACCTCCATAAGTGCATAAACACCCTACACATCACCCCATTCTAGAAGACCACCTTGGCGACAACTCAACCCCCCCATAACCACCCTCACTTGGCATCAAAATAACCTACCCACACCCCTTCATGTTGGTGCCAACACCACCTTCAATCACCACCACCCAATCAACACTGCAACCCATCCTAACCCTTCCTATGTTGGCACCACCTAACCCTCTCCCTTAACCATCCTGAAGTGGCACCAACACCACTTAAACCCACCATAACCACCACTCCATACACTCTCTCCTTTGGCACCAACACCTATCAACCCTAGGATCTATTAACCACCACCTCACAAGCCTATCCTAGCCCTCCATACTCCATGCCAACCACCATCTCCCTTAGCCCTCCTATAGTTGGTGCCATTTTTGGTGCTTAACCACCACCACAACCACCACCCACATACCCCTTCACTTGGCGCCAAAGAATCCTAGCCCTAGGATTTCCTAACCACCCTCTACAACCCATCCTAGCCCTCCATCATTAACTACCCTTAACCCCTTCCACTCTTATAAAAAGACCAACACCAACCACCATTAAATCACCTTTGGCTACACAATTTCTACCTGTACTTCTACCTCCATAGATGGCCAAGAGAAGAAGAAGAAGAAGAAGATTAAGGGGACACTCTGTCCCCTTGATGCCTTCCCATCTTCTCTTCTCTCTTGTGTCCACATTAGCTAAAGGGAGAAGCCAGGTAAGGGAGAAGACCTAGGGTACACACCTACCCTAAGAGAAGGTTCTCGAGGGTGGTGCATGCCCACCCTTGGAGGAGATTTGGAGGTGGATTCATCCACCTTTGGAGGAGCCTAAGCATGCACCCCTAGGGCTTGCCAGGAGAAGGCCACACCTTTGAGGAGCTTTTCAAGGAAAAGGAGTTCTTTTAGACTACAGGAGCAACCGTAGTTGGAGTAAGGCTTCGTCTTCTTCACCGACTTTCAGAGGATTAGTGTTTTCATTAATTGTATTTTAACTTCTAGTAGTAGAAGCATTCCTCTACTAGGGTTTTTGTAAAACACTTTTTCATTAATCAAGTTGCCTTTTTCTTTATTAGCTTTTGTTGCAATTCTTGTTGCTTTATCTTTAGTGCACTCTCACTCTTTCTTTCTAATTACCCTAGGCCTCCACATGTCTAGGGTAAGCTTAGAAAGAAATCATTTCTTGTCACTTAGATATTAGATATTAGGTGTTAGTCTTTCCCGCCGTCAATTCGCATTGCCTTGTTATTCAAAACAAAAAAAATTATATATTCAAAAAGTAAAAAAGAAAGGTGATTTCTGTACTCAAGCAAGAGATTGATTTTTGCAAAAATTGCCTCCTTAGATGATCCTAGATACTCCACTATCTAGGTTTACAAATTTTAAAAGCAAATCGAATTTCGTGCGTTACAATGATCTTAAAAACCCTAATTACAAATCGCATAAAAATTCGATCACTTTTTGGTGCGTTGCCAGGGAGGCACAGCTTTGCTTTAATTATTTCTCTTGCTTGTTAAATTGGATCTTATCCCCTTATCTCTTTTTCTCTCGTATGTGCAGGTGTTGCAGGAAGAAAGCAGGATTTTGAGAAGCTTGAAGTGCCTTATCTTCCCACGAAATTCTAGGTTAGCACTTCTAACTAGTCATACAATTCTTTAAAAACTACCAAAAATACATTAAATTTGGCTTTCAGGATCTTAGACATTAAGTTTAGGTAGAGTGGTGCCCTTTAAAATTCATTATTTGCTTGATTGCTTCATTAAAGCACCACTCTACTTCAAGTGTTGGTAGTCTGATTTTCAGGTCCAAACTTCTATCCAGAATTCAAAAATCAATTTATGACACCAAAAACCTCCTAAAATCTTGGAATTTCACCTAGTGATTTAAAATCAAGTGAGGAACATCTTTTCCAAATTTCAACGCAATTGTAAAATTTTTAAAAATTCTTGGATTACAAAGGGGTCATCTTCTCTAATCTTCTTATTTTGCTACTGTCCGCGAATTTTAGGAATTTTTATGCTCATCCAATTTTTGTGAAATTTAGCTTTGTGGAATCCTTGTGAAATTCTACACATCACATAAAATCACAAAAAGTTTTGGTGGCCGGTGGTGGTACTGAAAAGTTCAAAATACCCTCAGGTATCATTTCTAGACTTTGACATCAGAATAAAGAAAAATCTTTTAAAAATATCAAATAAATTCTTAAAATCACAAAAAATATTTTTTAGAATTCTTGTTTGATTTAGCATACATTAGTTTTGTTGGTTACTTTGTTTGGACCATTATTTAAAAACAAAGCGTAAAACAAATTCATTAGTAGTAAAATTTCTGTCTTAGGATCAATTGAATTAGGGTTTCTCTTCAAATTTTTAGCTCCACAAATTAAAGGAAATTTATCTTCACCAATACAACCTAATTTCCTTTTTTTTTGTGGAATTTCAAACTTTTTTGAATGTTTAAAGAGAAAAACCCTAAAACACACTAAGCTAAAGCAAATCCTAAAAGCAGGAATACATTTAAATATTGTGTCAAGTTGATTGCTATTAGAATCACTTTTCCAATCCTACACACACTATAAAAATTGAAATAACAGAGTATTACCCCAATTAACTCCCTCCACATGCTCGTGCACATTTAGACACCCAAGCCTAACTTAAAACAAGTAGTCATTTGACCACTTAAGCACTTCATTCAACTAGGGTTGATATCCAATATTTAAGGATCACTAAGTGCTCCTACTTCCTTTAGAGAACGCGGTGACAGACTTAGAGGGAAGTCAAATGATGGTGCAGGTTTACACAAGCCCCTTGTTTTTCCAGGAAATGCTTGGGCCCAAGTCACCTCTTTAGTCTAGCCTCTCTTTTGGAATTGGGTACACTCGTTGATTTCATACTTATTGAGTTTCTAAGTCTTAGGTTTTAAGGAGTCAACCTTAGGACAAGACTAGGATTGTTTGTTTGAATTGCACACCTTCTCTCATCTTTCTCTCTTCTCCTCCCCTCCATTTCTTCCAAAAAAGTGCATGCACAGGCAAAGGTCGCAGAACCCACATCTTGAGTGATCATCTGATTTTGCCTCCCGCACCAGAAAATCATTGTTTTCTTCTTCTTCCTCTGCTGTTAATATGAAAAACCTAGGAAACCGACAAAAAAATTCTGCTTCTGCATCTAACACGTCAATTGACCCACAAGTTGACTTCCCCATCTCTAACCTCCCTCATTTGGAGCAACCAAAAAATCCTGCAGGGCAGGTGGCCCTCAAATCAAACTCAAAATGCAAACCCCTTTGCCTTTATGGACGACCATTTGGTTCGACTTCAACAAAATCAAGAAAACTTGGCTAGGATTGTGACAAACCTAGCCAACCAAGGGCAAAACCCGTCACCCCGTCAACAGCCTGTCATTCTTCTAAAGGATTTTTATGATCCTTCTAAGACCTGGGGTGGTCATACCACAAGGGGATTTTGAGATTAAACCAGCTATTCTAAACCTAATCAAACATTTCCATGGTCTTCTGAGAGAGGACCATTTCTGTCATCTCGAGGAATTAATTGTCCTCGTTCAAACCACCCGTTCCCGCAATGTGTAGGAAGATGTGTGGTTAATGAGACTTTTCCCTCTCTCTTTAAAAGATAAAGCTTCACACTGGTTTAGAACGTTTGGGCACCCTATCACCACCTGGCCCCAATTAAATAGTGCTTTTCTAAAAAATTTTTTTCCGATCGGTCGCACTAATGCATTAAGAAGATCCATAACGACCTTTCAACAAAAAAATGGTGAACCCCTCCATGAGTCTTGGGAAAGATTCCAAGAACTTCTAAGAAGTTGTCCCCACCATGAAATTCCACAATGGCAGTTAGTGTAGATCTTCTATGATGGATTAGAAGATCAATTAAAGAGATTCGTGGATGCCTCATGTGGGGGCAATTTTCTTAATAAAGACGCTGAAAGTGCCTACCTCATTTTTGAAGAAATGAGTGAAAACTCATTTAATATGACTTCAATAGACACTTTTAGTAGAACTCAAAACCCAAGACTCGGAGTCAATGAAATTGACTCCAAATACACCTCTGTTCTAGTCACTCAAGATGATCTATACATTATAGCTCAATGACTGGACCAGATGCAAATACACTAGAAAAAAAATGAAAGAAAAGCTCACTCACAAACAGGCTCCACACCTTAACTCTCTACACCTTCTCAGAAGAGAAAATCTACACAACATTGGTGCCACACCTGTTGGTCAGCAATTTTCTACTAATTTTACACTAGATATGACTGGGAATTTTGATTACCTAAATCTGAATATTCTTGATCCCACCACTAAAAATATTTATGCTCTCCAGGTGCAATTTAGAAACCCCTCCAATACTTACACAATCAAAACTGGAGGACAAACCCGAATCACTCCTAGAAAGCTCCGAATCCGATTTTGTTTCCCAAACAAAATCAATTTAGGAATTATGGGCAACCTGCATATCAACCTGGGCCATCTCAGGAAGATATTAACACCTAGGTCATGAAGACTCTGCAGGGTATGCAGAATCAAATGACGGAAGTAACCCGCATGATAACCAACTTGCAACATCAAGTTAAGGTTACTCTTGATCATCGACTTGTTGGCAACTTACCTTCCCAACCCAAGCCCAATCCGAATAATCAACGGAATCAATTCCAAGGTGGATATCCTAGTCAGTCCATTCACCTAGCACCTCAGCATCCCCCGGGTTTCAATCACAGTCAGGTTTCCCATCCTCTTCTTAGAAATAACCATACTGCAAGTGCAGTTACTTTTAGGAATGGGAAAACCACTCAAGATCCCTTGCCTGTTAAAGAAACCTACTTCAATGAAAAATAGATCAGTACTTCTCCCTCTTCCTCTAACCCTGTTCAGGAACCTGAAAATGCAAAACAGGAAATCCCAATACCTTTCCCACAAGCCCTTCACTCTTCACACACCAAGAAAAAGAAATCCGAGCCCACTGATAAGGAATTAACGGATCTCTTTAGGCAAGTAGAAATCAATATCCCTCTCCTAGACGCCATAAAATATATCCCTACCTATGCCAAGTTTTTAAAAGATTTGTGTACTCCCAAAAGGCAACCTCAAAACCTAGGAAAGGTGATCCTTCCAGAGACAGTCAGCTTAGTTGTGCAGAGCAAACTGCCTCTTAAGAAAAAAGATCCAGGCGCTCCCCTGATTCAAGTAGTCATTAATAACACTTCATTTGATCGTGCTTTACTAGATCTCGGTGCCTCAATTAATCTTATCCCCACAGTTGTTTTCGAGGAATTTAAGATCGGAGAAGTAAGCCTATTGAGGTTACTCTTCAATTAGCAGACCGATCTATAATCAAGCCAAGGGGAATTGTTGAGGATGTCCTTGTCCAAGTCAAAAATTGTCTATTTGCTATAGACTTTTTAGTCTTGGATATAGAGGTACCGGAAGGTTTAAAGTTTGCCCCTATAATTCTTGGAAGACCATTCTTAGCCACTGCCCGCATTAATATTGATTGTGATTCTAGCAAGATGAAGATCATGTGTGGCAATGAATTTGTTACCCTAGATATTTTCCAAGCTTCTAGTTGATTCCAAGAACCTGATTTCTTTGATGACTTGGATTCATAAATTTAAAATATAGTGGAGGAAACATTGCAGATTTCACACATGGGTTCTTGTTTTGCCATTAACATGGTTCCTTAACAACCCACTTCATCCCACCCACCCACCCTAACCACACATTCTTCAGCTAACACTCCAGCTGACCCCTTCACTCTCACTTCACCTCTCACTTCTAAAGCTGAAATTCTTTCGGAGCCAGGCCCTCAATTGGAGTTTAAACCCTTGCCCGACTCCCTTAAATATGTTTTCCAGGGTCCGAATCAGACCATGCCCCTGATTATCAACTTTGGACTTACTAGGGAACAAGAAGAAAAACTTCTCTAGGTTTTAAGTAAAAATAGAAAAGCTATTGGTTGGACCCTTTCTGACCTTAAGAGTATTCATCTGTCCTATCGCACCCATCGTATCTATCTAGAGGACAATTCTCGCCCCTCCCACCAACCACAAAGGCACCTGAACCCTACTATGTAGGAGGTGGTAAAAAAGGAGATTATAAAGTGGCTTAATGCTGATATCATCTACCCCATTTCTGATAGCTCCTGGGTTAGTCCTACTCAAGTAGTTCTTAAAAAGGCTAGACTAACAGTTGTCACCAATGAACATGGGGAAAGCATAGCCACTCGGATCGCTTCTTCTTAGTGTGTGTGCATTGATTACAGAAAATTGAACACCACCACCAAGAAGGACCATTTTCCATTCCCCTTTATTGATCAAATCCTGGTGCGGTTAGCCAGATGAGAATACTATTATTTTCTTGATGGTTATTCTGGCTATAATCAAGTAGCAATCCATCCTGACGACCAAGACAAAACTACATTCACCTGCTCCTTCAGAACCTTTGCTTTTCGAAGAATGTCCCTCGATCTTTGCAACGCACCTGTGACTTTTCAATGGTGTATGCTTGCAATTTTTTTAGACCTGGGAAGTGAATGTCTGGAAGTCTTCATGGACGACTTCTCTATTTTTGGAGATTCTTTTGACCTTTGTCTCTGGAATCTTGAAAGAACCTCCAAAAATGCATAGAAGTTAATCTTGTCCTCATCTGGGATAAAAGTCATTTCATGGTCCAGGAAGGTATTGTCCTAAGCCATGTTATTTCTAAAAAAGGAATTGTGGTAGATCGAGCGAAAATTGATTCTATCTCTAAGCTCCCACTGCCCACTACTATGAAACAGATCTGCTCTTTTTTAGGGCATGTGGGTTTCCACCACCGTTTCATCAAAAATTTTTCCCAAATCTCCAAGCCCTTAAGTCAATTACTTACCAAAGACTAGCCATTTGATTTTAATGCCCAATGCCTGGAAAGTTTTCTGAGGTTGAAGAAGGATGTTACAGAGGCACCAATTTTATAGGGACCTAATTGGAATTGTCCCTTTGAACTCATGATTGATGCCTCTGATTTTGCTGTGGGGGGCATTCTAAAAAAAAGAATTGACAAGAAGGCCGTTGTGATCTATTATGCTAGCAAAACTCTTGATGAGGCACAATGAAATTACACGGTTACTGAAAAAGAACTTCTTGCCATTGTCTTTCTCTAGAAAAATTTCAATCTTATCTCTTGGGGTCACATGTCACCGTTTATACCGACCACTCAACACTTAAATATTTGCTGACCAAAAAAGATGAGAAACCCCGCCTTATCCATTGGATCTTGCTGCTCTAGGAATTTGACCTCAAAATTAAGGATAAGGCGAGATCGCAAAATGTAGTGGTCGACCATCTCTCTCGTCTTATGATGAATGACATGTTGACCCCCCCTGATCGATCCCTGATGAAAGCATCTTAGTTGCCAATACTCTCCCTTGGTTTGCACCCATTGCAAACTATCTAGCAACAGAACAAATCCCCTCTGATTGGCCAAAAACCAAAAGGGATAAGTTCTTTGCTGATATTAAATATTATTTTTGGGAAGTGCCTGACCTTTCCTGCATTTGTGAGGATCAGGTCATTAGATGATGTGTCCCTGAGTCAGAAATCCATGATATTCTAACACATTATCACTCAATGGCCTGTGGTGGACATTTTTCGGGCAAGAAAATTGCAGCTAAGATACTCAATTCTAGTTTCTTTTGGTCCAGCCTGCACAAAGATGCTCATTCTCTTGTTCAGTCCTGTGTGCATTGCCAGAGCATCGGCAACATGACTCAGAAGGATATGATGCCCCTTAATCCAATATTAGACGTTGAAATTTTTGATATATGGGACATCGACTTCATGGGACCGTTCATCAACTTTGGTGGGTATTTGTATATACTAGTCATAGTCGACTATGTATCTAAACGGATTGAAACAATACCTACCCGCACCAATGATCACCGTGTGGTTGTCGAATTCATAACGGAAAATATTTTCTCAAGATTCGACATTCCTAGGGCCATTATCAGTGACGGAGGATCACACTTCACTCACAATTCCGTCACCTCCTTTCTAAATATGGGCTTAATCACAAAATTTCCACTCCCTATCACCCTCAAACAAATGGCCAAGCAGAAGTTTCTAACCAGGAAATTAAAAATATTTTACAAAAGGCGATTAGGCTTGATCTTAAGGACTGGCCCAACAAGTTGGATGATGCTTTATGGGCCTACCATACCACTTTTAAAACTCTGCTTGGCATGTCTCCCTTTCGTCAGATTTTTGGGAAGGCATGTCATCTCCCAATAGAACTTGAACAAAAGGCTTTTTGGGCAATAAAGCAATTAAATATGGACTTATCTGACGCCGGTGTTCATAGGAAATTACAATTGATTGAATTGGAAGAATTACGTAATTTTTCTTATGAAAGTGCGAGGATTTATAAAGATCAAACTAAGAAATTTCATGATAAATACATTGTTCGTAAACATTTTGACGTAAATCAATGTGTTTGGCTTTTTGATGCAAGATTACGTATTTTTCCTGGCAAATTAAAATCCAAATGGACTGGCCCATTTATTATCCTTAAAACATATCCTTACGGCGTTGTTGATCTTTTTGATCCAAAAACTAATACTAGTTTTCAAGTCAATGGCTAGCATTTAAAGCCCTATTTGGATCATACCTCGAATCTTCCTTCAGAATCATTCGATTTAACCGACCCCACCACTGGTGATTGTTGATACACATCATGCTCGGTTGAATGACGTAAAAGATAGCACTGGATGGAAGATAACCCATTGTTTTTTTTGCTTTCCTTTTTCCTTTCTTTCAGTGGTTTTGATCATCCTGTTTCCGACCATCTACATTAAGGTGCATTCCTTTCCCTTCCTCTAGCATGTGGACATGCAACATCTTAAGCATGGGGGGGTGTTTTTAAATTTTGACGATCAAATCAGGATTTTCAAAACCCAAAAATATTCATTTTTAATTTATTTCATTTTCTGCGTGCATACAAAAACCCAAAAACATGCAATTTTCTTGTTTTACTTGCATACCCAAAAAAAATAAAAATGTTGAAAACTTTTTGAGGAAAATTTTGAAATTGGGACTAAGGTTGAAAAATCACTTTGCAGTACAATGGGATTTTATGTTTAACAAACTAGGGATAAGGATACAGATCTAATTATTAGAATTTCAGTATCTACCTTTAGACTAGATCAAATATTCTGCTATAAAATTTCACCTGAACTCATGATAGTTTAGGTGACTTGATCCTCTTTTGTAATATGGAAAGTGATGAGGCCACAATTGTAGGCTAAGTAAATGCTTAAATGCCTAATTATTAAATTAATATTTGCATATACATAGCATACTTGAATATATAAATAAATTAGTTTATAAATAAAGGCTTGCATGCATATTTATACATTCCATTATAGTAACATGCATTTCATACATTATTTGAGATAAATTGTATAAACAACCCAATTTGTTTTTTTTTTCTCTTCCTGCAGAATGTGCAACTCAACGCATCGCGCACGCCTCTTCGCGCTCCCACCAGTGGCCAACAGCAATCTCTTCAAACTGCCCCATCTGTCGGAGAGGATCTCGATGGAAGAAACAAACCAAGAAGAGTTAAAAAGAGGTACAGCCAACCCAGGGGAGATCTCTTCCCTTCCTTTCCATCGTGAAGGAGAGCCTGCACCGTGGAAGCTGCGCGCACTGTGGCCCTCTCAGTGTGCACCAGGGCGCCACTGAGAACCCCTTATCAATCGGCGGTGCAGTGACAACGCACTGCCCCGTAGCCAACAGTGCGCACCAGGCCGCACATCCCCTTCAGCTTCCTTTCCACGCGCTGCCTACGCATTCAGCAGTGCCACTCAGCGCCCCCTCACCGCGCAACCACGCCCGCCTGCGTTCCACATGCTGCCCGTGCGTTCCCTCTTTTTCTTCTTCCTCTGCTTCCTTCAATCAGCCTACAAACAACCAAAGGAACCCACCACAGCACCTCCGCACGCAGCCAACCATCTCGTCGGCCACGCTCGCGCGTAGCTGCGCCCACGGGCAGCCATGCCCTTGTGCACGTGCAGCACCTCCACGTGCATCAGCCACCCGAGTGTGGCTGCAATCCCTACCAGTCCTCTCCGCCACCACCTGCTATTTGGCCGGCCGCCACCAGCCATCTCCCACCTCACCGTCTTCGTCTACGAGATCCTCTCCTCCGGTGGAACTCCTCCACCCGAGCAAACCGCCGGCGATGCCTCCTCCAATGTGCGGCGAAGAGAGAGGAAATTTCCTTTGTTTTTGAGTGAATTAAAATTTACATTTTTTTCCATTGTCAATTTAATATTTGGATTATTTTATTCAGGTGAAATTGCATGGGTGCACTTACAATTTCGTGAATTGGCTTAACTTATGTTATGTGCATCATTTAACATTGAAATTTAATTCAGATTTGCATGCAATTCAAAATTACATGATATGCCACTACACATGCATCATATACATACTTTTGGGAGCTTGATTTCTGACGTAAAATTTCCATAAATAGTCCATAACTTCTCATGAAATTGCAAGTTCCATTTAGAGTAGCACATTCATTGAATTGATTTCGCGAAGGTGTCTACGAACATGATGACTCTCTACTCGTGAATTTGTTGGATCTATTCCTCCCTGTGGATACGACATCCTTTTTGTGGTTTAAATTGATATCTATTTTAATCTTTGATTGAGAGATTTTCACCACATAAATTACAACGACATATCATTCTAATATCTTCTTAATCAAGCGAAATTCTCTCCATCAAATGGTGCCGTTGCTGGGGAGGCAATAGACGCAATAGATTCACCTGATTATTTCTGAGTATTCTGAGTTGTGCAATTATTTGATCATTCTTTATCTTTTTGTGTGAGGAATTTGATGGGCGACAGGCGCAACAGAGTGGTGACATCAACCTTGAGCGAAGTGCACACGAGGAGAAGATGTAGGAGACTTGGATCCTGCTTTCACAGTGGATTCTCCTTCGCCACAAATTTTATTTCTGTCTTTTCGCCCTTATAGTAATTGGGGATGAATTTTTGGGGATCTGTCCCCACATTCTTTAGCTACTAGGGTTTACATTTTTTTACGTGCGTGATTCATTTTTCTGCTTGCTTGCCTTTAAAATAAACAAAAGAAAATATCGAGTTCCTGTTTAGGAGTTGCATACCCTTAGGTGCATGCATTTAGGGGTGATTGAGCAGCACATTAGATCTCATTGTTGCATTGCAAGCATATTGGCATGAAGATTGCTGGAGACAGGTATACCTTTCTAACTTTTGCATCAAGCTCCTGTTCACGCATTTGCATTCAGATTAAAATTCAAGACCACCAAGTTGATTGAATTTGCTAATTCAGTGGTCGTCTAACTAAAAGTGGGATTGATAATCAGATTCGACCTTAAAATCAAATCACACTTGATCTGATTCAAAGGGACTTGTCTGCATTTTCAATTAAAATAAAAAAAGGATTTGTAGTGTGATGCACACTTCTGTCACTGAGCATGCACATTAGGCACCGCACTAAGGCTTGATCCCGTAAGGCTATAGGCACCGATCTCTTTATTAGTGCAGACCCTCCTATCGTGCTTTGTGGTGGTGGTACTATCTTTTGACCAAGTGTTTTGATACTTCACGGAGGGGGACACCCCTTAAAGGAACAAAGGGGTAGTTAAGAGGCACCGCATATGCATCGCCTCAAAGGAAGGGTTTGCCCTACTTGCATCCCTTTGTTCGTCCTTGGAGTAACTTCTCACTTGATCACCTGGGAGTATCATCTAAGCAAAGTATTGGGCCTAGGGCACTCGAAGGTTGAATTAGGTCGCGTAATTGCAGTGAATAACTTGTTTGGCCATCTATATCAACCAATTCTACCTCCGCAATAAAGAAGGTTAAGATCTTAGGTCATCACCCCTCTTATACCACTTACGTGGGAACAGAAGGATGAGCCTTGACCTTTTGACCTATCTTTGGAGAGGAGATTTCACTTACTCAATCAACAAGAACTTGAATTGTGATTGATATTGTATGCTTGGTAGACGCTCTCTTGAGGGTAATCTAGTGTTTGATCCTAAGCTCGAGAGAATTCTTAGAAGATCTCACCTAGGAGAGAAAAGAGAAGGCATGGCTGATCAAGGAGCAAATCAACAACGGACCTTGAGGGACTATTTTATTCCAACCAACCAACCCGCATAAGCATTGAGATGACCAGCAGGGGATAATCCATATGAGATCAAGAGCAGTACCATATCTTTGTTGCCCTCCTTTTATGGTACTACTAGGGAGGACCCCTACCGACATTTGGAGGAATTCACCGAGGTTTGTTCCATGGTGAAGCTCTAGGGCTTTACTGATGAAGCTATGATGAGGACTCTATTTCCATTCTCCCTAAAGGATAAGGCCAAGCACTGGTATCATACCCTTGATGCAAGGGTAAATGATTGGGCCACCCTTAAGGGAGAATTTTTGAAAAAATATTTTCCTATGAGTAAGACCAACCATTACAGAAGAGAGATTATGGGTTTTACTCAACAGGAAGGGGAGAAATTTCGTGAGACTTGGGAGTGCTTTAATGGCCTTCATAGGTTATGCCCCCACCATCAGGTGCCAAGATGGTAATTGGTCGAAAGGTTCTATAACGAATTATCTAAAAGGCATAGGCAAACCATCGATGCAGCCTGTGCAAGAACCTTCATGACCAAAACTGAGGATGAAGCCTGGGCATTATTTGAAACATTAAGCGACAACTCCATACATTTGTCCTCTGCCTATCAAGAAAGAAAACCATCAATCTTGCAGAGGAAGATAAAGGCCCATGAAATCGGGGCTTCTCAGGATTTGGCTTATTAGATTCAATTATCGAATAAAAACTTTGATAGGCTTTTAGCAAACCCCAGCATGAACCCGCAAGCAGCCTCTATCTTTCAGGCTTCACGTGAATGCTCCATTTGCCAAAGCACAATGCACGTCACTGCAGAGTGCCACCAGGCAAATCAATTCCCTGAGTTGGTTCAGGCCGACTTGAATCCAACCCAAGGTTTTCGCCCACCTCCTCGCAATAACCCTTATTCCAATACCTATAATATGGGGTGGCGGAACCATCCAAACTTCTCTTGGAAGCAAGGTGATGCTTCTAACTCAGGGAATACCAGACCCTTACCTCCCCAACCCATATACCAACCATCCTATGAAAACCCTCCTCAGAATAAGTCCTTTGAGATGGATGAACTTAAAGCCATGATGAAAGCGATGCAAGAGCATCAAAATATGGTCATCTAATCTCAGAATAAGATGATTACTGATATGCAATTCCAAATTGGTCATCTTATTGAGGCAGTTACGCAACGTGATCTGGGGAAGCTGCCTAGCTCTTCTAAGGAGAACCCTAAGGGCAAGGGGGTCGTATTCAGGCAGCACGCCCAAGCTGTGACCGTGTTGAGTGGAAAGAAAATTGCCAAGCCTGATAAATGAAAGACCCAGGGGCCCCGTATATTTCAGTGGTTATAGGTAACCAACACATTGACGAGGCTCTGCTCGATCTGGGTACGGGGGTGAACATTTTACCGAGCTCTGTCTATGACCTTTTGGGAGAAGGCAAGCTAAAGCCTAGTCCAGTCATCCTCCAGGTCGCAGACAGATCACTTAAGACACCACGAGGATTGCTGGAAGATGTCCTTGTTAGAGTGGAGGACTTCTTCTTCCCTGTTGACTTTCTGATGCTAGATACTGACCCATCTAATAAGCCCATAAAGCCGTCCATTATTCTGGGACGTCCCTTCTTGGCCACAACCAACGCCTCTATCAATTATATATCAGGGGCACTTAAAATGGGCTTTGGGAACAAGAATATCCAGTTGAATGTTTTTGATACTTACAAGTAATCCGGATTTGAAGATTGTTCTCAGATTGAGGTCGTTGATGAAATAATTGAAGAGACTACTCCAGCACTCCTATGTAGAAATCCCCTTCAAAAGGTCATATCTAAGGACCATCCTTCGATTATTAAAGAAATTGAAAGGGAAATACCTGAATTAGAAGAGTTGCTGGGGATACACACAGAGTCTCTGTCCCCACCCTGGACCGTGAAGGTAGATCCGCTACCTGAGGTAGGGACATCTCAACTTAAACCCTCAATCCAAAAGGCTCCTGAGTTGGAGTTGAAACCCCTCTCGAGCACATTGAAATATGCTTTCCTTGGCCCTAATGACACGCTCCCCATTATTATCTCATCTGCATTATCTGAATCACAGGAGGGAGCTCTGCTTGAGTGTTTACAAAGGCACAAGGAAGCAATTGCCTGGTCAATTGCTGATATTAAGGGTGCCGATCCCTCCCTTTGCATGCATCATATATACACGGATAAGTCCGTGAAACCTTTCCGAGACATGCTGAGAAGGCTCAACCCCAATATGTGAGAGGTTGTTAAAAATGAGATTCTGAAATGGCTGGATGCAGGGATTATCTTATCCCATTTCAGATAGTAAATGGGTTAGTCCTATTCATGTGGTACCCAAAAAGGCAGCAATCACTGTGGAAGAGAATGACCAAGGAGAGCTGGTGACAACTAGACCCTTAACTGGTTGGAGGGTCTGCATTGATTACCATTGTTTGAACATGGCTACCTAGAAAGACTATTTCCCCTTACCATTTATCGATCAGATTTTGGAACGACTGGAGGGGAACAAGTACTTCTATTTTCTTGACGGGTACTCTGGGTATAATCAGATAGCCTTTTTCCTGACGATCAAGAGCATACCACCTTCACGAGTCCGTATGGCACATTTGCGTTCCGTCGAATGCCATTTGGGTTATGTAATGTTCCTGCCACTTTCCAACGTTGTATGATGGCTATCTTTTCTAATATGATCGACGAGTTTGTTGAAATTTTCACGGATGACTTCTCCATTTACGGCTCATCGTTTAACCTATGCCTTTCTCACCTTGATAAAGTCTTAACCCGTTGTGAAGAGGCAAAGCTGGTGCTTAGCTGGGAGAAAAGCCACTTTATGGTCTAGAAGGGCATTGTGTTAGAGCATATAGTTTCCGAGAGAGGATTAGAGGTGGACACCACAAAAATTGATTCCATCTCTAAGCTTCCATCGCCCACCAATGTTCGTCAAGTTAGATCTTTCCTTGGCCATGATGGATTTTATAGGCGCTTGGTCGTTAACTTTCCCAACATAGTTAATTAAGTTAATTATGCTTAATTATGTGCAAAAGAAAGTAACTTAGGTCAACTTGAATTTATGTTGATTGAGTAGTATAGGGTCAAGTTAACCTAACATTTTAGATTTTATTTCTTTTTTAACTGGTTGAGTTTAGGTCGTTCTCTAGGAGGTGTAACTTAATTTAAATTCACCACTAAATCCTAAGCTACTTATGGGAATTATAATTAATTTACTTTAGGAATATGAATTTTGCTTAAGGATTTCCAATTGAAAAATATGCAAAATTCCATAAGGAAAACACGTTTACACATATGATTTACTATTACAAACAAGTAAACATGTTTATTTCTTTTAATTCTTCTTATTTACAAGAGATTAAGGCAAGAAAAAGCAATTCCAATGCATATATGCCTTATTACAACATTAAGCTCAAAAAGAAATTAGTAGAATACAAGAAATTAAACCACTGTTTATTCTTCTTTGTCTTCAGCCTCATTCTTTCTTCTCTTCTTCTACCTTTCTCTCTCTCTCTCTCTCTTTTCTCCTTTTACTTTTCTCTTAATCTTTCTGTCTCGAGCTCACTTCTCTTATACATCTCTTATTCTTATCATTTTTTTCTGTCTGTTATCTTTCCTTTGCTCTTTTGCCTGTCTATTATATTCAACCTCAGTGAACTCTCCTTGTTTTCTCCTTCTCTTCCTTTGCACCCCTTTTCTTTCTTTGCAGCTTTTTTGAACCAAACCGGTTTGACCCCATTATCTGAACCAAAACTAGGTTTTAAGGTTGGGGGCTTGGACCATTCGGGGATACACAGCACCCCTCTCAGGGTGGGACTAGACCCTACTGGGTCCAAGCCTCGTTTTTATTTGGTTTGGTTTATTTCTAGTTTAGCATAGTCTCGAGCCTATCCGGCCCACAGCCTCCCAGGCCCACATGCACACGCCCTCACGGGACCACACTCGCACGCCCATAGGCGCACACACTCGGGCATGCGCACCGCACGCACCCACACACACACCCATATGCTCATTTCTACGCCCTGCGCTGACGACTAAATAGCCCGTACACTTTTTACTTTTATCCTAAGGCGGGCGCTTCTGTTTTGCCGATGTGGGACTATGTATTCCCCTCCCAGACCAAGAATCAACCGAAGGTTCCATCCGGCACAGAGTTCCAATTCGGGCAAGTAAAAGCTCGCTGGAAAGCTCTAAGGTTGCTCTACACAATTACAGTATCAAGTTGATACTCATGGAAGGTTTTTCTCTTCGATTTGAAGGGTGAAAAGGTATGGGTTGCTATGGCCATACTAGCCTGCAGAGATGTGTTTTGGCTCTAAGGTCCTGCAGAGTGGCTTTTGACCTCCAGATGAGGTGCTAAATTAGTTCAGAAGATATTTTCGCAGCTATAGGTGAAGGAAAGGAACTCTGAGAAGCTTCAAGAAGTAAAGAAGCTAAAAAGCTTCACTAAGGAGCTTCAGAACTTCATTTCAAGTTCTATTTGGTCCAACAGACAGCTAGAGGTCTAGTTTATCAAATCGAACAACCTCTAAAGGTTGTTAAGAATCTATTTGGGCAGATTTCTCATTTAAAATTCGCCAAAAACTTATTGTCATCAGTTTGGGTTCAAAAATAAATCAAACTGAATAGTAATAAAATTCTTCTATAAAATCGATTACAGTTCATCCAAATTGAATTTGAATCATTTAAAATCATCTCAGGAACAAATTGGACTCATCAATTCTTCGTATTGAATCCTAAATCCATGGATCAGACTTAAAGTTGACCATTAAGCCTTGAAATTTGACTTTCTAAATTAGGTCATCTCAGATGAAATTAATGCTTTAATTCACTTCTCTTTCACCTCAGGAATAGATTCAGACTCTCAGAAGGAAGTTTTAACTTGGATTTCTAGGGTTCCAGGCCTGTCACTTGAGATCCTAAGTGAGTTTGTTTGAAAGAACAAACCAAGGTCTATCTCCGTGATTGATCAATTGGATTGGTCTTAGGGCATCCTTCTGATGCTTCTAGACCTTTTAAATGAAGTTTAACCCTAATCAATAGTCATCTCCAACTCTGCTGGAGTTGGAGAAGACAAAGGTCTAGAAGGAGCTCCAGGTCTTAGAACCTCAAACAAATTTCTTTAGAATGATCAGTAACCTTTAAATAAGTGATTTGGAGCTTCACGCACAATTCTATGGGCTAAAGAGTTCATTTGACTTGTTGGAGCTCGTCGAGGCTCCGGTGAGTCCAGAAAAAGGCTAAAAATGTACAAACGACATTGGAACATGCCATAGATGATCTGAAAAGCTTCCTGAGGTCACAAGGAACCTTAGGAACACATTAATTACTTCAATTAATAATTAAATTGAAAGTTATGCAATGAATTCACAGTAATCAGATTTTGAGTTTAATTGAGCTCAGGACCTATTTTCTCACTCAATTGAGTGGAGAAAACAAGTCAAAAGGAAGTGGCGATGAATTAAAAGTGGTTAATTAGTGATATGAACTCCTCCTAAGCTGCCATTGATAGCGAGCTCAGGAGAGTATATGAAATTAGGCATTTAAGTTATAAGTGATTATTATTTAAATTAAAGTGAGGATAGGGGCCCTTAAGTGATGGTTAGGTGGTGGAGGGCCCCAGTGGAGGTGGATTAGGCTCAGCTACTTCCGCCATGGATAGCGGAAGCAGCTGGTGAAGGTGGAAGTAGTTTAGGCAAATAGGTGATCAAATCAGTGAATTAAGATGATAGAAATGTTCATGGGAGATTAAGGAAGGTGATTAATGTTTTAAAAAGACAAAAGATTGTTCCAGACAAGCTCAACGATCTTGCTGGAGTTGAAGAAGATGAATGGAATTCTGACATTACATCTATCTAATCTACCTAACTAACTACTCTAACTAATCTACTTACCTAACCTACTGTTACCGGGACGAAGGGGGAAGAAGATCTTCGTCGATGGTCCTTAACAGAGGAGGAAATCAAAGGGACAGGGAAGAAGTCCGGCAGGTGTAGCGGAGTGAAGCAGAGGAACTCCAGTGTCAGCACTGCGTCAGAAGACTTGGTTGACATCGGCAGAGATCTAGAGCGAGTAAAGGTGGACGGAGGAAGATGGAGGAAGCGAAGGAAGGTCACCGGATTTTGGAAAGAATAGCCTATCGGTTAGCTCAGTGGAAGAAGAGGGAAGGGAGCTAACTTGCTGAAATCAAGGGTGTGGAGGGGTATTTATAGGTTGTGGCGGCTGAGAAGGAGGATGTATCTGGACGGAGAAGGGTCTAGGGGTGAAGTAACCACTGGCGTCTTCTCTGATGCCGGTGAGATTATCTTCAACCCTAAAATGGGATTGTAACTTCATCCAGACCGGTGGATGAAAAGAAGGTGGTGAGCACATGCTCCAAGAGTTTGGAGAGGAAGGAATGACGTTGGATATACGGTGATCGGTGGGTGTTTGCACCTCCTACCGTTAGCCGTCAAGGAGGCTGAAGAAGGAAAGAAGAAGAAGTTTTTAGGGACTTATTTGTAATGAAAATTGAGGACCTAAGTGAAGAATAAGGACTCGATTGAAATAAAACAGAAAGACTAAAATGTAAACTAAGGTTTTCAAGGTTTATTTTAATTTAAATCTTTTTCAACTTTTTATATATGATTATAAATAAGACAATTATTATATTTAGATCTTGAATTTACATTTTTGACCTTTTTAACTTAATCTATTTAATTAAGGTTACTTAAGTTATTACATACTTAGGTATAAATTATACTTAAGTTAGTTAACACATTAATTAGATAAATTACTGATGATATTTCGAGTCCAATTATTAATTAAATTATTAACAATATTAATTGGATAATAATATAACGTTTTAAACTTATTTTAAGGTCCTTTACTATTTTATCCCTTATTTAATAATTAACCCATATATTTAATATTCCTAGCTAATTAACTAGGAAGACTAGTTAATTAGGAGTAATTGGAGACCATGATGAGCTTCATCAACGCTTCATTAGAGATTTCAGTAAAATCTATAAGCCACTCTGTGACCTGTTAGCGAAGGATGTCTACTTCGATTTTGATGATAGATGTGGCGAGGCTTTCCAAGTCTTAAAGAAAGCCCTTATTATCGCGTCGATTCTCCAAGCACCAGATTGGACCCTCCCATTTGAGCTAATGTGCGATGCTTCTGATTTTGCAGTGGGAGCAGGCTTAGGTCAAAGGGTTGATGGCAGACCTCATGTGCTGCATTATGCCAGCAAGACCCTTACGGATCCTCAGCAAAACCACACGGTCACTGAAAAGGAACTTCTTGCTGTAGTATTTGCTTTGTAAAAGTTTCAGTCTTATCTTTGGGATCCAAGGTTGTGGTGTTCACTGATCATTTTGCCTTAAAGCATCTTCTTGCTAAAAAGGACACCAAACCTCGCCTAACTCGTTGGATTCTGCTACTCCAGGAGTTTGACCTGGAAATTAAAGATAAGAAAGGAGTTGAGAATGTGGTAGCAGATCATCTGTCTAGGATCCCTATTGAGGCATCAAACCCTGCTGGTGATATTCAAGAGACTTTTACTGATGAGTCTCTGATGGCCGTGGAGGCCAAAACTCCCTGGTTCACTGACATAGTGAACTATTTGGTCACAGGCATTACCCTCAGTACTTGGGACAAGTAGAAGCGAGATTGGTTTCTTGCTAACGCTAAATTTTATCACTAGGAGGAAACCGAGCTTTCTAGAGTAGGCCTTGACCAGCTTTTCCGCAATTGCATCCCTGATAAAGAACAAAGAAGTATTCTGAGTTTCTGCCATGACCTCCACTGTGGGGGACATTTTAGTGGGAAAAAGACTGCCCATAAGGTTCTTTAGTCTGGCTTTTGGTGGCCCACATTATTCCAAGATGCACATACATATGTGGGTGCATGTCTACGTTGCCAGCAGACGGGAACCATTGGAAAAAGGGATGAGATGCCCTAGCAACCTATCCTCCCTGTTGAGATCTTTGATATTTGGGGCATCGACTTCATGGGTCCCTTTCCTATGTCCTTCGGATATGAGTACATCCTTGTGGCTGTGGACTATGTATCGAAATGGATAGAAGCCATACCCACGTGAACCAATGACCATTCCATGGTCTTGGGCTTTGTTAAGGCTAATATCATTTCTTGGTACGGGTGCTCAAGGACGATCATAAGTGATGGAGGACCTCACTTCAAGAACGTACACTTCACAAGACTACTCCAAAATTTGGGAGTCAACCACATGATAGCCACACCTTACCATCCCCAAACGAGTGGACAAGTTGAAGTGTCTAGTAGGGAGATTAAGAGAATTTTAGAAAAAACTATCAGGCCCAATCGTAAGGATTGGTCTAAAAAACTAAATGATGCTCTTTGGGCCTACAGAACTGCGTATAAGACTCCCTTGGGCATGTCTCCTTTCCATCTTATCTATGGAAAGGTGTGCCATCTTCCCGTTGAAATCCAACATAAAGCCTATTGGGCTATTAAAAACATTAACTTGAATCTGGATAAAGAGAGAAAGGCACGTATGTTAGAGTTAAGTGAGCTTGAGGAGTTTCGTAATGAAGCCTATGAAACTTCTCAAGCTTACAAGCAATGTACAAAGGTTTTCCATGATAAGCACATCATTAGAAAGACTTTTGAGCCTAATCGGTGGGTCTAGCTTTTCAATTCTAGACTTAAATTATTTCCAGGAAAGCTCAAGTTCCACTAGGATGGGCCATACGTTGTTATCAATACTTTCCCTCATGGATCTATAGAAATTCGAAACCCTACTTCTGGTGCGAGCTTTATGGTAAATGGCTAGTGACTTAAACCTTATATTACTCTTTTAGATGGCTAGGTTTTGGATGCACTTTGGCTTGAGGAGCCTTAGCTCCTCCCACTCTCCTCCTCAGGTGATATTCTTCTATGCCTGCATTTTTCCAATGAGGACATTGTCAATCTTAGGCATGGGAGGGTATAACATGAGAATGTTTATAGCATTTATAAATATTTGCATACATTTAGGATAGTTATAAAGAAAAAAAAAATCTTTTATTTTCTTGAGCTGAATTGGTTAGTCTCTAGCAAAACATCTTTGTCATGGAGGTGTCATTAAAGATTTCTCTTCTTTAATTGTTTCTTAAGTTTAGAATCCAGTACATTTACTTCATTTATGCGTAGACTGGGTAATGGATCTTTGAAGAAAACCAATAAGAATTTTTAGTTTGCTGAACCCTTGGATAGTTAATAGGGAATATGGCATACTATCTTCTAGTAAATCCACCTCATATTTGTGAGAAGAAAGTAGAGAGATTACTGGTGTGCTAAGTTTAGTGCAAGGACTCTTATGTTTTGGACAAGTAGATGATGATACCTCAGAGTTAGGCATAGTTTTTGCTCTCTGTTCCTGTGTGCATTGTGTGAATTCCTGAGCGTTACCAAATAAGGCAGATACACAGAGATTGAGTTTTAATAAAGCTATGACTATGGTGGATGGTTACGACCGTCCTTCATAGATTCCTCGATTGAAGGAGGGTAATGGTGTCAAAGGTCAGAAATACGCTTGTCCTATCCATTCCTTCCCGATGCTGAGAGTAGGCACTTCCACCAAATAAGCCACACAATATCCTCTTGACCATCATCATCCCTAATAATGCCTCATAAATAAAAGTTTGCATCGTGTTATGTTGATTTATAAAGAAAGAAAAAGAAAAAGACAAAAAAAGAGAAAAGAAACAATTACATTTAAAAAAAAAAAAGAAGAGAGAAAAAACGAAAAGAGAGAGAGAAAAGAAAAAGAAAAGAGTCCAAGTTTATAATTTTATCCTCGTGGCGTTGAGGCAACAAAAACACCAATCGTGATCCACCAAATATGACCCATACCTACCTTTCAGTATTTTTGATTGCCCGAATACTGGCTGAGGACTCTAACTTAATTGTAGAGTTATTAGGACTTTAGTTGAAGTGTGAATGCCATGTGAGGCCACCAAACAGTGAGTACATTTACCAAATCTGGTGAGATTTGTGATCTCAGAAAGAAAAGAAGAAAAAGAGTGAGCACAAAGGAATATCAAGAGAGCACAGTTATTTATCCTCTCTCTGAGTTGACTTGTTTAATACTATTAGATTACATGTAGCACTAGATGAGTGTGTGCCACCAAATACAAATCCATTCAACTCGATATCTTCTACCTAAGCCAAAAATCCAGGGTCAAATTACATATTATCTTCTGCTTTATCTTCGAGGGAAGTAGTTACCTATCCCGATAGAAATATTTACCAAGGGTGAAGTATGAACTCCCAATGCGAATTGGCTTTTCACTTGGATCTGCTGTCTAGGCTATTATCACTTCACAGTTGTCTGGATCTCTAAATGTTGGAATAAGAAAAGAAGAAATCTTTGTCACTTTCATCACTTTTTACTTTTGCTAGGAACAAGCAAAAACTAGGCATGGGGGCATTTGATGAGATCACAATTGTGGGCTAAGTAAATGCTTAAATGCCTAATTATTAAATTAATATTTGCATATACATAGCATACTTGAATATATAAATAAATTAGTTTATAAATAAAGGCTTGCATGCATATGTATACATTCCATTATAGTAACATGCATTTCATACATTATTTGAGATAAAATGTATAAATAACCCAATTTGTTTTTTTCGCTTCCCGCAGAATGTGTAACTCCTCAACGCATCGCGTGCGCCTCTTCGTGCTCCCACCAGCGGCCAACAACTATCTCTTCAAACCGCCCCATCTGTTGGAGAGGATCTCGACGGAAGAAACAAACTAAGAAGAGTTAAAAACAGGCACAGCCAGCCTCGGGGAGATGTCTTCCCTTCCTTTCCACTGTGAAGGAGAGTCTGCACCGTGGAAGTCGCACGCACTATGGCCCTCTCAGTGTTCATCGAGGCGCCATCGCGAACCCCTCTTCGATTGGCGGTGCGGGATAGCGCACTGCCCCGCAGCCAACAGTGCACACTAGGCTGCACATCCCCTTCGACTTCCTTTCCACAATCTGCCTACGCGTTCAGCAGCACCGCTCAGCGCCCCCTCACTGCGCAACCACGCCTGCCTACGTTCCATGTGTTGCCCACGCATTTCCTCTTCTTCTTTCTCTGCTTCCATCAAATCACCTGCAAACAACCAAAGGAACCCACCACAGCACCTCCACGTGTAGCCAACCATCTTGCCGGCCACGCTCGCGCGTGCCGCGCCCGCACATAGCCGTGCCTGCGGGTAGCCACGCCCTTGTGCGCTCGCAACACCTCCGAGCACAGCAACCACCCGAGTGCAGCTGCAGTCCCTGCCGCTCATCTCCGCCACCACCTGCTCTCTAGCTAGCCACCACCGGTCATCTCCTGCCTCACTATCATCATCTACGAGATCCTCTCCTCCGGTGGAACTCCTCCACCCGAGTAAACCACCGACGATGCCTCCTCCAATGTGTGGTGAAGAGAGAGGAAATTTCCTTTGTTTTTGAGTGTATTAAAATTTACATTTTTTTCCATTGTCAGTTTAATATTTGGATTATTTTATTCAGGTGAAATTGCATGGGTGCACTTACAATTTCGTGAATTGGCTTAACTTATGTTATGTGCATCATTTAACATTGAAATTTAATTCAGATTTGCATGCAATTCAAAATTACGTGATATGCCACTACACATGCATCATATACATACTTTTGGGAGCTTGATTTCTGACGTAAAATTTATATAAATAGTCCATGGCTTCTCATGAAATTGCAAGTTCCATTTAGAGTAGCATATTCATTGAATTGATTTCGCGAAGGCGTCTACGAACATGATGACTCTCTACTTGTGAATTTATTGGATCTATTCCTCCCTGTGGATATGACATCCTTTTTGTGGTTTAAATTGATATCTATTTTAATCTTTGATTGAGAGATTTCCACCATATAAATTATAACAACATATCATTCTATTATCTTCTTAATCAAGAGAAATTCTCTCCATCAGAAAGTATCTGGCTTAGTTTCAGATTCAAAAACTTGCATGTTGTGCAAAATTTCTTGTGTCAAAATTCACACACAAGTCAACACCTAAAAACAACTAAATTTAGAAAAAAAAATCCCCTTGTTTAGCCTTAGTAAAAGTCTGAAGCAGATCATTGGTTTGAGTTCTCACCACCAAGGAGGAAAATGCCTCCTTTGAGGATGCGATGAGTTTGCTTCGAGCACCCCTTTTCACCGCATTGTGTTTTGGGGTTGTGAACTACTAGGTGGTGTCATGGATAGTGCTATCACAAAGTATTGGCACCAGAGACCCCTCGAGGATTGGTAACGAGAATGATGATCCTGAGACATTTGTTGTAAGACTAAGCTAAGAATAAGCTTGGGAGAGAAAAATAATGTTTTAAACCAAAAACATGCCCTTATAAATGTTGGCTTTTCACAAGCACAGACATAAGGTTTTAAATGTTATTGCAAGTTGCGAATCAGATTCAAGAGCCATAAAAATTCTAAATACAAAAATTTTGAATCATCTGAATTAATAAAGGGTTAATCTATGAATTTTTGGAGGATATATTGATCTCGATTCATCTAATTTTTGGATTCGAAAATAAATCCCAATGTTTATCTTTAACAAATCCCTTACCTCTTATGTTTGGATCATCCAATGTCTCGTAATCTCTTTCTCCTCAAAAATTAAAAAAATTAGATTTCTCTAAAATTCGATTTTGTTAAAATTAAACTTTTGCTAAGAGACTAGCAAAAGATAAGCATGGGAGTGTGATAAATGCTAGTTTATCATCATTCTTATGCATTAAAACAAACCTAGCTCTTAGGATTTTAACTCCGCAAATGAGTTTTGAGCTACATTAGGCAAAAATTAGGTTAGGCATGCATCACACATTTTGTTGTCTTTTTAATGTGTTTTTGTGAGTGTTAGGGATATACATATAATCAGATGTCTAGAACCTTAGCACTAAGGAAGGCAACTGGTGAAGAAGAAGCTAAAACTAGCTGGGACTCAGCTAATCCAGCTCACCATAGTTGGATACTAGCTCACTTGGACTAGGGTTAGCTCATTCTAGCTCCATTCAGCTCATCTCAGCTGAATGGCAGCTCAAGGTAGCTCATCTTAGCTCACCCTAGCTCAAGTTAGCTCAGATCCAGCTCAACTTAGTTTAGTCTAGCTCATCTTAGCTCCGATCAGTCCACGGGGAGCTCTAGCTAACTCAGCTAAGTTGCCTGGAGTTCACCTCAGCTCAGGGCCAGCTCTCTCCGACTCTATTTAGGTCATTGCAGCTCAACTCTTCCTAGCTTAGCTACTACTTGTCAACTAGTAGCTAAGTTAGCTCAAGAGTTTCCATCAGAGGTAGATCTAGCTCAACCTAGCTCCAATTAGGATGAAGTTAGCTCACATTAGCTCAACTATCATAGCTTAGCTACTAGCCTGAAAAGTAGCTAGCTAAGCTAGTAGTTGAGTCTTCATAAAGACTCCCTCAGCTCCAGAATCTTTTTCCCAGCTCCTTCTTCCTCAAACCCTAGCTCCACCATCTTCTACTCTACTAGCTAAGCAAGCTTATCTAGCTTAGCTAAGCTCACAACTCACTCCACCTCCATGGTCATCCACCTACATAAAACCCTAACCTAACCTCAAGCTAACCCTACTCCAAGTCCACCACCTAAGCTAGCCACTCCACCTACAAGTTGGCGCCACCAACATTCACATCCCTTTACACTACCACAACCAAAGGCCACCTAATTTTCCCTCCAAAACCACCCATAACCACCACCTTAACCCAGATCAAGTTGGCACCACAAACACCTCCACAACCCTTAAAAGTTGGCACCAACTTTAAGACCAATCACCCCCCTACACCTACCTACATAAGTGCATCAACACCCTACACATCACCCCCTTCTAGAAGACCACCTTGGCGCCAACTCAACCCCTCCTTAACCACCCTCACTTGGCACCAAAACAACCTACCCACACCCCTTCATGTTGGCGCCAACACCACCTTCAATCACCACCACCTAATCAATACCACAACCCATCCTAATCCTTCCTATGTTGGCACCACCTAACCCTCTACATAACCATCCTAATGCGGCACCAACACCACTTAAACCCACCATAACCACCACTCCATACACCCTCTCCTTTGGCGCCAACACCTATCAACCCTAGGATCTATTAACCACCACCTCACAAGCCTATCCTAGCCCTCCATACTCGACGCCAACCACCAACCCCCATTAACCCTCCTATAGTTGGCACCATTTTTGGTGCTTAACCACCACCACAACCACCGCCCACATGCCCCTTAACTTGGCGCCAAAGAATCCTAGCCATAGGATCTCCTAACCACCCTCTACAACCCATCCTAGCCCTCCATCCATTTGAAGGTTTCCCTACTAGGAGGGGTGACGTAAAAATATGCGGAAATAAAAATATAAAGCAATCTCACAAAAATCAATCGCACAATGTACACAAGTAATTTTTAGGTGGAAACCCAAACCGGGTGAAAACCGCCACCTAACCCTCTCGAGTTAGGATTTTCCGATCAACCAAGTTGATCAAAATCCACTAAACGAATCACTTTAAACGAGGGTGATTCAATCTCAATACAACCACGCTACAAGTACGAGGGTAGCGTTCCTCAACCCCTTCTCTCCACGAGAAGGATTTTGTCCCACGAAGGAGACGGGAATTCGCAAAGCGAATACCCAACCAAAATACAAAGATAAAATAAAATAACAGTCCTATAGAGCCAACAAAATTAAACCTAGCTTCTATAGGAAATAGGAAACTCCCCTTTGCAAGGAGTGCGTCGACGATGACGCGGTGCGTGTGCCACGCGATGGCGCTACGTAGCTCTCGTGAACAACAGCGGGAGAGCGGGCGCGCAAACTGTTTGATGCTCTCAAGATGTAGAACTTGAGCTTGGAGAGCAAGAACTTCTTGGACACAAGAGTGTGAAAATGTGTAGCTAAGTGTATCCAAGTGTATTTCTAAGTGTCTCTTAGTGCGTATATGTCTCTCTAGGTGTGTATGTCTTGTCTCTAAGTGTTTTTTGTGTTGCAAAGGCTCCCCTCTATTTATAGAGGCCTGAGGAAGGCTTTGGAAGGCTTAGAAAGGGTTCTATAGCCGTTGGGAACAAAGCCCAAGAGAATCAGGCCGAAATCAGGACAATGATTGCATTTGACAGGGTCATCAGACGTCTAACTATGGCATCAGACGTCTGGAAGGCCACTTTAAGATGTCTAATTTAAAGGTCAGACGTCTGATTCTATGCGGGTTTCTCCCTGACTTGAATCAGATCTAAACAGGGTTTTTGTGCAAGTCCATCAGACGACATATAGGACGTCTGGCACTATGTCTGGACGTCTGGAAACCTACTTTTACAGTGGGAATTGATTTCCAAACGTTGCAACGGCTAGAAAATCTCTGAGAAGAGATTTTGGGTCAGCCGAGGCAAAACGGTCAATTATCAGACGTCTGGGAATACCTATGGACGTCTGATAAGGCTCTAACGGTCATATACTGCCGTGCTTGCTAAGTTAGCCAACGGTCCACTATCTGGACGTCTGGCAAGTCCATCAGACGTCCTCTAAGACGTCTGGACTAAGGTCTGGACGTCTGATTTCATCAGACAGAAAACTAAGTCCAGCCTAACAGTTATCAGACGTCTGAAACAACAGTCAGACGTCTTAAAATTCTTTATCAGACGTCTGATTTGGGAATTAGACGTCTGTAAATGCTGTTTGAGCCCTATATTGGTTTTCTAAGTATTCTACAGAAAACCTAAGTATCCTAGGGTTGTGCAGGTGTTCCTAGGACTACTTTTAGGGTACTTTGAGGCTCTTTAACATAATGTTCTAAGGAATCAAAAAGAGAAAGAAAATAAATACAAGAGATACATGAAAGGATAAAAAAGAATCTATCCTATTCTTCTTGTCTTCCATCTCCAATCTTTCGCTCCACGCGAACCTCCTCTGTTTTCCGTCAAGCTCCTCCAATCCGTCCTGGATGCGAGCTCGAACTCCGTCTAAACACGTCCACATTTGCAATTGACCTGAAATCTAGGACTCAAATTGCAAATGTTAAATAACACGTGTTTTGTTATCATAAAAACAAATGATCGTGGTGCTCTAGCACCAACACCATTAACTACTCTTAACCCCCTTCCACTCCTATAAAAAGACCAACACCCACCACCATTAAATCACCTTTGGCTACATAAGTTCTACCTATACTTCTACCTCCATTGATGGCCAAGAGAAGAAGAAGAAGAAGAAGATTAAGGGGACACTCTGTCCCCTTGATGCCTTCCCCTCTTTTCTTCTCTCTTGTGTCCACGCCAGCCAAAGGGAGAAGCCAGCAAGGGAGAATACCTAGGGTACATGCCTACCCTAGGAGAAGGATCTTGAGGGTGGTGCACGCTCACCCTTGGAGGAGATTTGGAGGTGGATTCATCCACCTTTGGGTGAGCCTAGGCACACCCTCCCTAGGTCTTGCTAGGAGAATGCCACACCTTGGAGGAGCTTTTCAAGGAAAAGGAGGAGTTCTTTTCAACTACGGGAGCAGCCGCAGTTGGAGCAAGGGCTTTGTCTTCTTCACTGACATTCATAGGATTAGTGTTTTCATTAATTGTATTTTAATTTCTAGTAGTAGAGGCATTCCTCTACTAGGGTTTTTGTAAAACACTTTGTCATTAATCAAGTTGCCTTTTTCTTAATTAGCTTTTGTTGCAATTCTTGTCGCTTTATCTTTAGTGCACTCTCACTCTTTCTTTCTAATTACCCTAGGCCTCCACATGCCTAGGGTGAGCTTAGAAAGAAATCATTTCTTATCACTTAGATATTAGATATTAGGTGTTAGTCTTTCCCGCCATCAATTTGCATTGCCTTGTTATTCAAAATAAAATATATATATTCAAAAAGTACAAAAAGAAAGGTGATTTCCATATTCAAGCAAGAGATTGATTTTTGCAAAAATTGCCTCCTTGGATGACCTTAGATAATCCACTATCTAGGTTTACAAATTTTAAAAGCAAATCAAATTTTGTGAGTTACAACGATCTTAAAAACCCAAATTACAAATTGCATAAAAATCCAATCAAGCATCTTCTAAGATTGTGAAGGATTACTGTTAAAAGAACAAACAAAAATAGTCAACAATAGATCACCTAGTCTATGCATGCTATGACAAGAAGTGCCCAGATATCCAAAGCAAATGTAAAAGCTTACCTCAAGAACATCAATAAGAGATGGATCAATGAAAGCTTTTTGGGAGATATCAAAAGAATACTATTACAAAAACAACAAATAATAATATTTATCACAGGATTAAATAAAGATATACTGCTCAATGATGCTCTTCTTAATAAATTAACAATAAATATGGAAATTCATTTCAACACATGAGCTAATGTTGCTTTCTCCTGAAGTTAATACAAGCTACAAGGGAACACCAGATAACAAAAGTCCTATGTAGGATAATGGCAGTTGTGAACTTCAAGATGTAGTAATACAATTCTATAATGATGGAAATTTACCAAACTTTTAATAGTAGACTTTCTTTATGGGATACTAATGATAATAGGGAGCAACTGATCCACACCCAATCTGGTGCTCTATCCATTTTTAAAATGATACACATATAAATTCCATATCCATATAGAAATATGGTCATTCTTTCATACCCATGCATGTTTACATTTGTCATCCATTTCATATTATAAATAAACTCATATTTGATGAAAATTTTGTTTAGCACTATTCCTCTTCCCTTTTCTAAAATGATAGAAATAATCGATGCTATCTTGAAAAGAAACAAAAAGAAAAAAAGAAACATACTCCTAAGAAGGTGTGGGGTCAACATTTTATGAAGCCTAGCAATTTGCTCCTCTTGGTTGATATCCTTGAACTCCTAAAATTCCTCTAAACTTGCAAACTAGAAGAACACCAAAAGAAAGAACTATCACTAAAACACATGGTTGATGAGAATGGCAGTGATGAAATGGCATAATAAGGACATAAATATTTTAGTTATCTAAAATAAGATCCATCTGAGTACTAAACTCTAGAAACTAAAGTTGAACTTCACATTTTCTTTTGTTCTCTTTTTTGAAAGGGTACGTTCTTATTCCTTTTCAAGTTCAGTTCTAATGCATCAACAAAATTGACTTCCTCACATACAATCCACATAGGTGTAGCAACAAAATAAAGGAATAGGAGTGAAGATAGTAGAAACAACCAATCCTTTGAAATTCTTGAAATATGGGATTTTCTTACTTAGAGTTAGAGATATTTCTTTGACTGAATGCAAATCTACACAGAGATCTAATTTAAATTAATAACACCATTATTGTATGATTACTTACTTTGAAGTTGCATAGAATCCATAATGCACTTCTTTATGTGATAAAGCCTTCAATGATGTAACAAATGACTGGATTTGTGTATGGACATTACAAATAAATAAATAAACCATTATTTAGCCTCTCTTCAAAAGACTCGGACATGAGTGGTTGTTCAAAGGGAATCAACCAATAAGCTAAAATAAGCAACCCATATCTTTCCCCGGGGGATTGCCAAGGCAAAGATGGGCTATCATAATTGGACTTGAAGCATACCTTCTCAACAACTGAACTCAACTTGAAGGTTAGGTACAGTCTAGTAATCAGTGATGAAAAGAGGCTTCCATATTCTTTTTAAAGAAAAATTGGTACCAAACAGGTGTTGGCAACAATGCTTGGTAAAGGAGGAGAAAATATTCCACTAAGGTTAGCATTTGTCCCTAAAAGAAGAGATATAAGTTAAAAGTGGAAAGATGTAAAAATATACAAAAGCTAGAAGATGATTAGGTGATTGTTTAAAACAAGGAATTTACAACAAAACAAGCAAAAATACATAACTCATCTCATTCTCAAATAAGGACTTCACAGGTTTTGCATTCTAATATGTTAAAAGTTCCTTTTGATAGCTAATAGGAGCTTAAATTGAAGAATCTCTATTGACTAGAATAAATAGATATTAGAACTTTAGAGCTCAAAGAAATAGTTCACTTATTTCAAAAGGAATCTTGTGTGACTTCATAAATTTTATCTTATCAGGCTAGAGGACATGAGCAATATTATGGTCATACTTATGAGAAAAGTTTTCTTATGATCCAAACAAAGATCCTTCTTCTCTCATGTAAATGCACTTAAAATTCTCGACAAAGACTATCCAAAGAAGAATTTATGCTTCAACATAAAGGTAAACTTAACATAGCAATAAGATCACTGTAGAAAATCAATCTATAATTGGACAAGGTAGATTACAGGTAAACATGATTACTAATTAAAGAAAATAATAAAAGAGTTCTTTTGATTTGTCAACTAATACCAAAGACTTGTAGTTGCCAAAAATACAATACTTTTACCTCTTCATTTCCAAGTTTAACTGCCAAGATTAGTGCATACATATCAATTGGAGACAGCTTTAAATGCTACAACTGAGCAAAATGTGACACATAACTTGCAGGAGGATATTAAGGGTTGTCATTTTCCATCTTGGAAACAATGTAAGGCACTCACTTGATAACCAAGGAATCATCCTAAAAATGTGAGTAGATCCAAACACAACTCTGATGCATACTCGAATAGGTCTTGTTAATATGGTGATATTATCGTTGAAATTAGTACAGTGAGTTAACCTAAATCGAGTCTACACCAATTTCACAAAATTTTTAACCTGGCCTACTTGATTTTATCTTGGTCACTTTTAGGTCGAGGGTCGATCTCAGGGAGGCGGGGATTAACAGATCAAGGAGTTTCTACACCTTTCCTAAAACGTATCTCTTCCTTACGTTTATTATGTTTTTGGTTTTTCTACTTTTAATATTTTTTTTTGTGATAATGTTGTTCTTAAGGCACACCCTCAAAAATGAAGTCGTTGGCCTTGAGCCAAATGGTCCTTGGCTTGAAGCCAACATAGGGTTCCAAATTGATCTTGTTACTCCCAAGATCGAGTACCTGCAAGACAAGAATTATCTTTTCTCTTTTATACTTTTTTTTTGGTCTTTTTAATAGTTAGAAATAAAAGACAAATGAAAGAAAAATAAATTGCAAGGAAAGAAATGAAAAGAAATACTCAGAGTAGTATATATATATATGTATATATATGTAGTAGATATAGAATATATATATATATAGTTATATATTATATAGATAGGGGTGGAGGTGGAAATGGAGATGGAATGTAGCACGGTGTCAAGTTGGTTCACGTCTAGCAAGATGCAACCAACAAGACTATGTGCTACATGGAGTGTAGAGTGGATGTGTGTGTGTCGGTGGAAGTGTTGCTTTGCGCGAGTATCGGGAAATATCAACAACTGGTGCGAATGTTCCCGTGATATGATGCACGGTGAAGGGGTGAGGTCATGGTTATGTGGGTAGCAAATACGAGGTGAATGTGTGTATGGGAGAATGTGGATATGTGGATATATGAGTATTTATGTATATATATGTATCTATAACTATATATATGTGTGTGTATATGTATATATATATATAAATATGTATATATGTATATATATATATATATATATATGTGAGGATGAGAGTGTGTGAATATATATATTTATGTATGTATGCGTGTGAGTGCGTGTGTCTGTGTGTGTGAGTGTGAGAGAGTGAGAGTGAGGGTGAGCGCCTGCTATGTGTGTAAGAGGGGGGAAGTGGTTAAGCTGTCTGGGGTCAGCAGTCGTCGTCTGGGCGTGCAGGCACGCGGGCGCGGAGGTGATGGTGAATGTGCGTGCTCGTGTGGAGAGGGTGAGACGCAACGGACAAGGGCTGCACAGCATTGAGGGACGTGTGGACACGTGGGCGCGGCGACTGGCTGGAGGTGGTAGCATAGAGGAGAGAGAGCGTAGAGCCACTGGCTAAGTGAGAAACAAGTCGGTGGCTATACTGTCGCACAGAGAGGTGTGAACAGTGAACTACAATGCACCCGGCGAGAAGGCGACCGGCTGAGGTGGTGCGGCGTGCGGATGGTGCTGTGGAGCGTACACACGTGGAAAGAGAGCCCAAGTGGACTGCTTGCGCACGCAGTGGCGCTTGAGGGCACGCAGAGGTGCTAAGAGGTGTTGGGCTCGCGAGCTTCAGAGCTTGAAGCCTTGCACTAATGGTGGAGGAGAGGAAACAACAAATAAAAATGAAAAAGACAAAAATATGCAAATAAAAAAACAAACAAGAATCCACCACGCCCACCTGCCCACGACAGAGCTGGGTGGTGGTGGAGCTCACAGTGGGGGTTTGAGACCTCTATGAGCCCTCTCCTGCACGCAGTGTACCCCTTCTCAACTTGTGAGAGGAGGTGCTGTGTATGGAGAGGGAGAAGGAGAGAGAGTGGCCGGCAGGTGTGTGTGGTGTTGTGTGTGTTGTCTGAGGGGTGGCGATGGGTGTGTCTGAGGGTAGAGGCCAGCTACCACAGCAGGGGAGGGTGCATGATCTTTTATAGAAGGAGTGCATGCCTCTCACCATGCTATTGCAGGGTAGGGTACAAGGAGGCGTGCACAGCAGCTGTGGAATAAGAAAATGAAAATGGCAAAATTGCAATGAAACACACAATGAAGATGTTGATTATAGAAGTGGATTGAATGGCCATTTATTCTCACTCTCTTCCCCTCTTTATAAATGCATGCAAGTAAATATTTACAAATGCAAGTATGGCTACATAAGATGCATGGGTAATGCTAGGAAATAACATAAGATGGCATATTTATTGGTGTAACTGTGCAATCATACCCCCATGCCTATCTTTTGCTAGTCCTTAGCAAAACATTTGCATTGTGTTTAGAAATGATCTTAAGCTGAAGATTTTTTTTGAAGCAACATTAATGTATTTATCAATTGGATATTGTGAGAACCAATTGCAGAGAAGACTACCAGTACTCATGTCTTACATGATATAGACCATCTCTCGACTAACCTGAACTCTTGATATTTAAACCTCAAGTACGATTTCCAGGACTCAGAGGGTTTTGCCATACTCAAGAGCTAAGAGATTATGATTTGTGCACAGTGAAGGATAAAGACCAAGTAGATGAACATTAAGGCTTAAGCCTAGGGCTTCACGAATTTTTAAGTACAGGTTGGTCCCAGCTTCAGCTCAAGTCTTCGGATTAACCCTCAAAAAGATGATGGAAAAACTCAACCCCACATTAATTGCTCGAAGAATATATGGTAGAACAGGGTATTTGTAACGTGCCTTGAAAAACTTTAGGGGAGAAGAATTTACAGAGATTTGGAAGATATATTGACTTATTTGCAAAGATTTTTTTTTTTTTGAAACAAGTGTTAGTATATCTCCTACAACTTTATTTGGAAGAGCACACTTATTTGGTGGGTGAGTACTTTTGGTGGAAAGAGTTTCTCCTAAACACAGCACTAAAGACTGGGATAAAAAGTCTACTTGCGCGCATAGGTAAGGACTCCACCTTCCTTAATGAACACTCGGGTTGAATCTTATGTTCACTCGGTCTTTCTCAATATGTGTAGTGTGAACCAAGATTACTTTGACTCTCAAGTAGAGGCAAACCAATGAATCCTATACTGGTGACTCAGGTACAAGAATATGTCCTAATTTAGGAAAGATTTTGATCATCTTATCAATGCTCAAGTGAATTAAACTAAGTCTAAGCGAATCAAGCTTCTGTGGCCTAGAAAGTCTTCAAAAATAGAGGTTGAATATCCATAAACACTTATTCTATTTTTGTTTCAGCTTTCAGATCATTGTAAACACTTTACACACTTTTTTTTTTTAGGCTATGTACATATTTATAGATGGATATGTATAATGAATGCAAAAGCTGCATAATACCCATATAATACCCAGATCCTATGGATGCCTATCCACCCACCATGCCAAATGATGCTATGTTCTCATATGCATGCAGGGTAAAGCAAGGTCCAAGGGTCTTGGTACGAGAATTGAGGTGCGAGGCATACAGTATGGTGGTAGGGTGGGTGGATGGTGGGTGGTGAAGTGAAAAGTGAAGAAGTGTGAAGTGAAGTGAAGTGAAATGGAATTGTGTAGGCGAAAGTGAAGGAGAGTTGATGGGGTTCCTCCCAACGAGCACTGAATTTAACAACCCCAGCTAGACTCAGAGTGAGGCACAAAGTCAGTTACCCTCCAGCAGGGCAATAGTTTCACCAATGGGGGCAGGTTCATGAGTAAGATAAGGTTTTAACCACTACCCATTGACTGTAAATTTATGCCCAGACCTGGGATCTTCAATTTCGATGGCCCCGTTGGAAAATGGTCTCGAGCCCATGTAGGGACCAGTCCATTTGAACTTTAATTTCCCTGGAAAGAATTTGAGCTGGGCATTGTAAAGGCAGACTTGCTGAGATGGCTCAAATTCCTTCCGCCGAATGTGGCTGTTGTGAAAGGCCTTAGTGCGTTGTTTGAAAGTTAAGGCAGAATCATAGGCCTCATGACAGAGCTCTTCCAACTCCTGGAGTTGGAGTTTTTTTTCTCAACCACATAGGTTTGGGTCGAGGTTACATTGGCGAACAACCCAATAAGCGCAGTGCTCCAGCTCAACGGGCAAATGACAAGGCTTCCCGTAAATAATTCTATAAGGAGACATACCAAGGGGAGCCTTGAAGGTGGTCTGATACACCCAAAGTGCGTCAATCAGCTTGTTGGATCAATCCTTACAGTCAGGACGGACCATTTTTTGGAGAATATGCTTGATTTTCCGGTTTGACACCTCAGCTTGGTCGTTCGTCTGAGGATGATACGGAGATGAGATATGATGGTGGACTCCATATTTCCTCAGAAGTGCTTGAAAAGAAGCATGGGTAAAATGACTTCCTCCATCAGAGATAATGGCTTGAGGGATCCCAAAGCGTGCAAAAATGTGGTCTCTGACAAATTGAGTAGATATGACATGGTCAACATGGCACGTGGGAATAGCCTCGATCCATTTTGAAACATAGTCAATAGCAACGAGGATGTACTCAAAGCCATTGGAAGGAGGAAAGGGACCCATGAAATCAATTCCCTATATATCAAAGATTTCAACAGCTAGGATTGGTTGCAAGGGCATCATGTCACGACATGACATGACCCTTACGACTGACACCTAGTGCACCATTTAGCATAATTGTGTGCATCCTTGTGAAGGGAGGGCCAAAGAAACTGCACTGCAACACCTTGGCTACAGTTTTCTTCCTAGAGAAATGGCCTCTGCAGGCCTGATTGTGATAGAAGGATAGCACATTGGGGACCTTGTTGTCAGGAATACAGCGACGGATGATCTGATCAACACCTACTCGAAAAAGTAGTGGATTATCCTATAAATAATACTTTGCTTCTGCAATGAGACGCTCGCGCTGATTTTTAAGCTAGCCACGTGGAAGGGAGTTAGAAGCAAGGTAATTGGCAATGTCGGCATACCAAGGTCTACTTGCCACATTAATTGCTAGTAGGTGCTCATCGGGAAAAACCTCGTTAATTGGCAGGGTAAGTCCAATGTGGTCAGGTTCCAATCTTGAGAGATGATTAGCAACAACATTTTGGGCTCAGGCCTTATCGTGGATCTCAAGGTCAAATTCTTCGAGCAAAAGGATCCAACGAATCAGTCTAGGCTTGGCATCCTTCTTGTGCATGAGATGACGAATGGTCGCGTGATCAGTGAATACAGTAACATGTGAGCCCAGAAGGTAAGAGCGGAATTTCTCCAGCCCAAAGACGACCGTCAGTAGTTCTTTCTTAGTAGTCACATAATTACGCTGGGCCTCATCCAGCGTCTTACTGGCGTAGTACACCATGAAGGAGTGTCTATCACGTCGTTGTCCCAGGATGGTTTCAATTGCAAGGTCGGAAGTGCACACATGAGTTCAAAGTCGAGGGACCAATCAGGTGGTTGGAGAATAGGGGCCTTGGTGGCAGCATCACATAGTTGCGTGAATGCTCATATACAGTCGGGGCCCATATCAAAGGGTATGTCGGTCGATAGGAGATGAGTTAAAGGTCTAGAAATCTTGGAGAAGTCTTTGATGAATCTCCTATAGAAACCAACATGTCCTAAGAAGGAGCAGATTTGCCAGACACAGCTAGGCACCGGTAGATCAGCAATCACATCAAGCTTAGCTCTGTCCACCTTAATACCCCTATCGGAGATGATGTGACCGAGAACAATCCCCTCATGTACCATAAAATGACTTTTCTCTCAAGAAAGCAAGAGGTTCACATCAATACATCTCCGAACAATGTGGGTTAGGTTGGCTAGACAATCATCAAATGAAGGTTTGAAGATCGAAAAGTCATCCATGAAGACCTCAAGAAAGTCACCCACCATATCATGAAATATCGCCAGCATACATATCTGGAAAGTTGCTGGCGCATTACAAAGTTCGAATGGCATCCTTCTAAATGCAAAGGTGGCAATGGGGCAGGTGAAGGTGGTTTTCTCTTGGTCTCGGGGGTCAATAGCCACCTGGTTATATCCAGAGAATCCATCTAGGAAATAGAAAATTTATTTCCTGCTAACCACTCAAGGATTTGGTCAATAAAAGGTAGCGGAAAATGGCCTTTCTTTGTTGCAGCATTTAGTTTCCTATAATCTACACACTCTCCAAGATGTAGGAGTACGTGTAGGGATGGCTTCGCCCCTGTCAGTGACACGGATGGTGAGTCTCACCTTTTTGGGCACGACATGAATCGGGCTCACATAGGGGTTGTCGCTGATCAGGTAGATTATACTCACATCTAGCCACTTAATGATTTCCTTTTTAATGACTTCCCACATGTTAGGGTTGAGATGTCGCTATATCTTGTGGGGAGGTCGAGCCTCCTCCTCTGTATATATACGGTGAGTGCAGTAGGAGGGTCTAATGCTAGTTAAGTCAGATAAGGACCATCCAATGGCTGCCTTGTGTTCCATGAGGACCTTCATTAGCTTGCACTCCAGCTCCCTGGTCAATTTTGAACTAATAATTACGGGGAGTGTTTCATTTGGTCCTAGAAAAGCATATTTAAGCGTGTCAGGTAGTGCTTTCAACTCGGGAGTGGATGGTGAAAGATCTGGCATTTCTTGGGACGAGAGTGTCCCAAAAAGATTAAAAGAAAGACGGGCAGGAGAAAGAAGTTGGTCCTTAAATTGGCCAAGAAGAGGGGCATCTTGGATTGATGGATCCAAGAAAGGAGAGCCCTAGTGATCAACATTTGGGCTCAAGGTCCCAGTGTGGAGTCGCATTTAAGCCTGATTTGGCGGGAAAGAAAGGGCAATCCAGTCTTCAAGAGGCTGGATTGGCGGTGAGTAGCCCGGATATGACTCAGATTCTGAGGTGTGGGAAACGGAAAAATGCTTGTCAGATGCCTGGTCAGGAGAAGGTACAGGTAAGGGGAGGGATGGGGAAACGTCACAATATACGTCTGTCAGGCGATGGTCAGTGTTCAGGAGCAATCCACAGTAGTCAAAATAGGTCCTTATTAGTCCGATACACGCGCTGACGGCCATGCCCTCGTCAGACGTGTCATCCTTGATGCAATCGCAATCAAAATTCTTGGCAGCCTTGAAAATGTTTAGCTTGAGCTTCTCAGAGCTAATAGCGATCTTAATGCAACCTGACTCACAGTCGATATGGGCGTGAACTGTGGCCAAGAAAGGTCGACCAAGGATGATCGAACAATCAGAAAGTGAGCTAGGAACTTCCATATCCAAAATAAGAAAGTCAATAGGAAAACAGAGACTGTTGACCCTAACCACCACGTCTTCCACCACACCCTTTGGGATTTTAATAAAACGATCTGCCAACTGCAATGTGACAAGGGTGGGTTTCAGATTTCCTAAGGCAAATTTCTCGAGCAAGATGGTTGGTATAAGATTGATGGAAGATCCTAGATCAAGCAGAGCACGGTTAAAATTGCAGCCTTGGATGCTACATGAAATAAGCGGTGTGCCACCAGATTCTTTCTGCTTTGGTGGTAGATTTGACAGTATAGCACAACTCGCATGAGGCGAGAGGACCACCAGATTCTTTGTTTTCTTTGACTGTCGCCTGGGTGTAGTGTAGTCTTTGAAGAATTGGGCAACAGTTGGTATATGGTCGACAACCTCCAATAAGGACTTTGATCTCAACATCCCTGAATAAATTATGCAAGTTATCAAAGGCCTGCATATTCTTTTTCTTGCCTTTTGGCTCCCTCAGTAGAGCCTCAAGGAATGGGACCAATTCTGGAACTAGTTTGGGTGTATCGTCCTCATGAGAATGCGATGCGCATCCTAAATGAGAGGGCGATGAAGAAGATGGGCCAGGATCAGGTTGAGGTGGATTAACGATTTGCTTACCACTCCTCGTAGTAATCGCATTGGACATCGTGGGTCTAGTGGGATCATAAGGTGAAGGAGGGTTCACAATAGGGACATAAGGGTGATGTGCTGCAGCGGAATCAGCTTGAAATCCTGGTGGAGTGCTCGAAGCTTGCAAAATCTAATGAACCTACCCCTGAGAAGGTCGTACCTGTGGTTGCGGACCACAGGGTACAAAATTTCGCGGGTTGGGGAACGGTTGGGCTAGAAGAGTGCCTTGAGATCGAGTCGTCATGCGTTGTCGATTAATCTCAGCATTCTACTACACCAATTGGTGCTGAAGAGAGGTCATGTTTTCTTCATGGCACTTAGACATTTCCATCATCATTTGTATCAATTTATCAAGACGACTTGATGCGTGTTCTATTTAAGGTATGCAAGGACCCGATGGAGGATTTGCCATAGGATTATACTAGGCCCTTGGGATGATGGGTGCGGATGGTCGCATTGGTCCACCCGTAGGATTTTGGTGTTGCGGATTACTGGACCAAGCAAAGTTAGGATGATTTCGCCACCTTGGGTTATAATAGCAGAGAACGGGTTTTCCCCAGGGCACAAGCGTCTTCTAAGCCAAAAGACGAGTCCGCATGTGTATATGCATCTGAGCACATGAAGGCTTGGTCCTCCGTGTCAAAATACTGGCTTGCAGAAGCCAGGTCCACATTGCTTACCGAATCACTCTACGCGATACTCGGTAAGGGTGGTCACATGGAATGCTTGGGAATCTGCCTGGCATTGGAAGGATTAAGGTTGTGACAAAATGATGGTGTGGAGGTGTTTGCCATAGAGCATGCGGGGTTGGCCAGAAGCTCATCTAGCCTTTTGTGCAAGAAGGAGACTTCATCCAATTTTTGTGCAATTAAGTTAAGATCTGTGGATGAATAAGAGGGTCCCATGTCAACTTCGTGAACATTGCGGGGCATGCTGGTATGATTAAAGGTGACAATGGAGGCATTGTTCATTGAGTTTTCACTCATGTTCTCATATAATTCAAATGCTCCATTCTCGTCTTTATTCATAAAGTTCCCTCCACAGGAAACGTCGGCGATCTGTCGCAAATCTCGTTTAGCCCATAATAGAAGATTTGGGCTATATGCCACTTTGGAAGACCATGGTGTGGGCACTTCCTTAGGAGGTCATTATACCTCTCCCAAGCCTCATGAAATTGCTCGCCATTTTGTTGCACGAATGAAGTTATGGCCTGGCAAAGTGCATTGGTTCGCTTGGTTGGGAAGAATTTCTTGAGAAATGCTGTGCACATCTCTTCCCAAGAGTAGATGAGTCTCCCAAGGGTGCGCAACCATTGCGATGCTTTGTCCCACAATGAAAACAGGAACATTTTCATGAGGACTATTGATAACCTGATGTTTCTTAGTTTAACAGTTTTGGCTAATCGGGTTAAGTCTTCCAAATGAAGAAAGGGATCTTCACTTGCAAGACCATGGAAGTGGAAGTTAATTGGGCCAATGACATTAGGTTTTAAATCAAAATCGTCCCAACCCATGGGGACCCGAATTTGCCCAATGGTCTCTATAGCAGTGGGATTTTGATAGGAATTAAGAGACCTGGGTTCCTCCCTTTCAGGGGGAGGGCGATTCATTTCCGTCAATGTTTCCCTTATGGCCTCGATTTGTTCATTATATAGTGCCATTTGGGCTTGGAGGCGGGTTATGGGGTCTACGGCTCCACCACCACCTGGTGGGATTTGAGGGGGGCAATTTCCTCCCTCGGGATTTGGGGGTGGGCATGCAGCCATGTTCGTGGAGGAGGATGACAATTCACCAGTTTCTACCCTTCTAGAATTATCAGACAATTCAAACAATTCAGGGTTTTGTGACCTCCTCCCAAACATGCACTACTGCAGGAAGAATTGGAAAGATGAGAAGGGAAAATGGATTAGAGAAACAATGTCGTAGGGATATACTTGATGACAAATCAAAGCAATCAATTTCCTAACCTCTACAATGAGCCCTTGGACCCAAAGATCTAAGTTACCTACTAGCACAACCTACAAAACCGAATGAGAGTACTGCGAAACCACTGGTCCAGATTGAAAAGTCGTTTGCCCCAGTCTTAGACACTCGATAGCACGTGGGAACCCACACCAGCACGTAGGTGCTACACGTAAGTAGTTAGACCTCCAATCCTTAGGAGGGGCCAAGTTGCTATTGGTTTTAATTTAGAGGCTTAGGATTAAGTGCTCAAGGAATGTGAAGGGCGTTGTATACGGATAATGCCCAAGTGCGTCGATTTTAAGAGTGTGTAAATCAAGCATGCAACGGGGAAATCTCCCCGAATTGAAGTTTTAGATGATGAATAGCTTTTAGAATTTCAACCTCAAGTAGTATGGATTTTATGATTCCACTGAATTACCAATTCAACCAATCTCCGGGTTTTCGGAAAATACAAGTTCTTAATGCCTAACAAACCCTTCTTCAATGTGATTTAGTTAATGCATGCTAAAAATGCAATGGGCTTCCCTAGATGGAAATTTCTAAGTGAGGATGTACGAGTCTATTTTAATTCAATGTGAAATGGAGCCAAAACACTTCAATTCAAGTGCTCCCAATTACCAAAATGATAATCCACACAAGGCTCAACCACTAAATGATCTAAAGAAAATGAAAATGTTGGGGTTGAAATATTCGGGATCGAATCTAAGGCAAATGTAAAGTCGTGGTGGGATTTGAATCAACTCAATTCCAAGCCTCCCCACAAAATATGTGATCCCGAAATGCTAATAAATGAGGCAAGGAATGATGGAAATCAATCAATTTTTATCTTGCCTCAAAGAAAACTTCACACAACCAAAAAGGCAAGAATCAAGATTCTTAGATTTTCACTATGCAAAGGTTGTGGGAAATCAAGGGGCGGTGGGGGTGATAGCAAACAATCAACAAGCAGTTTTAGTTCACTTGCCCCAAGAAATTCCCAAGAAGTGTTTTTTTAGGTTTTTTTGTTTTGGAATTTTTATATTTTTTTCCCCTTTTTTTTCAAGGTGACAAGATGACCTAAGTTACTAAGAGGAAGACACCTGCCTCCTCAGCAACGTGGGCGAAACTCCAATTGCGGCGTCGGTGACTTCACGCTCTCGCACCTGCCTTGGATTTGCCCACATCTCCGACCTCCTCTGCATGTCTCCTCCTTGCAACAGGTGTACCTGCACACAAATAAACAAAATACCTATGAAGAGAAGAGAAAATCAAAGGGAGAGAGTAGAAACTTTACTCCAAATAGCGCATCCCCGGCAACCGTGCCAGAAAAGCGTGATGTGTACTTGAATAGGTCTTATTAATATGGTGATATTATCGTTGAAATTAATATAGTGAGTTAACCTAAATCGAGTCTACACCAGTTTCACAAAATTTTTAACCTGGCCTACTTGATTTTATCTTGGTCACTTTTAGGTCCAGGGTCGATCTCAGGGAGGTAGGGATTAGGAGATCAAGGAGTTTCTACACCTTTCCTAAAATGTATCTCTTCCTTGAATTTATTATGTTTTTGGTTTTTCTACTTTTAAGATTTTTTTTTGTGATAATGTTGTTCTTGAGACACACCCTCAAAAATGAAGTCCTTGGCCTTGAGCCAAATGGACCTTGGTTTGAAGCCAACTTAGGGCTCCAAAATTGATTTTGTTACTCACAAGATCGAGTACCTGCAAGACAAGAATTATCTTTTCTCTTTTATACTTTTTTTTTTGGTCTTTTTAATAGCAAGAAATAAAAGACAAATGAAAGTAGAATAAATTGCAAGGAAAGAAATAAAAAGAAATACTTAGCTTAGTATATATATATATGTATATATATGTAGTAGATATAGAATATATATATAGTTATATATTATATAGATAGGTGTGGAGGTGGAAATGGAAGTGGAATGTAGCACGGTGTCAAGTTGGTCCACACCTAGCAAGACGCAATCAACAAGACTAACTGCCACGTGGAGTGTGGAGCGGATGTATGTGACTGTGGGTGGAAGCGCTTGCTTTGCACGAGTATTAGGAAATATCAACAACTGGTGCGAATGTTCCTGTGATACGATGCGCAGTGAAGGGGTGAGTGCACGGGTATGTGGGTAGTAGATATGAGGTGAATGTGTGTATAGGAGAATGTGGATATGTGGATATATGAGTATATATGTATATATATGTATCTATAACTATACATATATATTTGTGTGTATATGTGTATATATATATATATATATATATATATGTGAGGATGAGAGTGTGTGAATATATATATTTATGTATGTATGCGTGTGAGTGCGTGAGTGTCTGTGTGTGTGAGTGTGAGAGAGTGAGAGTGAGGGTGAGCGCTTGCTATGTGTGTGAGAGGGGGGAAGTAGTTAAGCCGTCTGGGGTCAGTGGCCGTCGTCTGAGCGTGTAGGCGCGTGGGGGTAGAGGTGTTGGTGAATGTGTGCGTGCGTGCGGAGAGGGTGAGAAGCAGCGAACAAGGGCTGCACAGCATTGAGGGACGTGCGGGCATGCAAGCGCACGGTCGCGTGGGTGCGGCGACCAGCTAGAGGCGATAGCGCAGAGGAGAGAGAGTGCAGAGCCGCCAACTAAGTGAGAACGATTCGGTGGCTACAGTATCGGGTAGAGAGGTGTGAACAGTGAGCTACAGTGCACGCGGCAAGAAGGCGATCGACTGAGGCAGTGCGGCGCACGGACGGTGCTATGGAGCGCATACGCACGTGGAAAGGGAGCCCGAGCGATCTGCTTGCGCACACGATGGCGCTTGGGGTTGCGCGGAGGTGCTAGGAGGTGCTGGGCTCACGAGCTTCAGAGCTTGAAGCCCTGCACTAATGGCGGAGGAGAGGAAACAACAAACAAAAACAAAAAAGAAGAAAATATGCAAATAAAAAAATAAACAGGAATCCACCACGCCCACCTGCTCACGACGAAGATGGGCGGTGGTGGAGCTCACAGTGGGGGTCTGAGACCACTGTGAACTCTCTCCTGCACATAGTGTACCCCTTCTCAACTTGTGAGAAGTGGTGCTGTGTTTGGAGAGGGAGAGGGAGAGAGAGTGGCCGACGGGTGTGTGTGGTGTTGTGTGTGTTGTCTGAGGGGTGGCGATGGGTGTGTCTGAGGGTGGAGGATGGCTACCACAGCAAGGGAGGGTGCATGATCTTTTATAGAAGGAGTGCACACCTCTCAGCATGCTGCAATAGGGTAGGGTGCATGGAGACATGTACAGCAGCCGTGGAATAAGAAAATGAAAATGGCAAAATTGCAATGCAACGCACAATGAAGATGTTAATTATAAAAGTGGATTGAATGACCATTTATTCACTCTCTTCCCCTCTTTATAAATGTATGCAAGTAAATATTTACAAATGCAAGTATGGTTAAAAAAGATGCCTGGGTAATGCTAGGAAATAACATAAGATGGCATATTTATTCGTGTAACTTACTGTGCAATCAAACCCCTATTGCTACCCTTCAAAAAGGGAAAAAGGCCTCCCTGCTGCTTACAATTAAAAAAGTTGAGAGAAGAGGGCAATGATTAAAATTACGTTCTTCATTTTCCTTCCACTAACCCATCAGGACGATGGCAGAAGTTCAAAGGGGCATCTCGACACCAGTTTGCTTGAGATTCTCCTAAGAATATATAGTGCTTGAGACTAACTGATAGAAGAACCAAACCTAAGCCAAACTTCTTGAAACATAGATAAAGTTATTGTCTTTATAAGAAAATGATATGGTTGGTTTCAAGAAACGACTCTGCAAAATGTCAGCACTCCTCGATGGCCAATAGTAGGAATAGCTCAGAAATACTCTCAAATGTCAATTAACAATTTTGGTTGGTGAAGTCCAAATGTAGCTGGTTCTATTTTGAAATGGTATGTAGAATGGTGTTCAAACCCCATGCAACCATATCAATTTATCTGGTTGGAGGAATCATCTCACTAGCAATCTAATTTACCTAGTCGTATATTGATATGTTATGCAGAATTTTAAGACTTACATTCCAAATATATCATCCATATCTTGCAAAAAATGTTTGGTTCCAACCACAAAGGCAATGGTCAAAAGCACGTAACTATAGTCATCCTACTTTAAGAAATTTTTTGGTGCACTGTAGGACAGTAAATAATAATCTTGAGATGGTGGTGAATCTGAACAGATATATATGGAAACTTTGATTCCTGCCTTGCTTTTAAAAGACATTGTCCTCCAAGTTGTGGTCGTTAAACCAATGCAAATACTTAGCATGTAAACCTGTATGCATCGAAATTGAGTCCAATTGCATTTAAAGCAATGAATCAAGATTTGATTTCCTGCATCTTGTCATAATATGTATTGCCAATTAAACTTTCTTCCGATTGTTCCTCATATGTCTATGATGTTTTTCATCCTCAATGATCTCATTTTCCCCACCAAATTCTATTTACTTAGTTGCGAATCCAATAAGCAGGTTTCCATGATGGGTAATCCATCATCTTCTATGCAATTATCCGTTTCAAAAAAACAAAATCACACTTCTATGCAATTATGTGTAGTAGCTTTGTTATTTCAAGGTGAAAGTGAAACATAAACCCAATGCTTAGCATATAAGATGGCACTTTAATTGCAACAGAATGGTGGTGTTTCTTTGAGGAGGTGAGATGGTGTGTAATGTAGAATGCACCCTACTCTTTTTAGATTTTTTAAATACCTAAATACCTGTATGCAGTTTTCGTTTCTACTTTAATTTAGTATCCAAATCAAGTTAATCAATAGCATGTAGATATAATTACCGATCCTAAGTAGCCTATCCATTTTACGTGGAAAGGGTTGGATATTTTAATTTTAACAACAGTTTGGTGGAGAAATGCACTACCTTTTCTGTAAGGTGATTCCCTTCTTTGTGTAGGCAGTAGGATAATAGATATGGATGCTAATTTCATGGCTAAATCTGGCATCAAGGGCAGCTGATCTCTACTTTGTTCTCATCCATGTTAGTCCTAATTCATGAGTACACAAAAGCATTTGCAATCTCACTGCCTCCCTAGCAATCTATATGGGTTCAAATCCTACCAAATGCATCCATAGTTTCTCCATTCCTAGTTAATTTTGCATCATAGCCATGCCTCAATCTCCTCCATTGAAACTACACAGTGTCTCCCCCCCCACACACCCCTCACATAATGGAACACCAATACAAGGTATGCGGCATAATTTGAATCAGGATGCTTTGGTTTATGAGAATTGCAATAGTCCTTTAACGGGAGCATACATCTTATAGATGCCATTTCAAACTGGAAAACCAAAACTCACATCCTTGCTTGCATAAGAGCCTTAAAAACCATCCAACTTATATAAAATATATTACATGGTTAAAAGTAACAAACTTGCACGATAAAGGAAAGGGGCAAAACAAAATTAATCTCCCATCAAATCCCCACCTCTCTAAATTGAACTTCAAAGAGGGAAACTTCTTCAGCTCCTTAAATCAACAGCTTTCTTGGCCTCGTCCATCTACTCGATCACTTCCATGGCTACTACCTCATTGTCATTGAAATATGTCATGTATGGTTGTCTATCGAAAGCATTTCAAATAGAAGAAACCAAAAGCTTAAACCCTTCCTTGTATTAGGGACTTGAATTTTCTTTTTTGGAGAGAGATATGGGATTTGATTTTTTTTTTTCGAAAGAGGAAAGGATGACTACACATGGTTCACCGAAAATTTTATTAGAGGATGTGGCAAAATTACAACATAAGTTGCAAAAGGTCCCACTCCAACAAAGAAGAGCCTGCATACAACTGGTTGTCACTACAGCATACTTGAGTTGTTAGGATATCCAATGTTACCCAAAAAGGCAGGATATCCTAGTTCGGTTAGTAGGATATTCCAAGGAAGGATGACTCGCAAATTACTAATTCCATAATGGTAACCCATTCTAACTTTCACTAGGAATAAGGAATGTCACATCCTCCACTCGATTCTTTCTCTTCCCACAACTTATTCCCAAATGTAACTCTAATACCCAACAACACATAAGGCTGCTCTTGGAAAAGTTTTTCAGTTTAAGACTGGTTAAAATTTAGAAAATGTTAAGATTTGGAAGTGGTGGATTAAGTGGTGGTTTAATGAAGCATAGATGTAATAGATGTGTTGATATATTGTAAGTAGTTTTTATTTGTACTGGGAGTAGATTAGTGGAGGTAGATTTGATGGATAAGTTTTTATTTTTTTAAAAAAAGTAGAATGAGTTGAAATGTTGTAAGTATTATTTATTTTTATTTGTATTAGAAGTGGGTTAGTGGAGTTAATGTAATGGGTGAGTTAGTATATTGTAAGTAGTAGTGGGAATAGATGCGATCACTAGCCATTGATACTCTACATTGTTCATGGACTGTAGCATTTTCCCAACCGAATAGGTTAAATCATCCATCTAATACTCTACCAAACATGACCTAAAGGATTATCTCACTATGCAGAAGACATATTTCAAAATATATTATTCCCTCAACAAAATTGGGGTCCAAAGTATCAAACTCACACAAAGGACAAGGAGGAACAACACACAAAAAAACTAGTTGCATTAGGAGAATGTAGTCACCTCTACAACCTTTAACCCCTCAAACCAGGGTTGAAAAACTTTGTCAAGTTAGACAATTAATCAGCTGTGTAATCCTACTCGATGCCTTGGACAATCTAGGGAACCATACTCAGGCTTTACACAGTTGGGTTGAGCATTGGACCTTATAATCAATTGGCTTAGTTGGTCGAGTAAAAGGGCATCTCTTATGAGATCCTCACCTCGATAAGCTCTTCATCCCTTGAACCTAATTATCCATGTTTAAAGCCTTGAAACTTATATTATTTGCTTCCATTGGAAACATGGTTAAAGTTTATTTGCATTACTTTGAACTTCAAAATGGTTGTTTCTATGTATCTTATTAGAATTTCCATTTTATCTGTGGCTTAGTAGTAAATTTGTGCAAGGCCTACTTCTTTTAATATATTTTATAAATGCATCTATATATTCAAATATTTAATATTAAAAAATACTTGACTTACGAATAATCCCCAATAACTTCCTCATATACAATATACTCCTTACTCAGTGACCTCATTGACTAAATATGAAGTACCAAGTTTTGTAACCTTATCAAAGCACCGACTCTCCTACCCTCCCCCACATACTTGCTCCTAGTTTTGGTGATGGGATATTTTAAAGGAGGATGTCCTATCGATTAAATACTCATTCCACTTATAATAACTTCAACTTTGAATAGAGTAAGGAATGAGCTACCTTTCTTTGCTCACTCTCCTCTCACTACTTCTACACAATATCCGATCAAATAAGAGATAAGGCTATCCTACTTGTACAATAGGTATTCCAAAATAAGCGGCATCCTTCTCTCTTTATTCTTTATTCATTATTGGTTTTAACTTAGTTCTCAATAAGCATGGAATAAGTTTATCCAACTTGTACAAAAGTTATTCTAGAATAAGTGGCATCTCCCTCTCTCTCTCTCTACTATAAGTTCCAACTCAATTCTCAACCAAACAAGAAATAAGGTTATCCTACTTGCACAAAAGTTATTCCAGAATAATAATGATGAAGATAAAATAACTTAAGAACTCTATCAAGAGTGCAAAAAAGAAGAGTCCTCACCTCCCCATCAAACCCTCCCAAGAGGTCTCTCTACTACATCCTCAAGGCTGCTCCTTTCTTATCCATCTTCTCCTCCACCTGTTTCCTAAATGCCTTCATGGCAAGGACGTTCTCCTTGAAGTACTGTGCGTATAGGTTTCCTTGGGGGATAAGGCAGAGTAATTTTCAAACACCTGCTCCGTGTCACCCTTCCTCTACATTATCAAGTAGACAATTCCTTGGCAGAGGTATGGTCGGAAGTCCCATGGCTCCTCCCTCACCAATTTCTCATACAACCCGATTGCCTTCTCGTACTTCCCTTCTATCACCCTCACTTGAGCCACCAGAAGCTTCAAATCCCACGCCACCTCCTTCTTATTTTTCTCCCTATCCTTTCTACACTTCTCCACAATGCCCAAGATCTGCTCCAAGACGATGGCGAGCTCTGAAGCCTTGGAGGAGGGGTCATTGTCGAGGGCGGTGGCTATAACGAGGCTGTGGTAGGCGTCAATGGGGAAGGGGTCATGGAGGAGGAGGTCGTGGAAGGCGATGCAAGAGGAGGGAAAGTCTCTGGAGTGGGTGAGGAGGTGGGTGCGGAGGAGGGGGAGGTCGAGGTCGTAAGGAGGAGGAGCGATCGACGGTGAAGATGATGTCGGAGAAGCGACCGGAGCAGGTGTGGAGGTTAAGGAGGGAGCAGAGGGAGGGGGCATCATCAAGGTGGAGGTTGAGGTGGTCCTCAAGGAGTTGAGTCTTCTCCTCATCAAAGAGGGAAGAGGTGGTGGTGATGGGAGAGGGGAGGTGGAGGTGAGGGAGGGGCGATGTAGGAGGAGGAGGAGGGTGACGGAGGAGAGGGTTAGGGTTACGGGTTTCAGGAGAGGGGAGAGGAGGTGGTGATGGTTGGAAGAAGAAGAAGTGGGAGAAGAAGAGGAAGAGGAGGAGAGGGAGAATTGTGGATGAAGGGATGACGGAGGAGGACAAGGAAGAGTAAGGTTGGAGAACCTTACAACATCTATAGCCACTGGAGGGAAAGGACACCGGCAGAGAGATACCAATTGTAGGAAGGAAGACCGCGATTGAGGTAGTGGGCCAGTGGCCAGAGGAAGTAGAGGATTTAGGGTGGAAAAAAATTTGTTTGAGTGGGGAAAGAAATCCATAAACCCTTTCCATTACCATTTTGAAAAGTATTATTATTATTATTATTTTTGAAACTGAGTATTGTTTATAATTTTAGGGATGGCGTAAAGTAAAATTACTAACAAATTATTTTATTTATGATCTTTTTTAATTATTAAAAAATCTATTTCCAATGTCTAATTTCTTGTAGTAGTTACTATACGTAACCTTTTTTTCAAGTAAGTGTTAGATATGTTTGCTACTATTGTTATTTATTGTTTGACAAAAGAATTAGAAGCATATAATCATTGTCCCCTATAATATGATTTAAAAAATTATAATAGTAATATATTATATACATATAGTGGCATATATATTTACCATTAATGCTACTTATCTTTTGATAGAAGACTTATAGTGTTATATATAAAAAATTACCTCTAAATCAAAGGTAATTGCAGAAAAAGTATTACTTACCACTATACAATTTGCCACTAAATATCATTTTTCTAATCGTGAGAATTTTCAACTCCACCTGTGCATACCTCAACCTTAAATGAAATCAGAATTTTTTATTCCATTTAAAGGGATAAGTTTTAATTTAGCTTTTCGCTCTTTATGCTACTAAAAAAATGTTTAGAAGCATTTAATATGAACTAGTGACCTCCTTTCAATTCCACTAAAAGATCCCAACCAATGCTTCAGAAAAGGTCTTTAGTAGTTTAATTTTTTTTCTAAATGATCATTTACAAATTACTAATATTAATTTATAATATACATATTACGACAACTTCATTTTCCATTAATACTAATTATCATTCGAAAAAAAATATTATCATGGCATAAGTAACAATTATCACTAAATCAAAGGCTAGTTATAGTAATAATTATATTTGCCACTAATGCTAATTGTCATTTGACAAAAGTATTACAGTGGCATAAGTAGCAATTGCCACTAATACTAATTGTCATTTGATAAACTATTATAGTGGCATATATAAAAAATTTGCTGCTAAATCAAAAGAATTAGTGGCAAATGCATTATATGCCACTATCTAATATGTCGCTAAAGACTATTTTTTTTGTAGTGGATGAGAGATGAGTAGGCAGAGATAATAGAGAGAGAGAGAGTCCAAAGTCTAAGTTATTATATAAATGTGTGAGAATAGACACTCACAACTTATGCCTAACAAATATCCTAAGTATAAATACTAAGTCTAAACTACTATCTACACAATACTAGGGAAGCAGGAAATCTACACCTCCATCAGGAAAAACTGCACCATGAAATCGAGTTTGAATCACAGTGGATCCACCAGGAAGACTCTTCCAGAAAGATGGCACTACTCCTCCTCATCAAGTGTTGCAAAAACACCAGATGATTAGTACAAGGATTATGTACAAGAACAAATCAAAGAATAAAAATGAATAAAAGAATTTATATACAAAAAAAAGAATGTTAATAAAAGAATCATTATTTACAAAGAAATCAAAAATATGTACAAATTAAGAATAAAAGAAAATTTTTGGCAAATAGAGAGTTGCCTCCTTGGCACCGGCGTAAAAAATTGATCATTCACAATCCGTCAATCATAATAAGAATACTGTTGTTGGGTTTTTATCCCCAACAACGACATCAAAAATATGATCGATGAAAAACCTGTCTGCATAATAAATGGTTATTTAATTATGTCGTTGTTGTAGTATAATTGTAATGCAAATAGATGTCCTGTCATCTTATTTATTTATATAATTTTTATTGATTTATTCCATGTCATTTACTAGGAGGCAGTTATTAATATACATCTCTCTATGTTCCAAAAATGCTCTTTTATTCCAAAAAAATGTCAATTATATTTACAAATGAATCAATGAATGAAAAAATAAATGAATCAAGTTAATTATGTACAAAATGAATCAATTAATGCCAATTACAATGCCTTAAACATATTCATAATTAAACAGGCATAAAAAACTACTTAAACTACTCTAGGTTAGTTATATATACTATAATAGATAATACCTAAGTATAGGTACAAAAATAGCTACTAGTATGTACTATAGTAAGTATACTAACATATACTAATACCTTTAGTATCATATACTATATAAACAGTGACGGTTATAACTATCAATAAAGAAACCTTACAAAAATATATATACATAATAAGGTAAACATATGTATACTACTTATATAGACTAACATAATAAACAACACATACTCGTATACATTAGATATATACATTTTACTTATTATACATATACTGTATATATTATATACTTATACTATATATACATATATATAAACTTTATATTATGTACTTCTACATATATACATATATACAGTATACATTCAACTCAATACCTACACACAGCCAACACCCTTTAACACTTACAACTTTTAGGCACTCTTAGTCTCAACACACTCCAACACTTAAGCATCTTTTTTTTGGCTCGTTCCCTCACTCACATTGAGCTTTCACTTACAAAAATTATTGTTTTTAATGGGCAGACCGGTTTGGTTCGAGGGATACATAGTACCCATATGGGTGGGACCAAACAGCTACTATGAACCGGTCCTAGTTTTGATTATGTATATTTTCATCCAATTTCAGATCCAATAGGCCCACGGCTCCCAGCCACCCACATGCACACATGCACCCGCAGGTACGTGTGCACACACACATGCACATGTCTACAGGTGTGCACATAAATCGAGGACCAGATGTATGCTCATGTATGTGTGTCCAATGCTAACAACCGAGAGGGTCATCAGCGCCAAACGTAATAGGCAGTAGCGGAGGATCTATCACTATCGATGTGGTGCTATTAATGCACCAAATTAGACTCCCAGTTACGTGTGCCGAAGTCATGTTTTGGCCTCGAAGTAAGAGTCCAATTTAAGTTCGAATTCTAATTAAAATATAGGGTTGGAAAATCCTTATATAAGGCTACTTAATTGTATAATTAATTTAGGATTATAACTTATTTAATTATATTTAAGAATTGCTTAAAGTTAATGATTTATACAAGTTAATTTACAACTTAAATCCTTAATTAAGGTACAAATTAATAACTTAATGATGCAATTGACTTTATAAATAGTTAATTTATATAATAAGGTATTTATTACACATTTTATTTTATTTTAGAACATTTAATTTAATTTATATACATTTATTTACACATTTTTATAGATATACATATAATTTAGCTATAAATATTATTATACAGTACAAATATATTATAAATAGGATGAAAATAATCAAAATTAATATATATGTATAAGTGTATAATATAAATTACTTCAATAATAAGTTAATTTACTAATTTATTTTATTTTAACTTAATAATTTACTTAATTAACTTAATGCGTAATTACCTATAATAAATAGATAAATAAATCAATGTACAGGTATAAATAGGTATATAATAAATACTTTAATATATATGTATAGTTAAAGATACAATTATACACATATACATAGTGATATGTATTTACCTAAGTATATGCACATATAATATAAATAAATAAATAAATAGATAATTATATAATTGCAGTATATATAGTTTAACACATCATAAATACTTATTGGAATATATATAATAAATATAGAAGTTATTTATGCACATTCAAGTTATATAAGTTACTATTTACATTTTAGCTTAGTATTAAGTTATATTTACAAGTATAAATACTATATACATGATATTTTTAGGAAATTTTTGGCTTTTTCATATTTTTATGGTGTTTTCATGTATAATAGAGATAGGAGAAGAGAGAGAAATGGTGAGATGAGAGAAGAAGAATTCTTTTTGTGTTTTTGAGTTGAGTTTTTTTGTTAAGTTTCAAAGTAGACTAAACCGTCGGTTGGTATATTTTACCAACTCGGGGGTTCAAAATACTTCAAAACTTCTCGTACACTTAAACAAATACCCGATCTTTCTCAAGATAGTTTTTTTTTATTTACAATTTTTTATATATTTCCAATATCATCCAAATTAGGCCTTGAATGAGTTTTCAACAAAGAACCTAACGCATTAAAATGGATTCTAGGGGCTGAAAAAGGTGTTTAACCATTCAAGAATGTCCAGCACATCACCAGAAAGGTATATGAACATTTAAACAAGATTTTCACCAAGAATTATCACTAAACACATTGTTTGGACAATTAGATGTATTGAATAAGCTGACATTAAAATTCAAAACCAATACTAAGCACTCAAAATCAAATTAAGTCCTAATTCTGAAAAATGAATGTTTGTTACTGGCTTTCTACTCTTATACAACAAGTCAGCACCTAAAACAGCTCCAAATCAATTCAAATCCCCTTTGACAATGGCTACAGCTCCTTAGAACAGTAGCTTAAGTGCTACTGCTGTTGCTGATGAAAACTCAGCAGTAGATAGCTGTTGTTAGTAGTTGAATCAGGCTTTGAAGCTTGATCAAATTATTCTAGAAAATCTCCGTAGATTTGAAAAGTCAGATCTAACATCCCATTAACTACAAATACCAATTGATCCATGAATCCTATAAAAATTTGAGGTTAAATCCACTGCAAAGCCATTCAAACTCTCATTCATATTCTTCATTCAAATCAATATCAGATTGACAAAAACCAATTCTTTGAAAGTTCAATCTCAGTCACTACAAACATTCATGAAAAATGTCTGTAACCCATTTAAACTCAGATTGAGGCTCAAAACAGAAACACATCCAAAGATCCTAGTCAATCCTCCCTACACCACTATAGATAGTGAAGAGAGGAGAATCACTTTAGAACCTTCATTCAATCCATCTAAAACCTCTGATAAGCATCAAATATGAAATGTAATGTTATTTAAGATTGAAAACCATGTTGCCCTATTTTGGGCTTTCATTTTAGATTGATTAGTGATTAGAACATCTGATCTTCTTAAGCACCACTGATTGGTGTTCAAGGTGATCTAGTGATCATCTTAGAATCACTTGGGTCCTTGTTCAACCTCAAAATCAGTATCACTAATTATCGTTGGTCAAACTACCTAATACAAGGCTCAAATTGGGCATTTGCCCATTTGAGAATAAAACTTCAATCAAATCACATCAAACTCATCACAATACACCCAATTAAGCAAATCAAACCTTGAATCGCTTGATTAAATCAGTTTAAACGCAAATTAACTCCAAATCGCAAGATTGAGCGTGAAAACTAAATTTGAAAGAATCAAGCTAATCGATGCAATCAAATCAAGATCGGGGATCCTTGTGAACATATGAAGTGAATGAGAGGAACCTAATGTGGGTTTGAGAACTATCTAGATCGCGAAGTTCAAGAACTTCAGATTTAGATATGCTCGAATGGATGGGGTGGATTGTGAATCAAAATGCGAGGAAAATAATGAAAATGGAATCATGAGGTGTAAAAGAAGATCAGTGAATTGATACGAATGTGATAAATCACCTCTCCGATTTGAATTGATTAGAGAGGGTGAATTTGGGTCTAATCTAATTTACTCCTAATTTAAACTAACAATCAGTGAACTTAGCTAACTAATCTACTCCTAGCTAATCTAGAAAGAAATAAATCTACCTAGAAAGCGGTAAACTACATCTAGAAAGTGATTCAATCTACTCTATAGGCGAAGGTGATGTCCAGGAGCCAAGGGTTGTTGGCCGATGGAGATGAAATGGGAGGAGCCCTCAGCGGAAGAAGGAGGTGTCCACAAGCCACCAACCATTGACTAATTGTTAATTGCTCTGAAAAGGGTTTTAAAGTCGTTGCATTGTAGTATAGGTCGAATTAGTGCGAAAAACAGATAAAATTTATAAGTCGAATATCAGAAATGAAAGTCTGAGGTCGTTTGCTGGGAGCAAATATGGAATTCACGTGCTAATCTCAATGAATAATGTAAATGAGCACAAGATATTACTCAAAAACTAATATATAATGTATGGCATCAGTATATGAATGGACAAAAAGGAAATCTAGACAAAATAATGGTGATTTAGATCACCAATTATTAGTCTAACATATGGAACAATTACTCAAACATTGTCAAAGGAAGGAACATACGATCAGACGTCTTCTACAGTGCTCCTCCTTTCTGTTTCTTCTTCTTTGGTTTCTCTTTTCCTTTTCTTTCTTCTCAAGTCCTCCTTCCTTCCTTCTGCTTTAACAGTACACACAAGCCTTCTTTTATCTTCATGCACAAGGGCTATGCACCCTTCAAATTCGGCTAAGTGTCGCAGAGAGCAAAACCCCCCTACCCCTTTCTTTTTCGTTTCTCCTCTCTTTGACCCAATGCATAATAGGATCCATCTTCAGGTATACGAGTTCGGAACAGGCCCACGTGGCGTGTGCGCGGGCAAGGTGTGAAGTGCAGAGAGGCACATGAGGGGGACTTCACCCCCCTGTATGTGTCTTGAGGTAAGAGGCCTTAGGCACAATTGCCTAATATCCCACTTCAGAGAGTTCTATACTTCTGAGGTGGGACTATGTCCCACTTCTTCTCCTTCGCGTGATCTGCGTGAGTAGCAATGAGTTTCTTCAGCAAATTGGAGCAGTTGCTGATGCGTGCTGCTTTAATTGAGTGCTTGGGAGGCCTCAAGACCTGGAGCCATGTCGAGCGAAAGTTGCAACAAGGAATTTGAAGGTTGGAGGAGCCCAACCATGGTCGGAGAAGACGAGGGCGGCGACGACAAATCAGCGGGACCTGAAATAAGAAAACATAGGCTAAATGCCCCAGTCAGAGCACTCAGCAGGGTCGCCAAAGGTTGGTGAATGCAGTGGTGGTGGTTAGGGGGTGTGTGAAGGTCGGAGGGTGGCTGTCGGTGATGGAAAGGGTGAGCGGAGGGAGCTATTTTCGGGGAGGTGAGTGCTTGATCAAAAGTCCCAATAAACTTGGGGCTTCTGATCTGTGGTTCATGGCGAAACTAGTGGAGGCAGTGGTGTTGTGTTTGGTATAGTGTAGTGCCAGTGTGAGCTCACCAGAGCTCATGCCGGACATGGGGAAGATGATAGTGCCAGTGTGAGCTCTCCAGAGCTCATGCCGGACATGGGGAAGATGATGGGGGAGAGATGTGGTCAGCGGTCGAGAGTTGAGTGCGAGTGAGGGAAAGGAAAGTAGAGAGAGAAAAGTAGATAGAGGGTCTTAGAAAAGAGAGAGAAGGTCGGAATGGTCCGGTCGTGGCTGATCGAAGCTGGAGAAGGTGAAGAAGATGGTGAGGCGGAGACGACAAAGGAGATGAAGGAACGACCTCCCTTTGGCCAGGGAAGATCGCGAGGATGAGGGCAAGAAGATAAGGCCTTCAATTTATCCGTTGGAGGTCCAAGAGAGAGAGAGAGGCAGAGGGTCACCGGAGTTGCTGTTGTTGTTGGCCGAAGAAGACGAGGGAGTGGGTTTTAAGGCCTCAAACCTAGCTAAAGAGATCGGCTTGACCTCAGGGATCCATTTATAGACCACGGGGAGGGGTTTCAATCTTGGAAATAAGCTTGCAAACTCCATGATTCTCATGCACGTTTGACATGCGTACCTTCAAAAGATTTGTATGAGGATTTGGGAAAGACGTAGAGCCCAAGGAATGGCTCAAATGGAAGGTGACTTCCCAAGGAATCATTGGTTCAAATTTGGGAGAGATTAATTGAGAATCAAGCGAGAAATCCTCGCTCGAAACTCGACGGTGAAGGTTCAACCTTCCAAAAATGGCATGACAACCTGTGTACAAAGAAGATGACAAAATATAGGGACCTATTTGTAAGCATTTTGAAAGTTAAGGGCATGTGTGTGAGATAAAAGAGTTAGAGAGGACCAATTTGCAAACTTGGTCAAGATGATCTCAAATTGGGTTTAAATTTTGGTATAAACCTAATTTGGACCTAAGGAATCCAATGGTGAAGTTGGAGTTTGGTTTTGATCTAGTTTGACTTGGTAATTTATACAAAAACCCAAATGATGGCAAATGTCTGTCTAAGACTCTGATTTGGGTCAAGATGGGTTTTGATGGTCAAATTGAAGGTACCAAACCCTAGAGAATATTTTTCTACGAATTTCAGAGGGTTTATGTGAGTTTTATCCTGACCAGAATCTCAATAGATTAAGCGAGTCTTTTTTTAGGGTTTCAAAAGTTATTTAATTCTCAAAACACATAGAAACCCTTTTCTGTCTGTGCTAACCCACTTGTTAAACTCTTAAAATCATTTGTCGGTTATTTAACCCCTGAGAAAATCTGTGATTGTACTACATTCATGAGATATGCTGTTAAAACTATAGTTTTACCCCTATTTTATTGTTATTCTCTCAAAATAGATTTGCAATGATTATGGTCCTCTGGCGGTTATGTAGGAGCATTTAGTGATGGAATATGACTAGATAAAGCTAGATATGGCTGATGATGACGTTATCATCATACCCCCATGCCTAACTTGTGCTAGTCCTTTAGCAAAATCTCATGGAATTAACTCAAATTCTAGACCATGTGTTCAAATCTCTGATATGTGCTTTTTTGTAGGAGAGGTTAGAATGCCAATAGTAGGCCTAGAGGTACTCAAGTACCAACCAAGATCCGGACCTGACCAGCTTTAGCCTCAGTCCATTGCAAAGGTTTCTAAGGCCACAGGAACTAACCTAAGGTTCGTTGAACTCTATGGTTAAAGCACCCGTGCTTAAAACATTTTTAGTCTCGATTTAGTTTGCAGTGCATTTTTGTAAAAGAGAGACAGAAGATTTTTTTTGTATTTTTGGCGAGTTTTCTCTCTTTTCTTTATTTCTAGCTTCAAATTGGCTTTACAACACGATCTATATTAGATTCCTCGCTCCCACCATCAATCCTTGTAGGGTCCCTGGCTTTCGATGCTTCGAGATAGCACCGCCCATGGCAACCCCCAGAACCCTGGCTTTCGACACTTCGAGATAGTGCCGCCCATGGCGTTCTGTAGCTAAAGGCCCTGGTAATCGACACTTCGGGATAATCCCACCCATGGCACCTGAACCAGCACAAGGTGCTTACATGCCCCTTGTAGGATATTTAGATATCCTAGGAGATAAGCACCGAGGAGACGGTATGTTATTGCGCATCTTCAAGGGGAATTTCCCGCCTCTCCACGTAGGAAACTCATCTAAATCAACTTGTGTTGATTAGCCACTCCTAATCTAGGTGGCATTTTCAGAACAGAATTAACGCATTTGCATGATTTTGATAATTAAGCGCACTGAACCAGACTGTGTGTGGATTAGGGTGCTTAGGTTATTGAGTCCCGCAAACTAGAGGTTAGTTAACGAGGTCGAATAATCCCTATTCTTTAGACCTAATACTTAAGCTTCACATTTTCCATAACCTCTTGAGGATTATCCAGATCTTAACGAATACTTAAATTTTTAAGCCTAAAACAAGCCCAAGAGGCCTAAGATCAGTGTTCATACTAATCTCTATGTCTCTGTAGAACTTTTTGACTTTTATTTCTTTAATTTGGTCTAGGCTTAAGTATATTCCCTAATCTTTTACTAATGTTTAACTTTTTTTGTTTCAAATTGTGCTCCTTTTTGACATTTCAAAATCACATTCCTTTTTCCTCCTCAAGAATGATATGCTGCAATTAATTCATTCAAAATTTCCTCCCTTCTCTAATGTTTTGTTCTTTTTCAATTTTTTTATTTGTTTGATTTTTTGGAATATGCATTTTTTTGTGAGGACCCTTTAGAAACTTGAAATTTTATATGTTTGCACTTTAACACCCCTCCATGCCTAAGTTTTGCAATGTCATTGTAAACGGAGGGTATGAAATAGTTTCAGGTTCAAAAATTAGAACGGGATTATCGGGTGGGCGAATGGGTCTGGAATGACTGTTGCAGACGATTTCAAGCTCTAATACGAGTACTAAGGGTGGAGTCAACAATTCTAAAACTGAACTGAAAGTACAATAAACGTGAAGTACAAAAAGGATAATTAGAAGAATCTTGATTTTTTTGGATTGACGGGTTGTCTCCCTTTAAGTGCTAAATTCAATACCTTCAGCCGAGTAGAAATGGTCATGGAGGAGTGGTCAAATCGGATGAATTTTGTAGAACAAGCACCTTGATCAATAGACTGGTTGGTCCAACCAGGTGCTTGTTCAGGTCAGCAGGTTGATGATGCAGCCCAAACCCAATCAATCTAGCAAGTTGATAGATGTGATTCAAAAGATGTGGTGTCCACTAGATGCTGTGGAGCTCAAAAGGATGTGGAAGTGTATAACTAGGGTTTGGCTGAGTCGAATTATCCTAGTTAGAGTAGGGATGCTCAAATGAAAAAGAATCAGTGGAGGATGTGAGATCCCTACGAGGGTGATCAGAGAAGGATGGGGCATGATTTGTAGTCTGATTGAAGTTCGAAACCCGATTGAAATGTGGAGGGGAATCATGTACAACCGGCTCATCGAGAGGAGAATCAGAGTAGAAATTGAGTCAGGTTGCAGGTCGAGGTTGAAAATGGGTTTGGGAAGGTTCTATATGTGCTAGAGAAGAGGTGTTTTCTTTTGAATCATTGACCTCAGCCTCAGAATCAAAAGACGGGTTGTGTTTGCTGAGGTCGTAAATTGGTTTGGAGTCATTAGGAAACAACAATTCTCTGAAATCAGGGTAAGATTCAAAATTGTTGGAGAACTTGCAAGAATCATGTTCTAATCCTGATTCCAGATCTGAGGTTCCACCACAGAGTAAATCAAGATGTGGACAATCAGCAACTTGACTTGGATCTAACCTAGTTTCAGATTCTAAGCTCAAAAAGGTGTCCTTATTAGGTTTGGACTCGGGTTCTTGGCTTGTAGTGAAGACCCAATCAAAACCCAACTCTTCCAACTCTCGGTTCTTGTATCGTAGATTGGAAAGACTTCCAAAAAATTAATCTGTGTTTCTGAGGAGGTTGGAGAGGTGCATTCATCAAATAAAGGTCCAGAATCATAATCCAGATTCAAAATCTGATTTCCATCACACGGGGCCTTGTAATCCTCCCAATAAGGCTCAGATCCATATTCTAGGTTAAGGGTGTGGGTTGGATCACTGGAATCTAGATTGGGCTCTACAGTGATGTGAGAATTGCTCTTAAGAGTCACCTTATCAGAATAAGGGACAGAATTTACACCCTCGAGAGGTTTTGATTCAATCTTGGTATCACAGGTGTCTGCAACATTAGGGCATGGTAGGGTTGGCTTGTAATCTTGATCACCTGTAATTGGATCCTCCCCACCCATTTCAAGATCAGGTATGTTAATTGCTATGAAATTTGAATTGGAATTCCTCTGGGTTGGGGGTCCATAACAAGCTTGATTATCAAACCTGGGATTTGGGAGATTGTGCTGGTTAATCTAAGATGTCGTAAGGGTGTACTGATGCCTATGATTGATAACACGTTTCAACATCTGCATTATCTTGTCTCTTCTCTCAAGGTCAACTCGATGTACTTTCCATAGTGATGGCTCAAATCTACACAAGATATACTCACCATTATACCATCTCTCAATTTCCTGGTATTTTGGCATGAGAACATCACAAGTTGCCCCATTTTCTAGTTGTGACAAAATCAGTTGTGCTTGTTCTGAAATGAATGTTGTTGTGTTTGACACATTAACCTGTATATCTTCAAAGGGGTCTGCTAACATGTTAGGTTGCATTCTTGAATCAAATGGTGGAATCAAAATGTAGAATCAAAACACAAGTTCAGATTGAAGTTGATCAAATTTGAAAGAAATCCCTAAGATTATCTGTGTATGTGCTCTAAATAGAAGGGATGAGGGACTGGATGTGAATTTTGACCCAATTAAGGCACCCAAAGATTTTTGGAAGACTAAGGAAATTTCGAGGTGGATGATACCTCTGAATCATAACTTCGCACACTTGAGAAGTACCTGGGCAGCCAAGAAGGGAGATCCCTTCAAAGACCCCTACATGGTAGAGCGTTCCCATGGGTCACAGGGTTTCCCCCACCCGACCTTCCTTGTCATTAAGGGTCTAGGTAGACTGGAATGTACGAACTTAAGACCTTAAGTCTACCAATTTTATGTCCTAATTTATGCCTTAAGTTTCACTTGATTAGAAGTTAATTCAACTTGTGACCTAATTTGGAGGTTGGTTGGCCTACAATGTAGACCAACTTCACCTGACTTACCCTAAAGATGGCAGAATGAGATCTAGGTCAGGACCTAGAAATCACCCTGATTTCTCTCCCAGGTTATTAGTTCCAAGATTTTAAGAGTTCAAGTGAAATTAGAGCCTGATTTTAGGGTTTTTGTTGATTAGATCTTTTCAATCAAGGGCTTGGGTAGCACACAAATGTGGGTGGGTTTGTTTCCTTTTATGCAGGCAAGTGTGAACTAGCACTTCAAAACCCTAAAATTGAAGCCCTAATTGGCTCTATTCTGCATCCAATTTGATCTTAACTTGTTCACCTTGGGCTTCAAGCAAGAAATGTGTTAGCCCAAAGTGATTTAGAATTTAAGCATATTCCCTAATAGGTATAGGAAATCAAGAATGGGATCTCTAAATAGAATCACTTCAACTTCAATGAGATTTGAAAAAAAAAGGAAACTTGCCTTTTCAAATGATGATTACTATGAAAAATAAAGTAGGTGATTCCTAATTGATTGTTTCCTTTTTTGTCTTCCCAAGATTAGGAGGTTGATTAGGGAAGAATAGAGAAGTTACCTACCCTGGAGTGATTGATTTGCGCAAGAGATCTCCTCATGAAGTACCTCGTAAAATCACAAAAAAGCAAACAGGGCAAGTCAGTGCTCAAATATAATCAAATAATGTAGAGAATAGTGGTGAATTGCGCATTGCTCCCCGGTAGCAGTGCCAAAATGTTAATCGCTTTAAAATAGGTTTTAAAGTCATTGCGTTGTAGTATAGGTCGAATCAGTGCAAAAAACAGATAAAATTTATAACTCAAATATCAAAAATGAAAGTTCGAGGTTGTTCGCTGGGAGCAAATATAGAATTCATGTGCTAATCTCAAGGAATAATGTAAATGAGCACAAAATATACTCAAAAACTAATATATAATGTATGGCATGAGTATATGAATGGACAAAAAGGAAATCTAGACAAAATAATGGTGATTTAGATCACAATTATTAGTCTAACATATGGAACAATTACTCAAACATTGTCAAAGGAAGGAACATATGATCAGACTTCTTCTACAGTGCTCCTCCTTTCTGTTTCTTCTTCTTGGTTTCTCTTTTCCTTTCCTTTCTTCTCAAGTGCTTCTCCTTCCTTCCTTCTGCTTTCACAGTACACACAAGCCTTCTTTTATCTTCACAGAGAGCAAAACCCCCCTACCCCTCTCTTCTTTTCTCGTCTCTCTAAACCAATGCGTAATAGGATCCATCTTTGGGTATATGGGTTTGGACTAGGCTCGTGTGGCATGTGCGCGGGTGACGTGTGAAGCGTAGAGAGTCACGTGAGGGGGACCTCACCCCTCGTGTGTGTCTTGAGGAAAGAGGCCTTAGGCACAATTGCCTAATATCCCACTCCAAAGAGTTCTGTACTTCTGAGGTGGGACTATTTCCCACTTCTTCTCCTTTGCGTGATATGCATGAGCTACAACGAGTTTCTTCCCCAAATTGGAGTAGCTGCTGATGTGTGCTGCTTTAATTGAGTGCTTGGGAGGCCTCAAGATTTGGAGTCATGTTGAGCATTAGTTGCAGCAGGGAGTTTGAAGGTTGGAGGAACCCTGCCATGGTCGGAGAAGATGAGGGTGGCGAAAGCAAATCGGTGGGACCTAAAATAAGAAATCATGGGCTAAATGCCCCAGTCAGAGCGCTCAGCAGGGTCTTCGGAGGTTGGTGAATGCAGTGGTGGTGGTTAGAGGGTGTGTGAAGGTTGTAGGATGGTTGAGGGCGAGCAAAGGGAGCTGTGTTCGGGGAGGTGAGTGCTTGATCAAAAGTCCAAATAAAGTTGAGGCTTCTAATTAGTGGTTCATGGCAAAACTAATGGAGGTAGTGGTGTTGTGTTTGGTATAGTGTAGTGCTAGTGTGAGCTTGCTGGAGCTTATGCTGGACATAGGGAAGATGATTCGGGAGAGATGCGGTCAGCGGTTGAGAGTTGAGTGCCAGTGAGGTAAAAGAAAGCAGAGAGAGAAAAGTATATAGAGGGTCTTAGAAAAGAGACAGAAGGCCGGAATGGTCCAATCGTGGTTGACCGAGGTCGGAGAAGGTGAAAAAGACGGTGAGGCGGAGACGAGGAACAAGACGAAGGAATAACCTCCCTTTGGCCAGGGAAGATCGCGAGGATGAGGTGTTACGAACGTGGCATCAGACGATTCTTTTAAGACATCTGGAAAGTGGCCCAGACGTCTGTCCAGACGTCTGGAACCCTTTCTAGACGTTTGGTAATAAATTTTTTCGGCGTACGGGGTTGCGTCTGCGCGCGTGCGCTTGCAGACTGCACCCGCTGCTTTCGTTCCTCTTTTCCTCTCTCTCTTCCTGTAGGCGCGCCGCCCTCTTCTCTCTCTCCCCGTGCGGCCTTATAAGACACCCTCGCCCTCTCCCTCACCCTCATCTCCTCCACCTTCCTCTTCTCCTTCTCCCTACCAGTGCGAGAGCGCGAGCGAGCGAGCGGCGGCAGCAGCGGCTGCGGCGAGCGTGCCGGAAGGAGGGTTGCGAGTGGAAGGAAGAAGCTCGACCACGAGGGTTTGAGCTTGTCGGGGCAGCTAGAGCCGACCGACAGGGGAGCGGCGGGCGTGGAGTGTCACGGAGGGGCTGTTGCAGCTCGGGCAGCAAGCAGACAGGGCGTGGCGCGGCCGTGCGTCGCAGGCAGAGGGCGAATCGGGCTCTGGTTCTGGAAAATTTTCCAGAATCAGACGTCTGGAGTACTGTCTAGACATTTGATAGGTAAGATATTTCTATCTTCTCCCTTTTTCGCGTGTATGGCCATGCAGCCGTCCGCTGCGACTTCGTCTGCGTTTCGTTGTGCTGAGAGCAGGTGTGTATGTGCGTAGGTTCTGCTCGGGAGGGCCCGAGGGCTCACCATCCCACGTAAATTAGACGTCTGGCCGCAGTGCCAGACGACGGAGAGAATCTCCAGACGTCCAGGGAGAGAATGGGATGTCTGGAAACCAAGCCAGACGTCCCAGAAGGCTTCTGGACGTCTGAAGGACTACGCAGAACTAAGGTACGACCTGACCCACCTTTTAAGACGTCTGGAAGAGGTTCTAGATGTCTGATTTTGGACAGTTTCGTCGTTTTTGACCCGTTTAGGGCCCGTTCGGAGTTCGTTTTCCGCATTTCGAGTTGCATTCTTTCCAGAATAAATTCCTCTACCCGTTTACAGTAATTGTATACCGTTCTGAGAAACTCCTTGTGATTGATCCTTGTGTTAGGATCCCATTCCGTTGCAGTCTTGGGGGTTGCGGAGGCGCGCGGGATTGCCGACCACGCCTCCAGTACTCTTGTTTTCGCTAGTAGAGTGGCTTTTTAATTTACTTAACAAAATTTGTTACAATTGTGGAACAATTAATAGAGTCTAGGGCATTGCATTAACCCTAGGACTGAGAAACTAGATTGAATGATAGATCGTAGGGTATTGCATGAATCCTAGGACTAGAAAAGTAGTGGAACATATAAATATTGCAGTCTTGGAAAAGTGGAAAGGAAATAATAACTGCATGTATATTGATTTAACAGCTGCCTGTTATGAATGATGAAATATGATGGAGAACATGGGTTGTATGAACGTAAAACTGGAACGGTGAAACCTAAAATGGCCAAACCAAAAAGAACATGAACCCTACGGGGAATTAGGAGTAGAACTCCTGGAAAGAGAACAGAATGGAACTGAGAAAGTGAAACGTGGAAGTGTGTTGTCTCTTGGGTACGTGGTACCAAAGAGATGCGCACATTACCTCTTAGTGAGAGGGGAGCTTGCCGCCCTCAGGTTGAGACCGGGGTGGGTTTGGCCACTGTACACTGACTTGTTGGCCCTCGCGTACGCAGTACCGAGGAGAGCTACTAGTGTAGGGAGAGCACTAGCTGCCCCACGGGCCCTGGGGTTCTGCTAGCCCTTCTACACCGACTTGTTAGGCCCACTGGGCAAACCAGGGTAGTCAGGCGAGGGTGCGCGGACTGTGGAGGGGTGGGACCCCTGTTATTGAGAGGGCTCTGCCCTATACTGGTTCCGTGTTGTGCTTTGGTCGCACCCGTTAACAGAAATGACTGACCGCGTGCCAGTGCGGGTTAGCTACCCGTGCACTTATCGCGCGTGCCGTAGTCACCGTTACGTCTGTCAGTGACCTTGGGGTGGTTGACTGAGGGTAGGACCACCACGGGGGACTCTCCCGGCCAAGGGAGCACCACGTGTTACTTCTACTTTTCGGAAAAGACTGCAATCAAGATCGTTCCCACGAGGAACATTCGAGACCATGAGAAGGATCTGAGAAATAAATCAATAGTGAATTAATAGAAAGACGTAAATAACGAAAGTAAAAATATAACAGCTACTGTGCACTCTTCTGTTTCTTTAGCTTTTAGTTGCCACTCTACTCAGCATTTTGCTGACGTGTTACACTTGTTACTTTTCAGGACCAGGTGTTGAGCAGCCAGGGTCAGCGGCTGTAGAGGACGCTGGGCCTAGTAGGGTCCAGTAGAGTTACCTATAGTACTTTTTGTACTTTTCTTCCACTGTAGTGAGTATTTTTCTTTGTTACTCCCTGTAGTTTCTTTGTCGATTCTTTATGTTATGTACATGTTTATTTCCCTTCTGTTGTGGTGGTGTATACTGTAGTATTTCCTTTTCTTACTGCTGTATTTTGTTACTGCTAGTTATATTTATGCTGAATGTAGTTTATTTTACTGCTCTTTTGGTTACTTCCTCGTTGGACGACTAGGTCTTGGGATTAGTCGAGTCGGTCCGATTCTCGTGTCTCGTAGGGATTTGGGAATCGGGTCGTTACATGAGGGGAAGAAGATAAGGCCCTCAATTTGTCCGTTGGAGGTCTGAGAGAGAGAGAGGTAGAGGGTCGCCGGAGGTGCGGTTGTTGTTGGCCGGAGAAGACGAGGGAGTGGTTTTAAGGCCTCAAACCTAGCTAAAGAGGTCGACTTGACCTCAAGGATCCATTTATAGACCACGAGGAGGGGTTTCAAGCTTGGAAACAAGCTTGCAATCTCCATGATTCTCGCACATGTTTGACATGCGTACCTTCAAAAGGTTTGTATGAGGATTTGGGAAAGACGTAGAGCCCAAGGATGGCTCAAATGGAAGGTGACTTCCCAAGGAATCTTCGGTTCAAATTTGGGAGAGATTGATTGAGAATCGAGTAAGAAATCCTTGTTCGAAACCTGACATTGAGGATTCAACCTTCCAAAAATGGCGCGAGGACTTGCATGCAAAGAAGATGACAAAAGATAGGGACCCTGTTTGCATGGATTTTGAAAGTTAAGGGCATGTGTGTAAGATAAAAGAGTTAGACAAGTCTAAATTTTAAACTTGGTCAAGATGATCTTAGACTGGGTCCAAATTTTGGTATAAACCTAATTTGGACCTAAGGAATCCAATAATGAAGTAGATTTTGGTTTTGACCTAGTTTGACCAAGTAATTTATAAAAAAACCCAAATTAGGGTAAATGCCTATCTAAGACTATTTTGGGTCAAGATAGGCTTTGATGGTGAAATTGAAGGTACCAAACCTAGAGAATATTTTTCTATAAATTTTAGAGGGTATGTGAATTTTATCTTGACCAGAACCTCAGTAAATTAAAGGGGTCTATTTTTAGGGTTTCAGAAGTCATTTAATTCTCAAAGCACGCGAAAACCCTTTTCTGTCTGTACTAACCCACTTGTTAAACTCTTAAGATCATTTGACCCTTATTTAACCCCTGAGAAAACCTGTGATTGTTTTGCATTCATGAGATATGCTGTTAAAACTGTAGTTTTACCCTTGTTTTACTGTTATTCTCTCAGAATGGATTTGCAATGAATTATGGTCCTCTGGCGGTTATGTAGGAGCATTTAGTGGTGGAATATGACTAAATAAAGCTAGATATGGCTGATGATGACGTTATCATCACTAATGATGATTGAAGGAGATAGAAAATCCTAGTTTGTCACTGTAGGTGAGGAAGGTGGAAGGAGAACTGAAGGGGTAGAGTGAAGGGACCAACTCGAGGGGAGAGAGCTGATAGGTTGTGCGGGAGGCCATGGAAGGTGTTTAAGTAGGTGCTGGAGTGAATTAGGTCACCGTAGTGTGGGATTAGTTGATTAGGGCTTCAAAGGTGGAATGAGAAGGATAGCTGCGCTGGAATGCTCAGACTAAAAGTCCGCCATTGGACCAGATTTGAGGGAGGTAGAAAAGCTTCTTGCAAAGGCGTGGGGAGGATGAATCACAATCAGCTGTAGGATTAAAGGACCAAGCATTGGATGACGCTGGAGGTTTAAGTTCATCGTGGTAAACAGTGCATGTGGAAGAAGAGCTATTGCAGTTGTTTTGGGAATTTTGCATACAGGCCTTAAATGTGTGAAGAAGTAGAATAATTGCAACAAGGCCCATTAGTGAGTGAAATTAGGTCAAAGAAATCCTCCAAGACTAGCAAATAAGTCCCTGCAATTTACCAAATGGTCCCTTGTTTGAGAGATAAATCGGTGTTTTAAAATTTCTTCGTTGTAATATAGCCAAAATAGTGCTCAAACAAATAAATTTATTACTTGAATGAAAGTCCGAGGTCGAACACAAGGAGCAAATAGGAATACACACACTAATCTCAAATACTGCAAGTGAGCGCAAGAATTTAAACCACAAAATGATATTCACTAAATACTAATCTGTCACTTTTAGATATTCAATGAATTCTCATGTATTGTGAGGCAATAAAAAGGTAGAGAAGCTAAAATAATGGTGATTTAGATCACTAATTATTCTCTAAGCATATGTATATATATCTATCAAGCATTCAATGTTTCAACAGTATTAAGCCTCAAGACTCAAATCAGTCGTCGGGTCTAATGACCAGATGACTTAACCTATCAAACTTAGGTCTTCTTCTTTTCTTGTTCTGCTTCTACTTTCTTCTTCTTTCCTTCTTCTTCTTCTTTTCCTTTCCTTCTCTGCTTTCTCTTCACGCATGAGCCTCCTTCCTTTCTCTTCTGCGGCTCTTCTCTTCCTTCTCTTTAGGCCTTCTTTTTCTACCCGTTTTCTTCTTCAAGCACAGGGGAAAGGGCTCGGATTTTGGCTAAGTGTTAGCCAATGTACAGAAGAAGAAAACCCTCCCCTAACCCACACACTCTCTTCCTTTCTCTCTCTTAGGTTTCGCTCTCCCAGAGCCATGCACATTGAGTTATCAGGTAATCGGAGGATCTGCGTACCCAAGTCCAGGGTCATCGCCATGGTGTAGTGACCGAGTGAGGCTTAGGCGAGTTGGGTGCATGAGGTCCGTGGGGGCAATGTCACGGACGAGGTGCATGAAGGGTGTGAGGGACCTCACCCCTCAAGTATTGAGGAGATAAGCCCTCAACACTTTTTCAATTTATGCGAGCACAGTCTTTCCTTTGCTTCCGAGGTGGGACTAAAGTCCCACCCTTCTTCGCGCAACGCAGCAGCAAGGTCCTTCCTTCAATTGCCACAACTCACAAGGTCAAGGCATCCAATTGACCACCTGGGGCAGTGCCTGAAGTGAATCCGCACAACCTAGGACTTCCACCTAGGGCTATCAAGACCTGGAGCGAGCTTGAAGCTTTCTTGAAGCTCTTCGTTAATGGCAACTAGGGGGTATACCTAAAATCCAAGAATACGAGCACTAAGCCCCAGTTAAAATGCTCTATAGGATTGTTGGTGGATGAAGAATGCGGTGGTGGTGGTTTTGTAGCATGGGAGTAGGTGTAGTGGTCGGACGAGGTCGGGAACGACGACAGAAAGGTGGATTGTTCGGGGGTGAGTTTGGGTGAGTGAGAGGATGAAATAGGAGAGGGGTTTTGTGTGGGAAGGTGAGGCAGAGGTTTTGGGCTTGTCAGCGAGGTGGATGGAGGTGTGTAGCGGTGGAAACACCTCATCGGAGGAGTGACTGGAGCGGAGGGTGAAGAGGGTGAACAGCGGTATTGAGGGGTTTATTTTTGGTTTTTGGTAGAGGAAACTAATCTAGGGGTCTTAAGGGAACTTAATTACCTATGCTAAGTCGACAAAAGGGAGAGGACAACACCGGCATTGTTAGGCTGGAGCTGGGGAAGAAGGTGCTCCAATGATTGGAACGACAACGATAACGGAGGTAGAAGGGCTCCTGCTGGTACGACCAAGAGCGAATGTGGGAGAGAAAAAGAATCCGACCACTGGTTTTATGAACGGATGACGAAAGAGGTCAGGAGGGGTCGTCGGAGCTTGTGGAGCTTCATGGCCGAAGAGGAGAGAGGAAGAGGAGGGTTTTCAACGAGAATTCAAGCTTGAGAGCACGACCGTGCCTTGGGGATCTCTTTATAGGGCCCAGGAGGAGGTTTTGAGCTTGAAAGCCAAGCTTCCAAGCTAGGAATTGTTGCTGGAGTAGGAAACCCAAATCTCTCATGTGTTCGCATGCGAGATTGGGAAGGTTATGGAGCTTATGGATGAATTCATAAGGAAGAGGACTCCTTAAAGAATCTCCCTTCCAATTTTGGAAGGGATTGGTTGAATAGGGAAGGAGTTCTCTTCAATCAAAGGTCTTCGGAGAAGGATTCCTCCACGATAATGGTGGAGGGACCTATTCACAAAGAATGATGATAAAGATAGGAGACTTTTTGTAAAGATTTCAAAAGTTAAGGGCATGTGTGTGAGAGAAAAGACTAAGACTGGACCAAATTGCAAACTAAGTCAAGATGATCTTAGATTAGGCCCAAATTTTGGCAAAAACCTAATCTAAAACCAAGAAATCCAAAGGAGAAGCTAGATTTAGGTTTTGACCTCGTTTGATTGGGTAATTTATGCAAAAACCAAAATTAGGGCAAAAGTCAGTTTGAGACTCTATTTTGGGTCAAGATGAGTTCTAATGGTCAAATTGAGGGTACCAAACCCTAGAGAATATTTTTATATGAATTTTAGAGGGTTTAGGTGAATTTTATCTTGATCATAACCTCAGTTAATTAAGCGGGTTTATTTTTTAGTGTTTCAGAAGTCATTTAATTCTCAAAACACACGAAAACCCTTTTCTGTCTGTTCTAACCCACTTGTTAGCCTTTTAGGATCATTTGACCGTTAATTAACCCTTGAGAAAACCCATGGTTGTATTGTATTCAAGATATGATGGTAAAATTATAGTTTTAACCCTATTTTCTTATCTTTCTCTCATAATGGATTTACAGTGAATTATGGCTCTCTAGCAGTTATGTAGGAGCATTTACTGACTTAATTAGATCAAAATGAGATAGTTATGGCTCATGATGATGTTCCCATCATCCCTGAAATGTTTATATGCATGAAATGTAAGGGAATGAAAGACCATATGTAAACAATTAAATGCAAGGTCCTAGTGATGTCTAAATACCATGAGATTTTAATGGAATGCTAATTGAACATATTAGAACATAATTTGGCCCTTGATTTGTAATTTTGAGCTCATAAATGTGTTTAATTTGCAATTAGATCATCAATTTGTATTGGTGAATAGAATATCTCATTAACTTGACCTAATTATGCATTTTTAACATCAATTTGTTGTTTTAGGTCATTTCTGTTAATTCTCACACTCAACCCATTTATTGCGTTAATTAGATATTGTTTAACTTAGTTTCTAGCTTAGCTTGGGCATTTTAGCTATGATGAGCCACACCTCATCACCATTCACATAATCTCAAACAGCTGAGACTGGTCAAGAGATTGTAGGATTAGAGCTTGGGTTACTCGGTTGTGTAGAATCTCAAAAGCGTGAGCACACTCCCTCGCCATCTCAAAGGGTGTGTCCTTTAAGAAAAGATTCATCAGGGGGCAAGCAATTTTTGAGAAATCAGATATGAACCGTCAATAAAAGCCAATGTGCCCTAGAAATGATCATATGACTTTGACCGAGGAAGGTACAAGAAGTTTGGAAATCAAATTCACCTTAGCTCAGTCAAGTTGGGTACCTTTCTCTAATACGAGATTTCTAAGCACGATGCCCTCAGGAACCATGACATGGCTCTTTTCCTAGGAGAGAACCAAATTCACATCATTGTATCGTCAGAGGATCTAAACTAAGCATAGAAAGCAATCATCAAAAGTTTGACTGAATATCGAGAGGTCGTCCATGAAGACTTCAAGGTATTTACCTACCATATTAGACAATATAGCTAGCATGCACCGTTAAAAGGTGGCAGGCACATTGCATTGCTTAAATGGCATGCTACGGAACACATATGTACCATAGGGGCAGGTAAAAGTGGTATTCTCCTGATCTTCAGGATGAATTGTCACTTCGTTATATCCATAGTACCCATCCAGAAAATAGAAAAATAGATTTCCTACCAACTTTTCATGGATCTGATCAATGAATGGGAGAGGGAAATGGTCTTTCTTTATGGAGGTATTCAATTTTTGATAGTTGATACAAACTCTCCATGAGTTCGCAATTAGTGTCAGGATGGTTTCTCCATATTCAGTTGTAATCACGGTGAGTCCCACCTTTTTAAGCACAACTTGAATGGGATTCACCCAACAACTATCAGAGATGGGGTAAATGATTCCCTCATCAAGCCACTTGATGATCTCCTTTTTTATGACCTCCTCGAGATTCAGGTTAAGTCTTCTTTGCATCTTGCAAGAAAGTAGTGAGCCCTCTTCAGTATAGATACAATGAGTGCAATAAGAGGGACTTATTCCAGTTAGGTCATCTAGAGTTCAGCAACGGCTCTATGATGCTACTGGAGAGTAGAAACCAGCTTTGTTTCCTAATCGGGAGTGAGTAGAGTTGATAATCACTGGAAACATCTGATTCGAACCCAAAAACAGGTATTTTAGAAGATCTAGAAGAGGTTTCAGTTCCAAAATCGGGTTATCAGCAATGGGTAGGGGTTCGAGGTTAGCCTTAGAAGATAAGGTGGAAGCTAAGGATAGGTCTAATTAAGAATCAGGCTCCCTAATATGTAGGTCAAGATCTTCTTGTGGTTGAGGTTCTTGGAGAATCAAGTTTACCTTAGGAATTGGATCCCTAACTAGAGAACCTATGTCACATACTTCCTCAATTGCCCCACAGTTTATTCCTTTCTAAGCCATAAAGATATCAATTCTCAATGTTTTATTCCCGAATCTTAACTCGATATGACCCTCTTCATAATTGATATTTGCCCTAGCCGTCACTGGGAATGGTCCCCCCAAGATGATCGGTGTATCTCTTAGATTCTCAAGAGTATCCATAGCCAAAACTATGAAATCCATCAGAAAATAAAAATCTCATACCCTAACCAGAACATCCTTAAGAACTCCTCGTGGTATCTTAATCAATCTATCAGCCAATTGTAGAGTCACGTCAGTCGATTTGAGCTCGGTTTCCTCAAAGTGATCTAGTAGGGAGGTGGGAATCAGGTTTATGGAGGCTCCTAAATCCAATAAAGCTCAATAAAATTTGAGATTTCCTATCTTGCAGGAGATCAAAGGGGTGCCAGGATTCTTTGCTTTTTGTGGGAGTTTATTCATAATTATAGAGCTTACTTGCTCTGACAGAATAATCGGACTCCTATCTCTGTTTCATGGCTTACGCTTTGGTGAACATAAATCCTTCAAAAATCATGAGTAAGCTGGTACATGGCGGATCACATCTATCAAGGGAATGCTTATTTGGACTTGCTCAAAGAGCTTGTCTAAGTCCTCCTCAGGTGGCACAGGTTTGGATTTCCTATATCCTTTGGTCAAGGCCTCGGGAAATGGAACCTCTTTGGGTTTTTCCAGGATTGGCTTAGGCTATGGGTCTGTGGTGGGTTTGTCCTTGATATCCACCTTGGGTTTAGGTCTTGAACTACTCGAACCAAATTGATTAGGATAAGGTGCAATACAAGAATATTCACTATTGTCGACCATTAAAAATGGTTGACAATGTGAAAAAAATGGTTGAGAAAAAGGGTCGAGGAATATACTATCACTATTGTGTTTTCTTGACTGTTCTAAAATATTACTGACAAGAAAAAGGCAAGCCCTCATTCGATGTGTGGTTGTTTCTGTCGTATGTTTCAACAATCGAGAAAGATTTTTCTCGATCGTTCTAAATACATCGTCAGCATGAACGTTTATGTCAATCGCTATTTAGACAATCGAGTAAGGTCGTATTCTCAACTGATAGGTAAAAACGGACAAGAATATTATTATTCTCATCCGTTTTACAACGGTCAAGAATAGTGATATTCTCGATCGTTTATTTATAACGATCAAGAATGTGACTATTATTGCCTATTTTTAAACAATCAATAATGCGTTGCAATTTCGGTCGCAGATTATTCTCGTCCATTGTAAAATGACCGAAAATAGTTGCCATTTTTCTTTTACCAAAGGTTTCAATTATTTGAAAGACCTGTAGAAACCTAGAAATCCTATAAAAATGTAATCACACAACCTAAAACATTTGCATTCATTCAAAACACTAGAAATTAGAATAAAAATTTCATATATGTAATAATGTAGACAAACTATATGTACAAATGGTAGTGTATATGAAAATACAAAAATCAAGCTATGGCACCAATGCCTCCAGCACCACCAGCTAAATCATCGTCGTCACGACGATCTCTATACTGATGAAAGGATGGGTGATCGATATCTCCCTATTGAAGTACCTTCAGGAGCTCCTTGATGGTCTGAGTAGACTGCTGCAACTGCTCTGTTGACTCCTTGAACTATGTCGCGGTATCCTTGACCTATGTGGTCAACTCATCGATCCATTGCTCCTCCTCATCTCGACGGCATAATGTTGCAATCTCCTTCCTCATCTCCTGTACCTCAATTGAAGAGGACGATGCCCCCTTTCTCCTATACCAGGTGGAGACAACATTTCTCCTCCTTACGCTATGGACATACCTGCCATGCTCAAGTGGCATGATGGTCTAGAGTGCATCCTCTACTGTCAATGGCTATTGAATTGTACCAAAGTTGGCGTCTTCAGGAGGATACATTAAGTTTATCATATTATGCTGAAAGAAATTGAATTATGTTAAGTAATTTTATTAATTATAATTATGAAATGAAATAAAAATATTATGTATTTTAACTTACGTGTCTCTACTGGTATGTGTCATGAAGCCACTCTCTATTTCCCTCATTACTCAGCTTGCTATGATTGACCTCATATACTCCTACTCAATCAAGCTGGGCACCTTCATGCATGGCGGACTACAATAGTTTGAAAGAGTTAATTGAAACAAATTAGAAATATTGTAAGGTTTAAAAGAAAATAATAATTAAAATACTTACGTATAGAGATTACATCCCACCTATGCTCCTCCTACCCAAGACATGGGTCTTCGATGGAGCTTTAGCCCTATTTTTCTTATTTTCTTAGCCTGCTCCTAAAATAAAGGTACGATTTATTAACTTGAAAATTAGTTAAATGATATATGCAATACTTTTACCTGCATAGCTAGATCATGCCAATGCTCGAACGCTTCTTTCAAAGTGTGTGGCTGTATCAGAAGAGGCCCATTATGCAATGCCTCATCACAATTCCTATTCTTATAATACTAAAAAATATATTTGTAATGTTAGAAATAATATTAAAATTATAGTAAAAGAAATAAACAAATACAGTTAAAATTTATCTTTTAGCTTACTCTTCATCTCCAATCTCTAATTTTTGTGAATCTTGGCTACGTGCTTGAGGATATATCTTGGGACATTCGGATCATCGCCCCAATCGTAGATCACCGGCACTAATAGGAGAATAGAAATTATTACATAATTTAAAGTTACATAAAGTAATGAAAATAAGTTATTCATTTTTACCAATTACCTCTAACTCTTGAGTGAGCTGCCTCCTCAGCTCCTTTGGCACCTTTCTCCGATCGAAGTAGGAGAGTGGGATGATCACCTTCTTCAGCGTACCAAATCTGCTAATGAATGGAGGATGCACCACAGCTTCCCCTGCTGGTATGATCCTGACTGAAATGCGGACCCCATGCGGAATTCTCTCTAGGTCCCTATTCCACGTGGGACCTCTTCCCCTATCTGCACCTGGAAAATAGAATTATAACATAAAATAAAATGTGAAAGAAATAAATAAATCCTAACATTTATTAAACCTTCAGACAAGTATAGCGAAGGCATGGTGTAGAACTTCCTAGTTAGGAAGGATTTGGGTCAGCTGACTGCTCTGGTCGATAATCCAACCCAACGTCTTCCTCATCAAATGAAGCACTATCGTCCTCCTCCTCATCGGCAGGTGCATCCTCCTCCTTGTAGTCAAGATCCTCTACCTCGAAATGCATTGGAGAAGGCATAGTGTAACGACCCGGTTCCCGAGTCCCTACGAGACACGAGAACCAGACCGACTCGACTAATCCCAAGACCCAGTCGTCCAACGAGGAAGTAACCAAAAGACAGTAAAATAAACCACATTCAGCATGAATATAACTAACAGTAAGAAAGTACAGCAGTAAGGAAAGAAACTACTACAGTAGGCACCACCACAACAGTAAAACAACATTTATCATATAACAAAAACTGCGGGTAAAGAAGGTACAGCGGAAACAAAACTACTCACTAGAACAGAAACAAAAAAGGGGTACAAAGCTGGGGTAACTCTACTGGACCCTACTCGGCCCAGCGTCCTCTGCAGCCGCCGACCCTGGCTGCTCAACACCTGGTCCTGAAAAAGGTAATGAGTGTAACACGTCAGCAAAACGCTGAGTAGAGTGGCAAACTAACTAAAGGCAACAGTAGAGTATACAGTAGCTATTATGTTCTATTATTTCCTTTATTTACATCTTTCAATTTTTCTCACTATTTCATTTATTTCTCAGATCCTTACTTGATCTCGAATGTCCTCGTGGGACGATCTTGATTGCAGTCTTTTCCAAAAGTAGAAGTAGCACGTGGTGCTCTCCTGGCCGGGAGAGTCCCCCGTGGTGATCCTACCCTTAGTCAACCACCCCAAGGTCACTGACAGACGTAACGGTGACTACGGCACGCGCGATAAACGCACAGGTAGCTAGCCCGCACTGGCATGCGGTCAGTCGTTTCCGTTAACGGGTGCGCCCAAAGCACAGCACGGAACCAGGGCAGAGCCCTCTCAGTAACAGGGGTCCAACCCCTCCACAGTAACCAAACCGGGGCCTTGCCCCTCCACAGTCCGCGCACCCTCGCCTGACTACCCTGGTTTGCCCTAGTGGGCCTAACAAGTCGGTGAAGGAGGCTAGCAGAACCCCGGGGCCCGTGGGGTAGCTAGTACTCTCCTAACACTACTAGCTCTCCTCGGTACTACGTACACGAGGGCCAGCAAGTCGGTACAGAGCGGCCAATCCTAACCCCGGGTCCCTGGGGCGGCTGGCCCCACTCTGCACTAAACAGGTACAGGTACTTCCCTTGGTACTGCGTACCCAAGAGACAGTACAAACTACATCTCAGTTCCATTCCTTTTTCTTTCCAGGAGTTCCACTCCTAACTCCCCGTAGGGTTCCAGCTCTTTATTTCAGAACATCATATGTTTCACTTTCCAGATTCACGTGCTCAAATTCCATGATCTCAAACATGTTTCTTTATTCATAACAGGCAGCTGTTAATTAAATTTACAGGCAGCTTTATATATTCCTTTCCATTTTTCCAAGACTGCAGTAATATACATTCCACTAGTTTTTCATCCTAGGATTCATGCCATATCCTAGGATCTATCATACAATCTAGTTTTCCGGCCCTAGGATTCATGCAACACCTAGGAGCTATCATTCCATATATTTCTCATTCCTAGGATTCATGCAAGCCCTAGGTTCTAGTTATGGTTCCATACTTTAACAGATTTTATTAATACTTAAAACCACTCTACCAGGTACAACGGGAGTAATGGGGGCGTGATCGGGAATCCCGCACGCCTCCGCGACTCTCAAGACTGCAATCGAACGAGGTCCTATCACAAGGATCAAACACAAGGAGTGTCTCAAAACAGTGTATAGCTACTGTAGGCGGGTAGAGGAATTAATTCTGAAACGAACGCAACTCGAATCATGGAAAACGGAGCCCAAAAGGGCCCTAAACGGGTCGAGAAAGACGATACTGTGCAAAATCAGACGTCAGGAACTCCCTCCAGACGTCTTAAACGGTGGATCAGAGAATTACCTGCTCAGCGTGGTTTCCCAGACGTCCAGAAGTCTGCAGGGACGTCTTTCCTAGATCCTAGACGTCCGATGGTCACTTTGGACGTCTGGAGGTCACTCCCGCCGTCTGGTACAACTTCCAGACGTCTGATTCGCAAAGGATGACGAATCAGAAAACCTGCGCACAGCCAACCCCCCTCCCTCAGTATGGTCAGTCGACAAAAAGGAAGAAGAAAGCGGAAACTCACCTTTCAGACGTCTGTGTGATCTCACAGACGTCGACCTTGCCGTCTGGATATCAATCCAGACGTCTGATTCTGGAAATTTTTCCAGAATCAGAGCCCTGCTCGGCCTCCGCTCGCGACGCCGCCCGCGTCGCACCTCGCACGTACGCTGCTCCGCCCGCAGCAGGTCCCTCTCCGCGACGCTCTGCGCCCCCTGCGCCCTCCGCCGGCCGGCCAAGTCGCTCCTGGCGAGCTCGCCCTCACGGCAGAGCCCCGCCCTCGCACGCCGCAGCTCCTCCGCGCTCACTGCGGCTGCCGCTGCCGCTGCGCCCTCGCGTCCGCTCGCTCTCACGCACAGGCAGGAGAAGAAGGAGGAAGATGGTGGAGACGGGAGGGGAGGCGCGCCCCCCCCCTTTTAACGCCGCGCGGAGAGGAGAGAGAAGCGGTCGCAGCCGCCTGCAGCCGCAGAGAAAGAGGGCAGAACGCAGGTCTGCGCGCACAGGCGCGCAGACGAATATCCCGTGCGAGCATAACTGTTCGCCAGACGTCTGTAAACTATCCCGGACGTTTGGTCAGACGTCTGGATGTGATCCCAGACGTCTCGACAGACGTCTGGGCCACCTCCCAGACGTCTTAAAAGGCGTCTGGGCACGCGCTCGTTACACATAGGACTCTTCCCCTTCCTTCTACCCCTCCTCCCTTGACTCTGGAGATATTGAGCCAGATCTCCAGGCCTCACAAACTGCTAGTGGGGTGCCTGGGGCTCCTCATGGGGGGATAAGCCAGGTGCTGCCGACGAGGAGCCTGAGGGTGAGGCTCCTAGAGGGGGGCCTTAGGCTATTGGGACGTGACATCATCCCTGTCACTCCTATTAGCCTTCTTCTTGAATAGAAAATATGTAAAATCAAAGGAAATAATCACATATTTTTCAAAAAAATCAGCAGCATTTTCCTTATATATTGTGTTTTTTCAAAAATCTTGTATAAAAAAAATATAGAAATAAATGAAAATAAAAGAAGCGTAGAAAAAAACACATTTCCTCTTCTTTTTCCTTCCCATTCCCTTCATCCATTTCCCTTCCCCTTTCCCTTCCTCTTCTTTTTCCTTCTCTTTTCCCCCCTCTATTTCCGTTTCCCCTTCCCCTCCCTCTTCTCCACATTCCCCTTCACCGATCCATTCTCCTTTCCCTCTCTCTTCTTCACATTCCCCTTCCCCTCATTTCCTTTCCTTCCCATGTAATTCCCCCTCCATTTCCTTTCCCGTTTCGCTTCATCTTCTTCACATTACTATTCCACTCTCCATTCCCTTCCTCCCCCATGACTAATCCCCTTTTCGTTCATCTCCTTTTTCCTTTTCATTCCCCCCTCCATTTCCCACCTTCTTTCCCTTTCTCTCCACATTCCCTTGCTTCCTCTATTTCCCTTTTCCCTTCCTCTTCTCCACATTCAACACAAAACATTCAATATACATATTAAATGTAAGTGGGCACACCCCACATAATTAGAAAGGGAAAAAGTAAATACATCATCCATAAATAAAATAAATCTAAGTGGGCATAGCCTACACATAAAATAAACCTAAGTGGGCACACCCCACATTTAACATTAAAAGAGCATTTTAAAAAAGAAAGTGGTAGAAGACCCTCACCATAGTGATAAAATGGTCCAGAACGGTGTAGAAATAATGTAAGAATGTGAAGAACCTATATGAGAAGGCAATAAAATAAATTTTAGTTCCAAAAAATAAATGAACATAAGCTTTGAAAAAAGATGAAACATTTTAAAGGAAATTTAAACAAAACAGATAACTAAAAATTGGTTAAATTATTTTTATTTGTGGGTTACATATTAATACTTTTGGCAAATTACCTTATATATCAATGTCAGTTGCACCAGGGGTAACTTCTTTACTTTGTGGGTTTTGCTGATATAGTTTAGATTCAACATCTGGGTCGAGATCTTTTCTAGCATCGTATTGTTGACATAGTAGAGCTCTAACAGGTATTATGCACCTATTTCTGCTATTATTAGGCGTGTAGAATACTTGTGCTACCTGATAAGCTAGTGTGAATGGTTTTGATGACTGGAGAATGCGATGGTTCTTACTTAAGCTCAAGAGACTATGTTTCTTATCAACTTTGAATCCAATGCATTCTTTGAAATATTAAACCAATCACACTTGAATAGTACCACCTTACAGTCAAACCTGAAACTCATTTCCATAATCTTTTCAATTTGATCATAATACCCATCACAATTAGTGCTTTGGTCACAACTGACAATGACTCCTGCCTGTTGAATGGCCTTTGCACCATCAATGAACCATACTTTGAATCTGAAACCATTAATTATGTAACCTGAATGGTAATGTCCGTATTTTAAAAGTGTATCAGTAAGTACATCAAAATCCTATAACCACCATGGATCCCCCTATTCTTTCAGTTCATTTACATGATCTTTAAACCAATCAAGGAATTACAAGTTGTGTGTAGATGGCATAGAGAATTCTTTGAATTCATTTTAAAATTCATCCACTTCTGGAATTTGCTTTAGAATGTACAAGTATGACAATCGTTGGTCCATTTTCGAGATGGACTTGAACTCCATTTGGAGGATCAAACTTCCTCCGATGTCAAATATGGACAAACAATCTTCATCATTACCATTAAATCCTCCATCATAATTTTGTTCAAGATGATTAAATTGATTATTTGTCTCATTCATGTACATGACACAGAAGTTAATACATTCCTCTATAAGATATCCTTCCATGATTGACCCTTCTAGCTTTACCTCAATCAAGACATAATCTTTTTGCTTCTTTAAATATCATTCAATTGGATACATCCATCTGTACTGCACGAGTGCAGCAATTCTTGCTTCATTCGCATGATGAAGCGTGACATGAACCATCACTTTGAAGAATGCAAGTAGGAAAATCTACTCCATTTTACAAAGTGTGATCACAATTTGTTTATCCCAATACTATAGCAATTCATGATTTAATGTCTTTGAACAAATGACTTTAAAATATCTACTCATCTCTGTAAAAGAATTGACTACCAGATCAGGCATCACTCCACGTATCGCTAGTGGGAATAAGATTTTCATGTACACATGAGAATCATGACATTTTAACCCAGTAATCTTCTTCTATGCTTCATTTACGCAATGTGAAACCTGCGATGAATACCCATCCAGAGCCCAAATGTCTTTTAAGGAATGAGGAAATCCTTTGCATTTGCTCTCCGATAAGACTGTATATAGCTTCTGGAGAGTAAGACTCCTTCAACGTGCAACTCAAGACGAATACCTAAAATTTCCACATCATTCCTTGTTTTAGATATTCCTTTGGGCAGTCTGTTAGGTTTAATATGTCAAGAATGTTGTCCATTACATTCTTCTCAATGTGCATAACATCTAAATTATGTTGTTGATGGGTGGTAGGGGTATCCCAGTTAGGTCTCCTCGCCACCTTAAGATCCTCCCTGTGCAGGGTGCGTGGGTTCGAAACTCGTGGCTTGCCCATACATGCATAGGGTCCAAATAGCGGTGTTACCTACTGGGGCTCTCCGTCCGACGCGTCGACTACGGCTTCGCGAGACGAGCCCCTCAAGGTTTACCACTAATTGCACAGTGGGTTTCTCATTATCAAAAAGATATGTCATTGATGACTGTACAAATGAGAATGATAATTTCATCAATTAGAGTCAATTTTGAGGGCACATGTGCATTAATGTCATATTATAGTAGGTCTGGGAGCAATATAAGCATATTGTGTCATTTCTACATTTAGATTGCTTATAATTAGATTTAATGATCATGTGTACAAGTGCATATTGAAATAGGTCTTAAATGAGAAATTTAATCATACGAATGGATCCGGATCGACGAACGGAGTCCAACAGACTCAAAATCACTTCAATCCGACCTCTGTAGCTCCCAAAATGAGCCAAAGAAGTTTTGCCTGTTGATCTAATGATCAATGACCCAAAATCAGCCATGTGTCACAGATCTGTGCCTCCAACCGCACCCACAGCATCTCTTCATTGTGAGCACTCATAATCCCAATCATTGGATCTCAATCCAATGACTGAGATCCATCTCTGCCTCGCCGTTCATCTCTAAAGAGCAAAGCCACCATGAGATCTCAACCGTTGGATTGAGATCCAACAATCGAGAGCTTGTGGTCATCAGACCATCCATCAAACCATCCATGGCCACAGCACATTGGTCGAAGAGGCCGCTCTCAAATGGCGGACCTAGGGTTGAAGCCCCGTGCATGGATTTGATTCGCTATCACATGCATGGGTGAAATTCAGCCATTGATGAGGAAGCAAACGACACTGATGAGGGAGACGAACAACTCTAGATGCACATGATTTGAGCACGGGAGATCGTATACTGATGTAAGGCATGATCTGATGAGGTGCGCAGGTGTGATTGTGAGCCGTGCGATCCCATCTCGACGATAAGCTGTTTGCATGCGATCTCCGTCGCTTGATGGCGATATGGAATGTTGATACGGCCTACAGTCTTCCTCACGTATGCCAGCTATTGCGCACACGATGCCAGCGCTAGTGAGTGGCTGTGCGTATGCTGGCGTGCGACTGTGTGTGTGTTGGTATGACACTGTGCGTGAGTTAGCCGGCCACGAGCACAATTTTGGGTGCAAATTTCATGCCAAATGATTTGACACAAACCCTATAAAAGCCCCTTTGGACTTCCCTTGCAAGGGAATTTTTGAACATCATCTAGCAAGCACATTCTCACCACCTTCTAGAGCTTAGAGTAAGCCCTTGGAGCCATCAAGCAGCCGACGGAAGCCCATCCACTATTGCGGCTGCCTCAAAACTCCATTTGTCGCATTTAGTTGCTAGTTTTCTTTAGTTTAATGTTCATGTTGTTTCAAGTATTCATCTAGCATTATTGGATACCAATTTTGCCTATGCAATAGAGCAGCTTTCATTGTTATCATTGTTGCTATGAATTATGTTCTATTTATTCTATTCCATGTTGCTATAACCATCATTATCACAGATCTCTCACTCAGTCTCTCTCTCTCTTTCTTTTATTTTCTCTCCATTCTGCATGCAAGTAAACCATCATGTGATAATAAACAAAGAGACTATAAAATCTAGTTTTCCAGCTCCCTGAGATCGACACTCGTACTCACATTTCCATTTCTTCTTTAAAATTGACGTCGTATTTGCAAGCTATAACAAACATATTATCTTTATGCATTTCTCGACATTAGTCGCACAGTCAAATCCTTCCAATATGGAAGCTACGTAAACAATATGTTTTTCTTCCTAAACCCTAAATGTCACAAGGAAGTCAAGTCATTCTTGAACAACCCAAACATATTTTACCGATTTGTTGCAATGGCTCCATGATTTTCATCCTCGACAACCTAACATAACTTGTACTAAGTTTCTTTTCTAGATTCTTTGACAAATATCGACATGCTTTATCATCAAATCTATCCTTGAATTGTCACATTCGCCATCTGTGTTAAATGAGCAAAAACCTGCGGATTGATGAGGTATGGCTCATCATAGCTAAAAGGACCAAATTAATCTAGAAACTAGGTTAAATACTACATAATTAACACAAGAAATGGGTTAAGTGTGAGAAATAACAGAAATGACCTAAAACAACAAATTGGTGTTAAAAATGCATAATTAGGTCACAAAATTAGATATTCTATTTAAAAGTGTAATGGTGATCCAATTGCAAATTGAACACATATTTGGGCTCAAAAGATCAAATTGAAAGTGAAATCATATTCCTAAATGTTCAATTAAGCTTCAATAAAAATTTAGTGGCATTTGGACATCATTAGGACCCTGCATTATTGACATTACAAATAGGTCCTTCATCCCTCACATTTCTTAAGTACAAAACCTTCTAGGGACTTCTTTGTAAATCATAGGGACCTATTTGCTAGATTTTAGGGAATGCGATGTAACAATTCTTTCCACTTATGGGTTTCTTCTTAATTTTTCTACCCCTTCGCCCTTAAGGGTTGTCCTATAATTTACCAAATACGCCTATTGCGCACATGTACTGTAGGTCTCAAGAACATGGCCAATGATGGCTATCGATTGTTTGCATCCTTGATCCTAAGGTAGATCTTTCACCAATCTTCCAGCGCCTTTGTGGATAGCCTCACCCCCCATCCCAGATCTCATCTGACGGTAGGAAATTGATTTGAACCTTCGTGCCCTCCTCATGCTCATCTCCACCATGGATAGCCTCATCATCTAAATCCACCATCGTGGTGCCCAGATCTCTCTCGTGCCGATATAGGAACCTTCACTTAGCTCATACGCAAGCCATCAGCTCCCTCCTAGTTTCTTGAGCTAAGCAATTCGTCCCTCTAGTCTCGTCTCCTCACAGTCCTTGTTCCACTATTGCGGTAGGAGGGACACCACTTTCCTTTGATCTTCCTCACCACTAAGGACTTCATAGCACCCCAGGGCAACCCAAAGCTCCACTAGAAAGCTTTCAATCTGCCAGAGTTCTTCCCACCATTCCTCCCTGCAGCCACCAGCTGCAGCTTTCCTCAAGTCCCATTCTTCCCTTTAGATTAGGATTTTCTATTTTTGAGAGTAGTTTAGAGTAGCAATTAGAGTACTATAGAGTAAGATGTTGTTTAGATGATGAGTTGGATGAATGTGTTAGATTAGATTAGAATTAGAGTAGATTAGATCACTTCCAACCTCTCTGATCAATTTTGATCGAAGAGATCATTTTTCCACTCCCATTTTGATTCCCTGATCTTCATCATCATCTCATAACCACATTCACTTATTTCCCTTGAAGTTTTAATCACAATTCACCCACTCATTGAAGCATCAATCAGCTCTGATGCTCCATAGCATCTGGATCTGATTGAGTGCTAATCTCACCTGGGGGGTCTCCCACACACACCATAAATCCACAAAGACCCCCTGAACTGATTTGAATTGAATCAATTCGAGCATTTATATTAGTTTCATTGGTTTTGCTGATTAGAGAATTTTTGATTAAATTCAAGGCCAATCTGATTTGAATGATTGAATTGAGTCCTATTATGTTCCATTGAGTTGATTGAGATGAGTTTAAGTGATTTAGATTGGATTTTAATTGTTGAATATGCTTATGCCCAAATTTTAACCTGATTCATTATTTTTTTTGCAAAATGTCTAAGGTAGTAGGAGCTAGGTTTGATGCATGGTTTTGAAGCTCCTGCTGTCACCTGAATAGATCTGAAGCAACTCCTAAGATACGTGAACACCAATCAATGGTGTGCAGGTATCCTAGATGGGAAACTCATCCTGGTGAGCTCACATTATGAGCCTACTTGGGCGATAAGGTGTTTTTGGCATCCATATGTTTTGATTTGTATGTAAAGAACTAAGTTTGGTTGGATATGCTTTAATGAAGTTCTAGGCACTATTTTCAATGATTTGGGCCTCTAATTTGATCTTAGACTTATGCACTATCTATAGTGGAAGGTTTAAGATTGGTTAGGGTTCCTTGAGTAAAAGGAGCATTAATCTCGATTATTTTGAGTTCCAGACTCTTCATTGATTATTGGGGACAAAAGGAATTTGGACTTCAAGGTCTTACATCAGGTCTGAAAGACATTTGAAAGAAGCTGCTATGATATGACTCGAATTTTCTATGGATTTTTAGACAAAAGGAATTTTTGATGTTGGGTTTGAATGAATTTTGCTCAACCAGGACCTACTAGGTCTGATTTTCATGGAGACACAGCTGTAACAGCAGCTGGAATACCAGCTATAGCATGATAGTAGTAACAACTATTGTTTTCACAGTAGCAGTAGACTTGGAAGTGAGGGATGTGAATTGGATTTCAGGTTGAATTGAGGATTTTAAGGAGTTGGCACTATTTTATTTGGCCAGAACTTCATGTCTAAACATTCATGTACACATATTTGAGCTTAATTCTGATCTTAAAATGGCATGAAAGTTTATTTTAATTCAAATGTTAGCAACATAGTCTTGTAATATGCCTAAATGGTTATTTAATGAAAATCTTAGTGGAAATTTTTTTTAATTGATCCAAACATGTTTCGTATAATATGTTGGAAGTTGCTAAGTGTTTAAACCTCTCTTCTAATAGCCTAAACTCTAAAAGAGACCTTAGGTTCTTAAGTTAAACATCTTTAGGTCTCATTTCGGTTAGTTTGTAAATAAATAAAAATGATGAAAAAATCACTAAAAAATAAAATAAACATGTCTTGAATAAGATTAGGTATTTTTCTAAGTGTAAGTCAAGTTTCAAAGTAATCTAAACCCCTGGCTTGGTAGAATATACCAGCTAACAGTTCAGTCTACTTTGGAATTTAATAAATGACCAGAGTTGAACAAAACACCAAAAAGAACTTCTCTCTCATCTCACCCTTTCTCCCTCATCTCCTACCACTACTAGACATATAAAAACTATGAAAATTAAAAAATCTTCAAAAGTACCCTAAAATACCTTGTATAGCATGTATATACTTGTAAATATAATTTAAAAGTAAGATATATTTATATAGTGTATAATATGTAAATAATGTGTATAACTAACTTAATATCTAATCTATATATTTAATAGAATATCTAAAATGAGTTATAATATATATAATTTTATTGTGTTATCATTTATTAATTTATATTAACTTAAATGTGTATCATCTTAAGTAATTATATAAACTTATATGTAGATAATTATATCTCATACTGTACATAAGTATGTAACTAAGTAAAATATACTGAATAATACATATAAATTAATTTAATTAAGTAATTATAGTAGGTAATTAAGTTATTAAGTTAATTAAGTAAATTATTCACTTAAAATAAAATAAATTAGTAATTTAAATTAATATTGAAATACTTTATCATGTATACTTGTAAAGTATTATTTTAAAGTATTTTCAACCTATTTACACTGTATTTATAGTGTATTATAGTATTTATAAATTATTTATGTACATAACTAACTTAAATGTGTATTTAAATGTAAATAAATTAAAATAAAGTCTCTAAAATGAATTAAAAATATTTCATAAATAGTTTATTATATAAATTAACTCTATATAGGGCCAATTGAATGATTAATTTATCAATTTGTATAGTAATTAACAAATTAAACCTTAAATTAAAGTGTATAAACTCCTAACTTTAGCTAATTTTTATATATAATTAAATAACGTATAATCCTAAATTAACTATACAATTTAGTAGCCCTATATAAGGGCTTTAAAATGATATAATTTAATTAGAATTTGAACTTTAATTGTGCTCTCAAATTGACACTCAAATTCTCGGTTCCAGAACAAAGAATAACGCTTGCAGCGTTCAATTAAACATCACGCTTTAGTCCCACATCATGGAGCTGTGGGCTCTCTACGTTGTATAAAATGTATTTGCTGTGCATGCTGATCAGTTGACATGTGCCAAGCGCGAAATAAAACCCATTCCCTATCTCTAAGCATTACTTGAGCATATGAGCATATTTGTGTACAGTGGTGGGCTAGGAGTCACGCACTGTAGTTAGGCCCATATTGGGCTTGTCATGGGCCTATAATCAAATATAATGCACAATTAATGAACTAGGGTTGATCCCCTAGTAGTGGTCTAGTCTCACCTCTTGGAGGTGTTGTGTATCCCACGAAAAAGGTCAGCTTACCCACTTAAAACCTAATTTTTAGGTCAAGGAACAGTAGCTGAACCGGAGTGAGAGTGAGAGAGAGAGACCCTAATAAAAGGCTAAGTGTTGAAGAGAGGAGAAGAAGAGTTAGAAACAATATGCTATGTGTTGGATGGTGTGTGTGTTGTGTAAGCATGTATATGTAGATATGTATAAGTATATGTGTATACATATATGTATAATATATATATATATATGTGTGTGTGTGTGTGTGTCTATATAAATAAAGTAAATAAGATATAGATATATAGTGTATACGTATATAGTAGTATATATGTATAAAATACTGTTTGAGCCTCTTATATGTATATAAATAACCTTAGGCTTTAGCGACAGATGCATTCGTCATTGTAGATATGTTTCTATGTCAGTATAGGTAATTGTCATTACCTTAGGTTGTGTAAATATTTTACTAAAGCTATAGCAACACATGATATGCCACTGTATGTATAAAATATGTTACTAAAGATATTAGTATGTTAATATAACTTAGTATAGTAGATATTAGTAGCTATTGTTGTACCTATAATTAGGTATTACTTAGAGTAGTTGTACATAACTAACTTAGTGTAGATTTAATTATTTTTGATGTCTGTTATTTGTGAATATGTTTAAGGTATTATAGGGCATATTAATTGATTCTTTTGTATATAATTAACCCATTCATTCATTATTTGATTTATTCATCCTTATTGTAAATAAAATTAACATTTTTGGAATAAAAGAACATTTTTAGACTTAGAGAGTGATGTATATCAATAGATACCTTCCAGTGAACAACCTGAAAACTAACTGGTAAAAATTGTAATTAAATAAAATAACGCAACATCTGTTTTCATTGTGACAAATATACTACAATGACACATAAGATACCATTTTATTGTAGATAGATGGTTGACGATAAAAACCTGGCAACAATGCTTTATTATGATTGATACATATTGTCACAAGTCATTGATTATTGTTTGGCACCATTGCCGAGGAAGCAACTCTTTATACGTCAAAATTTTTCTTTTATTCTTCATTTGTATATATTTTTAATTTGTTTGTAAATAATCATTCTTTCATTTTTATTCTTTGTTGTATATAGATTCTTTTATTCATTTTATTTTGTGATTGATTGTTGTATATAATTGTCTTACTAATCATTTGGTGTTTTTACAGCACTTAAGGAGTAGGAGTAGTGTCTTCTTCCAGGTGGAGTTCTTCTTCCTGGCAGATTCGCTTCCCTTCAGACTCGACTTCCCGGAGAAGTTTTTCCGCAGGAGCTGTAGAGTTTCCCAGTTTTAGTAGATTAGACTAGTATAGTGATAATTTAGACTTAGGTATATTAGTAGGATATTTTGTTAGGCATAAGTTGTGAAAGCCTATTCTCACACATTTTGTAATAACTTGGACTCTCTGGACTCTATCTCTCTACTCATCTCTCATCGACTCGATTTTTCCGTATCGATTTTTCTTTTTCGATTTGATTTTGTTTGTTGCATTTGAAAAATCCAAAAGAAAATTATAAAATCAAAAATATGAAAGAGATTTCATCTCTTATCTACCAGCAGCATCTACTAGGCATCCATACTTAGGTTGCATTCTTCCTACTAGATTTAAATTCAGTCAAATTGCATTACTTGTAGAATTGCTAAAGATTGGTACGCATTTCTATCCTTTCTGAGCTCCTGCCATCCTTTGCATTTGAATTAAAACTAAAAAGACCATCTCTTGCTTGAAAAGATTAACAAGTGAGATCAGTTGCTTGAAAAACACTTCTTAAATATCAAATCAAATCCAAAAGCAGACTTAAAAATTATTTGAAACCTTATATGAGCTTTTCACCGACATTATTTGATTGATTATCGTGTACACACTACACGATCACATAAATTCACAAATACATGGGTTTCTATCTCATCTCCTTGAGCAACCACAAGGTTTGGATTCGCACGCCAGTCTTATCCAGATTTCGAGTGCATATTAAAGGTCTGCACCTTGATAGGTTTTCTTTAGGACGCTCACAATGTACTGAAAATAGTTGTTTGCTACTACTATTTTCACATAGTAGAGCCTAACAAAATTCGATTTATCTCGCTTGACTTGAGATTGATTGGTCTTTGTTCGATTGGAGATTGATATTGGGATTTTTGATTTTTAGTTGAGATTGATTGAGATTGTTTACCTTTCTTGAGTTGTAACTGATTCGAAAAGAGTTTTCAAAAATCGACTCATGGAAGGTAGGAGATCCTAGAACCTTGAGCTTGTACCTCCCTTGGGTGCTGATGCCCAAGCTTCTACTTCTACTTCGATGCCTTCCACATCCAATCCTGCACCTCTTAGACCTCAAACTCCCATCCACCACTCTGTTCGTCTGGAGGATGACCATGATTCCGCACAATTTGAGGCTTTCGAAGAACTTCCTCCACCACCGCCACTGCCACCACTAGTCCATAGGTTCCAACCTCCTCCCTACCCTAACTTTCCTAACCAACCACAACTGGAGAGAGGTCCACAACCTACTTTTCACACCTGTTTGAAACACAACTTCAAATGAATACCCTTACCCAATAGGTGCAATAGCTTACTCAACTTGTTAATCTTTTAGCTAACCTGAACTCCCATCCTCAAGCTCCCTAGGCACCTCAACCTTGTAGACCTCAACTTCGGGATTATTATAATCCTGCAGTTGCACAACCTATGCCTGTGGTACACTATCTCGCTGGGGGTCGTGCTACTAAATTGAAGCCAAACCTTATTGCACTCATCCCTCACTTCCATGGTCTTGCTTTTGAGGACCCATTTCAGCATTTAGAGGAGTTGAAAAATCTTGCCCATGCCTTGGGTCCTCATGGCCATGATTAGCACACTTTGCTAATGAAAATGTTTTCCTTCTCCTTAAAGGGCAAGATCGCCTTTTGGTTTAGAAAACTTGCATGGACTACACAAATAGACTTGGGTTTCTTTAGAACATGAGTTCCTAAAGAAGTATTTTCCTGTAAGCCACACCAATGCCTTGAGGCATACTATTACTACATTCACCCAAACTCAGGAGAATAGATGCACGAGGCTTGGGAGCGATTCCACGAGCTTTTAGGAAAGTGTCCCCTCCATGGTGTCCCATGTTGGCAATAGGTCCAGATCTTTTACCATTGGCTCCATGATGACACAAGGAATTTTGTAGATGCCGCATGTGGAGGAAATTTCTTGTGTAGGGACGAGGACTCAGCCTTTGAGCTCTTTGAAGGCATGGCAGAAAACTTTATTAACATTGCTACAATGAGCATGTTCAATAGAAAGTCCTCACGTTCCCATTCACACATAGGGGTACATGAAGCCCAATCCAGCACACGAGACATAGAGATAGTAGCTAGTCAGTTGAATAAGGTGGGCTTAATCGAGAAGAAAGTGGATGAAGTATGGAAATTCCTATCTAAACCATCATCTTCCTCTCAGTCACCTGCACCTCGCACCTCTTCTCAATTTCTCACCAAGAAGGAAATTGTGAACAATCTATTTGTGACACAACCATCACTACTGGATTATTCATTTTCATATCCTTCACCAATTGGAGGAACCTTTGCACATCCTTACACTTAATTCCCTGCACCTTCTAGAGCTTCGGAGGAGCTCCATGCCATTCACAATGACCTTTATCCACAAACCTATAACCCTGGATGGCATGATCATCGAAATTTCTCGTGGTCGGGAAATTCACAAAGACCCAATTTTCAAGAACCTTCTGAACCACCACTTCACAACTTGATCCGAGCACCACCTCCACAACAACACGGGTATCAACAACATGCCTACTAGCAACCCCAACCCAGGCCTGCCCATTACTCTCAACCTGGGCCTACACGAGTGATCAGTTGGGGAATATCATGAAAACTCTTGCTGACATGCAACAACAGAACATTGCTATGCAGCAGAGAAGGGACGTGGCTTTAGTTGAGATGAGAGCCCAGCTATCACATTTGACGAAATCCCGTCAACCACATTCACTTCCATCTCAAGCACAGCCCAACCCTAGGAACATACCTGCCCAGAGGTATGTTCAACCTAGACCTCCAGTAGAAGGTCAAGCACATACCATTTCATAGCCCTTGCATGAACCTAAGTTCTATGTTGACCCAAATACTTCCTATTTTGAAACCCAACCACCTCTTCTACCAAATATCGAAATACCGTCTAGAGTTGAACCGAATGCCGTCACCACTAAGAGTGGTAGAAGCACTGTAGATCCACCATTTCCTGCTTCTACATCTTGTCCTGGACCTTCTACTTCCATCTGATTTACCTCTTCTTGATTCTTCTCAACCTAGGAATGATCCTCCCATTACAACTTCTATACCATTTCTAGAGGCTTTAAAGAAGAATGGAAAAGGAAAGAAAAGACAGTCTAATGTGGTTCTTGAGGAGGATCTGCTCAAGCTGTTTGAGCAAGTCCATATAAACATCCCCTTGTTGGATGCAATTAGCCACATTCCAATTTACGCTAAGTTTCTGAAAGACCTATGTACACCTAAGCGTAAATCTAGGATTCAAAAAGGGAGTAGTCCTATCATTCTCTCAGAACTAGTTCCATCATTTCCAGTAGCTTCCCTACTAAGATGAAAGACCCAAGCACCCCTTTTCTTTCTTGTATGATAGGAAACACCACATTTAATAGAGCCTTACTTGATCTACGTGCTTCCATCAATTTTATCCCAACCTCCCTACAAACACATTTAGAGGTTGGCAATTTGAAGCCAACCGAGGAGCCCTTGCAATTAGCTGACCAATCAGTTAAGACACCTCAGGGAGTGTTGGAAGATGTTATAGTGTGGGTCAAGGACTTTTATTTCCCTGTAGACTTCATTGTCCTTGACATGGAAGTACCTGAGGATATCCAAAACACACCTATCATACTAGGAAGACATTTCTTGGCTACAACTAAGGCGAACATAAATTGTGAGGAGGGCCCTATAGAGTTGAAATTTGGAGATCAAAAGATGAAAGTTGATATCTTTCAAGCCCAAAGGGGACTATCTTGTAGCTTAATTGAGGAAATTTGTTCTTTGGATTCTTTGGACAAGTTGGTCGAGGATACATTGATCGATTCACTTAATTTAGAACCTCAACACCCTTTGACCTCTGACTTAACTCTTCGTGAGACACCAGCCTTAGAGATTGAGGACTTACCTTTAATTTCTTTAGTGTCTCTCGGATCTTCTGAGATCTCCGCACCTGCTCCTTCATCTGATCCTGTACCTGTTGAGCTAAAACCTCTTCCTGACTCTTTAAAATGTCTTCTTAGGACCAGATCAGATTTATCCTGTGATTGTCAATTCACACTTATCATCTGATCAAGAATCACGACTCTTATCTATCTTGAGAGCACATAGATAGGCTATAGGATGGGGCCTTTTTTACCTGATTGGCATTATCCTTTCTACTGCACCCATAGAATATTCACTGAAGAAGGATCTAGACTTACCAGACAGCCACAGCATAGACTGAACCCCACACTTCAAGAGGTGGTAAAGAATGATATGATTAAGTGGTTAGACAATGGAATTATTTTCCCCATTTCTGATAGTCAATGGGTAAGTCCTGTTCAGGTTATGCCTAAGAAGGCCAGATTTATCGTCATAACCACTGAGTCTAGAGAAGTCATCCCTACATGGATTGCTAGTTTGTGGTGAGCATCTATTGACTACCACAAACTCAACCAAGCCATGAAGAAAGATCATTTCCCATTGCCCTTCATTGATCAGATAATGGAAAGATTGGCAGGGAATATAGTTTTCATCTTTTTGGATGGCTATTCAGGCTATAATCAGGTGGCAATTCACCCCGATGACCAGGAAAAAATGACCTTCACTTGCCCCTACGGAACCTTCGCATTCTGTATGATGCCATTTGGATTATGCAACGCACCTGCTACATTTCAGCGGTGTATGTTTGCGATCTTCTCTGATCTAGTAGGTGATTGTTTAGAAGTCTTCATAGAAGACTTCTCGATCTTTGGGAGCTTTCAATGCATGTCCAGATCACTTGACCAAGGTCCTACAAAGATGCATTAATGTGAATCTGGTACTTTCCTGGAAGAATCACACTTTATGGTACTAGAAGGACTAGTTTTAGGTCACCTTATCTCTGAGAGAGGAATTGAGGTTGACCGTGCGAAGGCGAAATTGATTGCTGACCTACCATTACCTTTGTCGATTAAGCAAATTTGATTTTTTCTCGGGCATGTTGGTTTCTATCGCCGCTTTATCGTGGATTTCTCAAAAGTAGCCCGACCTTTCACCAATCTCCTCTCTAAAGATGTAGACTTCTAGATCTCTGACAGTTATGTTCATGCTTATACGATACTTCGTGATCTGGTTACCAAGGCACTAATACTGCAACCCCCAGATTGGTCTTACCCTTTTGAGTTCATGTGTGATGCCTTTGATTATGTAGTAGGGGCTATCCTTGGTCAAAAAGTGGATGGGAAGCCTACAATCATCTACTATGGTAGTAAGACCTTAGATGAAGCTTAGAGGAATTACACAATCATTGAAAAGGAATTACTAACAGTAGTATTTGCATTGGAAAAATTTAGACCTTACCTTTTAGGTTCCCACATCATAGTCTACACTGAATACGCTGCAGTTCAACATCTTCTCGCCAAGAAGGATGCTAAATCTCATTTGATTAGATGGATCCTACTGTTGTAGGAGTTTGATTTAGAGATTCATGACAAGGCTGGGAAGTAGACTGTGGCAGCTAACCTCTTATCCTACCTTCCTTTTGAAGTGATATCTCCTTTACTTCCAATCACTGACCACTTCCTTGATGAGCAATTGCTGGTCATTCATTCTGATCTTCACTGGTATGCTGACATTGTCAACTACCAGGCTTCTGGAATAGTTCTCTCTGATTGGGTCCGACATCAAAAAGACATACTTAGATCGGAAGCCAAGCACTATTACTGGGAAGAACCATGGCTATTCAAGCACTGTAAAGACTAAATTCTTAGGAAGTGTCCCTGATAAGGAGATAGAGAGCATTCTGTCATTCTGCCATGACCAAGCTTGTGGCGGTCATTTCTCTGGCAAAAAGACAGCTGCAAAAATTTTGCAGAGTAGTTTCTACTATCCCACGATCTTCAAAGCCACACACGAATATAGTAGGGCATGTCCACGCTATCAGTCTCAGCAGTATTGGCTGCCGAGACATGATGCCCTTGAATCGATCATGGTGTGTGAAATCTTTGACATATGGGGCATTGACTTCATGAGACCTTTTCCTAATTCTCATGGCTTCGAGTGCATCTTATTAGCAATTTATTATGTTTTTAAATGGATTGAAGCCATCCCCTCGAGGACTAATGATCATAGAGTTGTGAAACAATTTGTTTAAGATTGTATCTTTTCTAGATTTGGGGTACCAAAAGCCATCATAAGTGATGGAGGGTCTCATTTTAGGAACACACATTTTTAGTCCCTACTTTAGAAGTATGGGGTGACACACAGGATTGCTACACCTTACCACCCTCAAACTAATGGACTGGCTGAATTGTCCAATAGGGAGATCAAAAAGATTTTACAGACTACCATCAGACCTGATAGAAAGGATTAGTCTTCCCACCTTTCTGATGTGTTGTGGGCATATAGGATAGCTCACAAAACCCCATTAGGCATGTCTCCTTTTAGACTTGTATACAGGAAACCTTGTCATCTTCCCATAGAACTTGAGCACAAAGCCTAATGGGCCATCAGAAAGTGTAGCCTAGACTTAGAGAGGCTGATGATCATAAAAGACTTTAAATTTTTGAGCTTGATGAATTAAGGAATGAACCTTATGAAAACTTGAGGATTTATAAGGCCAAATTAAACGCCTTCCATGACCATTACATTCATAGGAAGTCATTTCACCCTAGTTAGAAAGTTCTTCGGTTTGAATCAAGGCTGAAAGTCTTCCCAGGGAAATTCAGATCCAAATGGACTAGACCTTTTAAAATCCTGAGAGTATTTGACAATGGAGAAATAGAGATCACTGAGATTAACAAATCTAAACCTTTCACTCTAAATGGATAGAGATTAAAACCTTTCATTGAACCGCTTGATCTTAGACTTGTCAATTCTATCATTTCGGTTCAATATTTTGAACTTTTATCATCTGGGATTACGCCTAGCTAAAGGCATAAAATTTAGCAAAACTATCTTTTGAACATAGTTGTTTTCATCTTTCTTATTTTCCATTTCTTCATTAGGTGTCTATTCTTACATTTTAGCATGCATTCATAGTTGAATATGTCATGCATTTCACTAAGCCCGACTTTCCACTCTGATCTTGTATTACACTTGAAATCATCCGCATAGAGATTTTTATCACCTCATTCCGACTTCCTTCCATCACCCAACCTAAGTTAGTGAAAAGCAGAGCATGCATTTGCATCCACCATATTCATACAATGAGGACGTTGCATCATTTAAGCATGGGGGGTGTAAATGGTGAAATCATTTACTAAAATGCAACCATAGACACACTTGTAGTGTATATAGTATAGTATTATCAAAAATACCAAAAAGAAAAAGAGAAATTTTGAAAAATTTGAAAAAACTTACAAAGTCAAAAATACAAATAAATGTCAAAAATAAAAATTTCAAAAATACAATAAGGGACCTACTGATACTTATTGTCAAGGGAGAACTCCAAAATTGAAATTGAGGAGAGGGAAAAACATTGAAAGAATCACAAGTGTTTAATTATGATCTTATAGCTGAAAATAAAAACAGAATAAGTGTTTATGGACATTCAACCTTTACTGGTTAGACTTTTTGGGCCACTGTAGCTGCTTCATTCGCTTGAGCTTTGCTTAATACACTTTAAGCTTTGACAAGGTAGACCAGGATCTCTCCTTAGGACGTATTCCTATACCTGAATCGCCATTATGGGATTCTCTGGTTTGCTTTGGCTTAACCTTGGTTTACTCTACATAGTGTCGAGAATGACCTTGTGAACTTGAAATTCAACCCTAGTGTTCATTAGCGCACGACCTATGCGTGTAGGTAGACTCTTTGTCGTAGTCTTTAGTCTTGTGTTTAAGAGAAGCTCTTTTCACTAAAGTACTCACCCACCAAATAAACATGCTCTACCAAACAAAGTCGTTGAAGACATACTGGCATTTATTTGCAAAAAAAAAAAAATCCGAAAAAGTAAAAAAGAATTCTCAAAAAAAGACATTCTTTTGAATAAGTCAACTATGTTCTCCAAGTCCTGTAAATACTTTCCACCAAAAATATTTTCAGGGTGCATTACAAATACTTATATATTTACATAGGGCTACTCTTAACTTTAACTAATTTTTATATATAATTAAATAACTTATAATTCTAAATTAACAATACAATTGAGTAGCCTTATGTAAGGACTTTACAATGATATAATCTAATTAGAATTTGAACTTTAATTGGGCTCTCAAGTTGAAACCCAAATTCTAGGTTCAAAAATAAAGAATAATGCCTACAACGTTCAATTAAACATTGCGCTTTAGTCCCACATCGTGGAGCTACGGGCGCTCTACATTATATAAAATGTATTTGCTACACATGCCGATCAGTCGACATGCGTCGAGGTCGAAATAAAACCCATTCCCTATCTTTGAGCGTTACTTGATCATATGAGCATATTTGTGTACGGTGGTGGGCTGAGGGCCACACACTGTTGCTAGGCCCATATTGGCCTTGTCATGGGCCTATATTCGGATATAAATGCACAATTAATGAAATAAGGGTGGCCCCCTAGTAGTGGTATGGTCCTACCTCTTGGAGGTGCTGTGTATCCTACGACAAAGGGTCAACCCACCCACTTAAAACCCAATTTTTGGGTTAAGGAACAGTAGTTGAGCTGGAGTGAGAGAGAGAGGCCCTAATAAAAAGCTAAGTGTTGAAGAGAGAAGAGAATAAGAGTTAGAAAAAAATGCTAAGTATTGGATGTTGTGTGTGTTGTGTAAGCATGTATTTGTATATATGTATAAGTATATGTGTATACAAATATGTATAATATATATATGTGTGTATATAAATAAAGTAAATAAGATATATATATATATATAGTGTATATGTATACAGTAGTATATACATATATGTATAAGGTAAAGTACTATTTGAGCCTCTTATATGTATATAAATAACCTTAAGCTTTAGTGACAGATGCATTCGTCATGTAGATATGTTTATATGTCAGTACAGGTAATTGTCTTTGTCTTAGGTTTTGTCAATATTTTACCAAGGCTATAGCAACACATGATATGTTACCATATGTATAACATATGTTACTAAAGATATTAGTATGTTAATATAACTTAGTATATGATGAGTCCATTTCAATGGGCTATTGTTATGCCTAAGTTAGCTTTATTCTTGCATTTTATATTCGTTAATAACTGCATTAGGTCATAGAATAATTGCATACATCATTCTTAGATTTGTATATGTTCTATTGCATTTTTTAACTTATTATGTATATAAATAATTATTTTATATTTCGTTATTTCAGGAATAAATCATCCATCGACTATCGTCCATCCTCTCCTCACCGCACCCCCTCATCAACACAACCTCCTCTGCCAAACAAACTCACCCTCTTCACGCAATGTCAGTTGTGGCTAATTTTTGGTCATGGCTAATTTTAGTAATGAGAATTCAAAATCCCAGAGGTTGTGGCCATCGGTTAGCAGCACTGTGGAGAAGTAGGATAAAAAGCCCTCAACTTCTCCCTAAAGGGAATCTTATTCCTAGACTGCCACTGTGCACCAAGGTTACCACCGTGGAAAGAGAGGACTTGCACCGTGAACTCCCAAGCGTGCACGGTGGCCCCAGCTTCCCCAACATCGTCCTCGCCTCATTGTTGGTCTCACGGTGACAGTGTGTGGCCAGAACACCACCATTAGTGCATCCACTTCACTGCATCTTCTCCATCTTCAATCTCTAAACCAACGGTCGATCACCCTCAACTTGACATGCACCACCATCCTGCGTGCTCCTACGCATGCCATCCTCGTGCACAGCAGCCAACCTCCTTATGCGAGACTTAGTGCATGACCGCACGACCCTCGTGTGTGTATCCTCACGCGCAGCAGCCCGTGCCTCGACCTCCCCTCCATGCACTGTTCTTCTTCTCCATGAAGAACCTATTGCTGGTCTCACACCATCCATGTGTAGCCACCTTGTTTGACCTCCAATCTCCACTCCATCGACGCTGTTGAACTCGCCTAGCCCTCATGAGGCCACCCACGTCCATGACTGCCGTCGTCGACCACTTGCACGATCCCCAGCAACGGCGAATGTGGTAGATCATCTGTCCAGGATTCCTATTAAGACATCAACCTCTACTGGCCTTATCCAAGGGACTTTTCCTAATGAGTCTCTAATGACTGTAGAGGCCAAAACTCCTTGGTTAGTTGACATAGTGAACTATCTGGTCACAAGCATTACACCCAATACTTGGGACAAGCAGAAGCGAGACAAGTTGCTTGCTGATGCTAAATTTTATCACTAGGAGGAATACGAGCTTTTTAGAATAGGAACTGACCAATTATTCCGCCATTGCGTCCCTGACGAAGAACAAAGGAGTGTTCTGAGTTTCTACCATGACCTCCACTGTGGAGGACATTTTAGTGGGAAAAAGACTACCCATAAGGTTCTTCAGTCTGGCTTTTGGTGGCCCACATTGTTGAGAGATGCACATACATATGTGAGTGCATGTCTACATTGCTAGCAGTCGGGAACCATTGGAAAAAGGGATGAGATGGCCCAGCAACCTATTCTCCCTGTTGAGATCTTTGATATTTGGGGCATCTACTTCATGGGTCCCTTTCCTGTGTCCTTCAGATATGAGTACATCCTTGTGGGCATAGACTATGTATCGAAATGGATAGAAGCCATACCTACTCGGACCAATGTCCATTCCGTGGTCTTGGATTTTGTTAGGGCTAATATCATTTCTTGATATGAGTGCCCAAGGACTATCATAAGTGATGGAGGACCTCACTTTAAGAATATGTATTTAACAAAACTACTCCAAAATTTGGGAGTCAACCATATGATAGCCACACCTTACCATCCCCAAACAAGTGGACAAGTTGAAGTGTCTAATAGGGAAATTAAACAGATTCTAGAAAAAACTGTCAGGGCCGACCGTAAGGATTGATTGAAAAAATTGAATGATGGTCTTTGGGCCTACAGAACATCACATAAGACTCCCTTGGGCATGTCTTGTTTCCGTCTTGTCTACGGAAAGGTGTGCCACCTTCTTGTTGAAATTCAACACAAAGCTTATTGGGCTATTGGCAGGTGCAGAACGCGTTTGTTTAATTATCCCTTTGTAGTATGTGTTCGCGATGTTGGTTTTAATTTAAGAAGTGGATTTGGCGAGTCCAAGTGTCAAACACGATGTGGCATAAGATCGGTTTAGTTTGTTGCCTTAGTTGTCACAGGAATGGTTGGTTTGCTTGCTTGCGAAAAAATGCGAGAGAGAGTAGGGTTAGAGATCGTGTTTAAAACATGACAAGAATTCTACGTGAACTATGATATATGAAACATCATCAACATATAACATGTAATTAGAGTTTGTTTACAGCTACAACAATAGATGAAAGCTTAAACAAATGCAACATAAAACTAAAGCAAAGAGAGTGCGAGGAGGAGGCAAGGTGGCCACGGTGTTGAAGGGAGGCTTCGTCGGCGGCTTACAACTCTGGGGCGGGTATGGAGTGTTTGGTGGAGCTAGGAGAAGGCTAGAGTAGCATGGAGAGTGTGTGTGTACAGAATGACTTTGAATGGGGTGGTTGAGGAGGTTTATATAGAGAAGAGGGGTTTCCAAACAAAGTAAGGGTTTTAGTGACGTCCGGGACATTGCTAAACCCATTCCAGAAACGTCGTTTAAGCCCCTCACCAGCTGGTCCAAGCATGCACGCGTGCTTCCTTCCCCCACGTGATCCGTGTGCGTGCCAAGTTGACCGTCCGATTAAAGATCTGACGGCTGAGATCATGCCCTGAGCACTGGTTCAGATCGCGCTTGCGAGCTCTGAGTGCACGCCTTGTGCATTCGCACGCGTTCTCATCGGGCGTGTGAGAACACACTGCATTGCTTCCATCTACACCGTTCAACGTTGATCGAATGGCCTGAATCACTCGCGGTGCTAATCGTGTTTTTGCATGGTTTTTTAAATTAGGGTTTTAAGTCGTTGCAACGCACAAAAACAGATTCACTTTTAGAATTTGTAAGACCTAGATAGGGGAGTATCTAGGGTCATCCAAGGAGGCGATATTTTACAAAATTCAAGTCTCTTGCTTGGGAATGAAACTCAACTTTCTTTTTGTTCTTTTTAAATGTATAATTTTTATGGATTTTTGAAATATTGGCAATATGAATTTTGAAGAGATTTGAAAATAACTAACACCTAATCCACTACACTACTACCAAGGTGACAAGTAGAGCCTCTCCATAAGCTCACTCTAGGAACATGGAGGCCTAGAGTAATCAGGGAGAGGGAGTGAAAAGTGCTAAAACAAAAACAAGCAAATGCGACAAAATTGCAAAGAAGGCAACTTTAATTGAAAGAGAGAGTGTTTTACAACAAAACCTAGTAGATGAATGCTTCTACAACTAGATAATTGCAACAAAGAAAATAAAACAGAAATCCTCCTGAATTGTTGGTGAAGAGGGGCAAGCTCTTGCTTCAATTGCGGCTGCTCCCACAATCAAAAAGAGTTCCTTCTTCTCGCAAGGCTTCTACAAGTTGATGAACTCCTCCTAGCAAGCCCAAGGGGGGCTTCCTTAACTCCTCCAAGGTGGATGGATTTCCACCTTCAAAGGCTCCTCCTAAGGTGGCGTGGACCACTTTGATTCCTCCTCCAAGGGTGGTAGTGTACCAACCTCAAATCCTCCGCTTCCTAGGGTAGGTGTGTACCCTAGGTTATCCTCCAATTGCTGGCTTCCTTCCTTGGCTGGCGTGGGCACAAGAGAGAAGAGAAGAGGGGAAGGCACCAAGGGGACAGAGTATCCCCTTAATCTTCTTCTTCTTCTTCTCTTGACCTTCTATGTAGGTGGAAATATAGGTAGAAAAATTGTAGCCAAGGGTGAATTTTTTTGCTGGAATATGATGGTATTTATAGAGGTGGAAAGGGGGGTAGTAGGCATGGGTTAGTTGGATGGCTAGGATGTATTTAGTTGGTGGTTATGTGTAGTTAGGTTGATCCTAGGGCTAAGGTTAGTTGGTGCCAACCAAGGGGGTGCTATGGGGTGGTTATGGCCATGAAGAGGCACCTATGGTTGGCTCCAATTATGGGGCTTCTAGAAGGTAGGTGAGTTGGATGGTGGAGATGATTTTAGGGAGAGGTGTATGGTGGAGATGAAGGGGATTTTGGAGGGAAAAAGTGGTGCCAACATGGGGTGGTTACGGTGGTTTTGGCGCCACTTTGTTGGTGCCCTTTGGTGGTGGTTGAGGGGTGAAAGGTGGTGATGGTGGTGGCGCCAACTTGGAGTAGGGTGGAGCTAGCTTAGTTGAGCTTAGGTAGGGTTGAGTTGGTGGAGCTAGATAGGAAGGGTTTTTAGGTGGTGGATTGCCAAGGGAGTTGGAGCCTAGCTAAGCTAAGCTAAGCTAAGCTAGCTTAACTAGTAGTGGAGTAGAGGAGGAGGTGTTGGATCTAGGGTTTGAGGATAGGAGCTGAGGAGGGGAAGTCCGGAGCTTGAGCTGGAGTTGGTAGCTGCTAAAGAGGGTGGCATGGAGCTACTCTAGCTGGCTTAGCTTGCTAGTTCTTTGCTAGCTGCTAAGCCAAGCTAAAGTGAGCTGGCTTCTACCATAATGAGCTGAGGTGAGCTAGGTCTGGTGATCCTGGGAAGGACCAAGCTGGTTGAGGCAGCTAAGGTAGCTTAGCTCAACTGAGTTGAGATAAGATGAATCCCCGGGAGCTGAACTTCAGCTTCCTGAGCTGAAATGAAGTCATCTTCAGCTGGATGGAGTTTAGTGGAGCTAGATGTAGCTGGACCTGAGCTGGGGTGAACTCCAGTCAACTCAGTTGAGTTAGCTAGAGCTCCCTGTGGACTAATGGGAGCTGAGATGAGCTAGAATTTGCTAAGTTGAGCTGGATCTGAGCTGACCTGAGCTAGGGTGAGCTAAGATAAGCTCTCTTGACCTGCCATTCAGCTGAGATGAGTTGAATGGAGCTAGGATGAGCTAACCCTAGTTCAGGTGAGTTGAATTCCCGCTATGGTGAGCCATATCAAGTTGAGTTCCAGCTAGTGAGAGCTTCTCCTTCACCAATTACCTTCCTGAGTGCTAGGGTTCTAGGAATCTGGCAATCTGTATATCCCTAACACTCACAAAAATGCATTAAAAAAATAATAAAAAGTGCAATGCATGCCTAACCTAATTAATTCCTAAATGCAACCCAAAAACTTGCTTGCGGAGCAAAATCCTAAGAGCTAGGTTTGTTTGAATGCATAAGAAAGATGATAAACTGGCATTTATCAAGTGCGCGCTGGGGCATGATTTGGAGCGTAGCGGGAGTCGAATGCTCGTCGCTCGCTTGAGAGGGTGAGGCGGTATCGCTGTGCTGCCTTCGCGATTAGTCGCGGACGTGAGATCAGGCGTAGGCGCTATCGACCGTTGGATGGAGATCCAAGGCCAAATTTTCACGCTGAAGGAGCTTTGAGCGTGGTGGATGCGGTGCTGATCTTGCGGATTCTCAGCCATTCGATGAGAGATGTGCGGCTGAGATCATGCGACGAAGAGAGAGGGTGGCGTATGCGGGCAGGTGGGCACCACATGGCACGTTATGGGCTGCTGATCATCAAATCAACAGCTAGAATTTCTTGGGCTGGTCGAGGGAGCTCTGGATGTTGGATTTAAGTGATTTCAAGTCTGTTGGACTCCATTCGTCGATCTAAATCCATCCGTGTAGTCAGATTGCTCATTTGAGGCCTGTTTCAACATGCACATGTACATATGGCCATTAAACATCGATTTATAAGTAATCTTAATTTGCGATGCATGTAGTGCTCCCATGCCCATTATTGTATGTTATTAGTGCACATATACCCCCAAAATAAACTCTGGTTGACAAAATTATCATCATTGAATGCAGAGTTATCAGCTATTAAAAATGTTAACTTAAATCTGGATAAAGTAGGAAAGTCACGCATGCTGGAGTTAAGTGATCTTGAGGAGCTTTGCAATGAAGCCTACGAAACCTCTCAAGCTGACAAACAACGTACAAAGGTATTCCATGATAAGCACATCATTAGAAAGACCTTTGAGCCCAACCAGTGGGTCTAGCTTTTCAATTCTAGATTTAAAGTATTTCTTGGAAAGCTCAAGTCTCGCTGGGATGGGCCATATGTTGTTATCAATGCCTTCCCTCATGGAGCAATAGAAATTCAGAACACCTCTTTTGGTGAGAGATTTAAGGTAAATGGCCAATGACTTAAACCTTATGTTACTCTTTCAGATGACTAGGTTTTGGATGCACTTTGGCTTAAGGAGTCTTAGCTCCTCCCACTCTCCTCCTCAAGTGATATTCTTCTATGTATTTATTTTTCCAATGCAGACATTGTCAATCTTAGGCATGGGGGGTATAACTTGAGTATGTTTATAGCATTTATAAATGTTTGCATGCATTTAGGTGCATTAATTAAAAAAAAAATCTCTTTTGTTTTCTTGAGATGAATTGGTTAGTCCCTAGCAGAAGATTTTTATCAAGGAGGTGTCATTAAAGATTTTCTTCTTAAATTATTTCTGAATTTAGAATCTAATACAATTACTTCACTTGCACTTAGACTGGGTAATGGATCTTTGTAGAAAATCAAGAAGCATTTTTAGTCTGCTGAATCCTTGGACAGTTTGAAGGAGTTAGGCAAACTATCTTCTATTAGATCCATCTAATATTTGTGAGGAGAAAGTAGAGGGATTACTGGTGTGCTAAATCTAGTGTAAGGACTCTTAAGTTCTGGATAATTAGATGATGATACCTTTGAGTTAGGCATAGTTTTGCTCTGGTTCCTTTATGCAAACAGTGTGTGAATTTCTAAGAGTTACCAAATAAGGCAGATACACAAAGATTGAGTCTTAGTAAAACTATTACTATGGTAGATGGTCATGACCGTCCTTCATAAAATCCTCAACTAAAGGAGGGTATTAGTGCTAAAGGTTAGAAATACGCTTGTCCAATCCATTACTTCCTGATGCCAAAAGTAGGCACTTCCACCAAATAAGCCACACAATATCCTCTTGAACATCATTTTTCCCAATAATGCCTCATGAATAAAAGTTTGCCTCATTTTGTGTTAGTAGCTAGAAAAAAAAAGAAAAAAAAAATAAAGAGAGAAAAGAAAAAAAAAGAGAAAAGAAAAACATCTATATATTTGAAAAAAAAAATAGAGAAAAAAAAGAATAAAAAAGAGTGTTCAAGTTTATAGTTTTATCTTCATGTCATTTTTCATCATGTGTTGATATTTTTGAGACAATAAAAACACCTGTTACGATCCACCAAATATGACCCATACCTACTTTTCAGTATTTATGACCACCCGAATATTGTCTAAGGACTTCTAACCTAGTTGTAGGGTTATTAGAACTTCAATTGAAGTATGAATGCCACGTGAGGCTACCAAACATTGAGTACATTTACAAAATCTGGTAAGGTATGCGTTCTCAGAAAAGGAAGAAGAAAAAGAAAAAGAAAAAGAAAAGAAGGAAAAAGAGTGAGCACAAAGGAGTGTTAAGAGAGCATAATTTTTAGCCTCTCTATGGGTTCATTTAATAGTCTAGAGATTTAGAGTCTGCAGTACTAGATTACATGCAGCACCAGATAAGTGTGAGCCACCAAATATAAATCTATTCTACTTAGTGTCTCCTACCTAAGCCAAAATGTCAGGGTCAAATTGTAGATCATTTCTTGTTTTATCCCCGATGGAAGTAGTTGTATATCCCAATAGAATTTCACCAAGGGTAAAGCACGAGCATTAGATGCAAGTTGGTTTTTCACTTGGATCCATTACGTAAGCTACTATCACTTCACAATTGTTTGGATCTCTAAATTTTTGGAATAAGGAAAGAAGAAATCTTTTGGTCACTTCTATCACTTTTCACTTTTGCTCGAGACTAGCAAAATTTAGGCATGGGGGCATTTGATGAGTCCATTTCAATGGACTATTGTTATGCCTAAGTTAGCTTTATTCTTGTATTTTATGTTCGTTAATAACTACATTAGGTCATAGAATAATTGCATACATCATTACTTAGATTTGCATATGTTCTATTACATTTTATAACTTATTATGTATATAAATAATTATTTTATATGTCGTTATTTTAGGAATAAATCATCCACTGACCACCATCCACCCTCTCCTCATCTCACCCTCTCATCAACACAACCTCCTCTGCCAAACAAACTCACCTTCTTCACGCAATGCCGGTTCTGGCTAATGTTAGGTCATGGCTAATTTTAGTAATGAGAATTCAAAATCCCGGAGGTTGTGGCCGTCGGTTAGCAGCACTGCGGAGTAGGATAAAAAGCCCCCCGACCTTCCCCCTAAAGGGAACCTTCTTCCTAGACGGCCACTATGCACCAAGGTTACCATCGTGGAAATAGAGGACTTGCACCGTGAACTCCCAAGAGTGCACGGTGGCCCCAGCTTCCCCAATATCGCCCTCGCCTCATTGCCAGTCGAACGGTGACAGTGTGTGGCCAAAACACTTCCATTAGTGCATCCACTTCATTGCGTCTCCTCCATCTTCAACCTCTAAACCAACGGTTGGTCACCCTCAACTCCTTACGCACCACCAGCCTATGTGCCCCTGCACGTGCCATCCTCACTCTCAACAGCCAACCTCCTCATGCGAGACTTAGCGCATGACCGCGCGAGCCTCACGTGTGTATCCTCGCGTATAGCAGCCCGTGACTCAACCTCCCCTCCATGCACTATTCTTCTTCTCCAAGAAGAACCTAATTCTGGTCTCATGACATCCACGTGTAGCCACCTCTTTGACCTCCAATCTCCGCTCCATCAACGCCATTGAACTCGCCTCACCCTCACGAGGCCACCCATGTCCACGACTGTCACCGTCGACAACCTGCATGGCTGCCGGCCGAACCCACTTCACCAGCCAACCTCTTCTTCGACCAGCAACGTCCGGCAACCATCCTTCGTGCTACCACTACCCATGCATCGACCTCTCCACCGGTGACCTTCTCCCGCAACCATGCCTCCAGCTAGTCCTCCATCTCCTTGCGCGAGCAAAGGGAACATCCCCTGTTTCTCTACACTAAAGGGCATATTAATATTTACATTTGGATGCCCTTGCTGAGAGTTCAATTTTGATATTAATATTTGATATATTAAGTGAAGTTGCATGTGTGCCCCTCTCTTTCTCTCATTTGATGCAACAACATATTGATAAATTGATTTTTACATCATTTTTGCCTTGTACAACACAGTCGAATAATGTACAAGAAACATCGATGAATTTATTGGTTTACACCTCCCTGTAGATACGACCTAACTCATCATGGTTAGTTTTACTGATAAATACTTTTGATCTGGGATATTTTCACCACGCAATTTTACTGTGACGATGTATTTTTCTGACATCATATTTTGCAAGTGAAAACACCCGACTGGTATAGTAGATATTAGTAGCTATTTTTGTACCTATAATTAGGTATTACTTGGAGTAGTTGTACATAACTAACTTAGTGTAGATTTAACTGATTTTTGATGTCTGTTATTTGTGAATATGTTTAAGGTATTATAGGGCATATTAATTGATTCTTTTGTATACAATTAACCCATTCATTCATTTTTTCATTCATTCATCCTTATTGTAAAAAAATTAACATTTTTGGAATAAAAGAACATTTTTTAACTTAGAGAGTGATGTATATCATTAGCTACCTCCCAGTGAACGACCTGGAAATCAACCAGTAAAAATTGTAATTAAATAAAATGACACGACATTTATTTGCATTGTGACAAATATACTACAACAACGGCACATAAAATACCACTTTTATTGTAGACAGATGGTCGCCGATCATATTTTTGGCACCATTTCCGAGGATAAAAACCTGACAACAGTGCTTTATTATGATTAATACAGATTGTCGCAAGTCACTGATTATGGTGCCCTAAGTAACAGAGCTTCTTGCTTTTAGGCAATCTCAGGTGATGGGTATCATCCATATAGATTAGACATGCGAACTTCTCCTTTGTTCTCCATCCTAACAAATTAGTATGTGCTGGAAAGTCATTGATTGACCATAGTAATGTTGCATGCAACTGGAAGAAGTGTTTCTTCTGTGTGTCATATGTTTGAACACCACTATATCACAGGACTTTCAGTTCATCAATCAACGGTTGGAGATAAACATCTATCGCATTTTATGGTTGCTTGGGTCCTAGGATAAGTAGGGTCAACATCATGAATGCGAATCGCATGCATAGCCATGGTGGTAAGTTGTAAGTTAACATAACCACCATCCATATGGAATATAATAGATACATGTTCTTGAATGGGTTGAATCCATCGCTTGTAAGCCCCAGTCTCATATTCCGTGCCTTCTCTGCGAATAACGCGTGATTCTTGTTAAATCTATTCCACTCATTAGAATCTGTTGGATGATGGATGTGTCCATCTTTGGATTTATTCTCCTGATGTCATGCCAACAGTTTTGCTATTTTATTGGAAATGAATAGGCATTGTAGCCTACAAATCAGTGGAAAATAATGGAGAACCTTCTCCAGTTGTTTCTTCCTGCCTATGTTTGTTGACTTACCCACCTTATACCTCTCCTCACCACATTTAGGACAGTTAGTCAACCCTAAGTACTCATTTTTGTACAGGACACAGTCATTACGACAAGCATTAATCTTCTCGCATTTCAATCCGAGCCCACATATATGCATCTTCACATCATACCATTACCCAGGGTACTTAAGAGGATTATTCAGCAGCTCCCCAATGAATTCAAGGACCTCAGACATTAATTTCCCTGTGGCTCTATTCATCACTTTCATCTGAAATAACTTTAGAATGAATGACAACTTTGACATTGACGTTATTCTAGAATCAATAGGATCCTCTACTGCCTTGACTACATCGTAAAACTCATTACAATCTCGTAATGTCTCATTGTCATCTGCATCCTCAGGGTCTGTGATTCGTAGCAATCATAGGCCCTAATTCGCTTGAATTAAGGTAGAACCTAGCTTAACATGGGCATTCTACATGCATACACATCGTACTTTGCATCCTAGATGACTTCTATGTTTTATACATAATAATGTGCTTTTTGAGAGGCATTAATAATTGCATAAAATCCAAGGCTACAGATGATCGATCCAACCTTGTGGATCTGCTTGGAATGACGACGGGAGTCCAACGCTTCCAAGAGTTAATCAATCAGACTCTCGTAGCACCCTAGGGAGTTCACAAAAGAAGCAGGAGCCAAGGGGCAAATTGAAGAATATCTAGACCTCAGATGACAAATCCAACCACATGGATGGATCCGGATCAATGTTCGCAGTCCAACGACACAGAAATCAACTCAATTGGAGGCCTACATCATTAGATACAAGGAGAAGAAGATGGACGGCCCTGATGGTGCCACGTGGCGCCATCGCAGTCGCCCCTCACCATGCCCTAATCTGGGAAGGAAAGTCGTGGACCATTGGATCGTCATGCAACGACTGTGATGCATCCACGTCGTCCACCTCCAGCCACTTCATCAAGCGAGGGCGAGATCTCAACCGTTGGATTTCCATCCAGCGATCATGCGGAGATTTGGAAACCACAATAGTCCACTCATGTAGCACAACAAAGAGCGTGCTTAATAGCCAATGCACGACATAGGTTCAAGTCATGATGTGGGAGTCATCCATGCGCGGATGAATTCAACTGCAGGATCTTCATCGGGCAGTGGAGCGGCAGACACGTGGTGGGCGTAGGAGTGTTAGATGAAGACGCCGGTGATGACGCACGCCTTAGGAGTCAGTCGGGTGCAGTGCACTACTTTTAAGCCAAACGATATAGAGATCGGACGGTTGAGATGGTTTAGGAAGATGAGGTGCGGATTGAGGCCGAGTGCAGGTGTGCGGACGAAGCGGCGAGCGGAGGACGAGCGGAGGCCGTCGGATGCAGATCCAAGGGTGCACAGTGTGCCATGTGTCAGCACCAGATCAAATGGTGAATAGAAGAAGGATTTGGAAGACTTAATCATGACCGTTGAACTCCCGATCAATGGATCTAATTAATCCGAAGCCTTTGCACGAAATTAAGGGCTCAAATGCCCTAAATGCCCTTCACAAAAGCTTTAAAAAGAGTCCTAAGGGTCCCTTTTGAAGGTCATTCAATTGCTTTCTTCTTCTTCCTCCTTCTATAGCTCCTCTCCCTTCTTCCCGTCTTCTCTGCATCCGTCTTTGCATCTCTGTCTGAAGCGTCTGTTGGGACATCCTGACGGATTGTTACTGCTTTTCCCAACCTCTCCAAAAGGTCACCACGAACCACACGTGGTGCCCTTGTTCTGTTACATAAGTAGTTTATGTTTATGTTAGAATTTGTTTAGTTAGATGTATGTAATTCATGTTCAAACTCTCTGATCGATATATATACAACGATATTTTGTCTGTGCCAATTAGTAATTATATTTGGAACAAACGCATGAAATCAAAAAAGCTTCCTACCTCCCTGTGATCGACTGGGACTCACCAGTTCCGTTAATTTATTTGCTCGAGACGTATTTCGTGCTATACTACAACGCGCTCATCTTTTACGCGATCTACGCCCTGAACAAATTGGCGTCATTGCAGGGGAGGCATAGCGACTTTTAATTTCATCTCTAACATAGTAATTTTTATGTGCAGGTACAATGACACCAAGCGATGAACGAGGCAATGCAGGTGTTACAAAAATCAGGTGCACACATTCTTATTAGAAACTCGGCCAGAAATTAAGTGTCACCTTTAAAATTCAATAGCCGTTCTTCTGATGCTCCAAAAATCCTTAAATTTGGATTGGAACTAGATCTTCAAATTATCTTTCCAATGCCACCTTTCCCAAAAATAAATTACTTTTTTGGAATTTTTAAAATTTTGTGGAGTATATACTGGTCAGATTGCTTGAAAACAAAACTTTTATGAACTTTAGAAATCAATTTTGACCAACAAAAAATTGAATTTATTGACAATTTATGGAGTTTGAAATATAATCAAATTATATTTCATTATCATATTTTTACAAAATTTTTTGAGCATATTTGATATTGTTTCCAACAGAAAAACCAACACGGGTTCTAAATCCCAAATTTGACCCCTGGTTTGTTAAAAATTCGTAACTAATTATTGAAAATAGAAAAATTTTTGGAAAAATACTCTCTAAAAAGTCTATTGAAAAAGGAATCTTCTTACCAAGTTTCAAATCATTTGGATTCCATCTTACTTTAGTGTATTCATTTGAAGTGTGTTCAATTTGAAAAAAAAACTTAGAAGTGCATGAGCCAATAGGACCACATAGACTAACTTAGACTCTGACGAGCCCAAGAGTTAGTCTGTGAGGCGAGTCACCTTGTGGACCACCTATCATCTACTAAATTGAAGAAACAGGTTAAAATTCACAAAAATATATCAAATAACCTACATTTGGCTTGAAACTACTGGGTAGCTCCAACCTCTCCTGCAAAACCTGGTGTTTAAGCCTGAAGGGTAGTGTCAAATGACCGTAGCTGCAAGGTAATGGAACCGGAGGTGAAAGCCGAAGGAAGAACCTTCCTCGTAGTCCCCTCGTAACTAGCCTGGTCGGGTTAGCCTGAGAGGCGAGAATTCCTTGTAGTCGGTCTCTCGTCGAAGTTTTTTTATAACACAAACTTAAATGAAAAACCCAGTCATCTGATCTAAAGGACCACTCTGGTTAATAAGGCCTTAGCCTTGTTTTGCTTGACTACACCAATCCTTTGAGTTGTATGCAAGGAAGAAGGTCGTTAGGACCTAAACTTGTGGGACCTTGGGAGCCAAACCCAAGGCAACAAAGGTGATTCTCACCCGACCTCTCTTCTCAACCTTCTTCCACTCGATTAGCTGAGATGTCTAATCTTGGTCCTTGAGTTGGTCAGGACCCTTAGAATCAGGACCCAATGGCTCATCTGGAAGCCAGGGTCGAGGAAACGGAACAGAAATACGAGTAGAGCATCGACAAGATTCTCACAACACTCGACAGGATGCAGCATCCACAACGTGGAGAACAACTACGGGACTTCTATGATCCGGCAGCAACAATTATAGCACCTTAGGTCCTGATTCCCTCAGGAGAAGACGGATTCGAGTTGAAGCCGAATATCATAAGTTTGATTCAGAATCATTTCCATGGAAACTCAAATGAGGATCCCTTACAGCACATCGAAGATTTGAGTCGGATTGCAGAGTCAGTTCGACCCAGAAATGTAGACATTGGAATTGTTCTCATGAAGCTTTTTCCTTTTTCTCTCAAGGATAAAGCTACTTATTGGTTCAAGACTATCGGGAGACCAATTGGATCCTGGGAGGAATTACGTCGCAAATTCCTCCAAAAGTTCTTCCCAATCAGTCGAACAAATGCTATGAGGCATGCAATCACGACCTTTGCCCAAGGCCCTGGAGAAAAGCTGCATGACGCCTAGGATAGATTCACGATCTTCTTAAGAAGTGCCCACACCATGGTGTACCTAAATGGCACCTCGCTCAAGTCTTTTAACATGGGCTGGATGACACACATCGGTACTTGGCCGATGCATCTAGCGGTGAGAACTTCCTCACGAAGGATGAGAATAGCACATTTGAATTATTCAAGTCCTTAGCAGAGAACTCGATGAATGCAGCCTCAATGAACCAGTTCCAGTGACATGGACAGCAACAAGTCAGTGTCCACAAAGCTCAAGCCGAGTCTGTCCGAGCTGACATGGACATTATGACCAAAAAGCTGGATAAGGTGGATCTACTCGATAAGAAGCTCAATGAATTAATGTAAGCGAGATCTGGATCTTCTGGTAGCACTACTCCATCTTACTCCTCTCAAGCATCTCGAGACCTCTCTGCTTGTACATATCTGTTCACTCGAGATGTTTTCTCTCCATCTCCGCGGGATCCTGCATACCGGGAACTCGTGAACGATGTGGATCTGGCACCGTATAACTAGGGTTACACACCACATGACGATGCAAGTGCGTATTCTTTTGATGAATTTACATTTGAGACGTCTTCGACCTATGAAGATGTCAATGCTATTCAGGGTTACGGCCGTAAAAACTCGTATTCTGAGACGTATAACCCTGGTTGGCGCCAGCATCCCAATTTCTCCTAGTCTGGTAACCCACAGAGACTGAGTCAAGCTCCACACTACTAGACCAGACAATATGGGAATGAGCAGAACACGTTCCTAGGTAGTAGCCATTCCCATCTCAGCAGCAACAAACCTGTTCTATTTATTAACTGCAGCACCAAGTTGCCAACTATCCTCCAAAGCGGCCTGACCCTTTGGAGTCTCTGAAGGAGGAATTGCAGGCATCAATTCAAAAATCTACTCATGACAACCTACAAATAATGAAGGTAATGGCTGACCAAATACAGAGCATACAAAACACGATAAACCAGATGATGCAGGAGCATAAGTCACAGTGAGCTTTGCCTTCCCAACCTGTCCTAAACCCAAGATATGTGCAGAATCAGGGTGCCTCACCTAGATTCCAAGCACCACAAGGGCAGACACATCCTGTTCTGCAAGCACCTCCCAGACCGCCTGGTTATGGGCTCGGTCAACCACCTTTGTTGCCAAACCCTATGTATTCGGACCAACCCGCTCCTCTGCCCCTTCATGGATAGCACGCCGATGCAAAAGCTATCACCTTAAGGAGTGGAAAGACTACATAGGACCCACTACCTAGGCAAGTGGGTAATGATTTTTCCTATGCTCTACTGCAAGATGGCTTATAACCCTCTTCCTCTCATAAGTTGTCTTCATTAGATAAAGGAAAGAAGCCTCTAGACCCTAAAATTCTCATCCCTTTTCCCATGGCTCTAACGCGAGATTCAGCATGAAAAATGGACATGCAAAATTTCAAGGACCTAAAATCTATGTTCAAGGAAGTTTACATTCAGGTCCCTTTCCTCGAAGCAATAGATCACATCCCTGCTGTTGCTAGGTTCTTCAAGGACTATTGTACTCCAAAGTGACAACAGAGAATTAGACAATAGGTGGTATTATCTGAGGAAGCCATCGTGGTTATCTTAGTCAACTTATCGCCTAAAAAGGACCTGAGCACACCACTGATTTCCTACTTTTTGCAAGATTCCCATTTTGATAAAGCCCTTCTGGACTTGGGGTCGTCCATCAACCTAACTCCCACTGCAATATTTGATCAATTTTGATTTGGGGAGTTAGAGCCCACCTCGGTTACCATACAGTTGGCTAACCGATTGGTGAAAATGCCGAGGGGGATGGTTGAAAATGTGATTGTAAAAGTCCAAGGATTTTGCTTTTCAGCGGACTTTTTTGTTCTTGATATGGAGGTTCCTCCTAATCTCTGTGATGCACCGATTATTCTAGGTTTCCCGTTCTTGGCAACCACCGTGTGAACATCGATTGTGCATTGGGGTGCATGGAGATTGCCCTAGGGAATGAAAAGCTCAGACTGGACATTTTCAGGGCATCAAAGAACTTCGATTGTGATTTAATCGAGGAGGATGGTGAAGATGAAGATTCGACATTCTGTGGAAACATTGGGCTCCTCTGCAGCAACCCAATGGCACATTCATCTTCACTATCAAGGGTCTTAGATTGTGATCTGCATGGGACTGAGACTAATGACATACACATTTCATCCCATGGATCTGGTTGTCGTGGGTGTTCATCTACTCCTTACAACCCTGATCTTGACTACCTTGTCCTATCTAGCACTGATATCTTAAGACAGGATTACATGATCACAGCAGATGGATTCTCCGTTAGTTAGGATCAGCAGATTTCCATTGTTGTTTCCTCTCCTCCATTGCATAAACCCTCTCCCCACGCTCCTCTACTAGAGTTACAACCCTTACCTGATTCACTCAAGTACGTTTTTCTGGGAGAAAGTGAGACGTATCCCGTGATTATCAATGCTCACTTAACACCAATTGATCTCCGTTCTACAAGCACATAGGGCTGCTATCCAGTGGGGCATTACTGATCTCCATGGGATTCGCCCCTCATATTGCACTCACCATATCTACAGTGATGAAGGGGTGAGACCATTGAGACAACCTCAGAGATGCCTCAATCCAAATATGTTTGAGGTTGTCAAGAAGGAGATCATTAAATGGCTGGACTCGGGCATTATCTATCCAATTTCTGACAGCCAGTGGGTGAGTCCCATTCAGATTGTGCCCAAATAGGTGGGACTCACCGTGATAAAAAATGAATTGGGTGAATCCATCTCGACCCACACCACGACTTCTTGGCAGGTTCGCATTGATTATAGGAAGCTAAACTCGGCTACCAAAAAGGATCATTTTCCTTTACCCTTTATTGATCAGATTTTAGAATGGCTGGCTAGGCGTAGTTTCTTCTACTTTCTGGATGGATACTCCAGGTACCATCAAGTAGCAATCAACCTGGAAGATCAAGACAAGACAACTTTTACGTGTCCCTTCGGAACATTTGCTTTTAAGCGGATGCCTTTCGGCCTCTACAACGCACTAGCTACTTTTCAGCAATGCATGATGGCCATCTTTTTAGACATGATCAGGGACTGCGTAGAAGTGTTCATGGATGACTTCTCCATGCTTGGAGACGATTTCTCATCTTGTCTCGATAACCTCACAAAGATCTTGAGGAGGTGTATAGAAGTTAGCCTAGAACTTTCATGGGAAAAAAGCCATTTTATTGTGAGGGATGGCATCGTACTAGGTCAGAAGATCTCTCTAATGGACTCGAGGTCGACCGATCTGAGTCTGAAATCATTTCGTGATTACCTATGCCTAGCTCGGTCAGGCAAACCTGATCATTCTTAGGGCATGTCGGATTTTATCAAAGATTCATTCGAGATTTCTTGAAAATTGCTCGTCCATTAACGAATCTTCTGGTAACCGACACTCCCTTTGATTTTGACTCCTCATGTCTCAGCACTTTCGAGACCTTGTGAAGCGTTGTTTCAAGTGCACCTATTCTCTAACCTCCCGACTGGTCTCTCAACTTTGAGATGATGTGTGACACCTCCAACTTTGCTGTCAAAGCCATTCTTGGCCAGTGTCGGGAGAGCCATCCATTCGTAATATACTACGCTAGCAAAACACTGAACAAGGCTCAACGTAACTTTACAGTCACTGAGAAAGAATTGCAAGTTGTGGTATTCAGGTTGGAGAAATTTAGGTCATACTTACTCGGGTCCAAAGTTATCATCTACATTGACCATTCTGCCCTCCGGCATTTATTGGAAAAGAAGGATGCCAAACCCTGCCTTATCAGATGGATCCTTCTTTTGCAGGAGTTCGATGTCGAAATCCGTGACAAAGCTAGAGCCCATAATGTTGTGGCAGATCACTTGCCTCGACTAGACCCAGACTATATTCCGTACTCCCAGACGATATCAGACCGATTTTCGGATGAGTCCCTACTGTCTATTAACTTTGTTGAGTTTCCTTGGTATGCTGATATAGCAAACTATCTCGTTATAGGAAAGCTACCTGCGGGATTATCCAAGGATTAAAAACTCAAATTTATATCAGAGGCTAAATTCTATTTTTGGGACGACCTACTACTCTTTCTCATTAGGGCTGATCAGATCATCCGTAGATGCATCCCTGATTCGAAAATCTCTAGTGTGCTATCCTTCTGCCACAGCGATGCTTGTGGGGGTCATTTCTCGGGCTGAAAGACCCTGCAAAGATTTTGAAGTCGGGATTTTTCTGGCCAACCATTTTCAGAGATACACACGAGTTTGCCAAGTGTTGTAAGCGATGTCAGGAAATTGGTTCTATGTCCCGGAGAGATATGATGCCTCTTCAATCTATTCTTGTCGTAGAAGTGTTCGACTTTTGGGGCATTGACTTTATGGGCCCCTTCTTGAACTCACATGGCTTTGAGTAGATACTCCTCTCAGTAGACTATGTCTCAAAGTAGGTAGAAGCTATCCTGGCAAGACGAGCTGATCATAAAACTGTTATATCCTTCGTTCGAGATATTTTTATAGGATTCGGAGTTCCGTACGCCCTGATAAGCGATGGGGGTAGTCACTTCATCCATGCCATTTCAGGTTGTTATTGAAGAAATACAGGGTGCAACACCACATTGCTACCCCATATCACCCACAGACCAATGGGTAGGCTGAAGTGTCAAACCGTCAAATCAAGCTTATCCATCAAAAGACGATTAGACCTGATAGGAAGGATTGGCTCGATAGGCTGATTGATGGACTATGGGCATATCGGACGGTGTTTAAGGCCCCACTCGGAATGTCGCCATACCGTATGGTGTATGGAAAGGCCTATCGCCTTCCTGTGGAGCTGGAGCATCGTGCCTTTTGGGCAGTGCAGAAGTGTAATTTTAACCTCGAGGCCAGAGGTTATGAAAGGAACCTCTAGCTCAGTGAGTTAGAGGAGATTAGGCGGGAAGCTTAAGAAAATGCAAAAATATACAAAGACAAGACAAAGGCTTTCCATGATCGACACATCCGGAGGAAGGAGTTCGCACTTAACCAGCAGGTCTGGTTGTTTGACTCCCGACTCAATTTTTCTGCGAGAAAGATCAAGTCCAAGTGGACTAGGCCGTTTCTTGTGGTCCACCTGTATCCTAATGGGGCGGTCCGAATTGGAGACCCAAAATCTAGGCATGTTTTTACGATTAATGGTCAACACCTCAAACCATTCTTTGCCTCAAAACCTCCTCCTGTTGACGAAATGATACATCTTCTCGAGGACGTGTGACTGATGAGTTGCTCAGCTAGAGGCATTAGACTCAACACGTATACATATATACATGGCATACATACATAGCATATTTCATTTTTGCATATTGTTCTGCATATTGTGTATGGCATTGTAGTGATGGCAAGAGCTGAACGACAACTCATAAGCAGTTCCAGGTGATTTCTATCCACCCTTCCTTGTTTCTTTTATTCATGCATGAGGACATGCAAACACTTAGGCATAGGGGGGGTAGTCCATAAAAACTAAAAATTTTCTGCCAACAAGTGGGGGATTAGATCATTTTATCAAGAAGTTTTATTAAAGATTTATTCTTTAGTAGATTCCTAAGCTTAGAATCCAGTATAACCTCACATTTACGTGTAGAATTTGCAATGGATCCACTGTGAAAATCGATAGACATCTCTAGTTTGTCGAGAAGAAGAATTGCTTTTTCAGGATGCTTCTTCTCCTGAACCCTTGGACAGCAATCAGGGAGTTAGGTGAACCATCTTCTAGTAGATCCACCAAAACATATATGAGAGGAGAGTAGAGAGTCTACTGGTGCTCTAAGGTTAGTGTAAGAAATCTTTAATTTTGAATAATTGAATAATGACACTTGGAGTTGGGCATAGTTTTTGCTCTCAGTTCTTGCGTACTAATTCTATGAGAAATTCCATACAAGAGCCACCAAATAAGGCAAAAACACAAAGAGCGGGTTCTGATAAAACTAGGACTGAGGTGGATGGTCATGACCATCCTTTGCAGAATCCTCGACTGAAGGAGGGTACTAATGTCAAGCTTAGAAATACATCGTCCTATCCGTTCCCTACTCGGTGCCGAGAGTAGGCACTTCCACCAAATAAGTCACCCGAGATCCTCTTGGTCATCCCCAAAAATCCCAAATGATGCCTCATGAATAAAAGTACGTAAGTCATGTTGCATTGTTGCGTTATGTTATGTTGGTAACGTCATTGTGCCAGTAGATATGAAAAAGTAAAAGCATACAAAAGAGGTATTTGCTTGAAAAACAAAGAAGTGTATGTTAAGAAGTTTGAGTTATGTAAGTCACAGTGCTTTGAGATAAAAACACCTACGATCCCTACAAACCATCAAATACAGCCTAAACCTATTTTTTTTATATTTTTGACCGCCTGAATACGAGTTGAGGGGTTTGACTTAGTCGTAGGGATATTAGAACCTAATTAAAGTGTGATGCCATGCAAGACCACCAGATATAGTTGCAAGTCTAGTGAGATGTGAGCTCAGGAAGAAAAAGAAAAAGAAAAGGAAAAAAAAGACAGAAAGAAAGAAAAGAAAAAGTACAAAAGATCAAAGAGAGCACAGTTTTCCAGTCTTTCTCTAAGATGAAAAAAAGCACTTGTGTAGTTATAGATGGTTATAGTGATTCCATATATTTTGATAGCAAAATCTCCCCTTCAGTGCGATACCAATCTGTCGAATGTAGAAACCTCCATCTCAATCTAGAAATCTAGATTCTAAAATACTAGACTTTATGTTGCACCAAAAGAGAGTGAGCCACCAAATATAAATCCAATTAACTTAGATGTCTTCTACCTAAGCCAAAAGCCGGGGCTAAAATTAGAAAATAGTTTATATCCCCGAGAGAAAAGGTTTGCCTATCCCAATAGAATTTTACTAAGGGTCAAGTACAAGCTTTAAATGTATATCGACTCTTCGCTTGGATCCGTTGCAAAAGCTACAACATTACATATTCGTGGTTATCTGGATTCTGAATTTTTGGATGAAACAAAAAGAAATAAACATTTAATTAAACTCTTGATAAAATACATTTACTCTTGCACTTGCTAGGGACTAGCAAGATTTAGGCATGGGGTTATGATTACACAGCAATCATAGGCCTTAATTCGCCTGAATTAAGGTAGAACCTAGCTTAACATGGGCATTCTGCATGCATACACATCATACCTTGCATTCTAGATGATTTATATGTTTTATATATAATAATATGATATTTGAAAGGAATTAATAATTGGAGGTAATCTAGGGCTGCAGATGACCGATCCAATCTTATGGATCTATTTAAAATGACGACGGGAGTCCAATGCTTCCAAGAGTGCATCAATCAGACTCCCGTAGCGCCCTAGGGAGTTTGCAGAAGAAGTAGGAGCCAAGGGGCAAATTGAAGAATATTTGGATCTCATATGACAAATCCAACTGCACGGATGGATTTGGATTGATGTTCATAGTCCAACGGTGTAGAAATCAACTCAATCGGAGGCCTACATCATCAGATACAAGGAGAAGATGGGCGGCCATGATGGCACCACGTGGCACCAACGCAGTCACCCCTCACCATGCCCTAATCTAGGAAGGAAAGCTATGGGCCTCTGGATCATCATCCAACGGCTATGATGCATCCATGTCACCCGTCTTCAGCCGCTTCATCAAGCGAGGGTGAGATCTCGACTGTTGGATTTCCATCCAACAGCCGAGGGCGGCCGTGCGGAGATTTGGAAACTGCAACAATCTGCACACGTAGCACAGTGGAGAGCATGCTTAACAATCAACACATGATGCGGGTTCAAGTCACGTTGTGGGAGTCAACCGTGCATAGATGAAATTCAATCGCAGGATCTTCATCGGGCGGTGGAGCGGCGGACGCGTGGCGGGTGCAAGAGAGTCAAATGAAGACGTGCGTGTTGATGTGCACCTTAGGAGTCGGCCGGGCGTAGTGTACGACTTTTAAGCCATTCGATTGAGAGATCAAATGACTGAGATGGTTTAGGAAGATGAGGTGCGGATTGAGGCCGAGCGGTGGGCGTGTGGATGAAGCGGCGAGCGATGGGAAAGTGGAGGCCGGCAGATGCAGATCCAAGGGTGCACAGTGTGCCATGTGTCAACACCAGATCAAATCATGAATAGAACAAGGATTTGGAAGCCTTAATGAGGACCGTTGATCTCCCTATCAATGGATCTGATTAATCTGAAGACTTTGCATGGAATTAAGGGCTCAAATGCCCTAAATGCCCTTCATAAAAGCTATAAAAAGAGGCCTAAGGGTCCCCATTAAAGGCCATTTAATAGCTTTCTTCTTCCTCTTCCTTCTACAACTCCTCTCCCTTCTTCCCGTCTTCTCTACATCCGTCTCTACATCTCTGTCTGAAGCGTCCATTGGGCCACCCCGATGGATCGTTGTTGCTCTTCCCAACCTCTCCAGAAGGCCACCACGAACCACCCGTGGTGCTCTTGTTCTATTACATAAGTAGTTTATGTTTATGTTAGAATTTATTTAGTTAGATGTATGCAATTCATGTTCAAACTCTCTGATTGATATATATATACTATGATATTTTGTCTATGCCATTTAGTAATTATATCTGGAACAAACACATGAAATCAAAAGTGTTTCCTGCCTCCCTTTGATCGATTGGGACTCACCAGTTCTGTTAATTTTTTGCTCGAGACGTATTTCACGCTATACTACAACGTGCTCATCTTTTACGCCATCTACGCCCCGAACAATCTGCTGCTCTCATATCATGTAACATTTCAGCCAATTCATCTCCCTGATTATCATCACTTTCTTCAAAAGCATCAATTCTCTCATTTCTGACATCTCCTGTGATTTTCTTACCATGAACTATCCAATTTATGTAATGCTACCACCAACCATTACATATCACATGCTCGAAAACTGTCTCGGTCATGGAAAAATCATTTCAAACAGGGTCTACATGGGCATAAAATCAGCTGAAGGAATTCTCCTCATCTAAATGCCTTCCTACTACTAGAAAAAGTGCAATTCGAAACGGTTTCTAGGGATGGTTTTCTAACCATCACTAATTAACATATTTAGCAATGGTTATTAAAGAAACTGTACCCTAAAGCGCCAACCCTCCTCCCAACAAAATAAAATGCACTTGCTGGGTCCTGGGATAAGGTTTAGCGATGGTTAGTTAATTAACAGTCACTAAAGGTTCGCTTAGACTTCAATTCCAAGAACTTCTATTAGTTGATTAATAAATTCTCTTAATCAATTAACGCACTCCTTCCTCTCGCAGAGGTGAAATATTCGCCAAATGGCAATGGGTAACTATATAACCATTGCCAATGTCCTTAAAAATGGGCACCACCCTAAAATTTTGTGGCGGGAACCAATTGAATTAGCAACAGTCATTGGTAAAATCGTCTCTAAGCATGCCTCCATAATGGCTTTTGGCAACCATGCTAGCAAACGTTGTTAAGAACCGTCGCTAATGGTCAAGATATTTTCCATGATCGATCGACCTTCTCCTCCTCCAGTGAGCTCTTCTCTTCTCCTCTCTTCTCCTTCGATTTCCGTGCCCCGAGCTCCTCCGTGTCGTTGTCCTCGTCGTTTGTGTCGTCATCCTCATCATCCACGTTATTGTCCTCATCCGCATCGACCTCGTTTGCATCTTCCTCATCGTCATCGCTGCCACCTCAATCTCGCCAGTATCGCCTTCACTTCCTTCACCTCCACCTCGCTTCCACCCCCCCCCCCCCCCCCACACTGCCACCCCCTCATGCCATGCCAGTTGGTCACGCTGCTGTTGCTACCACCCATGCCGTGCCACTGCCACCCATCGGCACTGCGTTGCTGTCGCTGTCACCAATCCATGTCGCACTGCTGCCGCTACCGTGCCACCCTACCGTGCAGCAACGATTTCCCCCTTCCCCATGATCTTGAAATATGCACGATTTTATAAATGGAGGTTTTAACGTCGTTGCAATGCGTAAAATGATCAACTTTTAAATTTATATTCCCAGATAGTATTGGTATCTAAGGTCATCCAAGGAGGCTAATTTGTTAGTCAGATAAGTGATTCTTTCTTTAGCCTCTCAAATCAACACTTTTCTTTTTGTATTTTGATTTTTGTAAATTTTTATGTTTGGAAATAAGCGAGATATGAATGTGAAGATAGAACTACGCTAAAGAAACTACGCCTAACAATTAGAACCTAAGTAACAAGAGAAGCCTTCTCTTCTAAGCTCACCCTAAGCAAGTGCGTGTAGGGTAATTAGAAGAGAGATGTGATGCACCAAAATAAATAAAGTTTTTACTTGAAATTGAAAATTCAAGAATGAAGAAAGGCACTTTGATATTAAGAAGAGATGTTTACAAAGTACCAGGGTATGGGCTGGGAAAGCAAATGTCCTGTAGGTCTCTACGTTGGAGTAACCCCAATTTGATTATGGAGATTTGTAACAACACAGGTTACCTTTAACATCTGATTTTGCATTCCCTGTAGGGTTTTCATAACCCGAGCATTGATTTCTTGGGATGGCCCAGGTTGATAAAAAGTTTGATTCTGCCCATACCCTCCAAATTAGTTTTGTTTCTGAGAGGGCACCTGATTGGACTAAGAGTGAGTCGGGTAATTCCTCCAATTGGAGTTGGAGGGAGTTCTAAATTACCCCTGGAGGGAGAAGATGTTCTTAGTGGGGTTAGGATTTGGATAATTGCAAGTCCCCGAGGAACCATATAAAGCCTCAAAAAATTGATTATACTCAGCAGGTACAATTTGAGATTATGCAAGTTTCTCTCTTTAGAATGTTAGACGGGGTCAGATGTGGAACCTGGGTGGGTGTCGTAAGTCTTTCCTCGATTTTCTTCTGATTTAATTACACCTGGTTGAGTTTGTGGGAAATCATTTGAAGATCATCTTAGGTAGTTAATAATAATAGAAATAGATGATTGCAATGATGACTTTATGAATGATTATTATGATCATGTCGTTGCAGTATAGTGTGTATAATATAACATTTAGAATGTCGTCTAGTGGTGAGTATGGGTGAGTACCAGTCATTACAACCATTATTATTATTTACTTATCTAATTTTTACTGGTTTTGTTCTAGGTCGTTCACTGGGAGACAATTTATTGAATTACATCGGTCACTCTTTGATCTCAAAATTATCCTCTAATTCCAAAAAGAAACTTTACATCTTATTAAAGAATGAATGAATATAAAAATGGTTTGCCTACTTACTAAAAGTTAATTGTAATGCTTGTAAAAATTAACCAACTAAAAACAAGCACCAAACAATTTATTACTATACTAAAAACTATGTATTTACAAGTTATACTATTGATACTAACATGATAGTACCTAATACACTAGGATGCCATAGTGTAAAAACTTATATTACTAGTCTGTTATCTACAGTAACATATACAGCAGTTTTAATGACAGACATAAGCGTCCCTAAATCTCAGAAAACACTATATACAACCTAAGGAGGGAAAACTGAGGTCTTTAGCGATGTTTATGGTGTCATTTTATTCTGTTAGTAATTATATAAGTATATCTATACAAATAATAAGCTATACTACTCGTACTTATTGTATTTATATTTATGTATGTATACAACTTCTTTCTCTGTATATATATACTAAGTCTCTTCTTTCTCTTGTATTTCTGCATTAAGTCTCTCTGTCCTTCTTTCTTCTCTTTCGCATTTCTGTCTTAACACCTTTTAGAAGCTACGGTGGGGAGGGGATTAAGTAATGTAATTAGTTTTTATTAATCAGTTTAAAATGTATTTAGTTTGCGGGCGCGCCATTCGAGGGATACACAGCACCTAGAAGGTAGGACCAAACCTCTACTAAGCGCGTCCTAATCTTAATTAGGTGGCTTAATTACACTTTCAGACTCGACGCAGGACCTTAGCCCCACACCGCACACACTCCAGCTCGGGCCCCCGGCCCTACAGAATAATTCATGCTCAGATTACATGTTCGGACAGAATGCTCAATCGGTAACCAAGGAGGATCTTTTGGGTGCCCTGCGCCATGACGATTGGAAAGCCTTATGCACAAATTCTTATTATAGCGTTGCGCTCGATTTACAGCACACGATGTGGCGCTATTCCAGTGCCACATCTGCGCTGGAAATCAAGTGCAGCTGCACCTGGAAGCACATTTGGCCCTCAATTTGAGGGCCATAAATTATTTAAAAAAATAAAATAAAATATGGAAAATAAATTATTTACATAATACTACATAATTGGTTAATTAATTTTGAATTTTAATTAGTTTTACTATACAAATAAATTCATTAAAGTGGGCTGCTTGTACAGGCTGATTTACATGCTTAATTAGTTAATTACTTATAAATTAGTTAGTAAATGGTCTAATTGACCTTATACAGATTTAAATTATATGCTTAAGTATTTTATACATATTTTTCTTATATTTTTACGAATTAATTTATGTTTTATTTATATTAGAGTAGCAGCTTGTGGCTGTTTAACTTATAAACTAAATAACAGTAATCTAAAATAGGTAAAAATATACTTTACTAGCTTAAATTACTTAATATATATTAACCTAAGTCTACATATTCAATTAACTTAATTATACCCCTAAATTACTAATTTATCTAATTTATATGTATATATACTGTTCATGAGGTGATTAATTATGTACACTTACATTTCAGTAGATATATACATACTTTACACAGTTATTATGTACATTATAGTTATAGTTAGTTGTATATATATATACAGTATTGGATTTAAGTATGTACAATTAGATTTCAGTAGGAGGTTAGGAATGAAGGATTGATTAAGTTTAATTTCATTTTGTTTTCAACAGCAGCTCCAGCCACTGTCAGAGAAGGTGAAGAAGAGGAGAACATGTTGGAATATAGTACTTCTTTAGCAGTGGCTTAAGCCACTGTCAAATGGGCTAACTGCTGCTGCAGTTAGTCCATTTGAAGAGGGGGATGAGTTCTACAGATGAGGAGGGGAATTTAGAGAAGAGGGGAATAATGTAGCTGCCAGATGCAGCACTTTACTGAGTAACTGGGATTAAAAACAATCAAACCCAACTAAAAAAAATAGCTAGGTGAATCCCAAATATGACAAGGGTTTAAATCTCACGAAAATCACACAATATCTCAATTCAAATACCCAAAAAGAAGCCCTCATCAAAAACATCATTTCAGATTAAAACAAAAAATAACACTGAATTAGCTCTTCCTAATGCTATAGACAGCATGAAGGAAGACTTAATTCAGTATCTTAAAACCATTAAATCCAATCCCAGTTTCTTGCAACCTTACGGAGTATGGAGAACTCCTTAGGTTAGGAATTCACCATACAAATCACCATAGTCATTATCACATTAATTATCAAAACAGATAGTGTATGGCAATTCTGAATTATCAAGACTGTACTGAGAATTCATTAAGGGAATTCACAGTAACTTGTAAATGCATTCAAAACATAGCAAAACAGATAATGGATGGCTCTTCTGAGATAGTTTCTGTCACCAGAGAACTTCTAAGAGTCCTTGCCAACAAGAAAACCCAATTCTCTTCAATCTGTCAGATCTGGCAAGGCATTTCAGAAGCAAAAATTCTTCAAAATCCATGTTAAAAATGAATCTGACAAACTGAAGCATTCAATCTAAAATCAAGGGGCTTTTGTGAACAAATATGGGGTGAGTGAGAAGCCCCAAAGGTGCTTGTGACGCCAATTTCAGATCTGAGGTTGTAAATCACCAGAACTGAAATCGGATCAGGGTGTGTGGGTGAAGGATGAGAAAAACTTGTCATTAAAAAGAAATCAGAACTGGATTGTGAAAAAACAAAACATGAAGAGGGAGATAATTTGAACAATGAGTAGATTATTCTTCCCCTCTGATCTGGACTGATCAGAGGAGGTGAGGGAGGGGAATTAATGCTAATTCTACTCCTAAGACTACTCTAAACTACAGCGAAAATTAAACACTAACAATTAAAGCTAATTCTATTCTAAGCTACTGTAAACTACAGCTAACACTAATTGTGCAGAATTAAAAACCTGAACTAAAAGGAAGAATGGGACCTATGGGTCCTTAGCCGGTGGCTAAGGAGGAAGAAACAAGGAAGATGACTCCAGCGGAGGGAAGAGTCTGCTAGTGAGGCTCCAGGGTCATCCTCAGGTGCTACGAAGTCCTTAGTGACAAGGAGTGTAAAGAGAAGGTGATGATTTCACAGCCGGGGCTGTGAAATCAGAGGTTGGATGGGGAGGAGAGACTGGAGTGGACGAATTGATCGCTAAGAGGTGTGGAGAGAGCGATCCCTTGCCCGCGACACCACTGAGGTGCTTAAGTAGCAGCACAGTAGCTGAGATCACCGCGCAGGTGAGAATAAACAAGATGCAACCGGCGGCAAGGATGTGATGGGTGGAGCGCGCGGTGAGCAGAGAGTGAGATCTGACCGTCAGATGAGATCTGGGGAGAGAGGTGAACGCACGCACCGAATTGCGTGAAAGTTCCAATCGAATCCAACCGCAAATCAAGATCTAAAGAGCGACGGACGGCTGAGATTGGCTGTGTTCTTCTCACGCTACAGTGCGCGTGAAGAGCAGCAAGCTTCTCTCTGAAATGAGGGAAAAATTGCGGGAAGACCCTTGAACGAAGGGGGTAGAAGAATAGCGTGCAGAACCATAAGTGAAAAGAACTATAACTGGAAGGGCCCTAAAGGTTTTCAAAAGGGTCCCTGCAGCTTACAAGCAGGTCCAAAATGAGTTTTTAAGGGTCAAAGTGTAATGCATGAAGGACCTAAGTGTAAACTATCTATTTGAAAACCTAAATGATGTCCAATTGCCTTCAAATTTTTATATGTGCTTAATTGAACATTTAAGACATTGATTATACATCTGATTTGGATTTTCATTCTAATTTATGTGTTCAATTGACGCATGGATCATCATTTGTATTTTGTTGTTAGAAAATCTCATTTTGTGACCTAATTAGGAGGTTTTAACATAAAGTAAAAGTTTTAGGTCTTTTTCTTTAATTCCCACACTTAACCCTTTTTATCTGTTAATTTGATATTGTTTTGCTTAGTGTCTAGCTTAATTTCAGCTTTTTAGCCATGATGAGCAGCCACTCATCAGTAGTGGGGATTGATTGAGTGCCTATCTCATGAACACCGAACTGCGAGTTCATAGTTCTACCAAAGGTGTTGATGAACGCATGGTTAAATGAGTTTTCACTCATTTCTTCAAAAGGATCATAGGCACTCTCAGCACCTTTATTTAGAAAGTCGCCGCCATACGAGGCGTCGAAGAAACATCGAACTTGTAATCCATGGTATAAGATTTGCACAAGCTGCCATAATGGAACTTCATGGTATGGGCAACTTCTTAAAAGATCCTGGAATCACTCCCAAGCATCATGTAAGGTCTCACTAGGTTTTTGTTGGAAGGTTGTAAGGAAATTGTACGACTAATGGGGAAGAATTTCTTTAGGAAAGTGCTTTTAAGCTGAGGCCAAGTGGTAATGGGCTTGCCAATGGTTTTGAACCAGTAGGCAGCCTTGTCCTTGAGGGAAAGCGGGAATAACCGCATCAGCCATAAATCCTCTCATACATTACGAGAATGGGTCATCTGAGCGAGGAGAGTAAGTTCCTTAAGGTGGCTGAATAGGTCTTCCCAAGGAAGGCCATGGAAGTGCTTGATTAAGGTCAAAACAACAGGAATAATTTCAAAGTCCCCTTCTGGTATGACCACCCCTAGTCTGCCCTCATAATTGGAAGGATCGTAAAAATCCTTAAGAGGAATGACATGCTACTGATGGTGTAGTGGGTTTTCCCTTCATTGGCTAGGTTCATTATAGTCCTAGCCAACTATTGTTGGTTTGCTTGTAGTTTAGCCAGATGCTCAACTATCATAGAGAAGGGATTAGGCGGGGTGGCTTGTTGTTGTTGTGGCATTTTAGCATTGGTAGTTCCAGGCTGGGTAAATGAGGGAGGGGCAAGTTAAAGATGGAGGGGTTAGTTTGTGTGTTTTGGGTGGAAGGGTCCGAGGTGAGATTAGAGGTGGATGTGGATGGATTAGTGGACCTATCTTTCTAGTTTTCCATTTTTTTAGAATGAAGAAGAGAATGAGGAAAAAGAGACCTTTTTGTGCAGGGGGCAAAATCAAGTGGTCCCTCCAAGTGTAGAGTTTGGGACCGCCACCCGTGCATATAATGGAAGTAACGAGGGTGAGAGGAGGGAGAGATGAGAGAAGTGTGCAATCAAGCAACAAAATTCTAGACCTAACTTAAATATGACTCCCTAAAAATTAACCTAAGACTTGGTCTATCTAAGAAATAAGAAATCAACAGTGGATAACCGTTTCCTCAACAAATCTGGTTAGGCTGAATAAGGGGAGGCTTGGGCCCAAGCATGTCCGAGGAAAACCACTGGGGGTTTGTATAAGCTCGCACCTGATTGTTTGACACAACCCTTCGGCCTGGAACCAGATATAAGTGAAGGAATTGATACCAACTAAAGAAAACTTAAAACCTAGATAGCAAGCCTAAGTTATTGAAACCTTAGGAGTCAAGTTACTACAGAATTTTAATTAGGTTTAAGAGCTTAAAGTGCACAAGGAATGTGATGGGCATTAATTAGAGTAATGCCCGATTATTTCTTTTTTATGTGTGTGCGAATTGGGTGGGAAGTGGTTATTGGTTCTACAACGGAGGGGGTGAGATTTGCACGATACATAAAAATGCAAAAATATAAATAAATCAATCTCACAAAAGCATGCAATTTCAAGTACACAAATTTTTAGGTGGAAACCCAAACCCGGGTAAAAAGCACCACCTAAACCTCTCAATTTAGGATTTCCCGATCGACCGAGTCGATCAAATCCACTATCAAGTCACTTAAACGAGGGTGACTTAATCTCTTATGACAACAATACTTTATACAAGGGTAGTGCACTGCAAACCCCTCCTCTTCACAAAGAGTTTTTTGTCCCATGAAGAAGATGGGAATTCGCAAAGCGAATACCCAACCAAAAATAAAGAAAAATAATATGAATCCTATAGAGCCACAAAGTAAAAATATTAAACTAGCTCCTATAGGCAAAAGGACTTCCCTTAGATGGAAGTGTGTAAATGTGATCATGGCAATGTAACGATGCTCTCGGGTTTGTTGAATGGGGCTTGGAGAGCAAGATCACTTCTTTTCTTGGTGATTTCTTCTTTATGACACAAAAAAGTGTGGAAGTAGTGTTACTTGGTGTGTTTTGGCTTAGAAAGGGTGTTCCTCTATTTATAGAGGTCCTAAGAAGGGTTTAGAAGCCTCTTCTAGCCATTGGAAGGCTTCTTTAGCCATTAGGAGCTATCCCAAGGTAAATCAAGCTGAAATCAAGGCTATTTATGATTCTGATAGGGTTATCAAACGTCTAGATATATTATTAGACGTCTGGGTCATCATCTGATTTTATGGTCGAACATCTGATCAAGAAGGGTGGATCAACTAGATGGTAGTGGATCAAAACGGTCATCTAAAGATGACTTTTAAGACATCTAGACTTAAGGTCAGATGTCTAATTCTAGACGAATTTCGTTCCTATTTTTGTCCAGACCTAAATAGGGTTCTAGGATAAGTTAGTCAGATGACAGGTCGATCATCTAGCACAAAGTCTGGATGTTTGGAAATGCAATCTACTGCCAGAATGGATTTCCCAAGGCTGAACGGCTATAATCATCTGATAAAAGGTGATTTGGGCTTAACGTCTACTTACTAGACATCTAGGGATCACTACGGACGTCTGAAAGTGAAAGTAGGTTGGATAAAAAGTTAATCGTCTAAGATCAGTCTAATAAAGCCAACGGTCCTCTAATTGGACATCTGGCAAGGTCATCAGACGTCTTCTAAGACATCTGGACTAAGAGCTGGACGTCTGAAAGTAATAAACAGAAAGTAGTTCTCTAGCTTAAGTATTTTGGACGTCTAATCAAATAATCAGACGTCTTAAAGTCAAATATCAGACGTCTGATTTTCAGATTGGACATCCGATCAGGCTATCTGAAACCTATTTTGGTTTTCTAAGTTCTCTATGAAAAACCTAAGTATCCTAGGTTAGAGTAAGTGTTCCTAAGGCTAAAGTTTAGTTACTTTGAGGCACTTTAACATATAATCTAGACATAAAATAAAGAGCAAAAGAAATAACAAATGAATACTTGAATAAATGATCTATCCTATTCTCCATCTCCTTCCTTCTTCAAGCTTTTGCTCCAAGCGAAGCTCCTTCTCCTCCATCAAGCTCCTCCAATCCACCATGGACGTGAGCTTGAGCTCCTCCTCTATACTTGAATCCATTTGCATTATCCTGAAATTTATAAACTCAATGCAAATGTTAAATAACACGTGTTTTGTTATCATCATAGTTAATGACCATGGTGCCCTTGCACCAACAATCTCCCCCTTTTTGATGATGACAAAACCATAAATATAAATCAAAAAATCTCCCCCTTTTTGACATTATCAAAAAGGTTTAATCAATTTTACAAATTTTATCTTATACTCCCCCTTAAGACATGCTCTTCTAATTCCATCTCTTTTGTATGGTTATGTAATTATCTCCCCCTTTCTGAAGGCAATATAGCTATGTTATTTTTAAACCTCCCCCTTAATGATTGACAAATATCTTCAGCAATTTTTAACACCCCCTATCTACATGCTATAAATGAAAAGATAGGGTTAAGGGTGTACCTCACTTACCATGGCCAATAGCATAGCAGAAAAGGAGGTTGCCAAAATGGATGGGGCTCCCATGCGAAGCTTGGAGGTCCGGGCATAGGAGCTGATCTCCACTCGAGCGGTCAACGTGCGGCCGTTCTATCATCTGTCGGTCTTCTTGTCAATTTTCTCGTCTTCCTCTTTGGTCTATTCTTTGATTCCCTTAATTCAAGTAGTCCATCTTTGATCTTGTAGGTCCAATCCTTACATTGATATCTTTGTTGAAACCTATAAAATAAGAGTCTAATTCCTTCTTCAGTATCCAAGTCAATTTGGATCCGATTTTGTTAGTTGGTCTCCTTAATGGAGATCCTTTCTCAATCTTTTTACTAATGCTAACTCTATTTAACAATTTTTCAGAGTTCATCCTAAGACATGTAAGCTCATCTTCTATAACATGCATCTTGATTTTTAAGCTAGAGATTTCAGTTTTTAAATTGGTGTTTTCCTCAATTAATTTACTATTTTCATTGATTAGTTTATTATTCTCTGACAAGTCATCCTTTTCAAAAATATTAGAACTAGAACTAATTTCTAGATCTTTAAGTTGAATCTCTAATCTTTCATTTTCAGATTTTAGAAAACTAAGATTCTTCTTAATATTTTTGTTTCCTATTTTAAGTGACTTACTAAGTTCATATACATCAAATGCATCTTGTAAATCAAAATTTACCTCCTTGTTATTGTCTTCACTTGTGCTATCACTTGTGATGGCCATGATGCCCATGCAAGCTATTTCTTCTTCGAGCTTTTCTTCTCCTTCTTCTGAGGTCGAGTCATCCCAAGTAGCTTAAAATGCTTTCTTTTTATACTTCTCCTTCTTGAGAAGAGGACATTCGATTCGGAGATGTCCTTTTTCATTGCAATGATAGCAACGTCTTGGACTTTCCTTCTTCTCCATCCTCTCCTCTTTCTTTGTATCCATGTAAAACTTAGAAAATTTTTTAAATAAAAATTTAAGTTCCTTGTCATCGGAACTTACCTTGCTGTCCAAAGCTACCTTGAAGGCGAGGGTCTTCCTTGGCTTCGGTTTCGGTGTGTCCTTCATCTTGGTCTCATAGGCCATGAGATTGCCTAAGAGATCCTCCATATTGAGCTCTTCTACTTCATTCGTCTCCTCGATGGCGGTGACCTTCTGCTCCCATTCTGGTCCAAGAGAATGGAGAAGCTTTCCTTAAAGTTCCCCCTTTATGAAGGTCTTACCTAAGGCTTTAAGGTTGTTCACTATAAGAGTGAACCTAGTATTCATCTCACTCAAGGATTTATCATAAAGAATGATTCAAATTCTTGAGAAAGTAAATTTATTTTTGAGGATTTTACCCTTGAAGTACCTTCATGCGATACCTCTAGAGTTTGCCATATCTCGTGTGTGGTGGCGCATTGCGAGATGCTATTGAACTCCTTCGGGCTCAATGCACAATAGAGAGTGTTCATCGTTTTTGCTTTGAGTGAGAGCTCCCGAATTTGCTGCTGCGAGTAGCTGATAAGCTCATATTTGTGAGCTAATTAAATGTCTAAATGCCTAAACATTAAGGTAACACATCCATTTATTTAGCATGCATTAGGATGTAAATAGATTAATTTATATTTTTAACTTAATTAAATAATTCATGCATTGCATTCATAATTAAAGGCATTTGGAATTGACTTAGAATGGCATGTAATTGGCATTACATCATTGTTTTAATTAACATAGAACTTAAGGATTTGTGCATAAATAATCCTAATATTTTATTTTATTAATCTTCTCCTTCCGTAGGTAACCACTCCAGTTCCTCCTCCTGCGCCCATTCAATCTTCACAGCTGCCAACATTCACTCGACGGAAAGAGTGGATCTCCTCCCACTTGTTTGGATTTCAAATCCTTGTAGCCTTAGCTACAAAGGAGGAGGAATGGCTGCCATTCACCGCAGGCCACCACCCCGCAATCCATCATCGTGTAGAGCGTCAAGCTCCTACCCACTTCACCACCATGGGCCTCCACCATGGCGAGAACTTCGTTATTGTGGGCGTGAGGGGTGACAGCCCACATCGCCGTCCACTGAGTCTCGCAATCCATCACCGTTCTTCTTCTTCACCTACTCCATCATAGTGCCTTACACACTCAACCAACCCATCACCACCGCCTGCAGCATACCACGCCCACACCTTGCAACCATCCAAGCAGTCGCTACATGAACGCCACGTGCAGCCATTCGCGTGCACAAGCTCCTGCAACCCTGCTCTCCTCCAGATTGTGCCACAAGCCCTTGCTGCACACACCGCTCGCATGGCCCGTGCGTCCAGCACGCCACTCGTGCACATCTCCAGCATGCACTACTCTTCAGCTCCACCACGCACAGGCACGTATCATGCCCAGTGACCCTCCCTCACCATCTTCGGCAGCTACCACCTACAACAGAGCCATTCCACGCGCGCTACCCGCACACACCCCCTCAGTGCGCACGCCCCTGCTGCACCTCTGCCACACCCACAATAGCGCTGCACAACAGTCCGCAGATGCAGTAGCATGCATCCTCCAGCTACACCTTCGTAGCGCACACCACCAGCCTTGCACGTCCTCCGCTCGTTGCGCCTTTGCCAGCGTGCAGCAGCGCGCTAGCTCACTGATACGAAGAATTACACGATTTTTATGATTAGGATTTTAAATCGCTACAACGCATAAATCCATTCACTTTTAAAATTTGTAACATAGATAGGGGAGTATCTAGGGTCATCCAAGGAGGCAATATTTTGCGAAATTCAAGTCTCTTGCTCTGAAATGAAACTAACCTTCTTTTTGTTCTTTTTCAATATATAATTTTTATGGATTTTGAAATAACGGCAATATGAATTTTGGAGAGATTTGGAAACAACTAACACCTAATCCACCATACTACTACAAAGGTGACAAGTAGAGCCTCTCCCTAAGCTCACTGTATGCACGTGGAGGGTTAGAGTAATTAGGGAGAGGGAGTGAAAAGTGCTAGAACAAAAGCAATCAAATGCGACAAAATTGCAAAGAAGGCAACTTTAGTAAAAATGAGGAATTATTTTATACAAAAACCTAGTAGAGGAATGCTTCAACTACTAGATTTAAAAGTGCAAAAATAAAATAAAAATAGTATCCTCTAAAATGATGGTGAAGATGTTAAGGCTCTTGCTCCAATTGCGACTACTCCCGCAATCAAAAAGAGCTCCTTTTCTTGCAAAGCTTCTCCAAGTTGATGAACTCCTAGCAAGCCCAAGGGGGGTGTGCTTGACTCCTCCAAGGTGGATGGAATTCCACCTTTAAAGGCTTCTCCTAAGGTGGCGTGGACCACCTTTGATTCCTCCTCCAAGGGTGGTAGTGTACCACCCTCAAATCCTCCACTTCCTAGGGTAGGCGTGTACCATAGGTTGTCCTCCAATGCCTGGCTTCCTTCCTTGGCTGGCGTGGGCACAAGAGAGAAGAGAAGAGAGAAAGGCACCAAGGGGATAGAGTATCCCCTTAATCTTCTTCTTCTTCTCTTGACCTTTTATGTAGGTGGAAATTGATTAGCCCATATTTGTAGGCTATTTAAGTATTTAAGTGTCTAGACATTAAGTTAATTTTAACATTTAGATAGCATACATTAGGATGTAAATAAATTAATTCATATTTTTAGCTTAAGTACATAATTCATGCATTTAGAATTAACCTAGGGTTGCATATATTTAATTAGTTAATTAATTAGGTGCACTATTTTATTTAACATAGAAGTTAAGGAGTTATGTATAAATAACCCTAATTATTTTATTCTTTTCTTCTTCTTCTCCTTTGCAGGTAACTCCTCCGTCTCCGTCTCCTCCTCCTACACATCACATTAATTCTACGGTACGTTTTGAATTTCAAATCTTAGCCGTGGCTACAAAAGAGGGGGGGCTGTCGTTTAAAGAGAGGCCTCCAACCCTTTGTTCCTCACTGTGCTTAGAGAACCTTGCTTCTCATCCATTTATGCCATCGGCCTCCCACCACGGCAGTGCAACTCCACCACCGTAGGCGTGTGGGGTGACAGCCCACACTGCCAAGAGTCCCTGTAATTCCTCCTGCCTCACGCCATCAGACCCTGCCCGCACCTTCATCTCCAGTCCACCCACACCCATGCCTTCATTCCCAGCACCCACCATTGACGACCTTCTTGCGTGACCACGCCTCCAGCCGATCCTTCCTCTTCTCGCGCATGCCAAGGGGAGTTCTCCCATGTTTTGCTACAGGAAACTTGCAATTAGTTATTACATTTCAATTCCATTGCTAAAGTCTCATTTTTTATTTTAATATGTGATATATTGCGTGAAATTGGGACTTCATACTCATTCTTTCTTATAATTGCGTGGCTTTTGTTATTCACTTCTTTTGACATTGGTTTTGGATTAAGATGTGCACAAATTCTCTCTAATGCATGTCAATTGGAAATTACATAGATTCATCACATATTTATTGAATATTTCAGTGAGGAAAAATTGCACATATACCCTTACATTTTTGAGTTATTGTGTATCTTCTTTTTGTCGCATTTCATGTCAGATTTGACTATGGATTTCGCACTTGATTGAACAAATACGAGAAAAATATTCGTGATTTTATTGCATAATTGCCTCCCTGTGGACACGACCCACTATTCTGTGAGTGGTTTAATTTTAATTTTAATTATTTTGTTAAGCGATTTTACACCACTTTGATCCTACAATGACAAATCATCTCAATAACATAATTCGAAAGCGAAAATGCACTTATCAACTGGCATCGTTGCCAGGGAGGCAACAGACGCAACAATTTCACTTGATTTTTATTTCTGATTATTTCTCATTGCACAGTGATCTGACCATTTATTATTTTTTCTGTGCGAGAAATTTGAGCGAGGAATTTGATAGAGGTGACGGCACATCTGGGAGAAGATGTCGACCTTGAGCGACACTTACATGTGGGGAAGACGAAGGAGACTTGGATCCCGCCTCCATAGGAGATTCTCCGTTTCATAAGTTTTATTTCTGTTTTCTCACCCTTGTAGTAATTGGGGTTGATTTTCGGGAGCCTGTTCCCTTTTCTTTAGATTTAGGTTTTTAATTTATTTTGTGGATTGTTTACCCTTAATTTACTTGTGCGTAGGTAGCTAAAAAAAAAACTAAAAAAAAAAACACGAGTTACCTGCTAGAAGCTGCTTGACCTTAGGTCGAATCAATTAGGACTAAATGAGTAGCATCTAGATCTAATTCTTGTCTTACATATTGCATGAAGCTTGCTGGAATCAGGTATGCACTTCTAAGTTCGCATTTCTACCTGTCATGCAAATGCATTTGGATTAATTTTTAGACCACATAATCTGTCTTCAAGCGATCTAACAAGTGGTCATATATTTTCTGGAAAAAGGACTAATTAAAGGAGTGACATTTAAAAACCAAAGACTTGATTTTCAAACTTGGCATGCGATTCAAAATTCAAAATCTTTTTCGGTGTATGCACACTTATATCTTGTGCACCATAGCACGCATTTAGACACTCCTAAGTCTTGGAACGACTAGGACAAGAGCCCTCTTACCGTTGGATTCTGAAGTGTTTGGAACTTGAGATCAAAGGTTTCGTAAATCCAAAGAGGGGGATACCGTGTCACGGATTTTTGGGGGTAGTTGAGAAGCACCGCGAAAGCACAGCTTCAAAGGAAGGCTTAGGCCTACTTGCATCCCTCGATCTTCCGTCTTTAGATTTGCTCTACCATTTGAGATTTAGGGAAGAACACCTAAGCTCCAACTAGGTCCTTTTAGGCATTTCGAAGGTTGGCAATAGGCGCGTAATTGACTGGGCAACTTGCTTTGTCACCTACAATTTGAAGTCAAAGGCCTAAATTTGTAAAGACCGAACAAGTCCTTTTGAATTGTGTTTGTAGTGCATGCTTGGTAGGTGTTCTCTTTGGAGACAACTTGTGTTTGATCTTGAACCTGAAAGAATCTTAAGAAGAAACCTTCCAAGGGTAGAAATGACCGGTCAAAGGAGCCTTAAGGAATATTTCATTCCAACCAATCAAGCAGGCCCTACACTACATAGACTTGGAGGGGACAATCCTTATGAGATTAAAAGAAGTACCATATCCTTGCTACCCTCCTTTTATGGTACTGCTAGGGAAGACCCTTACAGGCATATAGAGGAATTCACCGAGGTCTGTTCCACAGTGAAGCTGCAGAGCGTTACTGATGACACTCAAATGTGGACCCTCTTTCCCTTCTCCCTTAAGGACAAAGCCAAGTATTGGTATCACACCCTTGATGATATTAACACTTGGGATGCCCTAATGGAGCTTTTGAAGAAGTACTTCCCCATGAGCAAAACAAACCACTTTAGGAGGGAAATAATGAGTTTTGTTCAAAAGGATGGGGAAGCTTTCCATGATGCGTAGGAGTGCTTTAATGACTTGCTGAGACTTTGCCCACATCACCAGGTGCCTAAGTGGCAACTAGTTGAAAGGTTCTACACCGAACTTAATGATTCGCATAGGCAAACTGTGGATGGTGCCTGTGTAGGAACCTTTCTATCTAAGACTGAGGATGAAGCATGGAACCTTTTTGATACTTTGAGTGAGAATTCTATTCACTTGAATTCTGCCTACATGGATAGAAAACCCACTCTCATGTAAAGAAAGTTGGAGGAGAATGAGGCAAGGGACACCCAGAATTTAGCCTATCAGATTCAATTATTGAATCAAAACATTGAAAGGCTTATGTCGAACCCGAGTCAATTCATATCTAACACCTCCACATCCCAAGCTTCTGAATGCTTAATTTGCCAAGGTAATACACACGCCACTATGGATTGCCACTTGGCCTCCCAATTCCCTAAGCTTGTATAAGCGGATCTGAATGCTGCTCAAGGGTTTCGTCCTAGACCTCGTAATGACCCTTTTACCAACACTTATAATGAAGGATGGAGGAACCACCCAAACTTTTCATGGAGACAAGGAAATGTCTCAAATTCAGGGAATTATAAATCACAATCTTTCAAAACCATCAAATGAACCAACCTCGGACCTTTGCCCAACCTAAGACCTCTGAGATGGATGAATTGAAGGCAATGTTGAGAACTATGCAAGAAAGTCAAAGAGCCATCATCCAATCTCATGACAAGGCTATACATGAGATGAAATCACAAATAGGACACCTTGTTGAGGCCGTTAGACAGAGGGAAACTGAGAAGCTCCCCAGTGCTGCTGAGGAGAATCCTAAAGGAAAAGGGATTGTCTTTCGGGAGCATGCTTAGGTGGTGACTATTCTGAGGAGTGGGAAAGAAATTTCCAAACCCGATGCTCCTTTAGTCTCACCCCCTAAAAAATCATCCACCCCAACTTTCACCACCACTGGAGGATTTGCTCAAATTTTCTCCGCTTGAAATCACCTCACCAGAAGAAGTTGCCCCCATTCCACCCCTTACTCGACATGACAACCCTTCCACCCAGAGATTGAGAGTGCCCTTTCTAGAGCGCTTATCCACCTTTGGGCAGACTTCTGCTGGCTCATCTGGAGCCAAAGATAAGATGGATAAGATCATGAAAACTTTCAAGTAAGTGTAGATTAACCTACCTTTGCTTGAAGCTATCAAGCAAATTCCGTCTTATGCCTACTTCTTAAAGAACCTGTGCACAAAAAAGCAGCAATCTAGGAAATAGGTCCAATCAAAAGTTGTCCTACCTGATTCTATTAGCTCAATTGTTCAACATGGCACACTCCCAATACTTAAGGACCCAGTAGCCTCGTACATCTCAGTGGTTATTGGTGACTTACAGATTGATGAGGCTCTACTTGATCTGGGTGCGGGGGTGAACATCCTTCTAAGCTACGTGTATGAACAACTTGGGGGAGGCAATTTGAAGCCTAGCCTTGTAATCCTCCAAGTTGCAGATTGATCACTTAAGACATCGTGGGGAATTTTGGAAGATGTCCTCGTAAGAATGGAGGATTTCTTCTTTCCCGTTGACTTCTTAGTTTTGGACACTAACCCTACCAACAAGCCAACCAAACCCTCCATCATTTTGGGTTGCCCCTTCCTTGCAACTTCACATGCTTCAATCAATTGTAATATTGGGGCATTGAAAATGGGATTTGGGAACAGGAAAATCTGACTTAGTGTGTTTGATGCTTACAAACAAGCCAGACTTAAGGATTGTTCTCAAGTTGAGGTGATAGATGGCCTGATTGAAGAGGCAACAACTGCAATGTTATGTGATGACCCCCTTCAGCATGTCATGCTAAATGAGCATTCCCATCTCTTGGAGGAATGTGAAGGGGATATACTTGAACTTGAGGAGTTGCTGGGTGTTTCTGCTGAGTCTCTTCCCCCATCATCTTTGCCCAAGGTAGATTTGCTACCTGAGATGGGGACATCTATTATGAAACCCTCAACCATACAAGTCCCCGACCTTGAGTTGAAACCCCTCCCTGACACTCTCAAGTACGTCTTCCTAGGTGCCAATGATACGCTCCTCGTTATCATTCCAGCTGTACTATCTGAGGCATAGGAGGGAGCCCTGATTGAATGCTTGTCTAGGCACAAGGAAGCTATTGCTTGGAGCATTTCTGACATTAAGGGTATAGACTCTACACTCTGCATGCACCACATTTATACTGATGATTCAATCAAGCCATTTAGGGACTTGCAGAGATGTCTAAACCCTAATATGAGGGAGGTAGTTAAAAAGGAAATCCTGAAGTGGTTGGATGCTGGAATCATATATCCCATTGCAGATAGTAAATGGGTAAGTCTTATTAATGTGGTGCCAAAGAAGGTAGGCTTTACTATGGAATTTAACGACCAAGGTGAACAAGTTGTCACTAGACCCTCAACTGGATGGAGGGTCTGCATTGATTACCGCAAGCTAAACACCGCTACCCAGAAGGATCACTTTCCCTTGCCTTTTATTGATCAAATTCTCGAGAAATTAGCAGGGAATAAGTACCATTGCTTACTCGATGGATATTCTGGCTACAACCAGGTTGCAGTCTTCCCTGATGACTAGGAGAAGATGACATTCACAAGTCCTTACGGTACTTTTGCATTCAGGCATATGCCGTTTGGATTATGTAATGCTCCTGTAACCTTCCAGCGGTGTATGATGTCTATTTCTTCGGACATGATTGACGAGTGTGTTGAAGTGTTTATGGATGACTTCTCCATTTATGGCTCATCTTTCAACCAGTGTCTCCTGCACCTGGAGAATGTGTTGAAGTGATGTAAGGAGACTGGTTTAGTCCTCAGCTGGGAGAAAAGTCATTTCATGGTATAGAAAGGAATTGTACTTGGGCATGTTGTGTCTGAGCGAGGTTTAGAAGTAGATAAAGTCAAGATTGATTCTATTTCCAAACTCCCATTGCCCACGAATGTCAAACAGATTAGATCCTTTCTGGGCCATGCCGGCTTTTATAGGCACTTTATTAAAAATTTTAGTAAAATTTCTAGGCCACTTTGTGACTTGTTGGCGAAGGAATCTTCTTTCAATTTTGATTCAAAGTGTGCCGAGGCCTTTCAAACTCTGAAGGAGGCCTTGATCTCTACACTTATTCCCCGAGCTCCTGATTGGACACTCCCATTTGAGCTGATGTGTGATGCTTTGGATTAGGCAGTGGGAGCAGTCCTTGGACAAAGGGTTGAGGGAAGACCTTATGTGTTGCATTATGCCTGCAAGACTTTAACCGAACCTCAGCAAAACTACACCGTCACTGAAAAAGAATTACTTACTGTAGTTTTTGCACTAGAGAAGTTTAGGTCTTATCTTCTTGGGTATAAGGTGGTTATTTTCACTGATCATGCAGCAGTGAAACACCTCATTGCTAAGAAAGATTCTAAGTCACGTCTGATTAGGTGGATCCTACTCCTTCAAGAATTTGACTTGGAGATACGTGAAAAGAAAGGAGTAGAAAATGTTGTGGCTGACCACCTGTCTTGCCTTCCACTTAATGACTCTCTTTCCGGAGACATCCATGAGACATTTCTCGATGAAACCTTAATGGCGGTAACACCAACTTTACCTTGGTATGCTGATACCATAAATTACTTGGTCACTGGAGAAACTCCTAGCTCTTTGGATGAACAAAAAAGAAAGAGATTCATTTCCCAAGCAAGATATTTTCATTGGGAAGAGCCTGAATTATTTAGAATTGGACAAGACGAAGTATTGAGACGTTGTGTACCTGAAGAGGAACAACAATGTGTGCTGAGTTTTTGCCATGAACTTCATTATGGAGGACACTTTGGTGCTAAGAAAATTGCTTTTAAGGTTCTCTAGTCCGATTTTTGGTGGCCTTTGCTATTTAAGGATTCTCATAATTTTGTTAAGGTTTGTATTAGATGTCAACGAACTGGAACGATTGGGAAGAGGAATGGAATGCCTTAACACTCTATTCAATCTGTTGAAATTTTTGATGTGTGGGGAATTGACTTTATGGGTCCCTTCCCTTCATCCCATGGTTATGAATATATTTTGGTGGCAGTTGATTATGTCTCTAAATGGATAGAGGCCATTCCTACACGCACAAATGACCACTCTATGGTTTTGAAATTTGTGAAGGCCAATATCATATCTCGTTTCAGCTACTCCAAGACCATTATAAGTGATGGGGGACCTCATTTCCGAAACCACCACTTCAATTGGCTAATCAGGAGTCTGGGAGTGACTCACAAGGTTGCTACCCCTTACCATCCTCAGACGAGTGGCTAGGTTGAAGTGTCGAATAGCGAGATAAAAAATATTTTAGAAAAGACCATTATACCTGATAGGAATTACTGGTCCCAAAAGCTCGATGATGCTTTTTGGGCGTATCGAACGGCCTATAAGATCCCTTTGGGTACTTCTCCCTTTTGGATTGTGTATGGGAAAGCATGCCATTTACCCGTTGAGTTGGAACATAAAGCACTTTGGGTTATTCGAGGTATTAACAAGGATTTAGAAAAGGCAGGTAAGGCATGACTTCTGGAATTAAGTGAGCTTGAGGAGTTGATGAATGATGCTTATGACACCCCTCAAGCTTATAAAGAAAGAACTAAGGTCTTGCATAATAAGTATATACTTCGAAAGACCTTTGACCCCAACCAACAAGTCTGGCTTTTCAATTCCAGACTTAAGCTTTTTCTTAGGAAGTAAAAATCTCATTGGGATGGGCCTTACATAATCACTAAAGTGTTTCTGCATGGAGCTGTGGAGATTAAAAGCCCTTCCTCTTTAGCAACTCCCTTTATCGTCAACGGTCAACGGTGAAAACCATACATTACTTTGGATGACCATCTGGTTGACGAGGTTACTCTTGAGGAGCCTTAGCTCCTACCATTCTCTGTCTTAGGTAATATCTTCCTTTAACTATTTTTGTTTCCAATGAGGACATTGTTTGAACCAGGCATGGGAGAGAGGACCTGAGGCATTTGTTTATAGTATGTCTACATTTTGCATTCATTCATGCATATTGCATTAAAAAAAATTAAAAAAAAAAATAAAATATATAAAAAAAGGTTTTGAGCTTAACTGGCTAGGCCCTACATTCTTAAGAAAATCAGAACTCTAGGTTAGACTAAGTTGATTCTAGGGTCAAACTTTAGAAGCTAAGTGAGCTACTAGCTTTAGACCTTTAGGGTCCTTTGTGGACTTAAAAACTTAAGTAGGAGTTAAGTTGCGGACCATTCCTCAAGCGTTGAGGAAGGAAAGTTAGGGATTGAGTTAAAAGGTTGGGTAGTATCTGGAGTCTTGTTCTACCTTTTGGTTTATGGGTCCTTGTAACCCAAGCATCCAAATTTCACACACTTGATCTTGTGTAAGTGATCACCTTAATTCCTTTCTTAAAAGAAATTTGGTTCTCTTAGTTTTGACTTAGGAGAGGCTTGAAAACACAATTTGATTGGAAGAGTTCCTACCGCAAGAGAGGTGGAGTATATACTCACCTTGAGGATGCGATGATAATATATTACCTCCTCGGTGCTTGTCTCTTAGGATATCCATCCTACTGGGGGCATGTAAGCGCCTTGTGCGGTTCAGGCACCATGGGCGGCCCTATCTCGAAGTGTCGATTGCCATAGGCCTGGATTCGCTTAAGAAATCCATGGGCGATACTATCTCGAAGTGTCGATTGCCAGGAGTTCTTGGGGTCTCTATGGGTGGTGCTATCTCGAAGCATCGAAAGCTAGGCACCCTTCGAGGTACGGTGATGGGGACAATGAATCCTACACAGATCGTGTTGATAGCTGATCTGAGATTAGACTTAGAGAAATCAAACAAAAAATATATATATATTATTAAAAAAAATCCTTTTTCCTTTTTTGGTTGGCAATCATACCAACCTCAAATAACTTAGACCAATGCACATGCACGGATGCTTTAATCTCAGGGATCGATAAACCTTAGGGTAGAGCCAGAAATCAGGGACACTTGTGCCTGCAACTCGTCTTTAGCCGACCTAGTCTGTAACTTAGCAACTACTTGGGAACCTTAGGTCTAAAGTCTGAACTTAATATGTTTCTAAAGGAAGACCGATTGTGTTGGCTAGCCTACTTGGAGTGCTAGGTTTTGCTTGGATTTGCTAGGGACTAGCAAAAATTAGGCATGGGGGTATTTGATTAGCCCATAGTTGTGGGCTATTTAAGTATTTAAGTGTCTAGACATTAAGTTAATTTTAACATTTAGATAGCATACATTATGATGTAAATAAATTAATTCATATTTTTAGCTTAAGTGCATAATTCATGCATTTAGAATTAACCTAGGGATGCATACATTTAATTAGTTAATTAATTAGGTGCACTATTCTAATTAACATAGAAGTTAAGGAGTTATGTATAAATAACCCTAATTATTTTATTCTTTTCTTCTTCTTCTCCTTTGCAGGTAACTCCTCCATCTCCGCCTCCTCCTCCTGTGCATCACATTGATTCTACGGTAGTTTTTGAATTTCAAATCTTAGCCGTGGCTACAAAAGAGAAGGAGGGGCTACCTTTCAAAGGGAGGTCTCCACCCCTTTGTTCCTCACTATGCTCAGAGGACCTTGCTTCTCATCCATTCATACCACCGGCCTCCCACCGCGGCAGTGCGACTCCACCACCGTGGGCGTGTGGGGTGACAGCCCACATCGCCAAGAGTCCCTGCAATTCCTCCTGCCTCACGCCATCAAACCCTGCCTGCACCTTCATCTCCAGTCCACCCACGCTCCAGCACCCACGCCCACGCCTTCATTCCCAGCACCCATGCCACCTGCCCACCGCACGCCATCTGCCCACCGTGCCTTCACCTTCACTACGCCCGCGAGCCTTCTTGCAGCACGCATACGCATGCGCGGCACCTTCACTGCAGTGCACCTTCTTCCCCTTGCACTTTCACCACCTCCTCTCGCACACAGTGTGCGTTCCTCAGTGCCTCCCACCCACACCAGCTATGCCCACTTCAGCTTGCGTGCACCTCCCTGCGTGCATCCGCGCCTCAACCCCTGTTGCCCGCAGCACCTGCGTGCCCACCTCCAGCCGTAGCACGCGCAAGAGCAGTAGTAACAACCACTACAGCCGCAGCTTCATCTCCTCCGATCGGCCTCCACCGACCACCAACAACCATGCCACGACCTCCACGCGTAGCCCTCACCACTGACGACCTTCTTGCGCAACCACGCCTCCAGCTGATCCTTCCTCTTCTTGCGCACGCCAAGGGGAGTTCTCCCCTGTTTTGCTATAGGAAACTTGCAATTAGTTATTACATTTCAATGCCATTGCCAAAGTCTCATTTTTTATTTTAATATGTGATATATTGAGTGAAATTGCGACTTTATACTCATGCTTTCTCATAATTGCGTGGCTTTTGTTATTCACATCTTTTGACATTGGTTTTGGATTAAGATGTGCATAAATTCTCTCTAATGCATGTCAATTGGAAATTACATAGATTCATCACATATTTATTGAATATTTCAGTGAGGAAAAATTGCACATATACCCTTACATTTTCGAGTTATTGTATATCTTCTTTTCGTCGCATTTCATGTCAGATTTGACTATGGATTTCGCACTTGATTGAACGAATACGAGAAAAATATTCGTGATTTTATTGCATCATTGCTCCCCTGTGGACATGATCCTCTCTTCTATGAGTGGTTTAATTTTAATTATAATTATTTTGTTAAGCGATTTTCCACCACTTTGATCCTACATCGACAAATCATCTCAATAACATAATTCGAAAGCGAAAATCGACTTATCAGAAATATGGGTAGAAAAATTGTAGCCAAGGGTAATTTTTTTTTTTGGTGGAATATGATGGGTATTTATAGAGGTGGAGAGGGGGGTAGTAGGCGTGGGTTAGGTGGATGGCTAGGATGTGTTTAGGTGGTGGTTATGGGTAGTTAGGTTGATCCTAGGGCTAAGGTTAGTTGGCGCCAAATGAAGGGTTGGGAGGGTGGTAGTTATGGTGATGTTGGTGGCTTTTGGTGGTGAAGAGACACCACAAATTGGCACCAACTTGGGTGTCTTCTAGCGGGTTATTTTTGGCACCAAGTTAGGAAGGGTTTAGGTGTTAGATGGATGGTTGGGATGAAGGGAGAGTTGGCACCAAAAGCTAAGGTGGTTGGAGGTGGTTTTTGGCACTATTTTCATGGTTTCTTTTGGTGATGGTGTGGGTTGAAGAGGTGTGTCTTGTTGGTGCCAAGTTGAGGTGGAGTAGGGTAGCTTTGGTGGGCTTACTTGGTGGAGTTAGTTAGGGTTAAGTTGTAGGTGGTGGATGGCCAAGGGAGTTGGAGTTTAGCTAAGCTAAGCAAGCTTAGCTAGTAATAGAGTAGAGGAGTAAGTAATGTGAGCTAGGGTTTGGAGAGAGGAGCTGAGGAGGAGAAGTCAGGAGCTTGAATTGGAGCTGGCAGCAACTGAAGAGGGTGGCATGGAGCTAATCTAGTTGGCTTAGCTTGCTAGTTCTTTGATAGCTACTAAGCCAAGCTAAAGTAAGCTAGCTTCTACCATAATGAGCTGAGGTGAGCTGGGTCTGGTGCTCCTGGGGAGGATTGAGCTGGATGGGGTAGCTAAGGTAGCTTAGCTCAACTAAGTTGAGCTAAGCTAAATCGCCGGGAGCTGGACTTGGGCTTCCTAGGCTGAAATGAAGTCATCTTCAGCTGGCGAGAGTTGAGTGGAGCTGGATGTAGCTGGACCTGAGCTAGGGTGAACTCCAGTCAACTTAGCTGAGCTAGCTAAATCTCCTTGTGGACTAATGGGAGTTGAGATGAGTTAGACTCAGCTAAGTTGAGTTGGATCTGAGCTGGCCTAAGATGGGGTAAGCTAAGATGAGGTCTTTTGAGCTGCCATTCAGCTGAGATGAGCCTAATGGAGCTAGGATGAGCTAACCCTAGTTCAGGTGAGCTGAATTCCAACTATGGTGAGCTAGATCAAGCTGAGTTCCAGTTGGCGAGAGCTTCTCCTTCACCAGTTGCCTTCCTGAGTGCTAGGCTTCTAGGGATCTGGTAATCTGTATATCCCTAAAACTCACAAAAACACATTAAAAAGATAACAAAAAGTCCAATGCATGCCTAACCTAATTAATGCCTAAATGCAACCCAAAAAACCCGTTTGTAGAGCAAAATCCTAAGAGCTAGGTTTGTTTTAATGCATAAAAATGATGATAAATTGGCATTTATCACACCCTCATGCTTTTCTTTTGTTAGTCTCTTAGCAAAACCATAATTTTTACAAAATAGAATTTTTGAGAAATCTATTTTTTTTAACTTTTGAGGAGAAAAAGAGATTATGGGACCATGGTTGGTTTAAACATAGGAGGCACAGAATTTGTTAAAGATAAACATTAGGATTTATTTTTGGATCCAAATATTAGACAAAATGGGATCAATATTTCCTCCAAAAAATTAATAGAGTAACCCCTTGTTAATTCAAATGACTTGAAATTTCCTTTTTTAGGATTTTTCTGGATCTTGATTCTGATTTGCAACTTGCAATAATCTTTAAAACCTTGTGTCCATGCTTGTGAAAAAGCAACATTTATAAGGGCGTGTTTATGGTTCAAAACTTTTTTTTTTGTCCCCCATGCTTATTTCTAGCTTAGCCTTACAACAGATGTGTCGGGATCATCATTCCTGTTACCAATCCTCGAGGGGGCTCTGGCGCCAATACTTCGAGATAGCACTGTCCATGACACCACCCAGGAGCTCAAAACCCCAAAACATAATGCGCTATAAATGGGCGCTCCAAGCAAACTCAAGCTCTTGCTCTGACACTATAGGTAGAGCACCGTCCAAGACACTTGAGCTGCAAAAAAGCACTTTAATGCTCGTCTAAAGATATGAAATACAGATATGGAGTAGCGCCGAGGCAGTAACATGTTGACATCGCGTCCTCAAAGGAAGCATTTTCCTCCTTCTCGGCGGTGGGAACTCAAACCAATGATCTGCTTCAGACTTTTACTAAGGCCGAACAAGGGGTTTTTCTTATTTTTAGTAGTTTTTTAGGTGTTGGCTTGTGTGTGAAATTTGACATAGGAAGTTCCACAAGAAAAGCAAGTTTTTGAATTAGAAACTAAGCCAGATACTTTCTATTTTACAAAAGAGGATCAAGTCACCTGAACTATCACGAATTCAAGTGGAATTTTGGAGAAGGATATCTATTCTAGTCTAAAAATAGACCTTGAGATTCTAATGATCAGATCCGTATCCTCATCCCTAGTTTGTTAAAGATTAAATCCCATTGTACCAAAAGTGAGTTTTTCAACCTTATTCCTGATTTGAAATTTTTCCTCAAAAAGTTTTTAATATTTATATATATATTTTGGGTATGCATGCTAGAAAATAAAAATGACTAAAGAAAAATGCATGTTTTTAGGTGTTGAAAATCCTAAATCGATCGTCACAATTTTAAAAACACCCCCCCATGCTTAAGATATGCAATGTCCTCATGCATTAGGAGGGAAAGAGGGATCACTTGGGTAAAAGGCGATCGGATTTAGGATAGTCAAAACCTGGGGAAAAGAAAGAAAAAGAAGCAGAAAGAAAATGATGGGTTACCTCCCATCCAGTGCTATGTTTTACGCCATTCAGCCGGGTATAGTGTGCATTAGTGATTAGCTATGGTTGGTTCAGTGAAATCGAAAGATTCAGATGGAATATTCGGGGTATGATCAAAATAGGGCTTTAAACGTTGGCCGTTGACTTGAAATGTTGTATTAGTTTTATGGTCGAAAAGATCAACAGCATCGTACGGATATGTTTTTAGGATAATAAAGGGGCCGATCCATTTGGATTTTAATTTTCCAGGAAAAATACATAATCTTGCATCAAAAAGCCAAACGTGTTGATTAACGTCAACGTGTTTCCGAACAATGTATTTATCTTGAAATGTCTTTGTTCGGTCTTTATAAATCCACACGTTTTCATATGAAAAATTACATAATTCTTCCAATTCAGTTAATTGTAGTTTTCTATGGATACTATCGTCAGATAAATCCATGTTTAATTGTTTTATTGCCCAGAAAGTCCGATGTTCTAATTCTACCGGGAGATGGCATGCCTTCCCAAAAATCAGACTGAAGGGAGACATACCCAGCGGGGTTTTGAAAGCAGTACGGTAGGTCCATAAAGCGTCGTGCAATTTGGTGGACCAGTCTTTATGTTCAAGCCTAACCGTCTTCTATAAAATATTTTTGATTTTCCGATTAGAAACTTCTACCTGGCCATTTGTTTAGGGGTGATAAGGTGTGGAAATTTTGTGATTAACCCAATATTTAGAAAGAAGGTGACGAAATTGAAAGTAAGTGAAATGAGAGTCTCCGTCACTGATTATGGCCTTAGGAATGCTGGATCTTGAGAAAATATTCTTCTTAAGAAATTTTACAACCACACGGTGATCATTAGTGCGGGTGGGTATTGCTTCTATCAACGTAGAAACATAGTCAAATGTGACTAGTATATATAAATACCCACCAGAGTTGATGAACGGTCCCATGAAGTCGATGCCCTATACATCAAAAATTTCAACCTCTGATGGGAACACCATCATGAGCCATAACTAGCTCATTTTGACCCAATTAAGTTAGTAAATGCTCCTACATAATCGCTTGAGAGTCATAAGTCATTGCATAATCATTCTGAAGGAAAAATAAGAAATTAGGGTTAAAACTGTAATTTTACTAGCTTATCATGAATGTAGTACAACCACGTGTTTTATTAGGGGTAGAATGAAGGTCAATTGGTCTTAAAAAGATAACAATTGGGTTAGAACAATCAGAAAAGGGTTTGCACGTGTTTTAAAAATTAAATGACTTTTGAAATCCTAAAAATAGACCTGCTTAATTAACTAAGGTTATGATCATGATAAAATCCATCTAAACCCTCTAAAATTTATAGAAAAATATTCTGTAAGGTTTAGAACCTTCAATTTGACCATCAGAACCCGTTTTGACCTAAAACAGAATCATAAATAGACATTTGCCCTAATTTGGATTTTTGCATAAATTACCCAGTCAAACATGGTTAAAATTAAAATCTAGCTTCTCCATTGGATTCTTTAAATCCAAATTAGGTTTGTACCAAAATTTAGACTCAAGATGAATTTGTCTTGACCTAGTTTGCAAATTAGTCCTGTCTAATTGCATTTCTGCCCTTAACTTTCAAAATCCTTTCAAATAAGCCCCTAACTTTGTCGTTGTTCTCACAAACAGGTCCCTATCGCCATTAAACCTATTCCTATTTGCTCTAGCGACCTTAAAAAAGAAAGAACTCCCTGATTTCTTGACGAATCCCTTTCAAATTTGAAAGGGAAGTCGTCAAGAAATTCCCTTCCTTTTGGACCCAATCCTAAGCCCTAAGTTTGCATGAGAGATTTGGCTATCAAAGAATTCCCAAACTCTGACGAGCTTCCAAGCTTGGGAAGCTTGCTTCCCAAGCTCTAACCATCCTCCTGAGGTGTATAAAAGCACCCCTTGCTCATACCGAATCCTTCAAGCTTGAATTCGACCCGAGAATCTCTCAAATTCCTCTCCCCTCCTCTGGCCAATTTGCTCTTCAAGCTCCAGCTACACTCCTTGCTTTCCCTCATCGTCTGACCACAATACCAGTGGCAGACTCTTCCTCCTTGTCTTCTTCCGTGTCGTGCAGCACCCGTCGGTGCTCCTACCCCCTTCATCCTCGCTGACCGCCTCTCTCAGAGCAGTTTCGTCTCCGGCGCCAGCTACACCTCAACTGGCACCAACTCTGCTCCCCTTCGCCTGCCTCCCCTACTAAACAACTCCTCAACTTCCCCTCTTCATTTTCAGACATCTGCCACTTCGTTTCAACCGCCAACTTGCCTCATTGTCCTCGGTCTTTCACCTAGCCGACGTACCTCCGGTGAGCTCGCACGGCCACTACACTCCACCAATCCAACTGTCGATCATCTCCCCATTGCTCCATCGAACACCACACTTTCGTACCTCACCTTCCTTCACTGTTCGGCCACCTCACGCACTCCCACACCTCACGAACACCGCCGTTCAATTCCCCACCTCACGGCGAAGCTTATGAACTATTTTAATTGGGGCTCTTAGCCCGTTTTCATGCTAGCAGGTCCCAGGTCTCCATCGCCATTACCGAAGCTTTGAGCGAAGCTCGAATCTGGCTTCAAGCACCTGTAGACACCAGGCAAAGTGCCAAGTGACACTGACTCAACCCAGAAGTATCCTCGCACGGTGAATTGGAGCTTTTGACCAAGTCCTTTGCGCCAATTCTATGAAGGAAGCTACTACTGCTGTTGTGCGAAGGAAGGAAGGTGGGATAGTCCCACCTCGGAATCGGCAAAGGACCTGAGCATGCATAAATCGAATTTGTGCTTTAGACTTATGGCCTCAGAACGCACAGGGGGTGAGGTTCCCGCACGCCCCCTCACGCGCCTCATTCGCGACATCTCCCCCGTGGACCTGGTGTGCTCGATAACCTGCCTAACCCTTAGCACTCCTCGGCTGTGACCCACGCCTGTAGCCTTGGTCCTGGGTACGCTCTAGGTCCGATTACCCGTATACCCGATACTGTCGTAGGCTCTGGGAAAGCGTCACCCAGAGAGAGAAAGAGAGCTTGCGTGGGGTAGGGGGAGGGTTTTGCTCTTGGCACGAACTGGCTGACACTTAGCCAAATTCAAGAAGCCTCACCCCTCTATGTGTGAAGGAGAAAGAGCAAGGAAGAAGGAAAGAAGAAGGGCCGTAGCTGAAGAAGAGAGACAAGAAAGAGAACAGCAAAAGAAGAAGAGGTTGAGCAGAAGAAGAGAAGAGGGAGATGCGGCAGAGAAAGAAGAGAAGGGAAGAAGAAGAGGCTGAGAAGAGAGAAAGAAGGCTTTGCACTGTAGCATCAGACATTTAAGCCATCTAATCCCATATTCAGATGTCTAATTTGAATTTCTAAAGCTATAATTAACTCGATTGATATTGTGCTTCTACTTGCTATTACTGTATAAGGGTAATTGGTGATTTACATCACCATTTTACCCTCCTCATTTTGCACATTGATCATTGATTTATTATATCATTCTGCCTTAACCTTTTACTTATATATTATGCTCATTTACATTATGAATTGTGATCTTGAGATTTAATTGCTCTCTGTGTTCGACCTCGGAACCTTTTCGAGTGATAAAATTTATTTGTTTGAGCGTTATTTTGGCTATACTACAACACGACAATCTTAAATACTAATTTAGCAAGTGAACATTTTGGCGTCGTTGCCAAGGAGCAACGGGCAATTTAGAACTCTTGATCGCAATTCCTGATTTAGATTCTAACTTGCTATATCTATTTTGTTGTGGTTGTTTCAAGAGGAGAAGATACATTCAAGGAAGATCAACCGCACAGTAAACACGCCAGGGGTAGGTAAGTTCTAACTACTCTCTCTCTTAAGCCCCTCATTCTGAAGAGGATAAAAGGAAAAAAATCAATTAGGGCTACTTGCATTCTTTCCATAGATAATTCATCAAGTTGCTTGAGTTGATTCATTTTATTTGGACAACAAATCTTGATTTGTGCACCCAATTAAAGCTTAAGGTATCTAGGGCTAACACATTCTTGTTTGAACCCTAGGTACCACAATTGGATAAATTAAGGTGGACCAAATTAGAGCCAATTAAGGATTCTAGTTTAGGGTTCTTAGAGACACACTTGCTTAATCAAGAAACCATCTTCCCAAACAATGTGTCCCTAGACCTTGATTGAACTGATCTATTCATGCAAAACCCTAAAATTGGGCTCTTAAAATCATTTGAACACTAAAAGAGGGACCTAAATTTTCAAGGACTATACAGGTGAAGTTGACCCACCTTGTTTGGGTCAACCAATCTTCAAATTATGTCACTTTTGCACTCAACACATCTTAAAGTTCAAGTGAAATTCTAAGCACCCCTTCTCTTAATTAAAACTGGTAGACTTAAGAAGTCAAATCCCCATTCTAGTCTACCTGGAACATCATTGACAAGAGAGGTCGAGGGGGGGGGGGGACTCTGTAACCTGTGGGGGTGCTCTACCATGTAGGGGTCTTTGCGAGACTCTCCCTCTCTGGCTGCTCAGGTAATTCTCAGGTGGATGGCTTTCTAACTAAGGGGTATCATCCGCCCCAAACCTCTATAGTCATCCAAAATTTTTGGGTGTCTTGGTTAGGTCCATCACATTCTACCTCCCATCTACTCCATCGGTGCATTTTTGGGAGGAAGTCTCTAAGACCAACCTTGAGGCCTCCTTTAGTCACTCATTCACGTCGAGGCCAAGCCTTGACCTCCTTGTTTTTGCAACAATCCAATCCTATTGATATCTCCTCCGATTCATCTGAACCTAATTCTCCTTCATCCATCATCATGGCAGAACCTGTAGAAGAAAATAATCTCGAAAATCAACTCCAGCGCCTCAATGATCTATTCCAAGCCTTTATGAACCCATCGCAGTGTCCAATGATGCAAGATCACTACAATCCCACTGCGGTAGCAATCGAACCTCGAGTACAAATCCCCACTGGAGGACCTGACACTGAACTCAAGCCCAACATGATTCATGCCATTCCCAAATTCCATGGGCATAATTCTGAACATCTTTTCCAGCATATCAAACAACTCAAGCATCTGGCCCAGACCTTTGGGTCAGAAGCTCAACATCGGGATATTGTACTCATGAAAATGTTCTCCTTCTCTCGCATGGATAAAGCTGCTCACTGGTACCAAACCTAAACACGTCCAATCAACACCTAGGCGGAACTTCAATCCGAGTTTCTGAGAAAGTTCTTCCCTGTTGGTCAGACAAATGGTTTACGGCACCAGATCACACACTTCACACAACAAGTAGGAGAACCACCTCACGAAGCATGGGATTGTTTTTTGGATCTCATGCGAAAGTGCCCCCATCATGGAGTTCCTAAATGGGAACAAGTCCAGTCTTTTTACTAGGGACTCCGTGAGAACATTAGGTTATTCGTCAATGTGACTTGCGGAGGAAACATCATGGGTCAACACAAAGACACTGTGTGGGAGATTCTAGAGAATATGTACGAGAACTCCATCAATAATGAATCCATGGGCATGTTCGACCGGACGAATGCCCGTGCATTGACAAATCCAAAGGGAGCACATGAGATGCAGGCCTATCCTCTTCCATCGACTTGGAACTAATGGCCAGTCATCTGGACAAGGTCTCTATTATTAAGAAGAAGGTGGATTAGCTAACTTGACATTTGCAACGAGCGACAGTTCGTCGTGCTAAATCGGTGTTTAAGATTGTCGTGTTGTAGTATAGCCAAAGTAGCGCACAAACAAATAAATTTTGTTACTCAAAAATATTATGAGGTCGAACACAGGGAGCAATATGGAATTTAAATCTTAAGAATTGCAATTTAAATGCAATATAAGCAATTTGTAATAATACTCCAAACAATAATGATATAGAAGTGAAAACAGATGTTAATAGTGCAAAAAGAATGAGGTAAAATGGTGATTTGAATCACCAAATACCCCTCACAATAACAGTAAATTTCTTAACAATATCAATCAAATAAAGCTTAGAAATCAGTTATCAGACAGCTTCAATGTTTGATGCTATAGTGCACAGCCTTCTTTCCCTTCTCTTAGCCTCTTCTTTCTCTTCTTTCTCTGCTGCTGCCACCTCTTCTCTTCTTCTTCTATTCAGCCTCTTCTTCTTCGTCTTCTTCTTCTTCTTCTGCTTCCTTCTCTTTCTTCTCTTCCTCTTTCACTTCCTTCTCCTTCTTCTCATAGGGGAGGGGAATTTCTTAAATTGGCTAGGTGTCAGCCAATGTCTTCAGCAGCAAAACCCTCCCCCTACCTCATGCAATCTCTCTTTCTCTATCTAGGTCACACTCTCCCAGAGCCTTCAATAGTACCAGGTATACAGGTAATCGGACCTAGAGCATACCCGGGACCAGGGCTGCAGGCATGGGTCATAGCCGAGGAGTGCAGGGCATAGGTGGGTTATCGGGCACACCAGATCCACGGGGAGGATGTCGCAGACGAGGCGTGTGAGGGGGGCGTGCGAGGACCTCACCCCCTGTGTGTGTTGAGGTGATAAGCCTAAAGCACAAACACAATTTATGCATTGGCGGGCGCTCGTCAGTCCACGATGTGGGACTATCCCACCCTCCTTTCTCTGCGTGCGACTGCTACAGCTTGCTGAAGAAGATGCGTCCGATTAGCATAGCTGCTGGGGTTCACACTCCCAATCAAAGGCCTAGGAGTCTGGCACTATTGGTTCTACACCACCTGGAGGCGATGCTTAGGGCTTGAATGTCTTGAAGCTCAAAGAACAAGGTCGGAGATGGCGACAGTGGTGGAGCTCCGACCTAACGCCTAAAACAAACAAATAAGGCCTTTTGACCGTGTCAAATACATCCAGTAGCTTCGCCGTGTCACGACGAATGTGATGACAGTCGTGGTATAACGCGAGGATGCGTGTAGGTGGCTGGCGGAGTTAGTGTAAGTCGGAGAATGATGGGTTGATTGGTGGGTGGTTTGGGTTGTCGATAAAGCGAATGGAAAGAGGGGTTTTAAGGAGTGGATCACGACAGAGCTTATGGAGATGATAGCGGTGTGATCCGTGTGGTGGAGCGGCAGTTGGGCATTGCCGAAGCTTCATCGGAGTAGAAGAAGATGGAGGGGGAGATGGGTGGTCGGCGGTTGCTTTTAAGGGATAGAAGTAGGGAAAAAGGAGGGAAGGATAGGGAATGTTGGAACCTAATCTAAGGACGAAAGGGGTAGGGCTGCGTCGGCTGTGGTTGTCCGGCGCCGTGGATGAAAGGTTCTCTAATGAGGGAGACGGCGACGACGGCGATAGTAGAAGGGCTCCTGTTGGTATGGCCAAGAGTGGACAAGAGAGGGAAAGAGAATTTAGCCACTGGTTTTGTGGTCAGATGACGAGAGAGGGTAGGATTCTCTGGAGCTTGAGGAGCTTCATAGCCAGAAGAGAAAGGAGGAAAAGGGGATTTCACGGCCGGAATCAAGCTTGTAAAATCCGTTGTGGTCTGGGGAGTCTTTTATAGGTCATCGAGGTCAGTTAAAGCTTGGAAAGCAAGCTTTCCAAGCTTAGAAAGCTCGCCAGAGTTGGAAGTTTCTTGATACCCAAATCTCTCATTCGTTTGCATGAGAGATTGGTGATGAGAACCTCATCATGAGCCATAACTAGCTCATTTTGACCTAATACAAAGGATAAAAGCTCCTACATAACTCAAGGAAAGGCTTAACTCAGAGAATTCTGAGTTTAAGGAGAAAACAAGTCATAAGGGGTAAAAATGCAATTTTACCAATATAATCTGCATACAGGGTAATTCAGGGTCCAAACATAGGTCCAACAAACCGAATAAGAAGGAAAGTGGGATGATCTGACAAGGGCTCCAGCAATTCCAAGGAACTAAATGATAATCTGTAACCTTAAAACAAACCCACTTCAATTCACGGGGTTATAGGCAAAGTAAAAATAGAATAAACCCTCTAAAATTCATAGAAAAATAATCTCTAGGGTTTAGAACCTTCAATTTGGCCTTCAGAACCCATTTTGACCTACATTGAGAACCATGCCCAATTAATAACTTAATTTGGGTTTTTGCATAAATTGACCGGTCAAACAAGGTTTAATCTGGAAATAAAATTCACCATCAGATTCCTTAGGTCCTAATTAGTCATGTATAAAAACTTGAGCCTAAGAAGAAACCTTCTTGACCAACTTTACACTTTGGTCCTCATATATTTACTTGTTGGCCCTCAACTTTCGAACCCTCACATTTCTACCCCTAACTCTCCTTCGTTCTTTGCATTCAGGTCCCTCCTGCCAAAACCTGACCAGCACCATGCTCCGGCAACCTTGCGCGGAGCATGGCGCCGTGCAGGGTAAGGGGGAGGGTCTGGCAAGACAACCGGGGGTGCCCTGCATCGTCAGCCGTCGCAGGAACACCCCCCTGGTCGCTGCAACCCACCATACCGGCCGTGCGAGCGCACGGACGGTATGGGTCTCCATCTCCGACGTCCTCCGGCGAGGGAGACACGTCGTCTCCCTCCGCCCTCCTCTCTGATTCCGCCTTTATAAATACCCCTGTCGCCCCGCCGTTCTGAGCAGCTCGGTCCTGACGGAGAAAGACCCCCACTTCCTCTCTTCCCACTCCGACAGGAAGCCCTCCAGCTCTGGCGGCCTCTCCCCTTCCTCCTCATCGCTCTGCCGCACTACCAGCTACAGGGTTGCCCTCCCTCGCTCTTCCCGCGCCACGCCGCACCTAGCTGGCGCCTCTCCGGCCCTCTCCTCGCCACCATTCTCTCCCTCTGGGCATTTATTCTCCAGCTCTGGTAGGTACGAGTCGGCAGCCACTTCGTCCCCTTCATCACTTTAGTTAGGTTAGAATTAGTCGTCTCTACCCCCTCTTTCTTTTCCTCACTATTTTACATTCAATTAAACCCTCGACCGACCCGACCACCGTCATCTTCCACACCTCCGGCCATCCTCCGGCGAGTCGCTCCCATCATTCCGCCACTCCACACGACTCGCTGACCCTCACAGAACCTCCGCCTCCTCACCCTGATCAACCTCCGCCCTTCCACTTCCCACCACTCGCCCTCTGCAGACCCCCCGAACAAACCCACTTCTTCGCCCGCAGTTTGACCTAGGGCGACCCTCACGCTCCGCCCCGCCGCCTGCCAGACCCCCCACCACCTTCGCCGTGCCACGACGAAGGTTCTCCGCGTATCTGATTAGGCCGAGAGGCCATTCCTCTGTGGACAGGTATCTCGACCGCCGTCGCCATTGCTGCGTGGAAGGAGCACCTTCAACCTGCAGCTCCAGGTGCGATTCGCCCAGGTGCGACTCCCAGGCTGCACGGGGCATCTCCGCGAAGCGTCCCAGACTTGCAGCTGGGGCAAAGGCCTCGCGTGCAACCGCGAACTCCTGCAGCGCCTTCAGCTGCGGGCACCCAATTGGGGTGGGACATTTAGTCCCACCTCGTAACTCTTCAGAGGAGTGCGCCCGCATAAAGGCAAAAAGTGCCTTATGTTCGTTGCCTCCTGAGCACGGGGTGAGCTCCCTCTCACTCACTCGCTCGACCCGGCCTCGTCCGCGACCACGCCCCGCGGACCTGGCCCGACCCGACTAAGCCCGACCTGCACTCCTCGCCCACCACGCACGCCGGTGGGCCTGGACCTGGGCACGACTCGTACCCGAATACCCGGCAGCTCTGGGAGAGCTTTCCTAAGAGCGGCTTCTATGAGAGAGAAATGCGGGGGAGAGGGTAGAATTAGGTTTTGCCCCTCTGATCAAGTTGTGCAAGTGTGCAGGCAGAGAAGAAGAAGAAAGATGCCCGCTGAACAGAGAAGGAGAAGAAGACTGAAGAAAGAAAGAGCAGCTAGGGCTACCCGAAGCAGAGGACTGAGGAAGAACTGAAGCAATACTGTAGCATCCACGGGTTAAGTCGTCTGATTGGAAAATCAGACGACGTCCTAAAGATAGGTGAAGAAAGAAGAAAAGAAGAGAGACGGAGCAGCCAAGCAGAAGAAAAAGAAAAGAAGAAAGAAAGAAGAAGAAGAAGAACAGGACCGCAAGGGAGAAGAAAAAGAAAGAGACGAGCAGAAACAAGAACTGAAAGAAGAAGAAGAACATCACACTGCTGCAGATAAAGAAGAAGAGCAAAGGAAGAAAGCAGAAGAGGAAAGGATAAGCAAAGAGAAAAGAAGAGAAGCCAACAAATTCTCTCTCTCTCTTTCTTTATTTTTGTAAAAGAAACTTGTACCCCTAGAATACAACTTGCTCCCTGAGTTCGACCTCGGGAACTCTTTATTTTCCGAGTAAAAGATTATGTATTGGCAAATGATGGCAATAACTATCTGTACTACAACGACTTAAGAAAAGCTAGTTGCTGCCACCGTTTCGCCAGTTGGCGCCGTTGCCGGGGAGCAACGTCTATTCTAGAGGTAAACATTCCAGTTTCTTTTAGTTTCTAATAGTTTCCTCTCTTTTGTGCAGCTACAGGAAATCAAGAAGACAAGCAACTGCACGACAACCACTCCGAGGACAGGTGATTTTTCTTCCTCTCGCTATTAACCCCTAAACTCTAAAGAGGAAGAAAAGAAAAGAACAAGCAATATAGGGCTAACCTGTCTTCTATACTCAGTAAACCATCAAAAGTTGCATGTTTTCAACCCATTATTACTGCACATTATTAAGGGTATTTAAGGGCTAACACATTCTTGCTTGAGCCCTAATTACCCAACAAAGAGCTAACTGGACCATGTAGAGCCAACCTAGGATCCAACACTAGGGATTTAGAGACACACTCCTTAAGCAAGAATTGAGAAAACCAAATGAAGTGTGCCCAAGCCCTTGTCTGAAAATACCTATTCAAAGAAAACCTAAAACAATTGGCTCTCTAAACACTTGAACCCTAAAAGAAAGGACCCAAAAGCTCTCAAAGGAACAAGAGGTAAAGTTGACCCCTTGGGTCAACCAACCTTAAAATTAGGTCACTTTCCCACTCAAAATACCTAAGAGTTCAAGTGTAACTTTAAGTACCCTAATCTTAAACTAAAATTGGTAGACTTAAGAGGTCAAGATCCCCATTCTGGTCTACCTGGAACCGCAGTGACAAGAGAGGTCGGGTGGGGGAAACCCTGTAACCCGTGGGGACGCTCTACCGTGTAGGGGTCTTCGCGGGACTCACCCTCTCTGGCTGCCCAGGTAATTCTCAGGTGGACGATCTTTCTGATCAAGGGGTCCATCTGCCCCAAACCTCTATAGTCACCCAACATTTTTGGGTGTCTTGATTGGGTCCAGCACCTGCTTATCTCATCCAGTCCCTCAGTATTTTGCAGGAGGTCCTTGAAACCTCCTATAGAAATTCACTCTCCCCGAGGCTAAGCCTCGGCTCCCTTGTTTTTGCAGAAATCATTCGCATAGCCCCTCTTTCCTCTGATTCTGAACAAAGTCCCCTTCTTCCATTAATTCAAACTTCTGATTCTATATCTTGATTCCACCACCTGATTCGAAGATGCAGCCTAATCACCTAGAAAGACTACCATGTAAAAAACCTAAATATCTGAGATCCATGAAAGATAAGATGATTGAGGATGCCCTTGAATTCTATGAAATCAAATATAAACCCTCAACACCAATAGAAAACATTCAGGTTGATGTCCCAACAACCACAGCTTTCATCATAAACTGTGCCCAAATTCTTTTGACAGAAGTTACAAAAGGATCAACCCGAGATATGCTCATGATAGGATACATTGAGATAGAAAAATTACACCAATCTGAATACCTTCAATGCTTGACAAATCCTGTACTTTGGGAAAAACACCAAGATGCCCTTACAAAACGGGTAGAAATGATGAAATCACTAGAACAAACTATCAACTAGAAATACCCGTATATACCAGAAACAGAGGATGAACCATCTTGGAACAGTATTAAGGAACAATCCAGTTTCCCAGATCTCGGGACTAAGGCACGAAGTGGTTGTAGAATCCCAACCTAGATAGAAGACAATGTTGAATTAGGTTGGAATATTGCAGGGGAACACAATGATGAGCCAAACGAAGACCATGAATTGCCAAGCCTAGAATTCCAAAACTCCTGCAATAATGAGATCAAAACTGAACCTTTTGAGGGTATAAATTCTGCCCCTTATTTTGATAAGGTGGCCCTCGAAGGTTATTCAGACTTAGGTTCTAGTAACTCTACCCACATCCTAAGCCTAGAACCTAGATCTGAAACTTATTGGAAAGATTATGAGGCCCCTTATGAGAAAGATCAAATTTTTACAGAGTATGATTCCGGGCCTCTATTTGATGAATATCCCTCTCCGACATCCTCAGGAAATCTGATCGATTTTTTAGAAAACATGCCAATCTATGATACAGCAACTGAGGAGTTGGATGAGCAAGGTTTTAATGGGGTCTATCCTACCAGCTTCGAGCTTGAACAGAACACCTTTTTGAACCCAGAATTGACATATAGGCTAGAACCCAGTCAGGCTGCTGATTCCACATCTGATGATTTTTGCTGTGGTGGAATTCATGATCATGAATCTCATTTTCACAAACTCTTCGACAATTTCAGATCTGACTATAATTGCGGAGAGACCTTCCTTCCTGAACACGCCAGGCCCATCTACGACCTCAGTTCACATAACTCTGACTCCGACTCTGAGGTCCTGATTCCCGAGATCACTGATAACACAGAATCATTCCTTTTCGATCCTCAGGAACCAAAAATAGAAAATGCCAAGAGTGATTGCAACCCAGAATTCAAATCTTTTCTCAATTCAGATTTCTTTCATCCTACAGACACTCTTCAAGCATTTGATAGTTACCCAGAGGACTCTTTATAGAAAATCACCTGTCATTCCTTTCTAAAAGAATCCTCATACACAGTTTCCACCTCGTCTGCACACACAGAACTAATCAAAACCTCTTCCCAATCCCGACCCGCAACCGGACTCAATTTCTATTCAGATTCACCTCTCACCGAGCCGATTGCATTTCCACATCGGGTTTGGAACACTGATCAGACTACATATCATGCTCCATCATTCTCTGATCACCCCTGTAGGGTTTCCGCATCATTCATTGATTATTCTACGGGTCCCTACTCTGACCAGGCTGATTCGACTCAGCCAAACCCTGCATTTTCACTTCCACATCCATCTGAGCTTCATAGTATATGGTGGGTTCCACACCTTTTTATCCACATCTATCAACCCACCAGATTGATTGAGTTTGGGCTGCATCATCAGCCTGTTGATCTGAACAAGCACCTGGTTGGACCAACCAGGCTCTTAATCAAGGTGCTTGTATTAGAAAACTCTACTGATTTCACCATCCCCTCTCCATCGCATTTCTCGCTTGGCTGAAGGCATCAAATTTAGCGCTCAACGGGAGGCAGCCCGTCATTCTCTTTAAAAACCTGAAACCTTTTCTAACACCTTTTTGCACTTAAGGTTGACCCTTGTAGACAGCCGACCCCACCTCAGATGCTTGCATCTGGGATTAGAAATCGTCTGCAAAATTCAACCCGACCCATTCACTCATCCAAATTTCTGTCTTAAGGAATGAACTAAGTTGAATAAAAACCCCCTAGGTTACAATGAGGACATTGCAAATCTTAGGCATGGGGGGGTATGAAAGTGCAAAACTTGTAAGAAAAGGTTTCAAACAAAAAATTCACATATGCCAAAAACACCATAAAAATTAAAAATTTTTGAAAAAGAATAAGAGGAAAAGAGGAGAAGGAAATTTTATGAAGGAGAAGGAGAAAAGAAACAAAATGAAAAAGGAGCACAAAATTATGAGAAAAGGTGATAGTCATTAGTAAGGAACTAAGGAATTAACCTAAGTTCTAGACCTCATTCAAGAAAATAACTGAAAAGTGCATAATGAGATTAGTAAGAACGCAAACCTTAGGCATTCTTGAATAGACTCTTAGTACCCATTAAAATCTGGACACTCCTCAAGAGGTTGAGGAAAATGAAAAGCTGAAGTATTAGGTCTAAGGCTTAGGGAGTATTTGGCCTCATTAACTAATTTTTGGTTTACGGGACTCAGTAACCTAAGCACCCTAACCTCACACACAACCTGGTTCAGTAAGCGTAAAAATCAAAATCACGCAGAAGCGTCGCAAAATTCTGAAAAGTACACCTAGAGTAGGAGCGGCCGATCAATACAAGTTGATTTGGACGAGTTCCCAGCGCGGAGAGGCGGGAAATCCCCTCAAAGATGCGTAACAAAATATCATCTCCTCGGTGCTTGTCTCTTAGGATATTTACATATCCTACTGGGGGCATGTAAGCACTCTGCTGGTTCAGAGTCCATGGATGGCATTACCTCGAAGTGTCAATTGCCAGGGTCTGGATTCGGCCAGGGAACACCATGGATGGGATTATCTCGAAATCTCAATAGCCAGGGTTCCGGGAGTTGCCATGGGCGGTGCTATCTCGAAGCATTGATTGCCAGGAACCCTTGAGGATTGATGATGGGAGCAAGGAATCTGATACAGACCGTATTGAAAAGCCAATCCTAAGCTAGAACTAAAAAGAAAAAGAGAGAGAAAACTCTCCAAACAGAATAACTTTCTATCTCTCTCTTATAAAACGCACTGCGAACTGAGCCAGGGCTAAAATCATTTCAAGCACGGGTGCTTTAACCACAAAGTCCAATAAACCTTAGGTTAGTTCTTGTGGGCCTTAAAAACCTTTGCTAAAGACTGAGGCTAAGGCTAGACAGATTTGGATCTTGATTGGTACTAGAGTACCTTTTAGGCCTATGGTCAGCATTCTAACCTAATCTAGGTTTAAATGAAAAAGCACTTATCAGAAGCTATTAAGAACTTCATGGTCTAGAACAAGGGTTGAAACCTTAAGTTTTTGCTAAGGGACTAGCAAAAGCTAGGCATGGGGGTATGATGAGAACCTCATCATGAGCCATAACTAGCTCATTTTGACCTAATACAAAGGATAAAAGCTCCTACATAACTCAAGGAAAGGCTTAACTCAGAGAATTCTGAGTTTAAGGAGAAAACAAGTCATAAGGGGTAAAAATGTAATTTTACCAGAATAATCTGCATACAGGGTAATTCAGGGTCCAAACATAGGTCAAACAAACCGAATAAGAAGGAAAGTGGGATGATCTGACAAGGGCTACAGCAATTCCAAGGAACTAAATGATAATCTGTAACCTTAAAACAAATCCACTTCAATTCACGAGGTTCGAGGCAAAGTAAAAATAAAATAAACCCTCTAAAATTCATAGAAAAATAATATCTAGGGTTTAGAACCTTCAATTTGGCCTTCAGAACCCATTTTGACCTACATTGAGAACCATGCCCAATTAATAACTTAATTTGGGTTTTTGCATAAATTGACCGGTCAAACAAGGTTTAATCTGGAAATAAAATTCACCATCAGATTCCTTAGGTCCTAATTAGTCATGTATAAAACTTGAGCCTAAGAAGAAACCTTCTTGACCAACTTTACACTTTGGTCCTCATATATTTACTTGTTGGCCCTCAACTTTCGAACCCTCACATTTCTACCCCTAACTCTCCTTCGTTCTTTGCATTCAGGTCCCTCCTGCCAAAACCTGACCAGCACCATGCTCCGGCGACCTTGCGCGGAGGATGGCGCCGTGCAGGGTAAGGGGGAGGGTCTGGCAAGACAACCGGGGGTGCCCTGCGTCGTCAGCCGTCGCAGGAACACCCCCCTGGTCGCTGCAACCCACCATACCGGCCGTGCGAACGCACGGACGGTATGGGTCTCCATCTCCGGCATCCTCCGGCGAGGGAGACACGTCGTCTCCCTCCGCCCTCCTCTCTGATTCCGCCTCTATAAATACCCCCGTCGCTCCGCCGTTCTGAGCAGCTCGGTCCTGACGGAGAAAGACCCCCACTTCCTCTCTTCCCACTCCGACAGGAAGCCCTCCAGCTCCGGCGGCCTCTCCCCTTCCTCCTCGTCGCTCTGCCGCACTACCAGCTGCAGGGTTGCCCTCCCTCACTCTTCCCGTGCCACGCCGCACCCAGCTGGCGCCTCTCCGGCCCTCTCCTCGCCGCCGTTCTCTCCCTCTGGGCATTTCTTCTCCAGCTCCGGTAGGTACGAGCCGGTAGCCACTTCGTCCCCTTCGTCACTTTAGTTAGGTTAGAATTAGTCGTCTCTACCCCCTCTTTCTTTTCCTCTCTATTTTACATTCAATTAAACCCTCGACCGGCCCGACCACCGTCATCTTCCACACCTCCGGCCATCCTCCGGCGAGTCGATCCCATCATTCCGCCACTCCACACGACTCGCTGACCCTCACAGAACCTCCGCCTCCTCACCCTGATCAACCTCTGCCCTTCCACTTCCCACCACTCTCCCTCTGCAAACCCCCCGAACAAAACCACTTCTTCGCCCGCAGTTTGACCTAGGGCGACCCTCACGCTCCGCCCCGCCGCCTGCCAGACCCCCCACCACCTTCGCCGTGCCACGACGAAGGTTCTCCGCGTATCTGATTAGGCCGAGAGGCCGTTCCTCTGTGGACAGGTATCTCGACCGCCGTCGCCATTGCTGCGTGGAAGGAGCACCTTCAACCTGCAGCTCCAGGTGCGATTCGCCCAGGTACGACTCCCAGGCTGCACGGGGCATCTCCGCGACGCGTCCCAGACTTGCAGCTGGGGCAAAGGCCTCGCGTGCAACCGCGAACACCTGCAACGTCTTCAGCTGCGGGCGCCCAATTGGGGTGGGACATTTAGTCCCACCTCGTAACTCTTCAGAGGAGCGCACCCGCATAAAGGCAAAAGGTGCCTTATGTATTTGCCTCCTGAGCACGGGGTGAGGTTCCTCTCACTCACTCGCTCGACCCGGCCTCGTCCGCGACCACGCCCCGCGGACCTGGCCCGACCCGACTAAGCCCGACCTGCACTCCTCGCCCACCACGCAGGCCGGTGGGCCTGGACCTGGGCACGACCAGTACCCGAATACCCGGCAGCTCTGGGAGAGCTTTCCTAAGAGCGGCTTCTGTGAGAGAGAAACGCGGGGGAGAGGGTAGAATTAGGTTTTGCCCCTCTGATCAAGTTGTGCAAGTGTGCAGGAAGAGAAGAAGAAGAAAGACGCCCGCTGAACAGAGAAGGAGAAGAAGACTGAAGAAAGAAAGAGCAGCCAGGGCTGCCCGAAGCAGAGGACTGAGGAAGAACTGAAGTAATACTGTAGCATCCGCGGGTTAAGTCGTCTGATTGGAAAATCAGACGACGTCCTGAAGACAGGTGAAGAAAGAAGAAAAGAAGAGAGACGGAGCAGCCAAGCAGAAGAAAAGGAAAAGAAGAAAGAAAGAAGAAGAAGAACAGGACCGCAAGGGAGAAGAAAAAGAAAGAGACGAGCAGAAACAAGAACTGAAAGAAGAAGAAGAACATCACTACTGCTGCAGATAAAGAAGAAGAGCAAAGGAAGAAAGCAGAAGAGGAGAGGATAAGCAAAGAGAAAAGAAGAGAAGCCAACAAATTCTCTCTCTCTCTTTCTTTATTTTTGTAAAAGAAACTTGTACCCCTAGAATGCAACTTGCTCCCTGAGTTCGACCTCGGGAACTCTTTATTTTCCGAGTAAAAGATTATATATTGGCAAATGATGGCAATAACTATCTGTACTACAACGACTTAAGAAAAGCTAGTTGCTGCCACCGTTTCGCCAATTGGGTAGGTTTCAGGGCTTAAGATTAGGTTTAAAAGGAAGGAAATTTCTTGACGAACTTCCATTTCAAATTTGAAAGTGATTCATTAAGAAATCAAGGAGTTCTTTCCTTTTTAAGGTCGCCGGAGCAAGTAGGAATAGGTTTAATGGCAGTAGGGACCTGTTTGTGAGAATGATGACAAAGTTAGGGTCCTATTTGAAAGGATTTTGAAAGTTATGGGTAAAAATGAAATTAGATAGGACCAATTTGCAAACTAGGTTAAGACAAATTCATCTTGGGTCCAAATTTTGGTACAAACCTAATTTGGACCTAAGGAATCCAATGGTGAAGTTGGATTTTGGTTTGGACCATGTTTAACTAGGTAATTTATGCAAAAACTCAAATAAGGGCAAATGTCTGTCTGTGGTTCTGTTTTGGGTCAAAACAGGTTTTGATGGTCAAATTAAAAGTTCTAAACCCTGGAGAATATTTTTGTATGAATTTTAGAGGATTTAGGTGAATTTTATTTTGATTAAAACCTCATTTAATTATGCAGATCTATTTTTAAGATTTCAAAAGTTATTTAATTCTTAGAACACGTGCAAATCCTTTTCTGTTTGTCTTATCCTACTTCTTATATTTTTAAGACCAATTGACCTTCATTCAACCCTTGAGAAAACCCGTGGTTGTACTGCATTCATGATGAGCTGGTAAAATTATAGTTTTAACCTTAGTTTCTTATTTTTCTTTTAAAATGATTATGAAATGACTTGTGACTCTTTAGTGGTTATGTAGGAGCATTTACTAACTTAATTGTGCCAAAATGAGCTAGTTATGGCTCATGGTGGTGTTCCCATCATACCCCCATGCCTAGCTTTTGCTAGTCCCTTAGCAAAATTCCAAGGTATTAACTTTGATTCTAGACCATAAAACCTTTTCATGCTTAAAAACTTTGTTGTGTGCTTCCTTTTGTAGATTAGGTTAGAATGCTGATAGTAGGCTTAGAGGTACTCAAGTACCAACCAAGGTCCGGACCTAACCAGCTATAGCCTCAGTCTACCGCAAAGGTTTCTAAGGCCCACAGGAACTATCCTGAGGTTCGTTGAACTCTGCAGTTAAAGCACCCATCCTTGTAACATGTTTTAGCCTAGGTTCAGTTTGTAGTGCGTTTTTGTCAGAGAGAGATAGAGGAATTTTTCTTTGTTTTTGGAGAGTTTTCTCTCTCTTTTCTTTTTGTTTCTAGCTTCGGATTAGCTTAACAACATGGTCTGTATCATATTTTTAGTTCACACCATCAATCCTCACAGGGTCCCTAGCAATTGATGCTTTGAGATAGCACCACCCTTGACAACCTCCAGAACCTTGGCTTTCGAGATTTCAAGATAATCCTGACGTGCTTTTGAGCGTGTGTGTTAAGGAGTGTTGTTATAGTCGCACTTGATACGTCGGTTTTAAAAGAAGTAAATGGAGGTGAGTCCGAGTGTCGGTCTCAGGGAGGCATTGAAATCGGATTTTTGTTTATCACTTGTTGTCACGGAAAAGGCGGAGTTTTGCTTGCGAAAGTTGCGATTTTGAAAAGCGAGAGAGAGAGATTGAGAGAGAGAGTTTAGTGTTAGAAAGCTCTTGGTTTTGATCATGAAACTTCAACAGAAATTAAAATGGCAATTGAACGAAAAATAACTTCATTAAACATGCATTTGTAGTTCATAACTTACAACATTAAATACATGCTTCAACAAAAGTAATGGAAAGCTTAAAAGAGAGAGAGAGTGTGTGTGGAGAGCGACGAGGGAGCCACGGCGGTGGAGGAGGCTCTGTCGGCGGCTCGTCATTTCCGACGATTACAAGAGTGCCTAAAGCTAGCTAAGAGAGGGGTAGAGTAATTGCAAGGGAGAGTGAATGCCTTGAATGGTGGTAGGAGGGGGTTTAAATAGATTTAAGGGCTTCCTAAAAGAAGAAGGGGCTTTAGCGACATCCAGAGCGTTGCTAAAATCGCTTCCAAAAGCATCGGTGAAGCCCTCTCGCCGCCGGTCAGCCGCCCGCCCCGTTCCTTCTCCTTGCGTGATCTGTGGCCGCTGAACGAGAGCCGTTTGATCGAAGATCGGACGACTGAGAGTCTTCCTCACCCGCGTTGAGATTGTGCCTCAGGCGCACGTGTGTGCGCGCATCTCCGCCCGGCGTGCGCACGTGCGTGGGCGCTCGAGAGCTGTGGTCGCCCAGTGTGGCGAGATCCTGGCCGCCCGCTGCTGATTGGGCGGCCCAATTTCTCCGCGCCCTTCTCTTGCCTTCAAATTCCACCCCGCGCGGCTCGAACGCACGTCGCGTGGATGCGGGCGTGCGCGCTAACCGTTGCACCACGCCCGCACTTTTGTCGCGGCGACCGCAGGCGAGCGCGTGGATCTTGGCCGTTCGATTGAAGATCGACGGCCGAGATTTGTCCTCGGCTGGCTGAAGGCGCGCGTGCGGTGGGGGTGGGTTTGACGTGGCACAATCTGGGCCGTTGATCTCCAGATCAACGGTCAGAACTTCTTGGGCCCATTGTAGGAGCTCCGGATGTCGGATTTGGCCGATCTTGAGTCCGTTGGACTTGGTTCGTCGTTCTAAATCTATCTGTGTGGTTCGATTGCTCATCTGAGGCCTGCTTTGAAAAATGCTTGCACAAATGGCCATTAATACAGTTTATAAGCAATCTTGGTACATGTTGCATGCAAGGCTCCTATTCTACTTATGTTGTGCCTTTTATTCTAAAGATAGGTCATATTCAACATAATTATTACCCCCTTGTGTGGTGTTATCATACCCCCATGCTTACTCCTTGCTAGTCCCTAGCAAGGTTTATTCTAGCCTTTATTTCCTTGGACAATTCAAGAAGTAATTGCTTAGGCACTTTATTACTTGTCAATAAGAGGAAATATACGCAGATCTTAATCTACAAAGACTAAGCAGCGCCCGGGTGTCTGCCAAAATACGAATCGCCCGAATCCTTGCTTTAATGTATATATGACTATAAATACGTATATATTTTTTTAAGAATTTTTTTCGGAATTCAGTGTGGGTTGCTAACTTTTTACGGCTACCCAACCCACCCAAAACTCGTCGAAACCCTAAGTGCTAAGCATCTTGGTGTGAATGTTGTGATAGACTCACTTAACGGTAATTGAGACAGACTTCGAGTTTCTACGCCTCTAGGTGACCGGAAAAGGAAACAAATTTGCCTGAAGGTGTATTTGTTCGATTGGTAGCTTTCTCCCTACATTTGTTTTAATTGGGGTCAACATAAGGAATTTTCCAGTGTATATCTCCCCGGCTTGTACTACTTCCCTGCTTCTTCCTTAGGTGTTTTGGTCTTTTTTGTGCAATTATTGAGCTGGGCTCTGGACAACCGACCAATGAGCTGTTACCCACGATCACTTGCCAGCCATACTTGTGCAGTGAAGTGTGGTTTGTTTTCTTTTCTTCTAGTTCCTTTTTTTTTTTTGTAGGTGGCTTCCCTGATCTCAAATGTACCTAGAGGCAATGTAAAAGAAATGGCCTATGGCTGGGTTCTGGACAACCTGCCAATGGGTTGTTACCCATGACAACTTGCCAGCCATACCACCCTAGAGAGTTCATTAGCTACCCAATTTCTGTCAAAATCTCCGAGAAGTGAGTCTGTGCAAAAATGTGTGCAGATGCTTAGACTCAAAGTTTTCCTGAGTTAAAGGGTGAGTTGATAAGTCGTATACTTATTACCTTATTTAGTAGGTGGATTAGAATAGCTTAAGGTTGCAAGGATTCGCCGCTAAATCCATATTTTAACGGACACAAGGGCTGATTAAGCCTGAAGGCCTGAAAAGTCTAAGTGTTTAAGTTCTTTCTGTATTATTTCCTACTATTGACAAGTTTCAAATGCCTAAGTTTTCTTCCTAAATTCATTTTTTTAAATTAATTTATTCATTCAGACTAATTAATTGAGCTCAGGATTATGCAATTTACTATCCCCTCATGCTTAAGTTGGACAATGTCCTCATTGGCAGATACATGATGCAAAAGGGTTCAAAAAGATAGTACCTGAGTGACGTAAACTATCAGATTAGTCTGAATCCTCTGAGTTGCCTCCCAAGAAGCGCTGAGTTTAACGCCTCCAGCTGGGCAGTGCTCGGTGTCAACCTCAATGAGGGTGACACTTTCCTTGGGGGGTACCTGAGTCAAGAAATGCTTCAATCTTTGACCATTAACTGTAAAAGTGTGCCCAGTGTTAAGATTAGCAATTTCAACTGCCCCATTAGAATAGGGCTTAACCACCCGAAACGGTCCTGTCCATTTGGACCTGAGTTTCCCTGGGAAGAGTTTTAGGCATGCATCAAACAACCAAACTTGCTGGTTAGGCTCAAAGGTTTTTCTATGAATGAGTCGGTCGTGGACGGCTTTCATTTTCTCCTTATACAGTCGACTATTGTCAAAGGCGTCCCGACAGATTTCTTCGAGCTTAGATAATTGCAGCATCCTCTACTCACCGGCAAACTGGGGATCCATGTTACACTACTTGACAGCCCAGTAAGCTCGGTGTTCCAATTCGACAGGAAGATGGCAGGCCTTGCCGAAGACCAGGCGATGAGGCGACATGCCTATCGGGGTCTTGAAAGTGGTCCTGTATGCCCAAAGGGCATCATCAAGTTGTGTGGACCAGTCTTTCCTGTCAGGTCTCACAGTCTTTTGTAAAATGTTCTTGATTTGTCTATTGGAGACCTCAGTCTGCCCATTTGTTTGTGGATGATACGGGGTGGTAATGCTGTGGTTTACCCCGTATTTTCTAAGTAGGGCACGGAATTGGGAATGGATAAAATGGCTTCCACCATCAATGATCATGGCCTTGGGTATTCCAAACCAGGAAAAGATGTTCTTCTTCACAAAGTCCATGACAGTCTTGTGATCGCATTGTCGGGTGGCGACGGCTTCAATCCATTTGGAAACATAGTCTACTGAGACCAGGATGTACTCGAAGCCGTTGGATGGTGGAAAGGGGCCCATAAAATCGATACTCCAAACGTCGAAGATTTCGACAATCAAAATGAGCTGAAGGGGCATCATATCTTTCTTGGTCATGGTCCCCAGTGTTTGGCAGCGTGAGCAAGTTTTGGCAAAGATGTGTGCATCCTTAAATAGGGACGACCAGTAAAATCCAAACTGCAACACTTTTGCAGCTGTTTTCTTTCCAGAGAAGTGGCCGCCACATGCTTGGTCATGACAAAAGGAAAGCACACTCTGAACTTCATCTTCAGGGATACACCTTCTGATGATCTGATCAGCACAGAGGCGAAATAGCATGGGATCATCCCAGAAATAGTGCTTGGCCTCAGCCAAGAACCTGTCCCGTTGCTGTCTAGACCAGCTGTGCGGGGTTTGTCCTATAACCAGGTAATTGACGTAGTCAGAATACCATGGCATTTTCTTGTCTTACACGGCTAGGATGTGTTCATCAGGGAAGGTATCAGATAGAGGTAGGGAGGGTCCAATGTGGTCTGGATGAAGTCTCGACAAGTGGTCAGCCACCACATTTTTCGATCCGGCCTTGTCTCGGATTTCCAGGTCAAATTCCTGCAAAAGCAGGATCCATCTGATGAGCCTGGGCTTTGTGTCCTTTTTGGCCAACAGGTGCCGGATGGCTGAATGGTCAGTGTAAATAGTCACGTGGGATCCCAGCAAGTATGAGCGAAAATTTTCAAGTCCAAATACTACAGCGAGCAACTCTTTCTCTGTGACGGTATAATTACGTTGGGCCTCGTCCAACGTTTTGCTTGCGTAGTAGATCACCACGGGCTTCTTGTCTTGCCTTTGTCCCAGGACAGCACCTATGGCAAAATCTGATGCATCACACATAATCTCAAAGTCCTGGGACCAGTCTGGGGGTTGAAGTACAGGTGCGGTGGAGACTAAGTCCCGGAGGGTGTGATAATCCTGGATGCAATCAGGAGACATGTGGAATATGGCGTCGTTGGCTAGAAGGTCGGTCAAGGGTTTGGAAAGCTTGGAAAAGTCTTTGATGAACCTTCGGTAGAAGCCAACATGTCCTAGGAAGGAGCGAATCTGCCGAATCGAACTAGGTGGAGGAAGTTTGGAAATTAGATCAACCTTAGCTCGATCTACCTCGATACCCCTATGTGAGACAATGTGACCGTGGACAATTCCTTCTTGAACCATAAAATGGCTCTTTTCCCAACTTAACACTAAGTTAACCTCGATACATCGTTTCAGGATTTTCTCCAAGTTGCTCAGACAATGGTCGAATGAATTCCCGAATACAGAGAAATCATCCATAAAGACCTCCAAGTATTCACCCACCATTTCTGAAAAAATGGCTAGCATGCAATGCTGGAAGGTCACAGGTGCGTTGCATAACCCGAACGGCATTCGACGGAATGCAAACGTGCCATATGGGCAAGTGAATGTGGTCTTTTCCTGATCTTCTGGAGCAATTGCGACTTGGTTATATCCTGAATATCCATCCAGGAAGCAAAAATACTTCTGCCCTGCCAATCTTTAAAGGATTTGGTCAATGAATGGCAAGGGGAAGTGGTCCTTCTTAGTGGCTTCATTAAGCTTCCTATAATCAATACACACCCGCCATGTGGTAGTGGTGCGGGTGGGGATGGATTCGCCATGATCATTGGTGACAACGGTGAGCCCAGCTTTCTTTGGAACCACTTGAGTGGGGCTCACCCAGGGGCTATCGGAGATAGGGTAGATGATGTCGGCGTCAAGCCACTTGATGATTTCTTTTTTAACGACCTCCCACATGTTAGGGTTTAAACGTTTCTGCATCTGGCGGGAAGGTCGGGCCCCGTCTTCCAGGTAAATCTTGTGGGTGCAATGGTGGGGCTAATTCCTCTTAAATCTGAAATGGTCCAACCAATGTTGGCCAGATGTTCTAAAAGTGTCGCAGTCAACCTGAGTTCCTGATCCTTGGTTAGATGAGAATTAATAGTCACTGGGAAGGTCTGGTCAGGTCCCAAGAAGACGTACTTGAGATTCTCGGGCAATGGTTTAAGTTCGGGTGCGGGTGGGACCACAGTCGATGGGAAGGGAAGGGGCGGTAGTTGATCAACATCGATCTCTTCAAATGGTGTCATGTGATGATACTCAGCCTTACAGAGATCCATAGGTAATGATGGTGACGGGTCAGAACTACGGGTTTGGTGGTTTGAGACAGAACTGAGGGTGAGGCATTCCTCGATTAAAGTTTCCACGGGATCATGTTCCTCAATGTAATCGCAATCAAAAGACTTTGTCGCTCGGAAGATATCCAATTGCATTTTCCTGTCCCCGAAGGCGATTTCCATACATCCCGTGTCGCAATCAATGTTTGCTTTAGCTGTAGCTAAGAAAGGTCTGCCTAAAATTATAGGTGCGTTCTGTAATTTTTCAAGGACTTCCATGTCGAGCACCAAAAAGTCGACCAGGAAATAGAAGTCCTTGACCCGTACAATTACGTCCTCGACAACCCCCTTCGAGGTTTTCACAGATCTATCAGCCAGCTGGATGGTGACAAGGGTTGGTGTCAGCTCCCCAAAACCAAATTGGTGGTACAGGGTTGTTGGAATTAGATTGATAGAAGCACCTAGGTCTAGGAGCGCTCTATCAAACGTCATGTCCCTGATATTGCAGGAAATCAGGGGTGCTCCTGGGTCAGTTCGCTTGAGTGGAAGGTTGCTTGATATCACGAGACTTGCTTGCTCAGAAAGTACAACCTTCCTAGGTGCTTGAGGTCTCGGCTTACGCTTGGGTGTACAGGCACCCTTTAAGAACTTGGAGTAAGTAGGGATGTGTTTGACGGCTTCTAGGAGCGGAATATTAATCTGTACTTGCTTAGAAAGATCCAACAGCTCCTCAATTTCCACAGTATTCTTCTTTTTCTTGATTGTTTCCAAGGCCTCAGGGTAGGGTGTCTGAATGTGGATTGGTTCCATGTCTGGGTCCTTGGTTGGTGCCTCTTCTGAGTCTGGTATTTCAACAGGTAAAGTCTTGGGGAGAGTCGGCCATTTGGGATCCTAGGTTTTGGTGCCGCTTCTCAAGGTCACCGCATTCGTAGAGGCATTGGGGCCATGGGGTGATCCTTGAGAAGACGAGGATGAAGAAGCTCCAAACCCAGGAGGTGTTTGCGGGGCTGGCTGGACCATGTGAGCCTGCCCAGGGTTGCTTTGGAACCCTTGAGAATTGGGGCCTCTGCTAATTATATTTCGCGGGTTCGGTTGTGGTTGGGAATGTAGGGATCCTTGTTATTTACAGTCCAAGAGTTGGCTTAACTGTCCCTTTACCAAGGCCATTTCCTCCTGATGTTTCTGGTTCATGTCAGCCATCATCTTTATTAGGGTATCCATTTGGTTTTGTGGGGGAGGGGCCGCCCTATTCTGGTTATATTGGGGTCTAACTGGTGGTCCTTGCTGATAGGGGGGCAAGTGTGGCTGCTGGTTTGGCCTGGGATGGTTTTGAAATTGCGGTGGTTTCTGGTTTGTCCAACCAAAGTTGGGGTGGTTACGCCAGCTGGTGTTGTAAGTGTTGGAGAAAGGGCCAGGTTTCACATATCCTTGGATGGCTTGCACATCTTCTAGGATAGCCGATGTTGATGAAGAGGGAAGGGAGTAATCAAGGGTCGAGGGAGAAAAGGTCCCTCCCTAGAACGTGGTCAGGGGTTGTTCCAGGTTCAGTTGGGTGAAGGGCTGGACCAGGTCAACATTATGTGCTCCCTTTGCTAGGGAGAAAGTTTGCAAGGGGTTCTTGGTCTGATTCAGTAGCTCATCAATCTTTTTGTCCACCAATTCCACTTGATCCAACTTTTTGGCAATGATGTCCATGTCAACCATTCCAGAATTTGCTTGCACCTCATAAATCCCGCCACGGGGTTGACTGGACCTGTTAAACTGGTTCATGGAGGCATTGTTGAGTGAATTCTCGCTCATAGACTCAAAGAGCTCAAACGCGCTCTCCTCATCTTTGTTTAGGAAGTTTCCCCCGCATGAGGCATGGACGAAGTTCCGTAGGTTGCTATCCAGACCGTGGTAGAAGATCTGGGCCAATTGCCACCTTGGAACTTCGTGGTGTGGGAATTTCCTCAAAAGTTCATTAAATCTTTCCCACGCCTCATGAAATTGTTTCCTACCCTGGAGTGTGAAGGTAGTGATAGCTCTTCTGAGGGCATTGATCTTTCCTATGGGGAAGAATTTCTTTAAAAATGCATGCCTCAGTTCTTCCCAGGTGGTGATGGGTCTACCTAGGGTTCTAAGCCAATGAGAAGCCTTGTCTATTAATGAGAAAGGGAACATCTTGATTAGAACAATGTCAAGGCTAATGTTCCTAGGTTTCACCGTTCGTGCTATGCGGTCGAGATCCTCTAGGTGCTGAAAGGGGTCCTCATTTGAGCTTCCATGAAAGTGGCTCTGGATCAGACTTAAGACATTTGGTTTTAGCTCAAAATCATCTCCCCCCTTGGGGATCCTAAGGTGTGGCTCGACTCTAATAGCAGAAGGGTTATAGAAATCCCGAAGGGGTCTTGGCTGGTCCTGAAATGGCGGTAAATCAAGTGGTGGTTGCCCTGGTATGTCGTGGAAAGGTGGTGGTGGTTGTTCTTGTGGGTTCTATAACCGTTGTATGGCTTGCATGATGGTGTGGATTTGTTGTTGCTGAAGCCGATGGTTAGCATTGATTTGAGCTTGGATGATGGCCATAGCATCTGGTGGGGGTTGATCCTTAGCCTCATCTACCCTAGGTTCAGCCATGTTTTCAATAGAATTACGTCGCTTAGATTCCTACCCCAAAACACACAACTCGGGATGCAGTGAGCGCCTCCCGTGCATACACTAGAGAAGAACAGGAGGGGATGCGGAGGGCGACAGATGCGAGAAATGTGTTTCAATCAAGCACCCAAGCCGAGTCCTTATGGTGTATTCCTTAGGAGACCTAGAAATCTCACAAAGGGTGATTAAGTCCGTAAGCACTGGACTCCCCTTCCCAAGGCTAATCTGGCCAGGTTGATTACGAGGGGATTGCAGGGAAAGTTCTTCCTTTGGCTTGCACCTCTAGTTCCATAGACTCCACAACCGCGGTCGTTTGACACTGCCCCGCAACCTAGTCACCAGATTCTACCAAGGGAATGAAAGCCAAGTGCCTAGCGAACAAAACCCCACCTTTTGAGACTTAACTCAATGCTGCCTAGGGCACGTATACTCAGTTTTAAAGGGTTAGGATAGTGCTTGTGCTTAGGGTGATGTAATGAGGTGTTGATTGGGGTGGTGCCTCTTAATTTTCCACTTTCAAAGTGTGTGCTCCTAGCAAAACATGGTTTTCAAGCAAGGATTTGTTAAGATGTGGTGTCTTTTAGTGTTTCATCCTTACTTTAGTACTTTGTAGGGTTGATGTGTCTTAATGTTTTCAAACAAGTTTCAGTGGGCACGTCAAGTTCTGCACACAACTTGGTGAAAGTAGATTTCCTTTTCTTTTGTAGAGGCTCTAAAACCCTAGTGTACTCATCCTAGTGATCATGTAGCTTCTATTAGATGAGTCAGTTTTAGGGTTGAGTGGTGCGGCCCAGGTCAACTCACGGTGGCTTCGCAAACACCACTCAAGAAAAAGAAAAGAACACTCCAAGAATTTATTCAGAATGTTAGAGTGTACATTTTTTTGTAGGGTGATGTGTTAAGGATGTGGGTCAAGCAATCATACACCATGCCAATTTTTTTCAGTTTTTACAATTTTTTTTAGCTTTTTCACGCAAGCAAACAATGAGAGACAGGTTACTCACTATCGGTCCTCGAGGCGCCTACTCCCTTGCTACCGTCGTGGGATGCGTCGTTTCGCCATCCATGTGCCGAATTCCTGCAACCATCAAGTAAAAAGGAAAATAGGGCATTAGACGATGTGAGAACGAATGTGGAATGGAGGTGATAAAACAAATCCGTTGCCTCCCCGGCAACGGTGCCAAAAACTAACGTGCTTTTGTGCGTCTGTGTTAAGGAGTGTCGTTATAGTCGAACTTGATACGTCGGTTTTAAAAGAAGTAAACGGAGGTGAGTCCGAGTGTCGATCTGTAACGACCCGATTCCCGAATCCCTACGAGACACGAGAATCGGACCGTCTCGACTAATCCCAAGACCTAGTCATCCAACGAGAAAGTAACCAAAAGAGCAGTAAAATAAACCACATTCAGCATGAAATAACTAGCAGTAACAAAATACACCAGTAAGAAAAGGAAATACAACAGCATACACCACCACAACAGAAGGGGAATAAACATGTACATAACATAAAGTTTCGATAAATAAAGTACAGGGAGTAACAAAGAAAACTACTCACTATAGTGGAAGAAAAGTACAGAAAGCACAACAGGTAACCCTACTGGACCCTACTAGGCCCAGCGTCCTCTGCAGCCGCTGACCCTGGCTGCTCAACACCTGGTCCTGAAAAGTAACGAGGGTAACACGTCAGTGAAACGCTGAGTAGAGTGGCAACTAAAAGATAAAGAAGAAGTAGAGTGTACAGTACTTGTTATATTTTTACTTTCTTTATTTAGGTCATTTTATTATTTCACGATTGATTTATTTCTCAGATCCTTCACTTGATCTCGAATGTTCCTCGTGGGAACGATCTTGATTGCAGTCTTTTCCGAAAAGTAGAAGTAACACGTGGTGCTCTCCTGGCCGGGAGAGTCCCCCGTGGTGGTCCTACCCTTAGTCAACCACCCCAAGGTCGCTGACAGACGTAACGGTGACTATGGCACGCGCGATAAGCGCACGGGTAGCTACCCCGCACTGGCACGCGGTCAGTCGTTTCCATTAACGGGTGCGCTCAAAACACAGCACGGAACCAGTATAGGGCAGATCCCTCTCAGTAACAGGGGTCCAACCCCTCCACAGTCCGCGCACCCTCGCCTGACTACCTTGGTTTGCCCAGTGGGCCTAACAAGTTGGTGTAGGAGGCTAGCAGAACCCCGGGGCCCGTGGGGTAGCTAGTGCTCTCCCTACACTAGTAGCTCTCCTTGGTACTGCGTACGTGAGGGCTAGCAAGTCGGTGTACAATGGCGAAACCCACCCCGGTCTTAACCTGAGGGCGGCAAGCTCCCCTCTACACTAAGAGGTAATTTGTGCTCCCTTTGGTACCATGTACCCGAGAGACAACACTTCCACGTTTCACTTTCTCAGTTCCCTTCTATTCTCTTCTCCAGGAGTTCTACTCCTAATTCCCCGTAGGGTTCGTGTTCTTTTTGTTTGGCCATTTTAGGTTTCACCGTTCCAGTTTTCCATTCATACAACCCATATTCTCAATAATATTTATTCATTCATAACAGGCAGCTGTTAAATCAATTTACAGGCAGCTATTATTTCCTTTCCACTTTTCCAAGACTGTAATATTTATATATTCCACTAGTTTTCCAGTCCTAGGATTCATGCCGTACCCTAGGATCTATCATTCAATCTAGTTTTCCAGTCCTAGGATTCATGCAATACCTTAGGATCTATCATTCAATCTAGTTTCTCAGTCCTAGGGTTCATGTAATGCCCTAGACTCTATTAATTGTTCCACAATTGTAACAAATTATGTTAAATAAATTAAAAGCCACTCTACTAGTGAAACCGGGAGTACTGGGGGCGTGGTCAGCAATCCCGCGCGCCTTCGTAACCCCCAAGACTACAACGGAACGGGATCCTAACACAAGGATCAATCACAAGGAGTTTCTCATAACGGTATACAATCACTATAAACAGGTAGAGGAATTTATTCTGGAAAGAACGAAACTCAAAACATGGAAAACGGACTCCGAACGGGCCCTAAACGGGTCAAAAATGACGAAACTGTCCAAAATCAGACGTCTGGAACCTCTTCCAGACGTCTTAAAAGGTGGGTCAGGTCGTACCTCAGTTCTGCGTAGTCCTTCAGACGTCCAGAAGCCCGCTGGAACGTCTGGCCTAGGTTTCCAGATGTTCGATTGTCACCCCGGATGTTTGGAGGTTCTCTCCGTCGTCTGGCATTGCGGCTAGACGTCTAATTCACGTGGGATGGCGACCCTCGTGCCCTCCCGAGCAGGACCTGCGCACACAAACACCGGCTCTCAGCACGACGGAATGCAGAAGTCGCGGCGGACGGCTGCATGGCCGTACACACGCAAAAAGAAGATATGAAATATCTTACCTGTCAGATGTCTGGACAGTCCTCTAGACGTCTCCGACATCGTCTGGACGTAAGTCCAGACGTCTGATTCTGGAAAATTTTCCAGAATCAGGGCCCAATTCGCTCTCCGCCCGCGATGCACGGCCGCGCCGCCCCCCATCCGCCTGCCGTCCGAGCTGCAGCAGCCCCTCCGCGACACCCCACACCTACCGCTCCCCCGCCGGCTGGCTCTAGCTACCCCGGCAAGCTTGCACCTCCGTGGTCGAGCTTCTTCTTCCTCTCGCAACACTCCCTCCCGCACGCCCGCTGCAGCCACTGCTGCACCCTGGCTTGCTCGCTCGCTCGCAGGGGGAAGGAGAAGAGAAGACGGTGGAGTAGGGGTGAGGAAGAGGGGGAGTGCTCTTATAGGGCAGCCCCGGGAAGAGAGAGAAGGAAAGCGTCGCCTGCAGGGAGAGAAAACGAAGGCTGCGGGTTCAATCTGCGCGCGCAGGCACGCAGACGCGAAGCAGTACGCCGAAAAAATTTATTACCAGACGTCTGGGAAGGGTTCCAGATGTCTGGGACTCTTCCCAGACGTCTTAAATTGCTTTTGACGCCCATGATCGTAACACGGTCTCAGGGAGGCGTGGAAATCTGATTTTTGTTTATCACTTGTTATCACGGAAAAGGCGGAGTTTTGCTTGCGAAAGATGCGATTTTGAAAAGCGAGAGAGAGAGATAGAGAGAGTTTAGGGTTAGAAAGATCTTGGTTTTGATCATGCAACTTGAACAGAAATTAAAATGGCAGTTGAACGAAAAATAACTTCATTAAACATGCATTCATAGTTCATAACTTACAACATTAAATACATGCTTCAACAAAAGTAATGGAAAGCTTAAAAGAGAGAGAAAGAGAGAGAGAGAGAGAGTGGAGAGCGACGAGGTAGCCACGGCTGTGGAGGAGGCTCCGTCGGCGGCTCGTCGTCTCCGACGATTACAAGAGTGCCTAAAGCTAGCTGAGAGAGGGGTAGAGTAGTTGCAAGGGGGAGTGAATGCCTTGAATGGTGGTAGGAGGGGGTTTAAATAGAGTTAAGGGCTTCCTAAAAGAAGAAGGGGCTTTAGCGACATCCAGAGTGTCGCTAAAATCGCTTCCAAAAGGGTCGGTGAAGCCCTCTCGCAGCCGGTCAGCCACCCGCTCCGTTCCTTTTCCTCGCGCGATTCGTGGCCGCTGAACGAGAGTCGTTCAATCGAAGATCGGACGGCTGAGAGTCTTCCTCGCCTGCGCTGAGATCGCACCTCGGGCGCGTGTGTGCACATGCGTCTCCGCTCGGCGTGCTCGCGTGTGTGGGCGCTAGAGAGCTGCGGTCGCACTGCGTGGCGAGATCCTGGCCGCCCGCTGCTGATCGGGCGGCCCAATTTCTCTGCGCCCTTCTCTCACCTTCAAATTCCACCCCGCGCGGCTCGAACGCGCGTCGCGTGGATGCGAGCGTGCACGCTAACCATTGCGCCACGCTCGCGCTTTTGTCGCGGCTACCGCGGGCGGGCGTGCGGATCTCGACCGATCGATAGAAGATCGATGGTCCAGATTTGTCCTCGGCTGGCTGAAGGCGCGCGTGCGGTGGGGGAGGGCCTGACGTGGCACAATCTGGGTCGTTGATCTCCAGATCAACAGTCAGAACTTCTTGGGCCTATTGTAGGAGCTTCGGATGTCGGATTTGGCCGATCTTGAGTCCGTTGGACTCGATTCATCATTCTGAATCCATTCGTGCGGTCTGATTGCTCATCTGAGGCCTGCTTTGATAAATGCTTACGCAAATGGCCATTAATACAGTTTATAAGTAATCTTGGTACATGATGCATGCAATGCTCCTATTCTACTTATGTTGTGCCTTTTATTCTAAAGATGGGTCATATTCAACATAATTATTACCCCCTTGTGTGGTGTTATCAAATCCCACCCATGATGTTCTGTAGCTAAATCCAGACCTTGGTAATCGACATTTCGAGATAATGCCGCCCATGGCATTTGAACCAGCACAGGGTGCTTACATGCCCCCGGTAGGATATGTAGATATCCTAGGAGACAAGCACCAAGAAGATGATATGTTATTATGCATCTTCAAGGGGAATTTCTCGCCTCTCCACGCTGGGAACTCATCTAAATCAACTTGTGTTGATCAGTCACTCCTAATCTAGGTAATTTTTTTATAACAAGTTTAACGCATTTGCGTGATTTCGATACTTAGGCGCACTGAACAAGACTATGTGTGGATTGAGGTGCTTAGGTTACCGAGTCCCGCAAACCAGAGGTCAGTTAACGAGGCTGAATAATCCCTAATCTTAGGCCTAATACTTAAGCTTCGCATTTTCCCCAACCTCTTGAGGACTATCCAGATCTTAGCAGGTACTTGAATTTTTAAGCCTAGGATTATAGCCCAAGAGGCCTAAAATCAACGTTCCACTAATCTTTTCTTTGTTTTATTAACACTTTTTGCCTTTCATTTTCTTTCTTTTGATATGGTCTAGAACTAAGTCATGTCCTTAATCTTTTACTAATAACTATCTCTTTTTCTTTTCAAATTGTACTCCTTTTTGACATTTTTATCTCCCTTTTTCTCCTCAAAATTTGATATGCCATCAAAATTTCCTCCCCTCTCATAGTTTTGTTCTTTTTTCTAGAATTTTTTATTTTTTTGGTATTTTTGGAATATGTGATTTTTTTGATGAAACCTTTTCTTGTGAAAAGATTTTCACGGCATTTTGCAGTTTAATACCCCCCAAGCCTATGATTTGCAATGTCCTCATTGTAAATTAGGTGGGTTCGAGTTTAGCTTAGATCATTCATTAGAATAGTTGATGGGTGAGTGAATGGGTCAGGGTGACTGTTGTGGATGATTTCAAGCTCGGGTACGGATACCAGAGGTGGAGTCAGCTATTCTAATGGATGAACCCTAAAGTGCAATATGAGTTCAGCATAAGATGTGTCAAGAAGGGTTTTGGGTTTTTTTGAAATGACGGGCTGCCTCCTGTTAAGCGCTGAGTTTAACGCCATCAGCCAGGCATAACGAGCTTAGGGAAAATGGAGGGTAAAAGATATCTCAGCCAAATTTGTATCGGTGAGTTCGATGAATGGTTTGAGTCTTTAACCGTTCACGACAAAAGGTTCTGAATTGTGGCTGAGTTGACTGATTTCGACAGCTCCATTTCCAAAGGTTTGTCGGACAAGGTATGGTCCAATCCATTTTGATCTGAGTTTTGCTGGGAACAATTTGAGTTTGGCATCAAAGAGTAGGACTTTCTGACCAGGGAAAAGATATTTCTGGATATGTACTTGTCGTGAAAGGCCTTAACCCACTCTTTGTAAATTCGCGAGTTCTCATACACGTCGTGGTGTAATTCATCGATCTCACTAATTTGAAGTTTTCTGTGGGTTCCTGCCTTAGAAAGATCGAGATTGCAGTTCCATACTACCCAATAGGTTTTGTGCTCCAGTTCGACGAGGAGGTGACATGCCTTCCCGTACACTAATCTGAAGGGAGACATGCCTAATTGGATTTTGTGGGCGGTCCTATAAGCCCACAAAGCTTCCGGAAGTTGGGATGACCAGTCTTTCTTGTCAGGTCGAACAGTGACCAGGAGGATTTTCTTGATCTCCCGATTCGATAGCTCAGCTAGATTGTTGGATTTAGGGTGATGAGGAGTATAGATTCGGTGTGACACCCCGTATTTGGTCATCAGTGATCTGAATTGAGCATTCATAAAATGGGTCCCTCCATCAGAGATTATGGCACATGGAATCCTGAACCAAGAAAAGATGTTCTGATGAATGAATTTGATAACCACCTTATGATCGTTGGTTGGGGTTGGAATGGCTTCGATCCATTTGGACACGTAGTCAACAATGAGAAGAATGTATTCAAATCCATCCGAACTAGGAAAGGGTCCCATAAAATCAATCCCCCAGACATCGAAGATTTCGCATACGAGAATCGGCTGTAAGGGCATCATATCACGATGGCTCATGTTTCCTAAGGTCTGGCAATGAGTGCATGCTTTACAGTGATTGATGCGTCTTTGAAAATCGTGGACCAATAGAAGCTGCACTGGAGGACTTTTGCTACGTTTTATGACCAAAGAAGTGTCCATCACATGCCTAGTCATGGCAGAAGGACAAAATGTCCTGAATTTTCGCTTCCGGAATACATCGTCGGATGATCTGATCAGCACCAATGCGGAAGAGATACAGGTCTTCCCAAAAGTAGTACTTGGCATCGGAAAGTAATTTGCCCTTCTTGGCTTTTGGCCAATCGGACAGTATCTGATGTGATGCCAAGTAGTTTACTAGATCAGCAAACCATGGAAGTCCTGTACTGATAGTCAGGAGGTGCTCATCGGGAAAATGTTCAGTAATGGGTCTGAAAGGGTTGATAATATCAGAAGGAAGGCGAGATAAGTGATTAGCTACCACATTCTATTTCCCCACCTTGTCGCAGATCTCGAGATCAAATTCTTACAACAGCAAGATCCAGCAAATTAGTCGAGGTTTCGCATCCTTCTTCTCAAGGAGATGCCTCATAGCAGTGTGATCTGAGTAAATGAAAATACAGGAACCCTAAAGATACGATCTGAATTTTTCCAGGGTAAATACTACAGCTAGCAGCTTTTTCTCAGTAACTGTGTAGTTACGCTGAGCCTTTTCGAGTGTCTTGCTAGTGTAGTAAATGACCATAGGTTTCCCATCTATTTTCTGCCCAAGTACCACACCTACAGCGTAATCAGATGCATCGCACATGATCTAAAAGGGTTGAGACCAATCAAGGGGCTGTAGGATTGGTGCTTGGGTAACTCGATCATGCAGGATCTCAAATGCTTGAGTGCATTCATTCCTTGGTGATTTCAAAAGGGACATCCTTAGATAGAAGACTAGTCAGAGGACGCATAATTTTCGAGAAATTGGGAATGAATCGACGGTAAAAATCGACATGCCCCGGGAAGGATCGGATGTCTTTGATTGAGCTAGGCATAAGGAGTTTGGAAATCAAATTCACCTTGGCTCGATCAACCCGAATGCCCTTTTCAGAGATAAGATGTCCCAGGACTATTCCCTTAGGTACCATGAAGTGGCTCTTTTCCCAGGAAAGAACCAAGTTCACATCGATGCATCGCCTGAGGATCTAGACCAAGTGCAGGAGGCAATCGTTAAATGATTCACCAAATACCGAGAAGTCATCCATGAAGACCTCAAGGTACTCACCTACCATATCTGAGAATATGGCAAGCATGCATCGTTGAAAAGTAGTGGGTGCATTGTAGAGATCGAACGACATCCTTTAGAATGCGTAAGCTCCGAAGGGGCAGGTGAAGGTGGTCATATCTTGATCCTCAGGATGGATTGTGACCTGGTTGTAACCGGAGTACCCATCCAGAAAGTAGAAGAATCGATTTCCTACTAGTTTCTTGATAATTTGATCAATGAACGGTAGTGGGAAATGATCCTTCTTCGTGGAGGAATTGAGTCTTCGGTAATCAATGTATACTCTCCACGAGTTTGCTATACGGGTCGGTATGGCTTCTCCGGTTTCAGTCGTGATGACGGTAAGCCCTGCCTTTTTAGGCACAACCTGGATTGGACTCACCCACCGACTACCAGAGATCGGGTAGATGATCCCTACATCTAACCATTTGATAATCTCCTTTTTCACGACATCCTGCAGATTGGGATTCAGGCGTCTCTGCATTTCACGGGATGGTCGTGAGCCCTCTTCAGTGTAGATGTGGTGTGTGTAGTATGAGGGGCTGATACCGGTGAGATCGTCGAGAGTTTTATCCAATAGCTCTTCGATGTTGCTAGAGAATAGAAATCAGATGTGTTTCCTGATCAGGTGTGACTCAGGAGTTGATAATCACAGGAAACGTATGATTGGAACCCAAAAAGACATATTTGAGATGTCAGGAAGAGGCTTTAATTCCAAAATCTGGTTTTCAGTAGTAGCGGATAATTCCGGATGGGTGTCAGGAGTAAAAGGAGCTATGGGTGTGTCTAGGTTGAGTTTAGGCTCCTCTAATTGCAGGATTTGATCTTCTTGTGGTTGATCAGAAATAGTTGGGTTCTCTATGAAGTTGTCAACCACTGCTTCAATATCACAAATTTGTTCTATGACTCCGCAATTAATTCCTTGTTGGGCCTTAAAGATGTTGATTTTAGTGTCTTGCTCCCAAATTTCAGTTCAATTTGGCCCACCTCACAATTGATATTGGCCCTAGCAATGGCCAGAAAGGGTCTCCCTAATATGATCGGTGTATTATTCACATTCTTAGGAGCATCCATGTCTAAAACGATGAAATACACTGGGAAATAGAAATCATGCACCCTAACTATGACATCCTCGAGAATTCCTTTTGGTGACTTAATTGATCGCTCTGCTAGTTGTAAAGTCATTTCAGTCAATTTAAGCTCAGATTCCTCGAAGTAGTCTAGCAGGGATGTGGGTATCAGATTTATGGAGGCTCCTAAGTCTAATAAAGCTCAGTCAAATCGTATATCACCGATTTCACAGGAGATTAAAGGGGTGCCTGGGTCTTTTGCCTTAGGCGAGAGTTTGCTCAAAATAACAGAGCTGGCTTGCTCTGACAGTACAATCGGATTCCTGTCATTGGTTCGCAGCTTATGCTTTGGTGTACATACGTCTTTCAAAAATCATGTGTAAGCCGGTACGAGGCATATTACATCCATCAAGGGGATGTTTATATGGACCTACTCAAAGAGCTTAACTAGGTCCTCCTCAGGTGCCACGATTTTAGTTATCCTTTTTCCCCTGGTCAAGGCCTTAGGGAATGGAACTTTAGATGGTTCCTCTATAATGGGTCTAGTTTCTTGATCTGGGATAGAGGTGTCCTGGATGACTATCCTTGGGTTAGGGTTTGTATTACCAGTCTTGGTTTGGCTTAGATAAGGTGGGTCTTGTGTTGTTTTGCTAGTGTGGGTAGTAACAGAATTTAATCCTACCTGATTTTGGTTTGGACTATGTACAAGAAGTGTTTGCTGTTGGTAACCCGTATATGATGTCAAAGCCTCCATCCCGTCTGGTGATGGAGTAGAAGGGGCCTAATAAACAAAGTGAGCTTGGCCCGGATTTGGGTTCATAACGCGCCTCTGGTTCAGCACGTTATTCGAATTAGGCAAAGGTTGTGAAGGAAGTGCACCAGGTTGGCGAGGATTTGCCATTTGGGCAAGTTGATTGCGAACCTCTGTGATCTCGTCTCTATGCTATTTTTCCATAGCCGCATTCATCTTTTGAATGTCAACTAGAGTCTGAAGGATAAGAGTCATTTGATCTGTCTGAGTCGGCCCAGATTGATAAGTTGGGTTAGGCCAAGGCTGAGGCGGTTGATATGGACGAGAAGCTTGTGGTTAGGGCGGATATTGAGGTCTCTGATTTTGATTATTTCCTGACCACGTGAAGTTGGGATGATTACGCCATCTAGGGTTGTAGGTGTTTGAGGCCCTCGCAGGTCTGAGAAACCTCGAGAAAATCAAAATATGAGGGTTCAGAGTTCCCCCAACTAGAGTAGGTGGATCCGAAGTTTCCTCCGTGGCAAGAATCAGACGGGGGTGGATAGGGGTCCATCCCCTGCGAAGGTCAGTGATAGATGTTGTGCACGGCCTCCCTACCAAAGGGTGGTTGTGTATACGAGTTTTGCGTAGTGGTGGCTTGCTGCAAATGTCGAGTTAGCACATCCACCTTCTCAATAATAGAGACCTTGTCCAAATGACTAGCCATCAGTTCCAAGTCGACGGAAGAGGACAGGCCCTATGTCTCATGTGCTCCCTTTGGATTCATCAATGCCCGGGCATTCGTCTGGTCGAACATGCCCATGGATTCATTATTGATGGAGTTCTCATACATATTCTCGAGAATCTCCCACACGGTGTCTTCATGTTGACCAATGATGTTTCCTCCGCAAGTTGCATTGACGAATAATCTAATATCCTCAAGGAGTCTCTGGTAAAAAGACTGGACTTGTTCCCATTTAGGAACTCCATGATGGGGGCACTTTCACATGAGATCCAAAAAATGATCCCATGCTTTGTGAAGTGGTTCTCTTGCTTGTTGTGTGAAATGTGTGATCTGGTGCCGTAAAGCATTTTTCTGACCAACAGGGAAGAACTTTCTCAGAAACTCGGATTGAAGTTCCGCCCAGGTGTTGATCGGACACGTTTAGGTTTGGTACCAGTGAGCAGCTTTATCCATGAGAGAGAAGGAGAACATTTTCATCAGTAAAATATCCCGATCTTGTGCTTCTGACCCGAAGGTCTGGGCCAGATGCTTGAGTTGTTTGATATGCTGGAAAGGATTTTCAGAATTACGCCCACGGAATTTGGGAATGGCATGAATCATGTTGGGCTTGAGTTCAGTGTCAAGACCTCCAGCGGGGATTTGTACTTGGGGTTCGATTGCTATTGCAGTGGGATTGTAGTGCTCTCGCATCATTGGACGCTGTGGTGGGTTCACAAAGGCTTGGAATAGATCATTAAGGCGCTGTAGTTGGTTTTCGAGATTATTTTCTTCTGTGGGTTGTGCCATGATGATGGATGAAGGAGAATTAGATTCAGATTGATCGGAAGAGATATCAATAGGATTGGGTTGTTACACAAACAAGGAGGTTGAGGCTTGGCCTCGACATGAATGAGTGACTAAAGGAGGCCTCAAGGATGGTCTTAGAGACCTCCTCCCGAACATGCACTGATGGAGTAGATGAGAGGTAGAATGTGATGGACCCAATCAAGACACCCAAAAAATTTTTGATAACTATAGAGGTTCAGGGCTGATGATACCCCTTAGTCAGAAAGTTGTCCACCTGAGAATTACCTGGGCAGCCAGAAAGGGAGAGTCTCGCAAAGACCTCTACACGGTAGAGCGCCTCCATGGGTTACAAGGTTTCTCCCACTCGACCTCTCTTGTCACTGATGTTTCAGGTAGACTGGAATGGGGACTTGACCTCTTAAGTCTACTAGTTTTAATTAAGAGCAAGGGTGCTTAGAATTTCATTTGAACTTTAAGATATGTTGAGTGCAAAAGTGACCCAATTTGAAGATTGGTTGACCCAAACAAGGTGGGTCAACTTCACCTGTATTGTCCTTGAAAATTTAGGTCCCTCTTTTAGTGTTTAAATGATTTTAAGAGCTTGATTTTTAAGGTTTTGCTTGAATAGATCAGTTCAATCAAGGTCTAGGCACACATTGTTTGGGAAGATGATTTCTTGATTAAGCAAGTGTGTCTTTAAAACCCTAAACTAGAATCTTTAATTGGCTCTAATTTGGTGCACTTTAATTTGTCTAAATGTGGTACCTAGGGCACAAATAAGAATGTGATAGCCCTAGATGCCATAAGCTTTAAGTGGGTGCACAAATCAGGATTTGTTGTCCAAATAAAATGTACCAACTTAGGCAACTTGATAAATTATCTATAGAAAGAATGCAAGTAGCCCTATTTGAATTTTTTTTCCTTTTATCCTTTTCAGAATGAGGGGCTTAAGAGAGAGAGTAGTTAGAACTTACCTGCCCCTGGCGTGTTTGTTGTGCGGCTAATCTTCCTTGAATGTATCTCCTGAAACAACCACAACAAAAGAGATATAGCAAGTTAGAATCTGAATCAGGAATTGCAATCAAGAGTTCTAAATTGCTTGTTGTTCCCTGGCAACGGCGTCAAAATGTTCGTTGCACTAAATTGGTGTTTAAGACTGTCATGTTGTAGTATAGCCAAAGTAGTGATCAAACAAATAAATTTTGTTACTCAAAAAGATTTCGAGGTCGAACACAGGGAGCAATATGGAATTTAAATCTCAAGAATTGCAATTTAAACGCAATATAAGCAATTTGTAATAATACTCCAAACAATAATGATATAGAAGTGAAAATAGATGTCAATAGTGCAAAAAGAATGAGGTAAAATGGTGATTTGAATCACCAAATACCCCTCACAATAACCGTAACTTTCTCAACAGTATCAATCAAATAAATCTTAGAAATTAGTTATCAGATGGCTGAATGGTTAATTAGACGGCTTAAATGTTTGATGCTATAGTGCATAGCATCCGCTTCTCTCAGCCTCTTCTTCTTCTTTCTCTTCTTTCTCTACTGCTAGTCCCTCTTCTCTTCTTCTTCTATTCAGCCTCTTCTCTTCTTCTTCTATTCAGCCTCTTCTTCTTTTTCTTCTTCTTCTTCTTCTTCTTCTTCTTCTTCTGCTTTCATCTCCTTCTTCTCTTCTTCTGCTTCCTTCTTCTTCTCACAGGGGAGGGGAATTTCTCAAATTGGTTAAGTGTCAGCCAATGTCTTCAGCAGCAAAACCCTCCCCCTACCCCACGCAATCTCTCTTTCTCTCTCTGGGTCATGCTCTCCCAAAGCCTTCAACAGTACCAGGTATACAGGTAATCGGACCTAGAGTGTACCTGGAACCAAGGCTGCGAGCGTGGGTCACAGTCGAGGAGTGCAAGGCATAGGCGGGTTATCGGGCACACTAGATCCACGGGAGAGATGTCACGGACGAGGCACGTGAGGGGGGCGTACGGGGACCTCACCCCCTGTGCATGCTGAGGCGATAAGCCTAAAGCACAAATACAATTTATGCGTTGGCGGGCGCTCATTAGTCCACAATGTGGGACTATCCCGCCCTCCTTTCTCTACACGCGACTGCTACAGCTCGCTAAAGAAGATGAGTCCGCTTAGCGTAGCTGCTGGGGTTCACACTCCCAATCAAAGACCTGGGAGTCTAGCGCTATTGGTTCTGCACCACCTGGAGGCGATGCTTGGGGCTTGAATGCCCTGAAGCTCGAAGAACAAGGCCAAAGATGGCGACAGCGGTGGAGCTCCGACCTAACACCTGAAAGAAACAAATAAGGCCTTTTGGCTATGTCAAATACGTTTAGTAGCTTCGTCATGTGACGACAAACGTGATGACAGTCGTGGCATAGGTGAGGATGTGTGTAGGTGACTGGCGAAGTCAGTGTTGGTCGGAGAATGATGGGTTAATTGGTGGGTGGTTTGGGTTGTCAATAAAGCAAACGGAAAGAGGGGTTTTAAAGAGTGGATCACGACGGAGCTTATGGAGGTGATAGCGGTGTGATTTGTGTGGTGGAGCGGCGGTTGGGCATTGTCGGAGCTTCGCCGGAGCAGAAGAAGATGGAGGGGGAGATGGGTGGTCGGCGGTTGCTTTTGAGGGATAGAAGTAGGGAAAAGGGAGGGAAGGATAGGGAGAATTGGAACCTAATCTAAGGACGAAAGGGGTAGGGCAGTGTCGTCTGTGGTTGGCTGGCGCCATGGACAAAAGGTTCTCTGATGAGGGAGACGGCGACGACGGCAACGGTAGAAGGGCTCCTGCTGGTATGGCCAAGAGCAGAACAGAGAGGGAAAGAGAATCCAGCCACTGGTTTTGTGGTCAGACGAGGGGAGAGGGTAGGAGGAGTCGCCGGAGCTTGAGGAGCTTTGCAACTGTGAGAGAACGGAGGAAGAGGGGATTTCACGACCGGAATCAAGCTTGGGAAATCCGTTGTGGTCTGGGGAGTCCTTTATAGGTAATCAGAGGTCAATTAAAGCTTGGGAAGCAAGCTTCCCAAGCTTGGAAAGCTCACCAAAGTTGGAAGTTTCTTGATACCCAAATCTCTCATGCGTTCGCATGAGAGATTGGGTAGGTTTCAAGGCTTAAGATTTGGTTGAAAAGGAAGGAAATTTCTTGACGAACTTCCTTTTCAAATTTGAAAGGGATTCGTCAAGAAATCAGGGAGTTCTTTCCTTTTCAGGGTCACCAGAGCAAGCAGGAATAGGTTTAATGGAGGCAGGGATGTGTTTGTGAGAACGACGACAAAGTTAGGGGCCTATTTGAAAGGGTTTTGAAAGTTAGGGGCAAAAATGAAATTAGACAGAACCAATTTGCAAACTAGGTCAAGACAAATTCATCTTGGGTCAAAATTTTGACACAAACCTAATTTGGACCTAAGAAATCCAATGGTGAAGTTGGATTTTGGTTTTTATCATGTTTGAATGGGTAATTTATGCAAAAATCCAAATTAGGGCAAATGTCAGTCTGTGGTTCTGTTTTGGGTCAAAACCGATTTTGATGGTCAAATTGAAAGTTTTAAACCTTGGAGAATATTTTTCTATGAATTTTAAAGGATTTATGTGAATTTTATTATGATCAGAACCTCAGTTAATTAAGCTGGTCTATTTTTAAGGTTTCAAAAGTCATTTAATTCTCAGAACAAGTGCAAATCCTTTTCTGTCTATCTTATCCCACTTGTGATGTTTTTCAGACCAATTGACCTTCATTCAACCCCTGAGAAAACCCGTGGTTGTACTGCATTCATGATGAGATGGTAAAATTGTAGTTTTAACCCTAGTTTCTTATTTTTCTTTCAGAATGATTATGCAATGACTTGTGACTCTCTAGCGATTATGTAGGAGCATTTACTAACTTAATTGGGTCAAAATGAGCTAGTTATGGCTCATGATGGTGTTCCCATCAGCTACTCTGCACAAAACCCATTCCCAAAACTACCCTCTAATTGGGAGGCCATGCACAACATCTATCACCGACCTTCTCAGGGGATGGATCCATATCCACCCCCGTTTGATTCTGGCTATGGAGGAAACTCTGGATCCACCTACTCTAGTTGGGGGAACTCTGAACCCTCATATTCTGATTTTCCCGAGGTTCCTTAGACTTGCGAGGACCTCAACGCCATTCAAAATGATCCATTCTCAAACACCTACAACCCTAGATGGCGTAATCATCCCAACTTCACATGGTTAGGCAATAATCAAAATCAGAGACCTTATTACTTGCCCCGACCACAGGCTCCTCGTCCATATCAGTTGCCTTAGCCTCGACCTATCCCAACTTATCAATTTGGGAAAACTCAGATGGATCAAATGACTCTTATCCTTCAGACTCTGGCTGACATTCAAAAGATAAATGCAGCTATGCAAAAACAACACAAAGATGAGATCACAGATGTTCGCAATCAATTTTCCCAGATGGAAAATCCTAGCCAACCTGGTGCACTTCTTTCACAACCTCTGCCTAATCCAAATAACATGCCGAACCAGAGGTGCATTATGAACCCAAACTCGGGCCAAGCTCACTTTGTTTATCAGGCCCCTTCTACTCCATCACCCGACAGAATGGAGGCTTCAACATCATATATGGGTGATGAGAACCTCATCATGAGCCATAACTAGCTCATTTTGACCCAATACAAAGGATAAAAGCTCCTACATAACTCAAGGAAAGGCTTAACTCAGAGAATTCTGAGTTTGAGAAGAAAATCAGTCATAAGGGGTAAAAGTGCAATTTTACCAGTATAATCTGCATACAGGGTAATTCAGGGCCCAAACACAAGTCAAAACAGCTTAATAAGAATAAAAGTGGGATGAGATGATCTAGCAAGGGCTACAGCAATTCCAAGAAACTAAATGATAAATCTGTAACCCTAAAACAACCCACTTCAATTCACAAGGTTCGAGGCAAAGTAAAAATAGAATAAACCCTCTAAAATTCATAGAAAAATAATCTCTAGGGTTTAGAACCTTCAATTTGGCCTTTAGAACCCATTTTGACCTACATTGAGAACCATGCCCAATTAATAACTTAATTTGGGTTTTTGCGCAAATTGACCGGTCAAACAAGGTTTAATATGAAAATGAAATTCACCATCAGATTCCTTAGGTCCTAATTAGTCATGTATAAAAACTTGAGCCTAAGAAGAAACCTCCTTGACCGACTTCACACTTTGGTCCTCATATATTTACTCTTTGGCCCTCAACTTTTGAACCCTCGCATTTTGACCCCTAACTCTCCTTCGTTCGTTGCAATCAGGTCCCTCCTGCAAAACCCTGCCAGCACCATGCTCCGGCGACCTTGCGCGGAGCATGGCGCCGCGCAGGGTGAGGTGGGGGACCTGGCAAGTAAACCGGGGGTGCCCTGCGTCGTCAGTCGTCGCAGGAGCACCCCCCTGGTCATTGTAGCCCACCATACAGGCCGTGCGAACGCACGAACGGTATGGGTTCGTGTTCCGACCATTCTCCGGCGAGGGAGACACGTCGTCTCCCTCCGCCTTCCTCCCTGTTTCATCCCTATAAATACCCCCCGCTGCTCCACCGACCGGGGTAGCCTGGATCTGACGGAGAAAATCCCCAACTTTCTTCTCTTCTTCCTCCGGCAGACGCTCACCAGCTCCGGCGGCTTCCTCCCCCTCCACCTCTTCGCTCTGCCGCAATACCAGCAGCAGAGACTTCCTCCCCTGCTCTTCCCGCGCCACGCCGCACCCAGCTGGTGCCTCTCCGGCTCTCTGCTCGCCGCCGCCCCTTTCCCTGAGCATCGTCTTCTCCGGCGACAGTCGATACGACTGTCGCCCTGTTCCTCCCCCTTCGTCCCTGCAAGTAAGCTAGAGCTACTCCCCTTCTCCTCCTCTTTCTTTCCCCGCTTTCAATTTATTCAATTAAGCCCTCTACCGACCCTGACCACCTTCACCTCCTTCGCCTCCGACCACCCTCCGGCGAGCCGTTCCCATCACCTCAGCAACCCACACGGCTCGCCGACCCTCACCGCACCTCCGCCTCATCACACTGAGCACCCCCCACCCCTCCACTGCCACTCCACACCTCCGTAACACTCCCCCGAACAAACCCATTCCTCCGGTTGCAGTCCGACCCAGGGCTGCCACCAGACACCTCCTTGCGGCCTGCCGCGCAGCTCCTCACCTTCGCCGTGCCACGGCGAAGGTTCCCCAGTGGTTTGATTAGGCCGCAAGGCCATATTCGTGTCCGACAGGTTTTGAGGTCCGACCGCCATTAACGCACATTAAAGCAGCTTCTCCCGCGCTCCAGGCTTGAGAACGCCAGGTCTCCAGCTGCTGCGGAGTACGGGGCGTCGTGCGAAGGCAGCCAGCCAGCAACTTATGCAGATAGAAGCCGCAGCTGCAGAAGCCAAGCCGCGGTCTCCCAGCAGGCGCACGCGAGGAACGGTCTGCGTTTAGTCCCACATCGGTAAGCCTCACACACGTTCCACTGTTTAAATTGATTTCGTGCACTAGCCTCATTGCCTCAGTACACGGGGTGAGGTCCCCTTACACCCGCCCGGTTACCCGGTCTAGTCCGCGCTCACGCCTCGCGGACCTGACCCGACCCGACTTAGACTGACTGCACTCCTCGCCCACCACGCACGCCGGTGGGCCTGGACCCGGGCCTGACCCGAACCCGATTACCCGGTAGCTCTGGGAGAGCTTTCCCAAGAGTGGTTTCAGAGAGAAAGAGAGACGCGGGGGGGGGAGGGTAGAGTAGGTTTTGCCTCTTGACGAAAAACTCTGAAGTGTGCAGGCCAAAGAAGAAGAAGAAGGAGCTGCACTGTAGCAAATGCATAGTAAGTCGTCGAAGCACCGGGTCAGACGACGGAAAGTCAGTAGCCAGAGCAGGAAAGAAGGCAGGCTGAAGAAGAAGGAAGAGCAACGGCCAAAGCAGAAGAAGAAGAAAGGAAGACTTAGTAGCTGAAGGCAGAAGCTCTGCAGCCATAAAGAAAAAAAAGGGAAAAGAGAAAGGGTCACCACGATTGCAGAAGAAGAAGAAGAGAGGTCAAGGCAGAAAACCAAAGAAGAAGAAGAACAAGGAGCTCTGAAGAAAGAAGAACACCACCAACGCAGGAACAGCAGGAAGAAGAAGAAGAGCATCACCATTGCAGAAGAAGAGCATCCCCCTCTGCAGAACAAAGAGAAAACAACAAATTCTTTCCTTCTCTCTTTCTTTTTGTAAAAGAGACATGTATATCTCTAGAATACAACTTGCTCCCTGAGTTCGACCTCGGGAACTCTTTTATTTTCCGAGTAAAAAAATTATATTTGAAATGTTGGCAATAACCGGCTTTACTGCAACGTTATAACAAAACCAAAACCCTCAAGCCCGGTTGCCGCGACGTTTCATTTTTGGCGCCGTTGCCGGGGAGCAACAGCTATTCTAGAGGTAAACATTCCTGTTTCTTTTAAGTTCTGATAATCTCCTCTCTTTTGTGCAACTACAGGAACTCAAGAAGACAAGCAACCACACGACAACCACTCCGAAGACAGGTAAATTTTTCCTCTCACTATTAACCCCTAAACTCTAAAGAGGAAGAAAAGAAAAGAACAAGCAATATAGGGCTAACCTGCCTTCCATACTTAGTAACCATAAAGAGTTGCATGTTTTCAACTCATCACTCCTGCACACTATTAAGGGTATTTAAGGGCTAACACATTCTTGCTTGAGCCCTAATTGCCCAACAAAGAGTTAAATGGACCAAGTAGAGCCAACATAAGGTCAAACATTAGGATTTCAGTAGAGACACACCCCTTAATCAAGAATTGAGGAGATCCAAAAGAGGTGTGCCCAAGCCATTGATTGAAAATAATTAACAAGAAAAATCCTAAATAATTGGCTCTCTCTAAACACTTGAACCCTAAAAGACAGGACCTAAAAGCTCTTAAAGAAAACAATAGGTAAAGTTGACCCCTTGGGTCAACCAACCTTAAATTAGGTCACTCTTTGCACTTAAAAAGACTAAAGTTCAAGTGAAACCTTAAGCACCCTGATCTTAAAATTGGTAGACTTAAGAGGTCAAGATCCCCATTCTGGTCTACCTGGAACCGCAGTGACAAGAGAGGTCGGGTGGGGGAAACCCTGTAACCCGTGGGGACGCTCTACCGTGTAGGGGTCTTCGCGGGACTCTCCCTCTCTGGCTGCCCAAGTAATTCTCAGGTGGACGATCTTTCTGATCAAGGGGTCCATCTGCCACGCACCTCTATAGTCACCCAACACATTTTTGGGTGTCTTGATTGGGTCCAGCACCTTCTAAACTTACCTCTCCCAACTGTGCATGTACGGAAGGAGGTCTCTAAGACCACCCTTAAGACCTCCATTAGAAATTCGCTCTCGTCAAGGCCAAGCCTCGACGCCCGTATTTGTGCAGCAACACCCTCACATTATTCTCTCTTCTGATTCAGAACCAAGTTCTTCTTCTTCCCCCATCATGGCTCAGCCAGTTGAGGAAGAAAATAATCTGGAACACCAGCTCCAGCGACTCAATGACCTCTTCCAAAACTTCGTGCACCCACCACAGCGTCCTATGATGCAGGACCACTACAATCCTGCTGCGGTGGCCATTGAGCCTCGAGTTAGAATCCCGATTGGAGGACCTGATTCCGAACTAAAGCCCAACATGATTCATGCTATACCTAAATTCCATGGGCTTAATTCTGAAGATCCCTTCCAGCACATCAAACAGCTAAAGCATCTGGCCCACACTTTTGGATCAGATGCGCAAAATCGGGATATTCTTCTCATGAAGATGTTCTCCTTTTCTCTTATGGACAAGGCCGCCCATTGGTATCAAACTCAGACCCGGCCGATCAACACTTGGGAAGAACTTCAATCCGAGTTTTTGAAGAAGTTCTTTCCCGTTGGTCGGACCAACGCCTTGCGCCATCAGATTACACACTTCACTCAACAATCAGGAGAACCTCTCCATGAGGCATGGGATCGTTTTCAGGATCTCATGAGGAAGTGCCCCCATCACGGAGTTCCTAAATGGGAACAAGTCCAATCTTTTTACCAGGGACTCCGTGAGGACATCCACCTTTTCGTCAATGCAACCTGCGGAGGAAACATCATGGGTCAACATGAAGACACCGTATGGGAGATTCTCGAAAACATGTGCGAGAACTCCATCAACAATGACTCCATGGGATTATTCGACAGGACGAATACCCGCGCAGCGACGAATCTTAAGGGAGCACATGAGACGCAGGACCTGTCCGCATCAGTCGACCTGGAATTAATGGCCAGTCGATTGGACAAGGTCTCAATCATTGAAAAGAAGGTGGATGAGCTGACTCAGCACTTGCAGCGAGCCACCTCTGCGCGTAACTCCTTTGCACAACCTCCTTCCACACAGGAGACTGTGCAAAACATCCTCCACCGATCCTCCCTTGGGATGGATCCATATCCATCCCCATCTGATTCTTGGACTGGAAGATCATCCGATCCTTTCTTCACCAGCCGGGGGAACTCCATTCCTCCTTTCCCTGATTCTCAGGAGGTTCCTCAGACCTGCGAGGACCTCAACGCCATCCAGAACGACCCATTCTCCAACACTTACAACCCTGGATGGCGAAACCATCCCAATTTTCAGTGGGCGGGAAATTCTCAAACCCAAAGACCACCTTTTCAGTCCCGCCCACAGCCCTCTCATCACTACCAGCCACCTCAGCCTCGGCCCAACCCTACTTATCCATCAGGGCCAAATCAAGATCAAATGTCCTTAATCCTTCAGACTCTGGCTGACATTCAAAAATCGAATGCGGCCATTCAAAAACAGCACAAGGACGAGCTTACTGAAGTTAAAACTCAACTGGCCCAGTTGGCAAATTCTCGCCAGCCAGGCACACTCCCTTCCCAACCCCTTCCTAACCCAAATAACGTGCCAACCCAGAAGCGCGTTATGAATCCAAATTTAAGCCACGCTCAATGGATTTATCAGGCCCCCACTGCTCCATCTCCAGACGAGATGGATGCCTCAACTTCTCGTGCGGGATTTCAGCAGCAGCCACCCCTCCTACCAAACCCAAACCAAAATCAGGCCGGATTAAATTCTGTAACAACACGTAGTGGTAAGACAACTCAGGACCCGCATTATCCAAACCACTCCCAGCCTGATAACCATGACCCTAGGATAGTTATCCAAGGTACCGCTGTTCCAGACCCACAACCTGGACCTATCCTAGAGGAACCAACCAAGATCCCGTTTCCCGAGGCCCTGACCAAGGGAAAGAAGACCACCAAACCCGTGGCCCCTGAGGAGGACCTGGTCAAGCTCTTTGAGCAGGTCCACATAAACATCCCCTTGATGGATGCAATCCGCCACGTACCAGCTTACGCACGATTTCTAAAGAATATATGTACACCCCAGCGTAAGCCGCGAACCAAGGGAGGGAGCCCAATTGTTCTGTCAGAGCAAGCCAGCTCTGTAATCCTTAGTAGACTCCCACCCAAGGCAAAAGATCCTGGAACTCCCCTGATCTCCTGTAAGATAGGTGGTACCCAATTTGATAGAGCATTGTTAGACTTAGGTGCATCTATAAATCTGATACCCACATCCTTACTTGACCATCTGGAAGAATCTGAGCTGAAACCAACCGAGGTGACATTACAATTAGCAGATCGATCTATAAAGTCACCAAAAGGGATTCTCGAGGATGTTATCGTGAGAGTGCGGGATTTCTATTTTCCAGTGGACTTTATAGTCTTAGACATGGATGCACCTGAGAACCCTAGGGATACACCAATCATTCTAGGGAGACCTTTCTTGGCTACTGCTAGAGCCAACATCAGCTGTGAGGAGGGCCAAATAGAGCTTAAGTTTGGAGATCAAACACTGAAAATTGATATATTTAAGGCCCAACAAGGAATTAATTGCGGCGTCATCGAGCAAATTTGTGACATCAAGACTTTGGTTGATGAATCACACCTCCAGAATGACTTGAGTATGCCTCATCAACCACAGAAGGATCTTGACCCGCAAACAGAGGAGTCAAATCCAGATGTGAACAACCCAGTAACTCCCACCCTTGAACCTCACATCTATACTGAACCACCCGCTGCTGCTGAAAACCCCATCCTCGAACTGAAACCCCTTCCTGCTCATTTGAAATACATCTTTTTGGGTTCTAATCAGACCCTTCCTGTGATCATCAATTCCAACCTCAGTCCTGAACAGGAAACCAGTCTGATTGTTGTCCTCCAGCAACATCGAAGAGCCATCGGATGGACTCTCGATGATTTGACTGGAATAAGTCCCTCTTATTGTACTCATCATATCTATTCAGAAGAGGGCACACGACCTTCTCGTGAAATGCAGAGACGCTTAAACCCCAATCTGCAGGAGGTCGTGAAAAAGGAGATCATCAAGTGGTTAGATGCCGGGATCATCTACCCGATCTCCGATAGTCGTTGGGTGAGCCCAATTCAGGTCGTGCCTAAGAAGGCAGGACTCACCACTATAACGACTGAGACCGGAGAAATCATTTCTACTCGATTAGCCAACTCGTGGAGAGTCTGTATAGATTACCGTCGACTCAATTCCTCCACGAAGAAGGATCATTTCCCACTACCCTTCATTGATCAAATTCTCGAAAAACTAGCGGGAAATAGGTTCTTCTGCTTTCTTGACGGGTACTCCGGTTATAACCAGGTGGCAATCCATCCTGAGGACCAAGAAAAGACCACGTTCACCTGCCCCTTCGGAACATACGCTTTCCGAAGGATGCCTTTCGGTCTTTGCAATGCACCCGCTACTTTTCAGCGATGCATGCTTGCCATATTCTCAGATATGGTAGGTGATTATCTGGAAGTCTTCATGGATGACTTTTCAGTTTTCGGAGCATCATTCGACGATTGCCTCCAACACTTGGTCCAGATACTCAGGCGGTGCATCGACGTGAATTTGGTTCTTTCCTGGGAAAAGAGCCATTTCATGGTGCCTGAGGGAATTGTCCTGGGACACTCAATTTCGGAGAAAGGTATCCAAGTGGATCGAGCTAAGGTTAATCTGATTTCTCACCTTCCTATGCCTAGCTCGATCAGGGACATCCGATCCTTTTTAGGGCATGTCGGTTTTTATCGACGATTTATCCCTGATTTTTCAAAAATCGCACGCCCCCTGACCACTCTTCTCTCCAAGGATGTTCCCTTCGAAATCTCCAAGGAATGCACTCAAGCATTTGAAATCCTGCATGACCGAGTCACCCAAGCCCCGATCCTACAGTCCCCTGATTGGTCTTAACCCTTTGAGATCATGTGTGATGCATCCGACTTCGCTGTAGGAGCGGTTTTGGGGCAGAAAAATGACAAGAAACCTGTGGTCATTTACTACGCCAGCAAAACACTCGATGAGGCTCAGCGTAACTATACGGTTACTGAGAAAGAGCTGCTAGCTGTAGTATTTGCCCTAGAGAAGTTCAGATCATACCTTCTGGGTTCCCATGTCATCATATACTCGGATCACACGGCTGTGAGGCATCTCCTTGCAAAGAAGGACGCGAAACCTCGATTGATCCGATGGATCTTGCTGTTGCAAGAATTTGACCTCGAGATTCGCGATAAAGCGGGAAAACAAAACGTGGTAGCTGATCACTTGTCCCGTCTTCCTTCTGAAATAATAGACCCTTCCGGACCCATCACTGAGCATTTTCCCGATGAGCACCTGCTGACTATTGGTACTAGCCTTCCATGGTTTGCTAATATTGTAAATTACTTGGCATCTCATCAGACCCCGTCCGATTGGCCGAAGGCCAAGAAAGACAAATTACGCTCCGATGCCAAGTATTACATTTGGGAAGACCCGTACCTCTTCCGCATAGGTGCCGATCAGATCATCCGGAGATGTGTCCTGGAAGGGGAAGTCAACAATATCCTCTCTTTCTGCCATGACCAGGCATGCGGTGGCCATTTTGCCGGGCATAAAACCGCATCAAAAGTCCTCCAGTGCGGCTTTTACTGGCCCACACTGTTCAAAGACGCATACAGTCATTGCAAGGCATGCAGTCGTTGCCAGACTTTGGGCAACATGAGCCATCGCGACATGATGCCTATGCAACCGATTCTAGTATGCGAAATCTTTGATGTTTGGGGGATTGATTTTATGGGCCCCTTTCCTGTTTCGGATGGTTTCGAATACATTCTGTTGGCTGTGGACTACGTGTCCAAATGGATCGAAGCCATACCGACCCGAACCTGTGATCACAAAATCGTTCTCAAATTCATTCATCAACACATTTTCTCAAGGTTCGGGATTCCTCGTGCAATAATCTCTGATGGGGGGACCCATTTCACAAATGCTCAGTTTAGGTCACTGATGACCAAATACGGGGTGTCTCACCGAATCTCTACTCCTTACCACCCCCAAACTAATGGTCTAGCTGAGCTGTCTAATCGGGAGATCAAGAAAATCCTGCAAGTCACTGTTCGACCTGACAGGAAGGACTGGTCGTCCCGACTTCCGGAAGCATTGTGGGCCTATAGGACCGCCCACAAGACCCAATTGGGCATGTCTCCCTTTAGATTGGTGTACGGAAAGGCATGCCACCTTCCCGTCGAACTGGAGCATAAAGCCTATTGGGCAGTACGGAACTGTAATCTGGATCTTTCTAAGGCTGGGACCCACAGAAAACTCCAAATCAGCGAGATCGATGAATTACGCATAGACGCGTACGAGAACTCGCAAATCTACAAGGAGCGGGTTAAAGCCTTCCACGACAAACACATCTCGAGAAAGATCTTTCATCCTGGTCAAAAGGTCCTACTCTTTGATGCCCGACTCAAACTCTTCCCAGGAAAACTGAGATCTAAGTGGGTCGGACCATATTTGGTCCGACAGGTTTTTGGAAATGGAGCAATCGAAATCAGTCCACTCAGCCACGATTCTGAACCTTTCATCGTGAATGGTCAGAGACTCAAGCCGTTCATTGATGTAACTTCTACTGATTTAGCTGAAGCATCTTATATCCTCCTTTCCCCTTGAGCTTATTGCGCCCAGCCGATGGCGTAAAACTCAGCGCTTAACGGGAGGCAGCCCGTCATTCTCTTTGAAAACCTGAAACTTGTTCTGACACCTTTCAGCACTTGAAGTTCACCCTTATAGACAGCCGACCCCAACTCAGATGATCGCATCTGAGATTTGAAATCATCCACAAAAATTCAACCCGACCCATCCACTCACCCAAATTTCTGTCTTAAGGAATGAACTAAGACCCCCTAGGTTATAATGAGGACATTGCAAATCTTAGGCATGGGGGGGTAGGAAAGTGCAAAAACTTGTAAGAAAAGGTTTCAAACAAAAAATTCACATATGCCAAAAATACCATAAAAATTAAAAAAAATTTTCGAAAAAGAATAAGAGGAAAAGAGAAGGAAAATTTTGTGAAGGAAACAAAATGAAAAAGGAGCACAAAATTATGAGAAAAAGTGATAGTCATTAGTAAGGAACTAAGGAATTAACCTAAGTTCTAGACCTCATTCAAGAAAATAACTGAAAAGTGCACAATGAGATTAGTAAGAATGCAAACCTTAGGCATTCTTGAATAGACTCTTAGTACCCATTAAGATCTGGACACTCCTCAAGAGGTTGAGGAAAATGAAAAGCTGAAGTATTAGGTCTAAGGCTTAGGGAGTATTCGGCCTCGTTAACTAATTTTTGGTTTACGGGACTCAGTAACCTAAGCACCCTAATCTCACACACAGCCTGGTTCAGTAAGCGTAAAAATCAGAATCACGCAGAAGCGTCGCAAAAATCTGAAAAGAACACCTAGAATAGGAGCGGCCGATCAACACAAGTTGATTTGGACGAGTTCCCAGCGCGGAGAGGCGGGAAATCCCCTCGAAGATGCGTAACAAAATATCATCTCCTCGGTGCTTGTCTCTTAGGATATTTACATATCCTACGGGGGGCATGTAAGCACTCTGCTGGTTCAGATTCCATGGATGGCATTATCTCGAAGTGTCAATTGCCAGGGTCTGGATTCGGCCACGGAATACCATGGATGGGATTATCTCGAAATCTCAATAGCCAGGGTTCCGGGGGTTGCCATGGGCGGTGCTTTCTCGAAGCATCGATCGCCAGGAACCCTTGAGGATTGATGATGGGAGCAAGGAATCTGATACAGACCGTGTTGAAAATCCAATCCTAGGCTAGAACTAAAAAGAAAAAGAGAGAGACAACTCTCCAAACAGAAAAACTTTCTATCTCTCTCTTACAAAACGCACTGCGAACTGAGCCAGGGCTAAAATCATTTCAAGCACGGGTGCTTTAACCACGAAGTCCAATAAACCTTAGGTTAGTTCTTGTGGGCCTTAAAAACCTTTGCTAAAAGACTGAGGCTAAGGCTAGACAGATTTGGATCTTGATTGGTACTAGAGTACCTTTTAGGCCTATGGTCAGCATTCTAACCTAATCTATGCTCAAATAAAAAAGGGCACTTATCTAAAACCATTAGAAACTTCATGGTCTAGAACAAGGGTTGAAACCTTAAGTTCTTGCTAAGGGACTAGCAAAAGCTAGGCATGGGGGTATGATGAGAACCTCATCATGAGCCATAACTAGCTCATTTTGACCCAATACAAAGGATAAAAGCTCCTACATAACTCAAGGAAAGGCTTAACTCAGAGAATTCTGAGTTTGAGAAGAAAACCAGTCATAAGGGGTAAAAGTGCAATTTTACCAGTATAATCTGCATACAGGGTAATTCAGGGCCCAAACACAAGTCAAAACAGCTTAATAAGAATAAAAGTGGGATGAGATGATCTAGCAAGGGCTACAGCAATTCCAAGAAACTAAATGATAAATCTGTAACCCTAAAACAACCCACTTCAATTCACAAGGTTCGAGGCAAAGTAAAAATAGAATAAACCCTCTAAAATTCATAGAAAAATAATCTCTAGGGTTTAGAACCTTCAATTTGGCCTTTAGAACCCATTTTGACCTACATTGAGAACCATGCCCAATTAATAACTTAATTTAGGTTTTTGCGCAAATTGACCGGTCAAACAAGGTTTAATATGAAAATGAAATTCACCATCAGATTCCTTAGGTCCTAATTAGTCATGTATAAAAACTTGAGCCTAAGAAGAAACCTCCTTGACCGACTTCACACTTTGGTCCTCATATATTTACTCTTTGGCCCTCAACTTTTGAACCCTCGCATTTTGGCCCCTAACTCTCCTTCGTTCGTTGCAATCAGGTCCCTCCTGCAAAACCCTGCCAGTACCATGCTCCGGCGACCTTGCGCGGAGCATGGCGCCGCGCAGGGTGAGGTGGGGGACCTGGCAAGTAAACCGGGGGTGCCCTGCGTCGTCAGCCGTCGCAGGAGCACCCCCCTGGTCATTGTAGCCCACCATACCGGCCGTGCGAACGCACGGACGGTATGGGTTCGTGTTCCGACCATTCTCCGGCGAGGGAGACACGTCGTCTCCCTCCGCCTTCCTCCCTGTTTCATCCCTATAAATACCCCCCGCTGCTCCACCGACCGGGGCAGCCTGGATCTGACGGAGAAAATCCCCAACTTTCTTCTCTTCTTCCTCCGGCAGACGCTCACCAGCTCCGGCGGCTTCCTCCCCCTCCACCTCTTCGCTCTGCCGCAATACCAGCAGCAGAGACTTCCTCCCCTGCTCTTCCCGCGCCACGCCGCACCCAGCTGGCGCCTCTCCGGCTCTCTGCTCGCCGCCGCCCCTTTCCCTGAGCATCGTCTTCTCCGGCGACAGTCGATACGACTGTCGCCCTGTTCCTCCCCCTTCGTCCCTGTAAGTAAGCTAGAGCTACTCCCCTTCTCCTCCTCTTTCTTTCCCCGCTTTCAATTTATTCAATTAAGCCCTCTACCGACCCTGACCACCTTCACCTCCTTCGCCTCCGACCACCCTCCGGCGAGCCGTTCCCATCACCTCAGCAACCCACACGGCTCGCCGACCCTCACCGCACCTCCGCCTCATCACACTGAGCACCCCCCACCCCTCCACTGCCACTCCACACCTCCGTAACACTCCCCCGAACAAACCCATTCCTCCGGTTGCAGTCCGACCCAGGGCTGCCACCAGACACCTCCTTGCGGCCTGCCGCGCAGCTCCTCACCTTCGCCGTGCCACGGCGAAGGTTCCCCAGTGGTTTGATTAGGCCGCAAGGCCATATTCGTGTCCGACAGGTTTTGAGGTCCGACCGCCATTAACGCACATTAAAGCAGCTTCTCCCGCGCTCCAGGCTTGAGGACGCCAGGTCTCCAGCTGCTGCGGAGTACGGGGCGTCGTGCGAAGGCAGCCAGCCAGCAACTTATGCAGATAGAAGCCCCAGCTGCAGAAGCCAAGCCGCGGTCTCCCAGCAGGCGCACGCGAGGAACGGTCTGCGTTTAGTCCCACATCGGTAAGCCTCACACACGTTCCACTGTTTAAATTGATTTCGTGCACTAGCCTCATTACCTCAGTACACGGGGTGAGGTCCCCTTACACCCGCCCGGTTACCCGGTCTCGTCCGCGCTCACGCCTCGCGGACCTGACCCGACCCGACTTAGACTGACTGCACTCCTCGCCCACCACGCACGCCGGTGGGCCTGGACCCGGGCCTGACCCGAACCCGATTACCCGGTAGCTCTGGGAGAGCTTTCCCAAGAGTGGTTTCAGAGAGAAAGAGAGACGCGGGGGGGGGAGGGTAGAGTAGGTTTTGCCTCTTGACGAAAAACTCTGAAGTGTGCAGGCCAAAGAAGAAGAAGAAGGAGCTGCACTGTAGCAAATGCATAGTAAGTCGTCGAAGCACCGGGTCAGACGACGGAAAGTCAGCAGCCAGAGCAGGAAAGAAGGCAGGCTGAAGAAGAAGGAAGAGCAACGGCCAAAGCAGAAGAAGAAGAAAGGAAGACTTAGTAGCTGAAGGCAGAAGCTCTGCAGCCATAAAGAAAAAAAAGGGAAAAGAGAAAGGGTCACCACGATTGCAGAAGAAGAAGAGAGGTCAAGGCAGAAAACCAAAGAAGAAGAAGAACAAGGAGCTCTGAAGAAAGAAGAACACCACCAACGCAGGAACAGCAGGAAGAAGAAGAAGAGCATCACCATTGCAGAAGAAGAGCATCCCCCTCTGCAGAACAAAGAGAAAACAACAAATTCTTTCCTTCTCTCTTTCTTTTTGTAAAAGAGACATGTATATCTCTAGAATACAACTTGCTCCCTGAGTTCGACCTCGGGAACTCTTTTATTTTCCGAGTAAAAAAATTATATTTGAAATGTTGGCAATAACCGGCTTTACTACAACGTTATAACAAAACCAAAACCCTCAAGCCCGGTTGCCGCGACGTTTCAATGGGTTACCAGCAGCAAGCACCTCTTTTACCCACTCCAAACCAAAACCAAGCAGGGTTAAATTTTGTTACTACCCACACTAGCAAAACAACACAGGACCAACCTTATCCAAGCCAAACCAAGTTTGGTAATACAAACCCTAACCCAAGGATAGTCATCCAGGACACCTCGATCTCAGATCAAGAACCTGGACCCATTCTAGAAGAACCATCTAAGGTTCCATTTCCTAAGGCCTTAACCAAGCGAAAAAGGATAACCAAAATCGTGGCACCTGAGGAGGACCTAGTTAAGCTCTTTGAGCAGGTCCATATAAACATCCCCTTGATGGATGCAATATGCCACGTATTGGCTTACGCACAATTTTTGAAAGATATATGTACACCAAAGCGTAAACCACGAACCAAAGATGGGAATCCGATTGTACTGTCAGAGAAAGCCAGCTCTGTCATTTTGAGCAAACTCCCACCTAAGGCAAAAGACCTAAGCACCCCTTTGATCTCTTGTGAAATCGGTGATATACAATTTGACTGAGCTTTATTAGACTTAGGAGCCTCCATAAACTTGATACCCACATCCCTACTAGACTACTTCGAGGAATCTGAACTTAAATCGACTGAAATGACTTTACAACTAGCAGACTGATCAATTAAGTCACCAAAGAAATTCTCGAGGATGTCATAGTTAGGGTGCATGATTTCTATTTCCCAGTGGATTTCATCATTTTAGACATGGATGCTCTTGAGAATGTGAAGAATACACCGATCATATTAGGGAGACCCTTTCTGGCCACTGCCAGGGTCAATATCAATTGTGAGGAGGGCCAAATCAAATTGAAATTTTGGAGCAAGACACTAAAGATCGACATCTTTAAGGCTCAACAAGGAATTAATTGCGGAGTCATAGAACAAATTTGCGATATTGAAGTAGTGGTTGACGACTTTATAGAGAACCTAACTATTTCTGATCAACCACAAGAAGATCAAAACCTGCAATTAGAGGAGCCCGAACTCAACCTAGACACACCCATAGCTCCTTCCTTTGCTCCTGACACACATCCTGAGTTACCCACTGCTGTTGAAAACCTAGTCTTGGAATTAAAGCCTCTTCCCAATCATCTCAAGTACGTCTTTTTGGGTTCCAATCAGGCGTTTCCTGTGATTATCAACTCCAGACTCACACCTGATTAGGAAATACGCCTGATTTCTGTTCTCCAACAACATCAAAGAGCCATTGGATGGACTCTCGACGATCTCACCGGTATCAGCCCCTCATACTACACACACCACATCTATAATGAAGAGGGCTCATGACCATCCCTTGATTTCCAAACTCCTTATGGCTAGCTTGGTCAAAGACATCTGATCCTTCCTAGGGTACGTCGGTTTTTACCGTCGATTCATTCTTGATTTCTCGAAAATCATGCTCCCCTTGACTAATCTCCTATCTAAGGATGTCCTTTTGAGATCACCAAGAAATGCACTCAGGCATTTGAAGTCCTGCGTGATCGAGTTACCCATGCACCTATCCTGCAACCCCCTGATTGGACTCAACCCTTTGAGATCATGTGCGACACATCTGATTACAATGTAGGTGCGGTACTTGGGTAGGAAATAGACGGGAAACTAGTGGTCATTTACTATGCTAGCAAAACACTTAATGAGGCTCAGTGTAACTGCACAGTTATTGAGAAAGAGCTGCTAGCCGTAGTATTTACATTGGAAAAGTTCAGATCGTATCTTTTGGGTTCCCGTATTATCATTTACTCAGATCACACTGCTGTGAGCCATCTCCTTGCGAAGGACTCAAAACCTCGACTAATCCGCTAGATCTTGCTGTTACAAGAATTTGATCTCGAGATTCGCAACAAGGTGGGGAAACGGAATATGGTAGCTGGTCACTTATCCCACCTTCCTTCTGATATTATCAACCCTTCCGAACCCATTACTGAACATTTTCCCGATGAGCACCTCCTAACTATCAGTATAGGACTTCCATGGTTTGCTGATCTAGTTAACTACTTGGCATCACATCAAATACTGTCCGATTGGCCAAAAGCCAAGGATAAATTACTTTCCGATGCCAAGTACTACTTTTGGGAAGACCTGTATCTCTTCCACATTGGTGCTAATCAGATCATCCGACAATGTGTTCTGGAAGCGAAAATTCAGGACATTTTATCCTTCTGCCATGACCAGGCATGCGGTGGACACTTCTTTGGTCATAAAACTGTAGCAAAAGTCCTTCAGTGCAGCTTCTATTGGCCCACAATTGTCAAAGATGCATACAATCACTGTAAAGCATGAACTCATTGACAGACCTTAGACAACATGAGCCACCGGGATATGATGCCCTTACAACCGATTCTCATATGCGAAATCCTTGATATCTGGGGAACTGATTTTATGGGACCCTTCCCTAGTTTGGACGGCTTCGAGTACATTCTTCTCTCTATTGACTACGTGTCCAAATGGATCGAAGCCATTCTGACCTAAACCAACGATCATAAGGTGGTTATCAAATTCATTCATCAGAACATCTTTTCTCTGTTCAGGATTCCACGTGCCATAATCTCTGATGGAGGGACCCATTTCACGAATACTTAGTTCAGATCACTAATAACCAAATACGAGGCATCGCACCAAATCTCTACTCCTTATCACCCCCAAACCAATAGTCTACTGAGCTATCAAATCGAGAGATCAAGAAAATCCTTCAGGTTACTGTTCGCCCTAATAGGAAAGATTGGTCATCCCGACTTCAGGAAGCTTTATGGGCTTATAGGACCACCCACAAAACCCAATTAGGCATGTCTCCCTTCAGATTAGTGTACGGGAAGGCCTGTCACCTCCCCGTCGAATTGGAGCATAAAACCTATTGGGTAGTACAGAACTGCAATCTCGATCTTTCTAAGGTAGGAACCTACAGAAAGCTTCAAATGAGTGAGATTGATGAATTACGCCATGACGCGTATGAGAACTCGAGAATTTACAAAGAGCAGGTTAAGTTCTTTCTCGACAAGCACATATCCAAAAAGATCTTTTTCCCTGGTCAGAAAGTCCTACTCTTTGATGCTAAACTCAAATTGTTTCTACGAAAACTTAGATCAAAATGGATTGGACTATACCTTGTCCAACGAATCTTTGGAAATGGAGCTGTCGAAATCAGTCAACTTAGCCACGATTCAGAACCTTTTGTCATGAACGGTCAGAGACTGAAACTGTTCATTGAACTCACCTATACAAATTTGGTTGAGATATCTTTTACCCTCCATTCTCCCTAAGCTCATTGCGCTCGGCTGATGGCGTTAAACTCAGCGCTTATCGGGAGGCAACCCGTCATTTTCGAAAAACCCGAAACCCTTCTTGACACATCATATGCTAAACTCATATTGCACTTTAGGGTTCATCCAATAGAACAGCCACTCCACTTCTGGTACCCATACCCGAGCTTGAAATCATCCGCAATAAGTCACCCCGACCCATTCACCCACCCAACACCTGTTCTAATGGATGATCTAAGCTGAACTCAAACCCACCTAATTTACAATGAGGACATTGCAAATTGTAGGCATGGGAGGTTATTGAAGTGCAAAACGTCGTGAAAATCACTTCACAAGAAAGGGTTTCATCAAAAAAATCACATATTCCAAAAATACCAAAAAAGTACAAAAATTCTTGAAAAAGAACAAAAATATGAGAGGAGATGAAATTTTGATGGCATATTAGATTTTGAGGAGAAAAAGGGAGGAAAAAAGGTAAAAAAGGAGAATAATTTGAAAAGAAAAAGCGTCATTAGTAAAAGATTAAGGAATTGACTTAGTTCTAGACCATATCAAAATAAAGAAAATGAAAGGCAAAAAGTGCTAATAAAACAAAGAAGAAATTAGTAGGAATGTTGATTGTAAGCCTCTTGGGCTTTAATCCTAGGCTTAAAAATTCAAGTACCCACTAAGATTTGGATAATCCTCAAGAGGTTGGAGAAAATGCGAAGCTTAAGTATTAGGTCTAAGGCTTAGGGATTATTTGGCCTCGTTAACTGACCTCTGGTACGCAGGATTTGGTAACCTAAGCACCCCAATCCACACACAGTTTGGTTCAGTGCGCCTAAGTATCAAAATCATGTAAATGTGCTAAATCTGTTCTGAAAAAAAGTTACCTAGATTAGGAGCGGCTGATCAACACAAGATGATTTGGACGAGTTCCCAATGCGGAGAGGTAGGAAATTCTCTTCGAAGATGCGCAATAACATATCATCTCCTCGGTGCTTGTCCCCTAGGATATCTACATATCCTACCGGGAGCATGTAAGCACCTTGTGCTGGTTCAGATGCCATGGGTGGCAATATCTTGAAATGCCGATTGTCAAGGTTTGGATTTATCTACAGAACGCCATGGGCAGGATTATCTCGAAATCTCGAAAGCCAGGTGACAAGCATGGAAATCGCGCATTTTATGATAATCGAAAATCATAGTATAGTCGTGAAATTCCCTTGACAAAAATATTTATAATAACGAAACTCACATAGATTTCTTTTCTTTTTAGAACTTGAGTCCCGGTCATTCGTCTCTGGGAGGCATGAAAATGAGTCAAGAATTGGATCGGCTTTTCTAACCTAAATCTAATCTAACCTAATATTTTTGGTCTTTTTGTAGTTTACACTCCTTTTTTGTTTTTGATTTTTATTTTGAAAGCAAAATGAAACCTAGATCTAAATGTGCTAGCGAAAACCTAAGTGATTGTGTGGATCTAAGTGAGGCCATGGTGGCCGTGCATGGTGTGAAAAACCTATGGGACACTCCTAAGTACACTAATAAGCATGCATCAAAGTTCTAAGCTGTGAAGATAATAGCATGCATATAAAACCATTAGACAAGAGTATCATGCATAAAAAATTAAGTCACTATAAAATCCGGATACATGGAAATAAAGCTAAACTAAAGAAAGGGATCAACCAGGAGAGGCTAAGGAGAAGCCTTCTTGGCTATCCACTAAATAGAGGAGGATGGGTGTGTGCACCCAAGTGGAGAGAGGAGGGTGTTGCACCCTTTTTCTACCAATGGCCATCCCTGAGAAGACCTTGAGGGGGGTCTTCTCTATGGCCGTCTAAGAGGAAAAGAAAATGGGGGCATGGATCCTCTATGGTGGAAGAAGAGTGCACGCCCATAAGAAGAAAGGAGAAGGTATTACATCCTTATGCTCTTCTTCTTCTTGCCACCCTTGAAGAAACTTGGAGGAGATCTTCTTCTAGCTGTCCATGGAAGGAGCCTTCGAGAAGGAGGAGCACCCTTTGGAGGAGAGAGTGGTGGATGGCCTTGGGATTTCAAGGGTGGAAGGGAGGGTGTTGCAAGTGAGTGGTGGAGGAGGGGATGGAGATGGTAGTCAATTCCGTGGCTCTCTGTCTTTATGGAAGGCTCCATTTGGTTGCCACTTTTGGTGGCACCAAAAATAGAACTTCCATCAATGTAGGATCTAGAGTTGATGCATGGTGTTTTAGGGTTTTCAAGAGTGGTTGTGCATGGGTTGGTAGGGGTAGAATAGGAAGGTAGGATTTAGGAAGGTGTGTGTGTATGATTTTAATTTCGTAGAGTGATGTTGTGTGGGTTTTGGTAAATCTAGGTTAGGTTGACCTACATGAAGTGGGTGTGGACCTAATTAGGCTTAAGAAGGTCTAATTGGATAGGAGTGAACCTAATTATGTCTAGGTCAAGTATAATTGGATCTGTGCATGTGATTAGGCTAGGGTAACCCTAATAGGTATAAGTTAATTTGATCCTGGGTGGATCTAATTGGGCTCGGGTGCACCCAATCAACTATAGATGCACCCAATTAGGTATGGGATGGTTCAACTAGGTTAGGGATAGGATAAGTAGGGCTTTGGATGGTGGACTAGGCTTAGGAGGTCTCTAATTAGGTTTCCTAGGGTGTTTGGTGGGGTTCCTTGGTCAAAATAGGTAAGCTAGGGCTTCCAACACCAAAATCAGGAACTAAACAGCAGTATCAGACGTTCATAATAGTGGTCAGACATCTTATATTACAAAGTTGGATGTCTGGACAATAAATTGGACGTCCAATTTTGTGTCAGTATGAGTTTTGGCTTCTTGGATTGTTATTCTGCAGAAATCAGATGTCCAGCCAAATGTCTGGACATCCTAAAAGGTGCTAGAGAGTAGGTTTTAGGTTTTCTAAGGTGGGTTTTGGTTCCTAAGTGTTTGGGAGAGGGATAGGGTGGATAAGAACATGGATAGTGCTATCCATGTTTGGGTTTTGAGGCTAAAGTGCCTTAATGGAAGTGGTTTTGGGTTTGGGAAGGCTGTCCTAGGGTTTCTAAGGGTAGGGATAAGGCTATCCTCACTCCTCTTATCTGGGCCAGTCTTCTTCTTCCTTTATTGCTTTGTTCCATTACCTCCATCCTGGATCACTTTACTACCTTCAAATAGTAATAAAAACCATTAAATAGTAGGATATCTCATCTTATTCTAAATAGACTGATGCAATGCATAATATGCAAGATTTGAGTACAATATCCACAAATTAAGCTAGGTTCAAACATTATTTAGGTTGATTAGGACCCATGCTTGTTGTGTAATCTACCCCCATGCCTAAACTTTGCTAGTCCCTAGCAAATGCAAGACTAAATGTATGACTAAGTTATTTACAAATTTAATCCCTAAAGGACTACTTATTCTTTTTATCAAAGAACTTGACTAAAGATTTTTCTCCTTTTGTTTCATCCAGAAATCTTGAAATCCAAATACATGAAAGTGTAGCTATCTAGCTTTTGCAACGAATTCGAGTGAAAAACTAATTCACCTCTAAAGCCTGTACTTGACCCATAGTAAAAATTCTAGCGGGATAGGCAGACTTCTTCCCTCAGGGTATTCAAGATATTCTATGAATTCCACCTGTCTTTAAGCTTAGGTAGAGAATCTTAGAGGGAAAAGATTATATATTTGGTGGCTCACTCTCGACTGGTGCTACATAGACATTAGTACTATAGAATCTAGATTCCCAAATTATTACGTAACTCAACTCAGAGAAAGACGAGAAAAACTATGCTCTCTTTTTCTTTTTCTTTTTCTTTTCTTTTCTTTCTTTTTCTTAGAGCTCACAATCATACCAGATTCTCACGTGTGTCTGTATTTGGTGGTCTCACTTGGCATTAACACTTTAATTGAGTTCCCATAACTCTAATACTAAGTTAGAATTCCTTAGCCAGTATTTGGGAGGTCAGAAACACAAGAAAGGTGGGTTAAGGCCATATTTGGTGGTATTGCCTCAATGTAACTGAAATAAACACTAAATATTCACTCTTTTTTTTTCTTTGCTTTTTCTTCTTTTTCTAATTTTTTTCAATTTTTCTTTCTTTTCATCTTTTTTTTTGCTTTTTTTTCATTTTTTTAAATTTTTTTGTTTTTTTTTTCAACACGACACAACTAGCACACATCCATGAACTTTATTGAGGAGGCATTATTAGGGATTGGTGGTACTCAAGAGACATTGGTTGGCTTATTTGATGGAAGTGCCTACTCACGGCACCAGGAGAGACGGATAGGACGGTGTATTTCTGACCTTGACATCAATACCCTCCTTCAGCCGAGGATTCCGTAAAGAATGGTTGTATCCATTCACCTTAGCCCTAGTTTTATGAAAATTCACTCTTCGCGTATTTGCCTTACTCTCAAAATTCACACAAAATGCATACGCAGGAACCGAGAGCGAAAACTATACCTTATCTCTGAGTATCATCACCTAATTATCTAGGATTCTGGATTTCTTGCACTAATCTTAGAGCACCAGTATGCTCTATTCTCGCCTCACACTATTTGGTGGATTTTTGGAAGAAAATCTGCTTGACTCCCAAAACACTATTCAGGGGTTCAAGAAAAGAAGCACTGCTTCTCGACAAACTGAAGACGTTCATCAGTCTTCATCGTGAATTCATTGCAAAATCTACATGTGAGTGAAAATTGTACTGGATTCCAGATTACAGGAATCAACTAGAGGATGAAATCCTTAATACATTCTCTTGATAAAAATCTTGTTCATGAATGCAATATATATAAATGCTATTTGTAACCTTTCAAAGTTGCACTTCGAAAATTTCTCCAATTCAAGTTATATTCAGCTTGACCCTAAATTTAGAACAAAAAGGTGCATGGATGAGTCGAAAGTGGCAGTTGCAGATGATTTTTAGCTCCAATGCGAACATTGGAGGTGGAGTCGATTGTTCTTAATTTAAGGACCCTAAAGTGCAATTAGCATGATGTACGAACGGTTTTTCCTAGGTGTTGGCAGAAAAAATTTCAATTTACAATTACTAACCCCCCATGCCTACTTTCTTGCATGTCCTCATGCATGAATATAACGAAAAATAAATTAAGGTAGGGAGTAAAAGGTTAGAAATCACCTGGAATAGCTCCTGAATTTTGATGTTCCGCTTATTCCAACACCTAAAATTGAATATGTAGGAAAAATATGACAAATAAAATATGCTATATATAAGTGCTGAGATTAACGCCTCTAGCTGGGCATACACTCAAAAAGGATATGTCAATATACTATTGAGAATGGCGAGTAAAATGATAAGAATTTTAATCTCGTTCACCAACAGCGGGTCACAAATGCAGACCAGTTGTCCATGAATTCCAAGTCCAAATAATAAAAAAAAAATGTAGATGGGGCTTGGGATTATCTACAGCCAGATGCTACAGAAGAAAGACAGATAAATACAGGTGCCTGGAAGAAATGAATATGAAGGCATCCCGAAGAGGTGATGGAGAATGTGGGTGGTAGGGGTATGGGTGGAGTAGTGTGGGGTGAAATCATATGGGTCTTGATAATGGTGATGAATGGAAGGCATGACCCAAGTAATGTGGTCAAATCTGGAAATCAAGGTCCAGTGATAAGTCTTTGCCTCTACCAAAGATGTTTGGGTATCATCTTCTTTTATCTCTTCAAAAATTTTCAATTCTAATTCTCAATTATCACATGATTCCCCAAAATTTTTAGCTTCCTCTGATAACTCATCATATGTTATCCCTAATAATCTTTCAATCTCTTGAATATCCTTTTCATAAGGGGATATTTCCTTCTCACTTAGATGAAATTGGTCATTAGATTTAGTAGTGAGTCCCTCTGTGAAAGTGGAATGGGTTGAATCATTGATTGAGGAGTTGTTACAATCCTTTTGATTTTGTTGCTTCGTGTATGAGATCATTTGAATTAATTCATCAATGTCACCATGGGTATTCTCAAATACAATAAAATCATATTCAGGTCCTTCAATGCTTGGTTCCTCAAAATGAAATGATTGGTATTCAGGCCCTAAATCAAGATCAAGATTCTCGAATAAATCTCCATTCTCAACTTCAATAGGATTATCAATATCATCCACCTCGGGTGTTTGATCAATAGAATCCTGCATGACCACCACAGAATCACAAATCGGTTGTGACACACTTGACCCAAATTCAAACATTTCTGATTTTTGTTGCTCGTCCCGGATTCTATGAAGCTCTTTTCGTATATCATCATATTCTCTAGCACTGGCTTCTTTTATTTTGTGAACCATTTTGATCAATTGAGTAATCTGGGATTCATTGCAAGGGGCAAGGGTTTGAATTTGGCTAGGTCAATCAAGATAGTCAACCATGCTATCAATGATTTGATCTGGTATTGAGGGTGACTTTTGTGATCTAGCGGATTTTTTGTTCGGGCCAAGTGGTTCTACCCAAGTGTCAATTGCCATAGTTTCTTCTGAATTACCCTCTGACTCACTTTCCGTATCATCCAGAAAATACCCTAACTTCGTTTTCTTAGCAGCTTCATAAATATCAAAGTAAATCTTCTCATTGCCGCTAGTCATCTCCATACATCTTGAGTAACAGTTAATCCGTGCATTGGCCATAGCCAAGAAAGGTCGACCTAGAATGATGGGTGAATTATTTACCTTTTCCAGTATATCTATGTCCAAAACAATAAAATCAACTAGAAAACTAAGACCTTGCACTTTGATAATCACATCCTGAACTAACCCCTTAGGTGTTTTGATGGAGCCATCTTCCATTCTAATGGTGACAGGTGTGTGGTGCAGATCTCCAAGTATGGTGCAGTCAAAAAGGGCAGTAGGAATCAAGCTAATGGAAGGCCCTAGATCCACAAGGGCTTTGTTGAAGGTGAATCCCTTGATGGCACAAGATATAAAAGGCTTTCCAGGGTCAGTCATTTTGGGTGGTAGAGTGCCAGAAACAAATGCACTTATGTTAGCTGATAAAACCACCTCTTTAGGTGTGCAAGTCTTTTTCTTCTTTTGTGACTCTTTCTTTAAGGCATCGGGAAAGGGTAAATAAGTCAAATCAACTTCAGAAGCCTTTTTCTTCTTTTTGTCCCTAGAGTCTGAGTCAGAGCTGGATGTGGGTTTGGTCTTATGATTTTTGGTTGAGCCCGAATTAGATCGTTTAGGTGGGCTCCTAGCTTTTCTCTTCCTTTTAGAGGCCACAGATTTGGCCCCCACACAATGGCATGTATGATAGATTGGAGGAGGAGTCGGAAGAATAGATGGAGGAATAGGAGTGAAAAGGAGTGTGCATACGGGGATAAAGTGATTCTTGAAGTCTCTTGATTTGATCCCCTTGATATTTCACTTGATTTTCCAACTTAGTCAGCCTTTCTTCATTTTTCTTGTCAAAGTCCAACAAAATGTTCATGATATCTTCAAGGGTGGTTGCGAGTTGGGCTAGACTAGATGGTTGCCCTAAAGTGGTTTGAGTGGAATATTGGGCTGGCCTAGATTGATGTTCAGTTTGAGTCGATCTTTGTGGTGGCCATGATAGATCGGGATTGTCTCTCCACTCAAGGTTATACGAATATGGATATGAATCAATAGGTGTATCACCCTAAGTGGGGCTGACTATAGAGGGAGCTGATTGAGAACCTGTTATGTGGTCCTGTACTTGTGATCCATTATTCCAATTCCTTAGTGATATATGATTAGGTACAGGTGTATCAGAAATGATGCATTGCTCAAATGATCTACCAAAATCACAGATTAGGTCCAAAGGTGCCTTTTGGGTTGGCTGAGTCCAGGATGCCTCCCCATGGTAGCAAGAATTAGTAGAGCAGCTAGTGGATACAAAATATGGGTCACTAGACCCATTAGGCTGGTTGTTCCCAATCTTTTGTTCCTGGGAGGAGTGATAAGATTGAGATTGTGGCTGAGTTCGTCTAATGTGCTCCAAAAGCTTGGCACATTGATCTGTATAGTCCTTGTTATATCCTCGGAATTCAGCAACTATGTCATTCAATTGGTTTTGATCTAGATAAGGGTCGGATCCATGAGGTTTAGGTTCTAAATAAGCTGGGGGATAAGGATGATCATATCCCAGCTGGTTAGGATGAGTCTCCCAACTAGGAGGAGTCAAAATCATGGTTGGGTTGGGAGATGGAGGATCCTGAGGGTCAAAAGAATGATATGGGTTCATGGATATTTGAGAAAAGATGCGGATAGAGATAAGAGATAGTCTTCCTTAGGAAGACACAACCAGCTACAAGGGGCTGGTGAAACTAAGGCAAAGGCCTAGGAAGAAAGATGAGAGAGCCCTAAATCAAGCAAGCAAGCTAGCCTTAAATTGTATACCCTAATTGGATCTAAACTTGGTATCCTGAGATGGAACTAGGTTAAAACAACCCTTGAATTACTTGGCTGGCCAGAATGGTGGGACCCCCTAGGACACCCTGCACGACAGGACACCACTAGAGGTTAATGCGGTTACCGCATCGACCTTTCTTGTCACCAGTTGGTCCAAATAGACAAGGCCTTGATTTTTACCCAATTAAATTTCAATTACCAAGTAATTTAGTCCTGTTAGGGCATGTCTACTTAGTTTTAGGCTTGGGCTTAGAGTGCTCTTGGAATGTGATTGGGCGTTTTGGGGGTGTTGCAATTAAAATTAGATTTATGAGTGTGAAGTGCACAGACAAAGGATTTTCAATACAAGCTTAATTGGTGTAGTGGATTTTATGGTTCAAGTGCTTCTATTAATTTTTTTTTCTTTTGTGGTTTCCTTGTTTAGGTCAATTCAAACAAGGTTGTAGTGGAGCACACAAGTTTTGCAAGTCCCAATTTGTTATATGAATTTCCTTTAAGTGTGGAATGCAAATGTGTTCTACCCTAGTGTAGAAACCCTAATATGAAATAGGTCTATATTATGCTTTTAAGTCCAATAAGGTAGAAGTGGTGCGACCCAATCAAAGAAAACAATGGTCCTAATGCACCACTACTAAATGAAATAGACCTAAGTGGTTGCCTAGGTTGTAATGTAAATTAATTTCAGTTCAAGTCGGTAAGTGGGTGGACAAACAATCAAATCAGATCCCCTCTCATGCAATCACACACAAATCAAGCTTAGATGGGTTTGCTTCGGGTCTCTAAATTTAAACCCTAATGTGAAACACCTAGGGTTTATGCTACTTCTAACAATCAGAAGTCAGACCTTAGTCTGACTTGAAATCACTCCCCAAATTAGTAAATAAATCAAAATAAGATGAAATTTGGTAGAGATTTTCTTTCTTCAATACATTTTTCAGTAAATATTTTTTTAAGATTTTTACTATTTCATGCAAATTTTCAAGAACTTTTTAGTGTCAAGAGGTCAAACAGGCTAGATAGACCCCCTACGAGTAATTCAGTTTGAAATAGTATTAAAAGAAATCCAAAAATTCTTGAAAATTTATAGAAACAACTAGCTTTCAATGGCTTTCCAACCCCACAAATTTCAAAGATATCTGATTTATGTAGAGGTCAGAACTAACGTTTAAATTTATATAAAATCAGAGTTCAGACTGTTCTGACCCCCTTCCATTGTGTGAATTTTTAAAATTTGTACAGTGAACTTTTCGAAATAAAAGGTGGCACAATAGTTTCTGGCTGGATTTCCAAATCTAACTTTGGTGTGTTTAAATAGTTTCCAAGTTAAAGAGCACACCAAAGAAAGAATTTTTTTTTTTTTTGTAAATTCAAATCCAAAAATTTGGATTTGAATTTATATATATATATTTTCTCTTTTTTTTATTATTTTTTAACCTAAGAAAGCAACAAAGAGAGGATGAAGAAAATACCTGTGGTCCTTACCACTGGTCGATGCGTGCTCGAATCCTCATCTTGACCTACAATCCAAACAAACAAAAGTTAAGCAAATCCAAATCTAAACTCGCATGTTGCCTCCCCAGCAACAGCGTCATTTGACAAGTGTGGAAATCGCGCATTTTGAAATCGTCTAAAATCTTAGAGTAGTTGCGAAATCCCCTTGACAAAAATATTTATAATAACGAAACTCGCATATATTTTTTTTCTTTTTAGAACTTGAGTCCCTGTCGTTCGTCTCTGGGAGGCGTGGAAACAAGTCGAGAATTGGATCGGCTTTTCTAACCTAAATCTAATCTAACCTAATATTTTTGGTCTTTTTGCATTTGCGCTCTTTTTGTGTTTTTGATTTTTATTTTGAAAGCAAAATGAAACCTAGATCTAAATGTGCTAGCGAAAACCTAAGTGATTGCGTGGAACTAAGTGGGGCCATGGTGGTCTTGCATGGTGTGACAAACCTAAATGGGACGCTCCTAAGTACACTAATAAGCATGCATCAAAGTTGTAAGTCGTGAAGATAATAGCATGCATATAAAACCATTAGACAAGAGTATCATGCACCCAAAATTAAGTCACTATAAAATCCAGATACATGGAAATAAAGCTAAACTAAAGAAAGGGATCAACCAAGAGAGGCTAAGGAGATGCCTTCTTGGCTGTCCACTAAAGAGAGGAGGATGGGTGTGTGCACCCAAGTGGAGAGAGGAGGGTGTTGCACCCTTTTTCTACCAATGGTCGTCCTTGAGAATACCTTGAGGGGGGTCTTCTCTATGGCCGTCTAAGAGGTAAAGAAAATGGGGGCCTGGATCCTCTATGGTGGAAGAAGAGGGCACGCCCACAAGAAGAAAGGAGAAGGTATTGCATCCTTATGCTCTTCTTCTTCTTGCCACCCTTGAAGAAACTTGGAGGAGAGCTTCTTTTGCCCATCCATGGAGGGAGCCTTGGTGAAGGAGAAGCACCCTTTGGAGGAGAGAGTGGTGGACGGCCTTGGGATTTGGAGGGTGGAAGGGATGGTGTTGCAAGTGAGAGGTGGAGGAGAGGATGGAGATGGTGGTCAATTTTGTGGCTCTCTTTGTCTTTATGGGAAGGCTCCATTTGGTTGCCACTTTTGGTGGCTCCAAAAATAGAATTTCCATCAATGTAGGATCTAGAGTTGATGCATGGTGTTTTAGGGTTTTCAAGAGTGGGTGTGCATGGGTTGGTAGGGGTAGAATAGGAAGGTAGGATTTAGGAAGGTGTGTGTGTATGATTTTAATTTCGTAGAGTGATGTTGTGTGGGTTTTTGTAAATCTAGGTTAAGTTGACCTACACAAAGTGGGTGTGGACCTAATTAGGCTTAAGAAGGTATAATTGGATAGGAGTGAACCTAATTAGGTCTAGGTCAATTCTAATTGGATGTGTGCATGTGATTAGACTAGGGTAACCCTAATAGGTATGAGTTAATTAGATCTTGGGTGGATCTAATTGGGCTCCGGTGCTCCCAATCAACTGTAGATGCACCCAGTTAGGTATGGGATGGTTCAACTAGGTTAGGGATAGGATAAGTAGGTCTATGGATGGTGGACTAGCCTTAGGAAGTCTGGTGGGGTTCCTAGGTCAAAATAAGCAAGCTAGGGCTTCCAACACCAAAATCAAGAACCAGAGAGTAGTAGTAGATGTCCAGAATAGTGGTCAGACGTCTTATATTACAAAATTGGACGTTTGGACAATAAATTGGATGTCCAATTCTGTGTCAGTATGAGTTTTGGCTTCCTGGATTGTTATTCTGCAAAAGACAGACGTCCAGCCAAACTCCTGGATGTCCTAAAAGGTGCTGGAGAGTAGGTTTTAGGTTTTCTAAGGTGGGTTTTGGTTCCTAAGTGTTTGGGAGAGGGATAGGGTGGATAAGAACATGGATAGTGCTATCCATGTTTGGGTTTTGAGGCTAAAGTGCCCTAATAGAGGTGGTTTTAGGTTTGGGAAGGCTGTCCTCGGGTTTGTAAGGGTAGGGATAAGGCTATCCTCCTCACTCCTCTTATCTGGGCTAGTCTTCTTCTTCCTTTATTGCTTTATTCCACTATCTCCTTCATCCTGGATCACTTTATTACCTGCAAATAGTAATAAAAACCATTAAATAGTAGGATATCTCTTCTTATTCTAAATAGACTGATGCAATTCATGAAATGCAAGATGTGAGTGCAATATCCACAAATTAAGCTAGGTTCAAACATTATTTAAGTTTATTAGGATCCGTGATTGCTGTGCAATGACCAGGGTTCTGGGGGTTGCCATGGACAGTGCTATCTCGAAGCATCGATTGCCAGGGACCCTGCGATGATTGATGGTGGGGACTAGGAATTCGATGTAGACCATGTTGGAAAGCTAATCCGAAGCTAGAAATAAAAAGAAAAGAGAGAGAAAATTCTAAAAAAGTAAAGAAAAATTCCACTATCTCTCTTTGACAAAAATGCACTGCAAATTGAACCTGAGCTAAAACATGTTACAAGCAGGGGTGCTTTAACTGCGGAGTTCAACAAACCTTAGGTTAGTTCCTGTGGGCCTTAGAAACCTTCGTGGCAGACTGAGGCTAGAGCTGGTCAGGTCCGGATCTTGGTTGGTACTTGAGTACCTCTAGGCCTACTATTGGCAGTCTAGCCTAATCTACATAAGGAAGCACACATCAAAGTCTTTAAGCATCAAAAGGTTTTATGGTCTAGAATCAAAGTTAATACCTTAAAATTTTGGTAAGGGACTAGCAAAAGCTAGACATGGGGGTATGATGGGAACACCATATGAGCCATAACTAGCCCATTTTCACCCAATTAAGTCAGTAAATGCTCCTACATAATCGCCAAAGAGTCACAAGTCATTGCATAATCATTCTGAAGGAAAAATAAGAAATAGGGTTAAAACTGTAATTTTACCAGCTTATCATGAATGCAGTACAACCACAGGTTTTATCAGGGGTAGAATGAAGGTCAATTGGTCTTAAAAGGATAACAAGTGGGTTAGAATAATCAGAAAAGGGTTTGCATGTGTTTTAAGAATTAAATGACTTTTGAAAACCTAAAACAGACCCGCTTAATTAACTAAGGTTCTGATCAAGATAAAATCCATCTAAACCTTCTAAAATTCATAGAAAAATATTCTCTAGGGTTTAGAACCTTCAATTTGACTATTAGAACCCGTTTTGACCTAAAACAGAATCACAAACAGATATTTGCCCTAATTTGGCTTTTTGCATAAAGTGCTTAGTCAAACATGGTCAAAACCAAAATCCAACTTCACCATTGGATTCCTTAGGTCTAAATTAGGATTGTACCAAAATTTGGACCCAAGATAAATTTGTCTTGACCTAGTTTACAAATTGATCCTGCCTAATTGCATTTCTACCCTTACTTTCAAAATCCTTTCAAATAAGCCCCTAACTTTGTCGTTGTTCTCACAAATAGGTCCCTACCTCCATTAAACCTATTCCTATTTGCTTTGGCAACCTTAAAAAGGAAAGAACTCCCTGATTCCTTGACGAATCCCTTTCAAATTTGAAAGGGAAGTTCGTCAAGAAATTCCCTTCCTTTTGGATCCAATCCTAAGCCCTAAAACCTACCAAATCTCTCATGCGAATGCATGAGAGATTTGAGTAACAAAGAATTCCCAAACTTCGACAAGCTTCCCAAGCTCTAACCATCCTCCTGAGGTGTATAAAAGCACCCCCTGCTCATACCGAATCCCTCAAGCTTGAATTCGACCCAAGAATCCCTCAAATTCCTCTCCCCTCCTCCAACCAATTTTCTCTTCAAGCTCCAGCGACACTCCCTACTTTCTCTCGTTGTCTGACCATAATACCAGCGGTAAGCTCTTCCTCCTTGTCATCTTCCGCGTCGTGCAACACCCGCCGATGCTCCTACCCCCTTCATCCTCGCCAACCGCCTCTCTCAGAGCAGTTTCGTCTCTGGCTCTGGCCACACCTCAACCGGTGCCAACTCCGCTCCCCTTTGTCTGCCTCCCCTCCTAAACAACTCCTCAACTTCCCCTCTTCATTTTCAGACATCTGCCACTTCATTTCGACCGCCGACTTGCCTCACCATCCTCTGTCTTCCACCTCACCAGTGTACCTTTGGCGAGCTCGCACGGCCACTACACTCCACCAATCTGGCTGCCATTCATCTCCCCACTGCTCCGCCGAACACCGCACTTTCGCACCTCACCTTCCTTCACTGTCTGGCCACCTCATGCACTCCCACACCTCACGAACACTGCCATTCAATTCCCCACCTCACGGCGAAGCTTATGACCTATTTTAACTGGGGCTCTTAGCCCGTTTTCGTGCTTACAGGTTCCAAGTCTCCACTGCCATTATCGAAGCTTCGAGCGAAGCTTGAAGCTCGCTTCAAGCACCAGCAGACCCTAGGCAAAGTGCCAGGTGACATGGACTCAACCCAGGAGTATCCTTGATCGATGAATTAGAGCTTTTGACCAAGTCCTCTATGACAATTCGACAAAGGAAGCTGTTGCTGCTGCGTGAAGGAAGGAAGGTGGGATAGTCCCACTTCAGAAGCAGCAAAGGACCTGAGCACGCATAAATTGAATTTTTGCTTTAGGCTTATCGCCTTAGAACGCACAGGGGGGTGAGGTCCCCGCACGCCCCCTCACGTGCCTCATCCGCGACATCTCCCCCGCGGACCTAGTGCACCCGATAACCCGCCTAACCCTTAGCACTCCTCGGTTGCGACCTACGCCCGCAGCCCTGGTCTTAGGTACGCTCTAGGTCCGATTGCCCGTATACCCGATACTGTTGAAGGCTTTGGGAGAGCGTGACCCAAATAAAGAGAGCTTGCGTGGGGTAGGGGGAGGGTTTTGCTCTTGGTAGGAACTAGTTGACACTTAGCCAAATTCAAGAAGCCTCTCCCCTCTGTGTGTGAAGAAGGAGAACAAAGCAAGGAAGAAGGAAAGAAGAAGGGTTGTAGCTAAAGAAGATAGACAAGAAAGAGATGAGCAAAAGAAGAAGAGGCTGAGTAGAAGAAGAAGAAGAAGAGAAGAGGAAGCCACAGCAAAGAAAGAACAGAAGGGAAGAAGAAGAGGTTGAGAAGAGAGAAAGAAGGCTATGCACTGTAGCATTAGACATTTAAGCCATCTGATCCCATATTCAGACGTCTGATTTGAATTTCTAAAGCTATAATTAACTCGATTGATATTGTGCTTCTACTTGCTATTACTATATAAGGGTAATTGGTGATTTACATCACCATTTTACCCTCCTCATTTTGCACATTGATCATTGATTTATTATATCATTCTGCCTTAAGCTTTTACTTATATATTGTGCTCATTTACATTATGATTTGTGATCTTGAGATTTAAATTCCATATTGCTCCCTATGTTCGGAACCTTTTCGAGTAGTAAAATTTATTTGTTTGAGCACTATTTTGGCTATACTACAACACGACAATCTTAAATACCAATTTAGCGAGCGAACAACCTCTAAAATAGGATTAAGGGGCATCATATCCTTCCTAGTCATGTTGCCAATGCTCTGGCAATGCACACAGGATTGAACAAAATTATGAGCATCTTTGTGCAAGCTGGGCCAAAAGAATCCCACATGAAGGATTTTTGTTGCAGTTTTATGCCAGAAAAATGTCTGCCACAGGCTATTGAATGACAATGTGTCAGAATATCATGGATTTCAGAATCAAGGACACATCGTCGAATGACTTGATCGACACAAATGTGGAAAAGGTCGGGCTCCTCCCAAAAATAGTATTTAATGTCAGCAAAGAACTTATCCCTTTTTGTTTTTGGCCAATCAGCGGGGATTCGTTCTATCGCTAAAAAGTTTGCGATGGGTGCAAACCAAGGGAGGGTGGTGGTAGCTAAAATGCTTTCATCAGGGAATTGATCAGGGGGGTCATTATGTCATTCGTCATATGATGAGAGAGATGGTCAGCCACTACATTTTGCTATCCTGCCTTATCCTTGATTTCCAGGTCAAATTCTTGGAGCAATAGGATCCAACAGATAAGGCGAGGTTTTGCATCTTTTTTTGTCAGCAAATATTTAAGTGCTAAGTGGCCGGTATATACAGAGATATGTGACCCCAAAAGATAAGATCTAAATTTTTCTAGGGCAAATACAATGGCAAGAAGTTCCTTTTTAGTAACCGTGTAATTCCATTGTGTATCATCAAGAGTTTTGCTAGCATAATATATCACAATGGGCTTCTTGCCAATTCTTTGCCCTAGAATGGCCCCCACAACAAAATCTGAGGCATCTATCATTAATTCAAGGGATTATTCCAATCAGGTCCCCGCAAAATTTGTTCCTCAGTAACTTCTTTCTTCAACCTCAAAAGACTCTCCAGGCATTTATCATTGAAATCGAATGTCTAGTCTTTAGTAAGAAGCTAACTTAAGGGCTTGGAGATTTAGGAAAAATTTTGTATGAATCTACGGTAGAAACCCACATGACCCAAAAAGGATCTGATCTATTTTACAGTAGTGGGTGGTGGGAGCTTAGATATAGTATCTATTTTTGCTTTATCTACCACAATTCCTTGTTTTGAAATAACATGGCCTAGGACAATACCTTCCTGGACCATGAAATGACTCTTTTCCCAGCTGAGGACCAGATTGACTTCTATGCATTTTTGGAGAGTTCTTCAAGGTTCTTGAGACAATTGTCAAAAGAATCTCCAAAAATAGAGAAGTCATCTATAAAGACTTCTAAGCATTCACCTACCAGGTTTGAAAATATTGCAAGCATACACCTTTGAAAAGTTGCTGGTGCGTTGCAAAGACTGAAGGGCATTCTTTGGAAAGCAAAGGTTCCGAAGGGGTAGGTGAAAGTTGTTTTGTCCTGGTCCTCAGGATAAACCGCTACCTGATTATAGCCGGAATAACCATCCAGAAAATAGTAAAAATCCCATCCGGCTAACTGCTCCAAGATTTAATCAATAAAGGGGAGCGAAAAATGGTCCTTGGTGGTGGTGTTTAATTTTCTGTAATCAATACACACGTGACAAGAAGAGGCAGTTTGAGTGGCTATATTCTCCCCATTAGCATTGGTGACAACTGTTAGTCCAGCCTTTTTGGGCACTACTTGTGTTGGACTAATCCAGGAGCTATTAGAAATGGGGTAGATGATATTGGCATCAAGCCACTTAATAATCTCCTTTTTTACCACCTCCTGCATATTAGGGTTCAAGTGCCTTTGTGGTTGGCGGGAGTGGTGAGAATCGTCCTCTAAATATATACGATGTGTATAGTAGGACGGATGAATACCCTTAAGATCAGAAAGGGTCTAGCCAATAGGTTTTCTATGTTTACTCAAAACCTGGAGAAGTTCGTGTTCTTGTGCCCCAGTAAGTCCAGAACTTATAATCAGGGGCAAGGTCTAATTTGGACCCAGGAAAACATATTTAAAGGAGTCGGGCAAGGGTTTTTAATTCCAGTTATGGGCCCAGCTTTGAAAGAATTTCTGCTTTTTGTGTTAGTGGTGAAGTGAGAGTGAAAGGGTCAGCTGGAATGTTAACTGAATGTGTGGTTAGGGTGGAAGGGTGGGATGAAGTGGATTGTTCAGGAACCTTGTTAATGGCAAAACAGGAACCTAAATGTGAAATCTGTAAAGTTTCCTCCACTATATTTTCCATTTCTGAATCCGAGTCATCAAAGAAATCAGGTTCTTGGAACCTCCTAGAAGCTTGGAAAATATCTAGGGTCACAGATTCACCGCCACACATGATCTTAATTTACCAGAATCACAATCAATATTTGCGCGAGCGATGGCTAAGAATGGTCTTCCAAGAATTATAGGGGCAAACTTTAATGCTTCTGATACCTCGATGTCCAGGACTAAAAAGTCTACTGCAAATAGATAATTTTTGACCTAGATAAGGACATCCTCAACAATTCCCCTTGTTTTAATTATAGATCGGTCTGCTAATTGAAGAGTAACCTCAACAGGCTTTAATTCTTCGATCTTAAATTCCTCAAAAACAAATGTGGGGATAAGATTAATTGAGGCATCGAGATCCAAGAAGGCAGGATCAAAAGAAGTATCATTAATGATAACTTGAATCAAGGGTGTGCCTAGGTCTTTTCTCTTAAGAGGCAGTCGGCTCTGCACAACCGAGCTGACTGTCTCAGGAAGGATCACCTTTCCTAAATTTCTGGGCTGCCTTTTTGGAGTACACAAATCCTTTAGAAATTTTGCATAGGAAGGGATGTATTTTATGGCATCTAGGAGAGGGATGTTAATTTCAACTTGCTCAAATAAATCCATTAATTCCTTATCAGTGGGCTCGGATTTCTTCTTTTTCTTATTTTGTTTAGAATGAAGGGCTTGTGGAAATGGTGATGGGTTTCCCTGTTTTGCATTATTAAGTTCTTGAACAATGTTAGAGGAAGATGGGGAAGAGTTGATATGTTTTTCATTGAAATGAGTTTCTTTAACAGGCAAGGTGTTTTGAGTGGTTTTCCCATTCCTCAAAGTAACTACATTTGTAGTCTGGTTGTTTCTAGGATAAGGATGGGAAGCCTGACTGTTATTGAAACCCGAGGGATGCTAAGGTGCTGGTTGAATGGGTTGACTGGGATATCCACCTTGGAACTGATTCCGTTGATTATTCGGGTTAGGCATGGGATGGGAAGGTAAATTCCCAGTAGGTCGATGATCAGGAGTAACCTTAACTTGGTGTTGCAAGTTGGTAATCATGCGGGTTACTTCTGTCATTTGATTCTGCATACCTTGCAGAGTTTTCATGAACTGAGTATTAATATCTTCCTGGGATTGTCCAAGTTGGTATGCAGGTTGCCCATAATTCCCAAAATGATTTTGTTTGGGAAAAGGAATCAGGTTCAAGTTTTTCCAGGAGTGATTTGGGTTGGTCCTCCAGTTTTGATTGTAAGTGTTGGATGGGTTTCTAAATTGCTCTTGGAGAGCATAAATATTTTCCGTGGTGGGATCAAGAATATTTTGATTCAAATAATCAAAATTCCTAGTCAATTATTGTGGAAAATCAGCTGGAAATTGCTGACAGTAGGTGTGGCATCAATATTGTGCAGATTTTCTCTTCGTAGAAGTTGTGGAGTGTCAGTGTGTGGAGAGTTAAAGTGTGGAGCATTAAGGTGTGGAGTTTGTTTGTTTGTGAGCTTTTCTTACATTTTTTTCTGGTGAATTTCCATCTAGTCCAGTCGTTGAGCTAACATATATAGATCATCCTGAGTGACTGGAACAGAGGTGGATTTGGAGTTAATTTCATTAACTCCGTGTCTAGGGTTTTGAGTTTTACCAAAAGTGTCCATTGAAGTCATATTAAATGAGTTTTCACTCATTTCTTCAAAGAGGAGATAGGCACTTTCGGCATCTTTATTAAGGAAATTGCCCCCACATGAGGTATCCACAAATCACTTCAATTGATCTCCTAGTCCATGATAGAAGATCTGCACTAACTGCCATTGCGGAATTTCATGGTGGGGACAACTTCTTATAAGTTCTTGGAATCTTTCCCAGGCTTCATGGAGGGGTTCACAATTTTTTTGTTGAAAGGTCGTTATGGATCTTCTTAAAGCGTTAGTTCGACCGATCGGAAAATTTTTTTTTAGAAAAGCACTCTTTAATTGGGGCCAGGTGGTGATCAGGTGCCCAACCGTTCTAGACCAATGTGAAGCTTTATCTTTTAGAGAGAAAGGAAAAAGTCTCATCAACCACACGTCTTCCTGCACATTGCGGGAATGAGTGGTTTGAGCGAGGATAGTTAATTCCTTGAGATGACAAAAAGGGTCCTCTCTTGGAAGACCATGAAAATGCTTGAGCAGGTTTAGAATAGCTGGTTTGATCTCAAAATCCCCTTGTGGTATGACCACCTCATGTCTTTCCTCATGGTTGGAAGGATCATAGAAATCCTTAAGAGAAACGACAGGCTGCTGGCAGGGTGGTGGGTTTTGCCCTTGGTTGGCGAGGTTCGTCACAGTCCTAACGAAATTCTCTTGATTTTGTTGTAGCCGAACCAAATGGTCGACCATAAAGGCAAAGGGGTTTGTATTTTGAGTTTGGATTTGAGGGCCACCTGGCCCTGCAAGAATTTCTGGTTTCTCCATATGAGGGAGGTTAGGGATGGGGAAGTCAGCTTGTGGGTCGGCTGACAGGTCAGAAGTGGAAGCAGAATTTTTTTGTTGGTTTCCTGGGTTTTCCATATTTTTAGAAGAGGAAGGAGAAGAAAACAAAAATTTTCTTATGCGGGGGGGAAAATCAGATGGTCCCTCAAGATGTGATTTTTGGGACCTTCGCCCGTGCATGCACTTTTTTGGAAGAATTGGAGGGGAGGAGAAGAGAGAGAGATGAGAGAAAGTGTGCAATTCAAACAACAAATTCTAGACCTAACTTAATTGTGACTCCCTAAAAATAACCTAAGACTTGGTCTACCTAGGAAATAACTAATCACTAGTGAATACCCCTTCTGTTAACAAATCCAGCCAAGTTGTTTAAGGGGAGGTTTGGGCCTAAGCGTTTCCTAGTAAAATCCCAGGTGCTTGTACAAACCCACGCCTGGTCATTTAATACGGCCCCTCAACCTGAACACCAGATATAGATGACAGAATTGATATCAACTAAAGAGAACTTAAGACCTAGATAGCAAGCCTAAGTTGATGAAACCTTAAGGGTCAAGTTGCTACAAATTTTAATTAGGTCTAAGATACTAAAGTGCACATGGAATGTGGAGGGTGTTGATTGGGTTATTGCCCTATTATTTCAATTTATTTTGTGTGTGTGAAGGAATTGGAAAGTGGTTCCAATTAAAAAGCAAGTTGTCACACAATTTCTTGTATTTTTATCTTTTAGGATTTGATTTAATTCAATGTGTTTTAGCGTTTCTCTTTTTAAATTTTCAAACAACTTTGAAACACCACAATTAAAAGAAAAACAAGTTGTATTGGTGATGGTTAATTTTCTTTAATGTGGGTCTCTAAAAAGAAAGAAAGAAAACCCTAATCTAATTGTCCCTAAGATAGAAAATTACTACCAATGAATTATTTTTAGGCATTCTGTATTAAGTAGTGGTCCAAATAAGTCAAACAACACCACTACTTTGAAAAAAATCAAAGAAGGATTTCAAAAAAGATTTTATAAGAATTTAGAAATTTTTTTGATATTTGTTTTGAAATTTTATTTGTGCTAGTGTCAAAGTCTAGAAATGATACCTGTGGGTATTTTGGACTTTCTGTACCACCACTGACCTCAAAAAATTGTAATGATTTTTAGTGATGTGTATAATTTTACAAGGATTCTAGAAAGCTAAATTTCACAAAATTTGGATGAGTATAAAAAATTCAAAAAAATCACAGACAGTAGCAAAACAGGAAGATTAGAGGGTGTGACCCCCTACAGTCCATGAATTTTTAAAAATTAAATACAAACCCGATTAGTCTGAAGTTTGTCACAAATGTTCCTTACTTGATTTGGAATCACTCGGTGAAATTTTATGATTTTAAGAGGCTTGTGGTGTTGGGAATTAATTTTTCAATTCCAGACAGAAATCTGGACCTGAAAAACAAAACACAAATACTTGAATTGGAGTGGTGTTTAATGAAGCATACAAGCAAACAATATATTTTAAATTTCACCACTCCAGTTAATTAAGTTGTTTAAGGTCTTAAAAGCCAAGTTTAGTGTGTTGTTGGTAGTTTTTAGCGAATTATATGACCAGAAAAGGGAACCAACCTAAAAATCCGCAGGAAGACAAGATATTGCAATCGTCTCAGAATCCCAATTTCTTCCTGCAATGCCTGCACACACAAAAGAAAAAGATAGAAGGGCATGAGAACCAATTCAAGCAAGAGAAAAATTGATTAAGCAAAGCCGTGCCTCCCCGGCAACGGCACCAAAAAGTGATATGGAAAATTACGCGGTTTTAAGATTAGGGTTTTAAATCGCTGCAATACGTAAATTCGTTCACTTTTAAAATTTGTAACCTAGATAGGGGAGTATCTAGGGTCTTCCAAGGAGGAAATATTTTGCGAAATTCAAGTCTCTTACCCTGAAATGAAACTAACTTTCTTTTTGTTCTTTTTCAATATATAATTTTTACGGATTTTTGAAATAATGGCAAAATGAATTTTGGAGAGATTTGGAAACAACTAACACCTAATCCACTAAACTACTACTAAGGTGACATGTAGAGCCTCTCCCTAAGCTCACTCTAGGCACGTGGAGGCCTAGAGTAATTAGGGAGAGGGAGTGAAAAGTGCTAGAACAAAATCAATCAAATGCGACAAAATTGCAAAGAAGGCAACTTTAATAAAAATGAGGAATTGTTTTATACAAAAACCTAGTAGAGGAATGCTTCAACTACTAGAATTAAAAGTGAAAAAATAAAATAACAATAGTTATCCTCTAAAATGTTGGTGAAGATGGCAAGGCTCTTGCTCCAATTGCAGCTGCTCCCACAATCAAAAAGAGCTCCTTTTTCTTGCAAAGCTTCTCCAAGTTGATGAACTCCTAGCAAGCCCAAGGGGGGCATGCTTGACTCATCCAAGGTGGATGGTATTCCACTTTCAAAGGCTTCTCCTAAGGTGGCGTGGACCACCTTTGATTCCTCCTCCAAGGGTGGTAGTGTACCACCCTCAAATCCTCCACTTCCTAGGGTAGGCGTGTACCCTAGGTTGTCCTCCAATGCCTAGCTTCCTTCCTTGGCTGGCGTGGGCACAAGAGAGACGAGAAGAGGGGAAGGCACCAAGGGGATAGAGTATCCCCTTAATCTTCTTCTTCTTCTTCTCTTGACCTTCTATGTAGGTGGAAATATGGGTAGAAAAATTGTAGCCAAGGGTGATTTTTTTTTGGTTGAATATGATGGGTATTTATAGAGGTGGAGAGGGGGGTAGTAGGCATGGGTTAGGTGGATGGCTAGGATGTGTTTAGGTGGTGGTTATGGGTAGTTAGGTTGACCCTAGGGCTAAGGTTAGTTGGCACCGATTGAAGGGTTGGGAGGGGGGTAGTTATGGTGATGTTGGTGGCTTTTGGTGGTGAAGAGACACCACAAATTGGTGCAAACTTGGGTGTCTTCTAGAAGGTTATTTTTGGCGCCAAGTTAGGAAGGGTTAGGATGGGTTTAGGTGTTAGATGGATGGTTGGGATGAAGGAAGAGTTGGCGCCAAAAACTAAGGTGGTTGGAGGTGGTTTTTGGCGCCATTTTCATGGTGTCTTTTGGTGATGGTGTGGGTTGAAGAGGTGTGTCTTGTTGGCGCCAAGTTGAGGTGGAGTAGGGTAGCTTAGGTGGAAGCTTAGGTGGGCTTACTTGGTGGAGCTAGTTAGGGTTAAGTTATAGGTGGTGGATGGCCAAGGGAGCTGGAGTTTAGCTAAGCTAAGCTAGCTTAGCTAGTAATAGAGTAGAGGAATAGGTAATGTGAGCTAGGGTTTGAAGAGAGGAGCTGAGGAGGAGAAGTCTAGAGCTTTAACTAGAGCTGGCAATGGCTGAAGAGGGTGGCATGGAGCTAATCTAGTTAGCTTAGCTTGCTAGTTCTTTGCTAGCTGCTAAGCCAAGCTAAAGTGAGCTGGCTTCTACCATAATGAGCTGAGGTGAGCTGGGTCTGGTGCTCCCGAGGAGGATTGAGCTGGTTGGTGTAGCTAAGGTAGCTTAGTTCAACTGAGTTGAGCTAAGCTGAATCCCCGGGAGCTGGACTTGAGCTTCCTGAGCTGAAATGAAGTCATCTTCAACTGGCAGGAGTTGAGTGGAGCTAGATGTAGCTGGACCTGAGCTGGGGTGAACTCCAGTCAACTCAGTTGAGCTAGCTAGAGCTCCTTGTGGACTAATGGGAGCTGAGATGAGCTAGACTCAGCTATGTTGAGTTGGATCTGAGCTGACCTGAGCTAGGGTAAGCTAAGATGAGCTCTCTTGAGCTGCCATTCAGTTGAGATGAGCTGAATGGAGCTAGGATGAGCTAACCCTAGTTCAAGTGAGCTGAATTCCAGCTATGGTGAGCTGGATCAAGCTGAGTTTCAGCTGGTGAGCGCTTCTCCTTCACCAGTTTCCTTTTTGAGTGCTAGGGTTCTATGGATCTGGCAATCTGTATATCCCTAACACTCACAAAAACACATTAAAAAGATAACGAAAAGTGCAATGCATGCCTAACCTAATTAATGCCTAAATGCAGCCCCAAAAACCCATTTGCGAAGCAAAATCCTAAGAGCTAGGTTTGTTTTAATGCATAAGAATGATGATAAACTGGCGTTTATCACTCGCACAGCAACTGCACATGCCCTTTCCTCTCCGTGGGCACCTCCAGCAGCCACGGGCATTTAGCAGCTCCAACACCTCCAGTAGGCTACCGGGCACCCACTCCGACCTCCTCTCCAACCGACCACCTCTGGCCACGCCGTGTCTCGCTGCCACCACCAAAAGAAGTGGCCCGATAGCAGCTACCTCTGACGAGAAGATCCACTCTGACCTCCACCTCCTCCGTGTGTGGAGGAACTCAAAGCAAACTCCCCTATTTTTGCATAGTAAATCCTTTATTAGCTTTTGAGATCCATGCCATTGTGAACTTTCATTTTTTTGATTTCATTATCATGGTGAATTTATGAAAACCTCCATTGTTTAGCTTATTAAGAAAATCAATTTTTTAACCCTAATCTAAGTGGATTTCCATTCAAATCTTGGAAGACTCTTGCTATAGGAGAAGCTTAATTTGTATTTACATTTAAGTGCCATTGTGAGGATTTTATTCTTATTATATTGTTGTACACATTACATTGAACCCCCTCCTATTTGGCTTAAATGCAATTTCAACTTGCGCTTTTATTTAAACTCATATCTATGCGATTTTTCGACACAATTTCTTAAGGAAATCATTTGTGAACAATAATTTTAAATTATCACGAGTTGGTAATAGCCATTGCCTCCTTGTGGACACGACCTGCTCTTCTCGAGTGGTTAATTTTTATTATTTTGATTTACGATTTTCCACCACTTGCATACTACAACACGACATTCTTTATGAGAAACAACGAAAGCGAAAATTGACTTATCAGTAGCCTCCCACAGGTCTCTCCATGATGTTGAAAGGGGTCTCGCACCTAGTCCATATGGTGAAGTCATTGGCTTGAAGCCACGTCTTCATCTTAAGCTTCTAAAACACGTAGTTTCTCCTGTTGAAATAGGGAGGATGGGTAGTGGACTACCCCTCGACATGTCTCATCGCTGTGATGCTTCCCTCCATGGATCCTTGTCGGGTTATAAAGTCGATGTGCAAGACTTGCTCTGTTACCAAATATTGGTTCTACAATGGAGGGGGTGAGATTTACGTGATATATAAAAATGCAAAAATATAAATAAATCAATCTCACAAAAGCATGCAATCACAAGTACACAAGAATTTTTAGATGGAAACCCAAACCCAGGTAAAAAACACCAACTAAACCTCTCGATTTAGGATTTCCCAATCGACCGAGTCAATCAAATCCACTATCAAGTCACTTAAATGAGGGTGACTTAACTTCTTACAACAACACTACTTTATATGAGGTTAGTGTACCTTAAGTCCCTCCTCTTCACGAGGAGTATTTTATCCCATGAAGGAGATAAGAATTCGCAAAGTGAATACTCAACCAAAAATAAAGAAAAATAACAAGAATCCTATAGAGCCACAAAGTATAAATATTAAAATAGCTCCTATAGGCAAAAGAACTTAGCTTAGATGGAAGTGCGTAAACGTGATCTTGGTAGAGTAACGATGCTCTTAGATTTGTTGAATGGGGCTTGGAGAGCAAGATCACATCCCTTCTTGGTGATTTCTTCTCTACGACACAAAAGAGTGTGGAAGTAGTGTTACTTGGTGTGTTTTGGCTTAGGAAGGGTGTTCCTCTATTTATAGATGTCCTAAGAAGGGTTTAAAAGCCTCTTCTAGCAGTTGGGAGCTATCCCAAGGCAAATCAAGCTGAAATCTGGGCTATTTATAATTCTGACATGGTTATCAGATGTCTGGATATATTATCAAATGTCTGGGTCATTGTCTGATTTTATAGTCGAACGTCTGATCTAGAAGGGTGGATCAACTAGATGGTGGTGGATCAGATGGTCATCTAAAGATGACTTTTAAGACGTTTGAACTTAAGGTCAGACATCTAATTCTAGACTAATTTCCTTCCTGTTTTTGTCCATACCTAAACAGGGTTCTAGGATAAGTTGGTCAGACGACAGGTCGATCGTCTGGCACAAAGTCTGGGTGTTTGGAAATGCAATCTACTATGGGAATGGATTTCCCAAGGCTAAACGGCTATAAGCATCTGACAAAAGGTGATTTAGGCCTAACGTCTACTTATCAAACATCTAGGGATCACTACGAACATCTGAAAGTGAAAGTAGGTTGGATAAAGAGTTAATCCTCTAAGATCAGTCTGATAAAGCCAATGGTCCTCTAATTCGACGTCTGGTAAGGTCATCAGACGTCTTATAAGATGTATGAAATAAGGGTTGGACGTTTGAAAGTAACAGACGAAAAGTGGTTCTCGAGCCTAAGTATTTTGGACGTCTGATCAAACAGTCAGACGTCTAAAGCAAATATTAGACGTCTAATTTTCAGATTGGACATCTGATCAGGCTATCTGAAACCTATTTTTGTTTTCTAAGTTCTCTATGAAAAGCCTAAGTATCTTAGATTAGAGTAAGTGTTCCTAAGGCTAAAATTTAGTTACTTTGAGGATCTTTAACATATAATCTAGACAAAATAATGAGCGAAAGAAACAACAAATGAATACATGAATAAATGATCTATCTTATTCTTCATCTCCTTCCTTCTTCAAGCTTTCACTCCAAGCAAAGCTCCTTCTCCATCAAGCTCCTCCAATCCACCATGGATGCGAGCTTGAGCTCCTCCTTCATACTTGAATCCATTTGCATTCTCCTGAAAATTTAAACTCAATGCAAATATTAAATAACACGTGTTTTGTTATCATTAAAATTAACAACTGTGGTACCCTTGCACCAACAATCTCCCCCTTTTTTATGATGACAAAACCATAAATATAAATCCAAAAATCTCCCCCTTTTTGACATTATCAAAAAGGTTTAATCAAGTTTACAAATTTTATCCTATACTCCCCCTTAAGACATACTCTTCTAATTCCATCTTTTTCGTATAGTTATGTAATATCTCCCCCTTTCTAAAGGCAATATAGCTATGTTATTTTTAAACCACTTCCTTAATGATTGACAAATATCTTCATCAATTTTAAACTCTCCATGCATGCCTCCACTGCCGTTGCTGACATGCCTTCGTCGTCGCCTCCCTCCGTTGCTGTCAAAGCCCTCTACCACTGCACCACCCATGCCCACCACATACAGCCTAGGAACACAATGAACACCGAGGAGTGAACAGCTCCGGCTAAGCCTCACCAAAGATGCACCGCCGCTCGCATTGGCCACCAACCTCCCATGCTGCCATAATCTCCGATGTATCATCGTCTTCTCTTTTATTTTAATAACTTTTTTGAAGTTATAATTTTGTGATATTAAGCAAATTGCATGTATAATTGTGGGGTGTGCCTACATGTTTACATTATTTGTGTTGTTTGATTTAAATGTGTGGTGTGCCTACATATTTAATTTTTTCATATCAAATCTCTTCTGTTAAATGTAGGGTCACAGACTGATTGCGCGTGGATTTGATGCAAATCCACAGAGCAGCTTGGGCGGCTAATTGCGTGCACGGGTGCCAGCATGGTGCAGCCGATGCTAGGCCTTAGCATATGAATAAGATTTAGGGTTTAGAGTTTAGTGTTTTGGATTTTGGGTGTTGGGTTTAGGGTTTTGTGTGTATTGTTTAGAGTTTTGGATTTAGGTTTTTGAGTTTAGAGTTTAGGGTTTTGGATTTCGAGTTTAGGTTTTAAATTTAGGGTTTGGGTTTAAAATTTAGAGTTTAGTGTTTAGGGTTTAAGGGTTATGGTTTAGGATTTCTTTTATGAAGTTTAGTTACATAAATTTAATTTAAATTGGGTTTAGGTTTTGGAGTTAGGGTTTTCGATTTAGGTTTTTCAGGTTTACGACTTTTGGTTTATGTTTTCGATTTAGGGTTTTGGGTTTAGTTTGGCTTTGGCTTTCGGATATTGAGGTTAGGGGTTAATGTTTAGGGTTTAGGTTTTCTGTGCATAAAATTTACATCTAACAATTTAATTCAAAAGTTAAAATTTTGATTGTCAACTCTTAATACCACACACACTTGCACAAATTTAGAAGCACTTCCTAACAAACAATATGAATTCTAACTCCTAGGTAACAAGTTGTGGGAGGGATATAATTGTGTCAAAATACTAGCCCGCCGAGACTTGTGATCATGTTATACGGAAAATGCAGAGTGTGTATATACCTCACATGCATGATGCATTATCTTTATAACATTTCATAAGTGTCATCATCTTTAGTTCAGAGAAGTTCTGAGCTAAGGGGGGTCCTTGAAGATTTGATCACAACTTAGGGTTATATGTTACATCTAATTAGTGTGTAGAGAAATTTCGGATGCATTTTCTCACTCGTCTCTGGTATATCAACTAATATTAGCTTCATTACTAAAGTGCGCTTTAGTGGGAGCTATTGGGAGCATAGTTAAGGTTAGTCTTTGGTGTTATACTGGAGAAGTGCAAGAAGGTGCTACCGAAATTTCTCCACACACAAGTTGCATGTAACAAGTAACATTGTGATCAAATCTTCGGAGATGAGCTATCAAGTGAAAATCTTCTTTAAAATACAAATGCCTTCCGAATATTCGCTTCTAACTTGCGGATTGTTTGTAATAAAATTTTAGGTTATCATGGACAAGTCTTGGATTGGTCTGAGGAATTTGGATTACCCTAAGTAGAAGAGTGGAGTGATCTCATTCCTAGATTGGGCCTTCCATGAAAATAGGAAACAATACAGATGTGGAGAATTTTGGAGAAAATATTTTGTCCACGTAGGAAGTGTTTCAATGGATTCATCCAAGATAAGAACACAGTTTTAGAACATGTGATCTATAATGGGTGTGATAGCATTACACAAAGTCGACTACACATGGAAAGGAACCAGCACAGGATGACACATGGAATACAGTGGAAATGGATGATTGTGATGACGAGGAAAACGATGATAATCAAATCGATGAGATGCTGCATGAGATGAGAAAGGCTAATCCTACTATTACAAATGATGAGGAAGGACTTAATAGTTGTAATCAATTTTATGATGCGATGAAAGCAGTTAAGGAGCTTATCATGCCTGGAATAAGTTCCATGTCGAGGTTGTCCTTTCTATTGAGATTATTTCATATGCAAGTTATGAATAGAGCTACAACAAAAATGATGTCGAAGGTGCTTCAGTTTATATGAGAGTTATTGAATAATCCCAGTAGTGTGCCAGAGTAGTGGTATGAAGCCAAGAAGTAAATTCGCGTACTTGGTATGAATTGTGAAAAGATTCATGTATGTCCCAATGACTGCGTGTTATATAAAAACAAGTATGCTAGCTTGACTTCCTACCTGGAATGTGCTAAGAAAAGATATAAAGGAGAGAGGAAATAAGCTAGAAAGGTTCTTCGTTACTTTCCGTTAATTCCAAGGTTGCAACAACTATTCTTTTCTAGTAGGACTACAATGTCGATGAGGTGACCTAACGAGAACAAGTTAAGAAACGGTCTTATTCACCATCTAATTGATTCAGAGGAGTACAAAAACTTTGACAACAGATATTTATCTTTTATAGAGGATTCGCGTAATGTCAGATTGGGACTTGCAAGCAATAGATTTAATCCTTTCAAGAACGCGTGCCCATCATACTCTATTTGGCTAGTCGTGATTGTTACTTACAACTTACCTCCATGGCTCTGCATGCAATCCTCATTTATGATTTTGATCGTCTTAATCCTAGATCTTAAGCAACCAGGAAATGCAATTAATGTCTCTTTACAGCTGTTAGTAGATGAATTGAAACAATTATGGCACGATGGTGTTCAGACGTATGATGCAAACAATAAAGAATTTTTTTAGATGTACAAGGCTTTGCTGTGGACCATTAATGACTTCCCAGCATATACAAATCTTTCTTGATGGAGTACAAAAGAGAAGTTTGCCTTCCCAGTATGTGTGGAAGATACACACCATTTAAGTCTAGATTAAAAGTAATAAATTTGGATATTTAAGGCACCATCGATTTCTTCCAAATGAGCATAGATGGAGGGGTGCACAGTTTAAGGATAGATTTGACGGTAAAACTTTACAGTATTCTAGCAGGAATCCGAGAAATAAGTTGTCCACAAATTCCATTCGACTGTCAGGGACTGAAGTAATGGCAAACTTACAAAAGCTTGCCAACATATGATTGGGTCACCCCTTCAGGAAAGATCTGACAACATTAAAGAACTTTGGTTTTAAGAAGAAAAGCATCTTCTTCATGGAGCTTTCATATTAGAAAGATCCTACAATATGTTGATGACTCTACAATTATTAGTGTTAATATTATCAATTAGAGTCAATTTCGAGGGCACATGTGCATTAATTCATATTATAGTGGGTTTGGGACCATTACATTCATTCTACATTATTTTATGTTAAGATTGCTTAGAATCACTGTTTAATGACCATGTGTACAAGTACATATTGAAACAGGTCTCAGATTGGCAATCAGACCATACGGATGGATCCAGATCGATGAACAGAGTCCAACAAACTCAAAATCACCTCAATCTGACCTCCGTAGCTCCCACAACAAGCTCGAGAAGTTCTGATCGTTGAACTAATGATCAATGGCCCAAACCCAACCATGTGTCACGCATCCACGAGTCCTCAGCCACCACTCCTTCATTAAGCGATCTCAGCTGTCCATCCTTGATTGGACGGCTGAGAGCTCTTGGGCAAAGGCACATGAACATGACCAATGCGCGAGGGTAGCGAGTTGGTCCTTGCCTCAACACCAAACCAGCAAATATGGGTTTGATCCCTTGTGAGGCTCAAAAATACGTTGAGCACAGAGGGCATGGCATGGGCACATGCGTAGCGCACGCCCGCACACAGAGCGTAGCACACAATGTAGCGCCATCGTACACCAGCATGAAGCGAGTGACATGGCATGGAGAGCGAGCGGGCCAGCAGCATGGAGTGCGTGCAACAAGCGTGCGTGAGCTGGTCTTCAGCAATGCTTGAGGTGGAGTTTTAGTGATGTCTATGATGTCGCTGTTGACTCAAGAATGGATTTTGCCACTATAAAAGGACCTACACTCCTCCATTGTTGGCCATCTTTTACCATCATCTACCAAGCCCATCCTCCACCTCCTTAGAGTGTCCAAGCAAGGTCCCAGAGTTATGGAGCCATTGACAAAAGCCCCTCCACCATCGTGGCTGCCTCGCCTCTCCATTTTGTCGCATATGTTCTTCCTTAGCTTAATGTTTATTTTAAGCTTTCCTTTAGCATTGTAATTGCGAAACAATTTTACCTATTCATTATTTGGTTTTATCATCTTGTGCTAGAATCTATCATGCTCATCATGTCTATTTTTCAAGCATAGTTAGATATCATTACTCTGCTACAGATTTCTAACCCTTTTCTCTATCTCTATTCTTCTTGCAAGCAAACCAGACGACGTATTTTGTGACATTAAAGAGATTAATTGATCCAATTTCTTGCATCCCTGTGTTCGACACTCGTACTCATGTACAATTATTCTTATTAAAATTGAGGTTGTAAGCACACTACTACAACGAGCAAATTATCATATCGCATTTATCGATGACAGTTTTTGGCGTCGTTGGCAGGGAGGCAACGGATCTTTTTGTTGCTTTTATCTTTACATTGATGATATTCATGAGATCTTATTCTCTTTTTCTCTCTTACTATGGATTGGCTGCAGGAATCCAACACGAAAGCAACAGGAGGAGCATACTCGAAGATAGTAGATTGGGGGTAAAAATGCAATGAAGACCTTGGTGGGTATCATCCTCTTTAACGTAGTCCCATCCATTCTTCTATCAAGAAGACAAAAAAATGAAATGAAAAAAAAATGAAAAAAATGCATTTAGGCTCGTACATAAACCCTAAGTTAGTTTGATTGTTTGCTTGTTTAAAAATCAAAAATAAAAAATTCAACAAGAAAAAAAAATGGCATGGTGAATGGCTACTTAACTCACATCTTAAATCCATCAGCCAATAAAAAAAATACACTCTAATTTTATTTGACAGATCTTTTTGGAGTGTTCTTTGAGTGGTGTTTACGAAGCCAACCATGTCTTGCACTGGGCTGCACCACTTATCATAATTAAAATCAATTCACCTAATATAGTTGCATGAACTATAAGGGTGAAAACTCTTATGGATTCTATTTCTTAGAGACACACATACTCTTAAATGAAAAAGAGAAAAATACACATGTTTGCATAACCTCTTGTGTGTTCAAGCATAACTTGGTTGAATCAACCTAAGAATTAGAACCCTAAAAACTAACTAACCAAGGTTGAACTTTAAAAGACAACTCATATTAAACCTTGTTTGCAAATCCCTTGCTTGTGCACCACATTATACACTTTGGAATTGAACATTAAGGGGCACAAACCCAAAACAACGCCCTCTCAAATTCCAAAGCACTTCTAGATTCTAGTTCTAAATTAAAATCGATTAGATGTGCCTTAGGTAGGACCAATCTAAGACTTGGAAGTGTGATTGGGTTTGTGAAGTGCTTGGCCTTAATTCCCATTGTGGAATATGGTGTCTAAGGCTATGGGGAAGTTCAAACGACTGCGGTTGGGGGGTATCAAGGAACAACCGGCATGAGCCAAAGGAAGAACCTGCCCTTTAATCTCCTCGTAATCAACCTAGCTGGATTAACTTTGGGAAGGGAGGTTTAAGTGCTTGCAGATTTGATCACTCTCTCCAAGGCTTCTAGGTCACCTATGTCTACACTGTAGGGCTTAGTTTTGCTTGCTTGATTGTGCAAACATAATTCTCTCGTTTGTTCTTCCCTGATTCATCCATGGATTATAACACTTGTCCATCCTACCCAAACTATCCCCAACATGATTTGTATTCTAATCCAAGTAGAACGTATCCATAATTTACTTAGGATAACCAACCACCTAGTTGGGGATATATGCCAGAACCTGAGTACCCAGAATACCCCTCTTATCCCAACTATCCCAATTTTACCCAACCCGCACCAACCTCCTATTGAGATACATCCAACCCACTCACCTAGGGGTACGATCCAAACCTTAGGGATCCTTATCATGATACTCCTTATGATGACTCTTCTTTTAGGTCCCACCCATCCACTAACCAATCTAATAGGACCTACACTGTAGGAGAACACCAAGACCCCTACCCTTCCCAGGACCATAACCAAGATAGGTCATCTAAATTCAAGGATCTCTCCTACTTGACCTATGGATTGGAAGGGATTTTAGAAAAATGGAAATCAAGTGATGATCATAAAACTGGGCAAATCAAGAATGATCAACCCTTGCTTTGGACCCCTAACGAAGAATCCGACTAGGAGGACTTAGAACCTCAATTATTCTAGAGTAGGACTAAACAGAAAATGGTGCCTCTTAAGGAATTAGACCTTGAAAATGATAGAATAGAGGACCCACCTAAGAACCTAAACCCCAATACAGATTCTAACACACTTCCTTGCCCATACCCCACTAACCCTGAGTTGAATGCTAAGGAAGTCAAAGGGAAATCTAATGACACTCAATCAATTCCTGATGGCCTTCGTTGGAGTAATATGGACAAAACCAAGAATTGATTGAGAGGAAACAAGCAATGATTGATGTGCTTTAACAACTGGATGAAGAGGGCCAAAGAACACTAATGGAAGCAACTCCTTTTATGGAATTCATGAAGCAAGGCCCTGTGGTGATCGATCGGACTACACCTAGTTGCCCAAAATTGGTTTAGTCCACCATTACTACTTCCCCGATGTTCGACAACTCATTAGAAAATGTCATTAAGGAGTCCTTAGAACATGATTTGGGGGGGGGGGTTGAGGACAAAAATCAGGAGGAAATTAAGAATTTGGGGGTCGATGTCTTTGAATCCAAATCTAATCTTCTTGAGGAAAGTGATTTGGTGGAAGAGACATCCACAATTGAAGATAGGGAGTGGGATTACGATTTTGAAATAATTGATTTTGAATTATTTGAAACCCCCATCACAAGCATAGAGGAGGGCTAAGGGAAAGAATCTAAGTCTGAGTTAGATGATGAAATTAGCCCTACCTCTACTACAACCTTGAAAATTGAGTTTGATATAACAGAGGTTGAAGATAATATTCTAGGGTCAAGGAATTGGAAGGAATAAGCAATGAAATCCTAATTGAAGAAGAAGGGATGGAATTTCCTTTGGAGAGAGACCTCATGCTTGATCTTAGGGCCCATTGTCAAACTCTTGATTTTGTTACATGCCCTATTAGAATTGAAATCATGCAAGCCGAATTCACTGGAATTGATATAACTCTATGGGATTACAACCTTAAAGGGACACAAGCTGATTACAAAGCCTACATCTTTAGTGTCCATCATTTTAGATTCGGGTTGCACTCATCCAAATCAACTTCTCTGCATGCCCGCAGGTTAAGAGAGGAACAAACACGGGCATGTGTGATACACCATTTACAGAGTTCCCGTCCCTTAAGGATGAGACTTCACCATAATCTAGTCCTCATCTGTGGACTTCTAAGCTGGGTCTAGCTGATTATGTCTTCCCCTTCTTGATCCAGACCATTCAACTGATTGATCCTTTGTTGTCTGTGTACTATGCCCAGCTGAAGGCACTAAACCCAGAGCTTCCTGGGAGGCAACCCAGAGGATTCAAGCTAAATTGGATTAACTATTGAAACTCAGGTGATTTCTTTCCTCACTAACTTACATACATTTATTTTCCAATGAGGACATTGTCCAACTTAGGCATGGGGGTGGTAATTCGTATGTTCTGAGTACATATTGTCAGCTAGAATTATCTTCTTAAAAAAACAAAGAAGAATTGGGAACAGAAAACTTAGGCATTAGGAGTTTGTCAACTTTAGGAAATGATACGTTAAGATCTGAACGCTTAGACTCTTTAGGTCTTCGAGCTTAATCAGCTCGGGTGTCCACTAAAATGTGGACTTATTCTAAAGTCCTCGCCACCTTAATTATATTAATCTAGTCAATAAAGTAGGGTGATAAGTATGTAACTTATCAACCCACCCTTTGATTTGGAGGGACTTCTAGTCAAGCATCTACACACGTTTTACACTGACTCACTCATCGGCGGTTCTAACAGAAATTGGGTAGCTAATGAACCTTCTAGGGTGGTATGATAGGCAAGTTGTCATGGTTAATAGTCCATTAGCCAGTTGTTCAGAGCTCAGCCACAGGACCATTCTCTTTTACTACTGCCTTTAGGTAAATCTTAGATCAAGAAAATCACCTACTTTAAAAAAAAAATAGACAAACGAGAAAAAGAAAAAAAAGAAATAAGCCGCACTTCACCGCATGAGTATGGCTGGCAAGTTGTCTTGGGTAACAGCCCATTGGCTGATTGTCCATATCCTAACTCATAAAATGCATAAGAATTCCAAAACACTTAATGAAGAAGCGGGGAAGTAGCATAATCTAGGGAGATATACACTGGATTTGCCCTTGTGTTGACCCCACAAAAGTAGGGAGAAAGCTACTAGTCAGATAAATACACCTTTAGGCAACATTTTCTCTTTCGGGTCACCTAGGGGCATAGAAATCTAAAGTCTGTTTTAAATGCCATTGAGTGAGTCTATCACAATTTTCACAACAAGATGCTTAGCACTTAGAGTCCTTTTCGAGTCTTGGATGGGTTGGGTAGCCGTAAAAAGTTACCCTGAAACTCTTAACTCCAAAATCCAAAAAAATTTAGATAAGAAGAAAAAGAAAAAGAAATATATATATATATATATATATATTTGATTCTATATAGAATAAGGTGAGCACTTGGGCAGTCTACATTTTGGCAGGCACTCGAGCACTGTTGAGTCTTTGTAGATTAGGTTTTTAGTAGAAATTTCCTCCTGTGACAAGTAACTACTGCCTGAGTGATTGACTTTAAATTTTAGTTGTAAATAGCATTTAGGTCAACCTTGCTAGGGACTAGTAAGGGGTAGGCATAGGGGTATGATTACTCTGCAATTATTAGTGTTAATAATATCAATTAGAGTCAATTTCGAGGGCACATGTGCATTAATGTCATATTATAGTGGTTTGGGACCATTGCATGCATTCTGCATTATTTTATGTTAAGATTACCTAAAATCAATGTTTAATGACCATGTGTACAAGTGCATATTGAAATAGGTCTGAGATGAGCAATCAAATCATACAGATGGATCCAGATCGACAAACGGAATCCAATAGACTCAAAATCACCTCAATCCGACCTCCGTAGCTCCCAGAACAAGCCTGAGCAGTTTTGACCATTGATCTAATGATCAGTAGCCCAAACCCAGCCACATGTCGCGCATCCACGTGCCCTCAACCATCGTTCTCTCTCCGACACTCCTTCATCAAGCGATCTCAGTCGTCAATCCTTGATTGGACGACTGAGAGCGCATGGGCAAAGGCGCATGAGCTCGACCAACACGCGAAGGTAGCGCGTAGGTCCACGCCTCAACTCCAGACCAACAAATGCCAGTTCGAGCCCTCACAAGGCTCAAAAAATTGCTGAGCGCGAGCGCATGGCACAGGCATGCATGCGGTGCATGCCTGCATGCAGCGCGTAGCACGCATGGTGCACAGCGTAGCTCTAGCGCACACCAGCACGAAGCGAGCGACATGGCACGCGGAGTGCACGAGCCAACAGCGCAGATAACGTGCGCGATGGGCGTGCATGAGCTAGTCTTCAGCGACATTTGAGGTGGAGTTTTAGCAACATCTTTGATGTCACTATTGATTCAAGAACAGATTTTGCCACTATAAAAGGACCTACACTCCTCCATTGTTGGGCATCTTTTGCCATCTTCTACCAAGCCCATCCTCCACCTCCTTAGAGTGTCCAAGCAAGGTCCCAAAGCTATTAAGCCGTCAACAGAAGCCCCTCCGCCACCGTGGCTACCTTGCCTCTCCATTTTGTCACATTTGTTCTTCCTTAGCTTAATGTTTATTTTAAGCTTTCCTCTAGCATTGTAGTTGAGAAATAATTTTACCTATTCATTATATGGTTTTATCATCTTGTGCTAGAATCTATTATGCTCATCATGTCTACTTTTCAAGCATAGTTAGATATCATTGCTCTACTACAGATTTCTAACCCTTCTCTCTCTCTCTCTCTCTCTCTCTATTCTTCTTACAAGCAAACCAAATGATGTATTTTGTGACACTAAAGTGATTAATTGATTTGATTTCTTTCCTCTCTGTGTTAGACACTCATACTCACATACGATTATTCTTATTAAAATTGAGGTCATAAGTGCATGCTACAATGAACTACTTAACCTAACGCATTTCATGATGTCATACATCACAATCTTGATGTCATGCATATATAGAAAAATGTCATGGATAACATTGTAGACGTGTTGAATTTAACAGAGAATCCCAAAGACATGTTAAGATCGAGAAATGACATGAAGAAACTAGGTATCCGCCCTGAGCTACTTGTCACTGAAGGAGAAGAAATGCCACCAGCAATGTACAATCTACAACAAGGACAGACAAAGGGATAAGATATTCTCTTTTTTGAAAGGAATTCAGGTCCTAGGCGGGTTTTCTTCACAGCTCTCGTGTTGTGTGAATGAAGTTCAGAAGAAGATTAGTTGATTGAAAAGTCATGATTCACATGTTTACATGCAGATTTTGTTTCCATTAGCTATTCGTGGAATGTTGGTAGATCCAGTGGTCGATTCATTCACGGTGATAAGATGATTTTTTAAAGTCGTTTGCTTGAAGACTTTGAATTGTGAAAGTCTAGATTATTGAAATGATCAAATTGTAATTACACTCTGCAAAATGGAACATATTTTTCCCTCGACTTTCCTTAATGTCATGGTGCATCTAACGATACATCTAGTAAATAAAGCAAGAGTTGGTGGGCCTGTACAGTATAGATGGATGTATCCAGTTGAATGATTTTTGAAGAAGTCAAAAGATTACATTTTAAATAAAGCTAAGCCAAAGAAGTCAATTGTCGAGGGTTACCTTTTAGAAGAATGCATAAACTTCTGTGCTATGTACATGGACAATGTCGACAACAGATTTAATCGATTGGAGAGGAATTTTGAAGGGGGATACAATGAAATTAATGATGCTTCTTTAACAATTTTTGACATGAGGGGAAGGTCTATCCTACACACAGAATATAGAATTATCAATTTAATGGATCGACAGTTAGCTCGCTTCTATATCTTGAAACAGATTCCCAATGTCGATCCCTTTTTCAATGAATTTAAACAGTCTTCACCTCATGCCATTCAAGAGCTACAGTTCCTTGATTGGTTTAAGTAGCGTGTGTATTAGATGAAAGAAAATAAGGACCCACGTTGGGTGGATGACTTCGATGTAATATGCGAGACTCTGTTGAGTTATGGACATTATCATTCTGGTTACATAATTAATGGATTCAGGTTCAGAATAAAGTCAATTGATGATGCGAAGGCATCACAACAAGCTGGAGTTCTTATCAGTTGTGATATTGGAATGGGTTGTGATGGCTACTACGGCCAAATCATCAAAATCGTGGAGATGAGTTTCAGATATGACTGCAGAGTGATTTTATTTAAGTGTGATCGGTTTGACGTTTTCAAGGAAGGGATTGGTTTCAAAAAAGATAATAAACATGATTTCACCAGTTTAAATAAGAATCGTCGAATTTTTCAAACAACTAAACCATTCACACTAGCTTGCCAAGTATCACAAGTTTTTTATGTGCTCAATAATAGCAGGAATGGGTGTGGATCATACTAGTAAAAACTGTGCCTCGTGATTTCTTTGATTAAAGAAAGGATAATAAAATTTCTGTTACATCTGAAGTAGATCACGAAATTCTAGTGGAAGCAGAAATGGGTCTTGGTGCAATAGATACTAATGTTTAAAGTATAAGAGCATTTATTTTCTAATGAACTCAATTTAAATTTAGTTACTTTTTAAAAATAATTGTTTATACTTTTTCCTTTTATCATTTACATTTTCCAATATATGATTACTTAATTCTATTTTTATTTATGTGAAGATGAAGCCACGGAGAAGGGGGTTGCCAGGGGTAAACCACCACCTACGCATAAGGTTAGGGAGGAGGCATAGTCTCATTCTCCTGTTTCCCAGCCTCCTCTCGATACCATTATACCAAGATTCCCTCCCACTATCTCTAGTACCTCCCTCCACATATTTTAGCCCAGTACTGTCACGCCTTTCGTAGAGGTCAGTCGTCAACCCTAGATACCCATGACGTTGAGGTGAACCCTCAACTTGAGACCCATCCTAACGAGTTGCTAGGGTAGCAGGGGTTGTGGATAAGAAGATACTAAAACTGGCACATCATAGGAGCTAGATACTCAGGCTGACACATCTCAGCAGCCTGATACTCAAGCAGGCACCAGTGCTGATAGGAATTTAAAATAATTTCATTCAAAAGCTTACTATATTTAATTTCACTTATTTAGTCTTTTATCCTATGCTAATTCATGTTTTCAGGTAGGAAAAACACGTGAGGTCGAACACAAAATGCGAACCTTGACAAACTACCTAAGGGCACTAGGATTACGGTGTCCATTACTACAGCTAGGGAAGCGAAGAACTACCCCAACTTTACGAGTCAGTTAGCCACAATTGTTAAGGCAATCGTGCCACTTTCCTGCTTCGACTGGAGGAGAGTCACCAAGGAATCAAAGGCATCCATTATACAGGAGTAGCACGTATAAATGTGAAATTCATTCATTCACATTTATAACAATTATAATCGATTTATATATTATTGAATACATAACACTTTTGATTGGGGCGATAATTCCAATGCATCCAAAGCTATCCTTCAGCATTCAGGCAGGATACATCATGGATGGAGAGAGGAGGTGAAGAGTACAGTATGAAATTATTTCAGATTCTAAATTTATTTAAGTATTTATATATAGTTAAAAATTTTTAATAAAATTTGTAAAATTATTTCAATTTTTTAATAATAAGTCGTATGAGGAGGCATCAAGAAACGTGCCTCCTACGATTGCGTCTTCCATTTGAAGGGAGTGTTGTGAGCACTGGAGTGATCCAACAATAGAGGTAAATAAATCATGTCTAATTTTACTTTTATACTCGGTTTATAACAAATAATTACATAATCTTTTAGTAATAAAATTTATATTTCTTACAAGAGCAAATTAGGGAGAATAAGGCCAGCAGGGCCCGAGCTCCTGCCCATATCCACTGCTTGGGTCAAATGAGTGTTGACTCATTACAGGATATGTGTAAGTTTATTAATTTAGTATTTGAAATGAAATTTAAATAATTTACTTAAATTAAAATAAGATGAAAATAGTACTTTATTTTCAGGCGGAGGCGCACGAGGGTACTGATGGGAGACTCATCATGGCTTTTAAATACCCCTAATTAACTAGAATCCCTAGTCTCTAGTTAATTAGCTAAGAATATGTCTATTTAGGGGTTAATTATAATATAACGAACAAAATGTCAAGGACCTTTAAATTAAGTTAAAAACACTAAATTAAATATCGATTAATATTATTAATGATTTAATTAGTAAATTGGACTCAAGTATTAAGTATTTAGCTACTTAATTAAACTTAAATTAATATTATTAGTATTTAACCCTAAGTATGTAATTAACTTAAGTAATTTAATCAATTAAATAAATAAAGCTAGAAAGGTCAAAAAACGTAAATTCAAGGCATATATATAATATTTATCAAATTTATAATCATATATAAAAAGTTAAAAAAGATTTAAATTAAATTAAGCTTAACATGCTTCTGATTGCGTTTAGGTACTTAGGATTTCTTCCAATTGAGTCCTTTTATTTACTTTTAGGTCCTTAAGTTTATTTGCAAATGGATCCCTGTGAGCATTGCCTTCTTCCTCTTCTTCTTCCTTGCACTGGATGGCTAACGTTCACCAGTACCGCACCACCCGATCACCACTTATCCTTCGTCAGAACACCTCCGCCCAAGCTGTTGAGCTTCAGCTCACTCTCCCTTCTTCATCTGACAGACCGGATGAACCCTAAATCCTAATTTGGTGAAGAGATTAACCTCACCAGTGTCGAAGACGACGCCGGTAGGTACGACACACCTAGACCTCTATCCATCCAGGTATAGCTGATTACGCATCAATCATAGGTTTTAAAATACCTAGAGTAGAATAGATTTCTAGTATAGTTATAAATATTACATTCATTTCATACATAGTTTGCATTTGCATCATGTTTAGTTGCTTATTAGTAAATAATGTGTTTTATGGACCTATTTATGCTATGTCTTATGTTATGTTGCAGGTTCATGTGTGAATAAAGAAGACCAAGAAATAAGGTGAAAGAAAAAGAAAAATAAGAAAAGATCCAAGAAGTCAAAGAACATAAGAAGAAATAAAAAGAGAAAAGAGGAAGATGAATAAATCCATAAATCCATCCACCACCAAATAAACTTACCCTAACCCAAGCCAATTTCTCTTTCCTAATCCCAATTTTCCTCTTAACCTCACCTATTCTTAACCATATCTACCACTCATATGCATGCAAACACCCATAAATAAATCCTATACCCATCCTCGATTCGATCTCCCATGCACTGTACACCCAATATCCCCTCCAAAATCCCAATGCCATGCATGCACCACATACGTAACCATCCCATGCGAGATTGCAAATCCCACGTCACCTGATCTTTCCCCCTCATCTCTCCAACACCGAACTCCACATTCCACTCAACGGCACATCCAATTATTTTATCCCTTTTCTCCTTGATCCCCCGTAGACTCCTCCACCTAAATAAAAGGGAAAAGCCGATTAGTTTATCCCTCTCCACCGTACTCACTCAGGGAAATCCCACGAAAAAAACTCCCTCCTTCAACAACTTCACCGACGGAGACCCCCCTCTCCCTCAATTATTTAAACCACCGTATACCCACTCTCAGGGAGCGACCATCTCTCCCTCTCTGTACCCTCTCCCAACCGTACCGCCTCTCCCATCCGTACTCTCCTCTCCTCTCCTCCTCCGTCCTCTCCATCTGGCCCACCATCCTTCCTTTCCTCTCTCCAACGAGCCACCCTCTTCTCCAACAAAAGGACGGCCTCTCTTCTCCAACAAGAAGGACGGCCACCTTTTTTCCTCCTTGGACGGACTGCCACCTTCCACCAGCAAGGGTGGTCCAAAATCTCTTTAAGATCTTCTTCCCCTCCTCCTTTCATTTATTGTTATTAGATGATAATATTAGTTATTGCATTTTTTTATATGACATGTTAGACTTTATTTCTATTAGAAGTTAATATTGATTAGTGCATGATTTCACTCCACATATTAGATTTGTGATGATGTTTGATGTGAATAAATGCAAGTGGATGTTGATGTCTAGAAAAGGTTCTTTGACCATCTCTTCCTCTTCATCTTCTATTCTTGCATTCGACTTAGTTAGTTAGGCATTTAGAATCATTGCGTCTAGGCTAGAAATAAAAAAAAAAATTAGAAAAAGGAAAGCATAAAAAAAATATAAAAGAAAAAATATATATAAAAAGAGAGAAGAAACCAAGTCAATAGACTCAATTACCTTCTAGAGTTCGACCAAGACTTAACATCTCGTTATATTTTATTTGTCGACATATTTTTGTACTATGTTACGACGAAATTATTCAAAAGCGTGATTTTACGCCGAATAATAGCCCCCTCTACCACCACCGTAACCTATAAATAGCTATCCACCCCTCCGATTGCAAGGGTCGACTCCCTTCCCTCTTCCCCCACCATAGTCGACGATAGGCTGTTCTTCTTCAACCTCTGACAACCTCTCACCTATCCTTCGTAGTGTCTCCATCAGAGGCATTCGCCTCCCTCACCTCCTCTTCCTCTCCCACAGTTGTAACTAGGCTTGGGAGTGCGCCGCCCTCCTTCTTCTCCATTTCCTTTCTCGTCGGAGCTCTATCCCAAATCCTTTGATTTCGTCCTCCATTACGTGACTTTCGACCGAGATTTCTCCCTCCTACTTCCTCCAGGTAACTGTAGATTAGCCAGGCTTAGCGTAGGTTAGTTTAGGTAGTTAGTTTAGCTAGTGTAAGCTCAACTTTAGACTTCCTTCTCCAATGCCGGCGAGGTCAAGTCCAGCCTTGTTGGACTTCATTCCACCTTATCAACCACCTAAACACAATCCTTACCCGCTCACGATCCTCCTATGTTTCTTTTCCATTAAATTTATCAGCTGAATCGCCTAAAACCACTCTACCTTCACCGGTGACCTCCGTTGTCCATGGTGCAGGTCTCCGAGCTTAAATCACATTCATTGGGGCCCTCACCGCCTCTACATCACTTAAGGACCCCGCTCGACTTATCAATTAGCTTAATTAACATCCACAACAAAAATGCCCAATTTCACCCAACTCCCTGAGCTCGCTGTCAATGGTGGCTCAGGAGGAGTTAGATCGCTTATTCACTCACTTCCAGAACATCGCAAGTCTCTCTTAAGCCTTAACATTCACTCAATTGAGTTAGAAATCTGTCTTGGAGTTCACACAAACTCAGAATTCAAGTTCCTTGAATTCACTGGTCAATCCTTTAATTAGACTTTGATTGGAGCAATTGCAGTGCTCTTGAGGTCTCTTGCAACCTCAGAAGTCTTTTAAGATTATTCTTAATTTGTGGAGTTTTGAACTCCAGTTGATCTTTTATGAGTTCACCAGATCTCCGACGAGATCCGGCAAGTCAAACTTGAGCTTCAGCCCTTGGAACTTCTTGAGAAGCTCCAGATCGCGTCTTTTAGGCTTCATAATCAAGATTATGAGCTTTTAAGTATGTTTCATTATTCCGAGCTCTGGATCAATGTCTGTCTTCTCCAACTCTAGCAAAGTTGGAGAGGAGAATCTGTTAGGGCTTAGACCTTGCAAATGGGTTCGAGAGCATCAGAGGAATATTTAGAACCTAACTAGATCTCTAATTAGGATTGAGAACCTCCAGAATCTTTTGCCAAACACACTCACTCTCCACCTCTGGTGGCAAGTCTGGGAACACATCATAGATAGTCAAAATTGAGGTTTGAACTAATGGAGAGTTTTTTGAGACTGAAATGAACCTATTTAGCTTATTAATTTGTTTGGAGAATCCTTAATTGTCCAAGTCAACTTTTGAAGCTCAGAGGTCAAACCTAGGTTGAATATGAAGAATTAGAGCTTAACTTTCTATTTGAATGAGATGATTGAGTTTCTAGAGCAAATTAGAGTTCAATCAGAGTGATTTAATTGTGTTTCATTAAGGATTGAGAGGATTTTGAAGATCTGAATAGTATGGGTTCAATCGAACTCAATACTGTGTTCTAGACATTTGGATGAAATTTGAACCTTAAGTCCACCTAGATTTGTTGCAAATGACCTCCTGAGTTAGTTCAGATCAATTGTTAAGGTTGTTATCTGTCTGTTGACTTAATTTAAGCTTAAATTTGAGCTCTAAACCTCTTTCACAAAGCTCTCAAGCTTCTGACACCTCTGAAGCATGTCCAGTGCTTGTTTCCATTTCTAAAACATGCAAAATGACTCATTGAAGGTATTCAAGCCTTCAGCCGAGGGCAACAGTTCCTTTCTACAGGTTAAGAGACCTGATCTTGTCACTACAGGCCATTTTGCTGTGGCAAAATAGACAACTTCATCATTCGAATCACTGGATCAATCGTGATCCAAACACTAAATTGGTGTTACAATTAGTTAAAGCATCTAATTAGCTTTCGATCGAGCCTTTGCTCGACCGATTTGGCCCATCGAGTTGCTGGGAATTTGCATTTGAAGTCGGGCCTGGAGTTGGAAATGTTAGTCCATATCGGTGGAACGCGGGTGCCTACTATGGTATAATACGATTTCTCACACCTAGCACTTTAGTTGACAGTACTGGGCGCACAAAACCGAACATAATCTCTTGAGCTTAGCGTGGGTGCGTGCGTATGCACGTGCCTGGGTGTGTGTGTGTGCAGGTGTGTGCACGTGGGCCTGTGTGGGCATGGGTGTGAGCAGGCCTGATTGGGCTAGTATTGTACAATGTGAATAATATACGAGAATCCACCTAACTAAATAATTAGGCCTGAGCTCTAGTAGGGTCTGGTCCCGCCCAATTGGATGCTATGTATCCCCAAAAGAGCTTGGGCCGCCCATTAAACATATTTTTGTAAGTGGAGTGTAAAGTGGGCCTTAATTGAACTGAAATTGACTAAGTGTGGAACTAAAGAAGGACAATATGAAAAAGATAAGTAAAAGAAGAAGAGAGTGAGGTTAAATTGGTTAAGGAAAGAAGAGGACAACTATAAGAAAAGAATTAAAGGAAAGGCAAAGGCTTAAGTTCGTAAAGGAAGAATAAGAGAAGAGAAGGAGAGAAAAGGATAAATTAAGCTTATGATTATGCCTCCAAGTGAATGACCTGGACTCAACCAGTTAAAAAAGAACTTAAATTCTAAAATGTTAAGTTAACTTGACTCTATACTACAATTCCGACACTAATTCGAGTTAACCTAAGTTACTTTCTGATACAATTAATTAAGTCCAATTAACTTAATTAACAGTGTTGAGAATTAACACATCTGGTACTTGATTGCACAGCAAAAATGCACCAACAATTGTGCCATCTTGTGCTATTTCCAAGCATTGTCGTGTATATTAGGTAGCTATAGTCGCATTTGTAAAAATAAACGCATGCATGCATTTATTTGAGAGGGGAGGAGGGTGAATAAAATGGCCTTGAAATTAACATATTCCTCAAGTGCTGCCTCACAAATTCACCATCTTTATTTTTTTTATTTTGGCTTTGACTTTCTCCGTGCGGTTGCAGGGCATGGCAGCTTCTTCGCGCCATTCTCTGCACCAGCTTGCCTTGCCAGCCGCATGCATAGCCATGCACAGCCCAGGGCATGGTTGTGCTTGCCTCCATCCTCTTTAAAAAGGGCACGGCTATCTTCTTTGCAGGGAGCCTGGTCCAACACAACACATATAGCGGCTCCTTCTCCAGGCCGTCTCCACCCCTCTCCCCTCCATACGCAGCCTCTCTTCTTCCTGAAGAGCTACGCTGTGGGCAGGAGCAGCTCACAGTGGTACACAATCACAACTGTGAGTCCCACCCCCGCCCAGCTCATCAAAGAGCCGGTGGGCGTGGTGGTTATCCTTTCTGTTTTCGTCATTCCATCCATTTCTGCCATTGCCATAGAGTAAAACTTTGAAGCTCAACTGCAGCTACAGCAAGGCACCGGCCACCTCTCGTCCGCACGTAGGCCACCGCGCGCCCCTGCAGCAGCCAGCGCAGCTCTTTCCGTGTGCTCGGGCTCGCTCCGCATAGCCTGCACAAGTAGAATCGCCAGCACCCGGTCGCGCGAGCGGAGCGCGCATTGTAGCCACTGTTCACGCTAGAGAGTGCGACACTGTGGCTACAGTGAGGTGATCGAAAAGTTTCTTACTTATCCGGTCACCGCGCGCTCTCTCTCCGCGCCGCAACCGTCGCCAGCCCATTTGCGCTCCCGCGTCTCTCCCCGCGCCCGCTCCAGCACCTGTGCCCGCGTCTCTCCCAGCGCCTACTTCTTCGCCCACGTTTCCTCTGAGCGCGCAGCGGGGTGCGCTGCGGTCCCCAGCGCGCTTCGCTGTAGTCCCTCCCTCGTGCCCGCTCCCTCCAGCGTGAGCGCGCGTCTTCGTGCGCCTATGTGCCTGCACCTGCACGTGGACCACCAGATGTCGGCCGCTGCATCCAGACGGCTTAACTCACCGTGCCTCTTCCTCCAGCAGACGATCTCTCTCTCTCTCTCTCTCTCTCTCTCACAGACACTCACCTCATGCACACACACACACCACACTTGTACACACTCATGTGTACACTCACCCAGTCGTACACGACTATATACTTATATATATATTTATATATATATAGATATATTTATATACATATATATATATATATATACATATATCTATACATATATTATTACCTATACAACTAAGTATAAGTATATATACAAATATATACATATTTACATATATATACACATATATATACATAAATAGACATACATATATACATATATATCTATAGATATAAATACATACATATATATATATCTACATATATCTATATACATAGATACTTATATTAATATATCTATATACATATATACATATATATAACTATATATATATATATATATAGTTATATATATATACATATATATCTAATTATAAATATATAAATATATATATATATACATCTATCTATATATACATACATACATATACATATATATATCTATATATTTATATATATATTTACATACCATTATACATATATATATATATACATATATATATATTTTCATATCACCTACCACACGTTGTATCGCAGGAATATTTGCACCAATTGCTGATATTCCCCGATACACTTGTACAGAAAGCGTCTCCGCGCACACCTTCCACCCATCCATCCTACACTCCACGCGGCACTTCGTCTTGTTGGTTGCATCTTCCTAGACGACGACCAACTCGACACCGTGCTACACGCCATTTCCACCTCCACCCCCACCCCTATATACATATATAATATATACATATATATACTATATTTATCTTGTTTCTATTTCTCTTTCCTGCCATTAAAAAGATAAAAAAATATATAGAAAAGAGAAAAGATAATCATTGACTTGCAGGTACTCAGTCTTGCGAATAGCAAGACCAGTTTTGGAACCCTAATTTGGCTCAAAGGCAAGAACCTGATTTTGAGGATGTACCTCGAGGACAAAAATTATCAGAAAAAAATTCTTAAATAGAAAAACACCAAAAACATAATAAGAGAACGGAAGAGATTCGTTGTAGGACAGGCGTAGAAACTTGTTTACCTCTAATCCCGCTTCCCTTAGCTCGACCCTGGGCCTAAAAGTGACCAAGATAAAATCAAGTAGGCCAGGTAAAAAAAAAAAATTGTAAAAAGATGGTTAGGCTCGATTTAGGTTAACCACTATACTCATTTCAACGATTAAATCACCATATTAAAACAACATATCCGAGCCCGACCACACTTTTTCTGGCACCGTTGCTGGGGAGGTGCGCATTTAGGTAAGTTTCTACTCCATTCCTTTAATTTCTCTCTTCTCACACCCTTCTCTTCATGGGTGTTTCTGTTTGTTGGTGTGCAGGTGAACTAGTTGCAGGGAGAAGGCAGGCAAACGAAGTCGGTGACGTGGGTAGATCCAAGGCAGGAATGGGAGCGTGAAGTCGCCGGCACCGCACTAGAGCTTCGCCCACGTTGCTGAACAGGTAGGTCTTTCTTTCTTAGAAACTTAGGTCAACCTGTCACCTTAATAAACAAACTAAAAAAAAAAAACTTCTTGGGATCTCTTGGGGCAAGTAGATTAAAAATCACTTGTTTGATTGTTTGTTATCACTCCCACCACCACAGGATTTCCCGCCAAACTTTGCATAGCGAAGATCCAAGAATCTTGATTCTTGAATCTTTCGTCGTGTGAAGTATTCTTGGAGGCAAAAATAAAAAGATTGATTGCCATCCCTCTTTGCCTCATTTATCTGCGATTCGGGATCACATTTTTGGTGGGGAGACTTGGAATTGAGTTGATTCCAACCCCACCACGACCTTACACGTGCCTAAGATTCGATCCCGAATACTTCAACCCCAACAATTTGATTTTCTTTATCTTATGGTTGAGCCTTGTGTGTGGAAATCATTTTGGTGATTGGGAGCACTGGAATTGAAGTGCTTTAGCTCCCTTTTACACTAATCTAAAATTGACTCGTGCATCCACAAATAGAAATCTCCATCTAGGGAAGCCCATTGCATTTTAGCATACATTAACCAACTAACATTGAAGAAGGGTTTGTTGGGTTTAGAAAAAAACTTGTATTCTCAAAGCCTGGAGATTGGTTGAATTGGTAATTCAGCGAAATCTTAAAATCCATACTACTTAAGGCTGAAACTCTAAAAACCATTCACCAATTAAAACTTCAAATCGGGGAGATTTCCTCGTTGCATGCTTGGTTTACACACTCTATAAAATCAACCACTTGGGCATTACCCGTAAATAATGCCCTTCACATTCCAGAAGCACTTGATCCTAAGCCTCTAACTAAAACTGGTAGCAACTTGACCCATAGTAAAGATTGGAGGTCTAACTACCTGCGTGTAGCGCCTACATGCTGGTGAGGGTTCCCGCATGCTATCGGGTGTCTAAGATTGGGGCAAACGGCCTTTCAATCTGGCCAGTGGTTTCTCTATGCTTGCATTCGGTTCCGTAGGTCGTGATAGTAGGTAACTTAGATCTTTAGTTCTAAGGGCACACTATAGAGGTTAGGAATTTGATTGTATTGATTTGTCATCAAGTGTACCTTTGCGGCGTCATTTCTCTCATCTCCTTTTCCCTTCATATCCCCCTAATTCTTCCTACGGTAGTGCATGTTTGGGAGGAGGTCACAAAACCTTGAACTGTGTGAATTGTCTAATAAATTTAGAAAAGAAGCCGAATCGTCCTCCTCCTCCACAAACATGGCTGCATACCCACCCCCAAATCCTGAGGGAGGAAACCGCCCTCAAAACCCACCAGGTGGTGGAGCCTTGGATCCCATAACCTGCCTCCAAGCCCAAATGGAAATGTATAATGAAAAAATTGAAGCCATTAGGGAAACATTGGAGGAAATGCAGAACCCTCCCGAATGGGAGGAGCCTAGGTCTCTTAGCTCGTATCAGAATCCCGCTGCTACAGAGACCATAGGACAAATTCGAGTCCCCATGGGCGGGGACGACTTTGAATTGAAACCTAACATAATTGGCCTGATAAATTTTCACTTCCATGGTCTTGCAAGTGAAGATCCTTTTCTCCACTTGGAAGACCTAACCCGATTGGCTGAAATAGTTAAACCAAGAAATATCGGGTTACCTATAGTCCTCATGAAAATGTTCCTGTTTTCATTGAGGGATAGAGCGTCGCAGTGGTTACGCACCCTTGGGAGAACCATCCACTCTTGGGAAGAGATGCAAATAGCGTTTCTTAAGAAGTTCTTCCCAATCGGGAGAACCAATGCGCTTTTCTGTGCTATCACTTCCTTTATGCAACAAAACGGCGAACGGTTTCATGAGGCATGGGAGAGATATAAAGACCTCCTCAGGAAGTGTCTGCACCACGGTCTGCCTAAATGGCATATAGCCCAGATTTTCTACAATAGGCTAAATGAGACTTTGAAGCAAATTACAGACGCTTCCTGCGGAGGGAATTTCATGAATAAAGACGAGAATGGAGCATTCAAATTATTTGAAAATATGAGTGAAAACTCAATGAAAAATGCCTCCATTGTCGCCTTTAATCGTACCAGCCTGCCCCGTAATGTCCATGAAGTTGACACGGGACCCTCCCATTCATCCACAGATCTCAGCCTTATCGCACAGAAATTGGATGAAGTCTCCGTCGTGCACAAGAAGCTGGACGAGCTTCTGGCCAACCCCGCCTGTTCTATGGCAAACACCCCCACCTCACCACTTCATCACAATCCCAATTCTTCCAACACCAGGCTTATCCCTAGAAACCCCGTAAGACCTTTCTTATTGAGTGTCGCGCCGAGCGATTTGGTAAGTCATGTGGATCTGGCTTTTATGAGCTAGTATTTTGACATAGAGGACCAAGCCTCCATGTGCTCGGATGCATATTTACATGCGGATGCATCTTTTGGCATAGAAGACGCTTGCGCCCTGGGGAACAACCCGTTCTTTGACACTTATAACCGAGGGTGGCGAAATCATCCGAACTTCACATGGTCCAACAACCCGCAGCACCAAAACCCCGCGGGTGGACCAATGCGACCGTCCGCACCTGTCATCCCAAGGGCCCAGTCTAATCCTATGGTGAATTCTCCATCGGGTCCTTGCGTATCGCAAACAGAACACGCATCAAGTCCTCTTGACAAATTGATGCGAATGATGACGGAAATGTCAAAGTGCCATGAAGAGAACATGACCTCTCTTCAGCAACAATTGGCGCAGCAGAATGCTGAGATCAATCAACTACGCTTGGCAACTCGATCTCAGGGCACTCTTCCAGCCCAACCTGGTCCCAACCCATGAAATTTCGTACCCCGTGGTCCTCAACCACAGGAACGACCTTCTCAAGGGCAGGTTCATTAGATTCTGCAGGCTTCGAGCATTCCACTGGGATTTCAGCCTAATCCCGCTGCAGCACCTCACTCTTATGTCCCTATTGCGAACCCTCCTCCGCCTTATTATCCCATTGGACCAGCATCGTCCAATGCGATCACTACGAGGAGCGGTAAGTAGACTTTCGATCCACCTCGACCTGATCCTGGCCCATTTTCTTCATCGCCCTCTCATTCTGGATGCGCACGGCATTCGCGAGAGGACGATACACCCAAATTGGTGCCAGAATCAGTCCCATTCCCTAAGGCTCTACTAAGGGAGCCAAAAGGCAAGAAGAAGGATACACAGGCCTTTGATAACCTGCGTAATTTGTTCAGGGATGTTGAAATCAAGGTACCCCTGCTCGAGGCTATCGGCCACATACCTACCGTCGCCCGATTTTTCAAAGAAGACACAACACCCAGGCGATAGTCAAAGAAAACTAAGAATATGGTGGTTCTCTCGCCTCATGCGAGTTGTGCTATACTGTCAAACCTACCACCGAAGTAGAAAGATCCGAGCACACCGCTTATTTCCTGTAGCATCCAAGGCTGCAATTTTAACCATGCCCTACTTGATCTAGGATCTTCCATCAATCTTATACCAACCATCATGCTCAAAAAATTTTCCTTAGGAAATCTGAAACCCACCCCTGTCACGTTACAGTTGGCAGATCATTCTGTCAAAATTCCGAAGGGTGTGGTGGAAGACGTGGTGGTTAGGGTCAACAGTCTTTGTTTTCTTGTTGACTTTCTTATTTTAGATATGGAAGTTCCTAGCTCACTTTCTGATTATCTGATCATCCTTGGTCGACCTTTCTTGGCCACAGCCCATGCCCATATCGACTGTGAGGCGGGCTATATTGAGATTGCCGTTGGATCTGAAAAGCTCAAGCTTAACATCTTCAAGGCAGCCAAGAACTTTGATTGCGATTGCATCGAGGATGACACGTCTGATGAGGACATGGCCGTCAGCGTGTGTATCGGACTAATTGGGACCTATTCTGATTACTGTGGATTGCCTTTAAACAATGACGATTGCCTGATCGACACATATTGTGACATTTCCCCATCCCTCCCTATTCCCGTACATTCCCCTGACCAGACTTCTGACGAGGTTTTCTCCACTTCCCATACCTCGTGGTCTGAGTCATATCCGGGCTACTCACCGCCGGTTCACACTCTTGAAGACCGGATTGCCCTTTCTTTCCCGCCAAATCAGGCGGAATTGCAACTCCACACTGGGACCTTGAGCCCATATACTACTCACTGGGGCTATTCCTTTTTGGATCCATCTTTCCAAGAAGCCCCTCTTCTTGGCCAATCTGAGGGCCAATTTCTTCTTCCTGACTTATTTTCAGATCCGCCTGGGACACTCTCGTCCCAAGAAATGCCAGATCTTTCACCATCCACTCTTGAGCTGAAAGAGCTGCCTAGTGCACTTAAGTATGTTTTCTTGGGACCAAATGAAACGCTCCCTGTAATCATCAGTTCAAAATTGACTAGGGAGCAAGAGTGCAAACTAACGAAGGTCCTTATGGAACACAAGGTAGCCATTGGATGGTCTTTATCAGATTTAACTGGCATTAGCCCCTCCTACTGCACTCACCGTATATATACGGAGGAGGAGGCTCGACCTTCCCGCGAGATGCAGTGATGTCTCAACCCTAACATGCGGGAGGTTGTTAGAAAGGAAATTATTAAGTGGCTGGATGCAGGTATAATCTGCCCGATCAGCGATAGCCCTTGGGTGAGTCCGATTCACGTCGTGCCCAAAAAGGTCGGACTCACCATTCGTGTCAATGGCAGGGGCGAATCCATCCCTACATGCACTCTTACATCTTGGAGAGTGTGTGCAGATCATAGGAAACTCAATGCTGCAACTAAGAAAGATCACTTTCCGCTACCGTTCATTGACCAAATCCTAGAGCGGTTAGTGGGAAATAAATTTTTCTGTTTCCTGGATGGATTCTCAAGATATAACCAGGTGGCAATTGACCCCCGGGACCAAGAGAAAACCACTTTTACCTACCCCTTCGATACCTTTGCATTTAGAAGGATGCCGTTCGGACTTTGTAATGCACCAGCAACTTTCCAGAGATGTATGCTGGCGATATTCCAAGACATGGTGGGTGACTTTCTCGAGGTCATCATGGATGACTTTTCGATCTTTGGACCATCTTTCGAATACTGTCTTGCCAACCTGACCCTTATCCTTAGGAGATGTATTGATGTAAACCTCATGCTTTCTTGGGAAAAAAGTCATTTTATGGTACACGAGGGAATTTTTCTCGGGCATATCATCTCCGACAGGGGTATCGAGGTTGACAGAGCTAAGCTTGATGTAATTGCTGATTTACCTATGCCTGGCTCTGTCAAACAAATCCGCTCCTTCCTGGGACACGTCAGTTTCTATAGGAGATTCATCAAAGATTTCTCTAAGATTTCTCGACCCTTAACTCATCTCTTATCGACCGACGTACCCTTCAATATGGGCCCTGACTACATACGAGCATTCACACAGCTGCATAATGCTGTCACCAAGGCCCCTGTTCTCCAGCCACCTGATTGGTCCCTCGACTTTGAACTCATGTGTGACGCTTCCGACCTTGCAGTCGGAGCCATCCTGGGACAAAGATGCGATAGACACCCCTTCGTGGTGTACTATGCCAGTAAGACGTTGGACGAGGCCCAGCGTAATTGTATTACTACTGAAAAAGAACTGCCGGCGGTCGTCTTTGGGCTAGAGAAATTCCGCTCTTACCTTCTGGGCTCACATGTTATTGTTTTTACTGATCACACGGCCATTCGCCATCTCATGCACAAGAAGGATGCCAAGCCTAGACTGATTTGTTGGATCCTTCTGCTCCAAGAATTTGACATTGAGATCCGCAATAATGTTGAAGCCCAGAATGTTGTGGCTGATCATCTTTCTAGACTGGACCCTGACCATATTGGACTTTGCCGATTAATGAGATTTTTCCTGATGAGCACCTCTTGGCAATTAATGTGGCAAGTGGACCTTGGTATGCCGACATTGCCAATTACCTTGCTTTTGGATCCCTTCCACGTGGCTGGCCTAAAAACCAACGCGAGCGCCTCATGGCAGAAGAAAAGTATTATTTTTGGGGTAATCCACTTCTTTTTCGTATAGGTGCTGGTCAAATCATCCGTCGCTGTATTCCTGACAGCAAATTCCCCAATGTGCTATCCTTCTACCACGATCAGGCCTGCGGAGGCCATTTCTCCGGGAGGAAAACTGCAGCCAAGGTGTTGCAGTGCATTTTCTTTTGGCCCTCCCTTCACCAGGATGCACACAATTATGCCAAACATTGCACTAGGTGCCAGTCGTTAGGGTCAATGTCACGTCGTGACATGATGCCCTTACAACCCATCCTAGCTGCGGAAATCTTCGACATTTGGGGAATTGATTTCATGGGTCCCTTTCCTCCTTCCAACGGCTTCGAATTCATTCTCGTGGCTGTTGACTATGTTTCGAAATGGATCGAGGCTATTCCCACGCACCGTGCTGACCATGTTATATCCACTCGATTTGTCAAAGACAACATTTTTGCGCGCTTTGGGAACCCTTGAGCCATTATCTCAGATGGAGGAAGCCACTTTACCCATGCTTCTTTTTGGTCACTTCTGAGGAAATACGAAGTCCACCATCGTATCGCATCCTTGTATCATCCTCAGACGAACGGCCAGGCAGAGGTGTCGAACTGGCAAATCAAGTAAATTCTCCAGAAAACGGTTTGGCCTGACCGTAAGGGTTGGTCCGACAAGCTGATTGATGCACTTTGGGCATATCGGACTGCCTTCAAGGCCCCCTTGGTATGTCTCCTTATAGAATCATTTACGGGAAGCCTTGTCATTTGCCCGTGGAGTTGGAGCACCGTGCTTATTGGGCAGTTCGCCAATGTAACCTCGACCCAGACCTGTGTGGTCGAGAAAGGAAACTCCAACTCCAGGAGCTAGAGGAGCTCCGTGGTGAAGCCTATGATTCTGCCTTAACTTTCAAGCAACGCACTAAGGCTTTTCACGATAGCCGTATTCGGCGGAAGGAATTTGAGCCATCTCAGCAAGTTTGGGTCTACAATGCCTGGCTCAAATTCTTTCCTGGGAAACTGAAGTCCAAATGGACTGGTCCTTTCCTGGTCTCGAGACCATTTCCCAATGGGGCCGTTGAGATTGAAGATCCCAAATCTGGGCATAAATTTACGGTCGATGGGTAGCGTTTGAAACCCTATCTTACTCATGAACCTGCCCTGCTGGAGGGTAACTAATGTTGTGCCTCATTTTGAGTCCAGCTGGGGATGTTAAATTCAGCGCTCTTTGGGAGGCACCCCAACAACACGTCGCCACTGTCACGATCACTTCACTTTTCACTTCACCACCCACCATCCACCCACCCTACCACCCTATTGTATACCCTGACCTCAGCTCTCGTTACCCGATCTTTCGTCCTTCCTCTACCCTACCCTGCAAGCATATGAGGACATAGCATCGTTTAGCATGGGGGGGTGGATAGGCATCCATAGGATCTGGGTATTTTATGGTATCATGCAGTCTCCATCTATCTATAAATATGTTAAAAAAAAAAAAAAGGTGTTTAGTAATGATCTGAAGGCTGAAACAAAAATACAATAAGTGTTTATGGATATTCAACCACTGTTTTGAAGACTTTCTAGGCCACAGAAGCTTGATTCGCTCAGGCTTGGCTTAATTCACTTGAGCATTGACAAGATAGATCGAAATCTCTCCTAACTAAGGACGTATTCTTGTACCTGAGACACCTGTACAGGATTCGTTGGTTTGCTTCTACTCGAGAGCCTAAGTAATCTTGGTTCACACTACACATATCAATAAAGACCAGGTGAACATTAGATCCAACCCTAGTGTTCATTAGGGAAGGTGGAGTCCTTACCTGTGCGTGCAGGTATACTTTTTATCCTAGGCTTTAGTCTTGTGCTTAGGAGAGACTCTTTCCACCAAAAAGAAACTCTCCCACCAGAAGAAAAGTGTTCTCCTCCAAATAAAGTTGTAAGAGATATACTGACACGTGTTAAAAAAAAAAAAAGATGCAAATAAGTCAGTATATCTCGCAAATGTCTGTAAAGTCTTCTCCCTACAAAAGTTCTTCAGGGCAAGTTACAAATACTCTGTTTTCTTTGAGCCACAAATGTCATAAAATGGGAGTTGGGTTTTCCGTCATCTTTTTAAGGGTCAATCCGAAGACATGAGCTGAAACTGGGACCAACCTGCACTTAAAAATTCGTGAAACCCTGGGCTTGAGTCTTAATGTTCATCTGGTCAGTCTTGATCATTCACTATGCACAAGCCATAATCTCTTGAGCTCTCGAGTATGGCAGAAACCTCCTGGGTCCTGAAAATCGTACTTAAGGTTTAAATATCAAGAGTCCAGGTTAGTTGAGAGATGGTCTATGTCATGTAAGACTTAAAGGTCTGGTAGTCTTCTCTACAATTGGTTCTCATAATATCCAACAAATAAACACACCTATGTCGCCTCAGAAGAAAATCTTCAGCTTAAGATCATTTCTAAATACAATACAAAAATGTTTTGCTAGGGACTAGCAAAAGATAGGCATGGGGGTATGATTGCACAGCAAAAATGCACCAACAATTGTGCCATCTTGTGCTATTTCCAAGCATTGTCATGTATATTAGGTATCCATAGTCGCATTTGTAAAAATAAACGCATGCATGCATTTATTTGAGAGGGGAGGAGAGTGAATAAAATGGCCTTGAAATTAACGTATTCCTCAAGTGCTGCCTCTCAAATTCACCATCTTTATTTTTTTTTTATTTTGGCTTTGAACTTCTCCTCGTTGCTGCTGGGCATGGCAGCCTCTCTTCGTGCCGTTCTCTGCACCAGCTTGCCCTGCCAGCCGCATGCATAGCCATGCACAGCCCAGGGCATGGCTGTGCTTGCCTCCATCCTCTTTAAAAAGGGCACGGCTATCTTCTTTGCAGGGAGCCTGGCCCAACACAACACATATAGCAGCTCCTTCTCCAGGCCGTCTCCTCCCCTCTCCCCTCCATACGCAGCCTCTCTTCTTCCTAAAGAGCTACGCTGCGGGCAGGAGCAGCTCATAGTGGTACACAATCACCACTGTGAGTCCCACCACCGCCCAGTTCATCAAAGAGCCGATGGGCGTGGTGGTTCTCCTCTCTGTTTTCGTCATTCCATCCATTTTTGCCATTGCCACAGAGTCAAGCTTTGAAGCTCAACCGCAGCTGCAGTAAGGCGCCGGCCACCTCTCGCCCGCACGCAAGCCACTGCGCACCCCTGTAGCAGTCGGCGTAGCTCTTTCCGTGTGCGTGGGCTCACTTCGCAGTGCCTGCACACGTAGAACTGCCAGCACCTGGTCGCGCGAGCCGAGCGCACACTGTAGCCACTGTTCACGCTAGAGAGTGCGACACTGTGGCTACAGTGTGGTGACCGAAAAGTTTCTCACTTATCCGGTCACTGCGCGCTCTCTCTTCGCGCCGCAACCGTCGCCAGCTCGTCCGCACGCCCGCGTCTCTCCCCACACCAGCTCCAGCACCTGCGCCAGCGTCTCTCCCAGCGCCCGCTTCTTCGCCCGCGTTTCCCCTCAACGTGTAGCGGGGTGTGCTGCGGTCCGCAGCGCGCTTCTCTGCAGTCCCTCCCTCGCGTCCGCTCCCTCTAGTGTGCGGGCGCGTCTTCGTGCGCCCACGCGCCTGCGCCTGCGCGTGGACCACCAAACGTCGGCCGCTGCATCCAGACGGCTTAACTCACCGCGCCTCTTCCTCCAGCAGATGATCTCTCTCTCTCTCTCACACAGACACTCACCTCACGCACACACACACACCACACTTGTACACACTCACGTGTACACTCACTCACCCACTCGTACACGACTATATACTTATATATATATATATACATACATATATATATTTATATATTTATATATATATATATTTATATAAATATATATATATATATATATATACATATATCTATACATATATCATTACCTATACAACTAAGTATTAGCATATATACATATATATACATATATATATACATACATCTATCTATATATATTGACATACCTTTATACATATATATATATATATTTTTTTTTTTTTTTCATATCACCTACCACATGTTGTATCGCGGGAATATCTGCACCAGTTGCTGATATTCCCCGATACACTCATACAGAAAGCGTCTCCGCGCACACCTTCCACCCATCCATCCTACACTCCACGCGGCACTTCGTCCTGTTGGTTGCGTCTTCCTAGACGACGACCAACTGGACACCATGCTACACGCCATTTCCACCTCCACCCCCACCCCTATATACATATATAATATATACATATATATACTATATTTATCTTGTTTCTATTTCTCTTTCCTGCCATTAAAAAGATAAAAAATAATATAGAAAAGAGAAAAGATAATCCTTGACTTGCAGGTACTCAATCTTGCGAATAGCAAGACCAGTTTTGGAACCCTAATTTGGCTCAAAGGCAAGAACCTGATTTTGAGGGTGTACCTCAAGGACAAAAATTATCAGAAAAAAATTCTTATATAGAAAAACACCAAAAACATAGTAAGAGAACGAAAGAGATTCGTTGTAGGACAAGCGTAGAAACTTGTTCACCTCTAATCCCGCTTCCCTGAGTTTGACCCTGGGCCTAAAAGTGACCAAGATAAAATCAAGTAGGCCAGGTAAAAAAAAAATTGTAAAAAGATGGTTAGGCTCGTTTTAGGTTAACCACTATACTCATTTCAACGATTAAATCACCATATTAACACAACCTATCCAAGACTGACCTGTACTCAATTAGATCGAGTGGGAGTCTATGAGCAGACTCATAGTAAAGAAACACTCGATGACCCACGTGCATGGATGCATCTGACATACCCGTAGACACATGTAAGTAAATAAAAGTCAGATACATTAATTTCAATTATATAAAAACTAATTGCAAATATATATATAGGGTTCTATGATGGATTTGATCCATCCTCCTGAGGTCGCGGACAAGACATTCGAGAATGTTCTGCAAAACCCTCTCACACCAGAGGAGGCCTTCAGGATCATGATGCCTCCAGAGCACGCTGGCTTCGTCTGTAGCACAGGGAGGAGTGTGACGATCTCCTCCCGGTATGGTATGATGGGAACACCATCATGAGCCATAACTAGCTCATTTTGACCCAATTAAGTCAGTAAATGCTCTTACATAACCGGTTCATAAGTCATTGCATAATCATTCTGAAGGAAAAATAAGAAACTAGGGTTAAAACTATAATTTTACCATCTTATCAAGAATGTAATACAACCACAGGTTTTCTTAGGGGTTGAATGAAGGTCAATTGGTCTTAAAAAGATAACAAGTGGGTTAGAACAATCAAAAAAGGGTTTGCACTTGTTTTGAGAATTAAATGACTTTTGAAACTCTAAAAATAGACCCACTTAATTAACTAAGGATCTGATCAGGATAAAATCCACCTAAACCCTCTAAAATTCATAGAAAAATATTCTCTAGGGTTTAGAACTTTCAATTTGACAATTAGAACCACGGATGGATATTTATCCTAATTTCAATTTTTGCATAAATTACCTGGTCAAACATAGTCAAAACTAAAATCCAACTTTACCATTAGATTCCTTATTTCAAAATTAGATTTGTACAAAAAATTAGACCCAAGATGAGTTTATCTTGACCTAGTTTGCAAATTGGTTCTGTCTAATTACATTTCTACCCTTAACTTTCAAAATCCTTTCAAATAGGCCCCTAACTTTGTTGTCGTTATCATAAACAAGTCCCTGCCACCATTAAACCTATTCCTACTTGCTTCGACGACCTTAAAAAGGAAAGAACTCCCTGATTTCTTGACGAATCCTTTTCAAATTTGAAAGGGAAGTTCGTCAAGAAATTCCCTTCCTTTTGAACCTAACCCTAAGCCCTAGAACATACCCAATCTCTCATGAGAACACATGAGAGATTTGGGTATCAAGGAATTCCCAAACTCCAGCAAGCTTTCCAAGCTTAGGAAGCTTGCTTCCCAAGCTCTAACCTTCCTCCTGAGGTGTATAAAAGCACCCCCTGCTCATACCCTGCTCATACCGAATCCCTCAAATTCCTCTCTCCTCCTTCAGCCGATTTGCTCCTCAAGCTTCGACGACTCTCCCTGCCTCCCATCATCATCTGTCCACAATACCTGTGGCAGACTCTTCCTCCTTGTCTTCTTTCACATCGCATAGCACCCACTGATGCTCCAACCCCCCTTCATCCTCACCGTCCACCTCTCTCAGAGCAGCTTCGTCTCCAACGCTGGCCACACCTCACCCGACACCAACTCCGCTCCCCTTCGTTTTCCTCCCCTCCTAAACAACTCCTCGACTTCCACTCTTCATTTTCAGACACTCGCCACCTCGTTTCGACCGCCAACTCGCCTGACCATCCTCCGTCTTCCACCTCGCCGGTGTACCTCCGACAAGCTTGCACGGCCACTACACTCCACCAATTCGGTCGCCGTTCATCCCTACACCTCCGCCATGTTCCAGAGAGCAAAAGCCCTCTGGTCTTCAAGGCTATTACCCTCCCCACTACTCTGTCGAACACCGCACTGTCGCACTTCACCTTCCATCACCATCCGGCCACCTCACTCACTCTCACACCTCACGAACACTACCGTTAATTCCTCGCCTCACGATGACGCTATTGAGCCTTTTAACTGGGGATTTTAACCTGTGTTTTATGTTTCAGGTAGCAGGACCCTCGACTGCCATTGACGAAGCTTCGATCGAGCTTGAAGCTCGCATCACGCCTGCAGGTTCCATGCATCGACTCCAGCTTGCGCGGAATCACTCCAGGAGTATCCTCACACGATCAATTGAAGCCTTTGACCAAGTCCTCTGTGCCAATTTGACGAAGGAAGCAGCTACTGCTGCAACGTGAAGGAAGGTGGGATAGTCCCACCTCAGAAGTGGCAAAGGAGTTGAGCACGCATAAATTGAATTTGTGCTTTAGGCTTATCACCTCAGCACGCACAGGGGGTAAGGTCCCTGCACACCCACCTCACACGTCTCGTTCTTGACTTTGACCCCATAGGCCTGGTGTACCCGATAACCCGCCTAGCCAAGCACTCCTTGGCTACTACCCCATTGCAGGCAGCCCAGGTCCCGGGTGTGCGTGTACCCGATAACCTGATATCCTGAGAAAGGACTTGGGAGGGCGGAGCCTAAGAGAGAAAGGGAAGGAGAGATTGCGCAAGGTAGGGGGAGGGTTTTACTGCAGAGAGTATTGGCTAACACTTAGCCAATTCGAGAAGTCCCTCCCCTGTGTGAAGAAGGAGAAGGCAGCAAAAGAAGAAGAGGTTGAGCAGCAGCAAAAGAAAGGAAGAAGAAGAGAAGAGGGAGCCGCAACAGAGAAAGAAGAAGAACATCAGAATGGAAAGGAAGGGGAGAGCACTGTAGCATCAAACATTTAAGTCGTCTGATCCCATCTTCAGACATCTAATTTGAGTTTCTAAAAGCTATAATTAACTTGATTGATATTATGCTTCTACTTGCTATTACTATATAAGGGTATTTGGTGATTTAAATCACCATTTTACCCTCTTCAACATTGATAATTGATTTCTTATATCATTCTGCATTAAGCTTTTACTTATATATTATGCTCATTTACATTATAAATTGTGATCTTGAGCTTTAAATTTCATATTGCTCCTTGTGTTCGACCTAGCGCATAGAATAGTAGGAAAGGTTCCTCCTCGTCTGCCCACGACGATTGTATACGCACCAAGCTTCAAGCCTTACAACGTCGAGATGTGGAGCAAGAGAAAAGGTTGAAGGAGGTCACCACCCAACTGTAGGGTGCTACTCACAAGATGAAGCACTAGGAGTTGTTAGAGTGGCATAACAAGCAGTGGGAGGAGGTCTTGTCCTATTTCCGAGGAGGGGTAGTGGTTGTGGACCTGATCATTCATCGTTCCACATTTTGAGTCGTGGCAACGATGTTGATGGTGGTTTTGGGGCTGGTGGTGTAGGTGCCGCAACATAATGTATGTGTTTATATTTTTCTTATTGTTATTGTTGTAATATTTGAACCCCGTTTATATATGTATATGTAGAAATTAGTTTCATTGTATAATTTCTTTCTATTGAATGTTTTGAACAATTTATGTTATTTTCATGCATATCTAATTTTTTTGTGTAATTATATTAAAAAAAAAGTAAGGCATTACCGATGATGGTTTAACAAACGTCGCAAATGCTCCTATGGCAGCAGCCCTAGGAACTTTTATTAATCGATTAATAACTTGGTCTCGCCTAACATTTGGTGACGATTATTAAACCGTCCCAATAGGGGATGATTTTTTTGAGAACCATCCCTAAAAGTACAAAAATTTTTGGCACGTAAATTGGGTTCACTCCAAGAAAATTGGCAACAGTTTAATTGATAACCATTACCAATTCATTTTAGGGATGATTTTAAAACTATCGTCAAAGCCCAGTTGTTTGCCCGCGCATGCTCAGAAAGTGACGATAAGGGATTGTAACCGTCACAAAATGAAAATAGCGATGCGATATATTGCGACAGTGGGAGGTGATGGTTATAGGATTTTGGCGATGGTTTAGAATCATCGCAAAACCCGCGTACTGTTGTAGTGTCCTATCATCATTAAATTCCCACTCCAGAAATGAAATCACTCCATTCTTGTATTCCTGGTAATTTGAATTCGTCAGACTAATCCATGACTTATCCATGACAATTTACATAAATATCAATGACAACCACTCATAAGTTAGATTTAAATAAGAAAAAAATGTGTATTTTAAGAAAATTTTCACTTAATAGCCCATCCTTGAAGATTTGATCACAGCGTTACTTCTTACATGCAACCGGTGTTTAAAGAAATTTCGACAGCATTTCCCTGCACCTCTCCAGTATACCCCCCAAGACTAACCTTAACTACATTCCCAATAGCCCCTACTAATGGGCGCTTCAGGAACAGAGCTAAGATTAGTTGGTATATCGGAGAATAGCGAGAAAATGCGACCAAAATTTCTCCAAACACTAGCTACATGCAAGAAGTAATCCTAAGTTGTGATCAAATCTTTAAGGAACCCCTTAGTTCAGAACTTCTCTGAACTAAGGAAACAACTCTTATGGCATTCTATAAAAACAAAACATTGTGCATGTAAGTGAAGTATGCGCACACTTCACATTGTTCGTATAACATAATCATAAGTCTCGACGGGCTTGTATTTTGACAAAATTATATCACTCTCACAACCTATACCTTAAGGGTTAGAACTCTTATTATTTGTCATCAAGTGCATTTAAATTTGTGCAAGTGTATGTATCTAAATTTAAAATGATTCTAAATTTAATTAATAAATTTCCCCACACTGCAAACATAAAAGTACTAAGCCCTAATTTGAACGACTAAACCCAAAAAACATAAACTAAACCTAAACTCTAAATTTTATACCAAAACCCAAAATCATAAAAATAAAACCCTAAATCATAATTCAATAAGGCCCTAAACTTAAACCATAAACAAAAAATCCTAAATCTAAAATAAAAACCCTATAACTTAAATCCAAAAGTCAAAACCTAATACCAAAACCCACAAAAAAAAATCATAAACCTAACCCTAAACCTTAAACTCTAAACCCTAAAACCTAACCTAAAAACAAATAATCATAATCCTAAACTCTAAACACAAAGCCATAAACTCAAAATGTAAAACCTAATCATAAACCTTAAACCTATACCTACACGCAAATAGTAACCCAAAAAATTTCAGTAGAGTTTTCACTATAATATGGGATTTCTCTTAAATCCTACATACACAAAAGTGCATCGCAACGGATGTGGGTACACCCCACATTTCACTTCTATAAATAAAATGCAAATTTAACTAAACATTTTAATAAAAATAAGAGTGGGAACACCTCACAATTAACCACTACATATGTGGGCACTGCCCACAAATAATAATTAGTAACAATTTAACTAAACTAAATTAAATAACATCTAACCAAAAATTCATTATAAACTAATAACATGTTAATTGTTTCAATACAATGTAATTCAAAATAACTTGCATTCATAATTAAATCTCTAAGTACTACATTATAAAAATTAAATTAAGCTAAACCTAAGGGGGGAAATTGGGATAGTGGTGGTGGGAGGAGGAGGAGGTGGTGGCAAGAGGAGGTGGTACTGGTGGTGAGGTTGGGCGAGCGACAGTGGAGGTGGTGGTGGTGGCGATAAGGACAGGCAGCTGTGGAGGTGGCGATGGTGGCGGATGGGGTGTGGGTCGTGGTTGACATGGAGGTATGACAAGCATAGAAATCGCGAGTTTTTGGAAAATGTCGTAGTATAGTCGTGAAATCCCCTTGACAAAAACATTTACAATATCAAAACTCGATGGATTTTATTCCTTTGGAAACTTGAGTCCGGTCGTTCGTCTCTGGGAGGTGTGAAAACAAGTCGAGATTTGGATCGGCTTAATCTAACCTAAATCTAATCTAACATATTTTTTTTTTTGTCTTTTTGTGTTTTTGATTTTTATTTTGAAAAGTGATAGGCAAACAGACTTGAAGACAATCACAGAAGCGATGATCACACAATATTATTCATGCATAGAACACTCAAAATAATCTCACACAATATCTATACTAGAAAGCACTTAAATAGAAGAAATCCCTCACACCGAGAAGGTGCCACTAGGGCCATCGGCCTTGTATGAGGGTGTAGGCTAAACCTTGGTTATGCAAACCCATCTACGCGCCTACCAACAAGAGATGGCTGGCCACAAGAGGCTATGGGTGAGCCTTCATGGCCGTCCAAAAAGAAGAAGAAAAAGAGGATGCGTCCTCTCTATGGAGAAGAAAGGACACGCCCAAGTCTTCTTGCCACCCACATGAAGATGCCTTGGAGGAGCTTCTTCTTTAGTCGTCCATGGATGGGACCTTGCAGGAGGAGGACGACCCTAGGGTTTTGGAGGGTGGAAGGGTGTCGGAAGTGGGAGGAGAATGGATGGGAGAGTGAATCCATTTCGTGGCTCTCTTCTCTCCTTGGCTTTTATGGGAAGGCCTCTCCATTTCAAATGGGTCACCACTTTTGGTGGCTCCCAAAATAGCAAGTGCCACCAATGTAGGATCTAGGTTGATGACCAACTAATGAGGGCTAGAATAGGCAAGTGGGATTTAGGAAAGTGTATGTATGTGTAGGTGTACTTTTCGTGGAGTAGGGTAGTGGGTTTGGTGAATCTAGGTTGGGTTAACCTAAATTAAGTGGGCGTGGACCTAATTAGGCTTAGGAAAGTTTAATTGGATAGGAGTGAACCTAATTAGGTCTAGGTCAAGTCTAATTAGATGTGTGTATGTGATTAGGCTAGGGTAACCCTAATAGGTATGAATCAATTAGATCCTGGGTGGATTTAATTGGGCTCAGGTGCACCCAATCAACTATAGATGCACCCAATTAGGTATGAGATGGTTTAATTGGGTTAGAGATAGGATAAGTAGGGATATGGATAGTGGACTAGGCTTAGGAGGTCTCTAATTAGGTTTCCTAGGGTGTCCAGTGGGGTTCCTAGGTCAAAATAGGTAAGATCAGGCTTCTAGCATGAAAATCAGGAACCAGACAACAGTATCAGAAATCCAGGATAGTGGTCAGATGTCTTATACTACAAAATTGGACGTCTGGACAATAAATTGGATGTCCAATTCTGTGTCAGTATGAATGTTGGCTTCCTGGATTATTATTCTGCAAAAATCAGACGTCCAGCCAGATGTCTAAACGTCCTAAAAGGTGATGGAGAGTGGGTTTTAGGTTATCTAAGGTGGGTTTTGGTTCCTAAGTGTTTGAGAGAGGGATAGGGTGGATAAGAACATGGATAGTGCTATCCATGTTTGGGTTTTGAGGCTAAGGTGCCCTAATGGAGGTTCTTTTAGGTTTGGGAAGGCTGTCCTAGGGTTTTTAAGGGTAGGGATAAGGCTATCCTCCTCACTCCTCTTATTTGGACCAGTCTTCTTCTTCCTTTATTGCTTTATTCCACTATCTCCTTCATCTTGGATCACTTTATTACTTGCAAATAGTAATAAAAATCATTAAATAGCAGGATATCTCATCTTATTCTAAATAGACTGATGCAATGCATGATATGCAAGATATGAGTGCAATATCCACAAATTAAGCTAGCTTCAAACATTATTTAGGTTGATTAGGACCCATGATTGCTGTGAAATCATACCCCCATACCTAAACTTTGCTAGTCCCAAGCAAATGCAAGACTAAATGCTTGACTAAGTTATTTACAAATTTAGTCCCTAAAGGATCGCTTATTCCTTTTATCAAAGAGCTTGACTAAAGATTTTTCTCCATTTGTTTCATCCAGAAATCTATGAATCTAGATACATGATAGTGTAGCTATGTAGCTTTTGCAATGGAATTGAGTGAAAGGCCTGATTCACCTCTAGAGTCTATACTTAATCCTTAGTAAAATTCTAGCGGGATAGGCGAACTTCTTCCGTTAGGGTATCCAAGATATTTTTTTTGAGTTCTACCCTAGCTTTAAGCTTAGGTAGAGAATGTCAGAGGAAAATGGATGTTTATTTGGTGGCTCACTCTCAATTGGTGCTACATAGAAATTAGTACTATAGAATCTAGATTCCCAAATTATTAAGTAACTCAACTCAGAGAAAGACGAGAAAAACTATGCTCCCTTTTGGTTCCTTTCTATTCATTCTCTCTTTTTCTCTTTTTTTTTCTTTTTTTTCTTTTTCTTTTCTTTTCTTTTTTTTTAGAGCTCACAATGTCACTAGATTCACACGTATGACTTGTATTTGGTGGTCTCACTTGGCATTAACACTTTAATTGAGTTCCATAACCTTAACATTTAGTCGGAATTCCTCATCCAGTATTCGAACGGTCAGAAACACAGAAATATAGGTTTAGACCTTATTTGGTGGATCTCAAATTTATTCGATGGTATTACCTCAATGCAACAGAAATAAACACTAAATATTCACACACTTTTTTTTTCTTGCTTTTTCTTCTTTTCCTAATTTTCCTTTCTTCAATTTTTCTTTTTTCTTCATTCATTTTTTTTCTTCCCTTTTTTTTCTATGTATATATATTTTTTTTCAACACAACACAAGCTATCATACATTCATGAACTTTATTAAGGAGTCATTATTAGGGATTTGTGGTACTCAAGAGACATTGGGTGGCTTATTTGCTGGAAGTGCCTACTCATGGCACCGGGAGAGACGGATAGGACGATGTATTTCTGACCTTGACATCAATACCCTCCTTCAGTCGAGGATTAGTAAAGAATGGTCATAACCATTCACCTTAGCCCTAGGTTTATGAAAACTTGCTCTCTGCGTATTTACCTTATTTGGTGGCTCTCAACATTTCACGCAAAAATGTATACGCAGGATCCGAGAGTGAAAACTATGCCTAATCTTTGAGTATCATTACCTAATTATCGAGGATTCCAGATTCCTTGCACTAATCTTAGAGCACCAGTACACTCTACTCTCATCTCACACTATTTGTTGGACTTTTGGAAGAAAATATGCATGACTCCCAAAACACTGTCCAGGGGTTCAGGAAAAGAAACACTGCTTCTTCTCGACAAACTGAAGACGTTCATCAGTTTTTACCGTGAATCCATTGCAAAATCTATATGTGAGTGAAAATTATACTGGGTTTCAGATTACAGAAATCAACTAGAGGATAAAATCCCTAATACATTCTTTTGATAAAAATCTTATTCATGAATGCAATATATATAAATGTTATTTGTAACCTTTCAAAGTTTCACTTTGAAACTTTTCCTAATTCGGGTTATATTCAGCTTGACCCTAAATTTAGAACAAAAAGGTGAATGGATGAGTCGAAAGTGGCTGTTGCGAACGATTTTTAGCTCCAATGCTAACATTGGGGGTGGAGTCGGTTGTTCTTAATTTAAGGATCCTAAAGTGCAATTAACATGATGTATGAAAGGTTTTTCCTAGGTGTTGGTAGAAAAATTTTCAGTTTACAATTACTACCCCCCATGCCTACTTTCTTGCATGTCCTCATGCATGAATATAATGAAAAATTACTTAAGACAGGGGTAAATGGGTAGAAATCACCTGGAATAGCTCCTGAATTTTGACGTTCCACTTATTCCAACACCTAAAATTGAATATGCAAGAAAATATTCTAAATAAAATATGCTATATATAAGTGTTGAGATTAACACCTCCAGCTGGGCGTACACTCAAAAAGGATATGTCAATACAGTATTGAGAATGATAAGAATTTTAGTCTCATTCGCCAACAGCGTACCGCAAATGCGAACCAGTTGTCCATGAATTCCAAGCCCAAATAATTGAAAAAATATGTAGATGGGGCTTGGGATTATCTACAGCCAGATGCTACAGAAGAAAGACAGATAATTATGGGTGCCTGGAAGAAATGAAGGTGAAGGCATAGCGAAGAGGTGATGGAGAATGTGGGTGGTAGGGGTATGGGTAGAGTCGTGTGGGGTAAAGTCATATGGGTCTTGATAATGGTGATGAATGGAAGGCATGACCCAAGTAGTGTAGTCAGATCTAGAAATCAAGGTCCAGTGATCAGTCTCTGTCTCTACCAAAGATGTTTGGGTATCATCTTCTTTTTTCTTTTCAAAAATTTTCAATTCTAATTCCCAATTATCACATGATTCCCCAAAATTTTTAGCTTCCTCCGATAACTCATCATATGACATCCCTAATAGTATTTCAATCTCTTGAATATCCTTTTCATAAGGGAATATTTCCTTCTCACTTAGATGAAATTGGTCGTTGGATTCAGTAGTGAGTCCCTCCGTGAAAGTGGAATGGGATGAATCATTGATTGAGGAGTTGTTACAGTCTTTTTGATTTTGTTGCTCCGTGTATGAGATCATTTGAATTAATTCATCAATGTCTCCATGGGTATTCTCAAATACAACAAAATCATATTTAGGTCCCTTAATACTTGGTTCCTCAAAATGAAATGATTGGTACTCAGGCCCTAAATCAATATCAAGATTCTTGAATAAATCTCCATTCTCAACTTCAATAGGATCATCAATATCATCCACCTTGGTCGTTTGATCAAAAGAATCCTGCATGACTACCACCGTATCACAAATCGGTTGTGACACACCTAACCCAAATTTAAACATTTCTGATTTTTGTTGCTCATCCCAGATTCTATGAAGCTCTTTCCTTATATCATCATAGTCTCTTGTACTAGATTCTTTTATTTCATGAATCATTTTGATCAATTGAGTAATATGGGATTCATTGCAAGGGGCATGGGTTTGAATTGGGCTAGGTCAATCAAGATAGTCAACCATGCTATCAATGATTTGATCTGGTATTGAGGGTGACTTATGTGATTTAGTGGATTATCGATTCGAGTCAAGTGGTTCTACCTAGGTGTCAATTGCCATGGTTTCTTCTGAATTGCCCTCCAACTCACTTTCCATGTCATCCAGAAAATACCCTGACTTCATTTTCATAGCAGCTGCATAAATATCAACGGGAATCTTCTCATTGCCGCTACTCATCTCCATACATCCTGAGTAATAGTCAATCCGTGCATTGGTCGTAGCCAAGAAAGGTCAACCTAGAATGATGGGTGAATTACTTAGCTTCTCCGGTATATCCATATCCAAAAGAATAAAATCAACTGGAAAGCTAAGACCTTGCACTTTGATAATCACATCCTGAACTACCCCCTTAGGTATTTTGATGGAGCCATCTGCCATTCTAATGGTGATAGGTGTGTGGTGCAGATCTCCAAGTCTGGTGCGGTCGAAAAGGGCGGTTGGAATCAAGCTAATGGAAAACCCTAGATCTACAAGGGCTCTATCGAAGGCGAATCCCTTGATGGCACAAGATATGAAAGGTTTTCCAGGGTCTATCTTTTGGGATGGTAGAGTGCCAGAAACTAATGCACTTATGTTAGCTGATAAAACCACCTCTTTAGGTGTGCAAGTCTTTTTCTTCTTTTATGACTCTTTCTTTAAGGCCTCAGGAAAGGGTAAATAGGTCAAATCAACTTCAGAAGCCTTTTTCTTCTTTTTGCCCCTAGAGTCTGAGTCAGAGCTAGATGTGGGTTTGGTCTTATGATTTTTGGTTGAGCCTAAATCAGATCGTTTGGGTGGGCTCTTAGCTTTTCTCTTCCTTTTAGAGGCCATAGATTTAGCCCCCACACAATGGCATGTATGATGGATTGGAGGAGGGGTCGGAAGAATAGGTGGAGTATAGGAGTGAAAAGGCATTTGCATCTAGGGATAAAGTGATTCTTGAAGTTTCTTGATTTGATCCCCTTAAGATTTCACTTGATTTTCCAACTTAGTCAGCCTTTCTTCATTTTTCTTGTCAAAGTCCAACAAAATGTTCATGATATCTTCAATGGTGGTTGTGGGTTGGGTTGGACTAGATGGTTGCCCTAAAGTTGATTGAGTGGAGTATTGGGCTGGCCTAGATTGATGTTTAGTTTGAGTCGGTCTCTATGGTGGCCATGAAAGATCAGGATTGTTTCTCCACTCGGGGTTATACAAATCTGGATATGAATCAATAGGTGTATCACCCTGAGTGGGGATGACTATAGAGGGAGTTGGTTGAGAACTTGTTATGTGGTCCTGTACTTGTGATCCATTATTCCAATTCCTTAGTGATATATCATCAGGTACAGGTGTATCAAAAATGGTGCATTCCTCAAATGATCTACCCAAATCACAGATTAGGTCCAAAGGTGCCTTTTGGGTTGGCTGAGTCCAGGATACCTCCCCATGGTAGCCAGAATCAGTAGAGTAGCTAGTGGATCCAAAATATGGGTCACTAGACCCACTAGTCTAGTTGTTCCAAGTCTCTTATTTCTGGGAGGAGTGATAAGATTGAGATTGTGCCTGAGATCATCTAATTTGCTCTAGAAGCTTGGCACATCGATCTGTATAGTCCTTGTTATATTCTCGAAATTCAGCAACTATGGCTTTCAGTTCTGATCTAGATAAGGGTTGGATCCATGAGGTTCAGGTTCTAAATAAGCTGGGGGATAAGGATGATCATATCCCAGCTGGTTAGGATGAGTCTCCCAACCAGGAGGAGTCAAAATCATGGTTGGGTTGGGAGATGGAGGACCCTGAGGGCCAAAAGAATGATATGGGTTCATGGATATTTGAGAAAAGATGTAGATAGAGATAAGAGATAGTCTTCCTTAGGAAGACACAACCAGCTACAAGGGGAAAGTGGAATTAAGGCAAGGGCCTAGGAAGAAAGATGAGAGAGCCCCAAATCAAGCAAACAAGCTAGCCTTAAATTGTATACCCTAATTGGACCTAAACCTAGTATCTTGACATGGAACTGGGTTAAACCAACCCTTGAATTACCTGGCTGACCACAATGGTGGGACCCCCTAGGACACCCCACATGGCAAGACACCACTAGAGGTTAACGTGGTTATTGCACTGACCTTTCTTGTCACCCGTTGATCCAAATAGACAAGGCCTTGATGTTTACCCAATTAAATTTCAGTTACCAAGTAATTTAGTCCTGCCTAGGGCATGTCTACTTAGTTTTAGGCTTGGTCTTGGAGTGCTCTTGGAATGTGATTGGGCATTTGGGGGTGTTGCCCTTAAAATTAGATTTATGAGTGTGAAGTGCACTGACAAAGGATTTTCAATACAAGATTTAATTGGTGTAGTGGATTTTATGGTTCAAGTGCTTGTGTTAATTTTTTTCTTTTAGGGTTTCCTTGTTTAGGTCAATTCAAACAAGGTTGTAGTGGAGCACACAACAAGTTTTGCAAGTCCCAATTTGTTATATGAATTTCCTTTAAGTGTGGAATGCAAATGTGCTCTACCCTAGTGTGGAAACCCTAATATCAAATAGGTCTATATGATGCTTTTAAGTCCAACAACGTAGAAGTGGTGCGACCTAATCAAGGAAAACAATGGTCCTAATGCACCACTACTAAATGAAATGACCTAATTGGTTGCCTAGGTTGCAATGTAAATCAATTTCAAATCAAGTGGGTAAGGGGATAGACAACCAATCAAAGCAAATCCCCTCTCATGTAATCACACCCAAATTAGGATCAAATGGGTTTGTTTTGGGTCTCTAAATTTAAACCCTAATGTGAAACACCTAAGGTTTGTGCTTCTAAAAATCTGCAGTCAGACCTTAGTCTGACTTAAAATCACTCCCTAAATCAATAAATAAATCAAAATAAGATGAAATTTGGTAGAGATCTTCCTTTTTTAATAAGTTTTTCAAGGAATATTTTTTTAAGATTTTACTATTTCATATAATTTTTCACGAATTTTTATGTTTCAGGGGGTCAAACTAACCAGATGGACCCCCTGTGAGAAATGCAATTTGAAACAACACCACAGGAAATCCAAAAATTCTTGAAAATTTACAAAAAAATGATACGTTTCAGTAGCTTTCCAACCGCACAAGTTTTATACCAATCTGATTAATGTAGAGGTTAGAGTTACTATTTGAAGTTGAATAAAATCAGAGTATAGACTATTCTAACCCCCTTCGACTGTATGAACTTTTAAAATTTGTACAGTGTGAATTTTTCCAAATAAAAGGTAGATTTAGAAAGCCTGTTTGAAACCCTAAGAGCAAACAAAACCCAAGATTTTTGGATGCCTAATTTGATGGCAATAAAATTTTTAAAATCGTCAATAATTTCTGACCGGATATCCAAATCTGACTTTGATGTGTTTAAATAGTTTCCAAGTTAAAACACACACTAAAGAAAGAATTTTTTTTTTTTGTCAATTCAAATCTGAAAATTTGAATTTGAATTTATATTTATATATTTTTTTAATTATTTTTTTAACCAAGGAAAGCAACAAATAGAGGGTGAAGAAAATACCTATGGTATTCACCATGGGTTGATGCGTGCACGGAACCTCGTCTTGACCTACAATCAAAACAAACAGAAGTCAAGAAAATCCAAATCTAGGCTCGTGCATTGCTTCCCCGGCAACGGTTCCATTTGACAAGCGTAGAAATCGTGAGTTTTTGGAAAACAACGTCGTAGTATAGTCGCGAAATCCCCTTGACAAAAACATTTACAATATCGAAACTCGATGGATTTTATTCCTTTGGAAACTTGAGTCCCAGTCATTCATCTCTGGGAGGTGTGAAAATAAGTCAAGATTTGGATCGGCTTAATCTAACCTAAATCTTATCTAACCTTTTTTTTTTATCTTTTTGTGTTTTTGATTTTTATTTTGAAAAGTGATAGGCAAATAGACTTGAAGACAATCACAGAAGCGATGATCACACAATATTATCCATGCATAGAATACTCAAAATAATCACACAATATCTATACTAGAAAGCATTTAAATAGAAGAAATCCCTCATGCCAGGAAGGAGCCACTAGAACCATTGGCCTTGTGTGAGGGTGTAGGCTAGACCTTGGGTATGCAAACCCATCTACATGCCTACCAACAAGAGATGGCCGGCCACAAGAGGCTATGGGTGAGCCTTCATGGCTGTCCAAAAAGAAGAAGAAAAAGAGGGTGTGTCCTCTCTATGGAGAAGAAAGGACACGCCCAAGTGAAGAGAGGAGAAGAGGGTGTTGCACCCTAGTGCTCTCCTTCTTCTTGCCGCCCACATGAAGATGCCTTGGAGGAGCTTATTCTTTAGCCATCCATGGAGGGGGCCTTGTAGGAGGAGGATGACCCTAGGGTTTTGGAGGGTGGAAGGGTGTCTCAAGTGGGAGGAGAATGGATGGGAGAGTGAATCCATTTCCCGGCTCTCTTCTCTCCTTGGCTTTTATGGGAAGGCCTCTCCATTTCAAATGGGTCACCACTTTGGGTGGCTCCCAAAATAGCAAGTGCCACCAATGTAGGATCTAGGTTGGTGACCAACTAATGAGGGCTAGAATAGGCAAGTGGGATTTAGGAAAGTGTATGTATGTGTAGGTGAAATTTTCGTGGAGTAGGGTAGTGGGTTTGGTGAATCTAGGTTGGGTTAACCTACATTAAGTGGGTGTGGACCTAATTAGGCTTAGGAAAGTTTAATAGGATAGGAGTGAACCTAATTAGTTCTAGGTCAAGTCTAATTGGATGTGTGCATGTGATTAGGCTAGGGTAACCCTAATAGGTATGAGTCAATTAGATCCTAGGTGGATCTAATTGGGCTTAGGTGCACCCAATCAACTGTAGATGCACCCAATTAGGTATGGGATGGTTCAAATAGGTTAGGGATAGGATAAGTAGGGCTATGAATAGTGTACTAGGCTTAGGAGGCCTCTAATTACATTTCCTAGGGTGTCTGGTGGGGTTCCTAGGTCAAAATAGGCAAGATCAAGCTTCTAGAACCAAAATCAAGAACTAGACAGTAGTATCAGATGTCCAAGATAGTGGTCAGACGTCTTATACTACAAAATTGGACATCTAGACAATAAATTGGATGTCCAATTCTGTGTCAATATGAGTATTGGCTTCCTGGATTTTTATTCTGCAGAAATCAGACGTATAGCCAGATGCCTGGACATCCTGAAAGGTGATGGAGAGTGGGTTTAGGTTTTCTAAGGTGGGTTTTGGTTCCTTAGTGTTTGGGAGAGGGATAGGATGGATAAGAACATGGATAATGCTGTCCATGTTTGGGTTTTGAGGCTAAGGTGCCCTAATGGATGTTGTTTTGGGTTTGGGAAGGCTATCCTAGGGTTTCTAAGGGTAGGAATAAGGCTATCCTCCTCACTCCTCTTATCTGGATCTGTCTTCTTCTTCCTTTATTGCATTCCACTATCTCCATCCTGGATCACTTTATTACCTACAAATAGTAATGAAAACCATTAAATAGCAGGATATCTCATCTTATTGTACATAGATTGATGCAATGCATGATATGTAAGATATGAGTGCAATATCCACAAATTAAGCTAGCTTCAAACATTATTTAGGTTGATTAGGACCCATGATTGCTGTGCAATCAAGGTACTGCTGGCAGTGAGGTGGTCGTGGTGGTGGCAGCACGAGGAAGGGAAGGTGGTCGTGGTGCTGATGGTGGTGAGGTCGTGGTGGTGGAGATGGTGATCGTCAAGGGAGGGGCCGACCATATGAAATTGAAGAGTAGGGGGCGAGGAGCACTTACTGGGGGGGTCACCGGACGACATGTGCACAGTCGTCGACGAGAGGAGGGCCGTTGGAGTAGATGGAGGAGGAGCACTCGACAGAAGAGGTCGGTGGCACCATGGTTCTCGTGAAGGAAGGGGAAGGAGTCAGGGTCGTGCTGGGGTTTTTCCCTCTTTTTTCTCAACCATTTAATATTAAGCGGTCGAGGAATGCATTTGAAAATATCTTTTTACCTTTGACGATTTCCGAGGGGATTACCGTCGACCGTTTATTTCAAAACGATTGACGATATTCTTATTCTCAACCATTATAAACGATCGAGAATGATCTCAACCATCTCTCTCCCAGGTAGCTGAGAAAGTTAATGACTAGCTTATTGCCGACAGTTACATCTTATAACAGTTGAGAATATTATTTTTCTCAGCTGTTAAATAACGGTCTAAAAATCACTGTCAAGAACAATGCCTTTTCTACTAGTGGTGGGTCCTGGGTAGTTTTGCCACTACGTGTAGTGACATAGTTTAGGCCTACCTGGTTTGGATTTGGAGTTGGCAGGAGAGGAGGCTGCTGCTATTATCTAGCATACGAAGTAGAAACCTCTGACCCTTCAATTGGAGGTGCAGAAGGGGCCTGATAAATGTAATATGCTTAGCCTTGATTTGGGTTCTCCACATGCCTCTAGTGCGGCACATTGTTTGGATTCAGCAAAGGTTGAGATGGAAGTGCACGAAGTTGGCAAGTCCTAGCCATCTATAGGAGTTGGTTACGATCCTCTATAATTTCCACATTATGCTGCCTTTGCATGGCAGCATTAATCTTCTGCATATTAGCCGAAGTCTGTAGAATTAGGCTCATCTGGTCTTCCTTGCTAGGTTCAATTTGAAAATTCGAGTTGGGCCTATGATGAGCAAGCTGATATGGTCGTGGATTTTGTGGTCAGGGTTGGAATTGATGTCTAGCATTCTAATTATTTCCCAACCAAGAGAAATTGGATGATTACGCCATCTAGGGTTGTATGAGTTGGAGAATGAATCATTCTAGATGTCGTAGAGCTCCTCGCAGGGTTGAGTAGCTGCCAAGTAATCAAGGTATGATGGTTCGAGATCCCCTAACTAGAGCAGGATGGCTCAGAGTTTCCTCCGAAACCAAGATCAAATGGGGGTGGATACTGTTAGTCGCACGAAATCGGTGTTTTAAATCATTGCATTGCAATATAGTTGAAATCTCACGAAAAAATAGATAAAATTTATACTTGAAAAAGTCTGAGGGCATTCATTGAGAGCAAGTAGGAATTCAATTCCTAGGATTGCAATTTTAAACAATAGAGATAGCAAATTATAATAAGGAATTGACTCAGAATAATGTGGCAATAATGTCAAGTGTGAGACTGCAAAAAGAATAGAGTAAAATGGTTATTTGAATCACCAATTACTCCCTACAATAATAGCAAGTGGAACTCAATAACTATGTAGAAATAAACTCAAGTCAACCATATGATTGAATGATCAGACGTCTTAATCGTCTAGATGAACAATGCTCTGCTTCTTCTTCTTTCTCTGATTTCTTCTTCTCTTCTGCGGTTCTTCTATTCTTCTTCTTCTCTTATTTCTTCTTCTTATCTTCTTCTCTTGCTTTCCTTCTTCTTCTTCACAAACTCTTCTACTGCTGTGGCTCTTCTTTTCTTCCTCTTCTTCTTAGACTCTTCCTCTTTTCTTCTTCTTTCTCTACTCTTTTCCTTCTTCTCCTATGTTCTCTTCTTCACGTAGAGGGGGAAGGGGTCTCAAATTTGGCTAAGTGTTGGGCCAATTCTCTAGAGAGCAAAATCCCCTAACGCCTGCACGCTCTCCTCTCTTTCTCTCTCTAGGTCACACTCTCTCGAAGCCTTGAACAGTACCAGGTATTGGTTGGGCTCGGATAGGCTGTGTTAATATGGTGATTTAATCGTTGAAATGAGTATAGTGGTTAACCTAAATCGAGCCTATCCATCTTTCTACAGAATTTTTAACCTGGCCTACTTGATTTTATCTTGGTCACTTTTAGGCCCAGGGTCGAACTCAGGGAAGCGGGATTAGAGGTGAATCAGTTTCTACGCCTGTCGTACAACGAATCTCTTCCGTTTGTTTATTATGTTTTTGGTGTTTTTCTATTTAAGAATTTTTTTCTGATAATTTTTGTCCTTGTGGTACACCCTCAAAATCAGGTTCTTGGCTTTGAGCCAAATTAGGGTTCCAAAACTGGTCTTGCTATTCGCAAGACTGAGTACCTGCAAGTCAAGGATTATCTTTTCTCTTTTATATATTTTTTATCTTTTTGATAGCAGGAAAGAGAAATGGAAATAAGATAAATATAGTATGTATATATATATATATAGATATATATATATATTATATATATATAGGGGTGGGGGTGGAGGTGGAAATGGCATGTAGCACGGTGTCGAGTTGATCGTCGTCTAGGAAGACACAACCAACAGGACGAAGTGCCACGTGAAGTGTAGGATGGATGGGTGGAAGGTGTGTGCGGAGACGCTTTCTGTACTCGTGTATCGGGGAATATCAGCAACTGGTGCAGATATTCCCACGATACAACGTGTGGTAGGTGATATGAAAAAAAATATATATATACATATATATATAAATATATATTTATATGTATATATATAGATATGGTTATAATTATATAGGTGTATATGTAGTTATATATATATATATATATGTATATGTTTGTATGTATATATAGATATATAAATATATATATATAGATAGATGTATGTATATATATTTATATATGTATGTATAAATATATGTGTATATATATGTATATATACTTATACTTAGTTGTATAGGTAATAATATATGCATAGATATATGTATATATATATATATATATATAAGTATATAGTCGTGTACAAGTGAGTGAGTGTGTGTACACGTGAGAGTGTACAAGTGTGGTGTGTATGTGTGCGTGAGGTGTGTGTCTGTGAGAGAGAGAGAGAGAGAGGGAGAGCGTCTGCTGGTTAAGTCATCCAGAGGCTTCAGTCGACGTCTGGTGGTGCACGCAGGAGCGTGCACGCGCAAACGCAGGAGGGCGCAAGCGCAGGCGCGCACTGGAGGGAGCGGTGTGAGGGCGCAGCGCAGCGCACTGCGTGGCGTAGCACACCGCGCTGCACGCTGAGGTGAATGCGGGTGAAGAAGCGGGTGCTGGAGCAGACGCAGCGGGCGCGAGCGTACGCAGCAGCAGGTGCGTGGATAGGTTGGCAACGGTTGCGATGCGGAGAGAGAGCGCACGGTGACCGGATAAGTGAGAAACTTTTCGGTCACCGCACTGTAGCTACAGTGTCGCGCTCTCTAGCGTGAACAGTAGCTACAGTGCACAATCGGCGTGGGCGACCGTTTGTGGCCGGTTCTGCGTGCACGGGCACTGTGGAGCGGGCCTGCGCACGCGGAAGGAGTTGCACCGGTTGCTGCAGGGGCTCGCGGTGGCCTACGCGTGGATGAGAGGCTGCTGCGCTGTGCTGCTGCTGCTGAGCTTCCAAGCTTAAGTCTGCGGTAATGGCGGAAGTGCTTGAACGTAGAAATAGAGCGTGAAATCCACCACGCCCACCTGCTCTTGGATGAGCTGGGCGGTGGTGGGACTAACAGTGGTGGTCGTGGACCACTATGAGCTACTCCTGCCCGCAGTGTGTCTCTCCAGTATGAAGAGGGGCTGCGTATGGAGGGGAGAGAGGAGGAGATGGCCTGGAGGAAGGAAGGGGTGTTGTGTGTGTTGTGTGGACTAGGCTCCCCACAAGGAAGATGGCTGTGCCCTTTTAAAAGAGGAATGAGGCATGCACAGCCATGCCCTGGGCTGCATGTATGGCTAAGCATGCAGCTGGCAGGGAGTGGCGCGAAGAAGAAGCAGCCATGCCCTGTAGCCGCACGGAGAAGGAATTCAAAGCCAAATAAAAATAAAGATGGTGATTTTGCGAGGCAGCACTTGAAGAATACGTTAATTACAAGGCCAATTTATTCACTCTCCTCCCCTCTCAAATAAATGCATGCATGCGTTTATTTTTACAAATGCAACTATGGCTACCTAATATGCACTGGCAATGCTAGGAAATAGCACAAGATGGCACAATTGTTGGTGTATTTTTGCTATGCAATCATACCCCCATGCCTATCTTTTGCTACTCCATAGCAAAACATTTTGTACTGTATTTAGAAATGATCTTAAGCTGAGGATTTTCTTCTGAGGTGACATAGGTGTGTTTATTTGTTAGATATTGTGAGAACCAATTGTAGAGAAGACTATCAGTACTTTAAGTCTTACATGACATAGACCATCTCCCAACTAACCTGGACTCTTGATATTTAAACCTTAAGTACCATCTCCAGGCCCAAGAGGTTTTTGCCATACTTGAGAGCTCAAGAGATTATGGCTTGTGCATAGTGAAGGATCAAGACTGACCTGATGAACATTAGGACTCAAGCCCAGGGTTTCACGAATTTTTAAGTGTAGGTTGGTCTCAGTTTCAACTCGTGTCTTTGGATTGACCCTTAAAAAGATGACGGAAAACTCAACTCCCATTTTATTTTATTTGTGGCTCAAAGAAAACAGGGTATTTGTAACTTACCCTGAAGAACTTTTGTAGGGGGAAGACTTTACAGATATTTATGAGATATGCTGACTTATTTACATCCTTTTTTTTTTTGAAACATGTGTCAATATATCTCTTACAACTTTATTTGGAGGAGCACACTTTTCTTTTGGTGGGAGAGTTCCTTTTTGGTGAAAAGAGTCTCTCCTAAACACAAGACTAAAGCCTGGGATAAAAAGTCTACCTGCGCGCATAGTTAAGGACTCCACCTTCCCTAATGAACACTAGGGTTGGATCTTATGTTCACTTGATCTTTCTTGATATGTGTAGTGTGAACCAAGATTACTTAGGCTCTCGAGTAGAAGCAAACCAATGAATTCTGTACTGGTGTCTCAGGTACAAGAATACGTCCTAAGTTAGGAGAGATTCCAATCTATTTTGTCAATGCTCAAGTGAATTAAGCCGAGCCTGAGCGAATCAAGCTTCTATGGCCTGGAAAGTCTTTAAAACAGTGGTTGAATATCCATAAACACTTATTGTATTTTTGTTTCAGCCTTCAAATCATTACTAAACACCATTTTTTTTTATTAACATATTTATAGATGGATGGAGATTGCATGATACCATAAAATACCCAGATCCTATGGATGCCTATCCACCCCCCCATGCCAAATGATGCTATGTCCTCATATTCATGGAGGGTAGGGTAGAGGAAGGACCAAAGATCGGGTAACGAGAGCTGAGGTGCAGGGTATACAACAGGGTGGTAGGGTGGGTGGATCATGGGTGGTGAAGTGAAAAGTGAAGTGAACGTGACAGTGGCGAAGTGTTGTTGGGGTGCCTCCCAACGAGCGCTGAATTTAACGTCCCCAGCTGGAGTCAAAATGAGGCACGACATTAGTTACCCTCTAGCAGGGCAACAGTTTCTCCAACGGGGGCAGGTTCATGAGTAAGATAGGGTTTCAAACGCTACCCATTGACCGTAAATCTATGCCGAGATTTGGGATCTTCAATCTCAACGGCCCTGTTGGGAAATGGTCACGAGACTAGGAAAGGACCAGTCCATTTGGACTTCAATTTCCCAGGATAGAATTTGAGCCGGGTGTTGTAGAGCCAAACTTGCTGAGATGGCTCAAATTCCTTCCGCCGAATACGACTGTCGTGAAAAGCCTTAGTACGCTGCTTGAAAGTTAAGGCAAAATGATAGGCTTCACGATGGAGCTCTTCCAGCTCCTGAAGTTGGAATTTCCTTTCTCGACCACACAGGTCTGGGTCGAGGTTACATTGGCAAACCGCCCAATAAGTGCGGTGCCCCAACTCCACAGGCAAATGACAAGGCTTCCCGTAAATGATTCTATAAGGAGACATACCAACGGGAGCCTTGAAGGCAGTCCGATATGCCCAAAGTGTGTCAATCAGCTTGTCGGACCAATCCTTACTGTCAGGCCGAACCATTTTCTGGAGAATTTGCTTGATTTGTCGATTTGACACCTCTACCTGGTCGTTCGTCTGAGGATGATACGGGGATGCGATACGATGGTGGACTCCGTATTTCCTCAGAAGTGCCCGAAAAGAAGCATGGGTAAAGTAGCTTCCTCCATCCGAGATAATGGCTCGAGGGATCCCAAAGCACGCAAAAATGTGGTCTTTGACAAATCGAGTGGATATAATATGGTCAGCACGGTGTGTGGGAATAGCCTCGATCCATTTCGAAACATAATCAATAGCCACGAGAATGAATTCGAAACCGTTGGAAGGAGGAAAGGGACCCATGAAATCAATTCCCTAAATGTCGAAGATTTCCGCAGCTAGGATGGGTTGCAAGGGCATCATGTCACGACGTGGCATTGATCCTAACAACTGGCACCTAGTGCAATGTTTGGCATAATTGTGTGCATCCTGATGAAGGGAGGGCCAAAAGAAATCGCACTGCAACACCTTGCTGCAGTTTTCCACCTAGAGAAATGGCCTCCGCAGGCCTGATCGTGGCAGGAGGATAGCACACTGGGGAATTCGTTGTTAGGAACACAGCGACGGATGATTTGATCAGCACCTATTCGAAAAAGAAGTGGATTATCCCAGGAATAATACTTTGCTTCTACCATGAGACGCTCGCGCTGGTTTTTAGGCCAGCCATGTGGAAGGGATCCAGAAGCAAGGTAATTGGCAATGTCGGCATACCAAGGTCCACTTGCCACATTAATTGCCAATAGGTGCTCATCAGGAAAAATCTCATTAATCGGCAAAGTCAGTCCAATATGGTTAGGGTCCAGTCTAGAAAGATGATCAGCCACAACATTCTGGGCTTCGACCTTATCGCGGATCTCAATGTCAAATTCTTGGAGTAGAAGGATCCAACGAATCAGTCTAGGCTTGGCATCCTTCTTGTGCATGAGATGGTGAATGGCCGCGTGATCAGTGAAAACAATAACATGTGAGCCCAGAAGGTAAGAGCGAAATTTCTCTAGCCCAAAGATGACCACCAGTAGTTCTTTCTCAGTGGTAGTATAATTACGCTGGGCCTCGTCCAACGTCTTATTGGCGTAGTACACCACGAAGGGTTGTCTATCGCGTCTTTGTCCCAAGATGGCTCCGACTGCAAGGTCGAAAGCGGCACACATGAGTTCAAAGTCAAGGGACCAATCAGGTGGCTGGAGAATAAGGGCCTTGGTGACAGCATTACACAGCTACGTGAATGCTCGTATGCAATCGGGGCCCATATCGAAGGGTACATCGGTCAATAGGAGATGAGTTAAAGGTCGAGAAATCTTAGAGAAATCTTTGATGAATCTCCTACAGAAACCGACGTGTCCCAGGAAGGAGCGGATTTGTTTGACAGAGCCAGGCACAAGTAAATCGGCAATTACATCAAGCTTAGCTCTGTCAACCTCGATACCCCTATCGGAGATGATATGTTCAAGAACAATTCCCTCGTGTACCATAAAATGACTTTTTTTCTAGGAAAGCACGAGGTTTACATCAATACATCTCCTAAGGATACGGGTCAGGTTGGCAAGACAGTCATCAAAAGAGGGTCCAAAGATTGAAAAGTCATCTATGAAGATCTCAAGAAAGTCACCCACCATGTCATGAAATATTGCCAGCATACATCTCTGGAAAGTTGTTGGTGTGTTACAAAGTCCGAACGGCATCCTTCTAAATGCAAAGGTGCCGAAGGGGTAGGTAAAGGTGGTTTTCTCTTGGTCTTGGGGGTCAATTTCCACCTGGTTATATCCTGAGAATCCATCCAGGAAACAGAAAATTTTATTTCCTGCTAACCGCTCCAGGATTTGGTCAATGAAAGGTAGCAAAAAGTGATCTTTCTTAGTTGCAGCATTGAGTCTCCTATAATCTACACACACTCTCCAAGATGCAGGAGTGCGTGTAGGGATGGATTCGCCCCTGTCATTGACACGGATGGTGAGTCCCGCCTTTTTGGGCACGACGTGAATTGGACTCACCTAGGGGCTATCACTGATCGAGTAGATTGTACCCGCATCCAACGACTTAATAATTTCCTTCTTAACGACCTCCCGCATGTTAGGGTTGAGACGTCACTGCATCTCGTGGGAAGGTCGAGCCTCCTCCTCCGTATATATACGGTGAGTGCAGTAGGAGGGGCTAATGCCAGTTAAATCTGATAAAGACCATCCAATGGCTGCCTTGTGTTCCATAAGGACCTTCGTTAGTTTGCACTCTTGCTCCCTAGTCAATTTTGAACTGATGATTACAGGGAGCGTTTCATTTGGTCCCAAGAAAACATACTTAAGTGTACTAGGCAGCTCTTTCAGCTCAAGAGTGGATGGTGAAAGATCTGGCATTTCTTGGGACGAGAGTGTCCCAGGCGGATCTGAAAACAAGTCAGGAAGAAGAAATTGGCCCTCAGATTGGCCAAGAAGAGGGGCTTCTTGGAAAGATGGATCCAAAAAGGAATAGCCCCAGTGAGTAGTATATGGGCTCAAGGTCCCAGTGTGGAGTTGCAATTCCGCCTGATTTGGCGGGAAAGAAAGGGCAATCCGATCTTCAAGAGTGTGAACCGGCGGTGAGTAGCCCGGATATGACTCAGACCACGAGGTATGGGAAGTGGAGAAAACCTCGTCAGAAGTCTGGTCAGGGGAATGTACGGGAATAGGGAGGGATGGGGGAACGTCACAATATGTGTCAGTCAGGCAATCGTCAGTGTTTACAGGTAATCTGCAGCAGTCAGAATACGTCCCAGTTAGTCCGATACACAAGCTGACGGCCATGTCCTTGTCAGACGTGTCATCCTCGATGCAAGCGCAATGAAAGTTCTTGTCTACCTTGAAGATGTTAAGCTTGAGCTTCTCAGATCCAACGGGAATCTCAATACAGCCTGACTCGCAGTCGATATGGGCGCAGGCTGTGGCCAGGAAAGGTCGACCAAGGATGATCGGACAATCAGAAAGTGACCTAGGAACTTCCATATCTAAAATAAGAAAGTCAACAGGAAAATAGAGACTGTTGACCCTAACCACCATGTCTTCCACCACACCCTTTGGAATTTTGACAGAACGATCTGCCAACTGTAATGTGACAGGGGTGGGTTTCAGATTTCCCAAGGAAAATTTTCGAGCTTGATGGTTGGTATAAGATTGATGGAAGATCCTAGATCAAGTAGGGCACGGTTAAAATTGCAGCCTTGGATGCTACAGAAAATAAGCGGTGTGCCTGGATCTTTCTGCTTCGGTGGTAGATTTGACAGTATAACACAACTTGCATGAGGCAAGAGAACCACTGGATTCTTAGTTTTCTTTGACTGTCGCCTGGGTGTTGTGTAGTCTTTGAAAAATCGGGTGATAGTAGGTATGTGGTCGATAGCCTCTAGTAGGGGTACCTTCATTTCAACATCCCTGAATAAATTACGCAGGTTATCAAAGGCCTGCGTATCCTTCTTCTTGCCTTTTGGCTCCCTCAGTAGAGCCTCAGGGAATGGGACTGCTTCTGGCACTAATTTGGGTGTATCGTCCTCTCGCGAATGCGGAGCACATCCTAAATGAGAGGGCGATGAAGAAGATGGGCCAGGATCAGGTCGAGGCGGATCGACGGTCTGCTTACCGCTCCTCGTAGTGATCGCATTGGACGATGCGGGTCCAGTGGGATCATAAGGCGAAGGAGGGTTCGTAATAGGGACATAAGAGTGAGGTGCTATAGCGGGATTAGCCTGAAATCCTGATGGAATGCTCGGAGCTTGCAGAATCTGATGAACCTACCCCTGAGAAGGTCGTACCTATGGTTGAGGACCACAGGGTACGAAATTTCGCGGGTTGGGAACAAGTTGGGCTGGAAGAGTGCCCTGAGATCGAGTCACCATGCATAGTTGACTGATCTCAGCATTCTACTATGCCAATTGGTGCTGAAGAGAGGTCGTGTTCTCTTCATGGCGCTTTGACATTTCTGTCATCATTCACATCAATTTATCAAGAGGACTTGATACTTGTTCTGTTTGCGGTACGCAAGGACCCAATGGCGGATTCGCCATAGGATTAGACTGGCCCTTGGGATGACAAGTGCGGACGGTCGCATTGGTCCACCTGTGGGGTTTTGGCATTGCGGGTTGCTGGACCATGCGAAGTTCGGATGATTTCGCCACCCTGGGTTATAAGTGGCAGAGAACGGGTTGTTCCCCAGGGTGCAAGCATCTTCTATGCCAGAAGATGCATCCGCATGTAAATATGCATCCGAGCACATGGAGGCTTGGTCGTCCATGTCAAAATACTGGCTTGCAGAAGCCAGATCCACATGACTTACCGAATAGCTCGGTGCGACACTCAGTAAGGAAGGTCTTACGAGGATTTTAGGGATAAGCCTGGTGTTGGAAGAATTGGGATTGTGATGAAGTGGTGAGGTGGGGGTGTTTGCCATAGAACGGGCGGGGTTGACCAGAAGCTCATCCAGCTTCTTGTGCACGACGGAGACTTTATCCAATTTCTGTGCGAGAAGGCTGAGATTTGTGGATGAATGGGAGGGTCCCGTGTCAACTTCGTGGACATTACGAGGCAGCCTGGTACGATTAAAGGCGATAATGGAGGCATTGTTCATTGAGTTTTCACTCATATTTTCAAATAATTCGAATGCTCCATTCTCGTCTTTATTCATGAAGTTTCCTCTGCAGGAAGTGTCTGCAATCTGCTTCAAAGTCTCATTTAGCCCATAGTAGAAAATCTGGGCTATATGCCACTTAGGCAGACTGTGGTGCGGACACTTCCTGAGGAGGTCATTATATCTCTCCCATGCCTCATGAAACTGTTCGTCGTTTTGTTGCGTAAAGGAAGTGATAGCACGATAAAGCGCATTGGTTCACCTGATTGGGAAGAACTTCTTGAGAAACGCTGTTCGCATCTCTTCCCAAGAGTGGATGGTTCTCCCAAGGGTGAGTAACCACTGCAACGCTTTATCCTACAATGAAAACGGGAACATTTTCATGAGGACTATTGGTAACCCGATATTTCTCGGTTTAACTATTTCAGCCAATCGGGTTAGGTCTTCCAAGTGGAGAAAAGGATCTTCACTTGCAAGACCATGGAAGTGAAAATTTATCAGGCCAATTATGTTAGGTTTCAATTCAAAGTCGTCCCCACCCATGGGGACCTGAATTTGTCCTATGGTCTCTGTAGCAACGGGATTCTGATACGAGCTAAGAGACCTAGGCTCCTCCCATTCAGGAGGATTCTGCATTTCCTCTAATGTTTCCCTAATGGCCTCAATTTGTTCATTATACATTTCCATTTGGGCTTGGAGGCGGGTTATGGGATCCAAGGCTCCACCACCTGGTGGGTTTTGAGGGCAGTTTCCTCCCTCGGGATTTGGGGGTGGGCGTGCAGCCATGTTTGTGGAGGAGGAGGATGATTTGGCTTCTTTCCGAAAATTATCAGATAATTCAAACAGTTTAGGGTTTTGTGACCTCCTCCCAAACATGCACTACCGCAGGAAGAATTGGGGGGGATACGAAGGGAAAAGGAGATGAGAGAAATGATGCCGCAAAGGTACACTTGATGACAAATCAATACAATCAAATTCCTAACCTCTACAGTGTGCCCTTAGACCTAAAGATCTAAGTTACCTACTATCACGAACTATGGAACCGAATGCGAGCACCGCGGAACCACCGGGCCAGATTGAAAGGCCGTTTGCCCCAGTCTTAGACACTCGATAGCATGTGGGAACCCTCACCAGCACGTAGGTGCTACACGTAGGTAGTTAGACCTCCAATCCTTAATAAGGGTCAAGTTGCTACCAGTTTTAGTTAGAGGCTTAGGATTAAGTGCTTCTGGAATGTGAAGGGCGTTATTTACGGGTAATGCCCAAGTGGTTGATTTTATAAAGTGTGTAAACCAAGCATGCAACGGGGAAATCCCCCCGAATTGAAGTTTTAATTGGTGAATGGTGTTTAGAGTTTCAGCCTTAAGTAGTATGGATTTTAGGATTTTGCTGAATTACCAATTCAACCAATCTCCGAGTTTTGAGAGAACACACGTTTTTCTCTAAGCCCAACAAACCTTTCTTCAATGTCAGTTGGTTAATGCATGCTAAAATGAAATGGGCTTCCCTAGATGGAGATTTCTATGTGTGGATGCACGAGTCAATTTTAGATTAATGTGAAAGGGAGCCAAAGCACTTCAATTCAAGTGCTCCCAATCACCAGAATGATGTTTCACACACAAGGCTTAACCACAAGATAAAGAAAATCAAATTGTTGAGGTTGAAATATTCGGGATCAAATCTTAGGCACGTGAAAGGTCGTGGTGGGGTTGGAATCAACTCAATTCCAAGTCTCCCCACCAAAAATGTGATCCCGAATTGCAGATAAATGAGGCAAAGAGGGATAGCAATCAATCTTTTTATTTTTGCCTCGAAGAATACATCACACGACAAAAGATTCAAGAATCAAGATTCTTGGATCTTCGCTATGCAAAGTTTGGCGGGAAATCCCGGGGCTGTGGGAGTGATGGCAAACAATTAAACAAGTGATTTTTAATCCACTTGCCCCAAGAGATCCCAAGAAGTGTTTTTAGTTTTTTTTTTTATTAAGGTGACAAGTTGACCTAAGTTGCTAAGAAAGAGAGACCTACCTGTTCAGCAATGTGGGCGAAGTTCCAGTGTGGTGCCGATGGCTTTACGCTCTCGTTCCTGCCTTGGATTTGCCCACGTCTCCGACTTCGTCTACCTACCTTCTCCTTACAACTGGTTCACCTGCACACCAACAAACAGAAACACCCGTGAAGAGAAGGGTGTGAGAAGAGAAAAATTAAAGGAATGGAGTAGAAACTTACTTGAATGCGTACTTCCCTGGCAACGGCGCCAGAAAAAGTGTGGTCAGGCTCGGATAGGCTGTGTTAATATGGTGATTTAATCGTTGAAATGAGTATAGTGGTTAACCTAAATTGAGCCAAACCATCTTTTTACAAAATTTTTAACTTGGCCTACTTGATTTTATCTTGGTCACTTTTAGGCCTAGGGTCGAACTCAGGGAAGCGGGATTAGAGGTGAATCAGTTTCTACGCCTGTCCTACAATGAATCTCTTCCATTCATTTATTATGTTTTTGGTGTTTTTCTATTTAAGATTTTTTTCTGATAATTTTTGTCCTTGAGGTACACCCTCAAAATCAGGTTCTTAGCTTTGAGCCAAATTAGGGTTCCAAACTTGGTCTTGCTATTCGCAAGACTGAGTGCCTGCAAGTCAAGGATTATCTTCTCTTTTATATATTTTTTATCTTTTTGATAGTAGGAAAGAGAAATACAAATAAGATAAATATAGTATGTATATATATATATATATATTATATGTATATAGGGGTGGAGGTGGAGGTGGAAATGGCGTGTAGCACGGTGTCGAGTTGATCGTCGTCTAGGAAGACGCAACCAACAGGACGAAGTGCCACGTGGAGTGTAGGATGGATGGGTGGAAGGTGTGTGTGAAGACGCTTTCTGTACTCGTGTATCGGGGAATATCAGCAACTGGTGCAAATATTCCCGCGATACAACGTATGGTAGGTGATATGAAAAAAAATATATATATGTATATATATAAATATATATTTATATGTATATATATAGATATGGTTATAATTATATATATATATATACATATATATATATATATAAAGGTATGTAAATATAGATAGATAGGTATATGTATATATATATATATATATGTATGTATTTATAATTAGATATATCTGTATGTATATATAACTATATAGATGTAGATATATATATATATGTATATGTATGTATGTATATATAGATATATAAATATATATATAGATAGATGTATGTGTATATATATATATATACACACACATATATATCCAATTATAAATATATATATATATTTATATATTTATAATTGGATATATATGTGTGTGTGTGTATATATATATATATATGTATGTATGTATGTATGTATATTTGTATATATATATATGTACAAATATATGTGTACATATATGTATGTATATATATATATATGTATATATACTTATACTTAGTTGTATAGGTAATAATATATGTATAGATATATGTATATATATATATGTATATAAATATATATATATAAATATATATATGTATCTATATATATATATATATAAGTATATAGTCGTGTACAACTGAGTGAGTGTGTGTACACGTGAGAATGTACAAGTGTGGTGTGTGTGTGCACGTGAGGTGTGTGTCTGTGAGAGAGAGAGAGAGAGAGAGAGGCAGAGCGTCTGCTGGTTAAGTCGTCCAGAGGCTTCAGTCGACGTCTGGTGGTGCGCGCAGGAGCGTGCACGCGTAGACGCAGGAGCGCGCAAGCGCAGGTGCGCATTGGAGGGAGCGGTGTGAGGTCGCAGCGCAGCGCATTGTGCACTGAGGTGAACGCAGGAGAAGAAGCAGGCAATGGAGCAGACGCAGTGGGCGCGAGCGTATGTGGCAGCAGGTGCACGGACGGGTTGGTGACTGTTGCGACACAGAGAGAGCGTGCGGTGACCGGATAAGTGAGAAACTTTTCGATCACCGCACTATAGCTACAATGTCACGCTCTCTAGCATGAACAGTAGCTACAGTGCACGCTCGGCGCGGGCGACCATCTGCAGTCGGTTCTACGTGCGTGGGCTCTGTGGAACGAGCCTACACGCTCGGAAAGAGCTATGCCGGCTGCTGCAGGGGTGCATGGTGGCCTGCGTGCAGGCGAGAGACTGCTACGCCGTGCTGCTGCTGCTAAGCTTCCAAGCTTGAGTCTACGGCAATGGCAGAAGTGCTTGAACGTAGAAACAGAGGGTGGAATCCACCACGCCCACTTGATCTTGGATGAGCTAGGCGGTGGTGGGACTAACAGTGGTGGTCGTGGACCACTGTGAGCTGCTCCTGCCCACAGTGTGTCTCTCCAGTATGAAGAGGGGCTGCGTATGGAGGGGAGAGAGGAGGAGATGGCCTAGAGGAAGGAAGGGGTGTTGTGTGTGTTGTGTGGACTAGGCTCCCCGCAAGGAAGATGGCTGTGCCCTTTTAAAAGAGGAATGAGGCATGCACAGCCATGCCCTGGGCTGCATGTATGGCTAAGCATGCGGCTAGCAGGGAGTGGCGTGAAGAAGAAGCAGCCATGCCCTGTAGCTGTGCGGAGAAGGAATTCAAAGCCAAATAAAAATAAAGATGGTGATTTTGCGAGGCAGCGCTTGAAGAATACGTTAATTACAAGGCCAATTTATTCATTCTCCTCCCCTCTCAAATAAATGCATGCATGCATTTATTTTTACAAATGCAACTATGGCTACCTAATATTCACTGGAAATGCTAGGAAATAGCACAAGATGGCTCAATTGTTGGTGTATTTTTGCTGTGCAATCAGGTATATAGGTAATCGGACCTAGAGTGCACTCAGGTCCAGGGTTGCAGGCGTGGGTTGCAGCTGAGGAGTGTACAGGGCTTAGGCGGGTAATCGGCTCTGCACCAGGTCCACGGGGGGTGTGTCACGAACGAGGAGTGTGAGGGGTGTGAGGGACCTCACCCCTTGTGTACGAGGTGATAAGCCCGTATCACAAATACAATTTATGCGACCGCACCTGCTCCAAAACTCACGATGTGGGACTATTCGTCCCCCTGTTCTACGCACAGCAGGTAGTAGCAGCTCCTTCGTCCAATTCCAGTCAAGGCCCGGTCAAAGGACTCAATTGGTCCCTGGGTTATGTTCCTAGAAGGATTTTTTGTTTCCTGAAACGAGCGCCTAGGGCTGCAGATGCTGGAGAGAGCTTCAAGCAAGCTCGAAGCTTGCGACATCAATGGCGGAGGGGGCTGGTACCTGAAATCAACAATAAGGCCTTTCATCCACGTCAGAAAGCTTAGGAACGATCGTCGAACCACGGCGAGTGCAACGGTGGTGATTGCATGGCGTGTGCGTGTGTGATGAGGCCTGTCGACCTCGCGGAGGGTGGTCGGATGTCGGTTTGTTCGGCAGGGAGTTTGGAGGGGCAATCATCCTAACAAAGTTAGGGCTTTTGCTCTTGAGGTCGAGGCGGAGGTGTGGAGTGTGGAAGTGGCAGCGTAGGTGGTCTGTGGTGGCCACTAGCACTTGCCAGAGGTCTGCCGGCGAGATGGAGGATGGAGTTGTGGATGGCTGTGCGGGGGTCGACATGGAGTGTTGATGGTACTGTTGTAATGAGGGGAGGTTGAGGAGTCATTTGAGAGAGGTAGCAGATGATGGGGAGCAGAGATGGCGTCGATTGCAATATGGCTGGCGTCGGAGAAGGAAGCTGCTTCGGTGGATAGTAAACAGCGAGGAAGACGGCGAAAGGGGCATCGGCGGGTATGGCTCTACGCGGAAGAAGATGAGGAAGATAGCTTCTTAGCTGGTATTAAGAACGAAGGAAGAATAGAGATGGAGGAGGTCATCGAACGTCGAGGAGCAATTCAGCCAAGAAAGAGGAGAGGAATTGGAGGTGTTCAAGGCCAAATTCGAGTGTGGGAAATCCGTTATGATCTGGGGAGTCTTTTATAGGTCATCAGAGGGTGATTAGAGCTTGGGAAGCAAACTTCCCAAGCTTAGAAGGTTGCCGAAGTTGGAAACCCAATTTTCAAATGATTCGCATGGCACTTTGGGCAAGTCTTAGAGCCCAAGATGTGGCTCAAATGGAAGGCAACTTTATCAAGAATCTGAGTATCTATTTTGGAACTGATTGATTGAGAATTGAGTGAGAAATCCTTACTTGATCTCAACGGTGAAGCTCAAAGTTGCCTTTAATGGAACCAGGGACCTATTTGCAAAGATGATGACAAAGTTAGGGGCCTTTTTTGTAAGGATTTTGAAAGTTAAGGGCATATATGTGATCAGACAGGACCAAGTTGCAAACTAGGTCAAGACAATTGCAGATTGGGCCCACATTTTGGTACAAACCTAATTTTGACCTAAAGAATCCAATGGTGAAGTTGGATTTTGGTTTTTATCACGTTTGACTAGGTAATTTACGCAAAAACCCAAATTTGGGTAAATGTTTGTCTAAGACTTTGTTTTATTTCAAGATGGGTTCTGATGATCAAATTGAAGGTATCAAACCCTAGAGAATATTTTTATATGAATTTTAGAGGGTTTAGGTGAATTTTATCCTGACCAGAACCTCTATTAATTAAGCGGGTCTGTTTTTAGGGTTTCAGATGTCATTTAATTCTCAAAACATGCGAAAACCCTTTTCTGTCTGTCTTAACCATTTGTTAGCCTTTTAGGACCATTTGACACTTAATTAACCCTTGGAAAAACCCGTGGTTGTACTATATTCATGATATGATGGTAAAATTACAGATTTAACCCTGGTTTCTTATCTTTCTTTCAGAATGATTATGCAATGAATTACAGTCCTCTGGTAGTTATGTAGGAGCATTTAATGACTTAATCAGATCATATTGAGATAGTTATTGCTCATGATGGTGTTCCCATCAAATACGTATCCATCCCCTTATATGAGTGGCGGTGAATGTTATGCACGACCTCCCTCCTTGTGGGCAGACGCACATACGTGCTTTACTGAGAAGAAGTGGCCCTATGGAGTTGGAGAGTCAAATCATCCAACTTCTTCTCGATAATGGAGAACTTATCCAATTGACTAGCCACTACCTCTAGATCGATGGATGTAGATAGGTCTCGTGTCTCATGTGTCCCTCTAGTGTTTGCCAATGCATGGGTAGTCATCCGGTTGAACATACATATAGACTCATTGTTTATGGAGTTCTCGCACATATTCTTGAGAATCTCCCAAATGGTGTCCTCATCTTTACCCATGAAGTTACCTCCACAAGCTGCATCGACAAATAAATGAATATCCTCACGAAGTCCATGGTAAAAAGGCTGAACCTGTTCCCATTTAGGAACTCCATGATAAGGGAATTTTCACATGAGATCCAGAAAGAAATCCCACACCTCATGAAGTGGTTCCCCCTCATTCTGTGTGAAATACATGATTTGGTACCTTAGGGCATTAGTGCACCCTACTAGGAAGAATTTCCTAAGGAATTCAACTTGTAAATCCTCTTGAGTGTTGATCGGTTGAGTCAAAGACCAAAACCAATGGGTAGCCTTATCTTTCAAAGAGAAGGGGAACATCTTCATGAGCAAGGTGTTTCAATTCTAAACATTTGACTTGAGAGTATGGGCTAAATCTTTCAATTCTTGGATGTGTTTGAAAGGGTCATAAGAACCCAATCCATGAAAGTAGGGGATCAAGTTGATAATATTCAATTTCAACTCAGTATCAGGTCCCCCAGCTGGAATCTGCACCTTGGGTTCGATTGCTACAATTGCGGGATTATAATGATCCGTCATCTGCAGACAAGGTTGGGGGTTGGCCTATGCATGAATCAGATCAGTAAGAGTCTGCAACTGGTTCTGTAGGTTTTGAATCTCACCCCCTTCTTTATCTTGGTTCTCCATAGAGCTATAGGATGGAGAACTAGGTTCATATGTAGTTGGATCAAAAGAGATATCGAGTGGATCAGAAGAGAACCTAAACAAGTTAGTCAAGGTTTGACTCCAACAAGAATGAACCACTAGTGCAGGTCTCAAGGTGGGTCTTAAAGACCTCCTCTCGTACATGCACTAAGAAAATAGATGAGGGATTGGAAATGTTTTGGACCCAATCAAGGCACCCATAAAGATTGGATGACTAAGGCTGATTGAGGCAGATAGACCATTGGATCAAAAGTCCACACACCTAAGAATTTCTTAGGTAGCTAAGAAGGGAGAGTCCCACAGACCCCTACACAGTAGAGCGTTGATAAACTCCAGTTTATCATCATTCTTATGCTCTAAAACAAATCTAGCTCTTAGGATTTTAACTCCACGAATGGGTTTTTGGGCTGCATTAGGCATAACTTAGGTTAGGCATGCATTACACATTTTTTTGTCTTTTTGATGTGTTTACTTAAGTGTTAGGGTTAAACAGATAGTCGGATCCCCAAAACCCTAACACTCAAGAAGGCAACCGGTGAAGAAGAAGTTCAAACCAACTGGGATTGAGCCTAATCTAGCTCATCAAAGCTGGATACCAGCTCACTTGAACTAGGGTTAGCTCATCCTAGCTTCATTCAGCTCATCTCAGCTGAATGGTAGCTCAAGATAGCTCACCCTAACTCAAGATGACTTCACCCTAGCTCAGGCCAGCTCAAGTCCAGCTCTTGGGGACTCCACTTAGCTCAACTTAGTTGAGCTAAATTACCTTAGCTACTTTAGCTAGCTAGGTCCTCCCCAAGAAGATCAGACCCAGCTTACCTCAACATCTCTTAGCAGAAGCCAGCTTACTTTAGCTTGGCTTAGCAGCTAGCAAAGAACTAGCAAGCTAAGCCAGCTAAAGTAGCTCCTTGCCACCTTCTTAAGTAGCTATTAGCTCATATGTAGCTCTAGACAACTCTCCTTCAGCTCTTCTTCTCAAAACCCTAATTCCTCATACCTCTCCTCTTCTCACCTACTAGCTAAGCTAGCTTAGCTAAGTTCTCCACTGCTTGGTCATCCACCTTAGCTAACCCTAACTCCACCTACATAACCTTCCACTCCAAGACCACCTAAGATCCATCTAAGCTACTCCAACTTGGTGCCAACCCAAGCCACCTCTTCACCCCTCAACCACCACCAAAGGACACCCAGAGCTGGCACCAAACCACCCTTCTAGAAACCCTCCCTTTTGGCGACGACCTCCACCTTCACCTCCACCAAACAACTAACCTCCCAAGCCATCTCCACCATCCACCTACTCCCTTCTTGAAGTCCCCATAGTTGGTGCCAAAACCATGGCACCTCTCCATGGTTGGCACTAAACTATGGTTCCTCTCCACCACCATAACCACCACCATTACACCTCTTAAGGTGGCGCCACCCATCCTACACCTTAGGATCCCCATAACCACCACTAACCACCTACCAAACCTAATCCTAGCCCTCCACATGTCCATGCCAACTACCCTCCTCTCCACCTCTATATATACCCACCATTTACCACCAAAAAAATCATCCACCCTTAGTGTAATTTTCTACCTTAAGCCACCTATAACCCACGACCAAAAAGGAGGAAGGAAGAAGGTTAAGGAGGCTATCCCTTGCCTCCTTGGTGCCTTCTTCCTCTCCACTTTTCTTCTTGTGCCACGCCAAGAAGAGGAGACTCTCTACATCAAGGAGGATGGCCAGGCATTGGAAGAGGTTCTAGGGTGAACGCCCACCCTTGGAGGAGCCATTCAAGGAAGGCGAAGAAGGAGACCTTCCTTTCAAGCCAAGGAGCAGCTAGGCTTAGAGCAAAAAGACTCTCTTCTTCACCAGATTTTGCAAGAGGATTTGTGTTTTTAGTACTTCTATATTTTCAATTTCAAGTAGAAGCATTCCTCTACATGTTTTTGTAAAACACAATTCCATCAAATCAAAGTTGCCTTCTTTTAAATTTTTGTCTCATTTGCTTTTATAATATTGTTTCTAGCACCTTTTCACTCCCTCTCCCTAATTATTCTAGGCCTCATGTGCCTAGAGTGAGCTTAGGGAGAGGCAATTCTTGTCACCTTAGGGTTAGGGTTAGCTTATAGGTGTTAGTCTCTTTCTTTAAAAGTGTGATTGCCTATTATTTCAAAACCCTAAAAATCTAATATTGAAAAACCCAAAAGAAAGTTGATTTTCGCATTTTCAAGTAAGAGATGTATTTTTGCAAAAGTTGTCTTCTTGGATGACCCTAGAACCACCACTATCTAGGTTATAAATTTAAAAGCGAATTGATTTTTGCACATTACAAAAATTCATAAAACCCACATTTTACAAACCACGTAAAAACCTGATCAAGCATCCCCATGAATTATAGGGTTTCCCCCACCCAACATTCCTTGTCACCGTGATTCCAAGTAAACCAGAATGTGTGAATTGGGACCTAAATCTACCAATGTTATACTTGATTGTGCCTTGGATTTTTACTTAATTTTAGAAGTTCATTGATTACGCAGCAATCATAGGACTTAATCAACCTAAATTAAGTCAGATCCTATCTTAACTTAGGAATAATAATGCATGAGCTGCATAATTGCATCATAATTGATTTATTTAGCCATGTAAAGAATAATGCTACTTTTAAATTCTAATTGATAGAAAATAATAATTGTAGATGATACAGATGGACTCAGAGCGATGAACACAGTCCAATAATGCAAAAATAACCTCAATCGAAGCCCTGTAGCACCATCTACAAAGGCGGGAAGACGAACGGTCAGGATGGCAGCCCGTGGCACCATCCCAACAGCTTACCACTACATCCTCACTCTCTGAAGGCACTCCCACACAACAGTTGGATCGTCATCCAACAGCTGAGGGCACATGAGCACGAAGTCAAGAATGCGACATAAACGTGCATGAAGCATGTTGGTCAAGAGTGCTATAATAAGCTTGAGGTCACTCATTCGAAGTGCGGAGGGACGAATTCACGCTCAACGATGGTGCGAGAAATTGGAGCATCATATTTGGATCGTGTGACTGGAAGAGCGACGCATGGCGTAGCGGATGACTGGAGGATTAACATGCACGTGATGACATGCAGATATATGCGGGTCGCGAGCCTTCAACAAGCATTGTGTGCGCAGTTTGACGTGATCTCAACTGTTGATTTGTGATCGAACGACCAGTAGAGGGTATTCATGTGATCTCGAGCAATGAATGCACGTGGAGATCTCGATCTTGACTAGATCATGACCATCTGATCACTATCAGATGACCATGATGACCAACCGATGTTGTGTGCACAATGAAGAACGAAGCGGGAGCAAGCTTCGTGTGCTCTCGATCGCATGATGACCATCGGATGCTTGCAGAGCAGCCATGTGACGGCATTAGATGAGAGTGTGCGATGGAGGTGTGATCAGGGGGAGTTTTTGGCGCGATCTAAGCTGCTAATCTACGATCGGATGACCCTCATTTACTCCATCTTGATGGCATGGTTGGGGGCACTAAAATACCCATTTTGACCCCAATTTGCTTATTTAAGAGGCCAAGAACCTCCTTATACCATCATCACTCTACCACCGAGCTTACCCTTCTCAATTCTACTCCAAAGAGCTCTTCTCCATCCAAGCTCCTCATCTCCCTCTTGCCACCAAAGGGGCCATTCTACTGCCTTTCTGAAGTGATCCACGACCGCTGAAGCCCTCCATGCTAGAGCACCATCAGCACCCTCACCTCTGATCTTATCTCTCTACCTTCTCTTATTTTAATTGTTGTTTTATTGCATCCGTAATGATAGTAGAAGCATGTATCTAGAATCAACCATCTATCTTTGATTTATATTCTGATTTTCTTTACTATAAATAAACCATGTCAGTTTCAGATAATATAAATGAATTTTTGCTAGATAGGAATTCCGTTGGTAGTACATGAATAGTGAAAGTAGTACATACGACAACACACAACTTCACATTTGTCAACTTTTAACCCATCCACATGTGCTATGCATAAATAATGCAACCAGCAAATCCTATTTACGGGTAATTGAAATCGGACTACGATTTTAAACAAGTAGAGAAAAAGAAATTGGAATCAACTTCATGACACTGGCCTCCCTGAGATCAGTCGGGACTCACACCATCTTGTAAAAAAATATGCAGTTGTAGATATATTTCGCAACTATACTACGACGATTTTAATCAAACTTGTGATTCATGTATTCAACAAATGGCATCGTTGCTGGGGAGGCAAAGCAATTTTTTATTTTTGATTTTTGAGCTTACTTCTGACATATTTCTCTCTATTTGTCTTTGGTGTTCAGGTACATAGAAATGATGATTTTGTGCATGCACTAAGCGCAATTGAAGAACATCTGCTACACAACATCTCTTTAGATTTAGGTTTCTTTCTTAATCTTAGGTTAGGCTTTTTCTTTTGAAAAAAAATATGGAAAACATCGCAAAAATTTGAAAAAAAAAATTCTTGTGAAAAGGCTCAATTTATCTTGAAAACATTTTCAAAAGCCTTATTTGCATTTTCTGGAATTCGACCAAAAGTTTTTCACCAATTTAAAAATCATTTCCCAAATATTTATTGATCCAAAATTCTTGAATTCAGGATGAAAATATACATTTGAATTATCTTTCTAACGCCACCATTCATTTGAAAAATTTTGATTTGTGGAATTTTTAAAAATTTGTGAAGTACAAGGGCGTCAAATAGAGTGAGATCTAACTTTTTTTGATTTTCGAATGGCACATAGATCTGATTGGCATAAAAATGGTAGGGTTTGAAAGCTGATAAAGTAAGCTTTAATTCTCTTATTTTTCCTGAATTTTTGGACCTAGTTTGAGACTGTTTAAAGGAGAAAAACTAACAAGGAGTCAATCTGCCTTTTCTGAACCTTTGTTTGTTAAAAATTTATATTTATTTACTCGGAATACTAAAAATTTCAAAAAAATATTCTATGAAAATATTATGTGAAAAGGAATCTTCCTGCCAAATTTTATCTCATTTAGATTCCATTTGCATCCTGGAGAGTATTTTTAATTTGATATGTGGTCTGTTGCCTGAATACTTAGTTATTGCATGAACCCTAGGGTCAACAAATAGGGTTTACATTTTGTAGACCACATAGACTAGCTTGGACTCAATTGAGTCCATTGACTAGTCGATGAGTCAAATCACTTTGTTGACCACTCACCAAACACTCCAATTTGAAGAAAAAAAAAGGGTTAACAATTTGTGAAGAAAATATCAATTTACCTACATTCGTATTTTAACTACAAGGTGGTCTCAACCTCTTTATCCAAACCTAGTGTCTAGCCTGCAAGGTAGTGTCAAACGACCGTGGCTAACGGGTACAAAGGAATTGGAGGTGCAATCCAAATGAAGAACCTTCTTCTTAGTCCCCTCATAACAGATTGGCTAGGTTAGCTTAAGAAGCAGAAATCATTTTCAATTGGTCACTTGAAGAATTTTCTTCAAGAATTAAAACCTTAATGAAATATCTGGTCATCTGGTTTCTAAAGGACCAATTTGATTGACAAGTCCTTAGCCTTATTAAGCTTGGCTACACCAACCCTAATCGTTGGTGTATGCAAGGGAGGAGGTCTTCAAGACCTGAATTGGTTGGACCTTGGGAACCAAACCCAAGGTGGCAAAGGTGACTTTTCGCATTGCCCAGTTCTTCTTCTCAACCCTCTTCTTCTTGATTAGCTGAGATGGCTAATCCTGGTCCTAGACCTGGTCAGGACCCTAAAAACCAAGACCCGATGGCTCATCTGGAAGCCAGGTTGTTGCATCTGAGTAATGGTATCAGCAAAATAATGATAGGATGTCAACACTCTAGATAGAATGCAGCATCCACCACAAGGAGAATAGCTATAGAACTTCTATGATCTAGCAACCATGATCATGGAACCTCAAGTCCGGATTCCCGCAAGCGAAGATGCATTCAAGCTTTAGCCGAATGTAATAAGTCTGATTCAAACTTATTTTTATGGAAACTCAATGAGGACCCCTTCCAACACATCGAGGATCTAAGTCAAATCATGGAAACGGTTCGACCTAAAAATGTAGATTTGGGGATTATTCTCATGAAGCTTTACTTGTTCTCTCTAAGGGACAAAGCTTCATACTGGTTTAAGACCATCGGGAGGCCGATTAGAACCTGTAACGAACGCGTGCCCCAGACGTCTTAAAAGACGTCTGGGAGGTGGCCCAGACGTCGGACCAGACGTCTGGGATCACATCCAGACGTCTGACAAGACGTCTGGGATCGTTTCCATACGTCTGGAGAACAGTTATTTTCGCACGGGAGATTCGTCTGCGCGCGATTCCCCTCTCTCTCTCTTTTTCCCTCTCTCTCTGCGGCTGCAGACCTGCCGCGCTCTCTCTCTCCCTCCTCGCGCGGCCTTAAAAGGGCCACGCCTCCCCTCCCGTCTCCACCGTCTCCTCCTTCTTCTCCTTCAGCCAGTGAGCATGAGTGCGAGTGCGAGGGCGGCAGCTGCGACTGCAGTGAGCGCGGAGGAGGTGCGGCGTGCGAGAGCGGAGCTCTACCGTGAGGGCGAGCTCTCCGGAGCGGCTTGGCCGGCCGGCGGAGGGCGCAGGAGGCACAGAGCGACGCGGAGAGGGACCTACTGCAGTCTGAGCAGCAGACGGAAGCCGGGTGGCGCCCTGTTCTGGAAAAAATTTCCAGAATCAGACGTCTGGGTTGATAGGCAGACGGCGAGGAAGACGTCTGGTAGATCCTACAGACGTCTGAAAGGTGAGTATTCCACTTTCTTCTTCCTTCCTGTCGACTGACCGTACTAAGGGAGGGAGTTGGTTGTGCGCAGGCTCGCTGATTCGCCATCCTTTGCGAATCAGACGTCTGGAAGTTGTACCAGACGGCGGGAGTGACCTCCAGATGTCCTGGGTAACCATTGGACGTCTGGGAGATAGGAGAGACGTCCCCGCAGACTTCTGGACGTCTGGGAAACCACGCTGAACAGGTAATTCTCTGATCCACTTTTTAAGACGTCTGGAAGAAGTTCCAAACGTCTGATCTTGCACAGTATCATTTTTTTCGACCCGTTTAGGGCCCGTTCGGGCTCCGTTTTCCGCGATTCGAGTTGCGTTCTTTTCAGAATTAATTCCTCTACTCGTCTACAGTAGCTATACACTATTTTGAGACACTCCTTGTGTTTGATCCTTGTGATAGGACCTCGTTCAGTTGCAGTCTTGGGAGTCGCGGAGGCACGCGGGATTCCCGATTATGCCCCCATTACTCCCGTTGTACCTGGTAGAGTGGCTTAAGTTTATTTTGAAAATCTGTTAAAGTATGGAACCATAACTAGAATCTAGGACATTGCATGAATCCTAGGAATGAGAAATGTATGGAATGATAGCTCCTAGGTGATGCATGAATCCTAGGGCTGGAAAACTAGTTGTATGCTAGATACTAGGATGTGGCATGAATCCTAAGATGGAAAAACTAGTGGAATGTATAATACTGCAGTCTTGGAAAAATGGAAAGGAATATAAAGCTGCCTGTAAATTGAATTAACAGCTACCTGTTATGAATAAAGAAACATGATTGAGATCATGGATTGTGAGAACGTGAAAGTGGAAAGTGAAACATGTGATGTTCTGAGATAAAGAGCTGGAACCCTACGAGGAATTAGGAGTGGAACTCCTGGAAAGAAAAAGGAATGGAACTGAGATGTAGTTTGTATTGTCTCTTGGGTACGCAGTACCAAGGGAAGTACCTGTACCTGCTTAGTGCAGAGTGGGGCCAGCCGCCCCAGGGACCTGGGGTTAGGATTGGCCGCTCTGTACCGACTTGCTGGCCCTCGTGTACGTAGTACCGAGGAGAGCTACTAGTGTTAGGAGAGTACTAGCTACCCCATGGGCCCCGGGGTTCTGCTAGCCTCCTTCACCGACTTGTTAGGCCCACTAGGGCAAACCAGGGTAGTCAGGCGAGGGTGCGCGGACTATGGAGGGGCAAGGCCCCGGTTTGGTTACTGTGGAGGGGTTGGACCCCTGTTACTAAGAGGGCTCTGCCCTGGTTCCGTGCCGTGCTTTGGGTGCACCCGTTAACGGAAACGACTGACCGCGTGCCAGTGCAGGCTAGCTACCTGTGCGTTTATCGCGCGTGCCGTAGTCACCGTTACGTCTGTCAGTGACCTTGGGGTGGTTGACTGAGGGTAGGATCACCATGGGGGACTCTCCCGGCCAGGATAGCACCACATGCTACTTCTACTTTTGGAAAAGACTGCAATCAAGATCGTTCCCACGAGGACATTCCGGATCAAGTAAAGGATCTGAGAAATAAATGAAATAGTGAGAAAAATTGAAAGATGTGAATAAAGGAAGTAACAGAACATAACAGCTACTGTACACTCTACTGTTGTCTTTAGTTAGTTTGCCACTCTACTCACGTTTTGCTGACGTGTTACACTCGTTACCTTTTTCAGGGCCATGTGTTGAGCAGCCAGGGTCAGCGGTTGCAGAGGACGCTGGGCCGAGTAGAGTCCAGTAGAGTTTAACACAGTCTTGTGTCTACCTCTTTTGTTTCTGTTATAGTGAGTAGTTCTTGTTTCCGCTGTACTTTCTTTACCTGCAGTTCTTGTTATATGATAAATGTTGTTCTACTGTTGTGGTGGTATCTACTGTAGTAGTTTCTTTCCTTACTGCTGTACTTCCTTACTGTTAGTTATATTCATGATGAATGTGGTTTATTTTACTGCTCTTTTGGTTACTTTCTCGTTGGATGACTAGGTCTTGGGATTAGTCGAGTCGGTCCGGTTCTTGTGTCTCGTAGGGACTCGGGAACCGGGTCGTTACAAGATGGTATCAGAGCATGGTCGTCCCGAGAAGTGAATCAACTGACTGGAAAATAACCAATTCACATGTTTATAGCTAGAGTAGACACCACAACATATCTCTTGACATGAGCTCTTAGAAGTTTTGTTAGGTACCGTCTGTTTTGACGTTTCCGTTTTGCTTCGCGTCTCCTTGCAGGAGATGCCGCGTCGCGAGACTGGCCGCGGGCGCTGCCGAGGGCGAGGTCGGCGAGATGGACGTGCTGTTGTTGACGTCTCGGTGGGCCAGCCACCACTCCCTGGCATCCAGGCCCAGGACCTCGCCAGACTGATACGAGATATTGTACGAGAGGAGCTCCACCCACCGCCCCGAGCGCCTCCTCCTGGGGCTGCAGAGGGGGAGTCCTCTGTGGGACCACGCGACGGACACGGCGCTGGACACGAGGGAGGGGATGGGCCCCTGCCGCCCCCACCTTCCTCCGACACTTCTGTACACGAGGCACCTTCGCTTGGAGGTGCACCAGCACCTCCCCTACAGCGCCACTTCGAGCTTTTCGGACAGTTCCGGAAGCTGAAGCCCCCCTCCTTCAAGGGGGATGAGGACCCGACCGAGGCAGAGGACTGGCTTGAGCAGCTGGAGAAGATCTTCGACACCCTTCGCCCCCCGGTGGAGTGCCGCGTGGCCTTTGCCACGTACCAGCTGGAGGGTGCGGCACACAGGTGGTGGAGGGCGGTCCGGGGACAGGAGAGGGACGAACCGACGTGGGACCAGTTCGTCACCCTCTTCTGCGAGTAGTACTTTCCCCAGACGTGGCAGGACCAGAGGAGGCGGGAGTTCCACACTCTCCGCCAAGGGATGTCTACCGCACGCGTTTCTTGGAGCTGTCCCGCTTTGCAGCGACAGCGGTAGCCACTGAGGAGGAGCGCCTTTGGAGGTTCACCGAGGGCTCCGACCTGCAATCCGGGGGTATGTCAAACCCCTGAAGCTGCCTACATTTTCGAGGGTGGTAGAGGCAGCTATGACTTACGAGGAGACCAACCCGTCCGCGTGAGACACCGACGGCGGGCGGAAGAGGCCCTTTCAGCCAGACTTCTCACAGGGCCGGCGAGAACGGAGACACGTGGCGTCCGCAGGAGAGCCGTCACGTTGTGCAGGGACCCCCTCCTAGTCGACAGTAGGGACCCACTGAGGGCGGGAGTCGGGTTCCCCTCTGCTACCAGTGTGGCCAGCCGGGCCACGTCAGGAGGGACTGCCCATCTAGGGCAGGAGGTCAGCAGATACTCCCCGCGCAGAGCACTGGAGGGCACGTAGGAGGCCGCGGTTTTCAGGCGCGAGGAGGAGGACAGCAGTCGCGAGGAGGGTACCGGCCAGCACCTACCCGTCCGACGCAGAGTGTGGCTGCTTCGTCCGCACCTAGAGCTGAGGGGCGTATCAACGCCCTAACACACAGGGACACCAAAGCTTCGGGATCAGTGGTAGCAGGTATGGTTTCAGTTTCCGGCAGACTCGTTTACACGCTTTTCGATTCCGACGCTATGCACTCGTTTGTCGCAGCCAGTTTCGCAGTTAGTTTGGACCAGGATTATATACTGTTAGAGAATCCGTTCGTAATCAGAGGTCTGAGTGGTCAGCTGTTTGTAGCTGAAGAGGTGTACACGGATTGCGAGGTCAACGTCGGGGGACATAGCCTGCCAGCTGACCTGATTATGATACAGATGGAGGACTTTGGAGTGATTTTGGGGATGGATTGGCTGTCCGCTTACCACGCCTTGGTGGACTGTTTTGAGAGGAAGATCGTCTTCTCCATTCCGGAGTTGCCTTCTTTCGAGTTTCACGGACAGCCAGTGGACGGAGGGTTCAGGTGCATCTCAGCACTTTGGGCGGCGAGACTTTTGAGCCAGGGGTGTGAGGGCTTCCTAGCTTGTGTGGTGGCAGAGCCCAGCCCTGTGGCAGACTTCCAGAGCATCCCGGTGGTCAGAGAGTACCCCGACGTGTTTCCAGACGAGTTACCAGGACTACCGCCCGAGCGCGAGATCGAGTTTGAGATCTCACTAATACCAGGGACCAGCCCCATCTCCACCGCACCATACAGAATGGCACCGCTTGAGCTGCGAGAGCTCAAGTCTCAGTTGCAGGACCTTCTGGAGAAGGGTTTCGTGAGGTCCAGTGCGTCTCCTTGGGGAGCCCCGGTACTGTTTGTGAAGAAGAAGGATGGGACCCTACGCCTTTGTGTGGACTACCGACAGCTGAATAGGGTCACCATCAAGAATAGATATCCGCTGCTGAGGATCGACGATTTGTTTGACCAGTTGCGGGGTGCCACGGTGTTTCCCAAGATAGACTTGAGGTCTGGATACCACCAGTTGAGGATCAGGGAGACCGACGTCTCCAAGACAGCTTTCCGCACCCGGTACGGACACTACGAGTTTTTGGTCATGCCGTTTGGGCTGACCAATGCCCCCGCTGCTTTCATGGACCTGATGAACCGGGTGTTTAGACCTACTTGGATCAGTTCGTGGTGGTTTTCATAGATGATGTGCTCATCTATTCTAGAGATCAGACGCAGCACGGACAGCACTTGCGGATGGTTCTGGACAATCTGAGACGGCGCAGGCTGTACGCCAAATACAGCAAGTGCGAGTTCTGGTTGAGGGAGGTGACCTTCTTAGGTCATGTGATCTCTGGAGATGGCTTGGCGGTGGACCCAGCCAAGGTCGAGGTAGTGCTCAGGTGGGAGAGACCGCGTTCAGTCACTGAGATTCGCAGTTTCCTGGGACTGGCAGGTTACTACAGACGGTTCATCAGAGGATTTTCACAGATTGCGCGTCCTATGACACAATTGACCTGGAAGGACGTGCCTTTCGCTTGGATAGACGCCTGTGAGGCATGTTTTCTGGAGCTGAAGGAGAGGTTGACCTCGGCTCCCGTGCTCACCATCCCAGACGGTAGTGGCGGGTTCGTTGTGTACACGGACGCTTCCTTGCAGGGGTTAGTAGGTGTGCTCATGCAGAGGGGTCATGTTGTCGCTTACGCTTCGCGGCAACTGAAGCCCCATGAGCATACCTACCCTACCCACGACCTAGAGTTGGCAGCTGTTGTCTTCGCGCTGAAGACTTGGAGGCACTACTTGTACGGTGAGATCTTCGAGATTTTTACAGATCACAAGAGCCTCAAATATCTTTTTGACCAGAAGGAGCTCAACATGAGACAGAGACGTTGGCTGGAGCTCCTGAAGGATTACGACTGCAGCATCTCCTACCACCCGGGAAAGGCCAATGTGGTGGCTGACGCCTTGAGCCGTAAGGCGCCCGCACGCTTGGCTAGTCTACAGTTACAGAGTTGGAGCCTTTTGGAGGAGGTGGGCAGTTGGCGACCTCTAGAGTTACGAGGGTACTGTGGGGCAGTGACGGTGACGCGGCAGACCAGGCCAGAACTGATAGACCGCATCATCACAGGGCAGATGGCCGATCCGTACTTGCAGTCTTTGCGCGACAGAGTACTGTCAGGAGACCCAGGGGACTTCTCTTTCACAGACCAGGTGCTACGCTTGAGGGGACGGTTGTGCGTTCCTAGGGACGAGGAGCTGTTGAGAGAACGCCTAACTGAGGCACATGGTTCCAGATTCACCATACATCCCGGAAACACGAAGATGTACCACGACTTGAGACGCGAGTTTTGGTGGAGGGGGATGAAGCGGGATGTGGGTGAATTCGTGCAGCAGTGCTTAGTGTACCAGCAGGTGAAAGCCGAGCATCAGAGGCCTGCAGGGCCGCTTCAGCCGCTTCCAGTGCCAGAGTGGAAGTGGGAGAGCATCACCATGGACTTGGTGGTGGGCTTGCCTGTTACCCAGCAGGGACACGACACAGTCTGGGTAATAGTGGATAGATTGACGAAGACGGCGCGGTTCTTGCCGATCCAAGTCACTTTAGGACCAGCATAGTTGGCAGAGAGGTATATCCGTGATGTGGTACGACTACACGGAGTTCCGCGGGAGATCGTATCTGACTGGGATACCCGCTTTACGTCCCAGTTTTGGGCTGAGTTTCAGCAGGCCTTGGGGACGAGGTTGTGGTTTAGCACAGCTTACCACCCCCAGACGGATGGACAGTCTGAGCGCACGATACAGACACTCGAGGACCTTTTGCGTGCCTGTGTACTGGACTGGAGGGGCTCTTGGGAGGAGCACCTGCCCCTGGCGGAGTTTGCATACAACAACAGTTATCACTCAAGCATCGGCATGGCTCCCTACGAGGCTCTGTACGGACGGAAGTGTACGGCACCCTCGAGTTGGGTTGAGGTGGGGACCAAGTGGGAGGTTGGCCCCAGGTTGATCCAGCAGAGTCAGGAGGTAGTTGAGCAGATCCACAGACGACTCCGCACTGTCAGGAGCAGACAGAAGAGCTACGCTGATTGAAGACGCAGAGAGGTGCAGTTTGAGGTTAGGGACCACGTCTTTCTTCGTGTTTCGCCCATGAAGGGCCTGCAGCGGTTTGGGGTGAGAGGGAAACTCGCGCCGAGGTTCGTAGGGCCCTTTGAGGTCCTGGAGCGGGTTGGACCCGTTGCTTACAGACTTGCCCTTCCCCCGCAGCTTTCTGGTGTGCACGACGTGTTCCATGTGTCCAACCTCAGGAAGTACGTAGCCGATTCTAGCCACGTACTGAGTCACGAGAGCGTCGAGGTGAGCGACGACCTGACCTACCCCGAGCGGCCAGTGCAGATCCTAGACCGAGCCGTCCGTAGGTTGAGACGAAAGCAAGTACCCCTGGTAAAGGTTTTGTGGAGGAGCCAGCGGTACGAGGAGGCTACCTGGGAGCCTGAGGCGGCAATGCGGGAGCGGTACCCGGAGCTTTTCGCGGCTATGTCTTTTCGAACCGGCTTCGGTCCTCTTTGAGTTTGTTATGGTTATTTGGACATCTTTTTTTTCCCGCACCCTAGTTGGCGCAAGTTTCGGGGACGAAACTTCCTTTGAGTTTGTTATATTGTAACGAACGCGTGCCCCAGACGTCTTAAAAGACGTCTGGGAGGTGGCCCAGACGTCGGACCAGACATCTGGGATCACATCCAGACGTCTGACAAGACGTCTGGGATCGTTTCCAGACGTCTGGAGAACAGTTATTTCCGCACGGGAGATTCGTCTGCGCGCCTGTGCGCGCAGACCCGTGATTCCCCTCTCTCTCTCTTTTTCCCTCTCTCTCTGCAGCTGCAGACCTGCCGTGCTCTCTCTCTCCCTCCTCCTCGCGCGGCCTTAAAAGGGCCACGCCTCCCCTCCCGTCTCCACCGTCTCCTCCTTCTTCTCCTTCAGCCAGTGAGCGTGAGCGCGAGTGCGAGGGCGGCAGCTGCGGCCGCAGTGAGCGCGGAGGAGGTGTGGCGTGCGAGAGCGGAGCTCTGCCGTGAGGGAGAGCTCGCCGGAGAGGCTTGGCCGGCCGGCGGAGGGCGTAGGGGGCACGGAGCGACGCGGAGAGGGACCTGCTGCAGTCTGAGCAGCAGGCGTGCGAGGTGCGACGCGGGCGACGTCGCGAGCGGAAGCCGGGTGGTGCCCTGTTCTGGAAAAAATTTCCAGAATCGGACGTCTGGGTTGATAGGCAGACGGCGAGGAAGACGTCTGGTAGATCCTACAGACGTCTGAAAGGTGAGTATTCCGCTTTCTTCTTCCTTCCTGTCGACTGACCGTACTAAGGGAGGGAGTTGGCTGTGCGCAGGCTCGCTGATTCGCCATCCTTTGTGAATCAGACTTCTGGAAGTTGTACCAGACGGCGGGAATGACCTCCAGACGTCCTGGGTAACCATCGGACGTCTGGGAGATAGGAGAGACGTCCCCGCAGACTTCTGGATGTCTGGGAAACCACGCTGAACAGGTAATTCTCTGATCCACTTTTTAAGACGTCTGGAAGAAGTTCCAAACGTCTGATCTTGCACAGTATCGTCTTTTTCGACCCGTTTAGGACCCGTTCGGGCTCTGTTTTCCGCGATTCGAGTTGCGTTCTTTCCAGAATTAATTCCTCTACCCATCTACAGTAGCTATACACTATTTTGAGACACTCCTTGTGTTTGATCCTTGTGATAGGACCTCGTACAGTTGCAGTCTTGGCAGTCGCGGAGGCACGCGGGATTCCTGATTATGCCCCCATTACTCCCGTTGTACCTAGTAGAGTGGCTTAAGTTTATTTTTAAAATCTGTTAAAGTATGGAACCATAACTAGAATCTAGGACATTGGATGAATCCTAGGAATGAGAAATGTATGGAATGATAGCTCCTAGGTGATGCATGAATCCTAGGGCTGGAAAACTAGTTGTATGCTAGATCCTCGGATGTGGCATGAATCCTAGGATGGAAAAACTAGTGGAATGTATAATACTGCAGTCTTGGAAAAATGGAAAGGAATATAAAGCTGCCTGTAAATTGAATTAACAGCTGCCTGTTATGAATAAAGAAACATGATTGAGATCATGGATTGTGAGAACGTGAAACTGGAAAGTGAAACATATGATGTTCTGAGATAAAGAGCTGGAACCCTACGGGGAATTAGGTGTGGAACTCCTGGAAAGAAAAAGGAATGGAACTGAGATGTAGTTTGTACTGTCTCTTGGGTACGCAGTACCAAGGGAAGTACCTGTACCTGTTTAGTGCAGAGTGGGGCCAGCCGCCCCAGGGACGTGGGGTTAGGATTGGCCGCTCTGTACCGACTTGCTGGCCCTCGTGTACGTAGTACCGTGGAGAGCTACTAGTGTTAGGAGAGTACTAGCTACCCCATGGGCCCCGGGGTTCTGCTAGCCTCCTTCATCGACTTGTTAGGCCCACTAGGGCAAACCAGGGTAGTCAGGCGAGGGTGCACGGACTGTGGTGGGCAAGGCCCCGGTTTGGTTACTGTGGAGGGATTGGACCCCTGTTACTGAGAGGGCTCTGCCCTGGTTCCGTGCTGTGCTTTGGGCGCACCCGTTAAGGGAAACGACTGACCGCGTGCCAGTGCGGGCTAGCTACCTCTGCGTTTATCACGCGTGCCGTAGTCACTGTTACGTCTGTCAGTGACCTTGGGGTGGTTGACTGAGGGTAGGATCACCATGGGGGACTCTCCCAGCCAGGAGAGCACCACGTGCTACTTCTACTTTTGGAAAAGACTGCAATCAAGATCGTTCCCACGAGGACATTCGAGATCAAGTAAAGGATCTGAGAAATAAATGAAATTGTGAGAAAAATTGAAAGATGTGAATAAAGGAAGTAACAGAACATAACAGCTACTGTACACTCTACTGTTGTCTTTAGTTAGTTTGCCACTCTACTCAGCGTTTTGCTGACGTGTTACACTCGTTACCTTTTTCAGGGCCAGGTGTTGAGCAGCCAGGGTCAGCGGCTGCAGAGGACGCTGGGCCGAGTAGGGTCCAGTAGAGTTTACCACAGTCTTGTGTCTACCTCTTTTGTTTCTGTTATAGTGAGTAGTTCTTGTTTCCGCTGTACTTTCTTTACCTGCAGTTCTTGTTATATGATAAATGTTGTTCTACTGTTGTGGTGGTATCTACTATAGTAGTTTCTTTCCTTACTGCTGTACTTCCTTACTGTTAGTTATATTCATGCTGAATGTGGTTTATTTTACTGCTCTTTTGGTTACTTTCTCGTTGGACGACTAGGTCTTGGGATTAGTCAAGTCGGTCCGGTTCTTGTGTCTCGTAGGGACTCGGGAACAGGGTTGTTACAGAACCTGGGAGGAATTACGTTGTGAATTCCTCCAAAAGTTCTCCCCGATTGGTCAAAAGAATGCGATGTAGCACGCGATTACAACTTTTTCCTAAGGACCAGGGGAAAAGTTGCATGACGCCTAAGATAAATTCCACAATCTTCTCAGGAAATGCCCTCGCCATGGTGTGCTCAGATGGCACTTAGCTTAGATTTTCTACCATGGGCTAGATGACACACATTGGTACCTAGCCAATGCATCTAGTGGCAGGAATTTCCTCGCAAAGGACAAGAACAACTCATCTGAGTTGTTTGAGTCCTTAGTGGACAATTCTATGAATGCCGCATCAATGAACCAATTCCAGCGACCTAGACAACAGTGACTTAATGTCCATGAAGCTCATGCTGAATCTACCCAAGCTGACATGGATATTATTACCAAGAAGGTCGTTGAACTGATTCGAGATCTATCTAGATATTTTGGCAATTTTGTTGTATCCCACTCTTCCTCTGCATCCTAAGTCTCTCCTGCTCAAGTACATTTACTCACTTGGGATGTATCTTCTCCATCTTCACAGGATCTTGTGTATTAGGAACTAGTGAATAATCCAGATCTAGCACCATACGATTAGGGTTATGCATAGCATGATGATTTTAGTGTGTATTCCCTTGATGAATAAGCATCTCAGGCATCTTCAACCTACGAAGATGTCAATGCTATCCATGGGTACGGGTGTAATAACCCGTACTTAGAGACGTATAACCCTGGTTGGCGCCAGCATCCTAATTTTTCCTAGTCTGGTAATTCACAAAGATCAAATCAAGATCCATATCGCCAGACTAGACAATACGAGAATGCTCAGAACACGTACTCGAGGCAGCATCCATTCCTATCTCAGTAGCAATCTTTTTCTATTTATTAGTCATTACATAAAGCTGCCAATCACCCTCCAAAGCAAGCCGACCCTTTGGTGGTGCTGAAAGAGGAATTGGAAGAATCCATGCAGAAATCAATGCATGATAGTTTGAAGCTCATGAAGATCATGGCTGACCAGATTTAGGATATTTAGAAGATGCAGAATCAACTGCTACAGAGTATAGATCACAGGAAGCCTTGCCCTCCCAACCTATCCTAAATCCAAGATATGTGCAGAATCAGGGTACCCCACCTAGGTTTCAGGCACAGCAGGGACAGGTGCATGCTGTATTACAGGTACCTCCTGTACCACCTGGTTACATGCAAGGTCAGCCTACTTTGTTACCCAATCCTACCTATTCACCTCATGGACAGTATGCCGATGCGAAGGCTGTCACATTGAGGAGTGGGAAGACCACATAGGACCCACCATTTAGGTAGGTGGGTCATAATTCTTCTCGCCCCCAACCGCAGAATGGCTCACCTTCTTCTCAGGAGCCACCTATAGTAGATAAGGGCAAGAGACCAATTAACCCTAAGATTCCCATCCCTTTTCCTGAGGCTCTGCGTGAGATCTAGCGCAAAAAAAGGGTACGTGGAATTTTGAGGACCTGAAAACCATGTTTGAAAAGGTTCATATTCAAGTCTCGCTCCTCGATGCTATTGATCATATCCCTATTGTCGTTAGGTTCTTCAAGGTCTACTGTACCCTGAAGCAACAGTAGAAAGTCAAATTATAGGCAGTATTGTCAAAGGAGACTAGTGCTGTGATTCTAACCGACCTATTGCCAAAAAAGAAATACCCTGGTACCCCACTCATTTCCTGCTTTTTGCAGGATTCTCCATTTGATCTAGCCCTTCTTGATTTGGGTTTGTCCATCAACCTAACTCCTACCATAGTTTTTGATCGATTTCAATTTGGGGAGTTGAAACTCACCTCGATTTCCATACAACTAGCCGACAGATCAGTAAAAACACCGAGGGGGGAGGTTGAGAATGTGATCATAAAAGTTTAGGGATTCTGCTTGTCGATGGACTTTTTCATTCTTTATATGGACGTTCCTCCTAATCTCCGCGATGCATCGATTATTTTGGGTCACCCATTTTTGGCAATAGCCTGCATGAACAATGACTATGCATCCGATTGCATGGAGATAGCCCTAGGGAATGAATGAATTAGACTGGACATATTCAGGGCACCACGGAACTTCGATTGTGATTTGATAAGGAGGATGGTGAAGATGAGGACTTGGCTTTTTGTGGGAACATTGGGCTCCTCTGTAATGTCCCAATGTCACATTCATCTTCATTGTCAAGGTTTTTCGACCTTGATCTACATGGGACCGAGACTAATGAGATGCACATTTAATCCCATGGATCTAATTGCTAGGGTGCTCATCTGATCACAACACCCCTAATTCTGATTATCCTAACCCATCACTTACTGATTTACCCCTATTAATGTTTTTACAACCGACCTCTTTGCAGGTGGGGAATCAGCGAGAAATCACGCATATTAGGATTATCAGATTTTCGCTAGTGATTCTTCTCCTCCCACTGACGAATCTGATTCCCACCCACCCATGATTGAATTGAAGGCCTTACGTGATTCACAGAAATATGTATTTTTGGGTGATAGTGAGACATACCCAGTAATTATCAGTGCTCACTTAACGCAAGAATAGAAACGTCAATTGATTTCTATTTTACAAGCACATAGGGCTGCCATTAAGTCGAGTATCACTAATCTTCATAGTATTCTCCCCTCATATTATACTCATCATATTTATATGGATGAGGGGGTGAAACCTTCTAGAACACCTCAGAGACGTTTGAAATATGATGGAGGTTGTAAAGATGGAAATCATTAAATGGCTGGATGCGGATATTATTTATCCCATTTCCGACAACCAATGGGTGAGCCCTATCTAAATCATGCCCAAGAAAACAAGACTCACTGTCATTAAAAACGACAAGGGCGAATCCATCCCGAACTGCACCTCAACTTCATGACGGGTCTATATTGACTATAGGAAACTGAATACGGCTACCAAGAAGGATCATTTTCCTTTACAGATGATAACATCATCATCAACTGTATCTAGCTTTATTTAGTAAATTTCCATCATTAAATGCTCCTACATAACCATCAGAAGGCCATAATTCATTGTAATTCCTTTCTAAGAGAAATACAAGAAACTAGGGTAAAACTGTAATTTTACCATCATATCATGAATGCAGTATAACTGCAAGTTTCTCCAAGGGTTAATTAAGGGTCAAATGATTTTAAGAATCTAATAAGTGGGTTAGTACAGAAAGAAAAGGGTTTTCACGTATTTTGAGAATTAAATGACTTCCGAAATCCTAAAAATAGACTCGCTTAATTAACTGAGGTTCTGGTTAGGATAAAATTCACCTAAACCCTCTAAAATTCATAGAAAAATATTCTCTATGGTTTGACATCTTTGATTTGACCATTGGAACCTGTCTTGACCCAAAACAGAGCCACAGATAGACTTTTGCCCTAATTTAGTTTTTGCATAAATTACCCAGTCAAACTAGGTAAAAACCAAAATCTAACTTCACCATTGGATTCCTTGGGTTCAAATTAGGTTTTTACAAAAATTTGGGCTAAATCTGAGATCATCTTGACCTAGTTTGCAATTTGGTCCTTTCTAACTCTTTTATCTCACACTCATGCCCCTAACTTCTGAATTTCTTACATAAAACCCCCCAACTTTGTTGTCTTCTTCACAGATAGGTCTCGATCGCCCTCAACTCCTAATCCTAAAGCTTTGGCAACCCTAATTTGGCAAAATCTCTGCGATTACTCGACGAATCCCTCTCAAAATTGAAAGGGAAACTCGTCAAGTAATTGCCTTCCTTTTCAGCCAGAATCGAAGCTCTAGATCTTGCCTAACTCCTAATGTGAACACATGAAAGAATTGGGTATCCTTTTTTGACAAACCTTCCAAGCTCTTTTCTCCCTCTAGACCCTTATAAAAGGAACCCCAGACCTCGCCAAGTTCCCCATGCTCGATTTCGACTGGAGTTACCCTTGATTTGTCTCTCCTCATCCAGCCGAGACTCCTCGATGTCCAGTGACTCCTCCTGATCCTCCTCGTCATCCGATCGCAATACCGATGGTGAATTCCTCCCCCTCAGCTTTTTCTGCATCACACCATACCAGCGGGCATCTCCCAATCTCCGTCGTCGTTGCCGTTACCACCCATCGGAGCGCTTTCTTCCCTGACGCTGGACATACCATAACCAGCGCCGCTCCATCCCCTTCGTCTATTAGATTAGGGTTAGATTAGTTTATTTTAGCTTGTAGGTTAGTTTCTCACCCTTCTTATCCCTATTTCAACCCTCGACACTACTATTCACCTCATCTTCTCTATCTCCGACCAAACCTCCGGTGAGGCATATCTGCCGCTACACCCCTCTATCCACCTCGCCAACCACCTCATAACCTTGGCCTCGACTCCACCAACCAAACCCCTCTCCCTATTTGCTGCTCCACTCACCCAAATCCACCACCGAACCCACGCACCTCCATCTACCCTTTCCGAGGTCATACAACCTCCACACACACCTTCACGACACGCCGTACCCACCACCGTACTTGTTGTTCCACGGCAAAGCCCCTAAGCTTATTTGACAGGGATGAAAGGTCGCTTTTTGGATTTCAAGTATCCAGGTTGGATGCGGCATTAATGTGGTAGCTTTGAAGCTTGCTCCAAGCATTCTTCTGACCTACAACTCCAGGTCTTTACTCCAGGGTGCGCGAAATCTCTCCAGGAAAATCTCCAAGGCCTCAATTGAAGACCCTATCCTTCATAGCTACTGCAATTGAGAGCTTCATCACCTGCGGATTTTGCACAAGAAAACTTGGGACATAGTCCTACATCATTAACAGCAAAAGCGGCGTAGTGATATAAGTTGTTGAGTTCTGGGCTTATTGCCTCAGAACACGGGGTGAGGTCCCATTAGCCTCACTTGATCCAACCTGCCTAAGCTCTCACTCGCTCACCACCCACTGCCGGTCAGCCTGGACCTGTGTACACGCTTGACCCGAATACCCAATTACCCATTACTATTGAAGGCTCTGGGAGAGCGAAACCCAGAGAGAGAAGGAGAGAGAAAGCGGGGGTAGGGGGTTTTGCTTTGAAGATAAACGGCTGACACTTAGCCATTTGAAGAAGAAATCCCCTGTGTGTGAAGAAGGAAGGTCAAGGCAAGAAGAAGAGGAGAAGACCGAAGCCAAGGAAGAAAGAAAAGAGAAGGAATAAGGGCTTGTGCACGCAGAGAAAGAAGAAGAGAAAACAGAGAACCAGAGGCTAAAGACATAATCGAAGAAAGAAAGAAGGCAAGGAAACAGAAGAAAAATCACAGAAGAATACTGTAGCAATGTCTTTTAAGACGTCTGATTACAAAATCAGACGTCTGATCACATATTCCTACCTTTGATTAAGATTTGAGTAATTATTCTATGTATTAGACTTATAATTGGTGATCCAAATCATGATTATTTTGTCTAAGATTACTTTTTACTCTTCATATACTCATGCCATATACTGCACATTAGTTTTTGAGTAATATTTTGTGTTCAATTACATTAATTGTTGAGATTAGTGTGTGGATTCCTATTTTCTCCCAGCGAATGACCTCAAACTTTCATTCGAGTATAAATTTTATCTATTTTGAGTAATTTTATCTTATACTATGATGCATCTCTTAAATAACGACAAATTCGCACTTTAACATTTTGGAGTCGTTGCTGGGGAGCAACACGCAATTCACCGCTATTCTCTGCTTTATCTTATCATATTTGAGCACTGACTTGCCCTGTTTACTTTATTGTGATTTTGCGAGGTACTTCACGAGGAGATCTTCCACGCAAATCAGCCACTCCAGGGTAGGTAACTTCTCTATTCTTCCCTAATCAACCTCCTAATCTTGGGAAGACAAAAAAGGAAATAATCAATTATGAATCACCTGCTTTATTTTTCATAGTAATCATCATTTAAAAGGCAAGTTTCCTGATTTGCAAAATTTTTTCAAATCTCATTGAAGTTGAAGCGATTATGTTTAGAGATCCCATCCTTGATTTCCTGTACCTATTAGGGAATATGCTTAAATTCTAAATCACTTTGAGCTAACACATTTCTTGCCAGAAGCCCAAGGTGAACATGCCAAGATCAATTGGACTTGGAAATAAAGCCAATTAGGGCTTCTGCATTAGGGTTTTGAAGTGCTAGTACACATTTTTGCCTGAATTAAAGGAAAGTTACCCTCTCACATTTGTGTGCTACCCAAGCCCTTGATTGAAAAGATCTAATAAAAAGACCCTAAAATCAGTCTCTAAATTCACTTGAACCCTAAAATCCTTTGACCTAATAACCTGAGAGTCAATCAGAGTGATTTTTAGGTCTTGACCTAGATTTCATTCTACCATCTTTAGGGCAGGTCAGGTGAAGTTAGCCTACATTGTAGGCCAACCAACCTCTAAATTAGGTCATAAGTCAAATTAACTTCTAATCAAGTGAAATCAAATGCACAAATTAGGACATAAAACTGGTAAACTTAAGAGGTCAAGTTATCCATTCTAGTCTACCTAGACCCTCAGTGATAAGGAAGGTCGGGTGGGGGAAACCCTGTAACCAGTGGGGGCGCTCTACCGTGTAGGGGTCTTCGCGGGACTCTCCCTTCCTGGTTGCCCAAGTAATTCTTAGGTGGATGACTTTCTGATCTAGGGGTGTCTTCCACCCCGAATCTCTACAATCATCCAAAAATCTTTGGGTGCCTTGATTGGGTCAATTTCACATCCAGTCCCTCATCCCTTCTATTTAGAGCACATACACAGATCATCTTAGGGATGTCTTTCAGATCTAATCAACTCCAATCTGAACCTAAGTTTTGATTCTGCATCTTGATTCCACCATTTGATTCAAAAAATGCAGCCTGGCTATATAGGAAGACTATTTAGAAAACCTGAGTCCCAATGAGCATGAAAGAAAAGATACTTGAGATTGCCTATAGAAATCATGAAGAATATTATACAAGGGACATTCAGGAAAGATTTGCAAAATAATAGAACTCATCACAAACTGTGTGGGGATAATATGGACACAAATGAAACATAGTTCAACCCGGGATCACCTATTAGCAGAACACATGGAATTGGTGCAATTACACAACAATGAGTGTTTGCAATGTTGGTCAAGCCCTTCACTTCTAGAAAAAATCCAAGAATTTTTAGAAGAACGGGGAGAATTGCTAAATAAGTTATATAGAACAATTTATCAAAAATACCTGTTAGAAACTAACAAAACATCTTGAAGTGCGACAAGTGATCAACAAAGTTTCCCAAATCTTGGGTTCAATGATGATAATTGTGGATCCCTAGCCCAAATGAATTTAGATTCAAATTTCATAGTAATTGACATTCCTGATCTTAAGATGGGTTGGGAGAATTCGATTGTAGATGATCACGATTTCAAGCCAGCCCTAGAGATACAAAAGATTGGTTCACTAAGCTTAGATTTCCCAGACACTTGTGAAAATGAGATTAAGACAGAACCTCTCAAGGATGTAAATTTCGTCCCTTATGCTGATAAGGTAACTCTCGAAAGCAATTCTGACATCCCTGTAGAGCCCAATCTAGATTCTAGTGATCCAACCTACACCCTTAACTTAGAATCTAGATCTGAGCCTTATTGGGGTGTTTGTGAGGCCCCATGCGATACGAATCAAATTTCAAATCTAGATTATGATTCAAAGCTTGTATTTGATGAGTACACCTCTTTAGACTCCTCAAAGATATAGATTGATTTTTTGAAAGTCACACCGATCTACGATATAGAAACCAAGGAGCTAGAAGAGTTGGGATTTGATTGGGTCTTCCCTACGAGCCAAGAACTCGAGCCCATGCCTAATAGGGACACCTCTTTGAGTTTGGACTCTGAGTTTAGGTTAGATCCAAGTCAGGTTGCTGCTTCTCCACGTCTCGACTCATTCTGTGGTGGAACTATCGATCTGGAATCAGGTTCAAAAACTTCTTGCAAATTCTTCGATGATTTCAAATCTTACTCAGATTTCGGAGAACTATTGTTTCCTAATGATTACGAGCCAATCTACAACCTCAGCATCCATGATCCATTCTTTGACTCTGACTTTGAGGACCCTGATCTCGAGATCATTGATTCAAAATCAGGTTCCATTGAGATGGAATCATTTCTTTTTGATCCTCAGGAATCAGAAACAATAATTGCCGAGAGTGTCTACAATCCAGAGTTTGAATGTTTTCTTAACTCAAATTTCCTTGATCCTATAAGCACTCTCTAGGCACTTACATTTGATTTTGATGGGCTCTATGAGGACTCTCTAGATACACCTACCTTTGAACATTTTCTAGAAGAGCCCTCACATACATTCTTGAAGCCACCTCTTCTACACATGCAGAACCTTCCCAAACTAGCTTTCAACCCCAACCTGCAACCGGACTCAATTTCTACTCTGATCCTCCTCTCAATTAGCCAGTTGCACATGATTCTCCTCCACATTTTTATCAGGTTTCGGACATCAATCAAACTACAAATCACGACCCATCCTTCTCTGATCACCCTCATAGGGTTCCTACATCCTCCATAGATTCTTTTTCATTTGAGAACCCATACTCTGATCAGGCTGATTCGACTCAGCCAAACCCTAGATTCACACTTCCATATCTTCTCGAACTTCATAGTATCCGGTGGTCACCACATCTTTGATCCACATCTATCAACCCGCCAGATTGATTGGGTTTGGGCTGCATCATCAGCCTATTGACTTTAACAAGCACCTGGTTGGACCAACCAGGCTTTTGATCAAGGTGCTTGTTTTGCAAAACTCGTCTAATTTTACCACTCCTCCATACCATTTTCTGCTCAACTGAAGGCATTAAATTTATCACTTAATGGGAGGCAACCCGTCATTCGAAAAACCTGAGATCCTTCTGATTATCCTTCTGTACCTCACATCTATTGCACTCTGAGTTCAGTTTTTGGAACAATCAAAATGATCCCACCTCTAGTACTCGTATCAAAGCTTGAAATTATCCGCAACAGTCATTCCCAACCTATTTGCCCACTTGATAATCCTGTTCTAATTTCTAAACACAAAACCATTTTATACCCTTAGTTTACAATGAGGATATTCCAAAACTTGGGCATGGGGGGTGTTAAAGTGTAGACATACAAAAATTTTCAAGTTTCAGAAGGTTTCTCACAAAAAATAATAATAATAATAATAATAAATAATAAATTGAAAAAGAACAAAAAAATAGAGAAGGGAGGAAATTTTGAAGAATTGAATACATATCATTCTTGAGGAGGACAGGGGGAGGTGATTTTGAAATGTCAAAAAGGAGCACAATTTGAAACAAAAAAGAGTTAGTTATTAGCAAAAGATTATGGGATTTATTTAAGTTCAAGACCAAATCAAAAGAAAGAAATAAAAGACAAAAGTGCTAAGGGACAAAGGAGATTAGTATGAGTTCTGATCTTAGGCCTCTTGGGCTTATTTTAGGCTTAAAAATTCAAGTATTCATTAAGATCTGGATAATCCTCAAGAGGTTGAGGAAAATGCGAGGCTTAAGTATTAGGTCTAAGGCTTAGGGATTATTCGACCTCGTTAACTGACCTCTAGTTTGCGGGACTCTGTAACCTAAGAACCTTAATCCACATACAGTCTGGCTCAGTGCGCTTAATTATTAAAATCACGCAAATGCGTTAATTCTGTTCTAAAAATGCCACCTAGATTAGGAGCGGCTAATCAATACAAGTTGATTTGGATGAGTTCCCAGTGCAGAGAGGCGGGAAATTCCCCTCGAAGATGCGCAATAACATACCATCTCCTCGGTGATTGTCTCCTAGGATATCTAAATATCCTACCAGGGGCACGTAAGCACCTTGTGCTGAGTCAGGTGCCATGGGCGGGATTAACCCGAAATGTCGATTGCTTGGGCTTGAATTTAGCTACAGAATGCCATGGGCGGCACTATGTCAAAGTGTCGAAAGCCAGGGTTCTGGGGGTTGCCATGGGCAGTGCTATCTCAAAGCATCGAATGCCAGGGACTTTGCGAGGACTGATGGTGGGAGCGAGGAATCCGATACAGACTATATTATAAAGCCAATCTAAAGCTAGAAATAAAGAAGAAAAAAGAGAGAAACTTTCCAAAAATGCAAAAAAAAATCTTCTATCTCTCTCTTACAAAAATGCACTGCAAACTAAGCCATGACTAAAAATGTTTTAAGCACGGGTGCTTTAACCACGGAGTTCAACGAACCCTAGGTTAGTTCCTGTGGGCCTTAGAAACCTTCACGGTAGACTAAGGCTAAAGCTGGTCAGGTCTGGATCTTAGCTAGTACTTGAGTACCTCTAGGCCTGCTATTGGCATTCTGACCAAATCTATAAAAGAAAGCACACATTAGAGATCTGAACATATGGTCTAGAATTTGAGTTAATTTCATAAGATTTTGCTAAGGGACTAGCAAAAGTTAGGCATGGGAATATGATTATAACGTCATCATCAACCGTATCTAGCTTTATTTAGTCAATTTCCATCATTAAATGCTCCTACATAACCATCAAAAGGCCATAATTCATTGCAAATCCTTTCTGAGAGAAATACAAGAAACTAGGGTAAAACTATAATTTTACCATCATATCATGAATGTAGAATAACCACAGGTTTCTCGAGGGGTTAATTAAGGGTCAAATGATCTTGAGTAATAAGTGGGTTAGCAGAGATAGAAAAGGGTTTTCCCGTGTTTTGAGAATTAAATGACTTCCGAAACCCTAAAAACAAACCCGCTTAATTAACTAAGGTTATGGTTAGGATAAAATTCACCTAAACCCTCTAAAATTCATATAAAAATATTCTCTAGGGTTTTGGCATCCTTGATTTGACCATTGGAACCCTTCTTGACCTAAACTAGAGCGACAAATAGACTTTTGCCTTAATTTAGGTTTTTGCATAAATTACCTAGCCAAATTAGGTCAAAACCAAAATCTAACTTGACCATTGGATTCCTTGAGTCAAAATTAGGTTTTTACCAAAATTTGGGCCCAATCTGAGATCATCTTGACCTAGTTTGCAATTTGATCTTGTCTGACTCTTTTGTCTCACACTCATGTCCTTAACTTTTGAATTTCTTACATAAAACCCCCCCAGCTTAGTTGTCTTCTTCACAGATAGGTCCCGATCGCTATCAACTCCTAATCCTAAAGCTTCGGTGACACTACTTTGGCAAAATCTCTGCAATTACTTGACGAATCCCTCTCAAAATTGAAAGGGAAACTTGTCAAGTAATTACCCTCCTTTTCAGCCAGATCTGAAGCTCTAGATCTCACCCAATTCCTAATGCGAACACTTGAAAGAATTGGGTATCCTTTTTTGATGAACCTTCCAAGCTTGGAAGCTTGGCTTCCAAGCTCTTTTCATCCTCTAGACCCTTATAAAAGGACCCCTAGACCTCGCCGAGTTCCCCACGCTTGATTTCTACCAGAGTTACCCTTAATTTGTCTCTCCTCATCTCATTGAGACTCCTCGACGAACGGTGACTCTTCCTGATCCTCCTCATCGTCCAACCGCAATACCGGTGGTGGATTCCTCCCCGTTAGCTTCTTCCACGTCGTGCCATACTAGCAGGTGTCTCCCAATCTCCGTTATCGTCGCCGTTACCACCCATCGAAGTGCTTTCTTCCTCGACGCGGGACATACCATAACCAGCGCTGCTCTGTCCCCTTCGTCCATTATATTAGGGTTAGATTAGTTTATTTTAGCTTGTAGGTTAGTTTCTCACCCTTCTTATCCCTATTTCAACCCTTGACGCCACCATTCACCTCATCTTCCCTGTCTCTGATCGAACCTCCAGCAAGGCATATCCACCACTACACCCCTCTATCCGCCTTGCCAACCACCTCATAACCTTCACCTAGACTCCACCAACCAAACCCCTATCCCTATTTTCTACTCCACTCACCCAAATCCACCACCGAACTCACGCACCTCCGTCTACCCTTTCAGAGGTCATATGACCTCCACACACACCTTCACGACACGCCACAACCACCACCATACTCGTTGTTCCACGACAACGCCCTTGAGCTTATTTGACAGGGCCAAAAGATTGCTTTTTGGATTTCAGGCATCCAGGTTGGATGCGCCATTAACGTGCGAGCTTTGAAGCTTGATCTGAGCATTCTTTAGATATGCAGCTCCAGGTCTTGACTCCAGGGTGCACGGAATCTCTCCAGGAACATCTCCAAGGCCTCAATTGAAGACCCTATCCTTCGTAACTACTACAATTGAGAGCTTCATCACCTACGGATTTTGCACGAGAAGAAGACTTGGGACATAGTCCTACATCATTAACAGCAGAAGTGACGCAGTGATATAAGTTATTTTTGTGTTTTGGGCTTATTGCCTTAGAACATGAGGTGATGTCCCATTAGCCTCACTCGATCCGACCCACCTAAGCTCTCACTCGCTCACCACCCACTGCCAGTAAGGCTGGACCTGGGTACACGCTTGACCCGAATACCCAATTACCCGTTACTATTGAAGGCTCTAGGAGAGCAGAACCCAAAGAGAGAAGGAGAGAGAGAGTGGGGGTAGGGGGTTTTGCTCTGAAGATAAACGGCTGACACTTAGCTATTTGAAGAAGAAATCCCCTGTGCGTGAAGAAGGAAGGTCAAGGCAAGAAGAAGAGGAGAAGACCTGAGCCAAGGAAGAAAGAAAAGAGAAGGAATAAGGGCTTGTGCACGTAGAGAAAGAAGAAGAGAAAACAAAGAACCAGAGGCTAAAGACATAATCGAAGAAAGCAAGAAGGCAAGGAAACAGAATAAAAATCACAGAAGAATACTATAGCAATGTCTTTTAAGATGTTTGATTACAAAATCAGACGTCTGATCACATATTCCTACCTTTGATTAAGATTTAAGTAATTATTCTATGTATTAGACTTATAATTGCTGATCCAAATCATGATTGTTTTGTCTAAGATTACTTTTTACTCTTCATATACTCATGCCATATACTGCACATTAGTTTTTGAGTAATATTTTGTATTCAATTACATTAATTGTTGAGATTAGTATGTGAATTCCTATTTGCTCCCAGCGAATGACCACGGACTTTCATTCGAGTATAAATTTTATCTGTTTTGAGCGATTTTATCCTATACTACGACGCATCTCTTAAATAACAACAATTCGCACTTAAACATTTGCCTTTCGTTAATCAGATTTTAGAAAGGTTAGTCGGCTACAACTTCTTTTACTTTATGGATGGATACTCCAGGAATAATTAGGTTGCAATTAACCCGGAAGATTAATACAAGAGTACTTTCACATGTCCCTATGGAACATTCACTTTTAAGCAAATGCCCTTAGGCCCCTGCAATGCAGTAGCGACATTTCAACGTTGTATCATGGCTATCTTCTCTAATATGATTGGTGTTCCTCACTCAAAATCAAGTTTTAAAATCGTTGCATTGTAGTATAGTTGAAATCTTGTGAAAAATAGATACAATTTATACTCTAAAAAGTCCAAGGTTGTTCGCTGGGAGCAAGTAGGAATTCAGTTCTCAAAATTGCAATTTAAAACAATAGAGATACGAAATTGTAATCAGAAATTGATTCAGAATAATGTAAAAATAAGACCAAGTATAAGACTGCAAAAAGAATGGAGTAAAATGGCAATTTGAATCACCAATTACTCCCTACAATAATGGCAAATAGAACTCAATAGTTATATATGGAATAATCTCAAATCAACTGTCTGAATATTCAATCAGACATCTTAAACATTTGATGATCTGATTTCTTCTTCTGTTGTGGCTCTTCTTCTTGTCCTCTCCTTTTGCTGCTCTCTCTATTCCTTCTTTTTCTTTCTCTACTCTTTTGTTCTTCTACTCTTCTTCACGTAGAGGGGGAAGGATCCTCAATTTTGGCTAAGTGTCAGCCAATCCTTCTCAGAGAAAAAACCCCCCTACCCCATGCACTATCCTCTCTTTCTCTCCATGGGTCACGCTCTCCCAGAGCCTCCAACAGTACCGGGTTATTGGGTTTTTGGACCTAGAGCACACCCAGGTCCAAGGCTGCGGGTGTGGGTCGTAGCCGAGGAGTGCTTAGGTTAGGCGAGTTATTGGATCGACCCGACCCACATGTAAGGTGTCGCGGGCGAGGAGCGTGAGGGCACATGCGGGGACCTCACCCCCTGTGCATGCTGAGGCAAATAGGTAGTGTGACAAATTCACTTTGTGCAGGTGCAGGCACTCTTCAGCTTCTAAGGTGGGACTAATCCCACCTCCCTTCCTCTGCGTGCAGCTGCAGATGCTTCTTCGTCCAATTCGCGTAAGATGGAGGTCAAAGGTTCCAATTGCTAGTCCACTCGAACTCTTGGACCAATTCTACATGAATGGGGGACGATGCCTGGAAGCTGCAGGTGCCGGAGCAGCTTCAAGCTTCGCTCAAAGCTTGCGTGCTAATGGCGGTGAGGGTCGGTACCTGAAATCATCAAAACAACCTTTCGGCCACGTCAAAACATTCAGGAATGATCGTCGGAGCACGGCGAACTTGCTGAGAGGGTCGGCGTGGCATGGGTGTGGGTGATGAAGGTTGAGAGGCTTTTGATCATCGTGATGAGGCGGAGGTGTGGAGCATGGAAGTGACGCGTTTGGGCGAGTGTGGAAGACGCTAGGGCTCGCCGGAGGTACGTCGACAAGGTGGAAGACAGAGTCGTGGAGGGCGTTGGCGAGGTCGAAATGGTGTGTTGGATGTGCTGGTGTGATGAGAAGTTGAGGAGTCGGCTAAGAGCAGTAGCAGACGAAGGGGAAAGGGGATGGCGCCAGTTGTGGTATGGCTGGCACAGGAGGAGGCTGCTCCGGTGGATAGGAAATGGCAAGGAAGACGGCGAAGGGGGCATCAGATGGTATGGCTCGATGCGGAGGAAGATGGGGGAGATAGCTCCACCGCCAGTATTGTGAACGGAGGAAGAACGGAGGTAGGGAGGGTCGCTGGACGTCGAGGAGCGATTCGGCCAAGAAAGAGGAGAGGAATTTGAGGTGTTTTTTTTTTTGAAACTGAAAGGAAAGCTATCATATTACGATAGCAATCCAGAGGGCTTTTTATTCATTAATATGAAAAGTAAGACAAGGACAATTACAGATTGGATCCCCATCTATGTATGAGGGACCAGCACTCATTTACAATTTGCACACAACAAACTGATCTCTCCTGAAATAATCACTCATTTCTGGCCCTCCATACACACGAAAGGGACACAGCCATTTGCTGATGTGGTTTCCCAGGCATAGCAAAATTCTGCCACAATGTTTCCCATGATGGGAGCGGTTCCTGGCAATTTTTTCTCCAAATTGTATCCGTGACCAAGCATAAAGAGAAAATGTGAGTTGGACTATCAAAATGTAGTCCACAAAGGTGAAATTCATGCAGAACTATCCCCATCTGCTTGTGTTTGAGATCCCCCATAATTATCCTTCCTACATAGCCATAAAAAGATTTGCACCTTAAGAGGGATCTTCAGTAGCTATAGCTTCTTTCCAATATGAGCTCTCCCCAAATCCCTGCAAGAAATTAGGATTTTATTGTATGCACGTTAAATGCCATCCCAGGAGTAAGTGTCTTCCATGCCAAGCCTAGGACTGAAATTCTGTAGGTCTGAAAACAGGCATTGTCTTTCCTCCCACAGTCTGGTGCCCTCCCTACTAGTTTCCAATTCAATCAAATTCCAGCTGCCGCACCTCTCAGACCAGAATGTGCTAACTGAACTATCTTTGTCAACTGCAGCCGCATATGCCCTTGGATATGTCTCTTTCAGGATGCCCAACGGTGACCACTGTTCCCTCCAGAAGTTAAAGTTCCTGCCATCTCCAAGTACTGGTTGCATCAAGTGCTAGTTATTCTTGATGGCCTGAATGACTGATTTCCAGAATGGAGAGGGTTTAACTGGGGTTAGTCTCTTTAGTGCAATGTTAGACTCTCCATAGCCGTCCTTAACAAGATCAGCCCATGGCTTATCCTCACCACTAAGAATTTTAATCGCCCATTTAATCAAAAGGGCTTCATTAAATTCTTTAAGTGCTTTAATCCCCAAACCTCCTTTCTTGGGTAGACACAATTGCTCCCATTTTAACGGTTGCATGAACCTCCCCTCATGCCGAGCCCCCTTCCAAAAGAACTTCTTTCGCAGTAGATCCATACGCTTCCAAATGGACTTCAAAGCTTTAAAGAGAGAAAAAAAGAAGACTGGGATAGAGGTAATTACCGAGTTTAACAAGATCAGTCTTCCTCCCTTTGATAAGAATTTACTACTCCATCCCTCCAGCTTAATGGACAGCTTGTCAAATGGCATATTCCAATCCCTCTTCCTCAGTTTCGAGCTCCTCAATGGCAGTCCCAGATACCTAATTGGCAGTTTAGATCAAGGGATTCCCGATGTTGTAGAGAGTACTTCTTGCTCCTGCTCATTGAGGCCAAAGCATATCAAGGTGGATTTCTCTCTGTTTAATTTCAGACCAAACATATCTCCAAATATCTTGACCATGTATCCCAGTGCTCGAGCTGTAGTGGTTGTCCCCTCAACAAAAAATACTGTATCATCTGCATATTGTAGTATAGGTGCCATAGCTCTCCTGTTGGATAAAGAATATCCTCGTAGAACACCAACCTCAGAAAGTTTGCAGGTAAATCTCACAAGACCATCCACTACAAGATTAAAAACTAAAGGATCTAACGGGCAGCCTTCCTAACACCGCATTGTGGCTGAATCCAAGCCCCACATGACTTCCCATTGATCAATGGAGAAAAAGAGGTAGTTGTAATGCACCTCTTCATCCAATGAATCCAGAGAGGAGGGAAACCTCTTCTTTTGAACACCTCCTAGAGATAGTGCCAAGAGACAGAGTCATAGGCTTTTCAGAAGTCAACTTTCCACATAAAGGCTTTACATTTCCTTCTATGCCATCCACACACCATCTCTTGGGCCATAATAAATGATTCCTGGAGAGATCTATTGGGTAAAAAAGCTGACTGAACAGGATGGATTAGATTCTGCAATACAAGCCTCAATCTCTTGGCCAAAATCTTGCTCACCACCAAGTAGATGCAGTTCGAAAGAGTGATTGGCCTGAAATCAGTGAACTTTTCTGCACCTTGTATCTTTGGTAACAGGAAGAGAAAGGATCTGTTGATCTTATCAAAGCCAGAATTGCCCTTCTCAAATTCTTTGATCACCTCCATCACCTCATTGCCAAGCACACTCCACATTTCCTTATAAAAGAAGACTTGAAAGGCATCAAGCCTAGGAGGGCCTTCATTGTTTAAGTCTTTTATGGCATCTACAGTTTTTTTCTCAGAGATGGGGGTCATCGGACTACAGGCCTGCTCAGCAGAGACCTTAGGACCATCACACGCTGCTATCCTCCATATGCCTCTCTCAGCTGCCCTTGAAGAGTCCCTATAATATTTGATAGCCTCTGCTCTAATTTCTTGCATAGAGGATAATCTTTGACCATCCTTAAGTATGGAAGAAATTATGTTTACCCATCTACGAGAGCTAGCTGCGAGATGGAAAATTTCATATTGGCATCCCCCTCCTTCAGCCAAAGTTGTCTTGATCGTTCCCTCCAATCCATCTCCTGTTTTAAATCCTCCTCCACCACCACATCCTGCCACATTTTCCTAGCATTACCCTCAGCATCAGACAAGAGACTTGCTGCCTCCTTAGCATCTAATGCTTGGATTTCATTCAGAGCTTCAAGACGTCTTTGCTGCCTTAGATCAGATACCACAACCCATATTCCTTCGGCATTGTGCGTAAAGCAGTCAACTTAGAAGCAAGCCTGATAGTTGCTGAACCCTCCACCTGTTTAGCCCTCCACCACACCTCAATCATCTCACAGAACCCAGGTTCTCTCAGCCAGGACCGTCTGAATTTTAAATATGATCCTGCATGTATTTGTTCCCCACTGTCCCAGACCAAGGGGGTGTGCTCTGAGAAGGGCCGGTCTAGCCCAGAGACAATAGACAACTGGAAAGTGTCAAGAAGGGTGGCATTCCCAAAAAATCTATCAATCTTTGACTTAAGGCCACTACCATTCCTCCAAGTATACTGAGCTCCTAAGGATGGAAATTCGTTTAACCCAAGAGCTTGAACCACCAGCTGGAAACGAACTGAAGTGCTATCCACTGCACCATTTGGCCTATCACTCCCTGTCAATATGCAGTTGAAATCCCCACCCACCAGCCATGCATCCCCTTGTATAAGCTCTGCAACTGAAGTCCAATCTTCCCATAGTTCATTTCTCATTGAAGCGATACATGGTCCATAAACACCAGTAATATATACAACTCCCTGCCCCTGAGTTCTTTGAAATTTGTAGGTCATTAGGTGTCGAGTTCTATGCACCTCCAGTATCTGTAACAAAGCCTTTTTCCACCAAAACCCTATGCCCCTAGATTTTCCATGTGCGTCCAGCATCACATAGTCAGCCACCCCCGCAAACTTCATTTCATTCCAAACCCTATCATCCTCCTTTTCAATGTGTGTTTCTTGTATAATCGCACAATCAATCTCCCATTCTCTCAAGTATCTCAAGAGAGAAGCCCTCTGGCTTTTGTTGCGCAACCCATGCACATTCCATGTAAGGACTCTCATTGTCCTCACTGAGAATCACCCCTCTTTGAATTATGTACCTTGCAAACTTGCACAATAGCTACCACATCATTTTCATCAAGTTTCAAACCAGTGCCTGTCGCCTCTGTCTAAGCTTATAAGGCGATCTGCCCAAACCAGCCTTGGCCATTGATCCAATTCCAAATTTCAGATCTTTCAAAACCTGTAAATTGGAATGCACCCCCAAATAATTATTCGAGATCTCTTTCAGGACTCGTTCTTCAGCTATGTCATTAGACTGCTGAACTACATCCACTACTTCAACCATGGCTATTTCTACCTCAACCATGTCTGTCTCCACTACAGCCGAAACCACCAATTCCTCCTTCTCCCCAAGGTGGTAGTCCTTACGTATCTTGGTCACCGGTATCTCTTCAAAAGACATCCTTCCCATCAGATGTACATCTTTCTCTGCATTATTAGCCTGCACATAGGACGTCTTATCCTAAATCTTCTCATCAACAGTAACAACCACAGTAAAGCTTAAGATCAGCAGCCACGAGCTCCCCCCACATCAGAGAATTAGCATCTCTAGAATAGACCCTGCCTTGAATACATCCACCAAAACATTTAGAACCCATCCATCTCCCTCAACTAAACCTACCTCGGCATCCTCAGCCAACCTAGCAAATCCTGGTATCATGGCCGCCACCACCTCTCTTGATCTTAAATGAAGTGGCAGACCTCTAATCACCAATCTCCCCGATCTAGAGCCTGCCCTCTGGGGTGGTCTCTCAGGCAGAGACCCATCAAAATGAGAAACGAGTCTTCAGATCACCATCAACCCTTCGAAAGCACTCGATTGAAAGAGTAGACATTCCACATCCAACATCCCCAAGCCAAAAAGCACAAATCGCATGGGGGTGAGCAGTGCGATCTTCCAACTATCGGTCAATAGGGATAGAGTACTTACCAACTGTTGCAGCTTTTCCGGTGTAGGGTTACCGGTCATCACTTCTCCAATCAGCGCCCCTCTCAGCACCAATTCAACCGTTTTGATATCCTTGTCATAGGGAATTCAACATCAACAGTATGTCCTACAAAGGTAGGAGGAGACGGTGGTGTCGACGGCTGCGCTTTCATGTTCAGAACTCCAGGGCGCATAGTGGTCTCATCCTTCTTCTGCCCTCTAAAGACCATACAGGAGTCTCGCTTATGGCCATGCCCCCCACAAGAGAGACATACCATAGGATTGCGGCACACCGCCACCATGTGTCCTCGTCGTTGGCATCTAAAACAGATAATCTCCCTACCACCCCAGGATCTACCCATGTTCGCCCTTCCCTTGCCCACCTCCCTTCTGACATCCTCCACGAATCCTCTTCTTTCTCTCCTTCTCCAAGCCCTGGATCTCCATGTTGTCCAACCTACGGCATCATGGCTTCTCCCTCTTGTCGCCCTAGAACTGCCTTCCATCGCCGTCCTCTCTCCAATCAGAGAGTTTTCAATTTGAGGTGTTTAAGGTCGAATTCGAGCATGGGGAGAACAGTGTGATCTGGGGATTTTTTTATAGGTCATTAGAGGGCGATTAAAGCTTGGGAAGCAAGCTTCCCAAGCTTAGAAGGTTGTCAGAGTTGGGAATTTTTTGATACCCTAATCTCTCATGAGTTCGCATGAGAGATTGGGAAGGTTTTGGGGCATGGGAATTGGCTCTAAAGGAAGGAAATTCCTTGACAAACTTCCCTTTCAAATTTAAAAGGGATTCGTCAAGGAATCAAAAAGATCTTGCCAATTTTAGGTCATCAAAGCTTGTAGGAATAGGATTAATGGTGGTAGGGACCTATTTGTGGAAATGATGACAAAGTTAGGGGTCTTTTTGTAAAGATTTTGAAAGTTAAGGGCATTTATGTAATCAGACAAGACCAAGTTGCAAACTACGTCAAGACAATCTCAGCTTGGGTCAAAATTTTGGTAAAAAACTAATTTGGACATAAGGAATCTAATGGTGAGTTTGGATTTTGGTTTTGACTACGTTTGACTAGGTAATTTATGTAAAAACCTAAATTAGGGCAAATGTCTGTCCGAGACTCTATTCTAGGCCAAAACGAGTTATGATGGTCAATTTGAAGGTACTAAACCCTAAAGAATATTTTTCTATGAATTTTAGAAGGTTTAGGTGAATTTTATCTTAACTAAAACCTCAGTTAATTAAGAAAGTCTATTTTTAGGGTTTCAAAAGTCATTTAATTCTTAAAACATGCGAAACTTTTTCTATCTGTTCTAACCCACTTGTTAGCCTTTTAGGTCCATTTGACCCTTAATTAACCCTTGAGAAAACCCGTGGTTGTACTGCATTCATGATATGATGGTAAAATTGTAGTTTTAATCTTGATTTCTTGTCTTTCTCTCAGAATGCTAATGTAATGAATTATGACCTTTTGAAGGTTATGTAGGAGCATTTAAAGACTTAATTAGATCAAATTGAGCTAGTTTATGGCTTATGATGGTGTTCCCATCATACCCCCATGCCTAGCTTTTGTTAGTCCCCTAGCAAAATTTCAAGGGATTTTCTCAAATTCTAGACCACATGTTTCTTTATGCTTAGACTCTAATGTGTGCTTTCGTTTGTAGATTAGGTCAGAATGCCGATAATAGACCTAGAGGTACTCAAGTACCAACCAAGATCCAGACCTGACAAGCTCTAGCCTTAGTCCATCGCGAAGGTTTCTAAGGCCCACAGGAACTAACCTAAGGTTGGTTGAACTCCGCTGTTAAAGCACTCGTGCTTGTAATATGTTTCAGTTTAGGTTCAGTTTACAATGCATTTTTGTAAGAGAGAGACAAAGGAATTTTTTCTTTATTTTTGGAGAGTTTTCTCTCTCTTTTCTTTTTATTTCTAGCTTCAGATTAGCCTTACAACACTGTCTGTATCGGATTCCTAGTTCCTGGTCACGATGTTTTTCCACTTTGCAAATGATATCGGAAAAATATGTCGTCGCAATATGTAATGTGGTAGAAAAAACCTCGATCAAAGTTACTAAATACTGAAATAATACCACACTTCAGGTTGTATCACAGGGAGACAGAACCAATAAGATCACTAATAATCATGTTCAAGAAAAATAAATTGCCATTGATATCATTGCATCATGGGAGGAAAGAAAACAAAATATGTTAAAGAAAAATAAATTGCCATTGATATCATTGCATCATGGGAGGAAAGAAAACAAAATACGTTAACTAGTAATTCCAATCCTTCAATATTGTCACAAATAACCAAGAACAGAAGGGCCTCCCACCAGTTTCTCATAATAAAATAAGCAAAATCAAAATCCCATTCTTTGGCAATGGCGATCAATGCAATTTTTAATTTAGCCAAAAATAGAGGATTCGCTACCGGAGGAGAGGACGCACGTGGAGGAGGAGAGGACGATCGGCCTTGCCGTGTTTGGAGGAGGTTGGCGTTGTTGAGAGCTTTGCATCGGAGGTCGCATCAAGGAAAATGATGACTGGTGGCGGCCGACCGGTGGGAAGGTTGGCTAGCGGTGCGTGGCCGCGGGGATGTTGTCAGGCGTGGTGAGGTCGCAGATCTACTATTAAGGGGGAGGTTGTTGCTCCGGTGACGGCGGAGAAGATGGTGGCCAAGAGGAGTAGCTGTGAGAAGGAGGTGACCGACCAGTTGATGGGTTCTTCTTCCCTGTTAGCGGTGAAGGAGGATGGAGTCTCGCAGTTGGTGGTCTGTGTTGGTGTGCGCGGGCGTAAGGAGGAGGTGCAGTGGGGAGATCAGCACGATCACTGGAGTTGTTGTCGTGGAGGTGCTCTGCTACCGTTGCTGAGCGAGAGAGAGGTTGACGCTGTTGAGGGTAGAGTGTAGAGGAGCCGAGAGAGGTCGTGGTTGTGCCTTGCGTTGAGGAGAAACAACATAGAGGACATCGACGCGAAGAGCATCCTACTGTGATGCACGGAGGAGATGCGGTGGTGGCACACGCAGTGGCGGACACGGTGGCGAGGCTGGACGAGATCGACGAGGATGCTCTCAGTTGGTGCAAGGAGGTCGTGGACACAGTGAGGGGGAGCGGTGGACGTGGTCTCTATGCATGCAAAGAGGTAGACGGAAGAAAAATGAAGGTGAGGTGGTGGCTCGTGGTGGTGGTCACGGCGCAAGGTGAGGGCGTTGGCGGTGTCGACGGAGGCTCACGGTCGTGGATGGGTGCGCGGTGAGGGGAAGGAGATGGAAGCCGTTTTTCTTTCTTTCTTTTTTTTTCCCAGGGAAGCCACCCCTCTCTGTCGTTCCTTCCCTGTTAAATAAGGAGAAAATGAGAGAACGAGAGAGAGAGTCAGAGAAGGAAAGAAACAATCATCAACCGTGATTTAGTGTTGCCATTTGAGGGAGAGAGACATAAGGAATCAAAGAGATGCCAAAAAATCATTCTTTTGCCAAATTTTACCAAGATAACATAAAAGTCCCACAATGTAACATCTCAAATCTATATTTGATGTGAAGTCCTTGCCTTTAAAGTGAATACTCAGTTCTTTCACATAAATATTCAAGTAATTAATGCATGAAATGATACATTCAAAGCTTTCACATTTTGTCATTATCAGCATGCCTTAGATTAAATTATGCTCCAAATAATTCAATACTTAAGCACTAAATTAGTCCACTCAAGTGGACCCATCAAATACCCCCATGCCTAAGTTTTGCTAGTCTCAAGCAAAATCATATGAATCAGACCAGGTCTCTAGGCTAGATTTTACCGTCAGGATGCCTTATCATACCATACTCTAGAAATTAGATTGAAATACCAACTATAAGCCTAAAGGTACTCAAGTACCAACCAAGATACAAACCTGAGCAACCTCAGTCTTGAGTCCACCGCAAAGATTTCTAATGCCCGTAAAAACTGCCCAAAGGTTCGTTGACCCCAGCAGTTAAAACATCCGTGCATATGTGCAAAAAGGTTAGGTTCAGTTTTGCCAGTGCATTTTTGTAAGAGAGAGAGGGAGAAATATTATTTTGAGAGTTTTCTCTCTTTCTTTTTAAATTCCCCTTGACTTAACATTGGATTGGCCCTAAACACTATCTGTATCAGATTCCTTATCCCCACCATCAATCCTCATAGGGTCCCTAGCAATCGATGCTTTGAGATAGCACTGCCCATGGAAACCACCAGAACCTTGGCTTTCGACACTTGGGATAGTGCCACCCATGGCATTCTGTAGCTAAATTCAGACCCTGGCAATCGACATTTTAGGATAATGTCGCCCACGGCATCTGAACCAGCACAAGATGCTTCTATGCCCCCAGTAGGATATTTAGATATCCTAAGAAACAAGCATCGAGGAGACGATATGTATAATGCTTCTTCGAGGGGCTTATTTTACATTCCTCCTCTCCGCGTTGAGAACTCATCCAATCAACTTGTGTCTTCAAACCGCTCCTAAGTCAACTTTTCAGGAAAACATTTTCAGAATAGACACTTTTTGGTATTATTCTTTGTTATGCGCACTAAACCAGACCAGTGTGTGATTTTTGGGTGCTTAGGTTACCAAGTTCCGCAAACCAAAGGGTAGGCAATGGGGCCGAATACTCCCTAAGCCTTAGACTTAATACATCAGCCTCGCAACTCCCTCAACCTCTTGAGGAATAGTCTATATCTTAACAAATATATGAGTGTTTAAGCCCTAAAATAAACCTAGAAGGCCTAAAGTCAATATCCCTCACTTATCTCCTTTTCTTTAGTACTTTAGGACTTAATTCATCATCCAATCCAACCCAAAACTTAAGTGACTCTTTCATAATCACATGTTGGGACTAACATGATTTTTCCTTGCCTATCTTTTTCTTCAGGCTCTTTCCTTTTCATCTCTCTTCTTCTTCTCTCTCTCTCTCTCCCCCTCTTTTTTTTAAACAAAACTAAAGTCCTAATTATGCATGCAGAATATGTATAAATGCTATAAACAACCTCAGGTTATACCCCCTCATGCCTAGATCTGACAATGTCTGCATTGGAAAGCCAAAATAAGGAAAGACACAACCTGAGGTGGCGAGCAGTTGGAGTTAAGGCTCCTCCAATCTGTAGGTGTCTAATACCTGGCCATCAGAAAGTGTAACATAAGGTTTCAAGCGCTGGCCATTTACCTTGAATGTCTCACCAGATGAGGGATTCTGAATTTCAACTGCACCATGCGGGAACACCTGCGTGACAGTGTATGAACCATCCCAATGAGACTTCAGTTTCCCAGGGAAAAGCTTGAGTCTAGAATTGAAAAGCCAGACCCATTGGTGGGGCTCAAAGGTTTTGCGGAGGATGTGTTTATCGTGAAAGACCTTAGTGCACTCCTTATAAGCTTGAGCAGTGTCATAAGCCTCATTCCTCAATTATTCAAGCTCAGTCAATTCTAATAAGCGTGCCTTGCCTACGTGTTCTAGATCCATGTTGACATTATTAATAGCCCAATAAGCTCTATGCTCAATCTCAATAGGCAAATGGCAAGCTTTGCCATACACTATACGGAAGGGAGACATACCCAAGGGGGTCTTATATGCCATTCTATAAGCCCATAGAGTGTCATCTAGTTTCTTCGACCAATCTTTCCTGTTGGGTCTTACAGTTTTTCCAGAATTCGTTTGATCTCCCTATTTGACACTTCAACTTGTCAGCTCGTCTGCGGATGATATGGGGTGGCCACCTTGTGGGTGACACCAAGACTTTTGAGGAGACGGGAGAAGTGTGCATTCCTAAAATGAGGTCCCCCATCACCAATGATCGTCCTAGGGTAGCCAAATCAGGAAATGATATTGGCCTTAACGAAAGGCAGGACCACAGAGTGATCATTGGTCCTTGTCGGAATAGCTTCTATCCACTTTGACACATAATCAACTACCACGAGGATATATTCAAAGCCATTAGATGATTGGAAAGGACCCATGAAATCTATGCCGCAAACATCAAATATCTTGACCGGAAGAATGGGTTGTTGGGGCATCTCATCTCTCTTGCTAATATTTCCAGTTTGTTGACAACGAAGACAAGCCTCCACAAAGGTGTGTGTGTCATTGAAAAGTGAAGGCCACCAAAAACCAGACTGGAGAACCTTATACGCAGTCTTCTTAACACTAAAGTGTCCTCCACAGTGCAGTGTGTGGCAAAAATTCAAGACACTCTATTGCTCCTCTTCCGGGACACATCTCCATAACACTTGATCAGTACCTATTCTAAAGAGCTCCGGGTCCTCCCAGTGATAATACTTGATGCTAGCGAGAAATCTGTCTCGCTTATGCTTATTCCACCTACTGGGGGTTTCACCAGTGACCAAGTAGTTGCAAACATCAGCATACCATAGTGTTGAAGGTTGTACTGCCATTACCGTTTCGTCAGGAAAGATGTCACGAATGTCTCGTGACGAGGTTGAATCCTCAACTGGGATCCTAGACAAATGATCTGCAACAACATTTTTGACCCCTTTCTTGTCACGGATATCAAGGTCGAACTCTTGTAATAATAGAATCCAACGAATCAGCCTTGGTTTGGTGTCCTTCTTTGTGAGCAAATGTTTTAAGGCTGAGTGATCAATGTAAACCACAACGTTGGATCCCAGAAGATAAGACCTAAACTTCTCCAAAGAAAAACTACCGCAAGAAGTTCTTTTTCTGTCACAGTGTAGTTTTGTTGTGGATCCGTAAGAGTCTTACTTGCATAGTATAGCACATGAGGCTTTTTATCAACCCGTTGACTGAGGACCGCACCCACAGCAAAATCAGAGGCATCACACATTAACTCAAATGGGAGGGTCCAATTAGGTGCTTGTAGGATCGACTCAGTTATGAGGGCCTCCTTCAAAAATTGGAAGGCCTTGGCACACTTTGCATCAAAAATGGAGTACCCTTCTCCAGTAGGTCGCAAAGTGGCCTAGAAATATTGCTAAAGTCTTTAATGAAGCACCTATAAAAGCCAACATGGCCTAAGAATGAACGAATCTACTTGACATTGGTGTGCGGTGGAAGCTTAGAAATGGACTCAACCTTGGCCTTGTCCACTTCTAAACCTCGCTCAGACACTACATGCCCAAGAACAATGCCTTGTTGAACCATAAAATGGCTTTTCTCCCAGCTAAGCACCAATCCTATCTCCTTACAGCGGGTGAGAACTTTTTCTAAATGTGAGAGACAGTGGTCAAATGATGAGCCGTATATGAAAAAATCATCCATGAAAACCTCAACGAACTCGTCAATCATGTCCGAAAAGATGGACATCATACACTGTTGAAATGTTCCTGGAGCATTACATAGTCCAAATGGCATTCGGTGGAAGGCAAATGTGCCATAAGGACTTGTAAAAGTTGTGTGCTCCTGGTCATCTGGAAAGACGGCAATCTAATTGTACCCAGAATATCCATCGAGAAAGCAGAAGTATTTATTCCCTGCCAATTTTTCCAGTACCTGATGAATAAATGGCAGAGGAAAGTGGTCTTTCTAGGTAGCGGTGTTTAAGCGGCAGTAATCGATGCATACCCTCCAACCTGTTGTGGGTCTAGTGGTGACGTGCTCCCCTTTCTCATTAGTCTCCACCGTGAATCCTGCCTTTTTGGGCACCACGTGAATAGGACTGACCCATTTACTATCAGAAATGGGGTAGATTATAACCGCATCCAACCATTTTAAAATTTCCTTTTTCACCACTTCCCGCATTTTGGGATTTAACCGCCTCTGCATATCTCTGAAAGGTTTCACAGAGTCATTTGTGTAAATGTGATGCATGCAGAGAGTTAGTCAACCCCTTTGATATCAGCTATAGTCCAAGCAATGGCTTCCTTGTGTTGTTTTAGGCATCCAATTAGTGCTCCCTCTTGCATCTTAGATAGAGCAGTAGAGATGATGATAGGGAATGTATCATTGGGCCCAAGGAAGACATATTTGAGGGACTCAAGAAGTGGTTTAAGCTCCAATTCGAGAGCTTTCTGAATCGAGGGAATTATGTTCGATGTCCCCACCTCCGGTAGCGGATCTACCTTGATTGTCCATGGTGGGGAGAGGGACTCAGCTTTGACACCCAACAGCTCTTCTAATTCAGGCATATCTTCCCCTCCTTCAAAATTCAGAGTGCGGTCCTTGGAAATGACCATTTAGAGAGGATCATCACACAAAAGAGCTAGTGTCGTCTCCTCGATAATCTCATCGATCACCTCGATTTGGGAACAATCTTCTAATCCTAGTTGTTTATAGGCATCAAACACATTGAGCCGGATCTTTCGATTCCCAAGGCCCATCCTGAGTGCCCTGATTTGCAATTGATCGATGCATTGGCTGTAGCCAAAAAGGGATTCCCCAAGATAATTGAGGGTTTGGTGGGCATGTTGGAAGGGTCAGTGTCTAATATCAGAAAGTCGATGGGAAAAAGAAGTGCTCTACTCTCACCAGGACATCTTCTAAGAGCCCATGTGGTGTCTTCAGCTATCTATCAGCTACTTGGAGGATTACAGGACTAGGCTTCAAATCACCTCCTCCTAATAGTCATAGACAGAGCTCGGCAATATATTAACCCCCGTGCCCAGATCGAGGAGAGCCTCATCGATGCGTTGGTCTCCAATGACCACAGAAATATACGAGGCTCTTGGGTCCTTCATCTTGGGGGGTGTACCTTGCTGTAGGATCGAGCTAACTAGGTTAGGAAAAATGACCTTAGCCTGGACCTATTTCCTAGATTTCCTCTTCTAGGTGCACAGGTCCTTTAGAAATTTAGCATAGGATGGTATTTGCTGATAGCATCCAAGAGAGGCAAGTTAATGTGAACTTGCTTGAATGTCTCCATTATTTCATCCATCCTATCCTTGGCTCCAGATGAGCCATCAACAAGTGCTGCAGAGGTGGATAAGCGCTCAGAAAAAGGCACTCTCGGCCTCTGAGTGGAGGGGTTGTCATGGTGAGATAAGGGTGGAACGGGAACAACCTCCTCTGGATGGGTGATTTCAAGCGAGGAAGGGCTGAGTAGTTCTTCCTCGGTGGATGTGTAGGTGCTGGTTGGAGTGGTAGGAGGGGTGACCGTAGGAGCGAGTTCAGGTTTGGAGAGTTGCTTACCACTCCTCAAAACAGTCACAACCTTAGCGTGCTCCCTTATGAAGGGCCGTTTACCCCTTCGGTTCTCCTCGGATGAGCTGGGCAATTTCCCAAGGTCGCGTTGCCTAACAACCTCAACAAGATGGCCAATTTGAGATTGCATTTCTTGGATAGCCTTATTCTGAGATTGAATGATCATACTTTGAGTTTCTTGCATGGACTTCATCATCGCTTTTAGATCGTCCATCTTAGAATTGTTAGGCTGAGGAGGAGATTGGAATTGTTGTGCCTGAAAGGGTTGGGTGGGTTGGGTTCTTATATTCCCCGAATTTGAAGCATCACCTTGCTTCCATGAGAAATTAGGATGGTTTCTCCATCTAGGATTGTAGGTGTTTCCAAAAGGATTGTTCCTGGGCAGTGGACGAAACCCTTGGGCAGCATTCAGGTCTGCCTATACTAAATCGGGAAATTGATTAGCCAAATGGCACTCAACAGTGGCGTGAAGAGTGCTTTGGCAAATGGAGCATTCAGAAGGAGTCTAGACTTGGGAAGCAATTTGTGGGACAGTGTGTGGGTTAGTCATGAGTCTTTCAAAGCTCTAGTTCAACAATTGTATCTGAAAAGCCAAATTCTGAGCTGCCCCAGCTTCACTAGCTTCAACTTTCCTTTGGAGGATGGATGGTTTCCTATCTTGATAAGTTGAGGTCAAGTGGATAGAATTGTCGCTTAGTGACTCAAATAATAACCAAGCCTCATCCTCCATTTTGGTGAGAAAGGTTCCGGCACAAGCAGCATCCACGGTTTGCCTATGCCTATCAAATAGTCCAGTATAAAACCTTTCTACCAATTGCCATTTAGGCACTTGATAGTGGGGGAATAGTCAAATCAGATCATTGAATCGCTCCCAAGTCTCATGGAAGTGTTCCCCATCTAATTGAGTCAAACTCATGATTTCCCTCCTGAAGTGGTTGGTTTTGCTCATAGGGAAGTATTTTTTCAAGAATTCTCCCTTAAGGGTGTTCCAATCATTCACCCTTGCATCCAAGGTGTGATACCAATGTTTTGCCTTGTTCTTAAGGTAGAAGGGGAAGAGGGTTCTCATCAGAGCTTCATCAATAAAGTTGTGAAGTTTCACCGTAGAGCAGACCTCGGTGAATTCCTCTAAATGCCGGTAGGGGTCCTCCCTAGTAGTACCATAAAAGGAGGGCAACAAAGATATGGTACTGCTCTTGATTTCATATGGATTATCCCCTGCCGGTCGTCTCAGTGCTTGAGTGAGTTGGTTGGTTGGAATAAAATAGTCCCTTAGGGTTCTTTGTTGATTTGCTCCTTGATCAGCCATGTCTTCTCTTTTCTCTCCTTGGTGGGCTCTCCTAAGAATTCTCTTGGGTTCAGGATCAAACACTAGACTGCCCTCAAGAGAGCATCTACCAAGCATACAATAGCAATCACAATTCAAGTTCTTATTAATTGAGTAAGTGAAACCTCCACTCCAAAGATAGGTCAAAAGGTCAAGGCGTTATCCCTCCGTTCCCACGTAAGTGGTATAAAAGGGTGATGACTTAAGATCTTGACCTTCGTTGTTGTTGAGGTAGAATTGGTTGATATAGATGGCCAAACAAGTTATTCATTGAAATTACGCAACCTAATTCAACCTTCGAGTGCCCTAGGACCTATACTTTTTTTAGATGATACTTCCAGGTGATCAAGTGAGAAGTTACTCCAAGGATGAACAAAGGGATGCAAGTAGGGCAAACCCTTCCTTTGAGGCGATGCGTGCGCGGTGCCTCTTAACTACCCTTTTGTTCTTTAAGGGGTGTCCCCCTCCGTGAAGTATCAAAACACTTGGTCACAAGATAGTACCACCACCACAAAGCATGATATGAGGGTCTTCACCGATAAAGAGATCGGTGCCTATAGCCTTAAGGGATCGAGCCTTGGTGCTTAGTGCCAGACATGTGCATCACACCGCAAATCATTTTTATTTAGAAAACGCAGACAAGTCCCTTCGAATCAGATCAAGTGTGATTTGGTTTTAAGGTCAAATCTGATTAGCAGTCCCAATTGCAGTTAGGCGACCACTGAATTAGTAAATTCAATCAATTTGGTGGTCTTGAATTTTAATCCAAATGCAAATGCGTGGACAGGAGCTGGATGCAAAGTTAGAAAGGTATACCTGTCTCCAGCAATCTTCGTGCAATGATGTATGCAATGCAGAGAAAAGATCTAGTATGCTTCTCAATCACCCCTAAATGCACACACCTAGGGTATGCAACTCCTAAACAGGCAGCTCGATATTTTCTTTTGTTTGTTTTAGAGGCAAGCAAGCAGAAATTTAACTTTTACACACAGAAAAAATATAGTCCTAGCCTCTAAAGAATGTGGGGACAGACCCCCGAAAATAAGCCTCAATTACTAAAAGGGCGAGAAGACAGAAATAAAACTGTGACAAAGGAGAATCCTCTGTGAGAGCGAGATCCAGGAGTCCTACATCTTCTCCATGTGTGAACGCCACTCAAGGTCAATGTCGTCGCTCTACTACGCCGGTCGCCTCGTCAGATTCCTCGCACAGAAAGATAAAGAATGATCAGATAAATGCGCAACTCAAAATAATCAGAAATAAAAATTAGGTGAATCTATTGCGTCTGTTGCCTCCCCGGCAACGGTGCCATTTGCTCGCGAGGTTTTTTCGCTTTGCAAATGATATTAGAAAAATATGTCGTCGCAATATGTAATGTGGTAGAAAAAACCTCGATCAAAATTACTAAATACCAAAATAATACCACACTTCTGGTCGTATCACAGGGAGACATAGAACCAATAAGATCACCAATAATCATGTTCAAGAAAAATAAATTGCCATTGATATCAATGCATCATGGGAGGAAAGAAAACAAAATACATTAACTAGTAATTCCAATCCTTCAATATTGTCACAAATAACCAAGAATAGAAGGGCCTCCCACCAATTTCCCGTAATAAAATAATCAAAATCAAAATGCCATTCTTTGGCAATGGTGATCAATGTAATTTTTAATTTAGCCAAAAATAAAGGATTCGCTACCATGGAGGAGGAGAGGATGCACATGGAGGAGGAGAGGACGGTCGGCCTTGCTGTGCTCAGAGGAGGTTGGCGTTGTCGAGAGCTTCACGTCGGAGGTCACACCAAGGAAAACGATGACTGGTGGCGGCTGACCAGTGGGAAGGTTGTCCAGTGGTGGTGCGTGGCCGCGAGGGTGTTGTCGGGTGTGGTGAGGTCGCAGATCTACTATCGAGGGGGAGGTTGTTGCTTCGGTGACGGCGGAGAAGATGGTGGCCGAGAGGGGTAGCTGCGAGTAGGAGGTGACCGGCTGATTGATGGGTTCTTCTTCCTTGTTGGCGGTGAAGAAGGAGGATGGAGTCTTGCGGTTGGTGGTCCCTGTTGGTGTGCGCAGGCGTAAGGAGGAGGCGCAGTGGGGAGATCAGCACGATCGCTGGAGTTGTTGTCGTGGAGAAGCTCTGCTGCTGTTGCTGAGCGGGAGAGAGGTTGACGCTGTTGAGGGCAGAGTGTAGAGGAGCCGAGAGAGGTCATGGTCGTGCCTTGCATTGAGGAGAAATGACATAAAGGACATCGACACGAAGAGCATCCTACTATGATGCACGGAGGAGATGCGCTGGTGGCACACGTGGTGGCGGACACGGTGGCGAGGTTCGACAGGGTCGACAAGGATGCTCTCAGTTGGTGCAAGGAGGTCGTGGACACAGCGAGGGGGCGCGGTGGACGTGGTCTCTGCGCATGCAAAGAGGTAGAGGGAAGAAGAACGAAGGTGAGGTGGTGGCTCGCGGTGGTGGTCACGGCGCAAGGTGAGGGTGTTGGCGGTGTCGACGGAGACTCGCGGTCGTGGATGGGCACGCGGTGAGGGGAAGGAGATGGAGGCCATTTTTCTTTCTTTTTTTTTCCTAGGGAAGCCACCCCTCTTTGTCGTTCCTTCCCTGTTAAATAGGGAGAAAATGAGAGAACGAGAGAGAGAGTCAGAGAAGGAAAGAAACAATCATCAACCGTGATTTAGTGTTGCCATTTGAGGGAGAGAGACACAAGGAATCAAAGAGATTTTAGGGCAAATAAGGAAGGGATTAAGAGATGCCAAAAAGTGATTCTTTTGCCAAATTTTACCAAGATAACATAAAAGTCCCACAATGTAACATCTCAAATCTATATTTGATGTGAAGTCCTTGCCTTTAAAGTGAATACTCAGTTCTTTCACATAAATATTCAAGTAATTAATGCATGAAATGATACATTCAAAGCTTTCACATTTTGTCATTATCAGCATGCCTTAGATTAAATTATGCTCCAAATAATTCAATACTTAAGCACTAAATTAGTCCACTCAAGTGGACCCATCAATTCCCACCATCAATCTTGCAAGGTCCCTAGCAATCGATGCTTCGAGATAGCATCACCCATGGCAACCCCCAAAACCTTGGCTTTTGAGATTTTGAGATAACCCCACCCATGGCATTCTGTAGCTAAATTCAGACCCTGGCAATCGACATTTCTTGATAATGCCGGCCATGGTATTTGAACCAGCACAAGGTGCTTACATGATCTCGGTAGGATATTTAGTTATCCTAGGAGACAAGCACTGAGGAGAGATATGCTATTACGCATCTTCGAGGGGAATTTCCTGCCTCTCTACGCCGAGAACTCGTTCAAATCAACTTTTGTTGATCAACCGCTCCTAATCTAGGTAGCTTTTTCAAAATAGATTTAACGCCTTTGCGTGATTTTGATAATTAAGTGCATTGAACCAGACTGTGTGTGGATTGGGGTGCTTAGGTTACCGAGTCCTGTAAACCAGAGGTCAGTTAATGAGACTGAATAATCCCTAAGCCTTAGACCTAATACTTAAGCTTCGCATTTTCCCCAACCTCTTGAGGACTATCCAAATCTTAATGGTACTTGAATTTTTAAGCCTAGAATTACAACCCAAGAGGCCTAAGATCAACATTCATATTAATCTCTTTTTGTCTCTTAGTACTTTTTGTCTTTCATTTTCTTTCTTTTTGATTTAGTTTAGAACTAAGTCAATTCTTTAATCTTCTACTAATGACTATCTCTTTTTTTTTCTTTTCAAATTGTGCTCCTTTTTGACATTTTTATCACATCCCCTTTTTCCTCCTAAAAAATGATATGCAATCAATTCACTTAAAATTTCCTCCTATTTTTATTCTTTTTCAATTTTTTATTTTTTTGGTTTTTTGGAATATGTGATTTTTTTTTATGAAACCCTTTCTTGTGATGTGATTCTCACAGCATTTTATACTTTAATGCCCCCCATGCCTACGATTTGTAATGTCCTCATTGTAAATTAGGTGGGTTCGAGTTCCGCTTAGAACGTACATTAGAACAGGTTTTGGATGAGTGGACGAGTTGGGGTGACTGTTGCAGACGATTTCAAGCTTGGGTACAGGTACCAGAGGTGGAGTCGGCTGTTCTAATGGACGAACCCTAAAGTGCAATATGAATTCAGCAAAATATGTGTCAGAAGGGTTTCGGATTTTTCAAAATGATGGGTTGCCTCCCATTAAGCATTAAGTTTAATGCCATCAACCGAGTGCAATGAGCTCACGGAGAATGGAGATCACAAGATACCTCAGCCGTGTTTATATCGGTGAGTTCAATGAATGGCTTAAGTCGCTGACTGTTCACGACAAAGGATTTTAAATCAAGGTTGGGTTGGCTGATTTCAACGGCTCCATTTCCAAAGATTTGTCTGATAAGATATGGAATAATCCATTTTGATTTGAGTTTCCCTGGAAACAATTTGAGTTTGGCATCAAAGAGTAGGACTTTCTGACCATGGTGAAAGATCATTCTGGATATGTGCTTGTTGTGAAAGGCCTTAACCCGCTCTTTGTAAATTCGTGAGTTCTCATACACATCATTGTGTAATTCATCGATCTCGCTCATTTGAAGCTTTTTGTGGGTTCCTGCCTTAGAAAGATTTAGATTACACTTCCGTATAGCCCAATAGACTTTGTGCTCCAATTCGATGAGGAGGTGACATGCCTTCCCGTACACCAATCTAAAAGGAGACATGCCCAATTGGATTTTGTGGGCGGATCTTGTAGGCCCACAAGGCTTCCGGAAGTCAGAATGACCAATCTTTCCTGTCAAGTCGGACAATGACCTGAAGGATTTTCTTGATCTCTCGATTCGATAGCTCACCTAGACCGTTAGTTTGGGGGTGATAAGGAGTAGAGATTAGGTGCGGCACCCCCTATTTGGTCATCAGTGATCTAAACTGAGCATTTGTGAAATGGGTCCCTCCATCAGAGAAAATGGCACGTGGAATCCCGAACTGAGAAAAAATGTTCTGATGAATGAACTTGATTACCACCTTATGATCGTTGGTTCGGGTCGGAATGGCTTCAATCCATTTGGACACATAGTCAATAGCGAGAAGAATGTTTTTGAAGTTGTCTGAAACAGGGAAGGGTCCCATGAAATCAATCCCCCAGATGTCAAAGATTTCGCATGCGAGAATCGACTGTAAAGGCATCATATCGCGGTGGCTCATGTTGCCCAAGGTCTGGCAACGAGTGCATGCCTTACAATGATCGTTTGCATCTTTGAAAATTGTGGGCCAGTAAAAGCCGCACTGGAGGACTTTTGTTGTGGTTTTATGTCCGAAAAAGTGTCCGCCGCAGGCCTAGTCATGGGAGAAGGACAAAATATCCTGAATTTCCGCTTCTGGGATGCACCATCTGATGATCTGATTAGCACCAATGCGGAAGAGGTACGGATCTTCCCACATGTAGTACTTGGCATCGGAAAGCAATTTGTCTTTCTTGGCCTTTGGCCAATTGGATGGGATCTGATGTGATGCCATGTAGTTCACTAAATCAGCAAACCAAGGAAGTTCCGTACTAATAGTCAGGAGGTGCTCATCGAGAAAATGTTCTGTGATGGGTCCGGAAGGGTCAATACTATTAGAAGGAAGGCAGGATAGTGGTCAGCTACCACATTCTACTTTCCCGCTTTATAGCGAATCTCGAGATCAAATTCTTGCAACAACAAGATCCAGCAGATTAGTCGAGGTTTCGCATCCTTCTTCGCAAGGAGGTGCCTCACTGCAGTGTGATCTAAGTATATGATAATACGGGAACCCAAAAGATGTGATCTGAATTTTTCCAGGGCAAATACTATGGCTTGAAGCTCTTTCTCAGTAACTGTATAGTTACACTGAGCCTCATCAAGTGTCTTGCTAGCGTAGTAGATAACCACAGGTTTCCCATCTATTTTCTGCCCAAGTACCACTCCTACAGCATAATTAGATGCATTGCACATGATCTCAAAGGGTTGAGACCAATCAGGGGACTACAAGATAGGTGCTTGGGTAACTCGATCATGCAGGATCTCAAATGCCTGAGTGCACTCCTTAGAGATTTCAAAAGGGACATCCTTGGATAGAAGACTAGTCAGGGGTTGTGCAATTTTTGAAAAATTAGGAATGAATCAATGGTAGAAACTAACGTTCCCTAGAAAGGATCGGATGTCTTTGACTGAACTAGGCATAGGGAGTTTGGAAATTAGATTCACCTTGGCTCGATCAACCTGGATGCCTTTTTCAGAGATGAGATGTCCTAGGACAATTCCCTCAGGTACCATGAAGTGGCTCTTTTCCCAGGAAAGAACCAAGTTCACGTCAATGCACCGCTTGAGGATTTGGACCAAGTGCAAGAGGTAATCATCAAATGATTCACCAAATACTGCGAAGTCATCCATGAAGACTTCAAGGTATTCACCTACCATATCTGAGAATATGGCAAGCATGCACCACTGAAAAGTAGCGGGTGCATTGCAGAGACTGAACGGCATCCTTTGGAATGCGTATGTTCTGAAGGAGTAGGTGAACGTGGTCATCTCTTGGTCCTCGAATGGATTCTAACCTGATTATAACCGGAGTACCCGTACAAAAAGCAGAAGAATCGATTTCCTACTAGTTTCTCGAGAATCTGATCAATGAATGGTAGTGGGAAATGATCCTTATTTGTGGAGGAATTGAGTCTTCTGTAATCAATGCAAACTCTCCACGAGTTTGCTATACGGGTCGGTATGGTTTCTCTGGTTTCAGCCGTGATGACGGTGAGCCCTGCTTTCTTAGGCACAACTTCGATTGGACTCGCCTACCGACTGTCGGAGATTGGGTAGATGATCCCTACATCTAACCACTTGATGATCTCCCTTTTCACGACATCCTGTAGATTTGGATTTAGGTGTCTCTGCATTTCACGGGATGGTCATGAGCCCTCTTCTGTGTAGATGTGATGTGTGCAGTATGAAGGGCTGATTCCAGTCAGATCATCGAGAGTCCATCCAATGGCTCTTCGATGCTACTAGAGAACAGAAATTATGTGTGTTTCCTGATCAGGTGTGAGTTGGGATTTGATAATCATAGGAAATGTCTGATTTGAACCCAAAAAGATGTATTTTAGATGATCGGGAAGAGGCTTTAATTCCATAATCGGGTTGTCAGCAGCAACAGGTGGTTCAGAGTGGATGTCGGGCACAAAGGAAGGAGCTATGGGTGTGTCTAGGTTGGGTTCAGACTCCTCTAATTGCAGATTTTGATCTTCTTGTGGTTGATTAGAAATAGTCGGGTTTTCCTTGATACATAAGTCGTCAACCACAGCCTCGATATCGCAAATCTGTTCTATAACTCCGCAATTAATTCCTTGTTGGGCCTTAAAGATGTCGATCTTTAGTGTCTTTCTCCCAAATTTTAATTCGATTTGGCCCTCCTCACAATTGATATTAGCTCTAGCAGTGGCCAGAAAGGGTCTCCCTAGTATGATCGGTGTATTCTTCACATTCTCAGGAGTGTCCATGTCTAAGACAATGAAATCCACTGAAAAATAGAAGTCGTGTGCCTTAACTATGACATCCTCGAGAATTCCTTTTGGTGACTTAATAGATCGGTCGGCTAGCTGCAAAGTCATTTCTGTCGGTTTAAGCTCAGCCTCCTCGAAGTAGTCTAGTAGGGGTGTAGGTATCACATTTATGGAGGCTCCTAAGTCCAATAAAGCTCGGTCGAATTGTATATCACTGATTGCACAAGAGATTAGAGGGGTGCCTAGGTCTTTTTCCTTAGGCGGGAGTTTGCTCAAAATGACGGAGCTGGCTTACTCTGATAGTATGATCGGGTTCCCGCCTTTGGTTCGCAGCTTACGTTTAGGTGTACACCTGTCTTTCAAAAATCGTGCGTAAGTCGGTACGTGGCGTATCACATCTATCAAGGGGATGTTTATATGGACTTGCTCAAAGAGCTTAACCAGGTCCTCCTCAGGTGCCATAGGTTTGGTTGTCTTTTTTCCCTTAGTCAAGGCCTCAGGAAATAGAACCTTAGATGGTTCCTTTAGAATTGGCTCAAGCTCTTGATCTAGGATGGTGTGTCTAGGATGACAAATCTAGGGTTAGGGTTTGTATTACTTGGCTGGGATTGGCTTGGATAAGGTGGGTTCTGTGTTGCTTTGCCACTACAAGTAGCTACAAAATTTAATCCTGCCTGGTTTTGGTTTAGGTTGGGAAAAATAGGTGTTTGCTGCTCAAATCTCAAGTATGAAGTTGAAGCATCCATCCCATCAGGTTATGGAGCAAAAGGGGTCTGATAAACAAAGTGAGCTTGGCCCTGATTTGGGTTCATAACGTGCCTCTGGTTCGGCACGTTATTCGGATTAGGAAGAGGTTGAGAGGGAAGTGCACCAGGCTGGCCAGCACTTGCCAGTTGGGCTAGTTCATTTCGTAACTCAGAGATCTCTTCTTTGTGTTGTTTTTGCATGTCAACCAAGGTTTGGAGAACTAAAGATGTATGATCTTCTTTAGGTGGTCCAGATTGGAAGTTTTGAGTGGGCCTTGGTTGGGTGGGCTGATAAGGTTGCGGAGCCTGTGGTCGGGGTTGGAATTGAGTTCTTAGATTCGGGTTATTACCCAACCATGAAAAGTTAGGATGATTACGCCATCTAGAGTTGTAAGTGTTGGAGAAAGGATTATTCTGGACGGCATGAAGATCCTCGCAAGTCTGAGGAGCTCCGAGATAATCAGGGTACGGGGTTTAGAGTTCCCCCAACCAAGGTAGCCTGACCTGGAGTTGCCTCCGAAGCCACAATCAGACGGAGGTGGATATGCATCGATCCCCGGGGAGTGGTAGATGTGCGTAGCCTCCCTTCCCGTGGGTGGGTGCATGTATGTGCCTTGAGGTGCAGAGGTGGATTTGTGTAGATGACAAGTGATGTCGTCCACCTTTTTCTCGATAACGGAGACCTTGTCCAATTGATTGGCTACCAACTCCAGATCAACGAATGTAGAAAGGCCTCAGGATTTGTGTACCCCCCACTTATTTGTCAATGCGCGGGTGGACGTCCGGTCATACGCACCCAATGACTCATTGTTCAAGGAGTTCTCACACATGTTTTTGAGAATTTCCCATATCATGTCTTCATGTTGACCCATGATGCTACCACCACAGGTTGCATTGATAAAGAGCTTGATATCTTCATGGAGTTTGTGGTAAAAGGATTGGACTTGTTCCCACTTCAGAACTCCATGATGGGGGCACTTACTAATGAGATCAAGAAAGCGATCCCATGCTTCATGTAGAGATTCTCCCGCTCCTTGGGAGAAGTGCGTGATTTAGTGCTGCATTGTGTTGGTACAACCAATGGGGTAGAAATTTTGCAGAAAGACGGTTTGTCGTTCTCCCCATGTGTTGATCGTGTGTGGTTGAGTTAGAAACCAGTGAGTGGCTTTGTCAACCAAGGAGAAAGAGGAGCTTTAAGAGTAGTGCGTCTCGATTCTGTACATCTACCCCAAAAATGTGGGTAAGATGTTTTAGGTTCTTGATGTGCTGGAAAAGATCCTCAGAGTTCAAGCCATGAAATTTTGGAGTCATATGAAGCATGCTAGGGTTGAGATCTACCTCGAGTCCTCCCATAGGAATGTTGATTCGAGGTTCGATCTCCACCGCTACAGGATTATAGTGATCTCGCATTTGAGGACGCAACGGTGGGTTGATGATGTCATTGATTCGATTTTGGAAATCATGGAATTGTTGCTCAAGATTAGGTTGTTCTTCTTGGTGATCCATAGCTGATGAAGGGGAAGTGGGTTCTGAATCAGAGGTATGTCAATGTGATCAGGTTGTTGCACAAACATGGAAGTTGAGGCTCGACCTCGACGAGAGTGAATATCTAATGGAGGCCTCAAGGATGGTCTTAAGGATCTCCTCCCAAACATGCACCAATGGATTAGATGAGAGAAAGAATGTGATGGACCCAATCAAGATACCCAAAAAAATTTGGATGACTATAGAGGTTCGAGGCAAATGATAACCCTTAGTAAAAAAGTTGTCCACTTGAGAATTACCTGGGCAGCCAGAGAGGGAGAGTCCTGCAAAGACCCCTACACGGTAAAGAGTCCCTACGAATTACAGGGTTTCCCCCACTCGGCCTCTCTTATCACTGATGATTCAGGTAGACCAGAATAGGGACTTGACCTCTTAAGTCTACAAGTTTTTATTAAGAGCAAGGGTGCTTATGATTTCACTTGAAGTTTTAAGATGTTTTTGTGAAAAGTTACCTAATTTGAAGATTGGTTAACCCAACAAGGTGGGTCAACTTCACCTGTATTGTCCTTTTGAGAAATTTAGGTCCCTCTTTTAGTGATCAAATGAATTTAAGAGCCTGATTTTAGGGTTTTGCTTGAATAGATCAATTCAATCAAGGCTTAGGCACACATTGTTTGGAAAGATCAATTCTTGATTAAGCAAGTGTGTCTCTAAAATCCTAAACTGGTCCAATTTAATTTATCAAAATGTGGTACTTAGGGCTCAAACAAGAAGGTGATACCCTTGATACCTTAAGCTTCAAGTAGGTGCACAAATCAGGGTTTGAATGTTGTCAAAATAGAATGTATCAAATCAGGCAACTTGATTAATCTAAGAATATAATGCAAGTAGCCCTAATTGATTTTTCTTTTTTTTTAGCTTTTTCAGACTCAAGGGCCTAGAAGAAGGTAGATGGAGTTTACCTGCCCTTGGAGTGGTTGATGTACGACTAATCTTCCTTTAATGCATCCCTGAAACATATCACAATCAAAAGAGATGTAGCAAGTTAGAATCCAATCTGATATTGCAATCAGGAGATCTGAATTGCACATTGCTCCCCGGCAATGGTGCCAAAATGTTGCACTCGAAATCAGGTTTTAAAATTGTTGCGTTGTAGTATGGTTGAAATCTCACGAAAAATAGATACAATTTATACTTGAAAAAGTCTGAGGTCATTCACTGGGAGCAAGTAGGAATTCCATTCTCAAAATTGCAATTTAAAACAATAGAGATACGAAATTGTAATAAAAAATTGATTCAAAATAATGTAGTAATAAGACCAAGTATCATACTACAAAAAGAATGGAGTAAAATGGCAATTTGAATCACCAATTACTCCCTACAATAATGTCAAATTGAACTCAATAGTTATATATGAAATAATCTCAAATTAGCCATCTGAATATTCAATCAAACATCTTAAACATCTGATGATCTGATTTCTTCTTCAGCTGTGGTTCTTCTTCTCATCCTCTCCTTTTGCTGCTCTCTCTCTTCCTTCTTTTTCTTTCTCTACTCTTTTGTTCTTTTGCTCTTCTTCTTTACGCAGAGGGGGAAGGATCCTCAATTTTGGCTAAGTATCAGCCAATCCTTCTCAAAGCAAACACCCCCCCTACCCTGCGCACTATCCTCTCTTTCTCTCCTTGGGTCACGCTCTCCCAGAGCCTCCAACAATACCGGGTTTTTAGGTTTTCGGACCTAGATAACACCCGGTCCAGGGCTGCGGGCGTGGGTCGCAGCTTAGGAGTGCTTAAGTTAGGTGAGTTATCGGATCGGCCAGACCCACATGTAAGGTGTCGCAGGTGAGGTGCGTGAGGGCACGTGCGAGGACCTCACCCCCTGTGCGTGCTAAGGCAAATAGCTAATGCGCTAAATTCACTTTATGCAGGTGCAGGAACTCTTCAGCTTCTGAGGTGGGACTAATCCCACCTCCCTTCCTCTGCATGTAGCTGCAGATGCTTCTTTGTCCAATTCGTGCAAAATGGCGGTCAAAGGCTCCAATTGCTCGTCCACTCGAACTCCTGGAGCAATTCTGCATGAACGGGGGACGACGCCTGGAACCTGCAGGTGCTGGAGCAGCTTCAAGCTTCGCTCAAAGTTTGCATGTTAATGGCGGTGAGGGTCAGTACCTGAAATCATCAAAATGACCTTTCGACTGCATCAAAACGTTCAGAAATGATTGCTGGAGCATGGCAAACTTGCTGAGGGGGTCAGCGTGGCATGGGAGTGGGTGATGAAGGCTGACGGAGGCGAATTGTGCGCGTGAAGGTGGGTATGTTCGGTGGCACTGTAAGGGGATCAATAGCTCTCAATGAGTGAGGGCTTTTGATCATCGTGATGAGGCGGAGGTGTGGAGCGTGGAAGTGGCACATTTAGGCGAGTGTGGAAGCCACTAGGGCTCGCTAGAGGTACATTAGAGAGGTGGAAGACGGAGTGGCGGAGGGCGTTGGCAAGGTCGAAATGTTGTGTTGGATGTGCTAGCGTGATGAGGAGAAGCTGAGGAGTCGGCTAAGAGCAGTAGCAGATGAAGGGGAAAGGGGATGGCGCCGGTTGTGGTATGGCCGATGCCGGAGAAGGAGGATACTCTGGTGGATAGGAAACGGTGAGGAAGACGGCGAAGGGGGCGTCGGCTAGTACGGCTCGACGCGGAGGAAGATGGAGATAGCTCCGCAGCCGGTATTACGAACGGAGGAAGAACAGAGGCAAGGAGGGTTGCAAGATGTCAAGGAGCAATTCGGCCAAGAAAGAGGAAAGGAATTTGAGGTGTTCAAGGTCGAATTCGAGCATGGGGAGAACGATTTGATCTAGGGAGTCTTTTATAGGTCATCAAAGGGCGATTAGAGCTTGGAAAGCAAGCTTCCCAAGCTTAGAAGGTTGTCGGAGTTGGGAATATTTTGATACCCTAATCTCTCATGCATTTGCATGAGAGATTGGGAAGGTTTTGGGGCATGGGAATTTGCTCAAAAAGAAGGGAATTCCTTGACAAATTTCCCTTTCAAATTTGAAAATAATTCGTCGAGGAATCAAGGAGATCTTGCCAATTTTAGATCATCAGAGATTGTAGGAATAGGATTAATGGAGACAAGGACCCATTTGTGAAAATGATTATAAAGTTAGGGGTCTTTTTGTAAATATTTTGAAAGTTAAGGGCATATATGTCATCAGACAAGACCAAGTTTCAAACTACGTCAAGACAATCTCGGCTTGGGTCCAAATTTTGGTATAAACCTAATTTGGACATAAGAAATATAATGGTGAGGTTGGATTTTGGTTTTGACCATGTTTGTCTGGGTAATTTATGTAAAAACCTAAATTAGGGTAAATGTTTGTCTGAGACTCTATTCTAGGCCAAAACAGGTTCTGATGGTCAATTTGAAGGTTTCAAACCCTAGAGAATATTTTTATATGTATTGTAGAGGGTTTAAGTGAATTTTATCCTAACTAGAGCCTCAGTTAATTAAGCAGGTCTATTTTTAGGGTTTCAAAAGTTATTTAATTCTCAAAGCGCGCGAAAACTATTTTCTCTCTGTTCTAACCCATTTGTTTGCGTTTTAGGATCATTTGACCTTTAATTAACCCTTGAGAAAACCCATGGTTGTACTGCATTCATGATATGATGGTAAAATTACAGTTTTAACCTTAGTTTCTTATCTTTTTCTCAGAATGCTAATGCAATGAATTATGACCTTCTGAAGGTTATGTAAGAGCATTTAAAGACTTAATCAGATCAAATTGAGCTAGTTTATGGCTCATAATGGTGTTCCCATCAATTAGGGACTTTGTGGAGCAATTTATGGATGATTTATCTATCTTTGGAGATGATTTCTCGTCTTGTCTTGATAACCTCACAAAGATCTTGAGAAGGTGCATAGAAGTAAACCTAGTAGTATCATGGGAGAAAAGCCATTTTATGGTGAGAGATGGCATTATACTAGGTCACAGGATCTCTTTTAACAGACTCAAGGTTGACCAAGCTAAATCTGAAGCCATTTCCTGATTACCTCCACTTAGCTCGATTAAACAGATCAGATCATTCTTGGATCATGTTGGGTTTTACCGTAGATTCATTCGCAATTTCTCGAAAATTGTCCATCCTTTGATTAATCTTCTGGTAGCTGAGGCCCCATTTGACTTCAATTCCTCATGTTTCAGCATTTTCAAGACCTTACGAAGTGTTGTATCTAATTCCTTGATTCCCCAACCACCCAACTAGTTGCTCAATTTTGAGATGATGTGTGACACCTCCGATTTTGTTATCGAAGCCATTCTAGGCCAATCTCAAGAGCACCACCCGTTTGTAATCTACTATGCTAGCAAGACATTGAATGAGTTTCAGCGCAATTATACGATTATTGAGAAGGAACTGCTAGTTGTAATATTCGAGTTGGAGAAGTTTAGATCTTATTTACTTGGGTCCAAAGTGATTATTTTCATAAATCATTCTGCCCTCTGACATTTGTTGGCAAAAAAGGATGCCAAACCCCATTGATGTAGACACATCCATTTAAGTTAAAATGTCTATTTATGCATGTTCCTAAGCTTAGAGATGCATTCCATATTATAAATATTGCATAGCATGCATCATTCTGCATTTAGAGAAGTCTGTATAAATTATAGGTTAATTTGTGTCCTTTTGCAGTCAAGAGAGAAGGAGATCTATTTCGGGGCCTCAAATTTATGATCCAACCATACAGATCTAATCAGGATGATGATCGGAGTCAAATGCCTTCGAAATCGTCTTGACCGGGGTCCCGTAGCGCATTTTGCAGTTCGAGGAAGATCAAAGGCCAAGAGAAAAGGTAGCACCAATTAGAACCACAGGTGCCAAATCCGACCTCACGGATGGATCAGGATCGATGATTGCAGCCCAACAACGTGAAAATTGACTTAATCCGACCTCTGTGGTGCCACCTACAAAGTAAACAAAATGAACAACCATGATAGCACCATGTGGTGCCATCACAACTACCCAAGATCGATCGCAGCCTCTGCCATGCCTTAAAGAGAAATCCTAGCCGTTGGATCCCAATCCAATAGTTGAGATCCATCCTCGGCCATGCCTCATGAGCTGAAGGAGAGCACCACGCCAAATTGCGACCGTTGGATCTCAGTCCAATGATCGAGATCACACATGTGCTCCATCATCTTCTCGACACAAAAGAGCCCACAGCGCATTGGTCGCGCGAGGCATTCGCAACCTGCGAGCATGAGTTTGAGCCACTCCCATGCAATTTCAATGTGCAGCCGCGAGCTTCACTCGATTAAAGCCACATGATCATCATCGAATGGTGCTAGCTTCTCCATGTGGCGCGATCAAATCCATGCAGCCAGTACGCACAATGGCACATGAAATCCCATGCTCCATACAACGTGATCAAGAGGTGCGATCTCCACACATCCTCAGCTGCCCGATCTCGATAGAACGGCTCACCATCAACCGCGCACGGCAGCTGTGGGTGCGTGAGTGCCAGGGTGGGAGCATGAGCTGGGGCTTTAGCAACGCTTGCGGTGGATCTCCAGTGATGCCTTTGATGTCACTAAATGTCCCATGCACAAAATGCCTCCTCTCCTCCACTATAAAAGGATCCCTACCCCTCCCACATCTCTTCATCTCTTCCTTTCTCTCTTTCATCACCTTCAAGACTATAGAGAGAGCTTGTCCCAAGATCAAGATGCTCCTCTAAAGTAGAAATCAAATATTTTTCCCACCTCTCACCTCCATTCATGGAGCATCCTGTGGCCATCCTCTCACCACCTTCTGGAAGAAGATCCTCACCACGATGCCGTCCTGCCCCATCCTCCTTCCTCCGATGCCATTCTTCTTCGTCCAGCTTCCAACCACATTCATCCAGGGTGTCGTCAAAGCGAGTTGTCCTCCAAGCGACCATCGAGGGGGATTTCCACATCTTATTCTTTTTATCGCTTTTGTAATGTAGTTTTATTTCTCACAATTAGTTGTAATAAACAGTTTGGATTACTCCTATAATATTCGTTTCTCTCTCTCTATCTCTCTCCTATTTCGCAAGTAGATTAGTAGATAAATATTTTGTCAATCAGATCTCTTGCTTATTAAAATAACAAAAAAATTACAAAAGATAAAAACAACAAAAACAAATAAAGTCGAAGTGCAGATGTCAAAACTAAATGTTCGCCTTCCTATGTTCGACCCGAAACTCACCTCGAGTTTCGATATAAATTTTATTTGGTAACGATATTTTATGACTATGACAAAAGGTTTTCCAAAACCCTGATTTTACTCGTGAAATACACGCCCATCATTTTGGCACCATTGTCGGGGATCTCGTCCACCATTTTGACGCTGTTGCCAGGGAGGCAACGCTCTTTGGTTTTTCTCACATTTTTCCACCTTAACTTTTATCTCACTTTTTCTTTGATCTTACTGTTATTGCAAGTACTCTTCCGAGGTGGCCCAGAGCGGTTACATCGGAAAAATGTGCGAATGAATTTTATGTAAGTGTATCCCACCACCCCCACCCTAGATTCCATTTCACCACTTAATAACTCAAACTCGAATCAACTTAGGTGCTTGCATGAACCCTAGATTAGATCTGATTGTTTGATTGTCACTTCACCTTACCTCACCCATTCGCATAAATTAAAAGTACATATAAAAAAATTGCTCTTCTCTTGTGGGATTTAATTAAAAGAGGCACACTTAACACCCACAAATTCTCATCCTAAGGTGCACAATCACTTTGATTCTACCACTTAACCGGAATCTGACCTATGGACCCAATGCACTTCAACTCAATACACATAAGTGAGTAGAAATCTGATTAGGTTAAGACATTGTGTGCCTTAATCTGTGATGCGAATAGGCCAATTGATTGAATTGTTTAGGCTACACCACTTAAGATAAAAGTGATTCATCAGTAGCTTTCCCCATAGAGTTGATTTTTAGGGCTAAACCAGGCACTCTAATTATTTTTGAGTTTTAAAGGAATGTATCATCATTGATGCTTTCAAAACTTGGAGTGTTCTACTGAACCTTGATTGAATACACCTAAAGATTAAACCCTAAAAGCTTCTAAACAAGGTTAAACCCTAAAAGACACATCATAAGAACCTTGTTTGAAAACCATGGTTGTGCACACACACACACATTTGAATTGATCATTAAATACACAACCTATCTAAAGGCCCCATCATATTCCAAGAGCACAATCATCCCAAGCCTAATTAAAACTGAGTAGACGTTGGCCTTAAGCATTAACTCGCTCTTTGGGGCTCCAATTGAGATTTTTTTTTCGATTAGTCTACTTCTATTGGTCCATCTGAAGCTAGGAGAGTAACATCAAACAACCGCGGTTGGGGAGTATCAAAGGAACCAAAGGTACAAGGCAAAGGACGAACCTTCTCCCCATCCCCTCCTTCTAACTTGTTGGATTGACCAGATAGAAGTAAACCAAATCGTTTATTCCATCTCAAGATGGGTTCTAGGAGTCTATAGGTCTTTAGGCTACCAACCTAAGGACAGGTTTGGTTGATTGTATTACAAGGCACCTTTCTCTGTTCTGTTTTCCCTCCTAGTTTAGCATGTATTCTTCCACGCCATACTCACATTTCCAACCCTACCCTCCTACCACCACTTATCCCCAAGATGATTACTATCTTGACTTGACTTATGACTACCCATCTAATAGTTGGGATAACTTTGATTAAGGATATGATTCCAGACCTCAATGTCCAGGACCTAACCCTGGACATCATGATTATGATTATTATCCTTCCCAAAGCTACACTAATTATAGATCACTGCCCTCTTATGAACAAACCAACCCGATCTACAATCAGGAAGGATATGATGATTATAACACTTACCCTCCCCTAGATTATGCTGAACATAGGTCACCACCATTTTTTGAACAACCCAAAATGACCTACTATCAGGAAGGACCCCTAGAACCTCAATATCATGACTCCCCTAGATTGAACTCAAACCCACCCAACCCTGAATTGAACCATTCGGTTCAAGTGAGACAGGTCCAAGATAGGGTATTGGCCAACTTAAGGAACATTATACAATCCTTAGAAACCTAGCCAACACCCTGCACTAAAGCATTGGAGCCTATGATCAAAATGATTAATGAGCTTAATAGTTCTTTATTAGATTGGCTCCAAGATGTTAAGGATAGGGGCCTGGGTGAGTTTCTACTTGGAAAATTGTCGAGATTGAGGATGAAATTTGTGGTTGCCCTAGGATAATCTTGGGATGAGTCTCAAGATGAACCCCCTTCAGGAGAGCTAATGTCAGAAGCTACTTAGGCACCTATAGGGGGGACAAGTTTTATGAAACTAGGGATGACCAAGTTAGTTTAGAGCAACCAATCAAGGATAATGTGATTTTCTCACCTGAGATCCTCGAGCCAGGGAACGAGGAAAAATATGTCTCCATGGACTAAGAAATGATAGATAATTTTGAGACATATATAAATGAGGATCAATAATTCTTTGACTCCAAGGGTGAAGAATCTTTTGGTGAAGTCTCACTTGAGCCTAACAAAAATTATTTTAGTGAGACAAACAAGCCAAAGGAACTTGATCAATCATTTGATGGCCTTATAATTGAAGAAATTGATCCTGTTGGGGCTAACTTAGAGGATCCAAATCTTGATTTACTAGAAGATTCAATCAATAGTCCCATTCCTCAACCATACCCTGAAGGGATTGATTATGATTTTGATGTGGAAATCATTGAATCCAAGTCAATTATGATTCAGCCACAATTGTTTGACTTGGATATCTTAGATGGGGTGTACAATGATTTGGAGGTCCTGAAAACCCTGATTTTGGAGGGTAAAAATTTGGAGATGAAAATCTAGGAGGCTAATTCGGAGGGAAATACAATGTTGGATCTAAGGGTTCTTATTGACCTGAAACCACCTACTTTTTACCAGGACCCTTATGATAATTTTTATTTTGGGGATGTGCAACCCAAGCATAACATAATTGATTATATTTTTGAGCCAAATTCCACATGGACAAACAGGCCTAGTGATTTAGACCTACCTATTGTCCGACATTTTAGACTTGGGTTGCACACCACAAAACCACAAGCTCGACCTTGGAAGCTCAACAATCTCCAGTTCTAGGTGATTTTTATCCAGAACCTTAGAACTACCCAACCCTAGGGCATGGGTCTGCACCATAATCTGTCCACATCTGTGGACACCTGCTGGCAGGTCCTAAGATCAATATTTTTATTTTGATTTTGACCTACACTTGTGAATTCTCAATTTCTTCCTTGTTGGTATATTATGCCTAGCTAAAGGCAATAAACTTAGCACGTGTGTATACTCCTTTCTCTTTGCAGAGCTAACCAGATTTTCATGAAATTTAGGTGATATTATGTTTATTTCACCCTTTTCATGTCTTTATTTTTACAATGAGAACATTGCATCATTTAGGCATGGGGGGTGGATACTTAATTCTGAAATTATTTTGTTAACTCTGTGGAATTTCTTTTGTTTTCTTAAAAAAAATTAAAAATTCAAAAAGATAAAAAAAAATAGGGGAAGAGAACTTAGGCATTAGGAGTTGCTAACTTTAGGAAACGATACTTTAAGACTTGAACACTTAGACTCTTTAGGTCTTCGAGCTTAATCAACCTAAGTGCCCACTAAAATGTGGACTTGGTCTTGAGTCCTCGCTAAGTTAATTTTATTTTAATTTGGTTAATAAATTGGGGTGATAAGTACATCACTTATCAACCCGCCCTCTGATTTGAGGGGACTTTGAGTCTATAGCATCTACACACTATTAACACCGACTCACTTTTCGACGATTTTTATGGAAATTAGGTAGCTAATGAACTTTCTAGGGTAGTATGGCTGTCAAGTTGTCGTGGGTAATAGCCCATTGATCGATTTTCCAGAGTCCAGCTATATGACCATTCTCTTTCTGCTGCCTTTAGGTAAATCTTAGATCAGGGAAGCCACCTACTTAGAAAAAAAAAGAAAAGAAAAAAAGAAATATATATACACTCAAAAAGAAAAAATAATAAAAATAATAGAAAAAGGAGGAAAAAAAGCCACACTTCACTGCACGAGTATGGCTGGCAAGTTATCGTAGGTAACAACCCATTGGTTGGTTGTCCAGAGCCCAACTCATAAAAATACACAAACAATTCCCAAACCACTTAAGGAAGAAGCAGGGAAGTAGAATAAACTGAGGAGATATACACTGGGTTCACCCTTGTGTTGACCCCATAAAAAATAAAAAAAGTAGTGGGAAATCTACCGATCAGAAAGATAAACCTTTAGGCAAAAACTCTTAAGGTCACCTAGGGTAGTAGAAACCTAAAGTCTATTTTAACGGTCTCTTAGTGAGTCTATCACTTTTCACAAGATGCTTAAAACTTGTTCTTTTCGAGTCTTGGGTGGGTTGGGTAGCCTTAGAAAGCTGCCCCAAAACTCTAAACTCAAAAATCCAAAAAAAATAGAAAAAAAGAAAAACAAAAAAAAAATGTATCTTCCCTTTTCAAAATAAGTCGAGGACTTGGGCAGTTTGCATTTTGGCAGGCACCCGAGCACTGTTGAGTCTTTGTAGTTTATGACCTTAGTTGAAATTTTCTTTTATTAATAAACAATTAATGCCTTAAGCGATCGAGCCCTAATTCTACTTTTATACATAGCATTTAGTTTGATTTTGCAAGGGACTAGCAAAAGTTAGAAATGGGGGTATGATGTAGACACATCTATTTAGGTAAAAATGCATATTTATGCATGTTTTTAAGCTTATAGATGCATTCTATATTATAAATATTGCATAGCATGCATCATTCTGCATTTAAAGTAGTCTGTATAAATTATAGGTTAATTCGTGTCCTTTTGTGGTCAAGAGAGAAGAACTATTTTGGGGCCTCGGATTGATGATCCAACCATACATATCTAATCAGGATAACGATTGGAGTCCAACACCTCCAAGATCGTCTTGATCGAGGTCTTGTAGCACATCCTGCAATCCGAGGAAGATCAAAGGCCAAGGGGCAAGGTGACACCAATCAAAACCTCAGATGTCAAATTCGACTGCACGGATGAATCCGGATTAACGATCGCAACCCAACAGAATGAAAATCGACCCAATTCGACGTCCGTGGTGCCACCTATAAAGCAAACAAAATGAACAATCATGATGGCGCCATCACAGCTGCCCAAGAACAGCCATAGCCTCTACCTTGCCTCAAAGAGAAATCCTAGCAGTTGGATCCCAATCCAATGGCTAAGATCCATCCTCGACCACGCCTCATGAGCTAAAGGAGAGTGCCACGCCAAATCGCAACTGTTGGTTCTCGATCCAATGGTCGAGATCACACGCGTGCCCCTTCATCTTCTCAACACAAAAGCACCTACAACGCATTGGTCGCGTGAGGCATTCGTAACCTACAAGCGCGAGTTCGAGTCCCGCCCATAGGATGTCAATGTGTCGTTGCGAGCTCCACTCGATTAAAGCTGTGTGATCTTCATCGAACGATGTCGGCTTCTCCATGTAGTGTGATCAGATCCATGCAACTAGTACGTGCGATGGCACATGAAATCCCACGTGCCATACAACAAAATCAATGTAAGTACCTCTGTTTTGATGAAACAAAATTATGTTTTATTATGAACTAATCTTTCGGGATCATGCTCGCACAAATCAAGTCAATTATCCTCCGTGTGGATCAAAGTGAAGATTATCTTTAGTCAATGTAATTCTTTCATATTTCTTGAGTCTAGAATTACTGTAAGGAACCTCAGGATTAAAGGCAAACCTTTCTAAATTGTAAAATAAACATCTAGATAGTATTGATTGACCAAAATATTAGAATTGATCGATCAAATCAATTGATCAATCAAAATAGAAATATTGATCGACCAAATTGGCCTAACGGTTAAATCTGATTTTCTCGCAATTGATCGACCAATTAAATATTTGATCGATCAGCAATTGATAGACCAATTAAGTTAATTGATCAATCAAAATGAAAATTGATCAACCAATTAAGTAAATTGATCAACCAAGTAAATTGATCGACCAATGTGGTTTGAATTATTTTTCACAACATTTCCAAGAATGCTACATTTTCACCTATAAATAGGGCTCCACACCCCTCATTTCAAAACACACATTGAAAAAAATTTCAAAGAGAAAAAGTGCTTCTACTTCAATTCTTCCTCGTGCTTTCGTGCTCATTCTACTACGCTCTTCAAAAGCATGTTGCTCTGCGCTTCTGAAAAGAAAACTAGGTTTGCATATTTCAATTCCTTGAGGTTCCATAGGATTAATTTCTGTATTTCATTTATTTCTTTCATTTCATTGTTGGGATTCTTTGTGTTGGAATTCCCAACGTTGTTTGTGACTTCTCTTTGTTGGTAAAAGAGAAGTGGTTTGTAAGAGGTTGTTAATCGACTTGCTGTGACATTTAATCAATCACTCACAATAAAGCGTTGTTGTTGGGTTTTTATCCCCGGCAACGACGCAAAAAAAATATGAAGCGATCGACCACGGTTCGTATAAAAAATCATCGTTGTTGTAGTATATGTCACAAATTCAAACCGTTATCGTATCAATTTTATTTAATTACATATTTTTTACTAGTTTATTCTGGGTCATTCATTGGGAGGCAATTATTGATATACATCACTCTCTAAGTCCAATATTATTCTTTAATTCCAAAAATATTGGTTTTATGTACAATTATGAATGAATGAATTAATAAATGATCAATGAATAACATAATAACTCAATTATGTACAACAAAATGAACTAAAATGCTTGCAAATAGATACATACAAACAAGCATCAAACACTATAATTAAGTACTATATACTATCTATTTATACTTATAATAACAATACTTACATATATATACAATAATAAGTAATAATATATACTATACTAACTTAACTTAATATACTAACATATATAGTATGTATAGTGACATATATAAACGACGCTAAACCTTAGGAAAAAGTATGTACTTATGCTAAGGTAAAAACTAGGGACTATAATGACACCTATTCTATCTATAGTGATGGATTAGTATGTTACTAAAGCTATACTGTTATTTATGTACATATATAGCTCAAACATTACTTATACTACTTATACTTCTTGTACATATTATTTATTTACAGTATACTATATACACATGTTATATTTATACTATATACATATATATTACATATACACATATGCACATATACACTTAATTAATTATTCTTCTTCTTTACTTATCCGCTTCTTCTTCTTCTTTGTTCTCTCTTAGTTAACTGCTCAATAATTAAGATCCAAGGTTACTATTCATCTAATTACAAAAATTAGGTTCTTAATTGGCGGGCAGCCTTTTTGAGGGATACATAACACCCTCTAGGGTGGGACCAGACCTCTACTAAGGCCACCCATAATTCGTTATAAAGCCTCTTTAATTCGGATTTAGTTCGTTAATGGGCTCATTCAAGCCCGTGCACAATTCCAAGCCCTCGACCGGCACCGCACACACTAATCTCATTTCAAACCAAGGTCATATGGCATAACATGCTCAGAGGGAATAAGGGGTAATGGGTTTTGGGCACCCGACGCCCGTGATGACTGAATAGCCAGGGAAGAAAAATAATTTAAGCAGTGCAGGGTCTCCTGCCACTCCCGATGTGGCGCTATAGTTGCGCCTCTTCAGGCGTCGCTACTTCCAACGCAACCATTCTGATTTGGGGTTTTTGGCCCTCGATTTAAGGGCCCAAATTAATTCCATTTTTAAAATAAAATATATATTTAGAAAGGCCTTATATAAGGCTATATAATTATTTGGTTTATTTACAAAAATAATTATATTTACTATATAAATAAATTAACTAAATTTTGTAAATAATACATCCTAATTTCAGGATTTATTTCTTAATTAACTTATAAATTAGTTAATATATGGTCTAATTGACCCTGTACAGAGTTAATATACATGTTAAAGTATTTAATACACATTTTTATTATATTTTACAATATTTATTTTTATTTATTTACATTTAAATAAGTAAATTCAATGTGTATACATATAATTTAAGTTATAAATAACATAATATATTATAAATATAGTTAAATTAACTTAATTTACTTAAAATACAATAATACAAATAGACAATATTAGTTAGTTCAGTTATAACTTAATTTACTAATTTATTTTAATTTAACTTAATAACTTAGCTAATAACTTAATAAATTCAGTATTTATTACATATATATAATTAAATTATATTACAAGTGTTATAATCTACTATATACATATATAAATACATATATACAGTATCATTAACAAATAAGGTTATTTATAGGGGTTTATTGATTTATTTAGTGTATAGTACATATAATTTAAAATAATTAATAGTTAAGTATATAAATAAGTTATATACAGTTTAAGTTATCTTAAATATATAATTTACAATATAATATATATATATGTTATTTACACCTATTATACATCTATTTTACATCATATACATATATCTTACTATATATCCTATATTTACAAGTATATACATACTATACATAGTATTTTTGGGTATTTTTGTAATTTTTCTTCTTTTTATGAGTTTTATATCTTTTATATATGAAGGGGATGAGAGAGAGAAAGAGATGAGAGAGAGTGTGTCTTTTTTGTATTTTTTTTAGTTTAAGGTCGTTTATTGAGTTTTAAGGTAGATTGAACCGTCGACTGGTATGTTCTACCAAGATGAGGGCTCAGTTTACCTTGAAACTTGTCATATGTGTAGAGAATTGGTTAATCCTACTCTCTAGACCTTCATTTTATTTTTTTAGAATTTTTAAATTATTTTTATTTATATACAAGTGAAGCACATTTTAGGCCTTTAAGAGTGTTTTCAATGAGAACTTAAGACCTAAACGAGGGTTTGAAGGCTAGAATAGATAGTAAAGGGGACTTAGTTATGCTCAACATATGATATGGAAGAAGTGCACACAGTTAAGCATGAAATTCAACTTAGATCTCCATTAATTTTGATTTGGGATAGTTAGGCATGCAAGTAAGCTGATAAAGGAGTTGAAATTCAAATTACAAGCCATTTAATGCAATTAAAATTCCATTTCAGATACATAAAAGCTTGTACAATTACTACACAACATTGAGAACATGTCAGCTAATTTACAGAACCTAATCCTAGCCTTTACTATCTTACTAATTCAGACCAACCAACTACTGCTCCATCTCTGTCAGTAGCTGTTGCTAACCGCATCAACTCCAACAGCAGCAACAACTGCAGCATCAACTGCAGCACAATGATCAACAGCAGCAACCAATTCAGACCATCTGAATTAACTCCATATGTCTTAATTGAATTTCCATAGGTTGCTGCAGTGATAAAACCCCAATTCCAGTACGAAAATGCATTTTAATACATTAAACACCCAATATCAGACTTGGTGAAGTCTGATCTGGGATGTTTAATGTCCCAATCAAATGTGAATTAAGTTTAGAAACCATTTTAAAATCAAATAAAATGATCTACAATCAATTCTATACCATTCCACCTTCATTCTCATTTGACAAAACATTTCAAATCCTCTTCTAAAGATCTTCTAAACCTCAATCAAAGCCTCCAACATACAATTATGAAAATAAATGCATGGAGGAAGAAATGTCACCCCATTTGGGCTTTTAATTTAGGTCTTACACTGATTTCTTCACTTGATCTCCTTGAACACCATTGATGGGTGTTCAAGGCAATCATGTGGATAGATCAAGACTCGTTGGGTCCTTGCCCTATCTCAAATCAGAGTTAACTGATTTTCCTTGATAGACTCTCGAACATAGGGATTTACTTAGATACATGCTCATCCATAAAATCAAAACAAAACTCAAAACCATTGGAATCATTGCATATATTTAATCAACCCCATCCAATCTCAAAAAGCTCGATTGAATCTGACAAAACCCAAATGAATTTTAAATCATTGATCTGAACAATAAACACCATTCTAAATAAGATCGAGCAATTCGAGTTGGTGAACTAAGATCGGGGGGTCTTTTTGAATCTGCGAAATGAGTGGGAGACCCCCCAAATTGGTCTTTGGCGCTAATTTCAGATCTAAGGCATGAAGTCCTTAGATCTGAAATTAGATCTGATGGCTAGGTGATCAGCGAAATTAAAATCGAGGAAAAATAGAATGAGGAATGGAAATATGAAGGGGAAGAAATGTGACCAATGGGAAGGGGGTGAATTCAACTCCTCTGATTTGAAATGATTAGAGGAGGTGTAGTGCAAATTCTACTCTAAATCTACTCCTGAACTACACTAATAGTCATCACAGCAAGCTCTACTTACTCCTACTCCTAGAAAGCATATAAATCTAATCTAAGAAAGAATTGAAAAGCTACTCTAAGGGAGGAAGATGTCTAAGGTCACCCGCCGGCGGTTGGTGACGATGAAGGGGGAAGAGGACCAACAACTGAAGAAGATGTCTCAGGTCCACCACCTGGTCAGCTGGCGGCGATTAAAGGAGGAGGAAGGGAGAGCCAACCCTGTCATAGCCGACAAAGGAAATTGGGTTGAGGGGAAGCTGTAGGTGTGGATGAAGGGATCGGCTAAAGGGGAGGGAGTCAATGCATGCACACGAGATCAGGGAAGCTCCTTAAGTAGAATCAAGAATGATTACACTCACCGCATTGGTGAGATTAGGCGTGAGGGGTTTAGGCGGTGAGGATGAGAAGGGAGGCTCTCATGGGGATTCAAATCAAAAAGTGGTCATTGGATGGGATCTGGGTGAAGTGGTGATCGCACGCACCGATTCACACGAAGCTTCAAATCAAATCAAGCCACAGATCAAGAGGTGTAGAGAATCGACGACCATAATGACCTATGTTCTTCACGTGCTACAGTGCATGTGCGGCTGCAGGTGCTTGGCCAAGCTTTATTGGTGTTTTTGCAAGGAATACCCCTCAACGAAGGGGTAGAGAAATAATTGGGCAGCCCATAAGTGGTTAGGAATGATTATAGAGAGGTTCCTTAAGGGCTTGCAAAAAGGTCCTTGCATCCTATGAATAGGTCCTTGGCTAGTTTTCTAAGAATGAAATGTGATGTACTAAGGACCTAAATGTAAATCCTTAATTTCAAGGCCTTAATGATGTCCAAATGCACCCAAGTTTTTATTGACACTCAATTTAACATATTAGAAGTTAATTACACTTTTGATTTAGAATTTTGAGCTTATTTGTGTGTTCAATTTGCACTTGGATCACCATTTAATCCTTATTTAAAAGAATATCTCATTTAATGATCTAATTATGCATTTTTAGCACAAAATTGATGTTTTAGGTCTTTTTCTCTATTTTCCACACTTAACCCTTTTTATGTGTTAGTTTGATAGTGTTTAACCTCATTTCTAGCTTAACTTAGGAGATTTAGCTATGATGAGTCGCAACTCATCAGTTGTGCCACCCTCATTCAAATGGTACGTTAGTGGATTGACTAGCGTTGCCTAGTAAGGAAAATCCTAAGCTGGGAGGCTTAGGTAGTGGTTTTTACTCATATAAGTTTCCACTATAAATCATTGTGTATATTGTGGGATTATTTTTGTGTGCTATATTTTTATTACAATCGATATCACACTTGATCTTGTGTTTGTGACCAAGATCCGCAGGCATCCTACTTTCATTTGGTATCAGAGCCTGATCATGAAGGAGACGTCACACCTCACCTTCACATGGCCGTAACAAGTTTTGTGGAGGGATAATCATTTTTCCAACCACCACTATTCAATGGATCAGATTATGATTATTGGAAAAGAAGAATGCAAATTTTCCTTGAAGCAATGAACTTTGAGATTTGGCATATCATCGAGTCCAAATATATGCCAAAGAAGAAAGAAGAAAAAGAGCTAACAAAGGAAGAGAAGAAGAAAGAGACAAATAATGCTAAAGGCATGAATGCACTATTTTGTGCATTAACAAGAGAGGAGTTTGACAAAGTTATGTCATGCAAAAGTGCATATGAGATTGGAACCAACTCTCTATCATGCACGAAGAAAGCATTGATGAAGTAACATGGGATGATACCAACCCAAGTTTGAAATCATATATTGAGGAACAAAGCTACAAAGATAGAATTACTCATCTATGTCTCATGGCACCAACAGAATCAAGCAAAGAAGAGGTAAACTCTGACCTTACTTTAGATGAATTATTAGATGCATATCATGATTTATACAAATTAGCTAAAAAATTAAAGAAAGAAAATAAGGAACTTAAGGATAAGTGCTCAAGTTTAGAAAATGAAAAAGATGCTTTATCTCTATATTTAAAAAATAAAAAAGGGGAATTAAAAGAAATAAGAGTTGTGAATGTAGAGTTCCATGAGAAAGTAGAAGATCTCAAGGAACAATTTAGTCACTTTAAAGACACTTAGTGACCTCAAATATTCTACTAGAACATATGTAGAAAAATGTGAGGATATTAAAAAGAAAAATCAAAAGAAGATAGGCATGCATTTTTAAATCAAAAAGCTGAGAGAAGAGAGTTCAATGAACCCTCTAACTCGAAAGGAATTAACAACCACAGACCCAAAAGAATATGGGTACCGAACAAAAATTTTGTAGAAAATTGTGTTGCAAGTTATGGAAAAGATCAACATGGAAATTACAATTAGAGAGGTAACCTTCAACAAGCCAACAATCATCAATTTGGCTATGAAAGATGGTGGAACCAACAACGTCAATGAATGCTAGATTTTTGGTGGAAACCACCTCCACCTAGCTACTGCTATTAGGTATAACTCTTCATACCTTAGCATGTATGATTACCAAAACTAAATCTTTATTACCTGCTTAGTTATAAATAAGTTTTTAATATAAAATTGACTAAGCATTGAATTAATTAATTTGGGATAGCAACTTGATAGGGGGAGAGGAATAAAGAAAATCAAATCTTGATAAGGGATCATTGTTTGAGGGGGAGAATCAAGATCAATTTCTTAGTATTATTTAGATAGCATATTTATCTATGGTGGACTGTATAGCTCTTACTCAACACTTCATTTTATTTCGATATAGTCATTGTATTAGATTATCATGAATTTAATCATCTCCTTATCATGAACTTGATAATTTTCATATGATAAATTTGACATCATGCTTAATAGAATATTACTTGAAAATAGAGGAGAAAAATGTAAATTTCATTCTTAGAATTTTACTTATTTAAGCATGATTAATAAAAAGTCACTTGAGATATATCTTTTTGTTGATAACAAAAAGGGGGAGAAATAAAATATGCATAATGATAGGGGGAGTAAATCTAAAGTAATTATTTATTATTCTTGCATGCATAATTCTAATTTTGTTATCATCAAAAGGGGGAGAATGTAAGTACCTCTATTTTGATGAAACAAAATTATATTTTATTGTGAACTAATCTTTCAGGATCACGCTCGCACGAATCAGGTCAATTATCCTCCGTGCGGATTAAAGTGAAGATTATCTTTAGTCAATGTAATTCTTTTATATTTCTTGAGTCTAGAATTGCTGTAAGGAACCTTAGGGTTAAAGCCAAACATTTCTAAATTGTAAAATAAACATCTAGATAGTATTGATTGACCAAAATATTAGAATTGATCGATTAAAATAGAAATATTGATCAACCAAATTAGCTTAACAATCAAATTCGATTTTCCTGCAATTGATCAACCAATTAAATATTTGATTGATTAGCAATTGATAGACCAATTAAGTTAATTGATTTATCAAAATGAAAATTGATCGACAAATTTGGTTCGAATGATTTTTCTCAACATTTCCAAGAATGCTATGTTTTCACCTATAAATAGGGCTCCACACCCTTCATCTCAAAACACACATTGAAAAAGATTTCAAGGAGAAAAAGTGCTTCGACTTCAATTCTTCCTCGTGCTTTCATGCTCATTCTACTACTCTCTTCAAAAGCACGTCACTCTATACTTCTGAAAAGAAAACTCAATTTGCATATTTCAATTCCTTGAGGTTCCATAGGATTAATTTCTGTATTTCATTTATTTCTTTCATTTCATTGTTGGGATTCTTTGTGTTGGAATTCCCAATGTTGTTTGTGACTTTCTTTGTTGGTAAAGAGAAGTGGTTTGTAAGGGATTGTGGCACCCTCATTCAAGTGGTGTGTTAGTGGATTGACTAGCTTTGCCTAGTCAGGAAAATCCTAAGCTGGGAGGCTTAGGTAATGATTTTTACTCGTACGGGTTTCCAGTATAAATCTTTGTGTATATTGTGGGATTGTTTTTGTGTGCTATATTTTTATTACAATCGATATCACACTTGATCTTGTGTTTATGACCAAGTAAGATCTATAGGCATCCTACTTTCAATCAAGAGGTGCGATCTCCGCGCATCCTCAGCCGCCCAATCTCGATCGAACAACTCACCATCGACCGCACGTGGTAGCTATGGGTGCGTCAGCACTAGTTGTGGGTGTGTGAGCTGGGGCTTTAGCAATGCTCGCAGTGGATCTTTAGCGACGCCTTTGATGTCACTAAATGTCCCATCCACGAAATGCCTCCTCTCCTCCACTATAAAAGGACCCCTACCCCTCTCATTTCTCTTCATCTCTTCCTTTCTCTCTTTCACCACCTCCAAGACTCTAGAGAGAGCTTTTCCCAAACTCAAGATGCTCCTCTAGAGTAGAAATCAAATATTTTTCCCGCCTCTCACCCCCATTCGTGGAGCATCCTATGGCTGTCCTATGACCACCTTCCAAAAGAAGATCCTCACCGCGACGCTGTCCTGCTCCGTCTTGCTTCCTCCGATGTCGTTCTTCTTCGTCCAGCTTCTCGCCACATTCTTCTGGGGCATCGTCAAAGCGAGCCATCCTCCAAGTGACCGTCAAGGGGGATTTCCTCATCTTATTCTTTTTATCACTTTTGCAGTGTAGTTTTACTTCCTGCAATTAGTTGTAATAAACAGTTTGGATTACTCCTCTATTATTTGATTCTCTCTCTCTATCTCTCTCATTTAGCAAATAGATTAGTAGATAAATATTTTGTCAATCTGATCTCTTGCTTATTAAAATACCAAACAAATTGCAAAAGATAAAAACAACAAAAACAAATAAAGTCAAAGTGCGGATTTCAAAACCAAACGTTCGCCTTCCTGCATTCGACCCAGGACTCACTTCGAGTTTCAATTATGAATTTATTTGGTAGTGATATTTTGCAACTACGACGATAGGTTCTCCAAAACCCTAACTTTTCCTTGTGAAAATATGCCCACCACCCATCTTATCAAATGGATCCTTCTATTGTAGGAGTTGGATGTCGAGATTCACGATAAAGTCGAAACTCATAATGTAGTGGCAGATCACTTGTCTCAGCTAGACCCAGCCAATATACCTTATTCCCCACCCATCTCAGATCAATTTTCAGATGAATCTCTTTTGGCCATAAATTCTGTGGAGTTTCCCTGGTACCAGATATCATGAATTATCTTGTCACAGGCAAGATTCCTATAAGTTTATCCAAGGAGCAAAAACTCAAATTTATTTCAAAAGCAAAATTTTATTTTGGGACGATCCCTTGCTCTTCCACATTGGGGCAAATCATCAGGAGGTGAGTCCCCAACTCAGAAATTTCTAGTGTGCTATCTTTTTGCCACAACGATGCTTTTGGTGGTCATTTTTCAGGCTGAAAAATCGCTGCGAAGATTTTGCAGTCGAGTTTTTTCTTGCTGACCATTTTCAGAGATGCACACGAGTTTGCCAAGTGCTACAAACAGTGCCAGTTGGTCGGTTCTATGACCTAGAGAAACATGATGGCTCTCCAACCCATTCTAGTCATAGAAGTGTTCAACATTTGGGGCATCGATTTTATGGGTCCTGTTTCGAACTCGCATGGCTTCGAGTACATACTTCTCATAGTTGACCATCTCGAAGTGGGTTAAGGCTATCCCGGCAAGATGGGCTGATCATAAGACTATTATCTCCTTCGTTCGGGATTTTTGCGAGATTTAATGCTCCCCGCACTCTGATTAGCGACGGGGAAGTCACTTCATCCATGCCCCTTTTTGGTCATTATTGAAGAAATACAAGGTACATCACCGCATTGCCACCCCGTATCACCCACAGACCAATGGGTAGGCTGAAGTCTTTAACCGTAAGATCATGCTTATTCTCCAAAGGACTGGTTCAATCATTTGATCGATGCCCTTTAGGCATATCGGACCGCATACAAGTCCCCACTCGGAATGTCTCCATACTACATGGTGTATGGAAAGGCTTGTCACCTTCCTATTGAGCTAGAGCACCGCGTTTTGGGTGGTGTAGAATTGTAATTTTAACCTCGATGTAGGAGGTTATGAGAGAAAGATCCAACTTAATGAATTAGGAAAGATTCAGCGGGAGGCCTACGAGAATGCGACAATACACAAGGACAAGACAAAGGCTTTTCACAACCGCCACATCTAGAGAAAGGAATTCACGCCTAACCGGTGAATCTAGTTATTTGATTCGTGCCTCAAATTCTTTATGGGTAAGCTCAAGTCCATGTGGGCTGGCCCGTATCTTGTGATTCACCCCTATTCTAATGGGGCAGTCCAAATTATGGACCCAAAATCTGGGCATGTTTCTACCGTAAATGGCCAATGCCTCAAGCCATTTATGGCCCAAGAACCTCCTCCTGCTGATGAAATTATCAATTTTATCGAGGACATGTGAGTGAATTTTTGCCCAGCTAGAGGCGTTAAACTCAGCACTTATATATATGTAGATACCCTTTTATACATAGCATTTTTCATTTTAGCATATTCTTCTTACATATTATCTTTCCCATCATGGTGTTGATTATGCTAAATGAAAAATCAGGAGCTATTCTAGGTGATTTCTATCCATTTACTCCTTGTCTTAAATTTAGCTTCCTTATATTCATGCATGAGGACATGCAAGAACTTAGGCATGAGGGGGGGGATAGTACATGTAAATTGAAAAAATTTTTGCCAACACTTAGAAAAACCTTCGAGCAACATGTTAATTGCACTTTAGGATCCCTAATTTAAGAACAACTGACTCCACCTCCAATGTTCGCATTGGAGCTAGAAATCATCTGCAACAATCACTTCCGACTCATCCACTTACCTTTTGTTTTGAAATTAGGACCAAGCTGAATGTAACCTAATAAGGAAAATATTGAAGTGCAACTATGAAAGGTTATCTGTACTTAGCATTTATATATATTGCATCCATGAATAAAGATTTTTATCAAAAGATTTTATTAGGGATTTTATTCTTTAGTTGATTCCTTAATTTAGAATCCAGTACAATTTTTACACTTGCACGTAGATTTTGCAATGGATCCATTATGAAAACCAATAAACATCTTTAGTTTATCGAGAAGAAGTATTACTTTTTTTCTTGAACCCTTGGACAGTGATTTGGGAGTCAGGCAAACCATATTCTATTAGTTCTACCAAACATTTGTGAGGTGAGATAATTGGATAAGTCTACTGGTGCCCTAAGTCTAGTGCAAGGACTCTTAGTTTCTAGATAATTGGATAATGATACTTAGAATTAAGCACAGTTTTTCACTCTTGGTTTCTACGCATGAACTTTGTGTGAATTCTTGAGAGCCACCAAATAAGGCAAATACGTAGAGATAAAGTTCTAATAAAATTATGACTAAGGTGGATGATTACGACTATCCTCTATGGAACCCTAGCCTGAAGGAGGGTATTAGTGTCAAGGTCAGAAATACGTTATCCTATTCATTCCTCTCCCAGTGCCGAGGGTAGGCACTTCCACCAAATAAGACACCCAATATCCTTTTGAACATCACTAATCCACAATACTACCTCCAAAATAAAAAATTGTGTATGTTGTGTGTATTGTGTTGTGTTGGTAGATAAAATAAAGGAAACAGAAAAAAAAATAGAGAAAAAGAAAAAAAGAGTCTAAATAAAAATCAACTATTGAGTTCATAGTTGTGTTTATTCCATTTTACATTGAGGCAACAATATCCACCATCTTTGCGATCTACCAAATACAGCCCTATCCTACTTTTTTTGTATTTCTGACCACTTGAATACTGGCTGAGGAATTCTAACTTAGTTATAAGGTTATCAGAACTTTAATTGAAATGTTAGTGCCATGTAAGACCACAAAATATTGAGTATATATATAAAATCCGGAGAGATTGTAAGCTCAAAAAGAAAAAGAAAAGAAAAAGGAAAGAAATAAAAAGAGAGTGCGAGTACAAGAGAACCAAAGAGAGCGCAGTCTTTTCAGCTTCTCTCTAAGCTAATTTGTCTGATAATCTGAAATCTAGAGTTTGTAGTACTAGTCTATATGTAGTATCAGATGAGGGTGAGCCACCAAATACAAAACCACTTAACTCAGACATCTTCTACCTAAGCCTAAATCCGGGGTAGAAATTACAGTTTATTTTGTTATATCCCCGAGGGAAGAAGTTTGCCTATCCTAATAGAATTTTTACTAGGGGTCAAGTACGTGCTTTAGATGTGGGTTGGTTTTTCACTTGAATATGTTGTTTAAGCTACTGTCACTACACTTTCACATTGCCTAGATTTCAAGATTTTTGAATGAAAACAAGAAAAATCCTTAGTCAAACTCTTGATGAAAAGCAATCCTTTAGGGACCAATTTGTAAATAACATAGTTCATACATTGTGAATCCATCCTTGCATTTGCTAGGGACTAGCAAAATTTATGCATGGGGGTATGATTGCACAGTAATCATAGGACCTCATCAACTTAAATTAAGTTAGATCCTAGCTTACCTTACGAATAATAATGCATGAGCTACATAATTGCATCATAATTGATTTATTTAGCCATGTTAAGAATAATGTTACTTTTATATTCTAATTGATAGATAATAATAGTTGCAGATGATTTGGGGTAGCAGATGATAAATCCAACCGTACGAATGGACTCAAAGCGACGAACACAATTCAACGATGTAAAAATCACCTCAATCGGAGCGCTATAGCACCATCTACAGAGGTAGGAAGACGAATAGTTAGGATAGTGTCATGTGGCGCCATCCCAATAGCTTACCACCTTTTCCTCACTCTCTGAAGGCACTCCCACGCAGTTTGTGGGCCATTGGATCATCATGCAACGGCCACACACGTGCCACATTGCTAGTCTCTCAACGCTACACCAAAAGAAGACTCATCTCAGCCGTTGGATCATCATCCAATGGCTAAGGGCATGTGAGCACTAAGTCGAGAATGCGACACAAACACACGCATGGTGTGTTGGTCAAGCGTGCTATAACAAGCTAGAGGTCGCCAATTCGAAGGGCAGAGGAGGGATAAATTCACACTTGACGATAGTGCGTGAAATTGGAGCGTCAGATTTGGATCGTGAGGCAGGAAGAGCAATGCACGGCGCAGTGGATGACCAAAGGATTAACATGCATGTGATGACGTGCAGATATACGTGGGTCGCAAACCTTCAGCAGGCGTTGCATGCGTGATTTGACATGATCTCAACTGTTGATTCATGATCAAACAGTCATTAGAGAGTATTTGCACGATCTCCAGCAATGAGCGTGCATCGTAACCATCTAATTATGATTAGACGACCACGATGACCAGCCGATGTTGTGCGCACAATGAAGAACGAAGCGAGAGCGAGCTTTGTGTGCTCTAGATCGCACGATGACGATCGAATGCTCGCGAAGTAGCCATGTGGCAACATTAGATGAGTGCATGCGATAGAGGCATGATCAGGGGGGCATTTTTGATGTGATCTGAGCCACTAATTTGCGATCAGATGACCCTCGTTTACTCCAGCTTGATGGCTCGATTAAGGGCCTTAAATACCCATTTTTCCCCCCAATTTGCCTATTTAAGAGGCCAAGAACCCACCCATACCATGATCACTCTACCACTGAGCTTCCCTATCTCAATTCTACTCCACAGAGCTCTTCTCCATCCAAGCTCCTCACCGCCCCATAACCACCAAAGGGACCGGTTCTTCTACCCTTTCCAAAGTAATCCACGACCGTTGAAGCCTTCCATGCCAGAGCACCATCAGTGCCCTCACTTCTGATCTTATCTCTCTACCTTTCTCTTGTTTTAATTGATGTTTTATTGCATCCGTAATGATAGTAGAAGCATCTATCTACAATCAACCATCTATCTTTGATTTATAATCTGATTTTCTTTATTGCAAATAAACCATGTCAGTTCCAGATAATATAAATGAATTTTTGCTAGATAGGAATTTCGTTGGTAGTACGCAAATAGTGGAAGTAGTACATACGACAACACACACCTTCACATTCATCATCTTTTTAACCCATTCACACTTGCTACGCATAAATAATTCAATCGATGAATCTTATTTATGTGTAATTGAAAACAAACTGTGATTTTAAATAAGTAGAGAAAAAGAAATTGGAATCAACTTCGCAACACATGCCTCCATGAGATCAACCAGAACTCACATCATCTCGTAAAAATATGTTGTTAAAGACATATTTTGCAACTATACTACGATGATTTTAATCAAACTCGCGATTCACATATTCAACATTGATTCAAATTGAGACTTAATTTGAGGTTGGTTGATTTATCAAGTGACCAACATCACCTGACCTATCTTAAAGTTGAGTATGGGATTCAGGTCAAATCACTCAAACCACCCTGATTTGGTTCTCAACAGGCTATTAGGTCTCAATTTTTAGGATTTAAATTGTCTTAGAGCCTTGCTTTTAGGGTTTGATGATTAATCAATTCAAACAAAGGCATAAGTGGCACACAAATGTGGGAAGATTTGTTTCTTTTTTAACAAGAAAAGGTGTACTAGCACTTGAAACCCTAATGTAGAAACCCTAATTAGCTCTATTTCCAAGTCCAATTAATTCCAAGGATGGCACCTTGAACTCAATCAAGAAGGTGAATAGTTCAAGGTGCTTTATGTCCTTAATAGGTGCAAGTAGTTAGGAATTGGGTATTCTGGATCAAATTAGCTCAAATCAAATCTAATCATAATTAATCATGATAAATCAAGAGAAATCTTTCTTGAAATGTTGTTACTAGAAAAGTACAGCAAGATTGAGTCCTAATTCTTTTTGTACTTTTTTTTATCTTCCCAAGATAGAGAGGGGATTAGGGAAGAAGTTAGAATGACTAACCTGACCCTAGTGTGGTTGCTCTGAGTAGACGATCTTGATTATGAATTCACCTCAAAACAATCAAACAGATCAAGTTAGAAATCAGAATCAGACAACAAGAATGATATGAATAGTGGTGAAATTGCACATTACTCCCTAGCAACGATGCTAAAATGTTAACACAATAAAGTCGGGTTTAAAATATATATCATAGTATAATTGATGATAACATCATCATGAGCCATAACTAGCTTTAATTAGTCATAATCAAGTGACAAATGCACCTACATAATTGCCTGAGAGTCGTAATTCCCTGCACATCCATTCTGAGAGGTATACATTAAATCAGGGTTAATTCTATAGTTTTAACATCATATCATGAAAGCAGAGTAACCACGGGGTTTGCCAAGGGTTAATCTAAGGTCTAATGAGCATTAAAATCTAATAAGAGAATCCATAGACAAAAATAAGGCTTCATGCATTTCGAGAACTGATACAGCTCCCAAAACCATAATTTCAAATCTGCTTGAATTACAAAGGCTATGGTTAGGATAAGATTCATCTAAACGTCCTACAAGTCATAGAAAAATATTCCTTGAGGTTTGGTATCTTTGATTTGACCTTTGGAACCAATTTTGACCTTAAACAAAGTCACAGATAAAGTTCTGCCCTAATTTGGATTTTTCATAAATTACTCAGTCAAACTTGGTCAAAACTCAAATCTGACTTCACCATCAAATTCCTTGGGTCCAAATTAGGTTTGTACAAAAAATCTGGGCCCAATCAGAGTTCATCATGACCGAAGTTGCATTTTAGTCCCCAGATCCCTATTTCTTACATCTAACCCCTTAGCTTTCATCTTTTCTTTTCAAAGTTGCCCCTACCTTTTCACCTCTCTTGCAAATAGGTCCAACCTCCATCATCTTCCTCAGGATGCAAAGAAGGAAACTCACAACCTCTAAAAACCCAAACTACTTCATTTAATCTCGTAAATTAATTGATGAAATCGCAACCAAAAATCGCCAAACTTGGCGAAATTGATCCCCAGATCATTCTGGTCAACCAAGGTCTTCTTTGAGGCCAATCATGGCTAGAAATCATGCAGTGAGCTTGAGGAAACCAAGCTCTGCAAGAGTTCACGCACACCTTCCTTTTGGGCACTTCAGGGGAGAGAAACCTCACCTATAAGAGTGGCTGCACTAATTCAACCCACCCTTGTCTAGTTTTTGGTGGGTCACCTCTCTCTTCTCCTTCATACTCGATCTCCATTAACGACGACCTGGAGCTCCACCAACCCCCTTCTTCGACCGCTCCCACGTACAATAGGGAGAGGGCATCTCCTTAACTCCTCATCACCGTGCTTCTGGACAAAGAAGGTGGCTCAATTACCTCCTCATCGGCTCCATCTCCACCTCCTTTGTCCACAGCTCCAGCGTACCTCTAACAAGCTTCCCCAAACCTTCATTCATCCAATTACCTTAGGGCTTCTCTCTCTACCCTCCAATTAGATTTAAATTAAATCTTAGTGATGGGAACACCATCATGAGCCCTAACTAGCTCATTTTGACCTAGAAAAGAGAACAAATGCTCCTATATAACCAACTGGAGGTCTTAACTCAATGAATAACCATTCTGAGAGAAAAGTAAGAAACAAGGGATAAAACTACAATTTTACCATTGCAATACAACAACGGGTTTTCTCATGGGCTAAACACATGTCAAATGGTCTTAATAAGATAAAAACTGGGTTGGTTCAAACAGAAAAGGGTTCATGTGAATTCTAAGAATTAAATGACTTCTTGTAACCCTAAAATAAACCCACTTGATTTAACAAGGTTCTGATAAGGATAAAATTCACCTAAGCCCTCTAAAAATAATGGAAAAATATTCTCTAGGGTTTAGAACCTTCAATTTGGCTCTTAGAACCTATTTTGACCTAAATTGGGGTCTCAGACAAACATTTGCCCTAAATTAGGTTTTTGTGTAAATTGCCTAGCCAAACGTGGTCAAACCTAAAATCCAACTCCACCATAGGATACCTTAGGTTCAAATTATGTTTGTACCAAAATTTGGACCTAAGGGGAATTCATCTTGACCTACTTTGCAAATAGGTCAAGCCCAATTACTTTTCTACCCCTATCTTTTGAAAACCTCTGCAAAAAACCCCCTATCTTTGTCTTCATTTTTTGCAATTAGGTCCCTCCACCATTATATCGGAGGGAATCCTACTCCGACGAGAATTCGAGGGAAAAATGTCTATGATTTCTCAGAGAATCCCCTTCAAAATTGAAAGGGAGATTCTTTGAGAAATCTCCTCCAGTTTGAACACAATTAGAGGCTCTATTTGGTGCCTAATCTCTTATGCGAATGCATGAGAGATTCGTGTCTCCTGCAAGTTTCCTTCTCCGGCGAGCTTGCCGTGCTTGGAAGCTTGGCTTCCAAGCACAAATACTTCCTCCAGGGCCTATAAAAGCATACCCTAATTCATTCCGCACCTGCTCAGCTTGGAATTGGGCCGGTCTACCCCACTTTCTTCTCTCCTCGCTGGCCACAACCTCTCCGCAAGCTCCGACGGCTCCGTCCCCTCTCTCTCGTTGCCCAACCACAATACCAGTGGTTGGGTTGCCTTCCTCTCCTTCATCCGCGTCGAAGATACCCACCTGACGTCTCCTCTGCCCCTGTCGTCGCCGTCGCATCACCTACGGAGATCTTCGTCTCTGGCGACAGCAATACGAGCCGACCACCTCTCCTACCTCCTTCATCCTTAGGTTAGGTCAGATAACTTCTCTCTCCCTCCTCTTCCTGTTCCCTCTCTTTATTTCTTGAAAATATCCCTCGACACCACCAATCACCACCACCTTCACCTCCAGCCAGACCTCCGGTGAGGCGTCCCCGCCGCACCACACCTCCATCTGCCTTGTCAACCACCCCATAAGCATCGCAACACTCCACTGATCATAAACCCTTGCTTCACTCACCGTGCCATACCCCCAAAACACCCCCCGAACACACCCACTCTCACGCACATAGGGTGCCCTAGGCACACACACTCCGACAGCCCCACGCCACGCTGACCCCCGCAACACGTTCACTATGTCTCGGCGAAGCTTCCTGAGCTTTCTGATAAGGCCGCGAGGCCGTTTTCGTGATTGACAGGTTTGGAGGCCCACCGCCATTGACGCAAGCAAGCAGCATCCTTGTAAGCTCGCTCCAGGTCTCCATGCTCCAGGTGCACAGCCCCAGGTTGCACGGACTCTCCTCATGCACAGATCCAGGCAACCAATTGGCTACAAAGACCCCAGTAGCCATTGCAATCAAGCAACATTGTTTGCTGCAGACGCACGTGAAAGGAGGTGGGAGGATAGTTCCACCTCGGAAATCTTGAAGCACCGCAGCCGAATAAAGTGAAAAAGTGTAGTAGGCTCTTCGCCTCCTAACCACGGGGTGAGGTCCCACTCACCCTCTCACCGTCTCGTCCGTGACCTTGCCTCCACAGACCTAGTGCAACCCGTATACCCGACCCTGCACTCCTTGCCCACCACCGCATGCCGGTGGGCCTAGTCCCGGGAGCGTACCTGATCCAATTACTTCAGAAAGCAGCTCTGAGAGAGCGAGCCTAAGAGAGAAAGAGGAGAGGAGAGCGCACGCTAGTAGGGGTAGGTTTTTCTCTCGCAAAAAAGGAGAAGAAGAAGAAGCCAAGAAAGAAGGTAGGGGCCAGAAAAAGCTAAGGAGAAGGCAAGGCTGAGGAGGAAGAAGCTGAAGTCAGAGAGGCTGAAGGGTTGAAGAAGAAAGAGAAAAAAAGAGAAGGAGAAGGAACTGAAGGCAGAAGAAAGAGGAGTTGCCAGAGAAAGACGAGGTAGAAGGAGAAAAAGGCAAAGGAAAAGAAGCAAAGGAAGGGTAAGGCACAGGCACAAGAGCAGAAGAAAAGAAAGAAAGAAGAAGAAGGAAGCGGCCAGAATAGAAGAATGCACTGTAGCACCTACTTTGAAGACGTCTGATTTTATAATCAGACGTCCAATTTTTCACATGTCCTCAACTATATTTTTGCTACATTTATTCTTAATATCCATATACTCATGCTCTATATGTTTCATTAGATTTTTGAGTAATATTATGTGCTCAAATTGCATTCATTGAGCTTAGTACATGAATTCCATTTGCTCCCTATGTTCAACCTCAGACTTAAAACTTCGAGTAATAAAATTATTTATTTTCGAGCAATTTCAACCTATACTACGACACATCAATTTTAAAACCTGATTTCGCCCGGTAAACATTATGGCGCTATTGTCAGGGAGCAACGTACAATTCATCACTAGTCTCTGCATTATTTTGATTATATTTGAGCACTAACTTGCCCTTTTTGTCTTATTGTGATTTTGCGAGATATTTCACAAGGAGATCTCCCACGCAAATCAACAACTCCAAGGCAGGTAACTTCTCTATTCTTCCCTAATCAATCTCCTAATCTGGAAAAGACAATAGGGAAGCAATCAACTAGGAATCACCTGCCTCATTTTTATAGTAATTATCATGTTAAAAAGAAAAGTTTCATAATTTGCAAATTTTTTTTTCAAATCTTATTGAAGTTGAAGCGATTCTATTTAGAGATCCTACCCCAAAATTCCTATGCCTATTAGGGATCACACTTAATTTCTAAACCTCCGTGGACTATGCACTTCTTGTTTGAAGTACAAAGAGAACATTTGTGAAAATCAAAGAGGACTGGAAATAGAGCCAAATTAGGGTTTCTACATTAGGGTTTTGGAGTACTAGTTCACACCTGCATGCATAAAAGGAAACAAACCCACCCACATCTGTGTGCTACCCAAGCCCTTGATTGAAAAGATCTAATCAAAGAAAAACCCTAAAATCAGATTCTAAAATCACTTGAACCTTAAAATCCTTGGACCTAATAACCTGGGAGTCAAATCAGGGTGATTTCTAGGTCTTGACCTAGAATCATTCTGCCATCTTTAGGGCAGGTCAAGTGAAGTTGGTCTACATTGTAGGCCAACCAACCTCCGAATTAGGTCACAAGTCAAAACAACTGTTAATTCAAGTGAAATCAAAGGCACAAACTAGGACATAAAACTGGTAGACTTAAGAGGTCAAGTTATCCATTCTGATCTACCTGGACCCTCAGTGACAAGAGAGGTCGGGTGGGAGAAACCCTATAACCCGTGGGGGTGCTCTACCATGTAGGGGTCTTTGCGGGACTCTTCCTCTCTGGCTGCCCAGGTAATTCTCAAGTGGACGACTTTCTGATCTAGGGGTATCATCCACCACAAACCTCCATAGTCATCCAAACATCTTTAGGTGCCTTGATTGGGTCAACAACACATCCAATCACTCATCCCTTCTCATTAAAGCACGCACATATTTTCGATGGGATTCTCTTTCAGATCAAATCACTTCATTCTAAGACTTGAGTTCTGATTCTACATCTTGATTCCACCATCTGATCCAAATATGCGGCTTGGTTACTTAGGAAGACCATTCAAGAAACCTGAATCACGAAGAACCATGAGAGATAGAATGATTGAGGATGCCCTTGAATTTTATGATATTGAATACAAAATCTCAGAACCAGTAGAAGGCATTCAGGTTAGTGTACCAACAACAATAACCTTCATCATAAACTGTGCCTAAGTGTTACTAACAGAAGCTACAAAAAGATCAGCCCGAGACATTCTCATAATAGGATACATTGAGATTGAAAAACTACATAACTTTGAATACCTCCAATGCATGACAAATCCTGTACTTTGGAAACAACACCAAGATGATCTTGAAAAATGAGAAGAGACGATGAGATTGTTGAAACAAGTTATCGATTAGAAATACCCGTAAATACCCCAAACAGTTCATGAAACATCTTGGAAAAATATTGAGGATCAATCCGATTTCCCAAATCCTAGGGTTGAGGCACAAGGTTGTTGTGGATTTCCAACCCAGATGGAATATAGCATACTTGATCTTGAATTAGGTTGGGAAGTCCCAATTGCAAGAGAACACGATTTGAGCCAACCATAGAAAACCAAAATCTTGGTTCACCAAGCATAGAATTTTGAGCCTCCTGTAATGATGAGATTAAAATCGAACCTCTCGAGGGTGTAAATCTCGTCCCTTATTCTGATAAGGTGACCCTTGAAGGCAATCCTGACCTAGATTCTCGTGATTCAACCCACATCCTCAGCTTAGAATCTGGATCTGAATCTTATTGGGAAGATTACAAGGCCCCATATGATGATCAAAGTTTAAATACAGAGTATGATTCTGGGTCTTTATTTGATGAATATCTCTCTCCAGCATCCTCAAAGATACAGATCGATTTCTCAGACACCACGCCAATCTATGATATAAAAATTGAGTTGGAAGAGTGGGGTTTTGATTGGGTCATCCCTACAAGCCAAAAACCTGAACCCAGCCCTATAAGGACACCTTTTTAAGCTCAGAATCTACATATAGGCTACACCCAAGCCAGGATGCTGAGTCTACATCGTATGATTTATTCTATGGTGGAACCTCTGATCTTGGATAAAACTCAGAACTTGATTTTCGCAATTTCTCCGACGATTTCGAATCTTACCATGATTTCGGAGAACCATTGTTTCCTGACTACGACGAGCCAATCTACGACCTCAGCTCACATGATTCATTCTCTGACTCTAACTCTGAGGTCTCAGACCCTGAGATCACTGATTTAAATTTAGGTTCCAGTGAGATGGAATCATTTATTTTTGATCCTTAGGAATCAAAACCAGAAAATGTCGAGAGTGACTGCAACCCAGAGTTCGAATCTTTTCTTGACTCAGATTTTCCTTATCCTATAAACACTCTTCAGGCATTCACTTTTGAATTTGATGGCTACTATGAGGACTCTCTAAATGAATCCACCTGTAATTCCTTTGTAGAGGAACCCTCATACACAATTCTTATTGAAGCCACCTCCTCCGCATATATAGAACCCATCCAAACCTATTTTCAACCCCGACACACAACCGGACTCAATTTCTATTCTAATTCCTCTCTTACTGAGTCGATTGCAAATAATTTGCCTCCACATCTTTTTTAGGTTTCGGACATTGATCAGACCACAAACCATGCTCCTTCATTCTTTGATCACTCATGTAGGGTTTCTGCATTATCCACTGATTATTTTACGGATCCCTACTTTGACCAGGCTGATTTGACTCAGCCAAACCCTAAATTCACACCTCCACATCATTCCGAGCTCCATAGTATATGGTGGGTTCCACATCTCTTGATCTACATTTATCAACCCACCAGATTGATTGGGTTTGGGCTACATCATTAGCCTGTTGATCTAAACAAGCACCTGGTTGGACCAACCAGGCTTTTGATTAAGGTGCTTGTTGTACGAAACTCAGCTGATTTCACCACTCCCTCTCCATACCATTTCCTACTCGGTTGAAGCCGTTGAATTTAGCACTTAATGGGAGGCAACCCGTCATTCCAAAAACTCGAGATCCTTCTGATTATCCATCTGTACTTCACGTCTATTGCACTCTGAGTTCAGTCTTAGAACAGTTGATCCCACCTCTGGTACACGTGCCAGAGCATGAAATCGCCTGCAATAGTCATTCCCGACCCATTCGCTCACCAGATAAATCCTGTTCTAAGCCCCTGAACCCAACACTGCTTCACACCCTCCGTTTACAATGAGGACATTGCAAAACTTAGGCATGGGGGGTGGTAAAGTGCAAACATATAGAAATCAAAATTCAGAAGGGTTCTCACAAAAAATCTCATATTCCGAAAATACCAAAAAAAATAGGAAATTGTGAAAAAGAACAAAAAAAAAATGGAGAAAAGAAAATTTTGAGGCCATACAAATCATGAGGAGAAAAAATGGGAAAAGTGAAAAAGGTCAAAGGAGCACAAAATAAAAAGAAAAAAAGAGATAGTCATTAGTAAGAAATTAAGGGATTAACTATGTTCTAGACCAAATCAAGAAAAAGAAAATGAATGGAAAAAAGTGCTAATGAGACACAAAAGAGATTAGTAGGAACGCTGATTTTAGGCCTCTTGGGATAAACTCCTAGACTTAAAAATTAAAGTATCCGCTAAGATCTGGATAGTCCTCAAGAGGTTGGGGAAAATGCGAAACTTAAGTATTAGGTCTAAGGCTTAGGGAGTATTCGACCTCGTTAACTGAAGGCTTAGGGAGTATTCGACCTCGTTAACTGACCTCTGATTTGCGGGACTCGATAACCTAAGCACCCCAATCCACACACAGTCTGGTTTAGTGCGCATAATTATCAAAATCATGCAAAAGTGTTTAATTATTCTAAAAAAGTTGCCTAGATTAGGAGCGGCCGATCAACACAAGTTGATTTGGACGAGTTCCCGGCGCGGAGAGGCGGGAAATTCCCCTCAAAGATGTGCAATAACATATTGTCACCTCAGTGCTTGTCTCCTAAGATATTTACATATCCTACTGGGGGCACGTAAGCACCCTGTGCTAGTTCAGATGTCGTGGGTGGCATTATCACGAAATGTCGATTGCTAGGGTCTGGATTTAAATACAGAACACCATGGGCGAGATTATCTCGAAATCTCGAAAGCCAAGGTTCTGGGGGTTGCCATGGGCGGTGCTATCATGAAATATCGATTGCCAGGAACCCTTCGAGGATTGATGATGGGGATGAGGAATCTGATACATACTATGTTGAGAAGCCAATTCAAAGCTAGAAATAAAAAGAAAAGAGAGAGAAAACTCTCCAAACAAAGAAAATCCTCTGTCTCTCTCTTACAAAAAATGCACTGCAAACTAAACTGAGGCTAAAATATGTTACAAGCACGGGTGCTTTAACCGCGGAGTCCAACGAACCTTAGGATAGTTCTTGTGGGCCTTAAAAACCTTCGCGAAGGACTAAGGCTAGAGTTGGTCAGGTCTGGATCTTAGTTGGTACTTGAGTACCTCTAGGCCTACTATCGGCATTCTAACATAATAAAAAAGAAAAAAAAGCACTCATCATAATTTATGAACATCAAGGAACTCATGGTCTAGAACAGAAGTTAAAACCTTAAAATTTTGCTAAGGGACTAGCAAAAGCTAAGCATGGGGGTATGATGGGAACACCATCGTGATCCCTAACTAGCTCATTTTTACCCAGAAAAGAGAACAAAAGCTCCTACATAACCAACTGGAGGTCTTAACTCAATGAACAACCATTCTGAGAGAAAAGCAAGAAACAAGGGTAAAACTGTAATTTTACCATTGCAGTACAACAATTAATTTTCTCATGGGATAAACACAGGTCAAATGGTCTTAACAAGATAAAAAGTAGGTTGGTTCAAACAAAAAAGGGTTCATGTGAATTCTGGGAATTAAATGACTTCTTGTAACCGTAAAGCAGACCTACTTGATTTAACAAGGTTCTGGTCAGGATAAAATTCACCTAAATCTTCTAAAAATCATGAAAAAATATTCTCTAGGATTTAGAACCTTCAATTTGGCCTTTAGAACCTATTTTGACCTCAATGGGGTCTTAGACAAATATTTACCCGAAATTAGGTTTTTATGTAAATTTCCCAGTCAAACGTGGTCAAACCTAAAATCCAACTTTACCATTGGATTTCTTAGGTCAAAATTAGGTTTGTACCAAAATTTGGACCTAAGGAAAATTCATCTTAACCTACTTTGCATATAGGTCCAACCCAATTACTTTTCTACCACTATCTTTTGAAAACCTCTGCAGAAACCCCCTATCGTTGTCTTCGTTCTTTGCAATTAGGTCCCTTCACCATTATAGCAGAGGGAATCCTACTCCGACGAGAATTCAAGGGCAAGATCTCTCTGATTTCTTAGAGAATCCCCTTCAAAATTGAAAAGGAGATTCTCTGAAAAACCTCCTCCAGTTTGAACATAATCAAAGGCTCTATTTAGTGCCCAATCTCTCATGCGAATGAATGAGAGATTCGAGTTTCCTGCAAGTTTCCTTCTCCAGCAAGCTTGCCGTGCTTGGAAGTTTGGCTTCCAAGCACAAATCCTTCCTTCAGGGCCTACAAAAGCATACCCTAATTCATTCCGCACCTGCTCAGCTTGGAATTAGGCCGGTCCACCCCACTTTCTTCTCTCCTCGCTGACCACAACCTCTCCGCAAGCTCTGGCGGCTCCGTCCCCTCTCTCTCGTCGGCCAACCACAATACCAGTGGTTGGGTTACCTTCCTCTCGTTCATCTGCGTCGGCCATACCCGCCTGACGCTGCCTTTACACCTGTCGTCGCCACCGCCTCATCTATGGAGATCTTCATCTCCGACGATGGCAATACGAGCCGACTGCCTCTCCTTCCTCCTTCATCCTTATGTTAGGTCAAATAACTTCTCTCTCCCTCCTCTTCCTGTTCCCCCTCTTTATTTCTTGAAACTATCCCTCGACGCCACCAATCACCGCCACCTTCTCCACCTCTGGCTAGACCTCCAACGAGGCATCCACGCCGCTCCACACCTCCATCCTCCTCGCCAACCACTCCATAAGCACCGCAACACTCCACTGATCATAAACCCTCACTTCACTCACCGCGTCACACCCACAAAACACCCCCTAAACACACCCACTCTTACGCACACAGGGTGCCCTTGGCACACACACTCCGGCAGCCCCACGCCACGCCGACCCCCGCAACACGTTCACCGTGTCTCGGCGAAGCTTCCTGAGCTTTCTGACAAGGCTGTGAGGCCATTTTCGTGATTGACAGGTTTATAGGCCCGTCGCCATTGACGCATGCAAGCAGCATCCTTGTAAGCTCGCCCCAGGTGCACAGCCCCAGGTTGCATGGACTCTCCTCATGCACAGATCCATGCAACCAATTGGCTACGAAGACCCCAGTAGCCACTGCAATCAAGCAACATTGCCTGCTGCAGAAGCACGTGAAAGGAGGTGGGAGGATAGTCCCACCTCAGAAAATCTTGAAGCGCCGCAGCCAAATAAAGTGAAAAAGTGTAGTAGGCTCTTCGCCTCCTGATCACGAGGTGAGGTCCCACTCACCCTCTCACCACCTCGTCTGTGACCTTGCCTCCACGGACCTGGTGCGACCCATATACTTGACCCTGCACTGCTCACCCACCACCGCATGCCGGTGGGCTTGGTTCCAAGCACGTACCCGATCTAATTGCCCGAGAAAGTGGCTCTGAGAGAGAGAGCCTAAGAGAGAAAGAGGAGAAGAGAGTGCGCATGGGTAGGGGTAGGTTTTGCTCTCGCAGGAAAGGAGAAGAAGAAGAAGCCAAGAAAGAAGAAGGCGGAGGCCAGAAAAAGCTAAGGAAAAGGCAAGGCTGAGGAGGAAGAAGCTGAAGTCAAAGAGGCTGAAGGGCTAAAGAAGAAAGAGAAAGAAAGAGAAGAAGGAACTGAAGGTAGAAGAAAGAGGAGCTGCCAGAGAAAGACGAGGTAGAAGAAGGAGAAAAAGGCAAAGGAAGACTAAGGCACAGGCACGAGAGCAGAAGAAAAGAAAGAAAGAAGAAGGAAGGAAGCGGCCAGAACAGAAGAAAGCACTGTAGCACATACTTTTAAAACATCTGATTTTATAATCAGACGTCTAATTTTTCACAAGTGCTCAACTATATTTTTGCTACATTTATTCTTAATATCCATATACTCATGCTCTATATGTTTCATTAGATTTTTTTAGTAATATTATGTGTTCAAATTGCATTCATTGAGCTTAGTGCATGAATTCCATTTGCTCCCTGTTTCGACCTCAGACTTAAAACTTCGAGTAATAAAATTATTTGTTTTCGAGCGATTTCAACCTATACTACGATGCATCGATTTTAAAACCTGATTTCACCCGGTAAACATTTAGGTTCCAATTCCCTCTCCTTCTCCCTCTCCGACGCCGCTGCTTCACCTCTGACCACCTTCACCACCAGCATACCTCCACCCATCGCACACCCCATAACCCACACCGATAGCATCACCTCAGCTTCGCAGAGCTCCCCAGCTCCTTAATTTCACCATTCATCGTCTCTATACTTCTCTCCATCACTGACGACCGAAGCTCACCAGAGCTTCTCAGCCACACACATTCGACCACCCGCACACCCAATTTCTCTAGGGCTTTTGTCTGGTGAGTAGCATTGAACCTTTGCACATATTTAATTCTAACTTTAGGATCGTATTTCTATCACAGATATCTCACCATCGCCGGTCGTCATCTCCGTCTCCGGCCACCTTTGGTCTCACCCCTACTCTCAATCGACACGAAAAAACCTTACAATCAGTTCCTGATTGTCAATTGGGCAAAGCCACACCAACACAAGCACCAATCAGAGGAGGCTTCACTGTAGCTGCTCGCGCAAAGAAGACAAGTTAGATAGTCCCACATCGTGTGGGTAAAAGCACGCACAACAAAATAAATTGCAAAAGTGAAGAGGGCTCGCTGCCTCTTACACAGGGGGTAAGGTCCCCTCGCACTCACTCTCTCCACACCTCGCTTACCTCACACTTGGTGAGCCTGGTCACTATATACACCCGATTACCCAGTTACTATGCATACCTGTATACTCGATCAAGTACCCGAGTTTGAGAAAGAAGGAAAGGAGAGACCTATGAGTGGAGGGGGGTGGATTTTGCGTTGAAGTCCTTAGGCCTTGCGCTGAAGGAGAGGTGTAGACTTAGCCTCTGAAGGCTTGAGGAAGGAGAAGGTCTGAAGAAGAAGGCCTGTGCTTAAAGGCTTGAGAAGAAGAAAGAAAAGGCTCCTGAAGAGCCTTATGCCTGTGTGTGCCTTCTGTGAAGCACTGTGCTATGCTTTGTTAAGTTGTCTGTTCTGTAAAGGCGACGTCTGGTCTAATTTGGTTATGAGCACTATTGAATTATTTAAGTAGTAAGTTGACATTGATTAAATCAATTGAAGGTTCTGTTTGACTATTTGAATAATTTGAGTATGAGATATATGCTTAACTAAGATGAATAATTAGTGATTCAAATCACAAATATTTTATCTTTCTATTCTTTTTTATCTCATGATCATTTGAATTACAATCTGACAAGTTATATTCATTGAATATCTATCTGTTGCTCAATTTATTGTGCTCATCTATTTTAAATGAAGATTAATGTGTGAGTTTCATATTTGCTCCCTGCGAACAACCTCGGACTCTCTTTAGATTCTAAGTTTATAAAATTTAAATGTTTGTTGTTAGATTTTGTCGATTATACTACAATACATATATTTTTTAACACTCGGCGAAACTATAACAACAATAGTGACTAAAGCAACGAAAACACTTAAATTTGTAATCTCGAATGTGAGTCTGAGGTCATCTCAAGGAGCAAATAATTCACAATTTAAACCACTAATCAAGTAATTAAAATGAAACTCAAGAACTTGGTGCAATAAGAAATATATTAATCAAATAATATCAAGCTTAAAGAAAAGGTATAAGTGTTGAAAAAAAAATGTGTTTATCAACTAAGCTCAAGTTAGCCTCCAACACTTAGAATTTTTGCAGCCCAAGAGAAGTTCAACACTTAGCCATCATACGTGTTAAAGTGACAAGCACTAAATTCGGCCAAAGAAAAATCGACCCTTTCCTTTGAGCCCAACACCAAAGCCTCTCTTTCTAATCGGATTCGGATCCAACCCAAACCCACCTGGGTGTGCGTAGGCCGGCAAGGGCATGCGTATGATGTGATGTGCTGCGAACCCAACCCCTAATTCTGAGCATGCCTTAAGGGACGATATTCCTTTTATTTCCAAAATCACTCCAACTGGGAACGAGGTGGGACTAATATCCACCTCCTTCATCTTCTTCGCGTCCTTGAGCATGGAGGAGGTGGTTCCAATTGGAGCTGCAAGTGGGGTTGTTTTACCAAATCAAGGGTCCTAGGGAGTTCCATGTGCTGGTCCGCGTGCAAGGGAGGTGGAAGCTCTACAATTGAGAGTCAGACAGCGTTGCTCAGTGCCGGAGAATATGACCGGCAATGATAAACACCTACAGGAGGAAATACAGGCCTAGAGCCCCAGTCAGATATGTAGGAGGCTTCACCGAAGTGTGGCAAAGCTAATGGTGGTGCTGATTGAATGGTTGGACGCTTGTGGTTATTGGTCGCAGGATCTCTATGTTGAAGCGATCTAGAGAGGATTAAGATTAAGTTATCATCGTCATAGTGCAAAATCCTTAATCGATCTCTTAACAAATACAATTTATAAACTCAGATATCTAAATGAAGTCCGAAGTCGAACACAGGGAGCAAATAGGAATTCACACGCTAATCTTTAATAAATGAACACAAAAATAAGTACAATAATGATATTCAATGAATATTAATCTGTCACATTAAATATTCAATGAAGCTCAATGTATCTTGGGATAAAAAGAATAGAAAACCCAAAAGTGGTGATTTAAATCACCAACTAAGCCCTCTAAATATGCATCACAAATATCTCAAATAAACCAAATCATCCAACAATAATCGGACATTGATTTTCAAATCAGACGACTTAAATGAAGCTTTGATACAGTGCTTTCTTTGAAATTTTCTTCTATTCTTCTCTTCTTTCTTTTGCTTCTTTTCTCCTTAGTTTTTCCTCTTATGTGGCATGGCTCTTCTTCAACCTCTTCTTCTTCTTCCTCTGGCTTCTCCTCTTCTCCCCTTCTTTCAAGATCTCATAGCTAAGTGTTGGGCTCTCTCTCTGAAGAGCAAAACCCACCCTCCCCTACTCTCTCTTTCTTTCCTTCCTCCTCTCCTCTTTCTCCGATATCTAGTTTAATCGGGTAATCGGGTATCTGCACCTGGGTCCAGGCTCACGGGAGGTGGTGATGAGAAAGGAGTGACTTAAGCAGGTCAGATCATGTACAGGTAATGTGTTGGGGACCTCACCCCCGATGTGTTCTTTAGGCGATAAGCCCCAAACACAAATTCCTTTTATGCATAGGCGTGCGGCCTTCCACAAATGATGTGGGTCTAATCCCACAAGCTCTTCTTTGCGTACGCTTGCTGCTGTGAGGATACGTCGAATTGATGCAACAATTGACTTTGTGGCTCGTAATCGAAGTCCTGGAGTGATGCCTGGAATTCACCCGCGACTCCTGGGTGTAGCACTTGTGCCTTTTGTAGCTTGGAGCTTGAAGAACGAAGGCGGCAGCAATGGTAGCGGCGGTGCGATGGAAAGGAACCTGCAAGTCATAAACATGGCCTTTTTGCCACATTAAAATAGCTCGCAAGCATCACCTATGGATGAGGCATGCAGTGGTGGTGATTTTATGGCGTGAGAGGGTGTGTGGTGTTCGAACGGCCTCGGGGATGGAGGCCGGTGATGGGTGTGTTCGGGGGGTTGAGTGAGGGGATGAAAAGGTGAATAAAGATAGGGGTTTTTATGGGAGTGATGTGGCGGAGGTTGTGGGGTCGTTGGTGAGGTGGTTGGTGGCTTGTGGTGTGAGATGGGCCTCGCTGGAGAGGTGGTCGGAGCAGAGGGAGATGACGGTGTGCTTATGGGTCGAGGGTTATTTTTGGGTTTTGAATAGGGGACGCTAACCTAAGGACCTAAAGAGACCTAACTAACCTACTCTAACGGTCAAAGGAGGTAGAATTGACACCAACGTTGGCAGGCCGGTGTCGTGGAAGATGAAGTCTCTTGAGAGGGACGGCGGCGAGGAACAGAGTCATGAACAACAGTTCTTTGGCCGACCATTGTCGAAGTAAGGAGGGAAGGACAGCTATGCCTCCAATTTGACCGTTGGGGCCACAGACGAAGGAGAATGAAGAGGATCGTCGAAGCTTGGTCGAAGAAGGGTCGAAGGTAGGGTTTGGAAGATGGTTTTGGCCCCAAACCTTGCTAAGGAGGTAAGGAATGCATGAGGGATTTTTTATAGGCCTTGGGGTTGTTTCAAGCTTGGAAAGAAGCTTTCAAGCTTGAGAGCTTTGCACACAAAATGATACCCAAATCTTTCATGCGTTTGCATAAGAGATTGGGAAGGACTTACAATCCAAGGCTGGGTCTAATTGAAAGAGAATTCCTCAATGAATCTCTGGTTCAAATTTGGGATTGATTGATTGAGAATTGAGTGAGAAAATCTCGCTTAAATCTCAACGGTGTGTTGCAGCCTACTCCTAATGGAAGTAGGGGCCTCTTTGTGAAGGTGACAACAAAGTTAGGGGGTATCTGCAAGGATTTCAAAAAGCTAGGGGTGCATGTGTGAGAAAAAAAATCATACTGTACTGAATTGCAAACTAAGCCAAGATGACCTCTGATTGGACCAAGATTTTGCTACAAACCTAATTTAGACCCAAGGAATTTGATGGTGAATTTATATTTAGGTTTTGACCAAGTTTGGCTAGGTAAATTACGCAGAAACCCAAATTAGGGCAAGTGTTTGTCTGAGACTCTAGTTTAGGTCAAAATGGGTTCCGATGGTCAAATTAAGCGTACCAAACCTTATAGAATATTTTTATATGATTTTTAAACAGTTTAGGTAAATTTTATTCTAACTGAAACCTCAATTATTTAAGTAAGTCTATTTTTAGAGTTTCAAATGTCATTTAATTCTCGAACCGTGTGAAAACCCATTTCATTCTGCATGAACCCAATTATTAGACATTTATGACCATTTGACCTTCAATTACAACCTGAGAAACCTCATGATTGTTCTTCATTTAAGATATTCTGTTAAAACTACATTTTTACCCCTATTTTCATGTTTAACTATCAAAATGGATATGCAGTGAATTATGGCTCTTTGGAAATTATGTAGGAGAATTTAATTGTTGATTATGACTAATTAAGGCTATATATGGCTGATGATGACGTTATCATCACACTGCTGGAGCTCAGGCGGCCGAGGTTGAAGGTGATGTTAGAGGCAATGTGGAGTCCAATTAATTTAGGAAAAAGGTGTGCGGGAAGGTAGGCAACCTTTTGCCTAACTTAATTGGGTCAAAGGAACACATAGAGGGTGAGGCAATGAAGTTGGTCATGGCGGCAATGGTCGGCATCGAGGAAGAAGCTTAGGGTGAACGAACGGAGCTATAGAACTCCCTAAACCTAATTGGAGGTGAGGAGAGAAGAATCCATAAAGAAATTTTGGGAGAGGAACAACGGAGAAGTTTGCCAGAGTTCGCTAGCAATGGGGAAGAAGGTGAGGTGGGTCAAAGCGAAAGAAGATGAGGTAGGGGTTGAAACTTCGTAGGAAGCTTCGTAGAAGCGAGAGCAAGCAAAGCCCTCTGCCTATTATGCATAGCAGAGGGTGAGGAAGGAGGGTGAGGAGCTCCAGTGGTGCAACCAAAGAACGTTGGAGAGAAGGAAGAAAGGGATGAATTTGAGTCAATTGGGCATGAATTTTGACTTGTAGATGTTGGAGGCTTTAAATAGAGGTGAATACCATCTTAAATAAGCCAAGACATACCCATTTGGCATGTGTTCTTGCCAACTTTTGAGCTTAAGCTCCTTGAGGTCACTGGTAATGAATTGGAAGTGATTGGGCTCACAAAGATGCTTAGAAAGATCTAGAGGGATCTTAAGATCAATCTCACCAATTTTGGTGAGATTTGATCTTGATTTGATCCCTCAATTCAAGGATCAAATCTCTGGACAATGGCTTGATAAAGCTCTGCACTGTTGCCATGTCTGGAGAAGAAGAAGGCAGTAGAGGAAGGACCTTCTTTCAAGAAATTCAAAAAGTTAAGGGCCTAGTTGTAATAAAGATAAAAAACTAGGGGTAACTTTGTAATAAACAAACACCTTTGGGCTAAAATGCAAACTAGGTCAAGGTGGACTTTGATTGGGCTCAATTTTTTTAGTTAATCTAATTTGGACCCAAGGAATGTAATGGTGGCCTCAGATTTGAGTTTTAATGAAATTTGACTGAGTAATTTATATAAAAACCCCAAATAAAGCAAATTCCCACCTAAGTCTCTATTTTTAATCAAAATGGGTTCCTTTGGTTAAAGTGAAAGTTCTAAACCTCAAAGGATATTTTAAAATGATTTTTAAGAGATTTATATTACATTTTTTCTACTAGAACCTATTTAATTGAAGTGAGATTGTAATTAGGATTTTTATTAATAAAATAATCCTCAAAGAGCAAAAAATCCTGTTTCAATCAATTCGAACCTACTACTTGGAAATTTAAGTTCATTTGATCAATGATTAATCCCTCATTTATTCTGCACTCGTGATTATTCGTTAAAACAATAGAATTAATAGGACTTCTCATCTTCTTGCAATCAGTTCAAAATGGAATTTTGTTCTTCTAATGGTTATTCAAGAGCATTTATTACTGGAATTTGGCTAATTTAAGCTAGTTATGATGGATGATGGTGTTATCATCATCTCCTGTGTGATTCTTGTTGCATTTGTGCATCTGTGTTAAGTTACTTTTTTGATGTTACATGGAACCATATCAAATCTACTTCCTATTTTGCGTTCACATAGAAAGTGTGGATTTGCTTTTCACCCCTCGCCTTAGAAGAAAATTGTTCCTATTGCTTCTTGCAAGAGCTTCTATTGTTTAGTAGTTTTGGCAAGGGGCATTTTCTTTAAGCAGGAATGATCACTGTATCAGGTCTCTTCTGAACACTGGATATAGGCTAATGTCACTGCATATTAGCAGGCTATTTGTTCTTATGATTTTGTAATGGTTTGGGTCTTTGAAGAATATCTTGCAATCTTTGGTTCTTCGCATGACATATGGCATCTAGTTGACTATTTGGCATTGTTTGCATTATTTGTAGAGAAGAAATGCATTTCATAGTGGATTAACTGTTTGCTTTGGCATTCTTCTTTTCCGTCCATTTTTCCAAGGGCTCTAGTTGTGTCTCATACGCAACTGATGTAGATATTTTATTTAGGTCCTAAAGGTTGATGGGCATTGAAGTGAACTAGCAGTTTTTAATGATTATGTTACAAACATCTATTATTTGCTTCCTAATGGCACATCACATGCAATGTGCAAAGAGAGCTTTTTCAATTAGATCTCTATTATTGCATTGCTTCCTACTAGAGGGTTTCATCTACAATTTGTTGGCAAAATAGGTTACTTATCTTTTATTTTTATCCTAATGAATAGATTACTATTGATTTTATTTGTGTATAGGCAAACTATAATATCATCTTTCTTTTTCAAGAGCTATAACACCATGTTTAATGATTTGCAGTTGTGCATCACTTCAAGTTCGAGAACCTTTTTGAGTTGCTCAAGATATCACAGTTGAAGTACCTGGCAAGCAATGAACCATTAGGACAATTGAAGGAAGACCTATGAGGGGTCACATTTTGATGATTACCTTCTAAGATAGGGGCTACTTGTACCATCTAGTTTTAGGTTGGAATGTTGTCTACCAATTTAATAGTATATAAAGTGAGATTGATAGATACTTGTCGCTCATGCTGCTTATAATGCATGTAGATACACAATTTCCTTTTAGAATCATATGAAAAATTTATTTCATTGGATGTGAATTTATGATTTTATGAATAATTTAATTTGTTATTTCAAGAGTCATGTATTGTATATTTTTATTTAATCTTACTTGAATGAAGGTAATCATTGTTGTTGATGAAAAAATTAAATCTTAAATCTATCAAGATATTGCAAGATTATAAAATTGAATAGGATTGAATAATAAAGATCTCCATATCTACATTGACAGATCTAGTGACAAATAATTATGTCGGTATTATGTAAAAAAGAAAATTGGAGTAATTACCTATAATGATGGTTTTACCAACATTTTTTATGCGACATCGACGGATAAAATCATCGCTATTGTTGCTATCACAAAAAATGGGTAGCTTTAAAAACATGACCGTCACTGTATCTCTAGGTACAACACCGATGATTTTTACCATCAATGTTGCCTACAACGATGCGTCTTAGGAAAACAACTACGAAAACCAATGGAATAATTCCTTGGATGTATAACGACGGTTATTTTGACCTGTACTAACAGTTATTTACCATCGATGTAGGTGTAGACTGTTGTTGTCATATAAACATCCCTCAAGCGGCTCCGCAATCTCTCTCTTTCTCTCTCCATCTATTTCATTACTCTGTTTTTATACTATTTTTAAGCTTTCTACGAAAACCATTGGAATAGTTCCTTGGATGTATAGTGACGGTTATTTTAATCTGTACTGACAGTTATTTATCGTTGGTGTGGGTGCAAATGTTGTGATACAAGCATCCCTCAAGCGGCTCTGCAATCTCTCTCTTTCTCTCTCCCTCTATTTCATTACTCTGTTTTTATACTATTTTTAAGCTTTCCTCTAGGATTCATGTGTAAGACTATTCAAGATTACCAATAAAGTTTAGTATTCAATAGAAATCTTGTCTCTCTTTATGTGCTTTTAGTAGAATAAAATAATTTGTGTAAAAGGTTTTAAGAATCCCGATTTGCCTCCCTGTGAACGACTTAGCACTTACCAAATTCTGATTTATAAATTTAGTTGATTCGACATGTTTTACAACTACAACAATAACGTAAAATTCTCCTTTCGCAAATAAGCGTTAAATAACCACCACCCATCTCCTCCCCCACCTTTCCCTCCTACCCCGCCGCTAAGCTCGAGGTCGCCACCAACCTCATCAACGTCAAGCTCCTCTTTCGCAGTGTTGTCGCCCACGCCTCCCTTGACACTAGCCTCCCCTTCGACTTTGCTCGCCACTTCTCCAAGATCCTTGACTCCCGTCATGCCTCGCTCCCCTACCTCTTCATTGCTACCTACCTCCTTAGTCACTCTATTGCCCATAGCACCTCTGGTCACTTTGCTGATGCCATCGCCAAGTGCAACTGTGCCCTCACCATCGAACCCTCCTCCATCTCCGCCCTCCACATTCCTGTCGACCTCCTTGAGTTCATCGGCTCCCTCCAAGATAGGTGAATCTTATTGAGTTGATGATGGGCCCTCCGTCCAAGATGAGCACCCGAGGAGTTAGGGAGGAGGTTGGTGATGCTGGCTGGTAATGGTAGCCGATGATGAAGTAAGAGGATGTCAGGGAAGAGGAAAAGGTGGAGTAGTAGGAGGAAGGAAGGTGGAGGGGGAGTAGGGATAAATAAGGAGATAAATGTAGGGAGATAAATATAAGTTTTTTTATTTTTTAAAAATTTCTAGAACATTTTTGGTTGGATTGAATAGAGCAAGGGCATACTACCTTAACGAAGTAACATTGTAAGGATATATATGTAAATATCAAATACATAAAGGATAATGTGCCTTATTAAAAATTTACAAAGCTATATATATAAAGCCCCTAAATATTTATCATGATCCAAAAATGGCAACAATTTCAAATGACGAGAAATAGCTTAAGCTTGATTCTTTTACCAATAATAACGTTAACACAACTACTCGTTGTTATTTAATTGTTCCCTTAATTAATTGCATTTTCTTTTCTTAGTCATATATATATATATATATATATATATATATATATATATATATATATATATATATATATATATATATATATATATATATAACCCGTATTCTCGTTTGAGCAAATCGGAGAGAGATCGGTTGTCCCACCGCCCCCCAAAATCTTCCATATAATATGGGATTAGGATTCAAATATGGGTCTCTCATGCTAAAATCAAAGTCTTCACCATTTGATCATATCCTGATTGGCTAATTATATCTTATGTTGAATAGTTGTAATAATTAATTGACAATTCACATTTGCAGTAGTTAAAAACATGCTTGCTTTAAAATTACACGTCACAGAAAATACAAGTCCATATAATTAAAGGATGAACAATAGAGACTTTTGTGTGATTAGAGGCAATAGTTTTTAAACAAATAAAGTAACATAACTTGTCCAGTAAGAAAAACAAAGTAATGGCCAAATTGTTAGTAATAATCATAAAAGAAGAGGCATGTCCAAGTTCTTATAACACCAGCATAACTTCCATATAGCAAGGAAAGAAAAAGTCACAACATCACATATTTGCTCATGTTAAAAATTAGACAAAAAGGTCTTGCATGTTTTCATAGTTTAAATGTCTAGGCTTCGTCATCCTCATCTTCACTATTCTCATCCTCAGTCTCCTCATCCTCATCATTGTCCTCATCTTTATCATCGTCGTCATCATCTCCATCCTCAATTTCAAACTCATAGTAAATAACATTATGACCATTCCATCCATGACGAACATCGAGCATAAGCACTTCATTCTCAATGTTATAGTAGTAGAATGTTATTCCGATAAGGGGACTTGCGGTGGCCTGCATAGCCGTGCACAAATGCCATGACAAGACACATTAGTGCATGTGTCAAAGCTTGTAATCTCGTGTCCGGCAAGCCCATGAGCAATACCTAGCCATATGGCATAGAGGGCACTCATGGAAGTCCTTTTGGTATCCCTCCACTCGCCTGCACCCAACGTTTGCACACATCCACCCTCTCGCTCCGGCAACTTTCGCAAACCAATCAATCAAGATCTTATTTGTCAGATGAGAGAGAGGCGACACCCAAGAATTTGACTTGCTAGCTTCATCGAGGTAATTAGCATAGCACTCTGATAAGATGCCTCGACTATAGTTCTTGTCGCTCACACCATAGCCATTCGCGAAGTAAAACCCTAACTCACAAATGGCACTGCTGTGGCCCCTAATAGTAGCCTTTTCGCATACTTCTGCTCCACGTGCCATGGTTAATCGAAACAAGTCTAAAGGGTGGCTTTCTTGAGAGCCCAAATCCCAAGGTTGTTGCCTCTTGATATATCCACCAAAGTTTAATAGGATTGTGCCTACCGAGTACAAAGCCCCTGTATGTCCCCCCCTAGCCACTCCCTGCATGAGGGAAAAACCAACATGCTTCTTGTCCAAGCAATAATATTCAATCTAGAATGAAGTTTGCATGTTAGTATTTATTCCATTGGCATATGCATGTTATTACCTACATTTTGCATACTAATTTGCCATATATGTATCAGTTATTAGGTTCAACCACATAGACTGATGATCTAATATTCACGATCTTCAGACATGGTTTATATATATATATCGACGTAACGGTATGTTATGGTATTGGAAGTCGGTTTTATCTGTTATATGGAGAATATATATTGGGCATATACCTCTAGTAGGGTTGTACCATTTTATTATGGTGCCACTCAATCGTGCAATAGATTGTTAAATTTATCAATGGCTTGCATCATATAAATATTTGATTTATGTGAAATCCAGGTAATAGAAAAAACTCATAATATAAAGCACTTAATAATAAGGTATTGTTTGGTAGGTAGGACATAAAAAAAGTGAGGTGAGTTTTAGTAACAGAAGAAGTCGAAAACAATGAGAGAAGTCACTTTGGTTTGCTTGGGTGAGAACTATGGAAGAAACCATTCAAGAGGAGGAATAGAGATCTCTCGAGATATCAGCAAATCCCAACATCTCTCAATAGTAAGATTAGGATGTGCCAAACACGATTTTTAAGGCTAATGCCATGTGCCAAATAAGGTAGAGTTAAGATTTTAGATTGGGAAAGGGAAGCGGGATGCGAAGTCAAAAATAGATTATATTTATCAATGAAACCTAAAAATTAAGGGCATGAAATAGGACACAATTAACTAACATTAAAAATTATTAATTATAATATTTAAAGAAACTAAAAAATTAGGAAAGACGACTGCCCCAACCATACCGATTTGCCAGTTCCTTTTGTCCGTCAGACAGCAAATAATATGTAAAACGTGCAAAAGAAACGAAATGTTATGCTATTATTGTCTTTGCCATTTTTGTATGATAGAGAGAATGATTTCATAGAAGGTTTGGTCATTTCATTTTTGTATGAAAAGAGTAGGTCATTTCAAACTATTCAGCTGTTTGGACCACGGTTAAAATTAGCTAATTTAATCGAAATACTAACGGTTAAAATTACCTAATTTAATCGAAATACGACTTTTTTATATGTCGACGAAAATCTTTATTGACATTTCGTACACTCAAACCTGCACAACCCTAATTACCACACGAAAATCTGTACCGCTATAGTGCTCTACAAGACATATATAAACTAATGAAAACGTAGCTGCTACAATGCCATCCAAGGCCAGAAATAGGATACAGAATATACAGAAATATTATGTCGTAATAACATAAATATTCTTCTAGTTAAATTTGAATATTTTCAAAAAGTTAGTTTATTGATTACAAAGTTTTAAGAAGTTGTATTTTTTTGTTTTAATAATTATTCATAGCTAATTTTTCTGAGTGTCCAGGGGTAGATATTGGTAGGAAATAACTCATTCAAATTATTAATAATAGGTGAAATATTTTGAATTATTTGGATTATGTGTCAAGTTTTGCCCTAAATCATAGGATTATTACAGGTATTGGATCAACTCATAAGTCCATTAACTTCAACTTCATCCATTCAAATAACATGGAATTTCATTTTGTCCCACTTCTTTTTACGAGATGCTTTAGGAATTAAAATATTTATCTTTTATTGCGACCTTTCTATTATTTCAATTATGATCAAGATATCACCAGTGATAAGTCTTGAATTAAATAACACCGGTGATATTCAATTGTGAATTGAATATAGGGTTTCACTCAATCAAATCCAATCCAAATCTGACTCAGATCTAATCTAAGTTAGGTTGGTCATGGGTGGTCATTTTGTTAACCCAAACCTGAAATGACTCCAAATGAATAACCTGAACCCACCAACCAATCAAACGCCCAACCTTGCTAGTGTTATAATACTGCTATAAATGTGTCTAACTCTAACCTTCTAAGGTTGCATTCAGCAGCAATATAAGTGAGGGGGGTATTCCTCGATCAAAGGATAACAAAGGAATATCAAATGAATTATATCTAAAGTTAAGAGATATAACTTATCACACTTCATCAATTAACATTAACATCAAATCATCCCATTGTAACACATCAATGCCAGTATATATTAAATATCTGCTTTAACATAATATATCTATTAAAATATATTTACTATATCACATCTATTCACTCACACCTATATCATAATATTAAATAAATACTCACTGATATCATATCACTACACCAATCATTTTATCATCACTCAACCAAACAACCTTCACCTATCTTAATAGTACTTTATCCCGATATAATCCTTATTCAACTAACAAATGTAACCTAAGGGCCTGTTTGGATGTGGGATAAAGTATTGTAGGAATAGGCTAAAAATGAATATTTGAATTTGGGTGTTTGTTTGGATGATGGAATAAGGGGAAGGTTAAGTGGAGGGATGAAATGATTAATTTAATGATGTGATACTAGTGGATGTTTTTTTAATAATATAAGTGAGAGTGGAGAATGATAGCATGTATTTTTATAATGTGAAAAAAATGAGTTAAGTTTTTTTGTGATAAGATGGGACGTCTTCACGCACTCTATGTGAGGCAATCTCAAAATCCACCCAAATACTCCCTACTAACCCACCTTAAACCCAAACCCTTGGTTAACACCCTCGTCAAAATAGCCTAAGGCCTGCTTATTATGCATGATACAATAATTTATTCCATGTTTGGAGAGCTTTATCATGGAAGAAAGCTTCAAAACCAGAGATAAATTTATTTCAAGTGGAGGTGGGATAAATTTAGGACGCGGGTGAGAAAATGTGCGTTGCAGCGTATTTTGCAATGTGCATTCCTGCCCAACCAAGTGGTTCCCACCCAACCAAGTGTTTCAACCAATTTTCACCAACTCCAAGTGATTCTTCACCTATGCAAGGTGATTTTTCACTTGGAAAGTGAATTTTCACCTTAGGGTCCCATAAACTCTAAATTCTAAATCCTAAGGTAAAAAATCACCTTACATAGGTGAAGAATCACTTTCATAAATCGAAACCCTAAACCCTAACCCCTAAATCCTAAACCTAAACCCCATAGGTGAAATCACTTTTCACATTTTAAGTGAAAACCTATTTTCCACCAATTCAAAAGGGAAATCAACCAGTTGAAAGTCTGTAACGAGCGCGTACCCCAGACGTCTTTTAAGACGTCTGGGAGGTGGCCCAGACGTCTGTAAAGACGTCTGGGATCACATCCAGACGTCTGACCAGACGTCCTGGATAGTTTACAGACGTCTGACGAACAGTTATACTCGCACGGGATATTCGTCTGCGCGCCTGTGCGCGCAGACCTGCGATCCGCATCTTCTCTGCGGCTGCAGGCGACTGCGGCCGTCTCTCTCCTCCTCTCCGCGCGGCGTTAAAAGGGGGAGGGGGCGCGCCTCCCCTCCCGTCTCCACCATCTTCCTCCTCTCCTGCTGCGGGCGGAGCGAGCGGACGCGAGGGCGCAGCGGCAGCGGCGCAGCAGAAGGCGCGGAGGAGCTGCGGCGTGCGAGGGCAGGGCTCTGCCGTGAGGGCGAGCTCGCCGGGAGCGGCTTGGCCGGCCGGCGGAGGGCGCAGGGGGCGCAGAGCGTCGCGAAGAGGGACCTGCTGCGGGCGGAGCAGCGGACGCGCGAGGTGCGACGCGGGCGGCGTCGCGAGCGGAGGCCGAGCGAGGTTCTGATTCTGGAAAAATCTCCAGAATCAGACGTCTGGACTGATATCCAGACGGCAAGGTCGACGTCTGTGTGATCATACAGACGTCTGAAAGGTGAGTTCCGCTTTCTCCTTCTTTTGTTGTCGACTGACCGTACTGAGGGAGGAGGGTTGGCTGTGCGCAGGTGTTCGGATTCGTCATCCTTTGCGAATCCGACGTCTGGAAGTTGTACCAGACGGCGAGAGTGACCTCCAGACGTCCGGAGAGACCATCGGACGTCTGGGATCTAGGAGAGACGTCGCCACAGACTTCTGGACGTCCGGGGAACCAAGCCGAACAGGTGATTCTCTGATCCACCGTTTAAGACGTCTGGAAGGAGTTCCAGACGTCTGATTTTGCTCAGTATTGTCTTTCTCGACCCGTTTAGGGCCCGTTTGGGCTCCGTTTTCCGCGATTCGAGTTGCGTTCGTTTCAGAATTTATTCCTCTACCCGCCTACAGTAGCTATACACTGTTTTGAGACACTCCTTGTGTTTGATCCTTGTGATAGGACCTCGTTCGGTTGCCGTCTTGAGAGTCGCGGAGGCGCGCGGGATTCCCGACCACGCCCCCATTACTTCCGTTGTACCTGGTAGAGTGGTTTTAAGCATTAATAAAATCTGTTAAAGTATGGAACCATAACTAGAACCTAGGGCATTGCATGAATCCTAGGAATGAGAAATATGTGGAATGATAGCTCCTAGGTGTTGCATGAATCCTAGGGCCGGAAAACTAGATTGTATGATAGATCCTAGGATATGGCATGAATCCTAGGATGGAAAAACTAGTGGAATGTACATTACTGCAGTCTTGGAAAAATGGAAAGGAATATATAAAGCTGCCTGTAAATTTAATTAACAGCTGCCTGTTATGCATAGAGAATCATGTTGAGATCATGGAATGTGAGAACGTGAATCTGGAAAGTGAAACATATGATGTTCTGAGATAAAGAGCTGGAACCCTACGGGGAATTAGGAGTGGAACTCCTGGAAAGAAAAGGAATGGAACTGAGATGTAGTTTGTACTGTCTCTTGGGTACGCAGTACCAAGGGAAGTACCTGTACCTGTTTTAGTGCAGAGTGGGGCCAGCCGCCCCAGGGACCCGGGGTTAGGCTTGGCCGCTCTGTACCGACTTGTTGGCCCTCGTGTACGTAGTACCGAGGAGAGCTAGTAGTGTTAGGAGAGTACTAGCTACCCCACGGGCCCCGGGGTTCTGCTAGCCTCCTTCACCGACTTGTTAGGCCCACTAGGGCAAACCAGGGTAGTCAGGCGAGGGTGCGCGGACTGTGGAGGGGCAAGGCCCCGGTTTGGTTACTGTGGAGGGGCTGGACCCCTGTTACTGAGAGGGCTCTGCCCTGGTTCCGTGCTGTGCTTTGGGCGCACCCGTTAACGGAAACGACTGACCACGTGCCAGTACGGGCTAGCTACCTGTGCGTTTATCGCGCGTGCCGTAGTCACCGTTACGTCTGTCAGTGACCTTGGGGTGGTTGACTGAGGGTAGGATCACCACGGGGGACTCTCCCGGCCAGGAGAGCACCACGTGCTACTTCTACTGTTGGAAAAGACTGCAACCAAGATCGTCCCACGAGGACATTCGAGATCAAGTAAAGGATCTGAGAAGTAAATGAAATAGTGAGAAAAATTGAAAGATGTAAATAAAGGAAGTAATAGAACATAACAGCTACTGTACACTCTACTGTTGCCTTTAGTTAGTTTGCCACTCTACTCAGCGTTTTGCTGACGTGTTACACTCGTTACCTTTTTCAGGACCAGGTGTTGAGCAGCCAGGGTCGGCGGCTGCAGAGGACGCTGGGCCGAGTAGGGTCCAGTAGAGTTGCCACAGCTTTGTACTTTCTTTTGTTTCTGTTCTAGTGAGTAGTTTTGTTTCCGCTGTACCTTCCTTACCTGCAGTTTTTGTTATATGATAAATGTTGTTTTACTGTTGTGGTGGTGCCTACTGTAGTAGTTTCTTTCCTTACTGCTGTACTTTTTACTGTTAGTTATATTCATGCTGAATGTGGTTTATTTTACTGTCTTTTGGTTACTTCCTCGTTGGACGACTGGGTCTTGGGATTAGTCGAGTCGGTCCGGTTCTCGTGTCTCGTAGGGACTCGGGAACCGGGTCGTTACAAGATGGTATCAGAGCAAGGTCGTCCCGAGAAGTGAATCAACTGACTGGAAAGTAACCAATTCACATGTTTATAGCTAGAGTAGCCACCACAACATATCTCTTGACATGAGCTCTTAGAAGTGTTGTTAGGTACCGTCTGTTTTGACGTTTCCGTTTTGTTTCGCGTCTCCTTGCAGGAGATGCCTCGTCGTGGGACTGGCGAGACTGGCCGCGGGCGCGGCCGAGGGCGAGGTCGGCGAGGTGGACGTGCTGTCGTTGACGTCTCGGTGGACCAGCCACCACTCCCTGGCATCCAGGCCCAGGACCTCGCCAGACTGATACGGGATATTGTGCGAGAGGAGCTCCACCCACCGCCCCGAGCACCTCCTCCTGGGGTTGCAGAGGGGGAGTCCTCTGTGGGACCACGCGACGGACGCGGCGCCGGACACGAGGGAGGGGATGGGCCCCTGCCGCCCCCACCTTCCTCCGACACTTCTGTACACGAGACACCTTCGCCTGGAGGTGCACCAGCACCTCCCCTACAGCACCACTTCGAGCTTTTCGGACAGTTCCGGAAGCTGAAGCCCCCCTCCTTCAAGGGGGATGAGGACCCGACCGAGGCAGAGGACTGGCTTGAGCAGCTGGAGAAGATCTTCGACACCCTTCGCCCCCCGGTGGAGTGCCGCGTGGCCTTTGCCACGTACCAGCTGGAGAGTGCGGCACACCGGTGGTGGAGGGCGGTCCGGGGACAGGAGAGGGACGAGCCGACGTGGGACCAGTTCGTCACCCTCTTCTGCGAGCAGTACTTTCCCCAGACGTGGCAGGACCAGAGGAGGCGGGAGTTCCACACTCTCCGCCAAGGGACGATGACCGTGAGCGCGTACCGCACGCGTTTCTTGGAGCTGTCCCGCTTTGCAGCGACAGCGGTAGCCACTGAGGAGGAGCGCCTTTGGAGGTTCACCGAGGGGCTCCGGCCTGCGATCCGGGGGTATGTCAAACCCCTGAAGCTGCCGACGTTTTCGAGAGTGGTAGAGGCAGCCATGACTTACGAGGAGACCAACCCGTCCGCGCGAGAGACCGACGGCGGGCGGAAGAGGCCCTTTCAGCCAGACTTCTCACAGGGCCGGCGAGAACGGAGACACGTGGCGTCCGCAGGAGAGCCGTCACGTTGTGCAGGGCCATCAGTGGCCTTTGGGGGCCCTCGACAGGGGCCAGTCGCCAGCACCGGACCCCCGCCTAGCCGACAGCAGGGACTCACTGAGGGCGGGAGTCGGGTTCCCCTCTGCTACCAGTGTGGCCAGCCGGGCCACGTCAGGAGGGACTGCCCATCTAGGGCAGGAGGTCAGCAGATACTTCCCGCGCAGAGCACTGGAGGGCGCGCAGGAGGCCGCGGTTTCCAGGCGCGAGGAGGAGGACCGCAGTCGCGAGGAGGGTACCGGCCAGCACCTACCCGTCCGACGCAGAGTGTGGCTGCTTCGTCCGCACCTAGAGCTGAGGGGCGTATCAACGCCCTAACACACAGGGACGCCAGAGCTTCGGGATCCGTGGTAGCAGGTATGGTTTCAGTTTCTGGCAGACTCGTTTACACGCTTTTCGATTCCGGCGCTACGCACTCGTTTGTCGCAGACAGTTTCGCAGTTAGTTTGGACCAGGATTATACATTGTTAGAGAACCCGTTCGTAATCAGAGGTCCGAGTGGTCAGCTGTTTGTAGCTGAGGAGGTGTACACGGGTTGCGGGGTCAGCATCGGGGGACACAGCCTGCCAGCTGACCTGATTATGATACAGATGGAGGACTTTGGGGTGATCCTGGGGATGGATTGGCTGTCCGCTTACCACGCATTGGTGGACTGCTTTGAGAGGAAGATTGTCTTCTCCATTCCGGAGTTGCCTTCCTTCGAGTTTCACGGGCAGCCAGTGGACGGAGGTTTCAGGTGCATTTCGGCACTTCGGGCGGCGAGACTTTTGAGCCAGGGGTGTGAGGGCTTCTTAGCTTGTGTGGTGGCAGAGCACAGCCCCGTGGCAGACTTCCAGAGCATCCCGGTGGTCAGAGAGTACCCCGACGTGTTTCCAGACGAGTTACCAGGACTACCGCCCGAGAGTGAGGTCGAGTTTGAGATCTCACTAGTACCAGGGACCAACCCCATCTCCACCGCGCCATACAGGATGGCACCGCTTGAGCTGCGAGAGCTCAAGTCTCAGTTGCAGGACCTTTTGGAGAAGGGTTTCGTGAGGCCCAGTGCGTCTCCCTGGGGAGCCCCGGTACTGTTTGTGAAGAAGAAGGATGGGACCCTACGCCTTTGTGTGGACTACCGACAGCTGAATAGGGTCACCATCAAGAACAGATATCCGCTGCCGAGGATTGACGATTTGTTTGACCAGTTGCGGGGTGCCACGGTGTTTTCCAAGATCGACTTGAGGTCTGGATACCACCAGTTGAGGATCAGGGAGACCGACGTCTCCAAGACAGCTTTCCGCACCCGGTACGGACACTACGAGTTTTTGGTCATGCCGTTTGGGCTGACCAATGCCCCCGCTGCTTTCATGGACCTGATGAACCGGGTGTTCAGACCGTACTTGGACCAGTTTGTGGTGGTTTTCATAGATGATGTACTCATCTATTCTAGAGATCGGACGCAGCACGGACAGCACTTGCGGATGGTTCTGGACACTCTGAGACGACGCAGGCTGTACGCCAAATACAGCAAGTGCGAGTTCTGGTTGAGGGAGGTGACCTTTTTGGGTCATGTGATCTCTGGAGACGGCCTGGCGGTGGATCCCGCCAAGGTCGAGGCAGTGCTCAGGTGGGAGAGACCGCGTTCAGTCACTGAGATTCGCAGTTTCCTGGGACTGGCAGGTTACTACAGACGGTTCATCAGAGGGTTTTCGCAGATTGCACGTCCTATGACACAGTTGACTCGGAAGGATGTGCCTTTCACTTGGACAGACGCCTGTGAGGCGTGTTTTCTGGAGCTGAAGGAGAGGTTGACCTCGGCTCCTGTGCTCACCATTCCTGACAGTAGTGGCGGGTTCGTTGTGTACACGGACGCTTCCTTGCAGGGGTTAGGAGGTGCGCTCATGCAGAGGGGTCACGTGGTCGCTTACGCTTCGCGGCAACTGAAGCCCCATGAGCATACCTACCCTACCCACGACCTAGAGTTGGCAGCTGTTGTCTTCGCGCTGAAGACATGGAGGCATTACTTGTACGGTGAGACCTTCGAGATTTTTACAGATCACAAGAGCCTCAGATATCTTTTTGACCAGAAGGAGCTCAACATGAGACAGAGACGTTGGCTGGAGCTCCTGAAGGACTACGACTGCAGCATCTCCTACCACCCGGGAAAGGCCAATGTGGTGGCTGACGCCTTGAGCCGTAAGGCGCCCGCACGCTTGGCCAGTCTACAGTTACAGAGTTGGAGCCTTTTGGAGGAGGTGGGCAGTTGGCGACCTCTAGAGTTACGAGGGTACTGTGGGGCAGTGACGGTGACACGGCAGACCAGACCAGAGTTGATAGACCGCATCATCACGGGACAGATGGCCGATCCGTACTTGCAGTCTTTGCGCGACAGAGTACTGTCAGGGGACCCAGGGGACTTCTCTTTCACAGACCAGGTGTTACGCTTGAGGGGACGGCTGTGCGTCCCCAGAGACGAGGAGCTGTTGAGAGAGCTCCTGACTGAGGCACACGGTTCCAGATTCACCATACATCCCGGAAACACGAAAATGTACCATGACTTGAGACGCGAGTTCTGGTGGAGAGGGATGAAGCGGGATGTGGGTGAGTTCGTGCAGCAGTGCTTAGTGTGCCAGCAGGTGAAAGCCGAGCATCAGAGGCCTGCAGGGCCGCTTCAGCCGCTTCCAGTGCCAGAGTGGAAGTGGGAGAGCATCACCATGGACTTGGTGGTGGGTTTACCTGTTACCCAGCGAGGACACGACGCGGTCTGGGTAATAGTGGATAGGTTGACGAAGACGGCACGATTCTTGCCGATCCGAGTCACTTTGGGACCAGCACAGTTGGCAGAGAGGTACATCCGGGATGTGGTGCGACTACACGGAGTTCCGCGGGAGATCGTATCCGACCGGGATACCCGCTTTACGTCCCAGTTTTGGGCTGAGTTTCAGCAGGCTTTGGGGACGAGGTTGAGGTTTAGCACGGCTTACCACCCCCAGACGGACGGACAGTCGGAACGCACGATACAGACACTTGAGGATCTTTTGCGTGCCTGTGTACTAGACTGGAGGGGCTCTTGGGAGGAACACCTGCCCCTGGCAGAGTTTGCATACAACAACAGTTATCACTCGAGCATCGGCATGGCTCCCTACGAGGCTCTGTACGGACGGAAATGCACGGCACCCTTGAGTTGGGTTGAGGTGGGGACCAAGTGGGAGGTTGGCCCCAGGTTGATCCGGCAGAGTCAGGAGGTAGTTGAACAGATCCACAGACGACTCCGCACTGTCAGGAGCAGACAGAAGAGCTACGCAGATCGCAGACGCAGAGAGGTGCAGTTCGAGGTTGGGGACCACGTCTTTCTTCGTGTTTCGCCCATGAAGGGCTTACAGCGGTTTGGGGTGAGAGGGAAGCTCGCGCCGAGGTTCGTGGGGCCCTTCGAGGTCCTGGAGCGGGTTGGACCCGTTGCTTACAGACTTGCCCTTCCCCTGCAGCTTTCTGGTGTGCACGACGTGTTCCACGTGTCCAACCTCAGGAAGTACGTAGCCGATCCCAGCCACGTACTGAGTCACGAGAGCGTCGAGGTGAGCGACGACCTGACCTACCCCGAGCGGCCAGTGCAGATCCTAGACCGAGCCGTCCGCAGGTTGAGACGAAAGCAAGTACCCCTGGTAAAGGTTTTGTGGAGGAGCCAGCGGTACGAGGAGGCTACCTGGGAGCCTGAGGCGGCAATGCGGGAGCGGTACCCAGAGCTTTTCGCGGGTACGTCTTTTCGAACCGGCTTCGGTCCTCTTTGAGTTTGTTATGGTTATTTGGACATCCTTTTTCCGCACCCTAGTTGGCGCAAGTTTCGGGGACGAAACTTCCTTTGAGTTTGTTATATTGTAACGAGCGCGTACCCCAGACGTCTTTTAAGACGTCTGGGAGGTGGCCCAGACGTCTGTAAAGACGTCTGGGATCACATCCAGACGTCTGACCAGACGTCCTGGATAGTTTACAGACGTCTGACGAACAGTTATACTCGCACGGGATATTCGTCTGCGCGCCTGTGCGCGCAGACCTGCGATCCGCATCTTCTCTGCGGCTGCAGGCGACTGCGGCCGTCTCTCTCCTCCTCTCCGCGCGGCGTTAAAAGGGGGAGGGGGCGCGCCTCCCCTCCCGTCTCCACCATCTTCCTCCTCTCCTGCTGCGGGCGGAGCGAGCGGACGCGAGGGCGCAGCGGCAGCGGCGCAGCAGAAGGCGCGGAGGAGCTGCGGCGTGCGAGGGCAGGGCTCTGCCGTGAGGGCGAGCTCGCCGGGAGCGGCTTGGCCGGCCGGCGGAGGGCGCAGGGGGCGCAGAGCGTCGCGAAGAGGGACCTGCTGCGGGCGGAGCAGCGGACGCGCGAGGTGCGACGCGGGCGGCGTCGCGAGCGGAGGCCGAGCGAGGTTCTGATTCTGGAAAAATCTCCAGAATCAGACGTCTGGACTGATATCCAGACGGCAAGGTCGACGTCTGTGTGATCATACAGACGTCTGAAAGGTGAGTTCCGCTTTCTCCTTCTTTTGTTGTCGACTGACCGTACTGAGGGAGGAGGGTTGGCTGTGCGCAGGTGTTCGGATTCGTCATCCTTTGCGAATCCGACGTCTGGAAGTTGTACCAGACGGCGAGAGTGACCTCCAGACGTCCGGAGAGACCATCGGACGTCTGGGATCTAGGAGAGACGTCGCCACAGACTTCTGGACGTCCGGGGAACCAAGCCGAACAGGTGATTCTCTGATCCACCGTTTAAGACGTCTGGAAGGAGTTCCAGACGTCTGATTTTGCTCAGTATTGTCTTTCTCGACCCGTTTAGGGCCCGTTTGGGCTCCGTTTTCCGCGATTCGAGTTGCGTTCGTTTCAGAATTTATTCCTCTACCCGCCTACAGTAGCTATACACTGTTTTGAGACACTCCTTGTGTTTGATCCTTGTGATAGGACCTCGTTCGGTTGCCGTCTTGAGAGTCGCGGAGGCGCGCGGGATTCCCGACCACGCCCCCATTACTTCCGTTGTACCTGGTAGAGTGGTTTTAAGCATTAATAAAATCTGTTAAAGTATGGAACCATAACTAGAACCTAGGGCATTGCATGAATCCTAGGAATGAGAAATATGTGGAATGATAGCTCCTAGGTGTTGCATGAATCCTAGGGCCGGAAAACTAGATTGTATGATAGATCCTAGGATATGGCATGAATCCTAGGATGGAAAAACTAGTGGAATGTACATTACTGCAGTCTTGGAAAAATGGAAAGGAATATATAAAGCTGCCTGTAAATTTAATTAACAGCTGCCTGTTATGCATAGAGAATCATGTTGAGATCATGGAATGTGAGAACGTGAATCTGGAAAGTGAAACATATGATGTTCTGAGATAAAGAGCTGGAACCCTACGGGGAATTAGGAGTGGAACTCCTGGAAAGAAAAGGAATGGAACTGAGATGTAGTTTGTACTGTCTCTTGGGTACGCAGTACCAAGGGAAGTACCTGTACCTGTTTTAGTGCAGAGTGGGGCCAGCCGCCCCAGGGACCCGGGGTTAGGCTTGGCCGCTCTGTACCGACTTGTTGGCCCTCGTGTACGTAGTACCGAGGAGAGCTAGTAGTGTTAGGAGAGTACTAGCTACCCCACGGGCCCCGGGGTTCTGCTAGCCTCCTTCACCGACTTGTTAGGCCCACTAGGGCAAACCAGGGTAGTCAGGCGAGGGTGCGCGGACTGTGGAGGGGCAAGGCCCCGGTTTGGTTACTGTGGAGGGGTTGGACCCCTGTTACTGAGAGGGCTCTGCCCTGGTTCCGTGCTGTGCTTTGGGCGCACCCGTTAACGGAAACGACTGACCGCGTGCCAGTACGGGCTAGCTACCTGTGCGTTTATCGCGCGTGCCGTAGTCACCGTTACGTCTGTCAGTGACCTTGGGGTGGTTGACTGAGGGTAGGATCACCACGGGGGACTCTCCCGGCCAGGAGAGCACCACGTGCTACTTCTACTGTTGGAAAAGACTGCAACCAAGATCGTCCCACGAGGACATTCGAGATCAAGTAAAGGATCTGAGAAGTAAATGAAATAGTGAGAAAAATTGAAAGATGTAAATAAAGGAAGTAATAGAACATAACAGCTACTGTACACTCTACTGTTGCCTTTAGTTAGTTTGCCACTCTACTCAGCGTTTTGCTGACGTGTTACACTCGTTACCTTTTTCAGGACCAGGTGTTGAGCAGCCAGGGTCGGCGGCTGCAGAGGACGCTGGGCCGAGTAGGGTCCAGTAGAGTTGCCACAGCTTTGTACTTTCTTTTGTTTCTGTTCTAGTGAGTAGTTTTGTTTCCGCTGTACCTTCCTTACCTGCAGTTTTTGTTATATGATAAATGTTGTTTTACTGTTGTGGTGGTGCCTACTGTAGTAGTTTCTTTCCTTACTGCTGTACTTTTTACTGTTAGTTATATTCATGCTGAATGTGGTTTATTTTACTGTCTTTTGGTTACTTCCTCGTTGGACGACTGGGTCTTGGGATTAGTCGAGTCGGTCCGGTTCTCGTGTCTCGTAGGGACTCGGGAACCGGGTCGTTACAAAGTCCATTTAAGAAAGGGAAATCAATCGGTTGAAAATCAAGCACACCAAAACACATCAATTGGAAATCCATTTTCTACTAATTGAAAAGTAAAATCAACCGATTGAAAATTATTTTCAACTAATTGAAAATCAAAGCATACCAATTAAAAATGAAAATACGCCATTGTGTTTGCCTTTTCACCAGTGAAACATGATTTTCAACTTAGAATATGGTTTTTCACTTGTGGGAAGTAGTTTCACTTGGTAAGTAATTTTTCATTGGTAAAAAGTAATTTCCACCGGTAGAAAATCAAAAATACCAATTGAAATCAATACTATCATCCGTGCATTGCAAAACACATTACAACGCATGTTTTTTTTACTTTTTGGCATAAATTTATCCCTCCTCTTGTGAGACATCATAACCACATATCACGCCAAACACCCTATTTATTTTATAATTTGACTCATACCTCCTCCAAAAATCAAAATCAATTTATCCAAAATTTATCCCTCAATTCTACCACCTACAAAATTTATACCTCAAAATTTATCTCATAAAACAAAGTGAGCCAATGATTGAAAAACAAAACCATACATGTTAAAAATAATTATTATATGATCACATCCAAATCAAATCAATCCTTTTTGTGACGACCTCCGTCAATCATCATTGATCATTAATGTAAACTAAGATTAGGGCAACTTAAGTTTTTCTTTAGAGAAAAAGTAAATAAACGTATTTTGAAATGCATAGATAAAAATAGTGATTTTAACATGTATATTTTGATTTTTCACCTTTAAAAATTACTTTTCATCGATGAAAAATTAATTTCCAAGTGAAAAATAGCTTCCCATAGATGAAAAACCATATTTCAAGTGAAGAATCATTTTTCACCGATGAAAAGATAAAATACACCGATATATTTTGATTTTCAACCGATGCATTTTGATTTTTAATCGATTAAAAATCATTTTTAACCAATGTATTTTGATATTATTGATTTTCAATCGATTGATTCTTGACTCTACATTGCAAAATATATTACAATACGCATTTACATACTCGTGTCATTTTCTTTATTACATAATACTACTGTCATTATCTGTTTCACTCTAAATTCCCGCGTTTTTTAAATTCTTGCCGTTGCATACATCTAATCGTCAACTCCCATTTCGGCTCTTCCTATGTTTCAAATCGATGTTTTAAAGCAACAAAAAGGGAATGTTGGACTTTGGACGGGAAACGTACCATGCCAAGAGTATAACATGCCTCCGCATTTCCTGCAAGAGCACATCGTCTTAAGAACCTGTGAGCTTGTTCCGACCACTTGTTGGATTCGATTATTAGCGACCTTGGAGAACATCTTGCTAAAACCCAAGGATCGATCATCAAACTTGTCAGTCACTTGCACCTGTAGGAGTCATTAAAAGATCCTTTGTTTCACAATTCCATACAGCTCTGCACGTAGTGCAAGGAAGTGTCGTTTCAGATATCAGAAAAATTTAATGGAGATGGTCTCTAGGAGAAACTGATTATATAGTTTTGAAATCTTTTGCGAGCATAAATTTTCATAGAACTTTAAAAATTTAATTGACATGGAGAGCAAAGCGAGATGCACAGATAAGGTTGAAGCAAAGGAGAGGAGGTTAGGGAGGGGCTATATATAGAGGTTGGATTCTTCACATCAATTGTAGGCAGTGATAGATGATGGAAGATGATAAAGATTGTCCCCCTTATTCAATGGTGCTTTAACACTTAACGCAAATTCCATAAAAACGATTCTATAATATAATGGAGCGCTGCAGAACACTTTATTGTGACACAGATGATGTTGGGATTGTGTAAATTTTGGATGTGCAGCTCTATCCAGTTATTTTTGTTAATAATAGCATGCAGGGAGGCAGTTTTGTGATGTCATTTATGCTAGAGCTTTATACTAGAACACTTGTGCATAGCGCCAATACTAGTGGTATAGTGTTAGAGAGTAATCTTTGTAGCACATATTCTTGTGCTAACATCACATGGATGTCAACTAGAGGTGACATGTTTTCTGTAAACTGACATTCGGAGACCAGCTCTTGTAAAGATCACAAAGACCCAATTTAATGAATTTATGTTATTGTCCTGCAGTGTCCTCGTTGCAACTCCATCTCTTGGATGATCATTTAAACTAGTAACGATTCCATCTCTTGTAAAGTATGTTCTTTAGACAGGGTAGTTTGAATCTAACGATCCTCCTAGTGATCCTGCAAACCCAGTCCTTAGGTCTAGGCGATGAAAAAGAATTGAACATGACATCCAATTTATTGGGTTTGACAAGGTTGGAAGGGACATTTCTTGATTCTTATTGGATGCGAGTAACAAAATATAATTTGTAATATATCTTATAATATGCGATAAGTGTTTGGTTGGTAGAAAAAGTAAAATATATTAATTAAAAATTAAAATATATCGATTGAAAATTAAAATATATCGATTAAAAATAAAAATATACTGATTAAAAATTAAATAGATGGGTTGAAAATTAAAATATATTAGTGAAAAATAATTTTCTATCAATTAAAAATTAAAATATATCAATTAAAAATAAAAATATATAAATATATTTTAACTTTCCATTAGTTAAAAATAATTTTTTATTTGAAAATTAATTTTTCATCTAAGAAATATTTTTTCACTTGAAAAATAATTTTTCATATATAAAAATAATTTTCACAAATAAAAAATCTCAATTAATATATCGATCGAAAGTAGTGCATGCAATGACCTGCCATATTTTCTCAGTCCACATGTTTTAACGTACACTTCTTTTACTTTTTCACCTTCTTATTTCCCTCCGTTCACGTTCATATGCTGTGTGAGACTAATCTTCCATGTAACAGAGGAAGAGAAGAAAAGAGGGGCAAATACACACGCTCAGGCCGGTGTTGTTTATTCGATATAATTAAACTTTTATTCTTTTTCTTGATATCCAATTTCGGAATCTATAGGTTTTGAAGTTGATTCGTTAATTTTAGATTTATGAAATTCCATCGTCAATAGAATTATCTAATTCTTTTCGTTAATTTTGCTTGATCCATCTTTTCAACTAATTATTTTCTTTTTATTTCATCAATTTATTTCACCAAACACTCCAGTGGAATAAAATTTTCTAAGAATGTATGTATACAAATGTAAAAGATAATGTAAATGTAATGTTCGGAGTATCAACGTGATCCTCACTTGATATATCTCTCTTTTATGTAAAAAAATAGTAACATATGATAAGATTTACCACTATTTAAGCCAATAACAATCATTTTGTATAGACGAAAATCATTAAATTCGAACCACTTTACACATATACAAAATCACCAAATCACTTTCGAGATCATTTTGTACCTTCAAAATAGTTTTACACTTGTACAAAATGATATTGCATTAGGGTAAAATCATTTAGAACAATTTATCACCTGTATTAAATCGTCGAAAAATAATTTATCATCAATGTAAAATTATTTTACACCTATGTAAAATTATTTAAAATAATTTATTATTAATGTAAAATAATTTATCACCTATGTATTGTAATTCCAAGTGGTGTAATTGTTTTTTATAATGTGTTAAAACTCATCCCATAATATATCTTATATTTTTTATTTTTTTACATTAAATATCAATTATTACGTGAGGATCAAGTTCACATTACTTTCACTTACTATGTTTCCGTGCATTTACGTATTTGTTAATTTCTTTGACAAGATAATAAATCCAGCCAAATATTAAAATCCATTAATTACTTTATTTCTTCTTTTAACTCTTATTTCTCTTGATAATGCTTCGAACCAAATAACACCCAAATAACTAATCCACCGAGAACTCCAAGTCTTCTTACACGTTAATTAAAAGGCAACTTTTGATTTTTACTTTTTTCTTTTTTTTTTGACATGGAAGTTTTTTTCGTACTTTGTTTCAAAACTCAGCGGTCAGATTTTTTTTAAATTAAAAGGAATTGATCATCACTTATATACCAAATTTTCAAACAATACAGATAAATTTTATGTTTGATGAAATTCGGACTCTGAATCTAATTTCAAAAATTGAACCTATTCGGCTTGATAGAAAATGATGAACAACGATTTTCTTTTCTCGAGAAGGTAAATGCAATGGATATGGATTTGATCATATAACCCCTTAAATGTCAATGCAGTGCTTTAATTAACAACGTGACATCAATTTCGTTAAACAAGAGGAAGAAAGAAAGACGGGAGAAGGAAAGAAAGAAAACTCAATCTTTGGAGAATTCCCGATACTCTTGTACAGGATGAAATCAATTAACAAGATGATCAGATTAAAGAATCGACAATAATTATATGTATTAATTGAAATTACGGAAACATCCTTGCATGGAGAAATGAGAAAAGCATACATACGTCAGCATTGGGTTGAAGAGATCTAATGGTTTCGAAGCGGACTCACTGACCAATCTGAGGATGGTCACAGCAACGTCATCATCCGGCAGCAAATCCATGAAATCGACCTCATCGCCTCTCGCTTCACTCTTCCTTCTCTCCCGCGTCTCCACGTCCTCCATCTATAATTCAACGACGGTTTTAGTTGTCACGGCGACAGCTTAATTATATAGCTATGAGAAAATCATGTATAAAAATGGATGTAGGGGAGAGCATATATATATATATATATGCATACCTTGGAGTTGAGGTTTGCTACCTCTACACTTTTGGAAGTTGAGCTCCTTCCTGGTTGCATGATTACGGCTGATAGATTGAGAACGTGTTATTTGCTCCGAGTTAGGGACTCTGAATAGGTGTGTTCTTGGAAGTAACATGAAGGGTATTTGAGGTTCGGGAAGGGATTTGGAATAGTAGCAGTCTGTTTATTTTGGGAGGAAATTTATAATGAGGTTTGGGAGGGAGAGAGATGGGGAAGTTTTCTCTTCCTATTTGGGTAAGAAGAATTTAATGCCGTACAAAGAGAAACTACTAAATTTGCAAAGGAAATGCAGGTGCGTCAAGTGAAAACCATGAATGTCATAGCGAAGGCCCTTGTGGTATGGTTGCATGCCACCCATGTTATCAAGATGGCACATAGGTCGCGTGGTAGCATCATTGTTCACACCGCATTATCGTAGTTCCACCCTTTCCTTATTTAAGGTTTTCTTCTACAATACGTTTCTTTACCACTTAACTAGCTAGCTTCTTGCACTATAGGAAAGAAGGCTTTTGGCGGCGATTCAAAATCATCGCCGAAAGCCTTTAAACTGTCGCCAACGACCATCGTGAAAGGTTGTGTCACAATTGACTTTTAACAATGATTATTCTCCGAACAATGTCACAGTTTACTTGAACCCAAGTGTCAGGGTTGTTGCCATTTAGCGACAATGTTGAACCGTTGTAGCATAGCTTTGGTGACGATTATTAAAGAACCACCATTGTATACTATTAGCAACTGTTCTACATACTATCATCATAGTAGAAAATTGTGCACATACATTCTCAATGGTAGGAAAATTTTGATATTTTGCAATTAAACGATCACCAAATGTTTCAACGTCACCAATTTTGCAAGACACATGGAATTTTAATAATTAGCAATGGTTATTAAATCATTCCTAAATGAAGTTGGTGATGGTTATAATTATAATCATCACTAAATATACTTTATTTAAAAAAATAAAATAAAATCAATATTAGCATTAGTATACATGTAAACACATAGACAAATAACTAAAATTCACAACACATAAGAATCTAAAGAGACTGCAATAAACACATAAAGCATCTATATATAAACTAAGTTTAAACATTACAAAATATATATGAAATGTTCATAAGTATTTACTTTGCTGGGCCACCTAAGCTGCCAGCTTTGGATTAACCAATATTATTGTCATCATCGTCCCTACGATGTAGAAAATGGAACGTCGAATGATCTAGTCCACTCCCTCGCAAATATGACGTCAACTTCATCCACTGCTGATTCTACTACTATATATAGCTTGTCCCATTGCTGCATTCTGTGAGTGGCCACCTGCAACTGGGAGGTCACCTAATGAAGCTTCTTCTCCCTCTCCAATTCTTCACATTCCCTTTCCTCTTCTCAATGTTCCATCACCTCTATCTTCTTATTCAAATGCTCGACTTGGGTTGCTGACGAAGAGGATCCTTTCCTCCCATACCAAGAAGAGATGATCGCACTCCTTCCCTTTCTACGAACAAAGCCTTCGTGCTCCAAAGGCATTACAATCCTGAATGCCTCCTATGGTGTCATAATAGGTTGCAGAATAGTTACAGAGTTCTTTTCCATACGACCTTGTATAAATATTTGTAATTAATTTATAATTATTGATATGAAATTAGTGTAAAAATCCTAAAGTACAGTGAATTCTATAACTTACATGCTTCTCTTGGTATGTCATATGTATCCATGCACGAGGGTCCTCAAGTGTTTGTTTGCTATGAATCTATTTGTAAACTCCCACTCAATCTAGCTTGATGCCCTTGTGTGCATCTAACTGAAAGATAGTAAAGAAATCAGCTTCTCTTAATCTTTAATAGATATATAAAATGTAAATGATTAACGATACTTACATATCAAACTTTCAATGAGTTTATACTCATTTGACCCAAGCAGTGGATCTGTGGAGGAGTTTGGCCCTGTTGGTTTTGTTCTTCTTGACTTGCTCCTATAACAAAGAAAATTTTCATTAGTAAATAACTGTGTTACTTATTATACATTATAAATAATAATCATATAATTATTTATTTACCTCAATTGTTGGATTTCTCTAATGCTCGCAAGCCTCCCTTTAGATATTAAGTGCAATCATTGGAGGCACATTCCTCAATGCCTCATCATGTAGTCTGCTGCTATAAAACTAAAATAGTTATAAAATTTATTAGCAAAAATGTAAGATTATATATATATATATAAGATATTAATTGTTCATTTTAACAATTAACAAATTTCTTACCTTACTCTTCATCTCCTCTCTCCAACAATGATGTATCCTAAACACTGTAGGATATACTTGGGTGAAATTGGATTGGCATCCCAATCAAATATAATATGTATTCAATAATAATATTATAGATCTCATATAAATCAATTCTAATTAATGCATATAAAAAATAATTGATACTCGAAATTTACCTCCAACTCTTGAATAATGGTCACCTTCAACTCCTTGGTGACCTTCCTCCAGTTAAAGTAGGAAAGTGGAACAATTGCCTTCACAATTGTCGCCAGCCAACTAGTAAACTTAGGGTAACTCTTCGGTTCCCTAGTTGAAGTGAGAGTGGGATCCTAATACCTTGTGGTAGTCTGTCGAGGTCTGCATTCTGTGTTAGACCTCGCATCTTTTTCTTAGCTAAACACATAAGACATTATATTATCAATATATTAAATATAAATTTTAAGAAATGTAAACTTAAAGAAAAGAGATTTGGAATTTTACTACTACTGGATTCTACCTCATTTGTAGGCTGCTGAGATGGGCTAGCCTTAGTTGCAAGATGTTGAGATGAGCCTGCATCAGTTGCAGGCAGCTCAGACCAACCTACATCAGTGGAAGACTAGTGACATGTGCCTACATTAGTCGTAGGCTCTTCAGATGACTGATCTACCTACTCCTCAAGCTTGTCCTCGCCATCCTCGTGCTCGTCATCCTCCTCAAACTCGAGCTCATGTTGAGGAAGATTCACCTCAACAAACTAGCTATTAGGGTCCAACATTGGGGAGTAGGGACTAGCGCCTTACCCATATCATGAAGGTGACAACCTTGGGAAAGAGTGTGTGGAGCTACATACTAAGGGTAAGGCTGGTGCCTAAACTCAACCTAGAGCTATACCTAAGGGTTTGGACAAAGTGCATGGTGGATGTACTCTCAGAAAGGGTGGGGATATTGAAAATACACTAAAGGGGGTGAATAGTGTAATTGAAGAAATAATATGTAAATAAAATTCAACCACACAATAATAACAAAGAGGTTTTTAGGTGGAAACCTAAACTACGAGAAAACCACCACTTAAGTCAACTTGACTTAGGATTTGTCGATCACTAGGTGATCAAAACACTATCCATACCACTTGAAAATAAGGGTAGTGTACCTTAATTACAAAACCCACCTATGATCCCTAAATGGAGGCCTTTCCCTTCACAAGGAAGATACAGGGATCCAACAGGCCGAACACCCAAGTACAACAACAACAAAGAAAAATAGAAATTAAATATAACCTATAGAGCTCCTCAACAAGATAGTAATGTAATCTAGCTACTATAAGTGATAAGAGAACTCCCTGTGATGTTAGCTAGGTGAAGAGATGTGCAAGAGACAGATTTTTGCCCAACAAAATTTTAGTACAGCATGTAGGCAAGGTGAATATGGAGCAATGTGGAGTATAGAGCTTGAGTTTGTATCTCCAATGGGTGTATTTGCCTAATGGGGGGTTAAGGGCTATTTATAGGCTTCAAGGGAACCTTCAAGAAGGCTTAGGAGCCTTCTCCTAGCTGTTGCAAACAAATCTCTAAAGATTTGGTCGAAATCCAAATCAAAACAGGCAATAATTAACTTTAACAGCAGAATCAGATGGATGGAAAATATTTCATATGTCTGATATGGGGTTTCTAGACGTCTAACCAAAGATTTGGACGTCTGAAAGTGAGGGTCAATGTTATTGGAATTAATTAGATCCAAACAATGTGCTTGTTAAGAGGTGTTGGACATCTGATTACTCATTATAAGACATCTGATAGTATTTTTAAACACCTGAAAATGAGTGGGTTTGTTCCTGGAAGTGATTAGATCAAACAACGTTGTAGCGCTTATGGATCAAACGTCTATTGAACGTCTAACATTCTTGTTGGATGTTTGGTGATAATGATGACCAAGGATTTAGGATTTTTAGAGAATCTCTGAATTGAGATTTCTTCTGACAAATCACATGTTAAGTCATATTAGTCCTAACGTTACATTATTAGATGTTTGTAAAGGCTTCCGGATGTCTAATAATACTAATAAAATATTCCCAACTTATCTCGTGAAGATTTTGGTCTGAAAAAGTGAGATTTGGGGTTGATTATGTTCTAACGGTCAATTATTGGACGTCTGATTGTATTATCAGACATCTTGAGTGGACTAAGGATGACTGGAGAGAGGTTGGTAGTCTAAAGCCTAAGTGTTCAATTTGTTAATGCTATATATATGGTCGTTGGTCGTCTGATCTAAACATCATATGACTTTATTTTTAATATCAAATGTCTAGAGACTATGTTAGATATCTAATACTAAAGGATGTATTCTGTTTAAAATTAGATTTCGTTCTAGGTTTTTTTTCCTAAGTGTTGAGTGACTAGGACAAGGATTTTTATATCTTATTGGGGGCTCTTTACAACACTTCTACACTCAATGAAAAGAAAATTATAACCCTTTTTTAAATGGATGTACAAGAATTCCTAAGACCTAAATGAAAATATCTTCCTCTTCGAGTCTGGCCTTTGAGATGTTATTTGAGACCTACAACTTTGAGTTAATTAAACAAAGGAAAGTAGATATTCTAATATATTATTATCCTTTCATTTTGTAAAATCATTAAAACATTTATTGAAAGAGGTTGAACTAACAATCTCCCCTTTTTTGATGATTTTCAAAATCTTTTCTTAGGATACATCCCCCCCCCTTTAAGTACTTGGAGCATTATTTCTAAAGTTTAGAAGAAATCAAATCTTGCTAGAGCTTGAATTTTTGAAAAATAAATATGCTTTGCAAAAAGTTGATTTTATTGTAAAGACAGTTTGTTTGTTCATCCTCTATTTTTCTCCCCTTTTTTGAATATCATTAAAATGGATAATTCAAGGTGAACTAACCAATAAGAGATAAAGGTTTAAAGGACCTAACATGAATTATAAGTTATGAGGCAATGAACTAAGATAAATTTAGAGCATAATATGAACTTGCATAATAGGAAATCTAACATGAGAATCATCACTGATTAAGAGGTAAAGACAGAAAGATAAGCTGAATAAAAGATACAGAGTTCAAAATGTATGTGCCCTAGGAGACTTTAGCAATGTTCCCAACTAAATATGACATACGAGATTGGAGCCCCTTAGTACAAACCACACAACAAAAGGGCAAACACTCACAGCCACACATCCAACCATATAAAAGAAAGGAAAAAATAGACAAAGGGACAAAGGCAAGCATGAACATCCCACAGAACTACTGTGAGTCTTGGTGGTTTTAGCGGTAGCGACAAGGTGGTCCTTGTCCCATCTGAAGAGAGTGGATGTCCTCACACATCCCATGCATATCTAAGTGCATGTGGCCCATATATTGATATATGTCGCTCGTGCATCATAGGAGGGAGATGCCATCGACGAGGTTCTCTACATTGAGTTTCCAACTCTCATCAAAGCTAGTGGTGGAAGCCTTAAGAGAGAGTGGGCATGGCGCGTAGGGGTCAAGGAAGGGAGGAAGGCTTTCTTCAGCTTCTTGTTAGGGGACTTCTTCAGGAAGGATCCACATTTTTTGCAGTAGTAGCCTGGTTGTAGGGCTCCACTTTCTTCTCTGTGGCCTGTTCGGCCGTGCGGATGCGATGAAGCAAAGTGGTCCTCATTCATGACATGTATAATAAGTCAACAATAGTTGAATGGAATATGACGGACAACTACAGAAAGGAGAGCCTTATGTTGGAGAGAAATGTAGTTGAAACCTTCGAATTTGTTGAGGAGGTCCCAACCAAATATACAGGATAAAAGATGTAGGAGAGGCTTTAGATTCTTGCAAGGTAGGGTACCAAGATGGGGTTCGTACTTATCGGGGAGGACGAGCTCTTGATTAATAACCTCTGAGTCATAATCACGGAGGATGTCATCAAAGTCATTCCCCTCATTGGGAATGACTAAGAGCTCAGAAATGTAATCAGTGGTGATAGTCATCTTGGTGCCTAATACTTAAGAGTGGAGCTGAAGATGGTTAGTGGTATAGTCTTCGATGGTATTGGCATGGAAGAGCTGAATGAGGTCAAGAAAGATACCAAGGCACCCAACACCTGGATGAAAGGCACGATTAAAGTATTTGAATAGGTGGAGGGTCACAAAATGCTCACGAAGATTTAAGTGAGTAAAGTCAAACCAAACTATGTAACGAGGGGGTTTCACCCTCGCATTGGTAGACTGACAAAACCAGTCCCTAACATTGCCACTCCTAAGTTGGTCTGCTAAGAAGGTGGATTGGGATTGGGACGAAGAGGCCTCGGTAGTCTTCCTATGGGGAGGCATGATGGTAATGAATGGGTGGGATTTGGGTTGATGGGATTTAATAGGATACCTGCAAAACAAATATGACATAGCATTTAATAGCATTGCAGAAATGTATCTATCCTAAAGGTAATACACCTGCCAACCAACCATTCAACCAATCACACAATCAAAATGGGCAGCATCCCTACCATTGAAAAAAATCCATACATTCACCAAGATACAATGTATGTGGCAGTACCCTTGCCCGAATCGAGTCACGCATGGAAAGACATAAATCACATATCAAGATTAAATCTAGGTCTGGAAACCTAGATGGAATAAATCATGAAATTAGAGAATTAAACGATTAAGCCATTTTTTTTAGGATTAAAATTTTAAAATCACATGATTGAACCCTTAGAAACTCAAACCATGCGTCTATGAACCCTAGGAAAACTATGGCGAGAAAACATTGTATAAAGATGTGTTGAGGTCATTTTTGGAGAGGAAAGACTTCTATAAAAACCCATTAAGATAGCCTCTTCAAGGAAAGTAACACGAACCCATCAAGGGTTTTCTCAAAGCATGGCTTGATTCGAGTGAGATATAGAAGAGAGAAGAAGAAATAAGGCTTATACCTAGGTTAGGAGGCTCCCCCTATCGCAAGGAGGGTGGCATCGCTGGCGATCGAATGTTGGAGTGGTCCAGCGGCCGTCTGGAAAGGCTATGACAGGTAGAGGGGGCGTCAGTTGGGGACTTGTGGAGTGGATTTGGGGGTTTTTTGAATTAGGGATTTGAGAGGAGAGGAATGAGCTTTAAGCAGTCCTTAGAGTCGGTAAGATTCCCCGTGAAGTTAGGGGCATTTACTTCAAGAATCACCCCAAAATCAGTAACACAAAAGTTGAGTTCTATAGAAATCAAACGTTTGGGGGGTTCATCAGATGTCTGGAATCAAGAGTTAAAGATTTTGGCCCATTGATTGAGCAACAATCATAGGACTTAAATGACCTGAATTAAGTTAGAACTTAGCATAATTGTAGCATAATTCATGCATTAGTGGCATACCTTGCATCCTTCCTACTTTACTTAGGCATTCACAAAATAATGCTATAATAATGTATTGATTATTGTATTATTTGGTTTATAGGTAATAAAAGCTCAAGAGATGGCCTGAAGCTGGATCTGAAGTAGGATAGAGGCTAGAGCTGGAGTAGAAACCTTAGAATAAAGCTACAGACAAGCTGAAGACATAATGTAGGGAAGAGGTATACTACATTACTTGTAGGATTTTAATGTTTGAAGTGAATTATGAAGAACATAAGACAACCCTACACCTATCCCTAGCCTTAGGATAGCCCTAGACACCTTTCCAAACCTTAGCCTAAAACACCTCAAAACCCACATTCCAACCCACCTTTAGACGTCCAGGTAGGATGCTAGATGTCCAAGCTCTTTAGATTCCACCTGTAGAGCTTAGAACCCAATCTTCTGCAAAATTAGACGTCCAGACAAGGTGTCAAACGTCTAATTTCTGCAAAAACCCAAGACAGAACCTAAACTCCATACTGATTCGATATTGGATGTCCAGACTAAGGACTTGGACTTCTGATTTTGAAGTATAAGTCATCCAATCTTAAGATCAGATGTCTAGAACCCTTCTCCTATTGTTGTTTTTGGAATCAAGCCTAGATCTTGATTCGTAAGGCCTATAAACCCAATCCTACACCCTAAGATACCTAAATTAAGGTATCCCAACTCTAATACACTACCCTAAGACTCTCCTAAGAACCTAATTAGGTTATGACTAAGCCCAATTGACTTGGATTTAAGTCAATTACACATTATCTCATAATTGGACTCATAAAATCCAATTGAGCTCAAATCTCAACCAACACAAGTCTAATTGGACACAATGAGAGCCCAATTAACTCAAGCCTAATCTAATTGGGGATTTTCTCTCCCAATTGAACACATGTTAACCCAATTAAACTTGGTTAAGTTTAATTGGATTAACCATTTAGTAATAGGTTACACTTAAACCTATTTTAAACACCTTGATAGGACCAACCTAGACCTAATTAGAAGTGGACCAAGTGGTCCACTTGACCACCACACACTAACGCACACACACACACCACCACCACTTGGCCATCCACTCTAGAGTATTCTAGAGTGGTCTCCATGTGGTACCACCTTGAAGACTAAAAATAGTCTTCAAGGAGTTCGCAACCTCTCCCCTTAGAAGTGAATCTAAGAAGACCCACTCTCTACCACTCTAGCTGCCTCCTAAGCCCATTCTAGAGAATTCTATAATTCTCTAGATGGCCATCCCCCTTAGTCTATTTAAGGACCCAAGTAGGTGGCCATGCACCCCCATCTTGGACTCCATACACTTCATCCACAAGCTCCATCGCCACCTTCACTTTCCACATCCAAGAGCGAGTGCAACACCTCCACCACCTTCATCAAGAGATCGGCCACACTACCTTGGCCATCCCTCTATTCTCTCCTACCACCTCATGCTCACACGGCCATTGGAGACACCTCCAATGCCCTGATTCCTAGTAGCTTGGATTTAATGTTCTTCATAGTTTAATTTCTTGCATTATTATCTTGCTAAGTAGTAGTAGTATTACTCTCTCCAAGAATGCACGCATAATCTTCCCTAGATCCATGCGTGCATATCTTTTCTGTTAGCTTAGAAATAGTCTTTTCATTCCTTGTACAAGCATTCCTTTAGAAGTGATTGTAATAACAATATAATTAAAGAAATAAAACAACAGTTGCTTGCTTCATATCTCTATCTATTGCAATAAAAATGTCGGTTCCTGAAAATATTAATGATCTTCCTATTGATGTGTTTTTTGTTAATAGCCATCGCAAAGTGAGAATTGTGTGCACAAGTACCCACACCTTTACATTTTTGTCTAACACACACACGTTGTAAGAGTTAACAATGCGACTGGTGAATCCTACATTCGCAGGCTCGAAACTGACGTTCAATTCTAAGAAAGCAAAAGAAGAGAATAAATAAATTAAGAATCAATTTCGCCGTTTTACACCTTCTTTAGATCGACCGAGACACTCACTATCTCATTATAAAAATTTTGTTTGAATCGTAATTTGCTCTATACTACAACATTTTCTTAAACAGAGCCACATTTTATGATTTCAACAAATGGTGTCATTGCTAGGGAGGCAACATGATTTTGGTTTTTGATTTTTGAGCTTAATCCTAATATATTTGCTTCTGCTTACTTTTGGTGTGCAAGAATAGGAAGAAGCGGATTCTGCGCACACATCAAGCATAGTTGAAGAAAAAATCAGGTACACAGCAAAGTCTTAGTGTTAGGTTTCCTTTGAATCCTAGGATTAAAATTTTCTTGTTGAAACAAAAAAAATCTAAAAAATTCTTTCCAAAAAGAAAAAAAAAGAGATGTTAGATTTAGGTTTCTCTTGAATCTTATGACTAAAGTTATGTGAAAACAAAAAGAAAAAAGAATGAAAATTTTTCTTTGAAAAAAAAAAGAAAATTTTTTTTGAAAAAAAATTGTAAATTTGAAAAAAAAGTATTTCGTGAAAAGTCTCATTTTTTATTTGAAAATACTTTCAAAAGCCTTTTTACAACTTTCTGAAATTCGACCAAATACTTTCAGCAATTTCAAAATTCAATTGCCAAATATTTTGTGACCCAAAAATTTTGAAATTTGGGGTGGAGATAGATTTTCAAATTAGCTTTCAAATGACACCATTTATTTTAAAAAATTGATTTTTGCAATTTGAAAAAATTCACAAAATAATAGGGGGTCAAACAGACTCAGATGAAAATTTTTTTAAATTTCAAAAAGTGATTCTGAACAACACACAAATAAGATTTGACTAAAAATGGTGGGGTTTGAAAGGTAATCAAATTATCTTTCATTTCCTATTTTCATTGAATTTTTGGAGCAAAATTGATACTGTCTCAAAAAGAAAAACTGACAAGGGATCAAAATTTTAAATCTGACCCCCTAACAATTAAAAATTTGTATTTATTCATTTGAAACAATAAAAATTCTAAAAAAAATATTCCATGAAATTTTAATTGAAAAATTAATCTTCCTATCGAAGTTTAGATCATTCGGATTCAAATTGTATCTTGGAGAATGTTTTTAAGTTGAATTGTGGTCTGCTGCCTAAACACTTAGTCAATTGCATGAACCCTAGGTTCAACTTGTAGGGTTACAAACTAGAGACCACATTAGACTAGCTTAGACTTAATCGAGTCTAGTAGCTAGTCAGTGAGTTAGGTCACCTTGTGGACCACTCACCAACAACCAAAATTGAAGAAAAAGGTTAAGTAAAAATTTCATAAAACACATTAAATAACCTGAATTTGTTATCGAACTATTGGGTCATCACAACCGCTTTAGCCAAATCCAGTGCTGAATTTGTGAGGCAGTGTCAAACGATCGCGTCTAAGGGGTACAAAGGGTCCAGAGGCGAAAGCCAAAGGAAGAACGTTCCCCTTAGTCCCCTCATAACAAATTAGCTGGGTTAGCTTGAGGGGTTGGGATTATTTAAAGTCGATTTTGTAACAAATTTTTCTTGAATAATTAAAATCTTAGCAAAAAATCTAGTCATCTGATCTTAAGGATCATTTGATTAACAAGGCCTTAGCCTTGTTTGTCTTGGCTACACCAACCTAGGTTGGCTGGTGTATGCAAGGGAGGTCACTTAGTCCTCAACTAGTTGGACCTTGGGAACCAATCCCAAGGAGGCAAAGGTGATTCATCGCATCGCCCGGACCTACTTCTCTCTACCTTCTTCTCCTACTCAATCATCTGAGATGGCTAACCCTGGGCCTAGACCTGGACCTGGTTAAGATCCAGAAAATCTGGATCCAATGGCTCGCCTGGAAGGCCGAGTCATTGAATCTGAGTAGAGGTATCAGCAGAACATCGACATAATTCTCACTACATTGGATAGAACATAGCATCCACCCTGTGGAGAATAGCTGCAGGACTTCTACAATTCGGCGACTCTGATTTTAGCACCTCAAGTCCGGATTCCCACAGGCAGAGATGCATTCGAGCTGAAGCCAAACGTAATAAGTCTAATTTAGACTTATTTTTATGGAAACTGAAATGAGGATCCCTTCCAGCACATTGAGGACCTGAGTTGAATTGCGAAAATGGTTCTACCTAGGAATGTTGATTTGGGAATAGTCCTCATGAAGCTTTTTCCATTTTCTCTCAAGGATAAAGCTTCATATTGGTTCAAGACCATTGGGAGGCCGATTGGAACTTGGGCAAAATTATGTCGTGAATTCCTCCAAAAGTTCTTCTCGATCGGTCGAACAAACGTGATGAGGCACACGATTATGGCTTTCTCCCAAGGACCAAGGGAGAAGTTGCATGATGCCTGGGATCGATTTCATGATCTTCTCATGAAATGGCCGCACCATGCTGTGCCCAAATGGCACATAGCTTAGATCTTTTACCATGGGCTAGATGACACACATCGGTATTTGGTAGATGCATCTAGTGGCGAGAATTTCCTCGCAAAGGATGAGAACAATGCATTTGAGTTGTTCGAGTCCTTGGCAGAGAACTCTATGAATGCCACGTCAATGAACCAATTGCAGTGACCTAGACAACAATGAGTTAGTGTCCATGAAGCTCTTGCTGAATCTGCTCGAGCTGATATGGACATTATCACCAAGTAGCTAGATAAGGTGGATCTGCTCGACAAGAAGCTCAACAAATTAATTCGAGCTCAACCCGAATTCTTTAGTAATTATGCTGCATCTAGATCTTCTTATGCACCCCGAGTCCCTCCTACTCGAGTAAATTTACTCACTCAGGATGCATCTTCTCCATCTTCACGAGATCCTGCATATCAAGAACCCATGAATAATCTCGATCTAGCATCTCATAATCAGGGTTGCGCACCACATGATTTTAATGCGTATTCCCTTGACAAATATACATCTCAGACATCTTTGGCCTACGAAGATGTCAATGCTATCCATGGATACAGGAGTAATAACCTGTACTCAGAGGTGTATAACCCTAGTTGGTGTCAGCATCCGAATTTCTCCTGGTTTGGTAACCTGTAGAGACCACATCAAGATCCACACTACTAGAACAGATAATACGAGAATGCTGAAAACATGTACCCAAGGTAGTAGCCATTCCCATTGTAGTAGCAATCCCGTTCTATATATCAGCTGCTACATCAAGCTGCCAGTCACCCTCCAAAGCGGGTTGACCCTTTGGAGGCATTAAAAGAGGAACTGCAAGAATCTATGCAAAAATCTACTCAAGACAGCTTGCAGATCATGAAGGCGATGGCTGACCAAATATAAAGCATCCAAAACACATAGAATCAGCTATTACAAGAGCATAGATCACAGGGAGTCCTGCCCTCCCAACCTGTCCCAAACCCACGATATGTGCAGAACCAGGGTGCCCCACCTAGGTTCTAGGCACCACAAGGACAAGCACATGCTATATTACAGGTGTTTGTCGAGCAAAATCGATGTTATAATGCTTCATCGTAGTATAGGTTGAAATCGCTTGAAAATAGATAAAATTTATAACTCGAATGAAAGTCCGAGGTTGTTCGCTGGGAGCAAATAGGAATTCAATCACTAATCTCGATAAATAATGTAAATGAGCACAAGATTCAAGGCAAATAATATCAAGAAATGAATAATAATTACTCAAAAATGATAATCAATGTAAAGCATGAGTTGAACAATAGTTATGCAGGGAAAAAAGAATCTCAAAGCAAAAATAATGGTGATTTAGATTACCAATTATTCAATTTAAGCATAAATGCATTGAGTTCAAATAATGCAATAGTGCCATCAACCGTTCAAACTTAGGTACTCAAATATATCAGCATTTGCTACAGTACTTTCCCCTTTTATTTTTCTCTTCTTCTTCCTTGACTTCTTTCTTCTCTTCTCTGTGTGCCTCTTCTGCCTTCTTTCTCTGCTTCTAGCTTCTCTTCTTCTTCCTTCTCTTCAGGCACAAGGGGGAAAGCTTGATTTTTGCTAAGTGTTAAGTACCCTTTGAAGCAAAACCCCCTGACCCCTGCTCTCTCTTTCTTTCTCTCTTCCTCCTCTCCTCTTCTAGGTAATCGGATCGGGTATTCGAGTCAAATGCATACCTGGGTCCAAGGCTGCAGGCGTGATCACAGCCGAGGAGTGAAGGCAGGTTAGGTGGGTCGGGTTTGGAGCCAGGCCCACGTGGAGTAGTGTCGTGGGTGAGATGTGAGGGGTGCGCGGGGGACCTCACCCCCCTATGTTACTTGAGGCAGTAAGCACAATGCAAAAATTCAATTTATGTGATGTCGCGCGCCTCTCCATGCCCGATGTGGGCCTATCCCCGCGTCCCTTTCTTCTTTGCTACTGCAATGGAAGGTGGACTCGATTGAGGTGCTCGTGGTGGTCAATGGATTCAATTGATTGGGCGAGTGTATTGCTAAGGTGAATCTGCGTCACCTGGAGCCTGAACCTGGAGGTAACAACCTGAGGACCAAACTTCAAGCTTGCTTGAAGTTGCGGTAATGGCGAATGAACACGATCACCTGAAATTATACAAATGGCCTTATGGCCACATTAAACCACCTTAGGAGAGTCGTGAGGTGATGATGAATGTGCTGGTGGTGGTTTTGTGGAGTTTGGTGCACGGAGGAGGTCGGTCGGTGACGGAGGAGGTTGCAGGAAGGTGGGTTACTCGGTGGGCATTTTGGGTGGACGATGGAGTGCGATAGGTTAGGGCTTTAGATGAGGGGAGTACAGTAGAGCTTATGGATTAGTTAGTGAGGGGGATGAACGTGTGTGGCAGACGAGAACCCTCATCGGAGTGGTCACTGGAGATGGAGGGGATGAAGGTGAACGGTGTCGTCGGTGGTTGAATTTGAAGAATAAAGAGTGGGAAAGAGAGTAAGGGAAGAAAGGATGCTAAGGAACCTAATATAGGGACGAAAGGGGGAGAGATTCCCACGCTAGTGTGATGGCCAGACATGGGGAAGATGAACCTCCATGAGAGAGACGACGACGAAGAAAGGGGTCTAAGGCACCTCTGATGTGATCGTCGAGAGGCAGAGGAAGTTAGGGAGGAAGGAGACGCTCCCAATTTAGCCATTAGGAGGCCGTAGGTCGATGGGGGAGGATGCTCGCCAGAGGTAGGTCAGAGAAGGCTGGAGGTAGGGTAAGGAAGAGATTTTTAGCCTCCAAAACTAGCTGAGAGGCACAGTTTGCCCTCAGGAGTCTTATATAGGTCGTGAGAGGGTGATTAGAGCTTGGGAAGCAAGCTTCCCAAGCTTGGAAGGTCACCGGAATAGGAGACCCACTCCTTCGAAGGATTCGCATGAGGATTTGGGCGAGATTTGGAGCTTTGGATCTGGCTGAAAAGGAAGACAATTACTTGACAAGTTTCCCTTTCAATTTTGAGAGGGATTCGTCAAGAAATCATAGAGATCTTGCCAAATTAAGGTCGCAGGAGTTGTAGGAATAGGATTTCATGGTGGTAGGGACCTATTTGTGAATAATATGATAAAGATGGGGGGCTATTTGTAAGAAATTCAAAAGTTAGGGGTAAGTGTGTGAGGGAAAAGAGTCAGACAGGACCAAATTGCAAACTAGGTCAAGATGATCTTAGATTGGGCCCAAATTTTGGTACAAACCTAATTTGGACACAAGAAATCCAATGGTGAAGTTAGATTTAGATTTTGACCAAGTTAGGCTGGAGAAATTACACAATTACCTAAATTAGGGCAAAAGTCTGCCTGTGGCTCTGTTTTAGGTCAAGACTGGTTCTGATGGTCAAATCAAGCATACCAAACCCTAGAGAATATATTTCTATGAATTTTAAAGGGTTTAAATGAATTTTATCCTGACCATAACCTTAATTGATTAAGCAGATCTATTTTTAGGATTTCGGATGTCATTTAATTCTTAAAACACACGAAAACCCTTTTTCTATCTATACTAACCCACTTGTTAGACTCTTAAGACCATTTGACCCTTAATTAACTCCTGAGAAAATTCGTGATTGTGATACAATTGAGTTATACTATTAAAACTACAGTTTTACCCCTATTTTATTATATTTCCCTCAAAATGGATATGTAGTGAATTACGTCTCTCTTGCGGTTATGTAGGAGCATTTAATCTTTGATTATGACTAATTAAAGCTAGATATGGCTGATGATGACGTTATCATCAATAGGTGCCTCTTTCACCACCTGGTTATGCTCAGGGTCAACCGCCTCTGCTGCAAAACCCCACCTATTCTGCCCCTTCTGCTCCTCCGCCACCTCATGGATAGCACGCTGATGCGAAAGCTGTTACATTGAGGAGTGGGAAGAAGACACACGACACAGCATTTAGGCAGGCAGGTCCTAATGTTTCTCGCCCTTTACTGTAGGATGGTTCGTCTTCTTCCTCTTCTCAGGAGCCACCTACGGTAGATAAGGCCAAAAGATTGATTGACCTTGAGATTCCCGTCCCTTTTCCTGAGGCTCTAACATGAGATTTAGAGCGGAAAAAGGGTACGTGGAATTTCGAGGATCTGAAATCGATGTTCAAAGAAGTTAATATTCAGGTCCCACTCCTTGAGGCTATAGATGAAATCCCTACTGTTGCTACGTTTCTTAAGGACTATTGTATCCCAAAGTGACAGCAGAAAAATGGACAACAGGTAGTGTTGAACGCATGGGTTGCTACGCTAACATGTTTGATTTTTTAAAAACCTGTCGTCGTAGTATGAAAGCGAAGAACTCGTGTTCAACAAATAAAATTTATACCGGAATGGAAATCCTAGGTCGAACACAGGGAGGCGGATGTTTGATTTAAAAACATGCGTTTGATTTATTTGTCATGAAGTAAATTAATTGATTAGAACTATCTAACCATTTACAACAAATAGAACAAAGAGAGAGAATAAGAGAGAGAGAGAGAATATTACAAACAAAAACCAAAAAGAGATGAAGAATGAACATGGAATTTCATCATCAGAAAGATTGTTCATTACATTAGAAAGCGGGAAAATGATTACAGTAGAAAGCAATAAATCTACTCTAGAAAGCAATAAATCTATTCTAGAAAGTAGTAAAAAGAATGGGGAGAGAGATATCCTCCTCAACGGTCGCTTGGTGGACGAGCTGGACGGGACGACGCCTGGACGAAGGAGGACGGAGCAGGACGAAGGAGGATGAGGTGGAAGAACGGGAATGGGGCAGCATGTCGTCGTCGTCGCAGGATCCGCTTCCGAAAGGGGGACAAAAAAATTGAATTTATCTCGCGAGAAGCATCCCGGGTGTGGGACAAGCTTCTCTTGAGCTTGGAGAGGGAGAGAAGAGAAGGAAGGGATGAGAATTTCGTGTGGAGGGCATCTTCTTTTATAGTTGCAAGGAGTGGGGGCATTTTGGTCATTCCAATTTGAAAAACATTAATTCAGGACCTTTAGTGACGGATAAATCCGTCGCTAAAGGTCCTAATGTGGGCGTAGTGGGCGGCGCGAGCGCCTGCTCACCTCCTCGCGCGTAATGCACGCGCACGTCCAGCTGATCTCAGCCGTCCGATTGCGAGATCGGACAACTTAAATCACATCACGCTTCCGCCCGCTCCTCAGTGCGCTCTCCCGCATGCGATCCCGCGTGAGGCGGGCATACAATAGCATGTGGGCACTATCGAGTGCCCACAGTCACTCGATTCTCATCGCACGATCGCACGTGCCCACTCCTCAGCTCTCACTTGCCTGCGAATGCGGATTCGGACCCGCGTCTTAAGGCGACTGAGTGCCTTATCCACTGCACTGCACACGTGGATAGGCTGGAGGCCGAACTTTTGAACACGCGATCAGGACTGTTGGATCAAGATCCAACGGTCAAGGTGGCTTCTTCAGGTGTAATTCAGAGGATGAGCGCGCCGATTGAGCTTTTCTCTCAGCCGTTGGATCTTGATCCAACGGTGGAGATGCGTGGGCGCTGTTGTCTTCAGTGATTGAGGGCGGCTGATTGGGCGGCTGAGATGGCACCAAAGAAAAAGGATGGCCAAGATGGCACCACGTGGTGCCATCTTGGCCATCCATCTTCTGGATGATGTAGATGGTGCCACGGGTGTTGGATTGAGTCGATTTTCGTGCTGTTAGGCTGCGATCGTCAATCCGAATCCATCCGTGTGGTCAGATTTATCGTTTGAAGTGTGGATTCACACCATCTTGGCCCTTGATCTTCTAGGGTTCCCTGATCTCTATCTGATGCTACAGATGTCAGATTAGGGCGATCTTGGAGCCGTTGAACTCCAATCGTCGCCCTGATCACATCTGTACGGTTGGATCTTTGATCCGAGGCCCTGATAAAAAGTTTGCCCTGTCCATGAACATAAAAGGAGACAATTAACCTCCATTTTATTCAAACTACTCTAAATGCAGGATGATGCATGTTATGCAATATTTATAGCATGCAATGCAATCCTATGCTTAAGAACATGTATAAATAGACATCTTAAGTAGTGTAAACATGTTTACATCATACCCCTATGCCTATCTTTTGCTAGTCCCTAGCAAAAACTATATGTTATTTATAAAAGAATCAGGTCGGATTATTTAGGCTTGAGTTATTTTCAATCACTAAGAAAATGTCTACTTAGGATCTGAACTTTCAAAGACACAACAGTGCCCGAGTATCTGCCAAAATGCAGACCGCCTCAAGCCCTCGCCTTATTCAAAGAAAATTTTCTTTTTCTCTTTTTTCCTCTTTTCTAATTTTTTTGGATTTTCAAGTTTTAGGGTTTAAGAGTAGCTTTCTACGACCATTTAACTCACCTAAGATTCGATGAGAACCCTAAGTTTTAAGCATCTTATTGTGAATGTGATAAACTCGTTGACCAACAGTTAAAACGGACATCGGATTTCTACGCCTCTAGGTGACCTAAAAAAGAATTCTGCCTAAAGGTGTATCTTTACAACCGGTAGCTTTCTCCCTACTTTTATTTTTTTACAGGGTCAACACAAGGGTGAATCCAGTGTATATCTCCCTGGTTTATTCTACTTCTCCCCTTCTTCATAAGTGTTTTGGGATTTTTCAGTGCATTTATTGAACTGGGTTCTGGAGAACCGGTCGATGAACTGTTACCATCGACAACTTGCCAGCCACACTCGTGTGGTGAAGTGTGGCTTATTTCTTTTTTCTTTTCTCCTTTTCTTTTTGACTTTTTTTTTTTTAAGTAGGTGGCTTCCCTGGTCTAAGATTTACCTAAAGGCAACAAAAAGAAAAAGGTCCAATGGTTGGGCTCTGGACAACCTACCTATGGGCTGTTACTCACGATAACTTGCCAACCATATCACCCTAGAAGGTTCATTAGCTACCCAATTTCCGTTAAAATCGCCGAACAACGAGTCAGAGACATGATAGTGTGTAGATGCTTAAAACTCAAAATTTCCTCAAATCAGAGGGTGGGTTGATAAGTCGTGTACTTATCAACCAAACTTATTTACTCCAATTAAAATAGAATTTAGGTTGGCGAGGACTCGAAAAATAAATCCACATTTTAGTGGATACACGGGTTGATTAAGTCAAAAGACCTGAAGGGTCTTTGCATTCAAATCATAATGTAGTATTTCCTAAGATTGAAAATTTTCTTAAACCCAAGTTCTCTTTCCTAATTCCATAATTTTTTTTAATAAAGAAAATAAAACAAATCTACGGAGCTGACGAATAAATTCAGAGATGAATATCCACCCCCCCATGCTTATCTAATGCAATGTCTTCATTGTATTAAAAAGACATAAAATAGAGTGGAATAGAGTAGAAAGCACTTGAATTGTGTGAATGTCAGGTCCGCTCTGAGATAAAAACTAAAAAGAACTGTATACGTGCTGAATTTAGTACCTTCAGCTAGGCACACTATACAAAGAAGAGAAATAAAGAATTCACAGGTGCAGGTCAAAATTAGAATAAATAGAAGAAACCTCTGACCTGTCAGCAGAGGTCCACAGATGTGGACCAGATTGTGGTGCAGACCCATACCCCATAATCAAGAATATCTCAGGTTCTAGATAAAAATTACCCAAAACCTAAAATCAGTATGCAAGCAGGGTCGAGCCTACGATTTATGAGGATGCAACCCAAGACCAAGAATTCGTGTTACAGAAAATTCAAAAGGATAATCAATGAATGTATGCTTAGGTTGGACATCCTCAGAACAGATGTCGTAAGGGCCCTGGTTTGATGGTTTCAGCTTAATAGGAACCCTTCGACTCAGTCTTCTACTTCCTCCGGAACATGCTTCCCAAATCAAGATTTCCCGGCTCCTATCCTCCTCATTCAGCATGTCAAATTCCAGGACCTCTTGCATATTAATCACCCCATCTAAAATCTCCAAGTCTAAAAGATGTGGTTGAATCAGAATTAACTTGGGTCTAGTTATCTCAAAAATAGAATCATCGATAAGCTCAACGGGGTATAACTGATAATCAAGGCATTGGATTGAATCCTCCAGAAAATGTGATTCTGGATCCGTAATGTGAGCCCCAATAAGATCAGTTTCCTCAATTATTGGGCTATCGAATGATCTATCAGATTCCTTAGGCCTAATTGTCTCACAGAAATCATATTCTATAAACTCACGTGAGACTTCGCAACGTGAATCTTCACCATCAGAATCAAAGAAATCGAAATCCATATTAATGTATGTCTCAAAATCATCAAACACTTTCTGGTCCATGGAGACATACGTTTCCTCGTACCCCTGCTCAGGGATCTCAGGTGAAGAAATCATATCTTCCTTAATTAGTTGCTTTAATTAAATCTTGTCAGCCTCATAACACGTGTCCCCCCAATAGTTGCTTGAACGGGTTCTGACATTGGCTTTCCTGAAGGGAGTTCATCCTGGGAATCATCCCACGACTGAACTAAAGCAACCACAAATCTCATCCTCAATTTCGCTAACTTCCCAAGTAGAAACTCACCCGGGTTCTTATCCTTAACATCCTGGAGCCAATCCAACAAATACTTGTTCAAATCATCCATCATTTCAATCAGGGGCTCCAATCTCTCAATGTAAGGTATTGGCTGAACTTCTAAAGATTGTATGATATTCCTTAAGTTAGCCAGAACCTTATCTTGAACTTGGTTACCCTGAACCAAATGAGTTGGTTCAGGGTTGGGCGGGTTTGGGGTCAATGCAGGGGAATTAACGAATTAAGGTTCGTTATACCCTTCCTGATAATAGGTCATTTCAGATTGTTCAAAAGGTGGTGATGACCTAAAGGAAGTGTAATCAAAGGATGGGTAAGGATCAGTGTATCCTTCTTGATTGTAGATCGTATTAGGTTGTTCATGAAAGGGTGATGATCTATAATCGATGTGGCTTTGAGAAGAATAGAAATCACAATCAAAGTGTTCAGGGTTAGACCCTAAACACGGAGGTCTGGAACTGTATCCCCAATCCAAGTTATCTCAACTAACTAATGGTTGATTACAGTACGAGTCGGAATAATCGTCATGTTGAGGATAATTCAAAACAGGAGTGAAAGAGCGGGAATGCATGTAATATGTGGAAGGATTCATGAGAGACGGGAGGAAGAAAGGTATCCTGCAATACAAACAATCAAACATGTCCTTAAGTGGGCTAGCCTAATGACCTACAAACTCCCAAAACCCATCTTGAAATAAAGGAACGATTTAATCTACTTCTGTCTGTTCAATCCAACCAGTTAGAAGGAGGAACTGGGGAGAAGATTCTTCCTTCGACTTGCGCCTTTGGTTCCTAGTGCACCCCCCAACTGCGATCGTTTGATTCTGCTCCCCTAGCTAGACATCAGATTGAACAGTAGAAACAGACTAATCGAAAATAATCTCGTTTTGGGCTCTGAAGAGCGAGTCAAATCCTTAAGGCCAACGTCTACTCTGTTTTATTTAGGGCTAGGTTTGAATGTGCTTTGGAATGTGATGGGCCTTTTATCTAGGTTGTGCCCTTAATGATTGATTGATTTGTGTGTGCGTGCACAACCAGTGATTTTCAAGCAAGATTATTTTTGATGAGGTGAATTTTATGGTTCAAATCTTGCTTAGTAGCTTTTAGGATTCAACTTTAGGTGTTTTCAAACAAGTTTTTGTCAACACACCAGGTTTTGAAAGCACAGGTGAAGATGTTTTCCTTTAAAACTTAAAAAGAATGTGGAGTGCCTGGTAAATCCCTAATAGTTGAACCTAATTGGCAGCTACTTGATGAATTGATTTTAATTAAAGTGGTGCGGCCTAATCAACTCAAACAATTGGCCTGTTGCACCACTTAATTAGGCACACAAGTGATTACCTAATTTGATTTCTACTCAATTATGTGTTTGGATGTGTGTACCGGCTCTAAAGATCGGTTTACTGGTTGAATTTGAAAATCAGATGAGGTTGTGTACCTCTGTGAGATTTTTTTTTTTAAATTTTGGAGGTTGGGGCGGGTGTAAGTGTCAAACAACAAACAATCTAACCTTAGAGTTTATAAGAACACCTAGGTTGATTGATGTTTGTGTTATTATGTTGTGAAATGAAATCTAATGGGTGGGAGGTAGGGGATAACTTACAAAACCTTCCACAGCACTTTACTCCAATCTACCGCTTTTACTCATCTCGAAAGAGTAACTGCAATTATAATAAGAATGGAGAGAAGTGAGGTAAATGATTTGTAAGTTAGAAAACGTGAAGAAAAAATCAAAGATTGTCGCCTCCCCGGCAACGGCACCAAAATGTTGAATGTATGGGTTGCTACGCTAACGTGTTTGGTTTTTGAAAAACCTATCCCCGTAGTATGAAAGCGAAGAACTCGTGTTCAACAAATAAAATTTATACCGGAATGGAAATCCTAGGTCGAACACAGGGAGGCAGACGTTTGATTTAAAAACACGCGTTTGATTTATTTGTCACGAAGTAAATTAATTGATTAGAACTATCTAACTATTTACAATAAATAGAAGAGAGAGAGAGAATATTACAAACAAAAACCAAAAAGAGATGAAGAATGAACATGGAATTTCATTATCAGAAAGATTGTTCATTACACTAGAAAGTAGGAAAATGATTACACTAGAAAGCAATAAATCTACTCTAGAAAATAATAAATCTATTCTAGAAAGCAGTAAAAAGAATGGGGAGAGAGATATCCTCCTCGACGGTCGCTTGGAGGAAGAGCCGAATGGGACGACGCTTGGACGAAGGAGGACGGAGCAGGATGAAGGAGGACGAAGCGGAAGAAAAGGAACGGGGTAGCACGTCGTTGTCGACGCGGGATCCGCTTCCGAAAGGGGGACGAAAAATTGAATTTATCTCGCGAGAAGCATCCCGGGTGTGGGACAAGCTTCTCTTGAGCTTTGGAGTTGGAGAGAAGAGAAGGAAGGGATGAGAATTTCGTGTGGAGGGGATCTCCTTTTATAATTGCAAGGAGTGGGGGCATTTTAGTCATTCCAATTTGAAAAACATTAATTCAAGACCTTTAGTAATGGATAAATCCATTGCTAAAGGTCCTAACAAGGGCGTAGTGGGCGGTGTGCGTGCCCCCGCTTACCTCCTCGCACATAACGCATGCGCACGTCCAGCTGATCTCAACAGTCCGATAGCGAGATCAGAAGGCTTAAATCGCACTTCCGCCCCTCCTCAGCACGCCTGCCCGCGTGCGATCCCGTGTGAGGCACGGCGTGCAATAGCGCGTGGGCACTATCGAGCACCCACAGCCGCTCGATTCTCATCTCACGGTCACACGCGACCGCTCCTCAGCGCTAGCTTGCCTGCGAATGCGGATTCGAACCTATGTTTGAAAGCGACCGAGCACCTTATCCACTGCGCTGCGTGCGTGGATGGGCGGGCGGCTGAACTTTTGAACACGCGATCAGGATTGTTGGATCAAGATCCAACGATCAAGGCAGCTTCTTCAGGCGTAATTAAGAGGATGAGCACGCCGGTTGAGCTCCTCTCTCGGCCGTTGGATCTTGATCCAATGGCGGAGATGCGTAGGCGCTGTTGTCTTCAGTGATTGAGGGTGGCTGATTGGGCGACCGAGATGGCACCACGTGGCACCATCTTGGTCGTCCATCTTCTGGATGATGTAGATGGTGCCACGGGTGTCGGATTGAGCCAATTTTCACACCGTTAAGCTGCGATCGTCAATTCAAATCCATCCGTGCGGTCAGATTTGTCGTTTGAAGTGCAAATTCACACCATCTTGGACCTTGATCTTCTAGGGTTCCCCGATCTCTATCGATGCTACAGATGTCTGATTAGGGCGATCTTAGAGCCGTTAAACTCTAATCGTCGCCCTGATCACATCTGCACGGTTGGATCTTCGATCCGAGGCTTCGATAAAAAGTTTGCCCTATCCATGAACATAAAAGGAGACAATTAACCTCCATTTTATTCAAACTACTCTAAATGCAAGATGATGCATGTTATGCAATATTTATAGCATGCAATGCAATCCTATGCTTAAGAACATGCATAAATAGACATCTTAAGTAGTGTAAACATGTTTACATTAGGCAGCATTATCAAAGGAAGCTAGCACCGTGATTCTAGCCAACCTACCAGCTAAGAAGAAAGACCCTAGTACCCCACTCATTTCCTACTTTTTGCAGGATTCTCCATTTGATTAGGCTCTTCTTGATTTGGGTTCGTCCATCAACCTAACTCCTATCGTTTCTTATGATCATTTTCGATTCAAGGAGTTGAAACCACCTCAGTTACCATTCAGCTAACTGATAGATTAGTACAAACACCAAGGGGGGTGGTTGAAAACATAATCGTTAAGGTTCCCGGATTCTACTTTCCCGTGGACTTTTTCGTTCTCGATAGGGAGGTTGCTCCTAATCTCCATGATGCACTGATTATCTTAGGTTGCCTGATGAGAACCTCATCATGAGCCTTAAACTAGGACCATTTAACCCTGATTTGCAAGAAAAAGCTCCTACATAACTCAAAGAAAGGCTTAACTCAGAGAATTCTGAGTTTAAGGAGAAAACAAGTCATAAGGTGTTAAAATGCAATTTCACCAATCCAATCTGAAAACAGGGTAACTCAGGATCCAAACATAGGTCAAAACAACCTAATAAGAAGAAAAGTGGGATGAAATGACTCAATAAGGGCTACAGCAACTCTGAAGAATTAAATGACATCTTGTAACCCTAAAAATAAACCTACTTAAATACACGAGATTATAGGAAGATAAAAAATCAACTAAACCCTCTAAAATTCATATAAAAATAATCTCTAGGGTTTAGAACCTTCAATTTGGCCTTAGAAACCTATTTTGACCTACATTTAGAACCATGCCCAAATTAACAACTTAATTTGGGTTTTTGCGTAAATTGACCGGTCTAACAAGGTTTAACCTAGAAATAAAATTCACCATCAGAATCCTTAGGTCCTAATTAGTCATGTATGAAAACTTGAGCCTAAGAAGAAACCTTCTTGACCAACTTTACACTTTGGTCCTCATATATTTACTTTTTGGCCCTCAACTTTTGAACCCTAACATTTTGGCCCATAACTCTCCTTCGTTCTTTGCATTTAGGTCCCTCCTGCAAAACCTGAGCAGCACCATGCTCCGGCGACCTTGCGCGGAGCATGGCGCCGTGCAGGGTAAGGGAGGGAGCCTGCTAGGTCAAACGGGGGTGCCCTACGTCGTCAGCCGTCGCAGGAGCACCCCCATGAGCGCTGCAACCACCCATACCGGCCGTGCGAACGCACAGACGGTATGGGTCTCCCTCCGACGAGGGAGACACGTCGTCTCCCTCTACCCTCCTCTCTGGTTCTACCCCTATAAATACCCTCGTCGCTCCGTCGTTCTTCCCAGCTCGGATCTGACGGAGATACCCCCTCACTTTCCTCTCTTCCCACTCCGGTAGAAGCCCTCCAGCTCCGGTGGTTCCTCCTCCTCCTCCTCTTCGCTCTGCCGCAATACCAGCAGCAGAGACTTCTTCCTGATTCTCCTCTGCGTCGCGCAATACCGGCGCGCGCTGCCTCTGGCCCGTCGTCGCCGCCGTCCTCCCCCACTGGGCATTTCTTCTCCAGCTCCGGTAGGTACGAGCCGGCAACCTCTTCGTCCCCTTCGTCACTTTAGCTAGGTTAGAATTAGTCTTCTCTATCCCCTCTTTCTTTTCCTCCCTATTTTACAGTCAATTACACCCTCGACCAACCCGATCATCGTCATCTTCCACACCTCCGACCACACTCCAGCGACCTACTCCCATCACTCCAGCAACCCACACGGCTCGCCGACCACCGCAGAACCTTCGCCTCCTCACCCTGATCATCCTCCGCCCTTCCACTTCCCCCAAATCGCCCTCTGCAACTCCACCGACCAAACCCATCTCCCAACCTGCAGTTTGACCTAGGGCGGCCCTTAGGCTCCGCCCCGCCACCTGCAGACCCCCCGACCACCTTCGCCGTGTCACGGCGAAGGTCCTCCACGCATCTGATTAGCCCGAGAGGCCATTTCTCTGTGGGCAGATACTTCGCTCGCCGCCGCCATTGCTGAGGTGAAGAAGCTCCTTCGACCTGCTGCTCCAGGTGCGTCGCACCCAGGTCACGCTCCCAGGCTGTGCGAGGTATTTCCGCGAAGCGCCAGGCTGCAGTTGAGGCGAAGCCCTCGTGTGAAGCCTCGACTGCCCGCTGCCTCCTCCGCGCGGGCGTCCAATTGAGGTGGGACATTTAGTCCCACCTCGGAAACTCACCGAGGCAAGCAAGCGCTTAAAGGCAAAAAGTGCCTTAAGCTGTTTGCCTCAGTTCATGGGGTGAGGTCCCCTTCACCCGCCCGATTACCCGGCCTCGTCCGCGCTCACGCCCCGCGGACCTGGCCCCGACCCGACTAAGCCCGACCTACACTCCTCGCCCACTACCGCACGCCGGTGGGCCTAGACCCAGGCGCGACCCGCATACCCGATTACCCGGTTGCTCTGGGAGAGCTTTCCTAAGAGCGAATTCAGAGAGAGAGACGCGGGGAGAGGGTAGAGTAGGTTTTTGCCCTGACCGAACTGTGAGTGTGCAGGCATAGGAGAAGAAAGAAGGAAGGAGGATGCACTGTAGCAGCGGGTTACTTAAGTTGTCTGATTGAACAATCAGACGACGCTCTGAGGACGAAGAAGAAGGAGAAGAAAAGACGAGCAGGACCGCGACGAAGAAGAAGGGAAGAAAAGATGAGCAGGACGTCAACGAAGAAGAATAAGAAGAAAAGAAGAACAGAAAAGAAGAAGACAAAGAAGAAAAGCAAAACACGAGGAGAAAGAGAAGAAGAAGCTCTGAAGAAAAAGAAAGAAGAGAAGAAGCAAGAAAAGAAGAAGAACACGAGAAGAAGATCTGAAGGAAGCAAGCAAAAGAAAGAAAGATTCAAGAGCCAAGAAGAGAGAAGACAAGAAGAACAGGAAGAGAAGAAAGAAGAGACAAAGAGGAAGAAAGAAGAGAAGAAGAAGAAGCCACCAAATTTCCATCTCTATCTCTCTCTCTCTCTTTATTTTTGTAATAAAAACTTTGTACCCCTAGAATACGACTTGCTCCCTGAGTTTGTCCTCGGGAGAACTTTATTTTCCTAGTAAAAAAATATATGTAATGATGGTAATAACTAGTTGTACTACAACGCTATTTCTATAACAAAACCTAGTTATCGGCCGATCATCATTGCCCATTTTTGGCAACAGCCTGCGTGAACATCGATTGTGCATCCAGGTGTGGAGATTTCCCTAGGAAATGAAAGACTTAAACTGGACATATACAAGGCATCACGGAACTTCGACTGTGATCACATCAAGGAGGTCGATGAAGACGTAGAATCGGCTTTTTGTGGTAACATTGGTCTCCTTTGTAATGACCCAATGTCACATTCATCTTCATTATTAGGGTTTTTGGACCTTGATCTACACAGGACTAAGACGACTGCAATGCACATTTCCTCCCATGGATCCGACTGTCTGGGGTGTTCATTTGATCACAACACCCCTGATTCTGATTATCTTGATCCATCAATTACTGAATTACCCCTGCTAACACAAGATGGAGTGATGGTGAGCATGATTTCGTATGCGAAAAGATTTGAGTTGGAAACCCATCGTCGTAGTGCGTAGAAATCCGCTACTAGATAAAATTTATAATCAAAACTCCAAGGGAGGCAAACGTTTGGTTTTGAAATCCACACTTTCGATTTTATTTCTTTTTGGTGTTTTTATCATTTGCAATTTTTTTTGGAATTTTAATAGGCAAGAGATCAGGTCGACAAAATATTTATCATGTGGAGGAATTTGATGGAGAGGCGCAGAGGCTCCCTAGTCGTTGGATGATGATCCAACGGTTGGGATTCGAGGGTGCAGATGATGAAGGGCATGGGCGATTACTGCTAGTCGGTGTTGGGCGGCTTAGATGGTGCCACGTGGGGTCATCTAGGCCGTCCATCTTCTTTTGCTTGCAGAGGATGCCATGGTGCTCGGATCAAGATGATCTCTACGTTGGCAGACTGTGATTGTCACTCCCAATCCATCCGTACAGTTGGATTTTTTGTTTAAAGCCCGTAATGATGTCGCATTGCTCCTTGGTCATTAATCTTCCTTGAACTGCATACAATGCTACGGGATTTCGATCTAGACGATTTCGGAGGTGTTGGACTCCAATTGTCATCCTGATCAGATCCGTACGGTCGGATCGTTAATCTGAGGCCCCAAAATAAATCTCCTTCTCTCCTGACCACAAAAGGACATGAATTAACCTAAAATATATACAAACTACTCTAAATGCAGAATAATGCATGCTATACAATATTTATAGTATGGAATGCATATCTAAGCCTAGGACATTCATAAATAGGCATTTTATCCTAAATAAATGTGTCTACATCACGTGACTACGACGAACAAGTTTCTCGTTAATCTAGTCATGATTGACTATTTTGTAGGTAGGGAATCAGTGGGAATTCACGCATGTCAGGATCATCAAATTTCCACTAGTGATTCTTCTCCTCCTACTCACGATTTTGATTCCCACCTACCCATGATTGGACTAAAGCCCTTACCTGATTCACTCAAATACTTGTTTTTGGGTGATAGTGAGGCATACCCTATTATTATTAGTACTCACTTGACCTCGGAACAAGAGCATCAATTGATTTCGATTTTACAAGATCATATGGTCGCTATTAGGTGAAGTATTGCTGATCTCCATAGGATTCACCCCTCGTATTGCACTCATCATATTTACATGGATGAGGGGGTGAAACCTGCAAGACAACCTCAAAAATGGCTGAATCCAAATATGCTTGAGGTTGTTAAGAAAGAGATCATTAAATGGTTGAATGCGGGCATTGTATATTCGAGTTCTGATAGCCAGTGGGTGAATCCTATCCAGATCGTGCCCAAGAAAGTAGGACTCACAGTCATAAAAAATGATAAGGATGAATCCATCCCAACCTGCACCGCAACGTCATGGTGGGTTTGCATTGACTATAGGAAACTGAACATGGCAACCCAGAAGGATCATTGCCCTCTATCGTTTATTGATCAGATCTTAGAACGGTTAGTGGGGCACTATTTTTTTTGCTTTTTGGATGGATACTTTGAGTATAATCAGGTAGCAATTAACCCAAAAGATCTAGACAAGACCACTTTCATGTGTCCCTTTGGAACATACGCTTTTAAGCGAATGCCCTTCAGCTTGTGTAACACACTAGCGACATTTCAGCATTCTATGATGGCCATTTTCTCTTATATGATTAGGGATTATGTGGAAGCATTTATAGATGACTTCTCCATTTTTGACGATGATTTCTCATCTTGTCTTGATAACCTCAAAAGATCCTAATGATGTGCATTAAAGTAAACCTAGTACTATCATGGGAAAAAAGGCATTTTATGGTGAGAGATGGCATTGTACTAGGTCACAGGATCTCATCTAATGAACTCGAGGTCAACCGAGCTAAATAAGAAGAAGTCATATCTCAATTACCTCCTCCTAGCTCAGTTAAGCAAATCCGATCATTCTTGGGTCATGTCAAATTTTACAGAAGATTTATTCGTGATTTCTCGAAAATTGCATAGTCATTGACGAATCTTCTAGTAATCAATGTTCCATTTGAATTCAATTCCTCGTGTCTTAGCGCTTTCGAGACTTTACGAAGCACTATTTCTGATTCCCCAATTCTCCAACCACCCGATTGGTCCCTCGACTTCAAGATGATGTGCGACGCCTTCGATTTTGCCATCGAGGTGGATCTAGACCAACTTTAGGAGTGTCATCCTTTTGTAATTTACTATGCTAGCAAGACGATGAATTAGGCTCAGCGTAATTATGCAGTTACCGAAAAAGAACTGCTAAAAGTAGTATTTGGGTTGGAGAAATTCTGATCATATTTGCTTGGGTCCAAAGTGATAATTTTCACGAATCATTCCACCCTTCGACATTTGTTTGCAAAGAAGGATGCCAAATCCCATCTTACCAGATGGATCCTTCTTTTGCAAGAATTTGATGTCGAAATTTGTGACAAAGCCGGAGTGCACAATGTTGTGGCGGACCACTTATCTCAATTAGACCCAACCCACATCCCTTATTTCCTGCATATTTCAAATCAATTCCCAAATGAGTCTCTTTTGGCGATTAATTCTATCGAGTTTCCCTGGTATGCAGATATCACAAATTATCTTGTCGCAGGCAAGATTCCCGTGAACCTATCTAAGGACCAGAAACTCAAATTCATTTCTAAGGCCAAATTTTATTTTTGGGACGACCCCTTGCTCTTCTGCATTGGAGACGATTAAATTATCAGGAGGTGCGTCCTCAACTCCGAAATTTCTAGTGTGTTATCTTTGTGCCACAGTGAGGCTTACGGTGGTCATTTCTCAGGTTGAAAAACCACTGCAAAGATTTTGCAGTCGAGTTTTTTCTAGCTAACCATTTTCAGAGATACACACAAATTTGCTGATGGGAACACCATCATGAGCCCTAACTAGCCCATTTTAGTCTAGAATAAAAGATAAAAGCTCCTACATATTCATCTGAGGGTTATATCCCCACCATATTGTGTTTGGAGAAGAGAACAAGAAACCAGGATTAATTTTGTAATTTTAACAGCATATCATGAACATAGAATAACCAAGGGGTTGGCTAGAGGTGAATTAAAGGTCAAAAGAGCATTAAATTCAAATAAGTGGGTTCATGCTGACATAAATGGGTTTTTGCATTTCGAGAATTAACAGTAACCCAAAATCCTAATTTCAGATCTGCTTATAGAACAGAGGTTCTGGTCAAGATAAATCCCATCTAAACCTTCTAAAATTCATATAAAAATATTTTATAAGGTTTGGTACCCTTGATTTGACCATTGGAACCCATTTTGACCTAAAATAGAGTCTCAAACAGAAATTTGCCCTAATTTAGGTTTCTATGCAATTTTCCCATTAAACTGGTCAAAACTGAAATCCAACTTCACCACTAGATTCCTTGGGTCTAAATTAGGGTTGTACCAAAATTTGGGCCCGATTAGAAATCATCTTGACCTAGTTTGTATTTTAGTCCAGTCGAACTCTTTCTCTCTCACATATGCCCCTAACTTTTGAAATTCTTACAAAGGACCCTTAACTTCTCTTCATTTTCATCAGTTGGGTCCTTGCCGCCATGGCAGGTGTGAATAGAAAGGTGCTGAGCTTCAATCAGGGATACCTCCTTGATTTCTAGATCAATCCCTTCCAAAATTGGAAGGGATGATCTTGAAGTCATCCCTAATCATCTAAACCTAATTCTAGATCGCAAATCCCCTCAACAAGCTCATGCGAATCCTGGATTTCCGAGGATTCTCTTCTTGGAAATCCAAGCCTCTCAAGCTTGTTTCCAATCTTGGAAGCTTCCTTGAAGCTCTATAAAAGCTTCTACATCGCATAACCATCTCCTTAGCAAGTTTTGGTTAGAGAAAACCTTCTCTTCCCTCTCTGGTCACCTCCGCAGCTTGCTCCTGTGACCCCTCTCCGTCCTCCTCTTTTGGCCATCTAACAATCAAATTGCACGTCCCTCTATCTTTCTCCATCAACCCCGTTCCTCGCCAGCCACAGCAGGGGCGTTCTTCCCCCTCGTCGTCGCCGCACCACCTCACCAAACTTCTTCGTCTTCTTCAGCTCCAGCTTGCTGATAGCGTGGGTTTGACCGGGTTGTGTTATATCGTTGTAGTAAAGCCGGTTGTTACCAACGTTTCATATAAAATTTTTTACTCGGAAAAATAAAAGAGTTCCCGAGGTCGAACTCAGGGAGCAAGTTGTATTCTAGAGATATACAAGTTCTATTACAAAAATAAAGAGAGAGAGAGAGATGAAAATTTGGCTTCTTCTTCTTTTCTTCTTTCTTCCTCTTTGTCTTTGGTTCTTCCTGTTCTTCTTCTTCTGCTTTCTTCAGATTTTCCCCTCGTGCTCTTCTTCTTCTGTTCTTCCTTGTTTCCTTTCTTTCTTTTTCGTCAGATCGTCTTCTTCTTTTCTTGCTTCTTGCTTCTCTTCATTCCTTCTTCTTCTTTGTCTTCACCTGCCTTGACCTCTCTTTTTCTTCTTTCGCGATGGCCGTTGCTCTTCCTTCTTCTTCAGCGGGTCTTCTTCTTCTTTGGCTGCTGACCTTCCGTCGTCTGCCCCGGTGCTGAGACGACTTAACAATGCCTTCGCTACAGTGCAGCAGCTCCTTCTTCTTCAGCGGGTCTGCTTCTTCTTCTTTGGCCTGCACACTTCAGAGTTTATTCGTCAAGAGGCAAAAACCTACTCTACCCCCCTCCCCCGCGTATCTCTCTCTCTGAAATCACTCTTCGGAAGCTCTCCCAGAGCGCTACCGGGTAATCGGGTTCGGGTCAGGCCCGGGTCCAGGCCCACCGGCGTGCGTGGTGGGCGAGGAGTGCAGGTCAGTCTAATCGGGTCGGGCCAGGTCCGCGGAGCGTGGTCACGGACGAGACCGAGTCGGGTCGGGTCGGGTGAGAGGGACCTCACCCCGTGGTAACTGAGGCAAACAGATGGTGGCACTTTTTCAATTTATGTGGGTGTGTGGCTTCAGAAGGTTCCGAGGTGGGACTATCCGCGCACCCGTTTCTCTCACGCCTGCAGCAGGGATGGCGCTTCCAATTGCAACAGCTGTTGAGGCGCGCAACTCCAATTGAGGGCCGGGGTGTGTGCGCAAGACTCTTCCGCGCTGGCCGTGGCTCTTCAACCTGGGATATCTAGGCTTGGAGCAACCTCGAGCAAGCTTCGAGCTTCCTCGCCAATGGCGGTCAAGGCCTGGAACCTGAAATCAATAGCACGGCCTCTCGGCCAAATCAGACAGGCGGGGGACCTTCGCCGTGGCACGGCGAAGGTGGTCAGGGGGTCTGCAGGGGGCGAGATGGAGCTGTCAGGTCGTCCTAGGTCAAACTGTGAGCGAGGGAGTGGGTGTGTTCGGTGGATCTGCAGAGGGTGTTTGGTGGGAAGTGGAGGGGCGGAAGAGGATCAGGGTGAGGAGGCGGAGGTTCTGCGGTGGTCGGCGAGCCGTGTGGGTCGCTGAGGTGATGGGAGCGGCTCGCCGGAGGGTGGTCGGAGGCGGAGAGGATGAGGGTGAACAGGGTCGGTAGAGGGCTTAATTGACTAAATCGAAAGCGGGGAAAGAAAGAGGAGGAGAAGGGGAGTAGGTCTAACTTAACTGCAGGGACGAAGGGGGAGGAACAGGGCGACAGTCGTATCGACTGTCGCCGGAGAAGACGATGCCCAGTGGGGGAAGGACGGCGGTGACGACGGGGCAGAGGCAGCGCGCGCCGGTATTGCGCGACGCGGGAAGAGCAGGGGAAGAGGTCTCTGCTGCTGGTATTGCGGCAGAGCGAAGAGGAGGAGGAAGGAGAACCGCCGGAGCTGGTGGGCGTCTGCCGGAGTGAGAAGAGAGGAAAGTTGGGGGTTTTCTCCGTCAGATCCAGGCTGCTTTGGTCGGTGGAGCGGCGGGGGGTATTTATAGGGTTGAAGCAGGGAGGAAGGCGGAGGGAGACGACGTGTCTCCCTCGCCGGAGAATGGTCGGAATACGAACCCATACCGTCCGTGCGTTCGCACGGCCGGTATGGGGGGCTACAATGACCATGGGGGTGCTCCTGCGACGGCTGACGACGCAGGGCACCCCCGGTACACATGCCAGGTCCTCCACCTCACCCTGCGCGGCGCCATGCTCCGCGCAAGGTCGCCGGAGCATGGTGCTGGCAGGGTTTTGCAGGAGGGACCTGTTTGCAAAGAACGAAGGAGAGTTAGGGGCCTAAATGCGAGGGTTCAAAAGTTGAGGGCCAAAGAGTAAATATATGAGGACCAAAGTGTAAAGTCGGTCAAGGAGGTTTCTTCTTAGGCTCAAGTTTTTATACATGACTAATTAGAACCTAAGGAATCTGATGGTAAATTTCATTTTCATATTAAACCTTGTTTGGCCGGTCAATTTGCGTAAAGACCCAAATTAAGTTATTAATTGGGCATGGTTCTCAATGTAGGTCAAAATGGGTTCTAAAGGCCAAATTGAAGGTTCTAAACCCTAGAGATTATTTTTCTATGAATTTTAGAGGGTTTATTCTATTTTTACTTTGCCTCGAACCTTGTGAATTGAAGTGGGTTGTTTTAGGGTTACAGATTATCATTTGGTTCCTTGGAAGTGCTGTAGCCCTTGCTAGATCATCTCATCCCACTTTTATTCTTATTAAGCTGTTTTGACCTGTGTTTGGGCCCTGAATTACCCTGTATGCAGATTATACTGGTAAAATTGCACTTTTAACCCTTATGACTAGTTTTCTTCTCAAACTCAGAATTCTCTGAGTTAAGCCTTTCCTTGAGATATGTAGGAGCTTTTATCCTTTGTATTGGGTCAAAATGAGCTAGTTATGGCTCATGATGAGGTTCTCATCATACCCCCATGCCTAGCTTTTGCTAGTCCCTTAGCAAAAAACTTAAGGTTTCAACCCTTGTTCTAGACCATGAAGTTTTTTAATGGTTTTAGATAAGTGCCTTTTTTTTATTTGAGCATAGATTAGGTTAGAATGCTGACCATAGGCCTAAAAGATACTCTAGTACCAATCAAGATCCAAATCTGTCAAGCCTTAGCCTCAGTCTTTTAGCAAAGGTTTTTAAGGCCCGCAAGAACTAACCTAAGGTTTATTGGACTTCGTGGTTAAAGCACCCGTGCTTGAAATGATTTTAGCCCTGGCCCAGTTCGCAGTGCGTTTTGTAAGAGAGAGATAGAAAGCTTTTTCTGTTTGGAGAGTTTTCTCTCTCTTCTTTTTTTTTTTTTTTTTTTTTTTTTTTTTTTTAGTTCTAGCCTAGGATTGGCTTTTCAACACGGTCTGTATCAGATTCCTTGCTCCCATCATCAATCCTCAAGGGTTCCTGGCGATCGATGCTTCGAGATAGCACCGCCCATGGCAACCCCCGGAACCCTGGCTATTGAGATTTCGAGATAATCCCATCCATGGTATTCCGTGGCCGAATCCAGACCCTGGCAATTGACACTTCGAGATAATGCCATCCATGGAATCTGAACCAGCAGAGTGCTTACATGCCCCCCGTAGGATATGTAAATATCCTAAGAGACAAGCACCGAGGAGATGATATTTTGTTACGCATCTTCGAGGGGATTTTCCGCCTCTCTGCGCTGGGAACTCGTCCAAATCAACTTGTGTTGATCGGCCATTCCTATTCTAGGTGTTCTTTTCAGATTTTTGCGACGCTTCTGCGTGATTCTGATTTTTACGCTTACTGAACCAGGCTGTGTGTGAGATTAGGGTGCTTAGGTTACTGAGTCCCGTAAACCAAAAATTAGTTAACGAGGCCGAATACTCCCTAAGCCTTAGACCTAATACTTCAGCTTTTCATTTTCCTCAACCTCTTGAGGAGTGTCCAGATCTTAATGAGTACTAAGAGTCTATTCAAGAATGCCTAAGGTTTGCATTCTTACTAATCTTATTGTGCACTTTTCAGTTATTTTCTTGAATGAGGTCTAGAACTTAGGTTAATTCCTTAGTTCCTTACTAATGACTATCAACTTTTCTTATAATTTTGTGCTCCTTTTTCATTTTGTTTCTTCTCTCCTTCACAAAATTCTCCTCTTTTCCTCTTATTCTTTTTCGAAATTTTTTTTTAATTTTTATGGTATTTTTGGCATATGTGAATTTTTTGTTTGAAACCTTTTCTTACGAGTTTTTGCACTTTCATACCCCCCCATGCCTAAGATTTGCAATGTCCTCATTGTAACCTAGGGGTTTTTATTCAACTAAGTTCATACATTAGGATAGCTGTTTTGATGAGTGAATGGGTCGGGGTGACTGTTGCGGACGATTTCTAATCTCAGATGCAAGCACCTGAGGTGGAGTCGGCTGTCCTAAAGTGTGAACTTCAAGTGCAAAAAGCTGTCAGAACACGTTTCAGGTTTTCAAAGAGAATGACGGGCTGCCTCCCGTTGAGCGCTAAATTTGATGCCTTCAGCCAAGCGGGAAATGCGATGGAGAGGGGATGGTCAAATCAGCGGAGTTTTGTAAGACAAGCACCTTGATTAAGAGCCTGGTTGGTCCAACCAGGTGCTTGTTTAGATCAACAGGCTGATGATGCAGCCCAAACCTAATCAATCTGGTGGGTTGATAGATGTGGATAAAAAGGTGTGGTGCCCACCATAAACTATGAAGCTCAGATGGATGTGGAAGCGTAAACGCAGGGTTTGGCTGAGCCGAATCAGCCTGGTCAGAGTAGGGACCCGTAGGATAATCAGTGGTTGATGCAGGAACCCTACAGGGGTGATCAGAGAATGATAGAGCATGGTATGTAGTCTGATCAATGTTCGAAACCCGATGTGGAAATGCAATCGGCTCGGTGAGAGGTGAATCAGCATAGAAATTGAGTCCGGTTGCGGGTCGGGGTTTGGGAGAGGTTTTGATCCGTTCTGTGTGTGCGGATGAGGTGGCCATTGTGTATGAGGGCTCTTCTAGAAACAGATGATAGGTGATTTTCTGTAGAGAGTCCTCTGGGTAACTATCAAATGCCGGAAGAGTGTCTGTAGGATGAAAGAAATCGGATTCGAGAAAAAATTTGGATTCTTGGTTGCAATCACTCTTGGCATTTTCTGTTTTTGGTTCCTGAGGATCGAAAAGGAATGATTCTGTGTTATCGGTGATCTCGGGAATCAGGACCTCAGAGTCAGAGTCAGAATCATGTGAACTGAGGTCGTAGATAGGCCTGGCGTGTTCAGGAAGGGGAATCTCTCCGCAATTATAGTCAGATTTGAAATTGTCGGAGAGTTGGCGAAAATGAGATTCATGATCATGAATTCCACCACAACAAAAATCATCAGATGTGGAATCAGCAGCCTGACTGGGTTCTAGCCTATATATCACTTCTGGGCTCAAAAAGATGTTCTGTTCAAGCTCTAAGCTGGTAGGATAGACCCCATTAAAACCTTGCTCATCCAAATCCTCAGTTTCTGTATCATAAATTGGCATGTTTTCTGAGAAATCGATCAGATTTCCTGAGGATGTTGGAGAGGGATACTCATTAAATAGAGGCCCGGAATCATATCCTGTAAAAATTTGATCTTCCTCATAAAGGGCCTCATAATCTTCCCAATAAGTTTCAGATCTAGGTTCTAGGCTTAGGATGTGGGTAGAATTATTAGAACCTAAGTCCGAATAACCTTCGAGGGTCACCTTATCAAAACAAGGGGTGGAATTTATACCCTCCAGAGGTTCAATTCTAATCTTGTTATTGCAGGAGCCTTGGAGTTCTAAGCTTGGTGATTTATGGCCTAGGGTTGGCTCAGCATTGTTTTCTCCTGCAACTTCCCAACCTAATTCAACATTGTCTTCTATTTGGGTTGGGATTTTACAACCACTTTGTGCCTCAATCCCGGGATCTGGGAAACTGAATTGTTCCTTAATACTGTTCCAAGATGGTTCATCCTCTGTTTCTGGTTTATACGGGTATTTCTGGTTGATAATTTGTTCTACTGATTTCATCATTTCTACCCGTTTTATAAGGGCATCTTGGTGTTGTTCCCAAAGTACAGGATTTGTCAAGCATTGAAGGTATTCAGATTGGTGTAATTTTTCCATCTCAATGTATCCTGTCATGAGCATATCTCGGGTTGATCCTTTTGAAATTCCAGTTAATAGAATTTGGGCACAGTTTATGATGAAGGATGTGGTTGTTGGGACATCAACCTGAATATCTCCTATTGGTGTTGAGGTTTTTTCTTCTTTTTCATAGAATCTTATGGCATCCTCGATCATTTTATCTTTCATAGATCTCCGATATTCAGGTTTCTTGAATGGTAGTCTTGCTAGGTAATTAGGTTGCATAATTGGATCAGGTGGTGGAATCAAAGTTTGAATCAAGATGGAAGAAGGGGATTTTGTTAATGATTTCTGCAAAAACAAAGGAGCCGAGGCTTAGCCTCGGGGAGAGTGAACTTCTATTGGAGGTTTCAAGGACCTCCTGAAAAATACTGAAGGGCTGGATGAGATAAGCTGGTGCTGGACCCAATCAAGACACCCAAAAATTGTTGGGTGACTATAGAGGTTCGGGGCAGATGGACCCCTTGATCAGAAAGATCGTCCACCTGAGAATTACCTGGGCAGCCAGAGAGGGAGAGTCCCGCGAAGACCCCTACACGGTAGAGCGTCCCCACGGGTTACAGGGTTTCCCCCACCCGACCTCTCTTGTCACTGCGGTTCCAGGTAGACCAGAATGGGGATCTTGACCTCTTAAGTCTACCAATTTTAAGATCAGGGTGCTTAAGGTTTTCACTTGAACTTTAGTCTTTTAAGTGCAAAGAGTGACCTAATTTAAGGTTGGTTGACCCAAGGGGTCAACTTTACCTCTTGTTTTCTTTGAGAGCTTTTTAGGTCCTGTCTTTTAGGGTTCAAGTGTTTAGAGAGAGCCAATTGTTTTAGATTTTCTTTGAATAGGTATTTTCAGACAAGGGCTTGGGCACACTTCATTTGGTTTTCTCAATTCTTGCTTAAGGAGTGTGTCTCTAAATCCCTAGTGTTGGATCCTAGGTTGGCTCTACTTGGTCCAGTTAATTCTTTGTTGGGTAATTAGGGCTCAAGCAAGAATGTGTTAGCCCTTAAATACCCTTAATAGTGTGCAGAAATAATGAGTTGAAAACATGCAACTTTTATGGTTACTAAATATGGAAGACAGGTTAGCCCTATATTGCTTGTTCTTTTCTTTTCTTCCTCTTTAGAGTGTAGGGGTTAATAGTGAGAGAAAAGATTTTACCTGTCTTCGGAGTGGTTGTGTGGTTGCTTGTCTTCTTGAGTTCCTGTTGCTGCACAAAAGAGAGGAGATTGTCAGAACTTAAAAGAAACAGGAATGTTTACCTATAGAATAGCCGTTGCTCCCCGGCAACGGCGCCAAAATGATAGCGTGGGTTTGACCGGGTTGTGTTATATCGTTGTAGTAAAGCCGGTTGTTACCAACGTTTCATATAAAATTTTTTACTCGGAAAAATAAAAGAGTTCCCGAGGTCGAACTCAGGGAGCAAGTTGTATTCTAGAGATATACAAGTTCTATTACAAAAATAAAGAGAGAGAGAGAGATGAAAATTTGGCTTCTTCTTCTTTTCTTCTTTCTTCCTCTTTGTCTTTGGTTCTTCCTGTTCTTCTTCTTCTTCTTCTTCTGCTTTCTTCAGATTTTCCCCTCATGCTCTTCTTCTTCTGTTCTTCCTTGTTTCCTTTCTTTCTTTTTCGTCAGATCGTCTTCTTCTTTTCTTGCTTCTTGCTTCTCTTCATTCCTTCTTCTTCTTTGTCTTCACCTGCCTTGACCTCTCTTTTTCTTCTTTCGCGATGGCCGTTGCTCTTCCTTCTTCTTCAGCGGGTCTTCTTCTTCTTTGGCTGCTGACCTTCCGTCGTCTGCCCCGGTGCTGAGACGACTTAACAATGCCTTCGCTACAGTGCAGCAGCTCCTTCTTCTTCAGCGGGTCTGCTTCTTCTTCTTTGGCCTGCACACTTCAGAGTTTATTCGTCAAGAGGCAAAAACCTACTCTACCCCCCTCCCCCGCGTATCTCTCTCTCTGAAATCACTCTTCGGAAGCTCTCCCAGAGCGCTACCGGGTAATCGGGTTCGGGTCAGGCCCGGGTCCAGGCCCACCGGCGTGCGTGGTGGGCGAGGAGTGCAGGTCAGTCTAATCGGGTCGGGCCAGGTCCGCGGAGCGTGGTCACGGACGAGACCGAGTCGGGTCGGGTCGGGTGAGAGGGACCTCACCCCGTGGTAACTGAGGCAAACAGATGGTGGCACTTTTTCAATTTATGTGGGTGTGTGGCTTCAGAAGGTTCCGAGGTGGGACTATCCGCGCACCCGTTTCTCTCACGCCTGCAGCAGGGATGGCGCTTCCAATTGCAACAGCTGTTGAGGCGCGCAACTCCAATTGAGGGCCGGGGTGTGTGCGCAAGACTCTTCCGCGCTGGCCGTGGCTCTTCAACCTGGGATATCTAGGCTTGGAGCAACCTCGAGCAAGCTTCGAGCTTCCTCGCCAATGGCGGTCAAGGCCTGGAACCTGAAATCAATAGCACGGCCTCTCGGCCAAATCAGACAGGCGGGGGACCTTCGCCGTGGCACGGCGAAGGTGGTCAGGGGGTCTGCAGGGGGCGAGATGGAGCTGTCAGGTCGTCCTAGGTCAAACTGTGAGCGAGGGAGTGGGTGTGTTCGGTGGATCTGCAGAGGGTGTTTGGTGGGAAGTGGAGGGGCGGAAGAGGATCAGGGTGAGGAGGCGGAGGTTCTGCGGTGGTCGGCGAGCCGTGTGGGTCGCTGAGGTGATGGGAGCGGCTCGCCGGAGGGTGGTCGGAGGCGGAGAGGATGAGGGTGAACAGGGTCGGTAGAGGGCTTAATTGACTAAATCGAAAGCGGGGAAAGAAAGAGGAGGAGAAGGGGAGTAGGTCTAACTTAACTGCAGGGACGAAGGGGGAGGAACAGGGCGACAGTCGTATCGACTGTCGCCGGAGAAGACGATGCCCAGTGGGGGAAGGACGGCGGTGACGACGGGGCAGAGGCAGCGCGCGCCGGTATTGCGCGACGCGGGAAGAGCAGGGGAAGAGGTCTCTGCTGCTGGTATTGCGGCAGAGCGAAGAGGAGGAGGAAGGAGAACCGCCGGAGCTGGTGGGCGTCTGCCGGAGTGAGAAGAGAGGAAAGTTGGGGGTTTTCTCCGTCAGATCCAGGCTGCTTTGGTCGGTGGAGCGACGGGGGGTATTTATAGGGTTGAAGCAGGGAGGAAGGCGGAGGGAGACGACGTGTCTCCCTCGCCGGAGAATGGTCGGAATACGAACCCATACCGTCCGTGCGTTCGCACGGCCGGTATGGGGGGCTACAATGACCATGGGGGTGCTCCTGCGACGGCTGACGACGCAGGGCACCCCCGGTACACATGCCAGGTCCTCCACCTCACCCTGCGCGGCGCCATGCTCCGCGCAAGGTCGCCGGAGCATGGTGCTGGCAGGGTTTTGCAGGAGGGACCTGTTTGCAAAGAACGAAGGAGAGTTAGGGGCCTAAATGCGAGGGTTCAAAAGTTGAGGGCCAAAGAGTAAATATATGAGGACCAAAGTGTAAAGTCGGTCAAGGAGGTTTCTTCTTAGGCTCAAGTTTTTATACATGACTAATTAGAACCTAAGGAATCTGATGGTAAATTTCATTTTCATATTAAACCTTATTTGACCGGTCAATTTGCGTAAAGACCCAAATTAAGTTATTAATTGGGCATGGTTCTCAATGTAGGTCAAAATGGGTTCTAAAGGCCAAATTGAAGGTTCTAAACCCTAGAGATTATTTTTCTATGAATTTTAGAGGGTTTATTCTATTTTTACTTTGCCTCGAACCTTGTGAATTGAAGTGGGTTGTTTTAGGGTTACAGATTATCATTTGGTTCCTTGGAAGTGCTGTAGCCCTTGCTAGATCATCTCATCCCACTTTTATTCTTATTAAGCTGTTTTGACCTGTGTTTGGGCCCTGAATTACCCTGTATGCAGATTATACTGGTAAAATTGCACTTTTACCCCTTATGACTAGTTTTCTTCTCAAACTCAGAATTCTCTGAGTTAAGCCTTTCCTTGAGATATGTAGGAGCTTTTATCCTTTGTATTGGGTCAAAATGAGCTAGTTATGGCTCATGATGAGGTTCTCATCACTTGCCAATGCTGATGCCCTCCGACTGCCTTTGTACCCCTAAGTCACTCTATCTCTTCCTTTCTCTCCCTCTATTCCCTTTTTCGACACTAACAACATATGCACAACCACCACACCACCCGCTACACCATCACCTTCCCCACCTTCGACGATGCTCCGACGTAGCCTCCAGCCCACCACACTTCACCAAACGACTTGTCGCCACCTCCACAAGCTTTGCCACGCCACCTTCTTCAAAAGCCCTCAAACAATTTGGGCTTTCACCCACCAAAACACCTCACTGAACACCACCCCCTTCGCACGTTGTCTCCATCACCGTCAGCCCTCTTCACGACACCAAACACTCCACCACACCCACCACTTCACTCGTTGTTCCACGGCAATCCTTCTGAGCCTGTTTGACGTGGTCGCAAGGCCGTGTTCATTTTTTTAGGTACTTCGCCGAACCTCCGTCATCGCCTCGACTCCTCCAACTATGCCTTCAGTCCTCTGACCAGAATTGCTCTAGGATACATTCCCGGGCACTCTACAGTTGACCTCCAGACTCCTCTCTAGGCACTCAATTTGATCCGGTAGCATCTTCCTCGACCTTAATTGGAACCGCCTTTAGCTCCTGCTTCGCTGCGTCAGAGGAGGGACTAGATAGTCCCACATCATGGGACATAGAACCTAGAGCTACAGATAAACTATTTTCCTTCCCCCGACCCCTCGCCTAAGTCACGGGGGTCCGGTCCCCTTCACCTGCACATCCGCTTACTCGAGCCCACAGGCCTACACCCTGTTCACACCCGGTTACCTGCTCGATAACCTAGCTAACCCCAGGTTTCTAAGAGAAAGAAGAGAAGGCAGGAAAGAGAGAGGGGGGGAGGGGTTGTCCTCTACTACTTGCGCTTTACACTTAGCCAAATTTAAGAGGCCTTTGCCTCTATTCTTTTGAGCTGAGACTTGAAAGCAACTTAAGCCGTCTGATATCTGCTGGTGCCTTGGTCATGAATAATGTTGATTCATTTAAGTTGGTTGACGTGGAATATTAATTGATAATTACTGTTGATATATTTGAGATATTTGAGTTTAACATTAAAAAAGTTAATTGGTGATTCAAATCACCATTTTAACCCATTCTATATATCATTTTGAATTGTTCTAAATAAAGTTTTGATTATAATTGCTTACATTTCTGGTTAAATTATGATTGGTGAGATTAAAATTGCTAGTACTTACTCCCTGTGTTCGACCTCGAACTCTTTTTGATTCTAAGTTACAAATTTAAATGATTTGAGCGCATTTGTCCTATACTATGACACATTTACTTAACAAATGACGAATTCTCTTGAACATTTTTGTGCCATTGTCGAGGAGCAATGTGCAATTTGATTTCAGTGATTACAACTTTTGATCTGATACTAACTTGCTTTATCTGTTTTACTATGTTTGTTTGAGGTACACGGAGAAGATCAGCCACACAACAGCCACTCTAGGGGTTAGTAATCTCATTTCCATCTTCTTAAGCCCCCTATTTCTGGAAATAATTGAAAAGGAAATCAATTAGGATCAAACTTTCATTATTTTCATAGAATTAATCACCCAAGACTCCCTTCTAGATTTCTGCACCTACTAAGGGTCTAAGGTACCTAGGGTTGTTCACCTTCTTGATTGAGTCCTAGGTGCCACATTTGGAAAAAAACTGATTGGACCAAAAAAAGAACCAAATTAGGGTTTCCATCTTAGGGTTGAGAAAACACACTTGCCTAAAATAACAAGAATTGATTTTCCCACATTGTGTGTCACCCAAACCGTTGTTTGACTTAACATAATCAAGAAAACCCTAAAAGAAGGCTTTAATCATCCACTTGAATCCTAAAACTTGGGACTTAATAACCTGTTTGCAAATCACATAGGGTGATTTTGGGCTCATTACCCAACTCATCCTCAACCTTAGGGCAGGTTACGTGAAGTTGATCCACCTTGTGGGTCAACCAACCTTCAAATTAGGTCACCAAGCACAAATCAACTCTAAAGTTCAAGTGAAATCAAAAGCACCATAATTCAAGATTAAAATTTGGTAGACTTAAGAAGTCAAGTTATTCATTCCAGTCTACTTGGATCCGCGGTAACAAAGAAGGTCAGGTGGGGGAAACCATGTAACCCGTGGGGATGCTCTACCGTGTAGGGGTCTTTGTGAGACTCTCCCTTCCTGGCTGCCCAAAGTATTTCTCAAGTGGACAACTTTCTGATCAAGAGGTATCATCTACCTCGAACCTCCTTAGTCATCCAAAAGTTTTTGGGTGCCTCGATTGGGTCCATCGCATATTCTATCCTTCATTTGGTTCCATCGTGCATGTTCGGGAGGACGTCCTTAAGACCACCCTTGAGGCCTCCATTAGCTGTTCACTCTCGTCAAGGTCAAGCCTCGACTCACTTGTTTGTGCTACCTCCCAACCAAATCGATATCTCTTCTGATTCATCTGAGCCTAGATCTCCTACATCCATAACCATGGAAAACCAAGCAGAGGAAGAAAACAATCTCCAGAATCAGCTTCAATGCCTTAATGATCTATTCCATGCATTCATCAATCCACCGCAGCAGAATGCGGAGGGGTGAGGGGATGGCGACAAGAGGGTGGAGCAATGGCGATGAAGGATGGACGGCTTGGAGGTCTAGGACTTGGAGGAGGAGAGAGTGGGGGGGAGATTCCACTACTAGAGGAAGGGAGGCAGGCATGGGGCCTGTGAAGGATGGCTGGCCTAGGGCTAACAAGGAGATTCTGTGTTTTCGGTGTCGAAGGAGGGGGCATATGGAGGCGGTTTGCCGATCCCCTCTAGTATGTTTGGCGTGCGGTGGCCATGGACATAAATGAGACTCATGTATGTCTAGTAGAGGGCAGTTGAGAGGTAGGGCTTTCACGTGCACCAAAAGGACATATAATGAGGGCCCACTGCCACCACCACTGCCACCGCCCACATATGGGGGTCATACGGTGAATGTTGAAGTGCACTTGACGGATGACATTAGGGTTGCTGAATTGGTACTAAGAGGGGCCCTGATTGATGAGGTAATGATCGGTAACCCAACCTTGGAAAAGCTTCACCAATTGGTAAATTCTTTATCCTTATCGACTGAAGGGTGGAAGATTGTTGTTTTACCCCCACGCAGTTTGTGACTTTTGGTTTGGGGATGGTTGATGTCGAACGATTGCATTTTAGATCGAGTGTCTTTGAAAGTTTGACAGTGATCTGGAGATTGGTCTCACCGTTTGATGGGTCCTTGCCTGAGCGGCCACCTTAGAGGGCTGGATCTAGGTCAGGGAGACTAGGAATCAAAGGCTTACCGCTACATCTGCGATCAAAGGAGGTGGTTACGTCCATGATTGCAGGCTTTGCTATGTTGGTAGAAGATACAGAGGTTGGATTGAGGGAAGGAGATGGTCGAGTAATGAATGTGATGGTGGATGTCTTAAAGGGGGATCGGTACTTGAGAAAATCATTCTCCATTGAGGAGGTAGTTTATGCTGCTTCAGTTGGCCTTTGCACCTGGTGATATGGTTGGACAAGAGCAGCAAGATAAGATGACTTATGCTGAAGTCGTGAGAGATGAAGGAGGCTTGGAGCAGATGGGGAGAGAAACTCCTGATGAGGCTCCTGAACCTATGAAACGCAAGGATTGACACCATCTGGGGATCAGTGAAGAAGTGATGGAAGTGACCCTGATTGAGCAAGCTGTGGATTAGGAAGCAGTAGCTGGTGGGGTGCTGCAAGAACTCCCTACCAACTCCATGAGAATTCAGTCTAACCTACAGGCTGCAGAAGGGTTGAAATTTGGAGCAGGCTCATCAACTAAGGTAGAGATTGGAAGATCTCCATATAAGCTCAGACAACGATGTTCTACCAACTCTATGAAGGTGGATGAAAATACCATTGCTACCATTTTAAAAGTTGTGAAAGTTTAGAGCCCTAAGAGTGGGGGTGTCCAAGGAGGGAGATGAGAATCCTCTCTTGGAACGTGCGTGGGCTGCATAATAGAGTTCGGAGGGCCTCCCTCTCGAGATATTTAAGGGAGTGGGATATTGAGTGTGCACTTATACAGTAAGTGCACATCGAAAGTAGAGATGAGAGGATATGGAATGAGATGCTAATATCAAGGACAGTTGATTGTGTGGCCCTCAACTCTCCAGGCAAATTAGTTGGTATCATCTTCTGGTGGAAGAAGGAATGTCTACAAGTGGTGGAGGTCCATAGAGCTAGACATTTGATAACCTGTAAGTGCAAGAGGATTCAAGGGGAGGCTGATTGCTTCATCACTAGAGTTTATGGTCCTTGTGATGCCTCTATTAGGCATAAACTGTGGGAAGACCTTTTTGCAATAGCAAAACATACACAAGGGGTGCCTTGGCTTGTGGACGGGGACTTTAATTGTGTTCTAACAGGGATGGACAGACCTAGAGGGGTGATGGATAGTGCCTCTCTTGGGTTTCAACTGGTGGTACAGAATTTAGGCCTAAGTGAATTCCCTTCTTTTGGAGCAGAATATACATGGAGAAGTGGAAACGGACTGATGTTGAAGATTGATAGATTTTTTGGGAATGCTGACCTGTTGGACAGATATCAACTATCATCGGTATCTGGGCTAGGACACCATTTCTCATATCACACACCATTGGTCTAGGATAGTGGTGAACAAGTGCACTTAGGGTCCTAGTTCAAATTTAGTAGGTCGTGGTTGAGAGAACCAAGCTTCCGTGAAATGCTTGAGTGGTGGAGGGCCAAATAGGTTGATGGATCAATTACAATCAGACTAGCTTCTAAATTGGCTACCATGAGCGCCATGCTTAAAGAGTATGGGGCTGTGATATCTTCATTAAGAGACTAAAGGCGGCATGAGGCTTTGCTGGAACTTCAATGTTTAGATGCAAAGGAGGCCACATCTCCTTTAACTGAGCAAGAACTTGATGCAAGGAGGAATTGGCAGAAGGTGATATTGGAAGAGGATCTAAAACTTGAAATGGATTGGCGGGAACATTCAAGGCAGCTATGGCTTAAAGAGGGGGATGCCAACACCAAATACTTCCACCTTGCAGTAAGCTCACGCAGAAGGCATAATCTGATATTTTCTATTGTAAGAGATGGTCAGAGATTATTTTCCTTGCAAGAAATCAGATCTGAAGTCGTTAAATACTTCAGGCAGACCTCATGGGCAGCAAGCAAGGGAGTTTGGAGAATGGTTGCCAATGTGGCTCCTTGAATCTCAGATGAACAAGTTAACAGGCTAATAAACGTTGGTTTATCATCATTCTTATGCATTAAAACAAACCTAGCTCTTATGATTTTGCTCCGCAAATGGGTTTTTTGGTTGCATTTGGGCATTAATTAGGTTAGGCAAGCATTGCATTTTTTTATTGTGTTTTTGATGTGTTTTTGTGACTGTTAGGGATAAACAGATTGTCAAATCCTTAGAACCCTAGCACTCAGGAAGGCAACTAATGAAGGAGAAGCTTAAACCAGTTGGAACTCAGCTTGATCCAGCTCACCATAGCTAGAATCCAGCTCACTTGAACTAGGGTTAGCTCATCCTAGCTCCATTCAGCTCATCTTAGCTGAATGGCAGCTCAAGAGAGCTCATCTTAGCTCACCTTAGCTTAGGTTAGCTCAAATCCAGCTCAACTTAGCTGAGTCTAGCTCATCTCAGCTCCCATTAGTTTATAGGGAGCTCTAGCTAGCTCAGCTGAGTTGACTGAAGTTCACCTCAGCTCAAGACCAGCTTGATCCAGCTCCACTCAACTCTAGCCAGCTGAAAATGACTTCATTTTAGCTCAGGAAGCTCAAGTCCAGCTCTCGGGGACTCAGCTTAGCTCAACTTAGTTGAGTTAAGCTACCTTAGTTGCCTCAACCAGCTTGATCCTCCCCGAGAGCACCAAACCTAGCTCACCTCAGCTCCTTGTGGTAGAAGCCAGCTTACTTTAGCTTGGCTTAGAAGCTAGCAAAGAGCTAGCAAGCTAAGCCAGCTAAAATAGCTCCATGCCACCCTCTTCAGCAGCTGCTTGCTCCGGTTCAGCTCCAGACTTCCTCTGTCCAGCTCCTCTCCTTAAACCTTAGCTCCCATTGCCTCATCCTCTACTCCATTACTAGATAAGCTAGCTTAGCTTAGCTAGGATCCAGCTCCTTTGGGATTCACAGCCTTAAAACCCCACCTAACCAACTCCACCAATTGACTCCACCTAAGCTCCACATAAGCTAACCCTACTTCCACCTCACCTTGGCACCAACCTAGCCTACCCACTACCTCCAAAAGCCACCAAAAAGTGGTGCCAAAACCACCTATACTACCCTTGTTTTGGAGCTAAAAACTTCCTCCAAAAATCCCTACATCTCATCCCTACACCTACCCTTTGAACCTCATCTAGCCATCCACATACCCCCCTTCTAGAACCCTAAGATGGCATCGACTAATAGCCTTCTAGATGGCCCATTTTGGCTCCAACTCTAAGGGGCACCAAAGCCATAACCAGCCCCCCTTGTGCCCCCTCACTTGGCTCCATTTATTCCTAGCCCTAGGATCCTTAACTACCATCCCAAATCCCATCCTAGCCATCTATTTTATCCATGCCAACCCCCCTCCTCCCTACTCTATATATACCCACCTAACTACCCACATTTTAATCATCCTCCATTAGTGTAAATTCTACCTTATACCCACCCAAACCTACAACCAAGGAAGGAGAAGAAAGGAAGAAGATTAAGGGGGCATCCTACCCACCCCCTTAGTGCCTTCTTCCCCTTCTCTCTTCTCCCTTGAGCCATACCAAGGAGGAGGACTTCCATCACTTGGAGGACGACCAAACATTGGAGGAGGAAGGGTGGTGCATGCCAACCCTTTGAGAGCAAGTGCATGTTCGTGGTGAAGATCGCGTAGAAAATGAGCGCATTGTAGTATAACACGAAATACATCTTGAGAAAATAAATTAACGGAACTTGGTGAGTCCCAGTCGATCACAGGGAGGCAAAAAGTAATTTTGATTTCATATGTTGTTCCAAATATAAATACTAAATAGTATAGACACAGTATATATATCAATCAAAGAGTTTGAACATGACTTGCATACATCTAACTAAACAAATTCCAACTTAAACATAAACTACTTATGTAACAGAACGAGGGCACCATAGGTGGTTCATGGTGGCCTTTTGGAGAGGTTGGGAAGAGCAGCGATGATCCGTCGGGGTGGCCCAACGGACACTTTAGATGGAGGTGCAGAGACGGATGTAGAGAAGATGGGAAGAAGAAGAGAGAGAAGGTGTAGGAGGAAGAAGAAGAAAGTAAGAGAATGCCTTTCAGAGGGGGCCCTTAGGCCTCTTTTTATAGTTTTAATGAAGGGCATTTAGGGTATTTGGGCCCTTAAATCCATGCAAAGGCTTCAGATTAATCAGATCCATTGATCAAGAGATCAACAACCCTAATTAAGCCTTCCAAATCCTTCTTTTATCTGGTGCTGCCATGTGGCAGCCTGTGTGCCCTCGGATCAAGATCTGATGGCTCCCGCTGCTTCGTTTCTCACATCGTCGCTCGCCTTCAAAACCTGCCTAATCGTAAGATCGAACGGTTCAGATTCAAGCCTGCACTGTCCGCTGAATCCTTAAGATGCGCGTCATCCCATGCGTCATGCGTCCGACGCTTTCGCGCCTGCCACGCATTCATTGCCGATTCGCCCAATGAAGATTCGGCGATCGAATTTCATCTAAGGGCACTTGTCTCCTAATTGCGCTTCGATCCCACATCGGTCGCTGGCTGTTAGGCGTGCTCTCCGCTGCACTACGTGTGCGGATTGTTGCGCTTTACATTTCCTGTGCAGCTGCCCTCGGTCATTGGATGGGAATCCAACGGTCGAGATCTCTCTCGCGCGTGATGAGGCGGCTGGAGGCAGGCGACATGGCTGTGTCGCGACCTTTGGATGGGAATCCAACGGTCGACGATACTCCTTTCCAGATTGGGGTGCGGTGAGGGGCACTGCGATGGCGCCACATGACGCCATCGTGGCCGTCCATCTTCTTCTTCTTGTATCTAATGATGTAGGCCTCCGATTGAGTTGATTTCTGCACTGTTGGACTGCGAACATCGATTCGAATCCATCTGTACATTGGATGTGTCATCTAAGGTCTGAATATTCTTTAATTTGCCCCTTGGCTCCTACTTCTTCTATGGACTCCCTAGGGTGCTACAGGAGTTTGATTGATGCACTCTAGGAAGCGTTAGATTCCCGTCATTATTTCGAACAGATCCATAAGGTTGGATCGGTCATCTGCAGCCCTGGATTACCTGCAATTATTAATACCTCTCAAATAGCACATTATTATTATAAAACATATAAATCATCTAAGATGCAAAGTACGATGTGTATGCATGCAGAATGCCCATGTTAAGCTAGGTTCTACCTTAATTCAGATGAATTAGGGCCTACGATTGCTTCGCAATCAATGTACACCCCCTTTATGGGCTTGCCTTGGAGGACATCATCTTGGAGGAGCCTTCCAAGGAAGGAGAAGAAGGGGTTTCTTTTCAAGTCAAGGAGCTACTAGGCTTGGAGCAAGATGCCCCTCTTCTTCACCATTTTTATCTAGAGGATTTGTGTTTTTATTTTCTTGATTTTCAAGTAGAGTAGAAACATTCCTTTATGTGTTTTGTGTAGAACAAGTTTCTATCAATTCAAGTTGCCTTCATTTCAATTCTTGTCGCATTTTTTTTTTATCTTGATCTAGCACTTTTTCACTCCCTCTCCCTAATTACTCTAGGCCTCCACGTGCCTAGAGTGAGCTTAGGGAGAGGCTTTTCTTGTCACCTTAATAATAGTTTAGTGAATTAGGTGTAGATCACTTTTTTTGGCAACAATTTTGCAAGTGCCCATTGTTTCAAAACCATAAAAACTACATATTTGAAAATACCAAAAAGAAAGGTGATTTCTATTTTGAAGCAAGAGATTTGATTTCATAAAAAGTTGCCTCCTTGGATAACCCTAGATACTTCCCTATCTAGGTTTTATAAATTTAAGAGTTAATCGATTTTATTTGTTACAACAACGTGTTTTACAAACTACGTATTTTCACCATCATAGGCTGATTGCAAGTATCTCTGAAAAAGAGGTGGTGGATGCCAAATGAACTGAACAGTGAAGGATCACCTGGCCCTGATGGTGTTCAAGTTTTTTTCTACAAAGAAATGTGGAATTTACTTGGTAAGGAAGTGATGGAGGTGGTCAGGGAATTCAAGAGAGGGAATTATGGATTTGATAAGATAAACCGATTGTATATTTTCCTATTACCAAAGATGCAAGGTGCTGAAAGGTTCTCTGATTTCTGACCTATAGCACTCTCGAATTCCATATACTTGGTGGTGAGCAAAATATTGGCGAATAGACTATAGATGGTCCTCCGTGATCAAATTCATCTAGTTCAGTCTGCATTCCTCCCTAATAGATCTCTACAGGAGTCCTTTATTATGGCTCAAGAGATAGTGAGTGGGTGGCACAGGAGGAAATGTAAAGCCTTCATGTGGAAAGTGGATTTCCATAAGGCATATGATTCGGTAGCTTGGCCATACTTGTGGGAGGTGTTTAAAAGAAGGGGCTTCCCTCATACTTGGATTTAATGGATGAAGAGGTGTATTACCACCACCTCCTTCACCCCTCTGGCCAATGGTAGGCCCTGTGGGGCATGGATATAACTGCAATGCAGAGTTCGGCAAGGCTGCCTACTTGCTCCCTTAGTGTTCAATCTAGTAGTTGATAATCTTGCTAGATATGCTTGCAAGTTGTCAGAAGTTGGTGTTGTAAGAGGTTATTCCTTATCTAATAGGAGAGCCATGGCTCCTGTGCTCCAGTACGTAGATGATACGATTTTTTTTGTAGAAGGGACTGAATATGAAGCTCAAGCTCTATGGCACATGGTTAAGCTCTTTGGGGAGATCTCAAGTATGAAATTGAGTGGGGAAAAATCTTCCTTGGTCTGCTTTGGTTTTAATGATCATGAGCAAGAAGCCCTATCTTCTTTTTTGGGTACGCCACGTACCACACTTCCAGCTAAATATTTGGGGCTACCGTTGAGATGTTCTAAACTGCGGAAGAGTGACTGGAATGTTCTCTTTGACAAAATATCTGTGAAGTTAGAGAGCTGGAATAGTAGGTTCCTGTCCAAGGGTGGGAGACTCATCTTATTGAATTATGTTATTACTTCTATTCCGATTTTCTATCTATCCATGTTCAAGGCCCCAAAATCTATTTGGAAGCGTATTAATGTGATGCGGAAGCGGTTCTTCTGGAAGGGTGCACACCATGAAGGAAAGTTTATGCATCCACTAAAATGGGAGCATTTGTGCCTACCCAAGGAATATGGTGGTCTGGGTATTAAAGCCTTAAAGGAGTTTAATGAGGCATTGTTAATCAAGTGGGCTATTAAAGTCCTTAATGGTGAAGGGAAACTGTGGTCTGATATCATCAAGGATAACTATGGTAGCTCAACAGTGTGTTGAAGAGGCTCTGTCCAGTGAAGCCATCCCCCTTTTGGCAATCAGTGATTTAGGTCTTGAAGATTAATTGGCACTTGCTGCAGCCTGTTCTTGGGGACAGCAGTGCATTTAGCTTCTGGAAGGAGGAATGGTCCTCCCTGGGTATCTTGAAAGATGCATATTCGAGAACATATAGGGTTGTTGTGGATAAAGACTGTGTGATATGTAGCTGCTGGTCTGAGCAAGAAGGTGGCTGGCACATTACCGGGTTTGAAGTTAACAGGGAAGGAACTCGCTTACGTGAGGAGAAGATGAGACTAATTTTAGACCTTCAAAGCTTCAAACCGAGGGCTAGAATGGAGGATAGCTATGCTTGGAATGGTGTTTATACACCGGCGCATGCATATGGGAGGATTATGGGATCCACCAGATCTATGGAGGGTGATCCAATTGCCAGTAAGCTTTGGATCTTGAAAGTTCCATTAAAAGTCCAAATTTTTCTATGGTTGTGTAGAAGGGAGTTCTTGATTACTGGAGAATTGAGACATAGGAGGTTGGGTACTGATCTATATGAATGTCCTCTGTGTGGACTTCACGCTGATAGCTTGGGGCATATTTTTTCTTCATGTTTTATTACGGATGCGATATGGAGGAAAACCTATCATGAACTGCTCCCTATTTGGGATTCTCAGTGGCAGAAATTCCTGTTGCGTGACAAACCACATGTGCACATGGCAGCGACAATGTGGTGTGTGTGGTGGGCAAGGAATGCGAGATTGTTTCAGGACAGACTAGTGTGCGTTGAGCAAATTGTAAATGAGTGCTAGTCCCTCATACATTTATGCGGATCTATATTGTAATGGTCCCTGATGTTCTTGTTTATATGATGAATCAAATGCCCCTCCGGATTGCTATCGTGGCTCGATAGCTTTCCTTGCAGTTTCAAAAAAATGAATCCACCGCAGCGTCCTATGATGCGAGATCATTACAATTCCGTTGCGGTGGCAATCAAACCTAGAGTTCAAATCCCTACTGGAGGACCTGATACTGAACTCAAGCCCAACATGATTCATGCTATCCCTAAATTTCATGGGCTGAACTCCGAAGATCCCTTCTAGCATATCAAACAACTCAAGCACCTAGCCCAAACCTTCGGGACGCTGCTCAAGATCAAGACATATTGCTCATGAAGATGTTTTCCTTCTCCCTCATGGACAAGGTGGCCCACTGGTACCAAACCCTAACTCGTCCAATCAACACATGGGTTAAACTTCAATCCGAATTTCTAAAGAAGATTTTTCCCGTTGGTCGGACAAATGCTCTGAGGCACCAAATCACGCACTTTACTCAAAATGCGAGAGAACCACTTCATGAAGCATGGGATCACTTTTTGCATCTCATGCGAAAATGCCCCCATCATGGAATTCCTAAATGGGAACAAGTCAAGTCTTTTTACCAGGGACTCCGTGAAGATATCAGATTATTCGTCAATGCAACCTGTGGTGGTAACATCATGGGTCAACATGAGGACACCATGTAGGAGATCCTGGAGAATATGTAAGAGAACTCCATCAATAATGAATCCATGGGCATGTTCGATAGGACAACTGCCCGTGCATTGATGAACACCCGGAGGGCACATGAAACCCAAAGCCTATCCGCACCTGTAGATCTGGAACTAGGGCCCAGTTACTTGGACAAGGTCTCGATTATCGAGAAGAAGGTGGAAGAATTGACTCGACACTTGCAAAGAGGAACCTCAGCACAACAAAACCCATTTGCGCAACAGCCCTCTGGTAGGGAGGCTATGCATAATATCTATCACCACTCTTCTCAGGGGATGGACTTATATCCACCCCCATCTGATCCTAGTTTCGGAGGACACTCTGGAACTTCCTGCTCAAGTTGAGGGAACTCTGAACCCTCATATTCTAACTTCTCTGGGGTTGCTCAGACCTGCAAGGACCTTAACGCCATCCAGAATGATCCATTCTCTAACACTTATAACCCTGAATGGCGAAATCATCCTTACATTCCATGGTCAGGGAACAATCAAAATCCGAGATCTCAATTCCAACCTCGATCACAAGCTCCACGCCATAGTGGCAAGACAGCTCAGGATCCACCTTATCCAAGCCACTCTAAGCCTGGTAGTTCAGAGCCTAACCCTAGGTTGGTTATCCAGGACACCCCTATCCCAGATCCAGAACCTAAACCAATTCTAGAGGAACCTACAGAGGTTCCATTTCCTGAGGCCTTGACCAGGAAAGAGGAAACCCAAATCCGTGGCACTTGAGCAAGATCTGGTCAAGGTCTTTGAGCAAGTCCAAATAAACATTCTCTTGATGGATGCGATCTGCCACGTACCGGCATACGCAACATTTCTGAAGGATTTGTGTACACCTAAGTGTAAGCTACGAACCAAAGATGGGACCCCGATTGTATTGTTTGAGCAGGTCAGCTCAATCATTTTGAGTAAGCTCCTGCAAAAAGCAAAAGATCCTGGCACCCCTTTGATCTCCTGTAAAATTGGTGATTTAGAGTTTGATCGAACATTGTTGGATTTAGGAGCCTCCATAAATTTGATACCTACATCCCTATTAGACCATTTCGAGGAACTGAGCTCAAAACGATAGAGGTGACTTTGCAGTTAGCAGACCAATCAATCAAGTCACCTAGGGGAATTCTCAAGGATGTTCTGATTCGGATTCGTGATTTTTACTTCTCGGTGGACTTTATCGTATTAGACATGGAGACTCCTAAAAATCTAAAGAGCATACCAATCATCTTAGGGAGACCATCCTTAGCCACAACTAGGGCTAATATCAATTGTGAAGAGGACCAAATCAAGCTAAAATTCGAGAATCAAACATTAAAGATTGATATCTTTAAGGCCTAGAAAGAAATAAACTATGGGGCAATTGAGGAAATATGTGACATTAGTTCTATGGTTGAGGAACCACTAGCAGAGGAAGACCCGATTATTCCTGATCCTCAACCATAAGAAAATATTGACCCACAGTTAGAGGAGCCCAGAACGGACCTAGATTCACCTTTAGCTCCCACCTTATCTTCTGAGGCCAATCCCAAACCCCCATCTGCTGCTCATAACCCAGTTATGGAGTTGAAACCTCTTCCCAATCATCTGAAATACATCTTCCTGGGTTCTAATCAAACGTTTATTGTGATTATCAATTCCCGACTCACCTCTGAGCAGGAAATAAAGCTGATTTCTGTTCTCCAGCAGCATCGAAGAACCATTGGATGGACTCTCGATGATCTGACTAGTATCAGTCCCTCCTATTGCACACACCATATCTACACAAAAGAGTGATCACGACCATCCCGAGAGATGCAGAGAAGACTCAATCCAAATCTGCGGGAGGTCATGGAGAAAGAGATGTTCAAGTGGTTAGATGTTGGGATCATCTACCTGATCTTCGACAACCATTGGGTGAGCCCAATCCAGGTTGTACCGAAGAAGGCAGAGCTCACCTTGATCATGATCGAATCTGGAGAAACCATCCCAACCTGCATTGCAAATTTGTGGAGAATCTGCATTGATTACTGAAGACTAAATGCCTCCACGAAGAAAGATCATTTCCCACTGCCATTTATTAATCAGATACTCGAGAAATTAGCGGGAAATCGATTCTTCTATTTTTTGGATGGTTACTCTGGATATAATCAAGTGGCAATTCATCCAGAGGATTAGGAAAAGACCACCTTTACCTGCCCTTATGGTACATATACGTTCCATAGGATGCCTTTTGGGTTATGCAATGCACCAGCCACCTTTCAACGGTGCATGCTAGCCATATTCTTTGACATGGTAGGTAAATACCTTGAAGTATTCATGGATGACTTCTCAGTATTTGGTGAATCTTTTGATGAATGCCTCCTAGACCTGGTCCAAATCCTCAAGAGATGCATTGATATGAACCTTGTTCTCTCCTGGGAAAAAAGCCACTTCATGGTTCTTGAAGGCATCGTTCTAGGGCACCTTATTTCTAAGAGAGGTATCCAGGTCGACCAAGATAAGGTGATTTGATTTCCAAGATGGTCGTACCTAACTCAGTTAAAGACATCTGATCATTCCTGGGGCACATTGGATTTTATCATCGATTCATACCTGATTTTTCCAAGATTGCGTGCCCCTTGAAAAACCTTCTCTCAAAAGACACACCTTTCGAGATGACAAGTGAGTGCATTCACGCATTTGAGATCCTGCGTGACCAAGTCACCAAAGCACCAATCCTGCAATCCCCTGACTGTTCTCAACCCTTTCAGATCATGTGTGATGCGTCTAACTACGTAGTGGGAGCGGTGTTAGGGTAGAAATTTGACGGGAAACCCTTGGTCATATACTACACCAGCAAGATATTAGACGAGGCTCAGTGTAATTACACGTTTACGGAGAAAGAGCTGTTGGCTGTCATTTTTGGTCTGGAAATATTCAGATCAAACCTCTTGGGTTCCCATGTCATTATATACTTGGATCACACTGCAGTGAGGCACTTACAAAGAAGGATGCAAAACCTAGAATAATTCGATGGACCCTGCTGTTGCAAGAATTCGACCTTGAAATTCGTGACAAGGCAGGAAAGTAGAATATGGTAGCTGACCACTTGTCTTGCCTTCCTTCTTCGATTATTGACCAATCTGGACCTATTACCGAGAATTTTCCAGATGAACATCTGTTAGCCATTAATGGACTTCCTTGATTTACTGACATGGTACACTACTTGTTTACGGGGAAAGTCTCGCCAGATTGGGCAACTTCCAAGTGGGACAAGTTGATTTTCGATGCCAAGTACTCCATTTGGGAAGAACCGTATCTCTTCCATATTGGCAATGATCAGGTAATCCAGAGATGCATTCCTGATAACGAGGTCAATAACGTCATCTCATCCTGTCATGACCAAGCCTGTGGTGTCCATTTCTCTTGTCGAAAAACCACAGTGAAGATCCTCCAGTGTGGGTTCTTTTGGCCCACAATGTTCAAAGATGCACAAACTTATTGTAGGGCATGTGCTCGTTGCCAGACCTTAGGCAACATGGGCCCATGTGATATGATGCCCTTGAATCCAATCATTATGTGCGATATCTTTGACATCTAAGGAATTGATTTCATGGGACCCTTTCCAAGATCTAATGGCTTCGAATATATCTTACTCGCTGTTGATTATGTCTCCAAATGGATCGAAGCCATCCCCACCAGAACAAGTGACCATAAAGTTGTTCTTCGGTTCATTCAGGAGAATAACTTTTCTAGATTAGGGGTTCCAAAAGCCATCATCAGCAATGGTAGGTCTCATTTCGCAAATGTGCACTTCTAGTCCCTGATGAAAAAGTATGGGGTGTCACATCGTATCTCAACTCCTTACTACCCCTAGACTAATGAATTGGCAGAACTGTCTAATCGGGAGATCAAGAAGATCCTTCATGTCACTGTTCGACCTGATAGGAAGGATTGGTCTACCCGCCTTCCGGAAGCCTTATGGGCCTATAGGACCTCCCATAACACCCAGTTAGGCATGTCTCCCTTCAGACTTGTGTATGAGAAGGCATGTCGCCTCCCCGAAGAAATGGAGCATAAAGCCTACTGGGCAGTACGGAAATGCAATCTAGATCTTGTGAAGGCTGAAATCCACCACCGATTGCAATTGAGCAAGATCAAGGAACTATGCAATGACGTGTACAAGAACTCGCGAATCTACAAAGAGCAGGTGAAAGCCTTCCATGACAGGCACAGTGCAAGAAAATTCTTCCATCTTGGTTAGAAATTATTACTCTTTGATGCCAAACTCAAGCTCTTCCCAGAAAAACTCAGATATAAATGGATTGGACCATTTCTGGTGACACAAGTATTTGGAAATGGAGCTGTCGAAATCAGTGAACTTAGCCTTGATTCTGAACCTTTCGTCATGAACAGTCTGAGAATTAAACTGTTCGTTGAACTTACCGACTCAAACTTGGCTATAGTATCTTTTAATCTCCATTCTCCCTGAGCTTCATTGCACCCAACTAATGGCATTAAACTTAGAACTTAATAGGAGGCAACTTGTCATCGTTTGAAAAAATCTGAAACCTTCCTGACATATCCTTTTGCTGAATTCATATTACACTTTAGGGTTCGTCCATTAGAATAGCCGACTCCACCTTTGGTACTTGTATTAAAACTTGAAATTGTTTGCAACAATCATTCCAACATGTTCATCACCCAACTGTTCTAATGTACGATTTGAATTAAACTCGAACCCATCTAATTTACAATGAGGATATTGCAAATCTTAGGCATAGGGGGTGTTAACGTGCGAAATTGATGATTTAAAGGATGTAATCGTCGTAGCAAGTCAAAATCGCTCGAAAACACTTAAAATTTATAACTCGCAAGTATAAGGTTGTTTACTAGGAGCAATAATGGCAATTCATTCTCACATATCACAATTCTGAGCAAAATATAAGCAATTGAGATAAGAAGAATAATTCAGAATAATATATCAATAGATCCAAATACCAATGTGCAAAAAGATTAGGGTAAAATGGTGATTCAAATCACCAAATTACCCTTTAAGTTTAAACCTCATGTTGGATCGACTATCAAGGAGTTTTATAAGTCGTTTCGTTGTAGGAAAGCCTCCTAAATAGCTCAATCAACAGATAAACTTTATTACTCGAAATCTAAATTGAAGTCCGATGTCGAACACAGGGAGCAAATACGGAATTCATGCGCTAATCACATTCAGAATAAATAAGCACAAGTAATTGAGAATTCAAATAGATATTCAATGAATAATAACCTATCACATTAGTTATTCAATAAAATCCAATGTATCTAGAGATAAAAAGAACGGAGAGAATCTAAAAAGTGGTGATTTGAATCACCAATTAAATCATTTAATTAATAAGCATGCATCTCATAATCAATTTAACCATAGTACTTAAATAATGCAACAGTAATTCTCAAACAATGCTCAATCAAACGATAGATTGGCCAATCAAATGACTTAAAGTGCACAAGGCTTAAGGCTTCTCAAAGCCTTTCTGCTTTAGCTTTCCTTCTTCTCAAGGCTTTCTCCAAGCCTTCTTCTCAAGTCTTCTCCTTCTTCTTCTTCCTTCCTTCAGAGCCTTCCTTTCCTTCACAGCACAAGGAATCCAAATCCCTTTAGCGACTAAGTGTCACATAGGGGTAGGCAGCAAAGAGCAAAATGCCCCCTAGCTCTCTCTCCCTTCCTTTCCTCCTCTTCTTTCTCTCACATAATCAGGCTCATTATCAGGTATGCGGATCCGGATGACCAAGGCTACTGGGTGTGGAGGTAGCTGAGGCGTGCACGTAGGTAGGCTAATAGATCGTGAGGAGTATGGGGACCTGACCCCCGTGTATTGGGTGATAGAGCCTATGCACAAATTCACTTTATGAGCATGTGGGAGCTCGTATTCCACCGATGTGGCACTAAAGCCACTACTTCTCCTCGTGTGCAACAGTAGTGAAGTAAACTCCAATTGTCGCAGCAATTGCATTTCCTTGCTCATTTGCGGACCTGGAGGGGTTTTGGCCTAGAGTCCGCATGACCTAGGGGTATTACCAAGTTATCTCAATGCTAGAGGAGCTCGAATGTGGTCGGACGAAGTGGCGGTGGAGACGTTTGGTGAGTACCTAAAACAAGCATTTGGGCTTAAAAGCCCAAGTCAGATGGCTCAAAAGCATCGCCGAAGCATGGTGAAGGTGGTGGTGGGTGTTTCGTGGTGTGAGGATGCGTGTGGTGGTCAGACAGTGACGAAGATGAAGGTGAGAAGGTGGATTGTTCGGTGGAGGTCATGAGTGGATGAAATGGTGAATATGGATGGGGGTTTGGTTCGGGTGGACTAGCCAAAGGTGTAGGAAGTGTTGGCGAGGCGTGTGGTGCAATGAAGCGACGAGGAAACCTCGCCGGAGGGCGACCGGAGATGAGGAAGATGGAGGGCGAACAAAGGCGTCGAGGGCTAAATCTAAAGATAAAGAGAGGGAAAAGAATGTAGAGGGAAAGGGAAGTCTAACTACGCTAACCTAATTGGATGAAAGGTGAGGATGGCACTGGCTGTGGTATGGCCGGCGCCGGAGAAGGTGAAACTCCGGTGGGAGAAGCGGCAATGACGGGGGGAGATAGAGGATGCTCGCTGGTATTGCGACGTGATCAGGAGATTTTTGCTTGTAGAAATAATGTATCAAAAAAATATGTCGTTGCATTAAAATCACGTGGTGGAAAATTTTGAACAAAGATATTTCAATAAAACTAACCATGAAGAGTTAGGTTGTATCCACAGGGAGGAACAGATGCAATAAATCCATGAATATTTTTCCCTTGTTTTCGTCCAATCGAGTGCGAGATTCGTACTCAATTCTGATGTGCAATGTGATGAAAAGAAGACACAATAATTTAAGAATGCAAGGTTATTTGTGCAATTTTTCCTCAATAAAATATTCAATAAATTTGTGATCAGTAGTGGAACTTCATATAATTTTCAATTGCACGTGTGCTTACAAGGAATTGTGCAAATCTGAATCTATATCCAATGTGAAATGATGCACATAACATGAGTCAAGCTAATACAAGAAAACATAAGTGCACCATTGCAAATTCACCTCAATATAATAATCCAAAAATTAAAAATCCCATATTTCATTAATGGCATGCAAATGTAAATTAAAATCAAACCCAAAATGGAGGAAATCTTCCTTGCATGCATGCGTGAAGAGGAGGTCACGGTCGGGCGTGCAGAGCTCGGAGGAGGTTGGCCATGACGAGGGCTTCGTGTGGGCGGTGACGGCGTCTGCGATAGTGGTCGGAGATGGCCAACCGGTGGGAAGATGCCGGCGGCGATGAGGTTCTCCGACCAGCGAGACGGTGGCCAATCAGTCCGTTGGAGGATGTGGTTGTTCTCAGGAGGTCGAGGCGAGTCTGATGGAGTTCCCGATGCGAAGCTTCGTGGCCGGAGTTGATGGTTGTGTTTTGGTAGCTTTGGGTGCTTTCGGTTGGTAGAGAGGAGGAAGAATAAGAAGAAGAGGAGGAAGAGGATGAGGGTGTGTGCACGGGCTGGCGGTGCCAACTGCTTCACGCAAGGGTGTAGGGCACGGCTTGCTCTGCACCGGTGAGAGTGGGTGCCAGCTAGAGGGAAGGAGAGGCCGTGCATGGGGCTTCTACGCGTAGGCATTGTGCACCCCTTGTGTGTAGTGCTGGCATTGCACGAGGGGGCCACACATGAGGGGAGTGCTGACTGGAGGTGTTGGTCTGCGCAAGGGCGCGCTGTGGTTGTTGGTGCACGCAGTGATGGTGGCGGTGCGTGGAGTTGGTGGTGGCTATTGTTGGGTTGTTTGTTGAAGAAGAAGAATAGAGGAAGAGGAAGATGAGGCCAATCTCCCTCCTCAAATGTCTAGGGAAGCGCCTAGATGTCTTAAGTGAGGGGGACAATGCACAGTAGTGGAGATGGAGAACAATGGCGATTCTCATCGAGGCGAAGCACGGTCATGAAGTCGAAGACGCAGTCGAGTTGAGAGAGTAGTAGCGGATGCGGTTGCGGGTGTTGGCGTTGTCACCACCGACCACGGTGATGGATTCGGTGGAGGCGAGACACGGTGGTGGTCGTCGGAGGTGAGACGTGGTGGAGGAGTTGAGGCACGGTCAGAGGACTCTGTGATTTTGGGTGGAGAGGAAATTCCTCCTCCTCGTGGAGGAAGATGCTAGATCTAGAGAGGGGGCACCTCCCCTTAGAGAGGAGATGATGATGCAGAGGGAGTTTCCTCACCCCCGTGGAGAGGAAGAGATGATCCCTGAGGTTGCTCTTCGTGCCTGTTATAAAGAGAAAAGAGAAAACAACATCATCATTTTATGTTGCCAAAAAGGGAGAGATTGAGAGAGAAATTTGAGGGAGAGAGATTCGTGAGAGAGAGGGTAGAGAGATAAGGAAGGTTTGCATATTTGTTTCATTGTTTCTTCTTTCTTTCCTTTTTGTCTTGTATGAAACTTCCAAAAACTCCATAGGGAATCTTTTAATTAGGATAGAGCCAACCCTTCAACATGGAAAGTGGAGAATTCTTCTTTTTCTTCCATGTGACAAATTAATGGCATTCCAAATTGATGTAATGCAGATTTCTTCCAATTTTCCCTTTCATAATGTTGTAACGCATGAAATGATGATTATACATCTTACATAATTTTATTAATATAATGCATACTCTAAATTAATTTCTTATCTCAATAATAATGTACTTAGACTCTAATTGAGTCCACTAAAGTGGACCTATCACGGCGCGTAGAGGAATGAGAGGAAGATGATACCACCACCTATTATATGTGGCAGATGGCGAAGAAGGTAGTTGAGGGTTGCCAGAGTTGGTGGAGATAGAGGTCTGGGAGAAGGGAAGGAGAGTCCAACCTCCAAACTAAGCTAAGGAGCATGACCTTGCATTATGGGTCCTTTTATAGGGTTCAGGGGGTGATTCGAAGCTTGGAAATCAAGCTTGAAAGCTTGAAGCTTTCATGAAATAGGAAACCCTTGATTTTAAAGGGTTCGCATGAGGATTTGGGCAAGAATTAGAGCCCAAGATGTGGCTCAGATGGAAGAGGATTCTCTTAGGAGTTCTTCCAATTTTGGAAGAGATTGGATGAGAAATCAGGGAGAACTCCTTGATTGAAGGTCGGCTGTTTAATGTGTTCACATGGCAATGGTATCAGGGACCTATTGGTGAAGAAGATGACAAAGTTAGGGGAGTCTTTGCAATATATTTCAGAAGCTGAGGGGTTATTTGAGAGAAGATGAATCAGACTGGACCAAAATGCAAACTAGGTCATGATGATTTCTGATTGGGCCCAAATTTTGGTACAAACTTAATTTGAACCCAAGAAATCTGGTGATGAAGTCAAATTTTGGTTTTGACTAAGTTTGACTAGGTAGTTTGCGTAGAAACCTAAATTAGGGCAACTTTCCGTCTGAGACTCTATTTTAGGTCAAAATGAGTTCTAAAGGTCAAATCAAAGGTACCAAACCATATCAAACATTTTTATATGATTTTTATAAAGTTTAGGTGAATTTTATCTTGACCAAAACCTCTGTTATTTAAGTGGGTCTGAAATTAGGATTTCGGATGTTCATTAATTCTCGGAATGCGTGAAAAACCTGTTTCTGTATGCACGAACCCTCTTATTAGACATTTATGACCATTTGACCTTTAATTAACTCCTGGAAAAACTCATGGTTACTCTACATTTAGGATATGAAGTTAAAACTACACTTACCCCTAATTTAATGTATTTCTCTCATAAAGAATATGCAATGAATTACGACTCTCTGGCAGTTATGTAGGAACATTTGTCTATTAATTCTGACTAATTAAAGTTAGTTATGGTTGATGATGACGTTATCATCACCTCACAAATACTCAAATATATAAATAGTAAGCTCAACCACAGAATCAAATGCCTCAGAAATCAAATGTCAGAAATTAGCCCAGACAACTTAACCAGCACAAGCATAAGGCTCCTCAGATAGAGCCTTCTTTTCTTCTTCTTGAGCCTCAGGAGAGAGACTTCAGTAGCCACTCACAATAGAGGTGTAAAGCCTCTAAAGTTCTTCTAAGTGTTGAGAGTTAGAGAGCGAGGTAAAACCCCCCCTCTCTCTCTTGCTTCTTCTCTTTCTCAGAAACCTGCGTAATCGGGACTATAATCGGGTATCCAGGTGGGTATTCGGATCCAAGTAGGGGACCAGGGTCACCAACATGGGGTAGTGACCAAGGAGTGAGGAGAGCGTGAGGAGGGACTTGACCCCTCGTGTACTAGGTGAGGGGCTGTAAGCAAAAATCCCTTTTATGCTGCACGAAGGGCTTGTCAGACACTAATGTGGGACTAAAGTCCCTGTTCTCCTTCGCACGTTGCAGCAGCTTCTGAAGTTATAGATTACAATCGAAGGAGAGGGTGACTCCTCCAATTGACCAGCTGAGTGTGTTCCTAGAAGGCTTCTGCATGACCTAGAGGTGGATGTGAGGAAGAACGTGCTGAAGCTGGGAACCCAAGGTCGCACAAAGAAGCTCATCAATGGCGGCGAAGGTCGAGTACCTGCAAAGTTGAAAATGGCCTTGCAGCCATGTCAGAAAAGCTCAAGATGATTGCGCGAATGCGATGAAGGTGATGGTGGCGATGGTGTGCGATTAAAGTGGTTGTGGAGTTCTAGCGAAGGAAAAAGATGAGTGCAGTGCCGAAGGTGTTCGAGGAGGTGATTGGTGCTGCAATCCCCTCAATTTCTTAAGGGGTTTTGCTTGTGTGGACACGGCAATGGTGTAGGAGGTGATAGCGAGTGAGTTGGTGGAGTGTGGCGTGTTGTCGAGATCGTTGGAGGTACGCCGGCAATTTGAAAGATGATAGTGGAGCAGGCGAGGTTGTGATCGAAATCGAAGTCTGGAGGTGCTGGGGTGATCAGTAGAAGCAGAGGAGTCAAAGAGGGTATCTAGTAGATGAAGAGGATGCGAAGAAGGCGCCGGCCGTGATGAGCCAGTGCCGGAGAAGGGGAATGCTCTGGGAAGGGGGACGACAATAAGGAGGGGGTCGGAGAGCGCTGCGCTGGTATTAAGTAATGCGGAATGAAGAGTGGAATCAAAACCTGTCGCCTATTGTATGTGGTGTCCGGCAAGGGAGTTAGAGGTAGAGGGTCGCTGGAGTGGAGTTTGGAGCAGGCTGGAGAGGGAGAGGAAGTTTTTATGGCCTAGAAACTCGCTAAGGAGGTGAGGCAGCCCATGAGGGTCTTTTATAGGCCTTCAAGCAAGCTCCTAAGCTTGGAAACAAGCTTGAAAGGCATGGTTTTTCAGGAAGAAGGGTTCTTGAAATCCTTGGGTTCTCATGATCAACATAGATGGATTTAGAGTTTAGGATTAGGTTTGATTGATCAGGGATCTCCTCAAGGTTATCCTTTCCAATTTTTGAAGGGATTGGCCAAGTAATCAGGGAGGAATCTCTGATTGAGAGCTCGGCTATGTGGGTTTGCACCTTTCATAGCGGTAGGGACCCAAATGCAAAGAATACAACGAAGTTAGGGGGGTCTTTGTAATGATTTTCGAAAGTTAGGGTTGTATGTGAGAAAGAAAGAGTTTGAATGGACCAAAACGCAAACTAGGTCAAAATGATCTTTGATTCAACTCAAATTTTGGTAAAAACCTAATTTGAACCCAAGGAATCTAGTGGTGAAGTTTTATTTTAATTTTTACCAAGTTTTACTGGGTAATTTACGTAGAAACCCAAATTAGGGTAACTTCCTATCTGAGAATCTATTTTAGGTCAAATGGGTTCCATTGGTCAAATCAAGGATACCAAACCTTATGGACTATTTTTATATGATTTTTAGAACATTTAGGTAAATTTTATCCTGACCAGAACCTTTGTTATTTAAGTAGGTCTGAAATCAGGGTTTTGGGTTACTGTTTATTCTTGAAATGCGTGAAAACCCGTTTCTATCTACATGAACCCACTTATTTGACTTTAATGCTCATTTAACCTATAATTAACCCCTAGCCAACCCCTTGGTTATTCTGTGTTTGTTGGAGCGAAAAATCATCTAAAAAAGAATGAGTTTTGAAAACCCGTCGTAGTGTGATTTGCAAAGAAATTCGTTAACAAATAAATTTTATCGAAAATTGAAAAGAATTTTGGGTCAAACAGAAGGAGGCTACGTTGATTTGAAATCTACGATTATATATATATTTTGTTTTTGTTTATAAAGCGAGATAATCATAATGAATTTGATATTAACAATAAGAGAGAGAGAAAGAGAGAGAGAGAACAAAAACTTTATAAAATGGATAATGTTTTAAAACTAGAAAGCGAGAAATATTACAACTAGAAAGCAATAAAATCTACTCTAGAAAGTAGTAAAGAGAAAGGAGGTGAGAAGTTATCCTCCTCGACGGCTGTTTAGTGGACGAGTCGGACGGGGCAATGCCTAGAAGATGGAGGGCGAAGACGGAAGGCTGAGAACGAAGCGGGAAGAACCGAGGGTGAGGTAGGGCATCGTCATCACGGGATCCACTTCCGGAATGGGGGCGAGAAAAACTTTGATTTTAACTCTAAAGGAGCATCCCGGGTTTAGGACAAGCTTCTTTAGAGCTTTGGAGAGGGAGAGAGGTGAAGGAAGGGATGATTGAAATGTGGGGGGCTTTGGCCTTTTTATAGGTGTAGTGGTTGGGGGCAAAAGGTCATTTCAAGTTAAAAACATTAAATGAGGGGGTCTTTAGTGACAGATATAAATGTCACTAAAGACCCCACGTCGCTGAATGTGCATGCGTGTCCGCGCCTCCTCCTCTCCTCGCACTTCAATGCATTCTCACAATCAGATGATGGCCGAGAGACGCTCACGCCTGCTTCCTCTACAACACCTCAACGCATGCGCGTACGATCACGCATGCAAATGCGTGTCATCTCACGCATGCGTAATCCGCGCCCATCCCTCGTGCCACGTCGCTAGCCTCCTATCCACACAATCGCCATCTAACAGCTAAATTGAGCCACTCCGTGCCTGCACCATGATTTGAGGCGAGGCGGGGCTTGAACCCACACCTCCAACTTCACGTGAAGTCACACGATCGCTGAGCTATGCGATCGCTTGAGGCACGTTTGCGAATTTAGGCGCAAGCACTCTCAGTTGTTGGATCTTGATCCAATGGTTGAGATCAACCGCGCGGTTGAGGAGAGAGAGGGCAGCGGCGGGTCCTTGGGTCAATTGGGCAGCTAGTATGGTGCCACATGGCACTATCTTGGCCGTCCATCTTATATGTCTTGTAGATGGTGCCACGAATGTCGGATTGGACCGATTTTCACATTGTTGGGCTGCAATCGTCGATTCAAACCCATCTATGCAGTCGGATTTTTCATCTGAAGTGCAAATTTACACAATCTTGGCCCTTAATCTCTGATCTTCCTCAGATTATATTTGATGCTACGAAAGTCCGATCAGGGCAATCTTGGAGTCGTTGAACTCCAATCATCACCCTGATCAAATCCGTACGATTGGATCTTCAATCTGAGGTCATGATTAAATGTCGCCCTGTCCCTGGCCACCAAGAAGAAGAAATTATTATACAATTTGTACAGTTTGACCTAAATGCATGATGATGCATGTTATGAAATATTTACAGTGCATGATACTTATATGATACTAAAAACATGCATTAATAGACAGTTTTGGCTATTCAAATGTATGCACATCACACCCCATGCCTATCTTTTGCTAGTCCCTAGTAAAAACTATATGCTATTTATAAAAGAATTAGGTCGAATTTCTTAGGCAAAAGTTATTCTTCAACGCTAGGAGATTTTTACTAAGGACCTGAACTACAAAGACACAACAGTGTCCGGGTGTTTGCCAAAATGTAGATTGCCTCAAGCCCTCACCTTATTGAAAGAAGGATCTTTTTCTTCTTTTCTTCTTTCCTAATTTTTTTTTTTAATTTTTGAGTTCAAGGTTTCGAAGCAGCTTTCTACAGCCACTCAACCCACCCAAGACTCGAAGAGAATCCTAAGTTCTAAGCATCTTTATGTGTGAAATTTGATAGACTCACTGATTGGCGATTAGAATGGACTTCGAGTTTCTATGCCCCTAGGTGACCTTGAAAAGAAATTCTGCCTAAAGGTGTATCTATTCGACTGGTAGCTTTCTCCCTACTTTTATTTTTATGGGGTCAACACAAGGGAAAACCCAGTGTATATCTCCCCAGCTTACTCTACTTCTCTACTTCTTCCTAAGTGTTTTGGAATTATACGTGCATTTCCTGAGCTGGGTTCTGGACAACCTACCAATGGGATGTTACCTACGATAACTTGCCAGGCATACTTGTGTGGTGAAGTGTGGCTTATTTCTTTTTTTCCTTTTCTTTTTCCTTTTCTTTTTTTTGGATATTTTTCTATATTTTTCTTTTTTTTTAAGTAGGTGTCTTTCCTGATCTAAGATTTACCTAAAGGCAGCAGGAAAAGAATGGTCATGTGACTAGGCTCTGGACAACCTACCAATAGGTTGTTACCCACGATAACTTGCCAGCCATACTAGCCTAGAATGTTCATTAGCTACCCAATTTTTGTTAAAACCGTTGAAAAGTGAGTTAGTGCAAATAGTGTGTAGATGCTTAGACTTAAAATCCCCTCAAATCAGAGGGTGGGTTGATAAGTTGTGTACTTATCACCCCAACTTATTTAACCAAATTGAAGTAAATTCTGAATGGTGAGGACTCGGTAAACAAATCCACATTTTAGTGGACACCAGGGAAGATTAAGCCTAAAGACCTAAAGGGTCTAAGTGTTCAGATCCTACTGTATTATTCCTTAAGGTTGAAAAATCCTAATGCCCAATTATTCTTTCCTAATTAAATTTTTTTTAATAAAGAGAAAAAAATAAGTAGAATTTACAAGAATTCCACAAAGCTACCAAAATGATTCAGAAATGAATCCACCCCCCCATACCTAGCTGATGCAATGTCCTCATTGAAAATAAAATGCATGAGAAGCAGGGTAGAATGAAGAAAATATCACCTATATTCCATAATGCTTGGGTCAGCTCTGAGTCAGACTGTACAAGTGCTGAATTTAATGCCATCAGCTTGGCGAAGTCCAGCCAAAGAACTCACATTAAGGTTAAAGCAACCTTATCGGAGTTGGGTTCTGGAATAACACGATCATCATAAGGTTTTAGACGTTGTTCGTTGACCTTAAAAGAATTACCTATCTTTGAGTCAGAGATCTCAATGGCTCTGATGGGAAATATTCTATCGATGATGAACGGGCCATCCCACTTTGACCTAAGCTTGCCGAGAAAGAGCTTAAGTTGAGAATCAAAGAGCCAGACCTTTTGGTTCAGCTCAAAGCTCTTACGGGAAATCAGTTGGTCATGAAGAGCTTTGGTCCGAGCCATATAGATCTTGGAATTCTCGTACTCATCGTTTCTAAGCTCCTCCAACTTAGATAGTTGGAGCTTCCTAGTCTTTTTGGCTAAACTTAGATCAAAGTTGCATTTCTTGATTACCCAAAATGCCTGATGTTCAATCTCTATAGGTAAATGGCATGCCTTTCCATACACCAGATGAAACGGTGACATGCGGATAGGCATTTTGTACGTCGTACGGTAGGCCCAAAGAGATTCCTCAAGCTTTTGAGTCTAATCTTTTCGATTAGGCCTAACCATCTTCTGCAGGATGTTCTTAATCTCCCGATTGGAGATCTTGGCCTGTTCATTCATCTGAGGGTGGTAAAGTGTGGAGATTCTGTGATTTACCCTATATTTTGCCAGTAAACTATGAAATTGGGCATTTGTGAAGTGAGTACCACCATCGCTGATGATAGCCCTCGGAATCCTAAACCGACTGAAGATGTTCTTCTTGACAAAATCAATGACCACCTTGTGGTCATTGGTTTAGGTGGGAATAGCATTAATCCACTTGGACACGTAATCAATAGCAACAAGAATGTACTGGTGTCCAAATGAAGGGAGGAAGGGTCCCATAAAATCAATACCCCAAATGTCGAAGATTTCGACGGGAAGGATTCGGTTTAGAGGTATCATATCTCTCTTGGTTATGCTCCCAAGTACCTGGCATCAGGAACACGACCTCGAGAATTCCTGGGCATCCTTTAATAAAGATGGAAAATAGAATCCAGATTGCAATATTTTTGCAGTTGTCTTTTTCCTGAAGGCAGAACTCAAGTATACTTTTGAATTCATTCTCCGGAACACATTGGCGAATAATCTGATCATAGCCGATGCGGTATAGTTTAGGGTCCTCCCAAAAGTAATATTTGGCCTTAGATTTGAGTCTATCTCATTGTTGCTTGGTCCAATCCTGAGGGATTTGACCAATGACCAAATAGTTTACTATGATTGCAAACCACGGGATTTGGACACCTGACACTTCAAGAATAGTCTCGTCCGGAAAAGTATCAGCAATCAGAATATCCAGACGAGGAGAATCACTTAGAAGTCTCGAAAGATGATCTGCCACCACATTTTGTGCCTTAGATTTATCTTTGATTTCAAGATCGAATTCTTGAAGCAGAAGAATCCATCAATGAGCCAGGGTTTGGCATCTTTTTTGGCCAAGAGATGTCTTAAGGCTGAGGTTAGTGTAAATTATGACGTGAGACCCTAAGAGATAAGCCCTGAATTTCTCCAAAGCAAATACTATAGCTAGCAACTCCTCAGTAACGGTGTAATTCCTCTGGGCCTCGTCCAAAGTTTTGCTAGCATAGTAAATGATAGAGGGCTACCTCGACCACATAATCAGAAGCGTCGGTCGTGATCTCAAATGGGGCTGTCCAGACCAGTGGTTGCAGCATCGGAGCACAAGTGACTGTTGTTTTAAGAAAATTAAATGCCTTGCAGCACGATTCGTTGAATTCAAACGGCGTACCTTTGGCAAGAAGGTTGTTCAGAGAGAGAGCAACCTTGGAGAAATCCTTGATGAACCTCCAATAGAATCCCACATGACCAAGAAATGATCGAATTTGTTTGATAGATGTGGGAGGAGGAAGTTTTGAAATAGCATCAACCTTAGCTTTGTCAACTTCAATTCCCCATTCAGAGATTACATGACCCAAGACGATACCTTCTTGTGTCATGAAATGGCTCTTTTCCCAGCTAAGGACCAATCTTATTTTGATGCATCTTTTAAGGATCAATTCGAGATTAGCCAGGCAAGAATCAAATGATTCTCCGAAAATAGAGAAATCATTCATGAAGACTTCCATAAACTCTCCCACCATGTCAGAGAATATGGCTAGCATATACCTTATTTTGAAAAGTCGCAGGTGCATTAGATAAGCCAAATGGCATTCTACAGAAAGTAAAGGTTCCGTAGGGACAGGTGAAGGTCATTTTTTCCTGATCCTCAGGATGGATAGAGACTTGATTGTATCTCGAGTAACCGTCTAGGAAACAGAAGTACTTTTTCCCGGTTAATCTTTCAAGGATCTGATCGATGAAGGCCAGAGAGAAATGATCCTTTTTGGTGGTTGAGTTCAGCTTCTTGTAATCGAAACAAACTCTCTAAGAGGAAGCTGAACGAGTTGTGACAGATTCTTCTTTCTCATTAGTCACAATGGTAATCCCAGCTTTCTTGAGAACAATTTGCACGGGACTTACCCCAGGACTATCTGAGATTGGATAAATGATTCCTACACCGAGCCACTTAATTATTTCTTTCTTGACCACTTCTCACATATTACGGTTTAGTCTCCTCTGCATCTGGCGAGAAGGGCGGGATCCATCTTCCATGAAAATTCTGTGATTGCAGTAAAATGGGTCAATCCCCCTAAGGTCATGGATGGTCCAACCAATTGCCTCCTTGTGTTCCCTTAGGACCTTGATCAATTTAATCTCCTGCTCCTTAGTCAATCTAGCACTGATAATCACAGGAAGCATTTTTTTAGGTCCTAAAAGCTAATATTTCAAGCTCTCAGGCAATGGTTTCAATTCAAGCTGGGGCAAGTCTAAGAAGGAAGGTAAGGATGATGCTGATGAAGATTCATCAAAAGAAGAGGTTGAAAGTGAACAAAATCAATAACCTCTTAAGAATGTGGCGGGTTTGCCACAGAGGGTTGCAGGTTGGATTCATCGAGATGGAAGGAACTTTCAATTGTAGAAACAACCATACACATCTCAATATTCAAATTATCTTCCTCGAGTTCCTCAACATATCCACAATCCTCAAATTTGTTAATCGCCTTAAAAATATCCAATTTCAATTTTCGATCCCTAAAGGTGATTTCCATACTACCGCTCTCACAGTTGATATTGGCCTTAGCGGTAGCTAGGAACGGATGCCCTAGAATGATGGGCGTGTTCCTTAAATTTTCATGAACATTCATGTCAAAGATAAGGAAATCTACAGGAAAATAGAATTCCTTAACCATAACAATAACATCCTCAATAATGCCTCTCAGATTTATGACCGAACGGTCTTCTAACTACAGCATTATTGAGGTCGGCCGAAGTTCACCTAATCTGAACTTCTCGTAAAGAGAAGTCGGAATTAGGTTAATGGATGCACCTAGATCCAGGAGTGCCCTATCAAAGGTGTAATCTCTGATAACACATGAAATCAAAGGGGCATGTGGATCTCTCTTTTCTGGAGGAAGGTGATGCAAGATAACAAAACTATCCTGCTCAGAGAGTATCACCTTCCTTGAAATAGATTCCCTTGGCTTATGCTTCTGGGTGCATAAATCCTTTAAGAATTTAGCATAAGCCAGTATGTGTTTGATAGCATCGAGAAGGGGGATATTGATTTCAACATTCTTGAATATATTCAAGAGCTCCTCGTTATTATCAACAGGCTTCTTCCTAAGTTTAATCAAGGCCTCAGGAAAAGGAACATGAGTCAGATCTTTGGAATCGAGTTCCTAAGTCTTGATTCCCTCTTCAGAATTCTCCTTTGTTTCCTCAAGCTCACCAGGATTTTCTTGACTAGAGCAAGGTAGGTGTGGGTCCTAGGTTTGCCTTCCACTCCTCAAAGTAACAAAGTTGGCAAATGTGTATGAGTTTGTGTCTTGGGGAGGGTTAGGAAAGATTAGAGGGTCATGATTAGCCAAAAACCTTGGATTTAATGAAGAAGCTGAAGAGGAAGGACCCTGCTCAACCACCTGAGCATGTGCATGTGGGTCCCTCTAATTCCCATACCCTTGGGCTTGATTTCCCGGATTCTGTATGTTGCGCGGGTTGGGTACGAGTCGAGATGGCAAAGATCCGAGCTGACAGGTGTTAGCAATGAGACCGGTTTGCAAGTTGTCCAGCGAGGTTTTCATTTGTTTCATGAGCTGGAGCATAGATCCTTGCATCTCTACCATCTGACAGTTCAAATCAGCTTGCCCTACGGGTTAATGAGCACTCCAAACTAGCTGATTGACCTGATTCGGGAGCAACTAAGTATAAACATGACCCTGACTCATTGGTCTTTGTGGATCATAGTTGCTAGGTCAAAATTGGGTCTGCTACCCTAGATTTTTTCAGGAGAAGTTAAGGTGGTTCCTCCAACCTAGATTATAAGCATTAGAATATGAGTTGGACCTAACATTCTCCTGTATAGCATAGACATCCTCATAGGGTGTGGATGGAGAGAAAGAAAGAGAGGGATCAGAGAAACTGGGATCAATGGCCCCATTTTGGAACCTGTGGGGTTCCAAGCAATGCTGGCTCATAGATTGAGCCACATCCAGTTGATTCACGAACTCCCATCTAGAAGGAGCTCGCAAAGAATGGAATCCCAAATTCTGGGATTGAGTGGATTGAGAATTGTTTGCAAAGTTTCCCACCATCCACTTCTCCATCCTTTTGGTAACCAGGTCCACTTATCTAATTTATTACAAATCATCTCCATATCAAATGAATGAGAGTCATGGACCTCATTAACATTCGATATGGGTTGTTGAGACCTGTTAAATGTATCCATGGAGGCATGATTGATTGAATTTTCACTCATTTCCTCAAACAAATCATGCGCACTATCTGCGTCTTTGTTGAGGAAATTGCCTATGCAAGAAGCGTCCACGTGATTTCTGAGTTGCTCAATCAACCTATGGTAAAAAATCTTCACGAGTTGCCATTTCGGCACTTCGTGGTGTGGACACTTCCGTAATAAGTCCTGGAATCACTCCCAGGCAACATGAAACCGCTCCCCTAGCCACTGGGCAAAAGTAGTAATCGCCCATCTCAGTGCATTGGTATGCCCAACTAGAAAGAATTTCTTTAAGAAAGTCGATTTAAGATCGTTCCAAGTTGCTATTGGCCTTCCTATGGTCCTGTACCAATCAGCAGCCTTATCCCTAAGAGAGTAGAGAAAGAGCCTCATGATCATTTGCTCTTCATTCACGTTTCATGCTTTGGTGGTTTAGACCAAAGTGGTTAAGTCCTCCAAATGCTGAAACTGGTCTTCAGAGCCAAGCCCATGAAAATGTTTGATCAGGCTTAACACCTAGGGCTTGATTTCTATGTCTCCGGTAGGAATCTGGACATTGGGATGTTCCCCGTAATTTGAAGGATCATAAAAATCCTTTAAGGGCTGAGCGCCCTGCATTGTTTGGAACCAGTCTTGCATTCTCTGCATTTGTTCCAACTGCTTTTGAAACATCTCTTATTGATTCTGAGGTAAAGGAGGTTGTTGATCAGCCATGGGATCAATTTGGCCAAAATTCAATCTATGCTTCCTAGAATGATCTAATGGTCCTTCCAATCAGGGATTCAATGACCTCCTTCCAAGCATAAACTAGGAAGAGGTTGGAAGGACTGAGGGTAAGAACCCTGCAGCACAACAAAATAAGCTTGTCCTTAAGTTGGATAGCCTACGGATTTACAGACTCTTAGAATCTGTCTTAAGATTATAGATGATTTACTCTACTTGTATCTAATCAATCCAACCAGTTAGGAGGGGTTGGGGAGAAGGTTCTTCCTTCGACTTGTGCCTCCAGTTCCTAGTGTACTCCCAAGACACGATCGTTTGATTATACTCCCCTAGGTAGACATCAAATTGACTAGTACAAACAGGTTAATCATGAACAATCTCAATCTGGGCCCCGAAGAGTGAATCAGTCCATAAGATCAATGTCTAATCAATTTTAACTTAGGCTTAGGATTGTAGTGCTTATGAAATGTGGTGGGCCCTTAAAATGGGTTGTGCCCTTAATGATTGATTGAATATGTGTGAGTGCATTCACAACCAGGGTTTTCAAGAAAGATTATTTGGATGAGTGGATTTTAAGGTTCAAATCTTGCTTAAGTAGCTTTTAGGGTTTAGAATTAGGTAAATTCAATCAAGTTCAGGAGGCAAACCACAATTTTCAAAACATGTGTGAAGATCTTTTCCTTTTGAAATCAAAAGTAAAGTGGAGTGTCTGGTATTGACCTAAATTGTAAAACTTAAGGGGAAGCTACTTTATGAGCTGATTTTAAATGAAGTGGTGTGGCCTAAACAACTCAAACAATTGCCCTTTATACACCACTGAGTTAGGCACACAATTGGATACCTATTTTGATTTCTACTCGATTATGTGTTTGGGTGTGTGTACCGGTTCCACAGGTTGGAATCCCAGTTGAGTAGATAAAAATCAAGTTAGGTTATGTGCCTCGAATGTGGGTGTATGCAGTATGTATGTTAATTTGTCCCACAAGAAGTATCTTTTTGCTTATTTTTTTACAAGGGTGAGATGAGTGGGGGTGGAAATCAAAGCATCCAAACTAATCCTAGGGTTTATGCGAACACTTGGATTAATTAGGGTTTGAATTAGGGTTATGAAATGAAATCTATGGAGGGGGGAAGAATGGGGAGCACTTACATTTGTCTTCAACTGCACTTTAATCCTTTCTACCGCTTGAAGATTCCCTGTTGAGGTACCTACAAAACAATAGAAGAGAAATAAAAGAAAGTTAGAAAATAATTAAGTGCGTGAAATGCGAAAAGAAAATCGAGATTCATTGCCTCCTCGGCAACGACGCAAAAATGTTGGAGCAGAAAATTGTCGCAAAAAGGTTGAGTTTTGAAAACCTGTCGTTGTAGTGTGATCTACGAAGAAATCCGTCAACAAATAAATTTTACCGAAACTCAAAAAGAATTCTAGGTCAAACACAGGGAGGTTACGTCGATTCTAAATCCATGATTATATTTTTTTGTTGTTTTTTTTTAGAAAGCAAGATAATCACAATGAATTCCATATTAACAATAAAAGAGAGAGAGAGAAAGAACAAAAACTTTATAAAATGGATAATGTTTACAACTAGAAAGTTGGAAATATTACAACTAGAAAGTAGTAAAATCTACTCTAGAAAGCAGTAAAGAGAAAGGAGGTGAGAAGTTATCCTCCTCAACAGCTACTTAGAGGATGAGCCAGACAAGGCAACACTTGGAAGATGGAGGGCGAAGATGGAAGACGGAGAATGAAGTGGGAAGAACCGGGGGTGAGGCAGAGCATCATCGTCGCGGGATCTACTTCCGAAGTAGGGGTGAGAAAAACTTTAATTTTAACTCTAAAGGAGCATCTCGGGTTTGAAACAAGCTTCTTTAGAGCTTTGGAGAGGGAGAGAGGTGAAGAAAGGGATGATTGAAATGTGGGGGGGTGTAGGCCTTTTTATAGGTGTAGCAGTTGGGGACAAAAAGGTCATTTCAAATTAAAAACATTAAATGAGGTGGTCTTTAGTGACGGATATAAACATCACTAAAGACCCCACGTCGCTGAACATGCACGTGCACCTTTGCCTCCTCTCCTCGCACTTCAACGCCTTCCCACAATCAGATGATCCAAGAGATGCTCGCGCCCGCTTCCTCTCCAACGCCTCAACGCAAGCGTGTACAATCGTGCTTGCAAACATGCATCATTGCACACGTGCACAATCCGCGCCCATCCCTCGCACCACGTTGCTCGCCTCCCGCCCACACAATCGCTATCCGACGGTCGAATTGAGCCACTCCACGCCCACACCTTGATTTGAGGAGAGGCAGGGCTCGAACCCAGGCCTCCCTCTTCGCGTGAAGCCATGCTACCGATGAGCTACGCGATAGCTTAAGGCACGTTTGCGAATTTAGGTGCGACCTCTCTCAATCGTTGGATCTTGATCCAACGACTGAGATCGTTCGCACGGTTGAGAGAGAGGGCAGCTGTAGGTCCTTGGGCTGGTTGGGCGGCTAGGATGGCCCCACATGGTGCCATCTTGGACGTCCATTTTCTATGTCTTGTAGATGGTGCCACAGATGTCAGATTGGACCGATTTTCACACCATTGGGCTGCGATCGTCGATCCAAACCCATCTGTGTAGTCGGATTTATCATCTAAAGTGCAGATTTACACCATCTTAGCCCTTGATCTCTAATCTTCCTCAGATTATATCTAATGCTACAGAAGTCCGATCAGGGCGATCTTGGAGTCGTTGAACTCTGATTGTTACCCTGATCAGATCCATATAGTTGGATCTTCAATTCGAGCTCCCAATTAAATGTCGCTCTGTCCCTGGCCACCAAGAAGAAGAAATTACTATACAATTTGCATAGTTTGACCTAAATGCATGATGATGCATGTTATGCAATATTTACAATGCATGATTCTTATATGATACTAAGAATATGCATTAATAGACTTTTTTGGCTATTCAGATATATGCACATCAGTGTTCATGAAATGCTAATAAAATTGCAGAAATACCCCTAGTTTCTTCTCTTCTTTTCAAAACACAATGTGGTAGAGATATAACCCTCAGATGAATATGTAGGAGCTTTTATCTTTTATTCCAGACTAAAATGGGCTAGTTAGGGCTCATGATGGTGTTCCCATCAGGGGGCATTAAAGTGCAAAACACTATGAAATCAATGCATGGAAAGGTTTCACCAAAAAAAAATAGAGAGGAAGGGAGAGGTCATTTTTGAGCTGAATGAAGAAAAAGAGAGGGAAGAAAAAGAAAAGAAAGAGGAAAAGGAGCAAGTAAATAAAGAAACAAAGAGAGTCCCTTAAAACTGAATATGGAACCTACCTAACTTCTAAGTTAGATTGGATGATGAATTAAGATCTGGAAGGCTAAAACATAAGGAATTAGTGGTGGATACCGACCTTAGGCCTCTTGGATCTATTCTAGGGTTTAAACACCTACATATCCGTTAAGATTTGGATTAGTCCTCAAGAGGTTGAAGAAAGTGCGAAGCTGATGTATTAGGTATAAGGCTTAGGGATTATTCAGCCCCGTTGCCTACCCTTTGGTTTGCGGGACTTGGTAACCTAAGCACCCAAAATCACACACATAGTCTGGTTCAATGCGCTTAATAAAGAAAAATCTGCCAAAAGTGTTCTGTTCTGAAAAATCATCTCAAGATCTAGCTTAGGAGTGACTCTACAACATAGGTTGATTGGATGAGTTCCCAGCGTGGAGAGGTGGGAAATTCCTCTCGAAGACGCGTAATATCATACCGTCTCCTCGATGTTGATCTCTTAGGATATCTAAATATCCTACCAGGGGCATGTAAGCACCTTGTGCTGGTTCAGGTGCCATGGACGGGATTATCCCAAAATGTCGATTACCAAGGCCTGAATTTAGCAACAAAATGCCATGGGCGGCACTATCCCGAAGTGTCGAAAGCCATGGTTCTGGGGGTTGCCATGGCGGTGCTATCCCGAAGCATCGAAAGCCAAGGACCCTTCGAGGATTGATGGTGGGGACAAGGAATCCGATACAGACTTTGTTTAGGGCCAATTCAAGGCTAGTTCTAGGGAAATCTAAAAGAAAAAGAGAGAAAACTCTCCAAATGAAAATCCTTCTTTCTCTTACAAAAAAGAAAACACCAGCAAACTGAACCTGGACATATTACGTCTATGCACAGGTGCTTTAACCGCTAGGGTCAACGAACCTCTGGGCAGTTTTTACGAGCCTAAGAAACCTTTACAGCAGACTCAGACTGAAGCTGGTCAGGTCTGGATCTTGGCTGATACTTGAGTACCTATAGGCCTATCGTTGGTATTCTGATATGATTTCTAGAGATGCAGCTTAGTAAGGCACCCTAACGGTTACATCCGACCTAGAGACCTAGTTTGATCCATAAGATGTTTGCTAAGGGACTAGCAAAAGCTAGGCATAGGGGTATGATGGGAACACTATCATAAGCCCTAACTAGCCCATTTTAGTCTGGAATAAAAGATAAAAGCTCCTACATATTCATCTGAGGGTTATATCTCCACCATATTGTGTTTTGAGAAGAGAACAAGAAACCAGGGTTAATACTGTAATTTTAACAGCATATCATGAACACAGAATAACCAAGGGGTTGGATAAGGGTGAATTAAAGGTTAAAAGAGCATTAAAATAAAATAAGTGGGTTCATGCAGACAGAAATGGACTTTTTGCACATTTCGAGAATTAATAGTATCCCAAAACCCTGATTTCAGACCTACTTATATACAACAGAGGTTTTGGTCAAGATAAATCTCATATAAATCCTCTAAAATTCATATAAAAATATTCTATAAAGTTTGGTACCCTTGATTTGACCTTTGGAACCCATTTTGACCTAAAACAGTCTCAGATAGAAATTTACCCTAATTTGGGTTTCTACACAATTTTCCCAAACAAATTTCATCAAAACTAAAATCCAACTTCATCACTCAATTTCTTGGGTCCAAATTATGGTTGTACCAAAATTTGGGCCCAATCAGAGATCATCTTGACCTAGTTTGCATTTTAGTCCAGTCAAACTCTCTCTCTCTCATATATGCCCCTAACTTTGAAATTCTTACAAACAGCCCCCTACCTTCTCTTCATTTTCTTCAGTTGGGTCCCTGCCACCATGAAAAGTGTGAACCCAAAAGTGCTGAGCTTCAATTAGGGATACCTCCCTGATTTCTCGATCAATCCCTTCCAAAATTGGAAGGGATGATCTTGAAGTCATCCCTAATCATCTAAACCTAATTCTAGATCGCAAATCCCCTCAACAAACCCTGCAAATCCTTGATTTCCAAGGATCTTGTTCCTAGAAATCCAAGTCTGTCAAGCCTATTTCCAAGCTTGGAAGCTTTCTTGAAGCTCTATAAAAGCTTCTACATCACATAACCGTGCTCCTTAGCAAGTTTTGGTCATAGAAAACCTTCTCTCTTCCCTCTTCGGCCACCTCCGCAGCTTGCTCCGGCGACCCCTCTCCATCCTCCTCTTCCGGCCGTCAAACAATCAAATTGAACGGCCCTCTATCTTCCTCCATCGATCTCGCTCCTCGCCAGCCACAGCAAGGGCATTCTTCCCCCTCGTCGTCGCCGCACCACCTCACCGAACTTCTTCGTCTTCTTCAACTCTGTCTTGCCAATGCCGGTGCCCTCCGTCTGCCTCTATCCCCGTAAGTCACGCTATCTCTTCCTCTCTCCCTCTATTCCCATTTTTGATACTCACAACATACGCACAACCACCACACCACCTGTCGCACCATCATCTTCCCCACCTCCGACGATGCTCCAGCGTAGCCTCCAACCCACCACACTTCACCAAACGACTCGCCACCACATCCACAAGCTTCACCGTGCCACCCTCTTCAAAAGCCCTCAAATAATTTAGGCTTTCACCCACCAAAACACCTCACCGAACGCCGCCCCCTTCACACATCGTCTCTGTCACCAACAACCCTACTCACGACACCAAACACTCCACCGCACCCACCACCGCACTCGTCGTTCCACGGCGATCCTTATGAGCCAGTTTGACGTGGTTGCAAGGCTGTGTTTGTGCTTTCAGGTACTTTGTCGAACCTTCGTCGCCGCCTTGACTCCTCCGACTATGCCTTCAATCCTCCGACCACAATTGCTCCAGGCTACATTCCCAAGCATTGCAGTTGACCTCAAGACTCCTCTCCAGACGCTCAATTGGATCCATCAGCATCTTCCTCGACCTCAATTGGAATCGCCTTCAGCTGCTGCTTCGCTGTGTTAGAGGAGGGACTAGATAGTCCCACATCATGGGATGCAAAACCCGCGGCTACAAATAAATTACTTTCCTTCCCCCAAACCCTCCCCAAGTCAAGGGAGTCGGGTCCCCATCATCCACACATCTGCTTAACCGAGCCCACTGCTCGCCTGCGACCACTCTCGCAGGCCTGCACCCTGTTCACGCCCGATTACCTACCCGATAAAGAGAGAAAGAAGAGAAGCCAGGAAAGAGATAAAGGGGAGGTTTTGTCCTCTACTGCTTGCTCTCTACACTTAGCCAAATTTGAGAGGCCTTTGCCTTTATGTTGCTGTGGGTGCCTTTCCCTTAAGGCATGAAGGACGGAAGAGAATAAGAGGCCTTTGCCTCTATTCTGTTAAGCTGAGACTTGAAAGCAACTTAAGCTGTCTAATATCTGCTGGTGCCTTGGTCCAAAATATTGTTGATTCATTTGAGTTGGTTGATGTGGAATATTAATTGATAATTACTATTGATATATTTGAGATATTTGAGTTTAACATTAAAAAAGTTAATTGGTGATTCAAATCATCATTTTAACCCATTCCTTTTATACTGAGATACTTGGTTTTATCTATATATCATTTTGAATTGTTCTGAATGAAGTTTTGATTATAATTGCTTACATTTTTGATTAAATTGTGATTGGTGTGATTAAAATTGTTATTACTTGCTCCCTGTATTTGACCTCGGACTCTTTCTGAATCTGAGTTACAAATTTAAATGATTTGAGCGCATTTTGTCCTATACAATGATGCATTTGCTTAACAAACGACGAATTCACTTGAGCATTTGCCAAGTGCTGCAAGCAATGTCAGTCGGTCAGTTCTATGACCCGGAGAGACATGATGCCTCTCCAACCCATATTTGTTGTAGAAGTGTTCGACGTGTGGGGCATTGATTTTATGGGCCCTTTTTTGGACTTGCATGGATTCAAGTACATACTTCTTGCTGTTGACCATGTCTCAAAGTGGGTTGAAGCCATCTCGGCGAGACAGGCTGATCATAAGATCGTCATCTCTTTCATACGGGAATTTAATTTCACGAGATTCAGTGTACCCCACTGATGAGAACCTCATCATGAGCCATAACTAGCTCATTTTGACCCAATACAAAGGATAAAAGCTCCTACATAACTCAAGGAAAGGCTTAACTCAGAGAATTCTGAGTTTAAGGAGAAAACAAGTCATAAGGGGTAAAAATGTAATTTTACCAGTATAATCTGCATACAGGGTAATTCAGGGTCCAAACATAGGTCAAAGCAACTTAATAAGAATAAAAGTGGGATGAGATGATCTAGCAAGGGCTACAGCAATTCCAAGGAACTAAATGATAATCTGTAACCCTAAAACAAACCCACTTCAATTCACGAGGTTCAAGGCAAAGCAAAAATGGAATAAACCCTCTAAAATTCATAGAAAAATAATCTCTAGGGTTTAGAACCTTCAATTTGACCTTAGGAACCCATCTTGACCTACATTGAGAACCATACCCAATTAATAACTTAATTTGGGTTTTTGCGTAAATTGACCAGTAAAACAAGGTTTAATATAGAAATAAAATTCACCATCAGATTCCTTAGGTCCTAATTATTCATGTATAAAAACTTGAGCCTAAGAAGAAACCTTCTTGACCAACTTTACACTTTGGTCCTCATATATTTACTTTTTGGCCCTCAACTTTTGAACCCTCGCATTTTGGCCCCTAACTCTCCTTCGTTCTTTGCGTTCAGGTCCCCCCTGCAAAACCTGCCAGCACCATGCTCCAGCGACCTTGCGCGGAGCATGGCGCCGCGCAGGGTGAGGGGGAGAGTCTGGCAAGTAAACCGGGGGTGACGGTATGGGTTTCCATCTCCGGCGTCCTCCGGCGAGGGAGACACGTCGTCTCCCTCCGCCTTCCTCCCTGATTCGGTCCCTATAAATACCCCCGTCGCTCCACCGTTCTTCCCAGCTCGGTCTGACGGAGAAAACCCCCAACTTTCCTCTTTTCTCACTCCGGCAGACGCCCACCAGCTCCGGCGGTTCTTCCTCCTCCTCCTCTTCGCTCTGCCGCAATACCAGAAGCAGAGACTTCTTCCCCTGCTCTTCCCACGCCACGCCGCACCCAGCTGGCGCCTCTCCGGCCCTCTGCTCGCCGCCGCCCCTTCCCCCGGGCATTTTCTTCTCCGGCGACAGTCGATACGACTGTCGCCCGCTCCGGCCCCTCCTCCTCCTGCTAAGTAGGTAGAACTCCTCCTCTTTCTCCCCTCTTCCTTTTCCTCACTTTAAACATCTACTGTCGCCCTCGATTCCGACCAATCACCCACACCATCTCCGCCTCCGGCCATCCTCCGGCGAGCCGCTCCCATCACTCCAGCAACCCACACGGCTCGCCGACCACCGCAGAAACTCCGCCTCCTCACCCTGATCAACCTCCGCCCTTCCACTTCCCCCACATCACCTCTGCAACTCCACCGAACAAACCCATCTTCCGACCCACAGTCCGACCTAGGGCAGCCCTTAGGCTCCGCCCCGCCGCCTGCACACCCCCCGACCACCTTCGCCGTGCCACGGCGAAGGTCCTCCGCGTTTCTGATTGGGCCGAGAGGCCGTTTTTCTGTGGGCAGGTACCTGCGCTCGTCGTCGCCATTGTTGAAGCGAAGCAGCTTCTTCACCTGCTGCCCCAGGTGCGAAGCGCCCAGGTCACCCTCCCAGGCTGTGCGGGGGCACTTCGGCAAAGCGTTAGGCTGCAGTTGAGTCGAAGCTCTCGCGCGAAGCCCCCGCGCTTCGCCTCGACTGCCGCTGCTTCCTCCGCGCAGGCACCCAAATTGGGGTGGGACATTTAGTCCCACCTCGTAACCTTTCAGAGGAGAGCACCTGCATAAAGGCAAAAAGCGCCTTATGCTCGTTGCCTCCTGAGCACGGGGTGAGGTCCCTCTCACTCACTCGCTCGCTCGACCCGGTCTCGTCCGCGCTCACGCCTCGCGGACCTGGCCCGACCCGACTTAGACTGACCTGCACTCCTCGCCCACCACGCACGCCGGTGGGCCTGGACCCGGGCGCGACCCGTACCCGGCTACCCGGCAGCTCTGGGAGAGCTATCCTATGAGCGGATTCTGTGAGAGAGAGAGACGCGGGGGGAGGGTAGAGATAGGTTTTGCCCCTCTCTGATCAAGCTGTGTAAGTGTGCAGGCACAGGTGAAGAAGAACCGTAGAAGAAGACGAAGGCTGAAGGAAGGAGGATCACCGAGCGGCACTGTAGCAGCGGCGGTTTAAGTCGTCTGATTGGAAAATCAGACGACGTCCTGAAGGCAAGGAAGGAGAAGGAAGGCGAGGCAGAGGAGAACGCAGAGAGGCCAAGACAAGAACTGAAAGAAGAAAAAGAGCACGAGAAGAAGATCTGAAGAAAGGAAAAGAAGAAAGAAAGAAGAAGAAGGAAGGTGAGGCAGAGGAGAACGCAGAGAGGCCAAGACAAGAACTGAAAGAAGAAAAAGAGCACGAGAAGAAGATCTGAAGAAAGGAAAAGAAGAAAGAAAGAAGAAGAAGAAGAAGAACAGGACCGCTCTGCAGAAGAAAGGAAAGAAAGAAGAAGAAGAAGAACAGGACCGCTCTGCAGAAGAAAGGAAAAGAAGAAAAAGAAGAAGAACAAAAAGAAGAGAGCAGAAGATCTGAGAAGGAAGAAGAGGAGAAGCAAAGAGAAAAGAAGAAAAGCCAACAAATTCTCTCTCTCTCTCTTTCTTTATTTTTGTAAAAGAAACTTGTACCCCTAGAATACAACTTGCTCCCTGAGTTCGACCTCGGGAACTCTTTATTTCCGAGTAACAAATTGTATTAAACTGGTAATCACCTCCCTCTATACTATACTACAACGAAATAATAAAACTATAGAGGAAGGCAGCCCACCAGTTTTTGGCGCCGTTGCCGGGGAGCAACGGCTATTCTAGAGGTAAACATTCCTGTTTCTTTTTAGTTTCTGATAATCTCCTCTCTTTTGTGCAGCTACAGGAAATCAAGAAAACAAGCAACCGCACGACAACCACTCCGAGGACAGGTAAAATTTTTTCCTCTTGCTATTAACCCCTAAACTCTAAAGAGGAAGAAAAGAAAAGAACAAGCAATATAGGGCTAACCTGTCTTCCATACTTAGTAACCATAAAGAGTTGCATGTTTTCAACTCATTACTCCTGCACACTATTAAGGGTATTTAAGGGCTAACACATTCTTGCTTGAGCCCTAATTACCCAACAAAGAATTAACTGGACCAAGTAGAGCCAACCTAGGATCCAACACTAGGGATTTAGAGACACACTCCTTAAGCAAGAATTGAGAAAACCAAATGAAGTGTGCCCAAGCCCTTGTCTGAAAATACCTATTCAAAGAAAACCTAAAACAATTGGCTCTCTAAACACTTGAACCCTAAAAGACAGGACCTAAAAGCTCTCAAAGAAAACAAGAGGTAAAGTTGACCCCTTGGGTCAACCAACCTTAAATTAGGTCACTCTTTGCACTTAAAAGACTAAAGTTCAAGTGAAAACCTTAAGCACCCTGATCTTAAAATTGGTAGACTTAAGAGGTCAAGATCCCCATTCTGGTCTACCTGGAACCGCAGTGACAAGAGAGGTCGGGTGGGGGAAACCCTGTAACCCGTGGGGACGCTCTACCGTGTAGGGGTCTTCGCGGGACTCTCCCTCTCTGGCTGCCCAGGTAATTCTCAGGTGGACGATCTTTCTGATCAAGGGGTCCATCTGCCCCGCACCTCTATAGTCACCCAACACATTTTTGGGTGTCTTGATTGGGTCCAGCACCTTCTAAACTTACCTCTTCCAACAGTGCATGTACGGAAGGAGGTCCTTAAGACCACCCTTAAGACCTCCTTTAGAAATTCGCTCCCGTCAAGGCCAAGCCTCGACGCCGGTGTTTGTGCAACAACACCCTCACATTATTCTCTCTTCTGATTCAGAACCAAGTTCTTCGAAGAAAATAATCTGGAGCACCAGCTCCAGCGACTCAATGACCTCTTCCAAAACTTCGTGCACCCACCACAGCGTCCTATGATGCGGGACCGCTACAATCCTGCTGCGGTGGCCATTGAGCCTCGAGTCAGAATCCCGACTGGAGGACCTGATTCCGAATTAAAGCCCAACATGATTCATGCTATACCTAAATTCCATGGGCTTAATTCTGAAGATCCCTTCCAGCACATCAAACAGCTAAAGCATCTGGCCCACACTTTTGGATCAGATGCGCAAAATCGGGATATTCTTCTCATGAAGATGTTCTCCTTTTCTCTTATGGACAAGGCCGCCCATTGGTATCAAACTCAGACCCGGCCGATCAACACTTGGGAAGAACTTCAATCCGAGTTTTTGAAAAAGTTTTTTCCCGTTGGTCGGACCAACGCCTTGCGCCATCAGATTACACACTTCACTCAACAATCAGGAGAACCTCTCCATGAGGCATGGGATCGTTTTCAGGATCTCATGAGAAAGTGCCCCCATCACGGAGTTCCTAAATGGGAACAAGTCCAATCTTTTTACCAGGGACTCCGTGAGGACATCCGCCTTTTCGTCAATGCAACTTGCGGAGGAAACATCATGGGTCAACATGAAGACACCGTATGGGAGATTCTCGAAAACATGTGCGAGAACTCCATCAACAATGACTCCATGGGATTATTCGACAGGACGAATATCCGCGCAGCGACGAATCTTAAGGGAGCACATGAGACGCAGGGCCTGTCCGCATCAGTCGACCTGGAATTAATGGCCAGTCGATTGGACAAGGTCTCAATCATTGAGAAGAAGGTGGATGAGCTGACTCAGCACTTGCAGCGAGCCACCTCCGCGCGTAACTCCTTTGCACAACCTCCTTCCACACAGGAGACTGTGCAAAACATCCTCCACCGATATTCCCCTAGGATGGATCCATATCCATCCCCATCTGATTCTCGGATCGGAGGATCATCCGATCCTTTCTACACCAGCCCGGGGAACTCCATTCCCCCTTTCCCTGATTCTCAGGAGGTTCCTCAGACCTACGAGGACCTCAACGCCATCCAGAACGACCCATTCTCCAACACTTACAACCCTGGATGGCGAAACCATCCCAATTTTCAGTGGGCGGGAAATTCCCAAACCCAAAGACCACCTTTTCAGTCCCGCCCACAGCCCTCTCGTCATTTCCAGCCGCCTCAGCCTCGGCCCAACCCTACTTATCCATCAGGGCCAAATCAGGATCAAATGTCCCTAATCCTTCAGACTCTGGCTGACATTCAAAGAACAAATGCGGCTATTCAAAAACAGCACAAGGACGAACTTACAGAGGTTAAAACTCAATTGGCCCAGTTGGCAAATTATCGCCAGCCAGGCACACTCCCTTCCCAACCTCTTCCTAACCCGAATAACGTGCCAACCCAGAAGTGCGTTATGAATCCAAATTTAGGCCACGCACAATGGATTTATCAGGCCCCTACTGCTCCATCTCCAGACGAGATGGAAGCTTCAACTTCTTATGCGGGATTTCAGCAGCAGCCACCCCTCTTACCAAACCCAAACCAAAATCAGGCCGGATTAAATTCTGTAACAACACGTAGTGGTAAAACAACTCAAGACCCGCATTATCCAAACCACTCCAAGCCTGATAACCATGACCCTAGGATAGTTATCCAAGAAACCGCTATTCCGGATCCACAACCTGGACCTATCCTAGAAGAACCAACCAAGATCCCGTTTCCCGAGGCCTTGACCAAGGGAAAGAAGACCACCAAACCCGTGGCCCCTGAGGAGGACCTGGTCAAGCTCTTTGAGCAGGTCCACATAAACATCCCCTTGATGGATGCAATCCGCCACATACCAGCTTACACACGATTTCTAAAGAATATATGTACACCCCAGCGTAAGCCGCGAACCAAGGGAGGGAGCCCAATTGTTCTGTCAGAGCAAGCCAGCTCTGTAATCCTCAGTAGACTCCCACCCAAGGCAAAAGATCTTGGTACTCCCCTGATTTCCTGCAAGATAGGTGGTACCCAATTTGATAGAGCATTGTTAGACTTGGGTGCATCCATAAACCTGATACCCACATCCTTACTTGACCATCTAGAAGAATCTGAGCTAAAACCAACCGAGGTGACATTACAATTAGCAGATCGATCTATAAAGTCACCAAAAGGGATTCTCGAGGATGTTATCGTAAGAGTGCGGGATTTCTATTTTCCAGTGGACTTTATAGTCTTAGATATGGACGCACCTGAGAATCCTAGGGATACACCAATCATTCTAGGGAGACCTTTCTTGGCTACTGCTAGAGCCAACATCAGCTGTGAGGAGGGCCAAATAGAGCTTAAGTTTGGAGATCAAACACTGAAAATTGATATATTTAAGGCCCAACAAGGAATTAATTGCGGCGTCATCGAACAAATTTGTGACATCAGGACCTTGGTTGATGAATCACACTTCCAGAATGACGCGATTATGCCTCATCAACCACAGAAGGATCTTGACCCGCAAACAGAGGAGTCGAATCCAGATATGAATAACCCAGTAACTCCCACCCTCGAACCTCACATCTATACTGAACCACCCGCTGCTGCTGATAACCCCATCCTCGAACTGAAACCCCTTCCTGCTCACTTGAAATACATCATTTTGGGTTCTAATCAGACCCTTCCTGTGATTATCAATTCCAACCTCAGTCCTGAACAAGAATCCCGTCTGATTGTTGTCCTCCAGCAACATCGCAGAGCCATCGGGTGGACTCTCGATGATTTGACTGGAATAAGTCCCTCTTATTGTACTCATCATATCTATTCAGAAGAGGGCACACGACCCTCTCGTGAAATGCAGAGATGCTTAAACCCCAATCTGCAGGAGGTCGTGAAAAAGGAGATCATCAAGTGGTTAGATGCCGGAATCATCTACCCGATCTCCGATAGTCGTTGGGTGAGCCCAATTCAGGTCGTGCCCAAGAAGGCAGGACTCACCACTATAACGACTGAGATCGGAGAAATCATTCCTACCCGATTAGCCAACTCGTGGAGAGTCTGTACAGATTACCGCCGACTCAATTCCTCCACGAAGAAGGATCATTTCCCACTACCCTTCATTGATCAAATTCTCGAAAAACTTGCGGGAAATAGGTTCTTCTGCTTTCTTGACGGGTACTCCGGTTATAACCAGGTGGCAATCCATCCTGAGGACTAAGAAAAGACCACGTTCACCTGCCCCTTCGGAACATACGCTTTCCGAAGGATGCCTTTCGGTCTTTGCAATGCACCCGCTACTTTTCAGCGATGCATGCTTGCCATATTCTCAGATATGGTAGGTGATTATCTGGAAGTCTTCATGGATGACTTTTCAGTTTTCAGAGCATCATTCGACGATTGCCTCCAACACTTGGTCCAGATACTCAGGCGGTGCATCGATGTGAATTTGGTTCTTTCCTGGGAAAAGAGCCATTTCATGGTGCCTGAGGGAATTGTCCTGGGACACTCAATTTCGGAGAAAGGTATCCAAGTGGATCGAGCTAAGATTGATCTGATTTCTCACCTTCCTATGCCTAGCTCGATCAGGGACATCCGTTCCTTTTTAGGGCATGTCGATTTTTATCGACGATTTATCCCTAATTTTTCAAAAATCGCGCGCCCCCTGACCACTCTTCTCTCCAAGGATGTTCCTTTCGAAATTTCCAAGGAATGCACTCAAGCATTTGAAATCCTGCATGACCGAGTCACCCAAGCCCCGATCCTACAGTCCCCTGATTGGTCTCAACCCTTTGAGATCATGTGCGATGCATCCGACTTCGCTGTAGGAGCGGTTTTGGGGCAGAAAATTGACGGGAAACCTGTGGTCATTTACTACGCCAGCAAAACACTCGATGAGGCTCAGCGTAACTATACGATTACTGAGAAAGAGCTGCTAGCTGTAGTATTTGCCCTAGAAAAATTCAGATCGTACCTTCTGGGTTCCCGTGTCATCATATACTCGGATCACACAGCTGTGAGGCATCTCCTTGCAAAGAAGGACGCAAAACCTCGATTAATCCGATGGATCTTGCTGTTGCAAGAATTTGACCTTGAGATTCGCGACAAAGCAGGAAAGCAAAATGTGGTAGCTGATCACTTGTCCCATCTTCCTTCTGAAATAATTGACCCTCCCGGACCCATCACTGAGCATTTTCCCGATGAGCACCTGCTGACTATTGGTACTAGCCTTCCATGGTTTGCTAATGTAGTAAATTACTTGGCATCTCATCAGATCCCGTCCGATTGGCCGAAGGCCAAGAAGGACAAATTACGCTCCGATGCCAAGTATTACATTTGGGAAGACCCGTACCCCTTCCGCATAGGTGCCGATCAGATCATCCGGAGATGTGTCCCGGAAGGGGAATTCAACAATATCCTCTCTTTCTGCCATGACCAGGCATGCGGTGGCCATTTCGCCGGGCATAAAACCGCATCAAAAGTCCTCTAGTGTGGCTTTTACTGGCCCACACTGTTCAAAGACGCATACAATCACTGCAAGGCATGCAGTCGTTGCCAGACTTTGGGCAACATGAGCCATCGCGACATGATGCCTATGCAACCGATTCTAGTATGCGAAATCTTTGATGTTTGGGGGATTGATTTTATGGGCCCCTTTCCTGTTTCGGATGGTTTCGAATACATTCTGTTGGCTGTGGACTACGTGTCCAAATGGATCGAAGCCATACCGACCCAAACCTGTGATCACAAAATCGTTCTCAAACTCATTCATCAAAACACTTTCTCAAGGTTCGGGATTCCTCGTGTAATAATCTCTGATGGGGGGACCCATTTCACAAATGCTCAGTTTAGGTCACTGATGACCAAATACGGGGTGTCTCACCGAATCTCTATTCCTTACCACCCCCAAACTAATGGTCTAGCTGAGCTGTCTAATCGGGAGATCAAGAAAATCCTGCAAGTCACTGTTCGACCTGACAGGAAGGACTGGTCGTCCCGACTTCCGGAAGCATTGTGGGCCTATAGGACCGCCCACAAGACCCAATTGGGCATGTCTCCCTTTAGACTGGTGTACGGAAAGGCATGCCACCTTCCCGTAGAACTGGAGCATAAAGCCTATTGGGTAGTACAGAACTGTAATCTAGATCTTTCCAAGGCTGGGACCCACAGAAAACTCCAAATCAGCGAGATCGATGAATTACGCCTAGACGCGTACGAGAACTCGCAAATCTACAAGGAGCGGGTTAAAGCCTTCCACGACAAACACATCTCGAGAAAGATCTTTCATCCTGGTCAGAAGGTCCTACTCTTTGATGCCCGACTAAAACTCTTCCCAGGAAAACTGAAATCCAAGTGGGTCGGACCATATCTGGTCCGACAGGTTTTTGGAAATGGAGCAATCGAAATCAGTCCACTCAGCCACGATTCTGAACCTTTCATCGTGAACGGTCAGAGACTCAAGCCGTTCATTGATGTAACTTCTACTGATTTGGCTGAAACATCTTATGTCCTCCATTCCCCTTGAGCTTATTGCGCCCAGCCGATGGCGTAAAACTCAGCGCTTAACGGGAGGCAACCCGTCATTTTCCTAAAAATCCAAAACTTTTTCTGACACCTTTTTGCACTTAAGGTTCACCCTTATAGACAGCCGACCCCACCTCAGATGCTTGCATCTGGGATTAGAAATCGTCCGCAAAAATTCAACCCGACCCATTCACTCATCCAAATTTCTGTCTTAAGGAATGAACTAAGTTAAATAAAAACCCCTAGGTTACAATGAGGACATTGCAAATCTTAGGCATGGGGGGGTATGAAAGTGCAAAACTTGTAAGAAAAGGTTTCAAACAAAAAATTCACATATGCCAAAAATACCATAAAAAATAAAAATTTTTCAAAAAAAAAAATAATAATAATAATAATAAAAGGAAAAGAGGAGAAGGAAATTTTCTGAAGGAGAAGGAGAAAAGAAACAAAATGAGAAAGGAGCACAAAATTATGAGAAAAGGTGATAGTCATTAGTAAGGAACTAAGGAATTAACCTAAGTTCTAGACCTCATTCAAGAAAATAACTGAAAAGTGCACAATGAGATTAGTAAGAATGCAAACCTTAGGCATTCTTGAATAGACTCTTAGTACCCATTAAGATCTGGACACTCCTCAAGAGGTTGAGGAAAATGAAAAGCTGAAGTATTAGGTCTAAGGCTTAGGAAGTATTTGGCCTCGTTAACTAATTTTTGGTTTACGGGACTCAGTAACCTAAGCACCCTAACCTCACACACAGCCTGGTTCAGTAAGCGTAAAAATCAGAATCACGCAGAAGCGTCGCAAAATTCTGAAAAGAACACCTAGAATAGGAGCGGCCGATCAACACAAGTTGATTTGGACGAGTTCCCAGCGCGGAGAGGCGGGAAATCCCCTCGAAGATGCGTAACAAAATATCATCTCCTCGGTGCTTGTCTCTTAGGATATTTACATATCCTACTGGGGGCATGTAAGCACTCTGCTGGTTCAGATTCCATGGATGGCATTATCTCGAAGTGTCAATTGCCAGGGTCTGGATTCGGCCACGGAACACCATGGATGGGATTACCTCGAAATCTCAATAGCCAGGGTTCCGGGGGTTGCCATGGGCGGTGCTATCTCGAAGCATCGATCGCCAGGAACCCTTGAGGATTGATGATGGGAGCAAGGAATCTGATACAGACCGTGTTGAAAAGCCAATCCTAGGCTAGAACTAAAAAGAAAAAGAGAGAGAAAACTCTCCAAACAGAAAAACTTTCTATCTCTCTCTTACAAAACGCACTGCGAACTGAGCCAGGGCTAAAATCATTTCAAGCACGGGTGCTTTAACCACAAAGTCCAATAAACCTTAGGTTAGTTCTTATGGGCCTTAAAAACCTTTGCTAAACACTGAGGCTAAGGCTAGACAGATTTGGATCTTGATTGGTACTAGAGTACCTTTTAGGCCTATGGTCAGCATTCTAACCTAATCTATGCTCAAATAAAAAAGCACTTATCTAAAACTATTAAAAACTTCATGGTCTAGAACAAGGGTTGAAACCTTAAGTTTTTGCTAAGGGACTAGCAAAAGCTAGGCATGGGGGTATGATGAGAACCTCATCATGAGCCATAACTATCTCATTTTGACCCAATACAAAGGATAAAAGCTCCTACATAACTCAAGGAAAGGCTTAACTCAGAGAATTCTGAGTTTAAGGAGAAAATAAGTCATAAGGGGTAAAAATGTAATTTTACCAGTATAATCTGCATACAGGGTAATTCAGGGTCCAAACATAGGTCAAAGCAACTTAATAAGAATAAAAGTGGGATGAGATGATCTAGCAAGGGCTACAGCAATTCCAAGGAACAAAATGATAATCTGTAACCCTAAAATAAACCCACTTCAATTCACGAGGTTCAAGGCAAAGCAAAAATGGAATAAACCCTCTAAAATTCATAGAAAAATAATCTCTAGGGTTTAGAACCTTCAATTTGACCTTAGGAACCCATCTTGACCTACATTGAGAACCATACCCAATTAATAACTTAATTTGGGTTTTTTGGTAAATTGACCAGTAAAATAAGGTTTAATCTAGAAATAAAATTCACCATCAGATTCCTTAGGTCCTAATTAGTCATGTATAAAAACTTGAGCCTAAGAAGAAACCTTCTTGACCAACTTTACACTTTGGTCCTCATATATTTACTTTTTAGCCCTCAACTTTTGAACCCTCGCATTTTGGCCCCTAACTCTCCTTCGTTCTTTGCGTTCAGGTCCCCCCTGCAAAACCTGCCAGCACCATGCTCCGGCGACCTTGCGCGGAGCATGGCGCCGCGCAGGGTGAGGGGGAGAGTCTGGCAAGTAAACCGGGGGTGCCCTGCGTCGTCAGCCGTCGCAGGGACACCCCCCTGGTCGCTGTAACCCACCATACCGGCCGTGCGAACGCACGGACGGTATGGGTTTCCATCTCCGGCGTCCTCCGGCGAGGGAGACACGTCGTCTCCCTCCGCCTTCCTCCCTGATTCGGTCCCTATAAATACCCCCGTCGCTCCACCGTTCTTCCCAGCTCGGATCTGACGGAGAAAACCCCCAACTTTCCTCTCTTCTCACTCCGGCAGACGCCCACCAGCTCCGGCGGTTCTTCCTCCTCCTCCTCTTCTCTCTGCCGCAATACCAGAAGCAGAGACTTCTTCCCCTGCTCTTCCCGCGCCACGCCGCACCCAGCTGGCGCCTCTCCGGCCCTCTGCTCGCCGCCACCCCTTCCCCCGGGCATTTTCTTCTCCGGCGACAGTCGATACGACTGTCGCCCGCTCCAGCCCCTCCTCCTCCTGCTAAGTAGGTATAACTCCTCCTCTTTCTCCCCTCTTCCTTTTCCTCACTTTAAACATCTACTGTCGCCCTCGATTTCGACCAATCACCCTCACCTTCTCCGCCTCCGGCCATCCTCCGGCGAGCCGCTCCCATCACTCCAGCAACCCACACGGCTCGCCGACCACCGCAGAACCTCCGCCTCCTCACCCTGATCAACCTCCGCCCTTCCACTTCCCCCACATCACCCTCTGCAACTCCACCGAACAAACCCATCTTCCGACCCACAGTCCGACCTAGGGCAACCCTTAGGCTCCGCCCCACCGCCTGCACACCCCCCGACCACCTTCGCCGTGCCACGGCGAAGGTCCTCCGCGTTTCTGATTGGGCCGAGAGGCCGTTTTTCTGTGGGCAGGTACCTGCGCTCGTCGCCGCCATTGTTGAAGCGAAGCAGCTTCTTCACCTGCTGCCCCAGGTGCGAAGCGCCCAGGTCACCCTCCCAGGCTGTGCGGGGGCACTTCGGCAAAGCGTTAGGCTACAGTTGAGTCGAAGCTCTCGCGCGAAGCCCCCGCGCTTCGCCTCGACTGCCGCTGCTTCCTCCGCGCAGGCACCCAAATTGGGGTGGGACATTTAGTCCCACCTCGTAACCTTTCAGAGGAGAGCACCTGCATAAAGGCAAAAAGCGCCTTATGCTCGTTGCCTCCTGAGCACGGGGTGAGGTCCCTCTCACTCACTCGCTCGCTCGACCCGGTCTCGTCCGCGCTCACGCCTCGCGGACCTGGCCCGACCCGACTTAGACTGACCTGCACTCCTCGCCCACCACGCACGCCGGTGGGCCTGGACCCGGGTGCGACCCGTACCCGGCTACCCGGCAGCTCTGGGAGAGCTATCCTATGAGCGGATTCTGTGAGAGAGAGAGACGCGGGGGGAGGGTAGAGATAGGTTTTGCCCCTCTCTGATCAAGCTGTGTAAGTGTGCAGGCACAGGTGAAGAAGAACCGTAGAAGAAGACGAAGGCTGAAGGAAGGAGGATCACCGAGCGGCACTGTAGCAGCGGCGGTTTAAGTCGTCTGATTGGAAAATCAGACGACGTCCTGAAGGCAAGGAAGGAGAAGGAAGGCGAGGCAGAGGAGAACGCAGAGAGGCCAAGACAAGAACTGAAAGAAGAAAAAGAGCACGAGAAGAAGATCTGAAGAAAGGAAAAGAAGAAAGAAAGAAGAAGAAGGAAGGCGAGGCAGAGGAGAACGCAGAGAGGCCAAGACAAGAACTGAAAGAAGAAAAAGAGCACGAGAAGAAGATCTGAAGAAAGGAAAAGAAGAAAGAAAGAAGAAGAAGAAGAACAGGACCGCTCTGCAGAAGAAAGGAAAGAAAGAAGAAGAACAGGACCGCTCTGCAGAAGAAAGGAAAAGAAGAAAAAGAAGAAGAACAAAAAGAAGAGAGCAGAAGATCTGAGAAGGAAGAAGAGGAGAAGCAAAGAGAAAAGAAGAAAAGCCAACAAATTCTCTCTCTCTCTCTTTCTTTATTTTTGTAAAAGAAACTTGTACCCCTAGAATACAACTTGCTCCCTGAGTTCGACCTCGGGAACTCTTTATTTCCGAGTAACAAATTGTATTAAACTGGTAATCACCTCCCTCTATACTATACTACAACGAAATAATAAAACTATAGAGGAAGGCAGCCCACCACCCACGCTCTGACTAGCGATGGGGGTAGTCACTTCATCCATGCTCATTTCAGGTCATTATTAAAGAGATACGGGGTGCATCATTGTATCGCCACCCTGTATCATTTGTAGACCATTGGGCAAGCTGAATCGTCTAACTGTCAAATCAACATTATTCTCCATAAGACGATTAGACCAAATAGGAAGGACTGGTCTGATAGATTAATTGATGCACTTTGGGCATATCAGACTACGTACAAGACCCCACTAGGAATGTCGCCATACCGTATGGTGTATGGAAAGGCCTATCACCTTCCTATCAAGCTGAAGCACTGCACCTTTTGAGCGATGTGAAAGTGTAATTTTAACCTTGATGCGGGAGGTTATGAAAGGAAGCTCTAGCTCAATGAACTAGAAGAAATTCGGTGGGAGGCCTACGAGAAAGTGAAAATCTACAAAGACAAGACGAAGGCCTTTCACGATCGCCACATCCAAAAGAAAGTATCCACGCCTAACCAGCAAGTCTGGTTATTTGATTCACGCCTTAAATTCTTTGCAGGAAAGCTCAAGTCCAAGTGGACTGACCTGTACATTGTGATTCACCCCTACTCTAATGAGGTGGTCCAAATCATGCACCCAAAATTTGGGCATGTTTCTATAGTAAATGGTCAGCGCCTCAAGCCATTTATGGCCTAGGAACCTCCTCCTGCTGACGAAATCATTAATTTCATTGAGAACGTATAATTGACTTTTCACCCAGCTGGAGGCATTAAACTCAGCACGTATACATATGTACATATCTTTTATACATAGCATATTTTCTTCTAGCATATTTTTCTGCATAGTATATATCATGATGTTGTCTTATGCCGAACGAAAATTCAGGAGCGATTCCAGGTGATTTCTATCCACTTACTCCCTGTCTTAATTTATTTCTTTTATATTCATGCATGAGGACATGCAAGAACTTAGACATGAGGGGTAGTATACAGTGAATTGAAAAATTTTATGCCAACACTTAGAAAACCTTTGAGCAACATGTTAATTATACTTTAGAGTCCATAATTTAAGAACAACAGACTCCACCACTAATTTCGTGTTGGAGCTAGAATCATCCGCAATAGCTACTTTCGACTCATTCGTTCACTTTTCATTCTAAATTAGGACTAAGCTGAATGTGACCCGATAAAGGAACAATAATGAAGTACAAATCATAAGAGGTTAATTCTATAAAGCATCTTTATATATATTGCATCCACGAATAAAGATTTTTATCAAGAGGTTGTATTAGGGATTTTACTCTTTAGTTAATTCCTCTAATCTAGAATCCAATACAATTCTCACACTCACACACAGATTTTGTAATGGATACATTGTGAAGACCAATAGACATCTTTAGTTTGTCAAGAAGAAGCAATGCTTCTTTTCCTGAATCTCTGGACAATGGTGAGGGAGTCAGGCGAACCATCTTCTAGTAGATCCACCAAACAATTGTAAGGTGAAAGTAGAGTGTCTACTAGTATTCTAAGACTAGTGCAAGGAATCTTAATTTTTGGATAATTAGGTAATGATACTCAGAGTTAGGCATAGTTTTTGCTCTTGGTTCCCACGTAAGTACTTTGTGTGAATTTCTTAGAGCCACAAAATAAGGCAAATATGCAAAAATCGAGTTCTAATAAAGCTAGGAGTAAGGTGGATAGTTACAACTGTCCTTTATGGAATCCTCTACCAAAGGAGGGTAGTGTTATCAAGGTTAGAAAATACGACATCCTATCCGTCCCATGTCCGATGCTGAAAGTAGGCACTTCTATCAAATAAGTCATCGGATATCCTTTTGAACACCACCAATCTCAAATAATGTCTCCTGAATAAAATTTGCACATGTGTGCTATATTGAGTCATATTGATATGAGAAAAATGAAGGAAAATGTGTGCAAAAAAAAGGGGTTGAAAAGAGAAAAAAATGAAGAAAATATAGAAAAAAAGAGAAATATATATATATATATAGAAAAATAAAAAAAAATGTTAAGTTATGATTGTGAGTAGTGCATATATTTCATTACATTGAGGCAACATTACCCACCACATTTGCGATCCACCAAACACGGCCTTAACCTAATTTTCTGTATTTCTGACCACCCAAATACTGGTTGAGAAATTCTGACTTAGTGTTAAGGTTATTAAAACTTTAGTAAAGTGACAATGTCATGTGAGATCACTAAATATGGATTATACATATAAATCTGGTGCGATTTTGAGCTTGAGACAAGAAAAAGAAGAGAAGAAAAGAAAGTGTGTGAGTACAAAGGAACCAAAGAGAGCACAATTTTCCCACTTTTCTCTGAGTTGATTTATTTGATAGTCTGGAAATTTAGATTTTGTAGTATTAGTCTATATGTAGCACCAAATGAGTATAAGCCACCAAATACAAACCCGCTTAACTCAAACATCTTCTACCTAAGCTAAAAGCCAGGGCAAAAATTATAGAATATTTTGTTATACCCTGAGGGAAGAAGTTTGCCTATCCCAATAGAATTTTACTAGGGGTAACTACAGGCTTTAGAGGTGAATCGACTTTTCACTTGAAACCGTTGCATAAACTACATTACAACACGTTCACAATTGTCTAGATTTCTAGATTTTCATACGAAAACAAAAAGAAAAGAATCTCTAGTCTTACAACAACAACAACAACAACCAAGCCTTTTCCCACACTAAGTGGGGTCAGCTATATGGATTCTTTGCCTCCACAGAGATCGATTTTCAGTCATTCAGAACTTAAATTAAAGTAATTGAGGTCATACTTAATAGTTTCCTTCCAACACTTGTTTGGTCTTCCTCGCCCCCTCTTAGCGGGTTCAGTCTCCAACTTCTTGCATCTCCTAACTGGAGCATCTAGTGGCCTTCTTTGTAAATGTCCAAACCACCTCTGATGTACCTCTCTCATTTTATCCTCTATCGGTGCCACCCTAACCTTTTTTCTAATAATCTCATTTGAAATACGGTCCTTTCTTGTATGACCGCACATCCATCTTAACATCTTCATTTTTGCCACAGATATCTTCTGTACATGCCTATAGTTTATAGCCCAGCATTCAGAACCATACAACATGGTTGGTCTTACCACAGCTTGATAGTAATTTCCTTTGACTTTTAAAGGAACCCTCTTATCACAGAGAACACCAGATGCACCCCTCCATTTTAACCACCCTGCATTAATTCTATGTATAACATCTCCATCAATTCCACCATCATGTTGGAAAATGGATCCCAAGTACTTAAAAACATCTTTCATTGGAATGTGCTCTTCTCCAATTTTTACATTAATCCCTTCATTGTTCCCTCTACTACTAAACTTGCATTCCATATACTTAGTCTTCATCCTACTTATGCGTAATCCTTTATCTTCCAGGGCTTCTCTCCAAAGCTCAAGTTTTCTGTTCACTCCATCTCTTGTCTCATCAACCAACACAATGTCATCAGCAAAAAGCATACACCAAGGTACCTCAACTTGGATATGCTTCGTCAACTCATCCATGACCAAGGAAAAAAGATAATGGCTTAAAGTCGAACCTTGATGCAGACCAATGGTGATATCAAAGTAGTCTGTCAAATCATCCTTAGTCTTTACACAAGCTGCTGCTCCATAGTACATATCCTTTATGAGGTTGATATATATAACTGGCATTTGTCTCTTCTCCAAAATTCTCCACAAGATATCTCTTGGGACAGAATCATAGGCCTTCTCCAACTCAATAAAAGCCATATGTAAATCCTTTTTCTTGACTTTGTATGTCAATCTCTAGTCTTACACTTGATAAAAATAACCAGCCCTTTAGGGACCTAGTTGTAGACAACTCTGTCTTGAATCTGCTAGGGACTAACAAGATTTAGGCATGGGGGTATAATTGCGTAGCAATCAGAGGGCTTAAATGACCTAAATTGAGTTAGAACTTAGCGTAATTGTAGCATAATTCATGCATTATTACCATAGCTTTCATCCTTCCTGCTTTACTTAGACATTCATGAAATAATGTTATAATAATGTACTGATTAGTGTATTGTTTGGTTTGTTGGCAATAAAAGTTCAGGAGATGGCCTAAAGCTGGATCTGAAGCAGGATAGAGGCTAGAGCTATAGCAAAGCTGGAGTAGAAACGTTGGAATAAAGGGACACACAAGCTAAAGACATAATGTAGGGAAGAGGTATACTACATTACTTATAATATTTTAATGTTTGAATTGAATTATGAAGAACATAGGACAACCCTACACCGATCCCTAGCCTTGGGATAGCCCTAGACACCTTTCCAAACCTTAGCCACCCTTATATTAGGTCACCTTAGCCTAAAACACCTCAAAACCCACATTCTAGCCCACCTTTGGACATCCACGTAGGATGCTGGATGTCCAAGCTCTTTAGATTCTACTTGTAGAGCTTAGAACCCAATCTTCTGCAAAATTAGGCATCCAGACAAGGTGTTAGATGTTCAATTTCTATAGAAACCCAAGACAGAACCTAAACTCCACACTGATTTAATATTGGACATCTAGACTAAGGACTTGGACTTTTGATTTTGAAGTATAAGTTGTCTAATCTTAAGATCAGACATCTAGAACCCTTCTCCTGTTGTTGTTTTTGGAATCAAGCCTAGATCCTGATTCCTAAGGCCTATAAACCCAATCCTACACCCTAGGATACCTAAATTAAGGTATCCTAAACCTAGTACACTACCCTAAGACTCTCCTAAGAACCTAATTAGGTTCTCACTATGCCCAATTGACTTGGATCTAAGTCAATTACACTTTACCTAGTTAATTGGACTCATAGAGGCCAATTAAGCTTAAATCTCAACCAACACAAGTCTAATTGGACTCAGTGAGAGCCCAATTGACTCAAGCCTAATCTAATTGGGGATTTTCTCTCCCAATTGAACACATGCTAACCCAATCAAACTTGGTTAAGTTTAATTGGATTAACCATTTAGTAATAGGTTACACTTAAACCTATTTTAGACACCTTGATTGGACCAACCTAGAATAATTAAAAGTAGACCAAGTGGTCCACTTGACCAGCACACACTCATGCACACATGCACGCCACCACCACTTGGCCATCCACTCTAGAGTATTCTAGAGTGATCTCCAAGTGGTGCCACCTTGAAGACTAAAAATAGTCTTCAAGGAGTCCGCAACCTCTCCCCTTAGAAGCAAATCTAAGAAGACCCGCTCTCTACCACTCTAGCCACCACCTAAGCCCATTCTAGAGAATTCTATAATTCTCTAGATGGCCATACCTCTTATTCTATTTAAGGACCCAAGTAGGTGGCCATGCACCCCCATCTTGGACTCCATACACTTCATCCACGAGCTCCATCACCACCTCCACTCTCCATGTCCAAGAGCAAGTGCAACACCTCCACCACTCTCATCAAGAGGCTAGCCACACTACCTTGGTCGTCCCTCTATTCCCTCCTACCACCACAAGCTCACACAGCCATTGGAGACACCTCTGATGCCCTGATTCCTAGTAGCTTAGATTTAATGTTCTTCATAGTTTAATTTCATGCATTATTATCTTGCTAAGTAGTAGTGTTATTACTCTCTCCAAGAATGCACGCATAATCTTCTCTAGATCCATGCGTGCATATCTTTTCTGTTAGCTTAGAATTAGTCTTTTCATTTCTTGTACAAGCATTCCTCTATAAGTGATTGTAATGACATTATAATTGAGGAAATAAAACAACAGTTGCCTGCTTCATATCTCTATCTATTGCAATAAAAATGTCGGTTCCTGAAAATATTAATGATCTTGCGATTGATGCATTTTTTGTTAATAGCCATCACGAAGTGAGAATTGTGCGCACAAGTATCCACACCTTCACATTTATTATTTATCTAACACACGCACATGTCGTGAGAGTTAACAATGCAACTGGCGAATCCTACATTCGCAAGCTTGAAATTCTAAGCAAGAAAAAGAAGAGAATAAATAAATTAAGAATCAATTTTGCCATTTTACACCTCCCTGAGATCGACCGGGACACTCATCGTCTCGTTATAAAATTTTTTTTTGAATCCTAATTTGCGCTATACTACAATGTTTTCTTAAACAAATCCATGTTTTACGACTTCAACACCCAGTACAATTTATTGTCTGATTTTTCGATCAAACTACCGATAATGGTCATTAGATGTCTGACATATGGGGTTAGACGTTCGATCTCTGATTTCAGTAGATACTGAAATTGAACCCCAATTGCTGGTTGTCTAATTTTTTGATCAAACGTCTAACCATAGGTTATCAGACACGTAACATAGGGGGTCAAACATTTGATCTCTGATTCTAGGGGGGACTAAGATCAAACCTCAAACCCAGGTTGTCGTTTGATCAACTAGGTCAGATGTCTGAGCCGAACATCTAGACATAGTTCCAAATGTCTAAAAGCCAATATTTTATCAATTTTGAATTCAAAATTAGGTCTTCAAGATAACCCATCAGACGACTACTATCCAACAATGAATATAATGTAAAATTGACAATTAGATGTCTGGTTTTAAAACTTAAGACGTCTAAGTGTCTTACTAGACGTTTGATTTTGCACATATTGTGCATTTTAATTTCTGAACTGATTTGAAAAAGTCCTGACTTGATAAAGTCAACATTCCTCCAATGTTCATTGACAAACAAAATTAACACCTAACACATTAAATCCTTCAAATATCAGTAGGGTTACATATGCCCAATTTTCTATGAATAAAGTTAAAATGATCATAGTTCAAAGGTTTAATAAAATATCAGCAAGCTACAACTTAGTACAAATATATTCAACCTCGATTTCCTTTTTTAGTACTTTATCCCTTAGAAAATGATGTCTAATATCAATATGCTTTGTACAAGAGTGGTGTACAGGGTTCTTTGAGAGGTTGATAGCACTAGTATTATCACAATGTATTTTTATTTTACTAAATATTTGATCAAAAAATCTTAAAGTACTTTTCCTTCATAAAACTTGAGAACATGCTAGTGCAGTGGCTATATATTCAAACTCTGTAGTCAATAGGGCTACACTAGATTATTTTTTTGAAAACCAAGAGACTAGTGAATTACCCAAAAATTGGTATGTTTCACTAGTGCTCTTTCTATTAGTGCAAATACTTACGTAGTCAGCATCACTATATGCTACTAGGTTGAAATTACTACACCTAGGGCAGAATAGGCCATAATCTAATGTGTCTACTAGATACCTAAATATTATCTTAACAACATTTAAGTGTGATTATTTTGGCTTTGTTGAAACCTAGCACATAAGCAAGTACTAAACAATATATCAAGCCTACTAGCAGTGAAGTATAATAATGAACCTATCATGCCATGGTAAAGCTTTTGGTTGGTAGGTGTACCTGATTCATCCATATCCAATGAAGTGGAAACACTCACGGGAGTGTTTTTACCTTTACACTTGTCCATTCCAAATCTCTTGAGCATTTTCTTTGTGTATTTGGATTGGTTCGCAAATGTGCCATGATGAGCAAAAAGTCATGTGAGAAAATGAGTTAGGGTTTCGAGAAAGAGAATCCCTAATCGTCGTATTTGCAGAATTTCACTATCAAATAAATTTTAACCAAGACTCGATGTGTCCCAGGTTGAACACAAGGAGGCTACATTTGATTTTACATAAAATCACATTGATTTATTTATTTTTAGATTTTTCACTATTTCTATTTTTTTGGTATTTTCAGAGAGGTAAAAGATTAGATAAAAATCTATCTAAGCTACTCCACTCAACAAATAGAGTGAGAGAGAGAGAAAATCACTTCTAGATAAATGCTTAATGTTTATTACAAGAAAATAATGTGCAAAATGAATTCTAACTACAAAAGTGACAAAAGAGAAAGAGAGAGAGAATTCCCCTTGATGGCTGCTTGGGGGACAAGCCAGTCGGACGATGCCTGGAAGAGTGAGGATGGAGATGGAGGAAAGAGGATGAAGCTCGATGAAGGGAGGACGAGGTAGGGCGTCATTGTCGAGGGATTCACTTCCAAAATGATGGTGAGAGGATGACCATAGGTGCTCCACGAATGGGGATGAGAAGAGGGAAAAATTAGTTTTAATTCTCTTTAGTGGAGCATCCCGGGCTTGGGACTCACTCAAGATGGTGTCTAGAGCACTAAAGATGGAGAGGAGAAGTTAGGAAGGATGAAGAGGAAGGAGGGGGGTCATGGACTATTTACAGGTGGTGAAAAGAGGGTAAAAGAGGCCAAATTGCACAACGGCATTCAAGTGGCCACGCACAGGATGCAACTGAGCGTAGTGCCCCTGCGCACATGTGCGTAGCTGTGTGCTGTGCTAGGCATCGTTGGGTGAGGTGCGGAGCTCCCTCAATAGCCAAAAGATCATCGTGTGCTTCAAAGTGCACCTACGTAGCTTGCTTGGATTGTTTTCATTGCACGTCAAATCATGCATCCAATAGTTGGCGCCATCCGTTATGCCGCATGATGCTCTCTTCGTCATCTGATCACAGTCCAACGACGTCAAGTGTGCACCTCTTACACGCTAAGGAGATGAGGAGAGATGAGGCACTGGCGTGGCTCCATCAAGGGTGAGCACACATCAAGGATCAACCCCACATCCTCACGTTGAGAGCGTAGTGCCTCCTCTACTGAGCTGAGACAAAATGGGCCCAATCTCGAGATCTCACGTGAAGTGTGCCCCTTTAGAATGTGAAGGCACGATGGAGGGGGCTTCTCAGCTGTTGGATGACAATCCAACAGCTGAGATCGCTCGATGGATGTGCTTTAGAATCGAGTGGAGGGCCTTGGGTAGGTGTGGGGACCGGATAACTGAGGTCTTAATGACCTCCTACCTTACATACAAGAGGCAAGGCAATGAAAGAGTGTTGAGTGCAACACTGGTTAACCTTGGGGTCAATGGTTCAAGATTAAGGTTCCAACTAATCACCCACAAGACTTAAAGTCTTAACTTATCTTTCCCAAACTAATCAGGCTAAATTGATTAAGGAGGGATAAGAGAGAAGGTTCTTCCCCACATCAGTAAGGTTCCTTCATACTCTCTTATCACAACTATTTGGCACTACTCCCTAGTCTAAGACACCTGATTTGATTTGGGAAATTTAAGTCAAGAGCTCTAATCTAAAGGATGATAGTCAAAAGACTAATTGCAAGGTTTTAAAGATTTGACCAAAGTTAATGCATTTATGTTGGGTTGCACTTGTTAGTCTCTTGAAAGGAGCTTGAGGGATGCAAACACGAGTGTTTGTGTTTTCCTTTTAATTAGCACACTCCTAATATTCTAATGGCCCTAAAAGTTGTTGCTAGTAGGTGCGGATGTGAATAACTTTTAACTTAGATAGGTAGGGCAGCCCAAGAAATGCAAGGGTGGCTTCTCAAACCAATGCCTATTATAAATGTTTCAACCAACAGCTCAAGCACAAGCAATATAGGGTCTTTAAAAATGAAAACCTATTGTTGGAGCACCCTAGTATTTTGCTGCTTCTAATAGATTAAATGAGTGTTCTTGTTTGGGTGAGGTGGAATTAGTATCAGATGAAATCACGATGATGGGTATTGAATCCGTTATCAATCAAAATCTCAAAAATAATTTTTTCCTGAATTTTTGAGGGGTTTTAAGATTTTAAAATGATTTTTCAATTCTGATGGGTCTAGAACAAGCAAATAGACCCCTGCAGACAATTTCAAACAAATAGTCTAGCTACACTCTTTCAAAAATTTTACAAAAATTCAAGGAGATTGTATATTGCAAGATATTTCCAAAGCCCCCAATTTTAAAGGATTTGGATAAGAGTATTGACTGCAGGAAATTCACAAAGGCAGACCAAGTCTGTCTCTATTTCAGTGCTGATAGGCCCTCACTATAGGAATTTTAAAAACTCTACAGAGAAGCAAAACTAGTGGGGAATGAAATATAATTATTGTATCCATCTCCTAATATGATTTTAGAATTTTTTGGAGTTTGGTCAGATCTGGGGTGATTTTTAAAGTTAAAGCTTGAAGTCGGTCCAAACTCAAAACAAGCAAGAATGGGTTAGAAGTGTTGATAGAAATCCAAATGAGCTAGAGTAGCCCGATTTCGGTAAAATTTTAAAAAAATTATATTTTTTAATTTTTTAATATTTTTGAATATTTGAATTTTTTTTGAAATTTTTTTAGATAAGGATTAAATGGATTACCTTCTTGTCTTCACCTCGTATCAATGTGCGCGTAGGTTTTCCTTCGTGATTACCTACTGCTAACGGGCTATCGAGGATTTTAAGTCATTTTGTTGTAGCAAAGCCTCAATCACTCGAAAACAAATAAATTTATAACTCAGATTCTAAAAAAGAATCCGAGGTTGAACATAGGGAGCAAATATGGAATTCACAACATTAATCTCATTCAGAATCAATGAGCACAATTAATTGAGCATTAAAATAGATATGCAATGAAGACAATTTGTCAGAATGTAATTCAAATAATGATGAGATAAAAAGAATAGAGAGAATCTAAAATGTGGTGATTTAGATTACCAATTAGGCTCTCTAATTAAGCATGCATCTCATATCCAATTTATTCAACAATACTCAATCAGGATTCAATATTAACTATAGTACTTAAATCATTCAACAGTAATATTCAAATAATGCCACAGTGTTCACAACCAAATCAGACATCAGGTTTGATGACCAGATGGCTTAAGTGTCTCAGGCATAAGGCTTTTCAAAAAGTCTTCTTCTTCTTCAGCTTCCCTTCTTCTCAGCATAGGGGAATCAACTCCTTCAGCGACTAAGTGTCACGTAGGGGCATACTTCAAAGAGCAAAACCCTTCCCCTCACTCTCACAATTCCTCCTCCTCTTCCTCTCTCAAGACCTAGAGCTATTCAGATTCATGTATGGGTAAACAGGTCTCAAACAGTGTCCAGGGTCACCAAACGTGTATGGTGACCGAGGAGTGAGGCATAGGCGAGTTAATGGGTGAAAGGATATGACAGACTCGACCCCTCGTGTTACTAGGCGAACAACTAAGTGCACAAAAACATAATAAGCGCTACAATTGGTCTGAGATCCCACGATGTGGGACTAAACTCATGGCTCCTTTGTGCATCAGCTGTTAGTGTTGCTTCGTCCAATTGGAGATACACTGGTCCTCCCTTGCTCAATTAAGTGCTTGGGCTGCTTTGTAATCTACTTCCGTAGCACCTGGGTGTGTTATCAGAGCCTGAAGTGGCCTGATGGAGGGTGGATAATGGCAGGCGTGATGGCGGAGGGCGACAGATACCTGAAACACACATACTATCTCAAAAGCCCTAGTTAGATGGCTCACTAGTGTCACCAGAGGACGTGGAGTCTGGTGGTGGTGGTCATGAGACAAGTAGAGGCATATGGTGGTCGGGCGAACTCGGAAGAGGTGAGCGGAGGTGAGTGTCTTTGGTAGGTGTTTGAGCAGGTGAATCAAGGAATTAGGTAAGGGATCTTATGCGGTGAGGTAAGGCGGAGGTCTTGGTGGTGGAGCGGCGGTATTTGGTGGTCTGGGGAGCTGTGGAGGCCTCGCAAAAGCTCGGCTGGTCGTGGGGAAGACAGAGAGTGAACGGTGTGAACAGAGATCAAAATAGGAGTTTAAGGGGCTAGGGAGATTAAGGAGGAGAAGAGGAAGATGCTAGACCTAGCTATGGGATGAAGGGGTGAAGGTTGCACTGGCTTTGATTGGCAGGTCATGGGAAAGATGAAATCTATGGTGAGAGGGCAGCAAGGAAAGAGAGGGTCGGAGAGCTCTTTGTCGGTGTTGCGAGGAGCGAATGGAGGGAAGGTGTTTCCCTCTGCCTATGGTATGTGGCAGAGGGCGAGGAAGTCGAGAAAGAGAGATCACCAGAGCTGGTCGAAGGAGGCCGAAGGGAGGAGTTTTTGTCGAAGAAGTGCAGCCAAACCAGGCTAAGGAAGAGCGGAATTGCATCCTTGGTCTTTTTATAGGCCTTAGGGGGTGTTTCTAAGCTTGGAAAGAAGCTTTCAAGCTTCGATTATTTCACACACATGGGATACCCAAATCTTCCATGTGTTCGCATGGGAGATTGGGAAGGAGTTGGGGTCCAAGGTCGGGTCCATTTGGAAGGGAATTCCTCAAGGAATCTCCCTTTCAATTTTGGGAGTGTTTGATTGAGAATTGAGTGAGAAATCCTCGCTCGAATCTCAATGGAGCTTGGTGTGTTCATACCAATGGTGGTAGAGACCCATTTGCAAAGAACAATGAGAAACCTAGGGACCTGATTGCAAGGATTTCAAAAGCTAGGGGCATGTATGAGAGAGAAAGAGTTAAACTGGACCAAAATGCAAACTAGGTCAAGATGATCTCTGATTGAACCCAAATTTTGGTACAAACCTAATTTGAATCCAAGGAATCTGATGGTGAAGTTAGATTTCAATTTTTACCAAGTTTGAATGGGTAATTTACTTAGAAACCCAAATTAGGTCAACTTTCCGTCGGAGACTCTGTTCAAGGTCAAAATAAGTTCCAAAGGTCCAATCAAGGGTACCAAACCTCATGGAATATTTATTTATGATTTTTGGAGGTTTAGATGGATTTTATCCTGACCATAACCTCTGTTATTTAAGCAGGTCTGAATTTAAGGTTTTGGGTGTTGTCTTAGCTCTTAAAGTGCGTGAAACCCTATTTCTGTCTACACCGACCCTCTTATTAGTCATTAATGAACATTTGACCTTAGACTAACCCTTATGAAACCCTGTGACTATTCTGCATTCATGATATGCTGTTAAAACTACATAATTAACTCTATTTTAATGAACTCTTCTCAGAATGGATATTCAGTAAATTACAACTCTACAGTGATTATGTAGGAACATTTATCTCTTGATTATGACTAATTAAAGCTAGTTATGCTTCATGAGGATGTTATCATCACCTACAAACAACAAAAACAAAAAAAGGTAAAGATGATTAGGCACTAATATTTACAAAGTAGTTAAGGACAAACCAATGCCAAAAATGTAGTAGCGCTTAGTGTAATAAAATGGTGAAGTTGTGTTTGAAAAACATGCTATTGTAGCTTGTTTTGCACTTAACACTAGGACATTTGATTTTTATTACGAAACTCAGATTGGATTAAGTTGAGTGAGTCCCGGTCGATCCTACGAGGAGGCTAAATGAGGTTAGGCCTTGATCGAGTTCCTTTATTCTATTTTTACGATTTTTGCTTTTTCCATTTTTTTCCTTTCTTTTCTTTGTGAAAGATGAGACTAACCTAATACTAACTATGCACTTACCTTTTTTGTGATTTTTGTTTAATGACAAAATGGGAAACGAGTTAAATAATCTTTTTTTTATCTTTTCCTTTTTATAGTTTTTTTAACTTTTCAGTTTGTGAGAGAAGATGGGAAAGCGTATTTACAATCGTCAACTAAATAACAATAGAAGTGTTTTTAGGGTTTCCATTTTACGATATCTTTTGCATTTTGGATAAGACTATTCACAGAGTAAGAAAAGCTAACTAAACTTTTATTGCAAAAGAAAAAAGAAAGACACAACTTGGAATTGAAACAAACTTCACTATGCTAATGGTGGCTTGAGCCACTTATACAAAACTTTGAAGGTAAATATTTACAAGCACACACTTTCACTTACAACATAAGCGGAAATGACATGAGCGATTTTGTGAGTAGATTGGCGAGGTGTGTCTTGTAGGAATGGAATCCTTTTAGGTGATGGGATGAAGGTTGAGGTGGTGCTGATGATAGGAGTGATTATAATTAGGTAGAAGGCCATTTAGTGGAGAATGAAATGCTCAAACTCCCTAATGTGATTTAGGTTGAGAGGCTTGGTTGTTTGGGTGATAATGTACTCATTGGTCCTCATGTTGGTGGTGATTACTATGGTAGAGGTTAATGATATGGAGATAAAGACTCTATATTTAGGGGTGACCAAGGTTTGTTCTAGGGATGTGTTTTCTAGGGAGTCTACTTGGTGGACTCTATGGTAGGGAGAGGGCACGATCATAGGATTAGGATGCTAATGGTGTGTTGGTGACAACGGTATTAGGAAGTGGTCCTAATAAGTGGGTGTGCTAATGGGTGTGTAGCTAAGCTAGCGTTAGAGTGAGTATGTGTGTTTGTGTGCTCAAGTGAGTGAGGTGGAAGGTGGATTGTGTGGAAGGTGATGGTGGTGATAGCAAAAATGAAAGTGAGGGTATGGGAGTGTGTGATTTAGTGAGTGTGATGGTGGTGACAAAATGGTGGTGGGATGGAGTGTGGTGGTGTAAAGAGTGAGTGTGCATGTATGCGTGAGTGTGTAGGAGTGTGTGTGTGTGATTAAAAAGCAAATAAATAAGGTAAAAAGAAATTATTGAATGCTTGAAAAGAAAATCAAATCTACTAAGCAAGTAAAGAGCGAGTAATTTAAAGAGCAAGTAATTTAAACAACTAAAGTAACAACAAAACTAAAAGGAGAATGGAGGAAGAAGATAGGTGTCCTCTCCAATGTGGGCATGAGCCTATTGGGAGGTGAGGAAAATCCTTGGCCAAAGGCCTATTTCCTCTTCACCTAGAATCCATGACCAAGTAGGCACTAGAATAGCCATTGGCCATGGACAAGGAGCTCTTAAGGAAAAAGCTCATGAAGAAGATGAAGGTGGTGGTGATGGATGGATAGAAAAATGGAGGAGAGAGGGTGGGAGTGGGTGGGGAGGGGGGGTTGTCGGTGCCCATGGGGAGGTGCTCTTTTATAGTGTGCCCACCATTGTGCGGTACTCTATGGGTGTAGGTTAGGAGGGTTTCTTTAGGGTGCAACCTAAGGATAGAACATTCTAGCCTAGGGTATAGGTTGAGGTGAGGGTGTAGGTAAAGATTTGTCAAAGAAGTGGATAAGGCGGGGAGGAGTTGGCGTGGGCTATGGGTGGTTTAGTGGGGGATTTAGGTGGGTTTAGTGGTGGCTTAAAGTGGCATGGGGGTTTAATTGTGGTTGGGTTAAGTGTAGGTGATAAGGAAGGGTGATTGGGTTTGAGTTGTGTGTGAGTGGGCCTAGAGAAAATAGTTAGATAATACTATTTAATAGCTACCGGTAGGTCAACATAGGTGTAAATAAAATAGGTGAAAAATTTAGCTATTGAAAAATGTACACAAATATATTCATGTGTAAAATTGTATAGAAAATTATGAATGCACATGCAATTACATTTTATGTGTGTGCACATGTGTGTGTGTATGTGTATGGGTGTGTGTATGGTTTGTGTGTGGTTTGGTTAGTTAGACGTGAATGAGGCTTGCATCGGTTTGCATGGCTGAATTGGGCTTGTCCTGAATCAGCATCCTCCTGTCTCCTTTGTTAGAGGCAGAACAAGGTTGAATTGTGCAATAAAATTAAGAAAATTTAATTGCAACAAATAACACAAGAATGTATAGAGGAAACCCTTGCGGGAAAAACCTAGATCTCTAGATCTAGGATTTTGCCCCTACCAATGTAGGAATTACTAACAACAAGTAATTTTACAAATCTCCTCTTCCTCGACAAACCCTAAGAAGAGTTTTGCCCCTCAACTAAGAGGAAACGAGAAACCTACAACTTGGGTACCCAAGCAAACTAACGAAAGCAATATAATGTAAATAATCCTAATAGCCTTGAATAATGTAGGAATTAAAATAGGCAAGAATACTCCCTTTGAAAACCTATAAGAAGTTCAAAATCAAAGTGGGAGTAATGTAGCTCTCAAGAACTTGCTAAGGATACTAGAGCACGATAGAGCACTAAGGATCACAAATGAGAGCAAGAACCCTTTCTGAATGAATAGATTGTTTTCTCTTAGGGTGTAGGCTTAAGGCAACTCATGGGGGCTATTTATAAGTGTAGGAGGTAGATTTAGTTCTTAGGAGTCGTTGGAATTCAAATTTGAGAGAATTAAATTGAAGTAGAACAACTACAAATCATTTAAGTGTAGATTGATTGGACCAAACATTTGAAAAACCAGGATAGACGTCTGAATGGACTGTTTCAAATGTTTGAGATAAAAATAGGACATCTGAAAAGAGCTTAATGTCAAAGAAATCGTTATTGGATTTTTACAAGTTTGAATATAAGGATGTCTGAGCAAATAGTTAAACGTCTTAAGATGACAAGTTAGATGTCTGAATAAAGGTATAGACGTCTGAATGCCTACAACATTCCAAATTCAATGGGTAGCAGTCATAATCAATTGCAGTCAAATTGAACGTTGGTCATTTCCAAACATCTTAAAAAGAAACCAGACGTCTGAAATATGAGGAAAATTTTGATCATTGATAACCGAAAGTAAAGAGGCGTCTAATAGATATCTTAAAGGTAGAGACGTCTAAAATTATTGACCCAACATCTGAGGAGAATTACAGACGTCTTGAATGCTATATCAGACGTCTAAACCAAGAAAACAGAGAGCATAGATTCTGGATGTGTTACTGAACATCTGAAGGAGCATGCCAAACGTCTAAAAGATCAAATACAGACATCTAAAAATAATATAGGACGTCTGTAAATCTAATAGAGGCTAAGTCTTGAGTTTTGAGTGAGAAGAGTATGTATAGGAGGGTTCTAAAGGTATCCTAAGGATAATGCAAGGCTCATTTACATTCTAAAAATGAAACAATAAAGAAACAAAGCTAATGTTCATGAAATATCTTCATTTTCCTTTGCTCTTTATTTACCTTTGATCTTCATTTTCCTTTGATCTTTATTATTCAAGACTTTATCCTTCAAGAATTCCTACAATACATATTAGTCCTTTCGAAAAAATGATTATTTGTCATTATCAAAAAATACTTTTAATCAAATTAACAACATCCTTCTCTCTTGTTAACTGCTTCTCCTTGTCTTTAACTGTAGAGATGGCTTCTTTGCATCATTTAAGTTCCAATGTTGCTCTAAATCTGTGGTCCTACATGAACGGAATCCCAATATTAGCAATATGACCATAAGATGGTAGAAATAGGGTTAAGAATATACATATGCAATGATGCATGTAGTACATGTAATGGATGCAATATTTACAGAATGTATGCTAGGTTTTTAGCTTAATTTAGTCAAATTAGGTCCCATGATTGCTATGCAATCAAGTACCCAGTCCAAATGATTTAGCAAGAGCGACTTCTCGCTTCTCGTGATCCCTTGAATGCTATTCCACAAAAAATCACATGTTTCCTAATGCCAGAATCCCTAGAAGGCTATTCCACACAAGATCTCACACTCTCGTGCCTGTTCAGATCCTTGGAAGACTATTCCACACAAGATCGTCACGATCGTTGTCACTCGAGAATCCCTGGAAAGCTATTCCACTCAAGATCACTTGAGTCACAAACCTGAGATCCCTAAAAGGCTATTCCATACAAGATCTTAGGGCGCCTCTTGTCGAATCGAACTCAAGACATACCCAAGGCCTCATCTCCATGACGATGGCTAGCAAACCCTCAACCAAGAACTACTGCAATTCTGAGGCCGAACTCTGGTAACCTCTAGCTACCCAGACTCGTGGGTTTCCAACTAGCAACAATGAACTCACTCTTCACAAAGTCCCAGGGTCCCACCCAACAAGCTCACCTATTCTACGTAATCGCTCCTTAATCCCTTTTTTCCTCGATCGATACTGGATCAAGCAACCCTAATGACCTACTAGATAACTTAGGGTCTTACTCATGACCTTAGGATCCAAGCATTCCACTTATTAGACTTTAACCAAGTCATTAATGTCATCATGTGAGGTTCTATTCGCTACTTAGCCAATTCAAGTTGCTTTTAATCCATTTAGAGAGCTTCAAATAGCTCAATTAAAGTCACTCTAAACCCTAGACAAAACCCATCTAGGGTTTAACTACAAATTGACCATTCCTCTGGCTATTAAGGCACTTACTACACCCCCAATTAAGTTCTAGATTAGGTTCTATCATCCCTTAGAATTCATAGTGTCAAAAACCCTAAATTCAAGTTAATTGTAAATCCAAGAGACTACCTAACATTAAGAACTTGTTACCTAACGTTAGGGGCCCTCTAGCAACAACTTAACATTAGGTAACCCTAAACTAACATTAGGTCAGGCTACAAGCCGATTTTAGAATTGCAAAACCCGCATTTCCTGCTTTGAAACCTAGGTTTCGCACCACTGAATCTCCTACAAGCGTGACCACAAGTACACACACATACAAGGAACATATTGAACCAAAGAAATCCCTCATACAACATTAGGGCAACCCTTAACTATAAAAATTTCATGACCGCAAATATAACCCACCATAGGATGAAAACATCACATACGTCACCCAAAATCTCACATTGCAAGCACTAATTTACATCCCAGAACATCCTCTTTACAGCTCCTAATCATAGGAAAACATTAGCTGGTAACCAAAAGGGGGAAATCCTTACCTCAAGATATGGAGTCCTCTTCCTTTCTCTTCTTTTTCACACACTAGTAGTAGTAGTAATAGCCACAGCAACAACAACAGCTGCATCCACTCCTCCAGCGTCAGCAGTGGCGGCAGCCAATGAGGTGGCTAGTCGACAATGGGATGGGAGGAGAAGGTGTTGCACAGACAAAGGAAAGGGTAACCACTTGTGTGCCTAATTTAGTGGTGCATCTGGACAATTGCTTGAGTTGTCTGGGCCGCACCGCTTCATCTAGAAACAACTCATCAAGTAGCTTGCTCATTAGGGTTAACATTTAAGGTCAGTAGTAGGCACTCCATCTTATTTTGATTTCAAAGGAAAACATCTTCACCCGTGATTGCAAATTCTGTTGTGCCTCTTGAACTTGATTGAATTCACCTTAATTCAAACCCTAAAAGCTACTTAAGCAAGATTTGAACTCTAAAATCCACTCATTCAAATAATCTTCCTTGAAAACCCTGGTTGTGCACTCACTCAAATATTAATTAATCTTTAAGGGCACAACCCAAATAAAAGGCCCATCACATTCCAAGCACATTCAAACCTAAGCATAATTAAAATAGAGTAGACGTTGGCCTTAAGGATTGGACTCGCTCTTCGGGGCCTAGATCGAGATTATTTTTGATTAATTTGCTTCTATCATTCAATTTGATGTCTAGCTAGAGGAGCAGTGTCAAACAACCGTGGTTTGGGGGTATCAAAGGAACTTGAGGCAAAAGCCAAGGGAAGAACCTTCTCCCCAATCCCTCCCTCTAACTAGTTGGATTGATCAAAAAGAAGTAGACCAAATCATTTCTTTCATCTCAAGATGGGTTATGGGAGTCTGTAGATCTTTAGGCTATTCCACTTAAGGACAGGTTTGATTGTTTGTACTGTAGGGCACCTTTCTTGTCCTCCCATTTTGTCATGGATCCTTCCACATCCTACTTGCATTTACACTCCTACCCTCTTACCACTACTTATTCCCAAGATGATTATTATCTCAACCAGACTTATTCTCACCCATCTACTAGTTGGGATAATCCTGATTGGGGATATAATTTCGAACCTTCGTGTTTAGGGTCTAACCCTGGACACCATGATTTTGATTTTTATCCTTCTCTGAGTTACACTAATTATAGATCTCTACCCTTTGATGGTCAATTTAACCTGATCTACAATCAAGAAGGATATCCTAATTACAATCCCTACCCTCTCTAGGACTACACTACATATAGGTCACCACCCCTCTTTGAACAACCAGAAATGACCTATTATCAGGGAGGATACCAAGAACCTCAATTTCTTGACTCCCCTGAACTAAACCTAAACCTACCCAACCTTGAACCAAACCATTTGGTTCAGGTGAACCAAGTCCAAGATAGGGTGTTGGCTAACTTAAGGAACACCATTCAATCTTTAGAAGATCAGCCAAAACCCTACATTGAAGAATTAGAGCCTATGATTAAAATGATTGATGATCTTAACAAATATTTGTTGGATTGGCTCCAAGATGTTAAGGATAAGGACCCGAGTGAGTTTTTACTTGGGAAGTTGTCAAAATTGAGGATGAGATTTGTGGTTACTTTAGTTCAATCTTGGGATGACTCCCAAGATGAACGCCATTTAGGTGAGCCATCGTCAAAACCCGCTCAAGCACCTATAAGGGGGGACACATTTTACAAGATCGGGGATGACTAGGTTGGTCTAGAACAACCAATTGAGGATGAATTAATTACTTCATCCGAGATCCCTGAGCCAAGGTACGAGGAAAAGTATGTCTCCATGGACCAAGAAATGATTGATGATTTTGAGACATATATAAATGTGAATCCAAAATTCTTTGATTCTAAGGGTGAATCATCTTTATGTGAAGTCTCACTTGAGTTTGAGGAAAATGATTTTAGAGAGATGACTAGGCCTAAGGAATTCAATGAATCATTTAATAGCCCAGTAATTGAGGAAATTGATCCTATTGGGGCTAGCTTGGAAGATACAAATCCTATTTTCATGGATGATTCAATTCATAGCCTCATTCCTCAAGCACACCCCGTTGAGCATAATGATGATTATCTTTTGGAGATTAGCAAACCTAAGTCAATTTTGATTAAGCCACAAATTTTGGACTTGGACATTTTAGACGGGGTTGATAACACTTTTGAGGTCCTAGAAACTTTGATTATAGAGGATAGGAGCTGGGAAATGAAGATTTGGGAAGCCAATTCCAGGGGAAACAGAAGTCTGAGTCTAAGGGTTCCTATTTTCCTGAAACCACCAACCTTCTACCAAGACCCTTATGACATTTTTTATTCTAAAGATGTGCAACCCAAGCACAAATTCATTGCTTATCTTTTTTATCTTGATTTTCCTATTGTCCAACCTTTTGGACTTGGGTTGCATCCTCACAAATCGTAGGCCCAACCCCGCTTGCATAATGATATCAGGTTCTGGGTACTTTTTATCCAGAACCTTAGAACCACTCGACCATGGGGCATGAGTTTGCACCACAATTTCATCCACATCTATGGACATCTTCTCCTTGCAGGTCCAAAAATTGATCTTTTTATTCTGATCTTAACCTGTACCTGTGAATTCTTGATTTCTTCTTTTGTATAGTGTGCCTAGCTGAAGGAAATAAATTTAGCACATATACAATCTCTTTTTCATCTTGGAGCTGACCTGTTAATCACGAAATTCAGGTGCTTTCTTTTCTACTCCACTCTTTTTCATGTCATTTAATATAATGAGGACATTGCATTAGATAGGCATGGGAGAGTGGATATTCATCTCTTAATCATTTTTTTAGCTCCATAGATTTTTTTCATTTTCTCTTTATTTATTTTTTAAAAGAATTGAATTATGGAAAGAGAACTTGGGCAATAGAATTTTTCAACTTTATGGAATGATAAGATAAAACCTGAACATTCAGATTCTTCAAGTCTTCGAGCTTAATCAGCCTGGGTGTCCACTAAAATGTGAACTTTTTTCTTGAATCCTCACCATTTTGAATTCATTTCTAATTGGTTAAATAAGTTGGGGTGATAAGTACACGACTTACCAGCCTGCTCTATGATTTGAGGGAACTTATAGTCCAAGCATCTGCACACTATTTGCACAGACTCACTTTTTGGTGGTTTTAATGAAAATTAAGTAGTTAATGAACCTTCTAGGGTGGTATAGCTGGCAAGTTGTCGTGGGTAACAGCCCATTGGCCGGTTGTCTAGAGCCTAGCCACAAGACTATTCTCTTTCTAGTACCTTTAGGTAAATCGTAGATCAGGGAAGCCACCTACTTAGAAAAAAAAGAAAAAATATAAAAAATATAAAAAACAAAAAAGAAAAAAATAAATAAGCCACACTTCACCACACGAGCGTAGTTGGCAAGTTGCCGTGGGTAACAACCCATTGGCCGATTGTCCAAAACCCAACTCACAAAATGCACGTATAATTCCCAAACACTTAGAAAGAAGTGGGGAAGTAGAATAAGCCTGGGAGATATACACTAGGTTCGCCCTTGTTTTGACCCCATAAAAATAAAAAGTAGGGAGAAAGATACCGGTCGTATAGATACACCTTTAGGCATAATTTCTTTTCAAAGTCACTTAAGAGCGTAGAAACCTGAAGTCCATTTTGATTGTCAATCAGTGAGTATCACATTCACACAAAAAGATACTTAAAACTTAGAGTTCTTTTCGAGTCTTGGGTGGGTTGGGTAATCGTAGAAAGCTACCCTGAAACTCTAAACTCAAAAATAAAAAAAAAATAGAGAAGAAGAAAAAGAAAAAGATGCTTTTGCTTTTGTTTTTGAATAAGGTGAGGGCTTGGGTGGTCTGCATTTTGGCAGACACTCGGGCACTGATGAGTCTAGGTAGTTCAGGTCTTAGTAGAAATTTCCCAATGTTGAAAAATAACTATTGCCCAAGTAGTTTGATCCTAATTCTGTTATAAATAGCATGTAGTTTTGCTACGGACTAGCAAAAGATAGGCATGGGGGTGTGATGTGCACACATCTAATTAATATAAAATGTCTATTTATGCATGTTCCTTGTGTCATAGAAGCACCATGCATTATAAATATTGAATAACATGCATCATCATGCATTTGGGTTAATTTGTATAAATTGTATAGTAATTTGCTCTTTTTGTGGCTAGGGACAGGGAGATATCATTTCGGGGCCTTGGATTGAAGATCCAACTGTATGAATCTAATCAGGGCGACGATCAGAGTACGACTTCGAGATCGCCCTGATTAGACTTCCATAGCTTTAGATGCAGTCCAAGGAAGATCAAAGGCCAAGGGGCAAGGTGGTGGAAAATTCGGACTTCAGACAATAAATCCAACCACACGTATAGGTTTGGATCAATGATTGTAGCCCAACAGTGGCAAAATCAGTCCAATCGACATCTCTAGCGCCATCTACAAGTCAAAGAAGATGAGCAGCCATGATGGCGCCACATGGCACCATCACAGCTGCCCAAAGCCGCCCACAGCACCTCCTCTACGCCTACACAATCAATCCCAACCATTGGATCTCGATCCAACAGCTAAGATTCAAGGCTATCCATGCTTCACAAACCATTGAAGGCCAAGGCGCACTTGATCTTGACTGTTGGATTGCCATCCAACGGTCGTGAGCAATTACACCTTAAAACAAAAATGAGACATAGTAGGAGACACAGTGCAGCAGTCGTGAGTCTTATGCACAACGCGAGGCATTCGTTCAAGTCACGTGGAGCGGGCCTAATTCGTGAGAAGAGAGGGCGCACGAAATTGGGCCGCCCAATCGAAGATGAGCGACTGTAGAGGCGATCCACGCACAATCTGACGCAACCAAGAATAGGCGATGTGGTTGATGGCTTTTAAGTCGTCCGATCCATCGATCAAGCAGCTGATCTCGATGCAGCGCGATCGCATGCCTCAACAGCTGAAGGAGAAAAGGCGCCTGACGTGGCCTCTTAAGGAGCGTTCGATCTCCATCAGAGGGTCCTCCTTGCATGCGTGGCTTCAGCGACGTGGGGCTTTAGTAACATTTACAAGCATCACTAAAGGCCCTACATTTATGTTTAAGGACTTAAAAGACCCTTTTGCCCTCAATTCTTACACCTATAAAAAGGGCACACCTACCACTCATTTGGGCATCCCTTCTCTTCTTCTCTCGCCCCCTCCAAAGCTCTACGAGCTGGTCCCATACCCGGGATGCTCCACTATAGCCTTTAACATAATTTTTCCACCTTCTCATCTCGTTCGTGGAGCGACCGCAGTTGTCTTCACACCACCATTTGAGAAGAAAATCCCACCACGACGTCGCCCTGCTCCATCCTCTAGCTTCGTTCTCTTTCTTCCAGCATCTCATCCCCATCATCCAGGCACTCCATCAACGCGGTTTGTCCTCCAAGTAGCCGTCGAGGAGGATTTCTCTCATCCCTCTCTTTTTACCGCTTACTAGTGTAGATTTCCAGCTTTCTAGTTATAGAAATTAGTTATAATGAACATTTGGCTATAAAATATTATTTCTCTTTCTCTGTCTTTTCTTTGTATTATTCATTCTCTCTTTTCTATTATTTATTCTTTAAGTAGAATAGCTAGTAGATTAATTTCAACCAGCTAATATGCTTTGTGAAAAATAATTCTAAACACAATTATTAATCAATTGTATTCGACCTGGGACTCACTTTGAGTTTTAGTAAATTTTATCTGATAGCAGATTTTTACGCACTACAACGATGTGTTTCAAACCAAATCTTTTTGCATACAAAATCCCATTAGTCAGTTTAATTTTTTATTATTTTAACCTTATATAAGGGATGGAAATTTTAAAGAAAATCCCTTTCACCTAAAACACACCATTTTAATGAGTTTATAAATGCAAGTTGTATCACCAAAAGTCCCTCAACTCTTATTACTTAAACATTTGTTAGTGATTAAAAGGGGTTACTCATTTCCCAATGCCCTTAATCCAATATTAGACAAACAATTAAGGTTTTTAATTAGTTCATTAAACACATCAAAAATCCAAGCTGTTACAGTGATGGAGGAGAGGAGGAGGAGGTGGTCATGGAGGTGGTGGTGATGGATTGGGGATTGGGGGTTGGCAGTGGTGGTCGACGATGGGGAGGAGGGGAGGAGGACATCGACAATTAAGGATGGGAAGGGCAGAGGAGAAGGAAAAGAGGAGATGGAGGAAATAGGTTTTTCGCATAAGGGGAGAGGGAGATTGATCGACATTTTTGACTTCTAAAAGAACTATTGACAATGATTTTATTAGAAACCATTGCTAAATCAAAGCGAGAGCAGAAAAAAATGTGCTCAGAAAAATTTTGCATGTCTTTTACGATGATTATTTGTAAAATCGATGTAAATGTAGAATGTGCATCAATTTACAAATTTGTCATATATAGGTAAGATTCAGTCCCATTTAATTTCAATATCTAATGCTTGCTTATATGCAATGGTTTTAACATAACCATTGTCTATATGGAATATTAAGGTGCATTTACTCCACTTTTTCAAAATCACTTTATGTGATGATTTACTTTTAAACTATCAAATATTTTATTTGTTTATATCTTGGTCTCATCATTGAGCTGGGTCGTGGGAGTTAAGCTATAAGCAACGATTTCAAACAAAATCGTCTCATATAAAGCATTGCAAACACTCACTTTTCTAGTAGTGCTTCTACAGCGACATCCCCAACTATAGCAGTCACTATCCGGGTCCAACATTATTGTTTGTGTTCTTCGAGAGGTAATTCTTCCCTTCCCCATCATTTATGTTGAAAATCAACTTTGCCACCCCCCGCAACCAAATTGTATTTGTTCCTTTAGGGATCGTTTGTTTTGCAAGATTGCACAACTTATCCCATGTTTGGCCAAAGGAATCCTATGTTAATTCTATCCCAGTGATGAACCTTGGAGGTCTCCGAGGACCATCAAAGAGCTTGTAAACATTGGAAACATAACTAATCATGGCCCTTAAATTAGGGACCATGACTCAAGCAAATAGACACAAGAGAGATCACACCAGAAATTGATGACCTAGTTCCACCTAGAAAAGTTGTACATTTAAGGGGAGAGTGATTCACCCAAACTTCACTAGCATTTTTGTAAGCATAGTAGCTCTCACTCATATCTCTTTGTCTGATTGCATAAAAAATAAACATTCCCTTTTCCTATGTATTTATAGGGGAAGCTTCCATTGACCATGGGTCTCCTACGTTACCACAATCTACCTATTAATGGCATTTATTTGAGTAATAGTCAAATGAATTAGCATGAATATCGACACAATAGTCATGCATTTCAACTTCAATCAACACAGTCCATGGGTGGGTTATCAGATCCCTAGATTAAGCTGAATCCAACAAGTTATCGTCAGTTGAACCAAATTATCTGGTAACCGGATCCCATCAGGTAGCCGGGTGATAGGATTCGACAGGTTGTCGGGCGACCGGATCCCATTAGGTAGCCGAGCGATAGGATCCGACAGGATGCCGGGCAACCAAATCCATCAGGTTAGTTCATGAAGTTTATTCGAGAGGATTTTCTCTCTTCATCAATTGCCCCCACTCTCTCTGTTTGAATAATTTCTAGGGAGAGTATTTATCTCTAAGAAACTTCATGTATACTGCACCCTCAATGATAGGTCGGCTGATGTTCAGGCAAGCGAATCGTTGAAGACAATTGCGAAGTTTAATAACTACTTTGATGGACAAGGCACCACTCATTTATTTTGCTGGCATGTCGTCGCCTATTTTGTAGGAAAAGTAGGCATGTCACCACCTGACTTTCCTTGTAGCCTTAAGAGGCCAACTACCTGGGTATTTAATGGTATGACGTAAGTGCCACCTTCTACAAATGATCGTCAGTCATTGCAGGATTTAATTTGTCACTTTAGCCTTGAAATGACAGGCATTAATTATTGTAATGATCATTTTTCTGCCCCGATAATCACAACAGACTGGTGGCAAAGATGAGACCTCACAATGATTAATGCATAGGGGCATTAATTATGCCTGGTACTTAGCGAGATTTAATAAATTTGGTATCCGCTTGAGACAAAGGCTCTAAATAGGGGTAGTTGGGGCAATAAATGTTGCAGCTTCCCTTTCTTTGTCCCAGTAGAAAGAGAAAACCTTACACCTCTTTGAAGCCACCACATCTGGAGGAGTGAGTTGCTGAAGGTTGATAAAAGCTAACCTCATCTTCACCAGCTTTAGTTGGAAGGCGATGTCTAGCATTGCCGAGAAAGGTGAGTCATCCTCTTCCGCATCTCAACTCCTTGGTGAGATGTGTTGATAGGAAAAATCATCGTAGTTTAGAAAAAGGCATCATAATATAGCGACGAAAATCGAATCGACATTTAAATTTATAAGTGCTCAAAAAATTGTGAGTTTCAAGATCATTCGTAGGGAGAAAATATAGAATTTGATCACTAGTCAAACATGATCAATAATAAGCACAACAATCAATCAAAATAATGATATACAATGAATAAATGATCCACTAAAAATATACTCAATAAGAATAAAAAATGTATCTCAAGATTTAATAACAAAATTATAATAGAGCCCAACAAGAATGGTGGTTGAAACCACCAATTAAGCCCCATAATTAGGCTCAAATCTCAATGTCTCAATAGTAGTTTCAAGCCAAGTCAGAGTCCCAAATTTCCACAAATCAGACGTCGGGCACAACCTCCAGATGACTTAACCATCAAACCCCAAGCAACCTCTCAAATTTTTCCTAAGTGTTTAAGCATGTTTCCCAAGGCAAAACCCACCACTCATCCCTCAAAAAAATCCTTCTATTTTCTCTCTCTTCAAAATCGAGTCGGGTATATGGGTAATCGAGTAATCAGATCGGGGACCAGACCCACGTGCATGTGGGCACAGGCTAGGAGTGAGCAGGGACGTGAGTGGGACCTCACCCCGTGATCAGAGGTGATAAGCTACAACACTCAAAACATTATAAACCAATTTCCCATTTAAATTCCCACGATGTGGGACTTTGTATGCTCCTTCTCTTCACATTGCTGCAACTAAGGTTGCTTGTCCAATCGAAGCCACTGTTGCTACTTCTTTGTTCAATCAAGGCTCCAGAAGGCTTCGTGGTGGTGAATCGCGTCTGCTGGAGGTGGCAGCAGTGGCAATGATGGCCGGAGCATGGCAGAGGAAGAGAGCTCGTCGGCGAAGACCTAAAATGCATGAACATGGCCTTGCGGCCTAATTAAAAGGTTCAAGATGATCACCGTGGGATGTGGAGTGCGATGGTGGGGTCATTTGGTGAATGGTGGCGCATGGTGAACAGTGGTGTATGGTGGTCGGTGGAGGTCGGAGAAGACGATGGCGGAATGGGTTGGCCGGCTGGTGTTTTAGGTGACCAAAGCTCTCAAGAAACATGGGGCTTTTGGTCGTGGAGGTGAGTGGAAGGTAGTGGTGGTGGTCGGATGTGGGTTGCGTGCATGTAGCGATCGGACAAAGCTCACCAAAGCTTCACTGGCTGTGGAGAAGACGAGGGGGAGTGCGGTGAGTGAGGGGTCAAATTGGGTTTCTAAGGACCTATACCTATGCTAGAGAGCGGAAGAGATGGAACCTAATTACTTGGACAAAAAGGAAGGATTTGCGCTGGCGTGACTTGCCGAAGCCGGTGAGGACAAAGTTCTCCGATAGGGTGAAGCGGTGAGAATGAAGGTGGAAGATGCCCCTACTTTGATTGGTGAGGAGCGGATGAACTTGGGGGAGGTAAAGGATTGACCAATTTGGCAGTTGGTTGACCTGAGGAGGAGGTCGAGGAGGCTCGTCGGAGCCACAGTCAGAGGCGGGTGAAGTTGAGAAGGAAGAGGGTTTTTAGGCCTAAACCGAGCTAGTTTTGATCTCTAAACCTCATGGAGTTTTTATAGAGCTCAGATTTGAGCTCAAACTCTAAGATTTCACACATTAAGGTCACGGATTTGGAAACTTTAATTCCTTGACTTTCGTGAGCTCGCTGGAGCTCCTTGCTTCACAATAGGCCTCGAGATCAAGTTCAATGGGAAGGGAATTCCTTCCTAATCAATCCCTCCAAATTTCGAGGGATTTGGTCTAAAAATTAGGGAGAAAACTTAGATTGAAGTCAACGGGTAGTAGGTCTAGGATTTTGTTCAAATGTCTTAGGTGGAAGGGACTTGATTGTGAAGAAGACGACAAAGATAGGGGGGTTTCTATAATAAACTCAAAACCTAGAGGTCTAGATGTGAGAAATAGAGTTTTTAGGGGCTAAAATGCAAACCAAGTCAAGATGGTCTTTGATTGGGCCCAAATTTTGGTGTTAACCTTATTTCAATCCAATGAATCCAATGCTGAACTTGAATTTGAGTTTTGACTACGTTCGACTAGGTAAATTGCATAGGAGCCCAAATCAAGGCAAATTCCCGTATGAATCTTTATTCTTAGTCAAAATGGGTTCAGATGGTCAAAGTGAAGATACCAAACCTCTTAGAATATTTTTCAATGATTTTTAAGAGGTTTAGATTGAATTTATCTCAACCAAAATCCTTTTAATTGAAGTGTGGCCGATAATTAGGGTTTTCAATCCAGTTTTAATCCTCGAAATGTGTAAAACCCTGATTCAATCAGTGTGAGCCCACTTCTTGGCCTTTTAAGTTCATTTGACCTTTAATTAACCCATGAGTAATCCCATGATTAATATGCATTTGTGATGTACTGTTAAAATAGCAAAATTAACCATGTTTTCTTCTTAAATCAAATCAGTGTAGAATTATCATCCTCAAATAATCATTTAGGAGCATTTATCACTGGATTTCAACTAATTCAAGTTAGTTATGTCAAATGATGGCGTTATCATCAAGATGATAGTTCTTTACACATTTAATTCCGACTTTAGTAGTAGACCTGCCATTCAAGGGTTTCTATGAGAACACGAGCTTGGGAAAGTCTAGTTTCAAACCCTAGGTTCTCACCGACTTGTGCTCCCCGATTGGAGGGGATTTTTTTATTATTTGTAAATATGCCATCGAAAATGACCTTAGGTGCCTCTAAATCCTTTCCTCAGATCCTTTCTCTCATACTACTGGCTTGCTCTTTCCCAACAAAGCCTTAACTGTTGGCCTGTGTTGAATATCTCCATAGTTCTTTGGTTTCATTTGGGTATCCACTCGTGAATGGGGTTATTTCACCTTCTTTTTGGGTTAATGCCCCTTAAAATGAAGAAGGGGAGACCCTCGCGTAGAACCTACACCCTATATAGCAGGTAGACTAAATATAGGATAACCAACCTGTCGAACAGTTTAAAGGGGCAAGACCACCACTTTTTTCTTCTCCACAATATGGAAACTTTAGAAGTTCGTAATGCCTGGCAAAATCCCCATGAGAAAGATTTGCTACCCGGTCCTCACAAGCTTGATCCAGCTACGGAGGTGGAGACCGAGAAAATAGTAGAGATTGAGCCTATGGCCTACTCTAAATTGAGGCGACCAAAAGTCTAAGCAGCACTGACATGGGTGGCGGATTCCTACCCCACTCCAAGTTCCAGAGAAATGACTTTGGACATCTTTCCTATGTCACACCCTGATAATCTTCCGATGAATCAAGAATGGATCACCGGGTGTGCCAGTGCTAGGGTCCCAACTACTAGGTAGTTTGGGTCATAATTTGTAGTCGTATCAACTAGGTAAGTCTTAGGAAAGCCGATATATTTAAATAGGTCGGAGGGTATAAACCTACCGAAAATCTGGCAGAGTTTCCCCTGTTTATCGGGTATTTTTTCAAAACCTATGCCTACAAGTTGTACCTATGCATGCATACCACAAAGTAAATATAGGTGGGTAAACCCCACAAAAACACCACGAAACAAGTAAGAGCAGTAAAACACAAGCGGGCACACCCCGCCAACCAAAGCAATAGTAATGGAGAAAACGTCAAAAAAACAAAGCCAAAATGCAACTAACACATCGTTGCAAACAACCACAAAGCCATACTGTCCATCAACTAACATCTTACATACACAAAGTTCACGGATAATATACAAGCCATCAACACTAGAAACCAACTAAGAGATTTACATTAGATGCCACCAATTTATTCAAGAAAAGATAGGAGTGAAACACTCATTCATCTGCCCAAGTCCCCCTAGGCCCAAATTCCTTGTGAAGTGTCACTTGAACCGCGGCAATGGATGCTTGAAAATGGGTCACAAAAGTAGGGGTGAGCTAAGTGTCTCAGTAGAGATAGGATACATGTAACAATCGAACAAAGGGAAGTATGCAGATTTTTGCCTTATAGGCCAACCACAATCCATTTCTCCTAATACTTAAGCCTTGGTAACTTAACAAGCTAACCACAAATCTTTCCCTATTTCCCATGATTAACCCAAGTTTCATCAATGCTACAGGCTAGCTATGAGCTCCCTTTTCCCTATTTACCCGGATTTACCCACATGATTATTCAGCTTACTTATCATATGGTTTATTCTCTCACTCACCTCAAAAGTTAGATTTTGGAAAATCATCCCTCTTTACTAGAGGAGATTGAGACGTATCCTTACCTCGGATTCCAACCTTATATCTCTCCGTGGTGAGGGGAGGGGCTAACAGAGCTAATAATCCTCGTGAAAGGCGTACCCATTATTGACGTATCGAGAATGTTGCTGACCTTAATCAGAAGAGTTAGGCCTCTTGGGAGCTGCCCTAGCCAATGCCTTGCGACCATGAAAAGCAAGCTCAATTCATGCCCCGCAAGATCCAATCATAGTTCATTCTAGATCGAAAGTCACAAGGTTGGTTAGAATTGTCGAGTCACACCAATGCTCCTGCTAGGAGCGTGGTCTCCGTGTGTACCCTTTCAATCTGCCGTAGGATGAGATTCCAACCAAACCCTCATGGTTCCCTGACATCCTTTGCTTATGTAGATGCCTAACGAGCCTCTAGCTGTAAGTACCAAGTACCCCGATGCTTTTCGCTGCGCATACAGGCACCTACTCTGCCTAGAGCTACGAATACCTCCACATCAAGTTAGATTCAGGTACTTCTAAGTACCTTAACTCAATGACAGTCGGTAGCTCATCCTCGTACCTGGGAACCATCCATGTTCCAAGGTAGATCTTAGGTAGCCTCTAGCCACCACACATCCTCGAGCCCTTAACCTGAACAATGAACTCGTCGTTCACAAGTTAGTGGGTGAATCCCCATGAGCTCATCTAGTAGACTTACTCATCTTTTAATCCATATTGAATTCAATGTTAAGAACGAAGTCCTAAGGACCTACTGGATCACCTAGTGTCTGGCCGCAGACCTTAGGATCCAAGCTTCCTTTTTAGACTCATAACAAGGTGATGGTAACATCATCATTGGTGTTAATAAGCCTAATTTAGCCTAACTATAGTAATAAATGCTCCTTAATATTCATCAGAAGATCATAACTCTATTTTGAATTGAATATGAGAAGAAGACAAGAAAATGGGTTAATCCTACCATTTTAACACCTAATCCCTAATGTAGATTAACTAAGGAGTTAATCAGGGCTTAATCCAAGGTCAAATGAGCTTAATTTCCTAATAAGTGGGCTTGAGCTGATTGAATTAGGGTTTTTTGCATTTTGAAGATTAATTTATTACCTAAAAACCCTAATTTCAACCTCACTCAAATTCAAAGGGTTCTAATAGAAATAAATTTAATATAAACCTCCTAAAAATCATTGAAAATATTCTAAGAGGTTTGTTACCTTCACTTTGACCATCGAAATCCATTTTGACCAAAAATAAAGATTCAAGCGAGAATTTACCTTGCTTTAGGCTACTATGTAATTTACCTAGTCAAACATGATCAGACCTCAAATTTGAATTCACCATTAGATTCCTTGGGTCCAAATTAGGTTAACCTCAAAATTTGAGTCTAATCAGAGAGCATCTTGACTTAGTTTGCATTTTAGTCCAAGATTCTCTATCTATTACATAAAACCCCCCAAGTCATAACTTTTCTCACGGTTAGATCCCTAAATTTTGTCATTTCTACATAAATTCCCCCGCTTCCATCATCCTCTTCCTGGCATCCAAAGGAGGAAACTGTAGAGGATTGAAAGCCATCACTGACGAGTTTCAATCTGGGATTTGAAGGACCAAATCAAGATCAAATCCCACCTGATTTGGTGTTATTGATCTTAAAGGCATTCTGCATCAATTGAACATCTTATCAAGATCAATCATGGACAGAATCATCTTTGGTGAGCTCCAATTTTGCAAGCTCAAAATCTTGCCAAATCCTAAGCAAATTGCAGGATTCTTGGCTCATTTAGGCTTGGATCTGACTCTATATAAAGACCTTGACTTCTACAAGCAACGGTGTGTTCAATTTGACCGAAATCCCCCACAAATTCATCTTCCTCACAGGAGAATTACATCACCTCAGAGCTCCGTCGTCTCGCTTCTTCACCCTTTGCCACATACAATAGGTAGAGGGTTATCCTTCTCCGTCCTCCCATGAAGCTTCATGCTACAATTCACCTCCTCCGACTCCAACGAATTCCTTTCCTTCCTCATCTCTAGTGAACCTTCAGTGAGCCACTCCCCTCTTCTTTCCCCAAAATTTCTTTAAGGCTTTCACTCATCTCCCCTCCAATTAAAGTTTTGGAGCTCTAGAGCTCCATTCATTAGCTTCATCCCCTTCTCCACCGTTGACGACCACCGTCGCCACCACAATAACTATCCCAACTCCTCTACCTTCCTCTCTCCCAATTAACTAAGGCAAAATCTCATCCTCACCTCTACCAAGCTTTTGCCTAAGTTAATTGACCTCCACATCATCTCTACCATCATTCACCTTCACCACCATCCAAGCTTCATCGAAGCTCCTCCGCCTCCATTCCATGGCCATTCTCGCATGCAATTAAGTTGGGTTTTTTGTCTGGCGTAGATTGTCGAACCTTCGTGCATGATTGATTTGGACCGTGAGGCCATGCTTTCTTTTGCAAGTACTCGCCAGTCATGGGTCTTCTCCGATGTCTAACTACTCCTCTGACGAGCAATCGACCAAGAGGCCACCTCCTCTCCATGCGGATTGACCTGTAGATCATGTATGTGATGTTGGAATAAAGATCCAACAACCACCTTGCATCAATTGGCATCCACTTCACGTCGTAACACACGAAGGAGACAAAGAAGAGGGTGGCTTGATAGTGCCAAATCGTGGAGCGCTAATTCTAAAACATGTTCATAACTATTCATGCTCACTACCCGGCTACCCAAGACCACGGTGGGATAGGTCCCCCACATGCACGCCTCACGCACGTACCCTTGCCCATGCTCACGCCACATAGATCTAGGTTGAACCGGGTCCAATCCGGATCCAATTATAGAGAAAAAGAGAGAAAGGAAGAGGTTATTGGGCTGAGAGAAGAGGGGGGTTTTGCTCTGGGCTAAACCTCAGATGAGCAAACTTGGGTCCGATTTCACATCTTAAGTCATCTAAAGTGTTTGACAGATGTCTGATTTGAGTTGAACGAATTGCCTAAGTGTTGAAAAGGCTTCATAGTTTCAAAAACATTTTTTTTTGGTCCTTAACACTTAGAGTGCACATTTTCTTCATTGAGTATTGATCCATACATTGCTCCACATTTAGTATATTTTTTGTTGTATTAATATCTTGCAATTTATTTTGATTAGTGGTTATATTGAGATCTTTTGCACCCTGCGAACGATCTCAGAACTCTTTTTCAAGCATATAAATTTAAGTGTTTCATCGCTTTAGTTACCTATACTATGATGCGTATTTTAAACCCAACTTTAGCACAATAACATTTTGGCACCATTCAAGGAGTAACATGCATTTTGACCAGTAGTCATATTCATTCTGACTTGTTTCTAACTTGCTCTATTTGCTTTGTTTGTGTGGTTTTCTAGGTGAATCACCACGCAGGATCATCCGCTCAGAGTAACCACACTAAGGGCAGGTAACCACTATTCCCTCTTCCATAATCCCCTCCTCTCCTAGAAAGACCAAAAAGGAAACAAAAGAATGAGGAATTGAATATGCCTTATTTTCCTAGTAATTATCATTCAAGGAAAAAGTTTATTTCCTAATTTAGCTCAATTTGATTGCAATCGGATTTGATTGATTTGATTAAGAGAACCCTAATCCTAATACTTGCACCTACAAGGGACATTAAGCATCTTAGGCTATTCACCTTCTTGATTGAGCCCAAGGTGCCATCTTTAGAAGTAATTGGACTTGAAAATAGAGCCAAATTAGGGATTCTACAGTAGGGCTTCAAAAACTAGTTCACATTTGCTTGCTAAAAAGGAAATATATATTCCTGCATTGTGTGCTACCTAAGCCCTTGGTTGGATTGATCTTAACAAGTAAACCCTAAAATCAAGGCTCTATAATCACTTGAATCATTAAAAGTTGGGATCTAATAACCTGTTCGAGAACCAAATTAGGGTGGTTTGGGTGCTTTAATCCAAATTTCATCCCCAGCTTTAGGGCAGGTCAGGTAAAGTTGGTTCCGTGTTAGTCCAATTGGTTAGGTACAACAGTCCCCATAGGCACAGGAAATGTTGGGTAGTGTCCCCTAAAAGCAAAAGAAATCCCCTTAACCATAGTTAATTTAGAAATTCTTGCCAAAAAATGATAATACTAGGGAAAATAGGGCAAGCTAACTTCCTAATTTTTTTGTCTTTTGTTTTTCTTTTTTATCTATACAGAGAAATGGGGATTAGAGAATGAGAATGAAGAGAGTTACCTGCCTGTGGTGTGGATGCTTCTTTATTGGAGTGGTTGACCAAGTTGATCCAAACTCAGATAATGCAAAAACAACAACCAAACAAGGTAGATGAGTCAGAAAGAGAAGAATATTCACTAAAATAGTAGTGATTGTGCGTTGCTCCCTGGCAACGATGCCAAAAAGTGATGTGCGTAGATCGAATTTTGTAAATACACATTGTAGTATAAATGAAATATGCAAATCAACTTTTAAATTTATAGCTTGAAATGTGAGCCTAAGATCATCTCTGGGAGTAATCAAATGCGTGATTACCGCTATTCAATTATTTATAGATGATTTTGATGAACTTTTATTAAAGGTAAATTTGCAAAAGCAAACAAGTTCAAAATCGCACATTAATTTACGAAAATTGGAGATGAAATCAAGTGCTAGGGAAGTTATGCTCAGGAAAATTATTTAATGCTCAAGTGAAAGAAGTACTGCATATTCATTTAGTCAAACAGTAAAGAAATATCAACACCAAAGTTTGAGCAAATAAGTTCAGTGAAATCTCAAATAAATGAACCAAATTCTCAAAATATTAACAGTCTTCAAACTGGTCCCTGGAGAGTCACAATCAGGTCCCTATGAATTGCAAATGGGTCCCTAAGAATCCTTGCAATTTGGTCCTTTTCTTGCACAAAGGTCCCTAGAGTGTTTTTCCTTCTCTTCTTCACTGCCGACTAGACTTGTCGGAGGCACGTCGGACTTGCACTCCAATGGCTGCTGCAGTCCAATCAAGGGCGGATGAAGGTCGTCTGATGGTCGTGACATAATGGGGGTGTTGGATAGTTGGTCAGAGTAGCGACGTTGGCGTGGAAGGAGGCCAAAGTCAGGCATGACAGTGGAGTTCCAGCGATGACCTATAAGAAGAACACTGCCTCGCTACCTGAGGTAAATACAAAAAGGCCTTCGTCAAACCGTGGCAAAGTTGGTGGCGGTTTTGATTTGGCCTAAGATGGCCAATAGTGGTGTGACGAGGTTAGGGGTGGCGACGAGAATCGGAGGAGGTCAGTGGAGTTCTAGGAGCGTCATCATCCTCAATAGGTTGAGGGCTTTCGTTGCCCGTGTCCTCGCAAAGGTGGAGGGTTGGTCGGCGGTGAGAGAGGATGCCCAGAGTGGAGTGTAGGAACTCATCGATGTTCGGCCAGAGGCAGAGAAGACATCGTGAAGTAGAGAGGAGTTGGGGGTAGATTCCTAAGTTTAAGGGTCTAAAAATGTACTACAGAAGGAGGGAAGAAGAAGAGGATACCTAAATGGTTGGCGAGGAGGTTGGAAAGCAGTGTAGGAGCTCGCCAGATGTGGAGAAGGAGAAGAGGTCCAACGATGGCATTTGAAGCGATGAAGGTGGTTAAGCAACCATGTCTGGTGGCAGGGAGCACGGCAAAGACTTGGGGAAGACAATCATGGCCTCAGTTGGTGGTGAGACACGGTGGAGTGAAGGGTCAAAGAAGGCTCCAAGGTCTGTCAATGGCAACGCCCAAGGAAGGAGAAAGAGAGGGAGGAAGGGTGCGATTTCTAGACGAGAATGTTCAAAGGACCCTGGCAAGTCTTTATAGCCAAAGGGTTGAGCTCGAGGGGAAAAGCTTCAGTGAACGTGAGTTAGACGTGATGGCTTTGACCATGAAAATAGAGCTCCAGAGAGGGTCTCAGGAGCCACGAAGACCACCAGCAGGTGCGGGGAATGATAAGGAGTAAGTCTTCGAGTTTCGTGGTGAATCGTGAAGCGAATCAACGGGGATTTGTGATCAAAGCTTGCCCTCAAGAGCTGCTCTCCCAGCCATGGCTGGCTAGAGGTTAAAGGTGCTGGCAGGGGGTATTTGCAAGTAAAACTCGAAAATTAACGGGTCATTGCAAGGAATTGGGATTCAAGGGCCAAAATGCAAACTAGGTCAAGATAAAATCCAAATGAGCCTAAATGTTTATGATGACCTCATTTAGACCTAAGAAATTTAATGGTGACTTCAATTTTGGGTTTTCCCAAAGTTTGATCAGTCAATTTACGCTTTGACCCAAAATGTATCAAATACCCACCTATGTCTCTGTTTTATGTCAAAATAGGTTCCTTTTGTCAAATTGATTATTCTAAACCTCATAAAATATTTTTAAATGATTTTTAGAAGGTTTATATTATATTTATTTCCATCTTAACCCTTTTAATTGAAGTAGGGCTAAAATTAGGATTTTTAATTAAGAAATAGCATTCAATTTAAATGGAAATCCTAAATTACTCAATAGCAACCCGCTTCTTAGAAATTGAAGCTTATTTGACCTTTAATTAATTATAGGTTCATCCCTTAGTTATTCTGCACTTGAATTTGTCTGTTGAAATAGTAAAATTAACCCAATTTAGCATAATTCCTCTTAATTTAGCCCTGATTAAATCATACCCTTTTGTATATTAATTAAGTGAATTTAGCTCTGAAATTTAGTCAAATTGAGTTATATGTAGAAGATGATGGAGATGCCATCAATATATAGCAACCATTCTTCTCAAATGTAGGTCAAATGAAAATGACCAAATTGTTAGCAAATTCGTGACAGGTCTTCATTGATATTCAGTAGTTATTCAAAGCACGTTAAGAAATTGGTATCTTTTTGGACTTAAAGTTTTTTGGTACTTCTTTACTTTAGGGATTTTGTGAACATGGTTACAAACTACTTTATTTGGTGGTTTGAACAAATTCATGTTCTTTGGCTTATAATTATATGTGCTTAAATTCTAAATATTTTGTGTAGTTGAAAACATGACATGGTTTATGGATTGTATCGAACAGTTGTGTAACATGTTTTATAGTCTTTAGTAATACACCTTTAAACTATATCTATTTGTATATGAATAGTTTATCTAAAATGTCATTTTGATTGTATTACATCAAACAGTCATGTTGTGGTTCCTAACTACTTTATTTGGTCTGAACAAATTCAGATTTCTTACTTGTAATTACATGTGCTTAAATTCTAAATATTTTGTGTAGTGGACGTGTACTTGATTTATGGATTGTCTTGAAAAATTGTGAGGCATTTTTTATAATCCTATGTAATACACCCTTAAACAATATTAATCATAGGTTCATCTAAGATATCATGTTTACATGTATTACACCAATTTCTGTTTGTATTGCAACTACAATCATGTTTATTTTGAAACATGTTTGGTGTTTTAGTATGCCCTGGCGAAGTATGGATATGTTGTATTAAAGGGCCACCTCTATGACGTATTACAAATCTCCGATTGTAATGCAAAATTCTATTGAGTTGTATTACAGGGTATGTCTTGACTAAATCTTTGTATTGCATGTACTTACATTTTCTATAATACATCTAAATAGTCGAAATAAGATTCAAACGGTTTTGTTTTTTTACTAACTTGTATTAAATAGGTCAGAAACTTCATACATGAAGAATTTAACAAAACATGTTACTGATTCTAATATAAACAAAATCTAATTACTAACAAAATAAACATAGAGTCATTATAGAAATCTTCTTGATAGTGTATCTATCAATTTATTGGGTAGAAAGGTAGCTAAAAGCATTTAACGAGTGGAAATATGTTTCAATAACATATGGTTGACTTCGAAATAGCAGATGACCTGAATGACATGAATCAGGTGCTTGTTAGCCTAGCAGCATTCACATTTACAGTTGGACTGCACAAGGAAAATATGAATGAATGATAAATAAGAAACCAAGAATGAGTAGTAATCACAAAAAAAAATTGTCATTTTATTAATTGTAGCTACTTAATTCCTACAAGATAGAATTTTAGTGATGCGTTCTTCATCGTACAGTTCCTTAAGTCATGCCCTACGTTGAACTTTAGGCAATACCTGCATTGACGACCTCGGCATTGCTTCAATTCAGATGTAGGCTTAATTCAGGCACTACCAAGTTTTGGTCCTACCACTTTACTACCTCCTTTCGTCTTCACATTTTTTGGTTCCATTACCCTTGTATCACTGTGGCGGAATTGCTCGGTAAACGATTAACGAGTTCTTTGTTAAGTGAAATCTTCTTGTTTACTAACATACAGGCATCATTAATTGAAGCCTCAATAGCATCTTTTGTCATCGCAATAGTGTCTTCATACTTAATAGCATTGTTGATGAGAACTGAGAATAGATGGTGTAGCTCCTTAGCATCATCATTGTGGCCTGATACCTTATAACTAGGGTAGTTGCCTGATTTCTTAATGTTATTCCTCCATCTAGGTAGAATGTAAGAATCCTCGAGGCATGATACATTCTTGTGTTTTAGAACATCAAAGATGTGCTTGCAAGGTATACCAGAAAAATCCATATACCTACAATCACATCTATATACTTTATCAACCATTGAAAATGTAACCTCATTTTCTTCCCATCTCAAATCAATGCTTATTGTCCTATATTTCAATCCACAATCACCAATGCTTGCATCAAAAACATTCAACATTAAAGAACCATTTACCTCTCTCTAAGCATAATAGAAAACACTTTTTGTATAAATGTCTGATAGTTGTTTCTCAATTTCCCAAGAAGTATGGATGAACGGTGGTCCCGTCAAAGAGTCGTTGTTCATTGCATTCTCATTCTCTCTGATCCTGTTGAGAGCTGTTTGAAACCTACATATGAACTCATATAGCGTATTTTGCTTTGTAATAGACCTGTTAAGAAATGAATGGAGGCTCTCGCTTCTCTGCATAGTCTTCAACCCCGTAAAAAATCTATTACACATGTATGTAGGTGCCCATCTAGATCTTAATTCAAAAATACACTTTAGCCACTTATTGTCGAGAAAACCACAACTTGCAATGATGCAGTACCAGCGACATCGAACTCTTTAGAATCCTTGCAATGCCATATCAATCCACTCAATTTTGATATTTCTTTTGCACCAAAGTTCCCAAAGCCAATTTTTGAGCTAAATTTGTTCACAATGTGTCAGGCACAAAATCGATGTATTAGATTAAGGAAACAAGATGAAATAGCAGCACCAATAGATGAGCCTTGGTCGGTAAGAATTAATGAGGGATGCGCACCAACTACATCAATAACCTTATTGAAAAACCACCCAAACGATTCCTTCAACTCATTCATCAAAAGTCCATTCCACAAACATAGCAATCTTCTTATGGTAGTTAACACCACAAAGTGTTGCAAATATCAATTTGTACTTATTTGTGTTATACATTGTATCGAATGATACAACATCCCCAAAAATCTTGTAATCTTCAATGGAGATTGGATCCATCCACATGCAATGTCTCAAACAATTGTCCTCATCCAAATCATATGAATAGTAAAATTCCAAGGTCATTCCCTTGCAGTACTCAAAATGATCTATCAACATTTGTGCATCAAAACCTAATATTTTCTTCCGCTCACCTTCCTCATATTGTATATATCCCTTACAGCATTCGCAACATGCTCACCAACACCACCATGCCTCAATATAAATGCAACTTGTTTGTTCACAGGAATGACTACATCTGACATCGTGTCTAATAGAACCTTCGTGTGATTTGTAATTTTCTTAATATGTTTCAAATATCTCTTCTTCAAAGGCAGTGATATTCGGTGATTGCAGTTATGCTTAAACTTTTGCACTTCCCATTTGTTATTAAGAAAGCTAAGATTAATTATCATTTTTGCACCGCATCTAGTCCTATGTGTACTGAATCTCTTCTTCATATTAGTCTTCAAAGGTGATATAGAATCAGGCAATTGATCAAAAATTGATAGCGACTTACTACTCACCACATCAAATGTTTTATCTAAAAATCCCTCGAATATACAAACAAACTTTTTATATGATAATACCTTGTCTTTAGAAACCATGTCTATGGAATATTTTGTGCTACTCTTGCGAATGGTAAATCCACAAGCAATCGCGTAATGTTCGTAGAAAATTTTCATCTTGGCTACATAGTAAAATTCCATACCAATTTAGGGTCACAACCAATCTAGCTCTTTGTTCTAAGATAGTTCAACGTTCGAGTCATCCAATATAATCAAGGATTGGGATTCTGCATTGAGTGAAAAAAATAAACATTAGCTTATAATACATCATCTGAATTTGAACTAAAAATATGTGCATGAGGATTTATATGTAAAGCCAGTGTAATACAAAGTATACATGTTACACAATCATAAATGCATAGGATTTGGTTATAGCTAAGTTCAAAAGGTTGTATTACAAAACTTTTGGTTCACGTATTACAAGTACATTCACTAGTGGATATCTTTCCCTAAGTACTGCTGCATTGAAAAACGTTGTGTTACAAAACTGTTGAATTGATGTATTATAAGTACATACACAAGTAGTTATCTCTTTGTGAGTACTGCTGCGTTCAAATGGTTGTGTTACAAAACTTGTGAGTTGAAGTATTACAACAACATACACGAATGGGTATCCCTCCATGGTACGAATGTGTTACAGGAATTTGACAACATAGCGCGGAGACAATTTCTGAAGGATTCAAAACGAGATACGAGGTAGCATAATAGCATATTAACATTGTTGTATTCGAAAACATGTGATACAACTACATGACGGAAATGTTGTAATACATTAAAATGAACCAAATGTGTTACTCTGCTTTAAGAACAAAATAGTAAATTAAAATGTAATACATATAGTTGGAATAAAATTTACAAATGGCAATTTACAAGTATTTCGATAGTTGTGAACACCAAGGTTGAAGACATGATATCTAAAATGTTACTATAATAAAGGAGTTTTAAAACACGTATTGTATTACGTATGTACATGCCATTACTTGCATGGATGGTCTTGTTTGGGTTTTTATATTCAAGACACAAATGATATCCTCCTTGAATGTCTAGATATTCACCTGTAAGTATAGAAAAAAACGTTGATACATTCAAAACACATGCAATACGATACAGCATGTGCAAGATATTGCTATATTTTGGAAACAATCGAAAATATAAGTCAGTGAGATTCATACTTGCGATATTCCAGAGAATAACACATTCAAAAAGTAAATCCATACAAAACAAAGATGAAGTTGTACACGAACGAAGTAATGAAGAGATAGAGTGTCTAATGAAAGAAATGAAAGGTAATGATGAACAAAATATCAATAAAAATAAATTTAACAACAAATTAACTTAAAGGACTAGGCATAAATTAAGGGATAATTATTTACTTTTTTATTTTACATACCTAATATAAATAGTGATTTTTTAAAAATATTAGAAACTACTTATGTGATAGTCGAGTGATTTCATCAACCTCATGCACAATCAGACGACAAGTTGACTTTTCTTTGAAAAAAGACATTATACTCGATGGATATATATATATATATATATATATATTTGTATTTCTTTACTTGATTAGATTTAGTTGAAGATACTCGATTATAGACATTGATAACTTGATAAGGTTTGTTCAAAGATCTACATTCTATCACATTTACGTTTGAATTTTGATATGGATCTTGATAAGGTTTGTGAGCTAAGACTCGGGTGGAATTCTTCTTTTTTTTGTTGGTGGAGATTCGGGATTTCAGGGTTGATTGCAAGTTTGGATATTGGTGAGTGGAATTCTATTGTTGTTCCTGTTGCTACTGAGATTAGGTGGAGTTCCTTCTTTTTTATTCCTGATGTGGATGGATGTGGGGTCTGGGGCTTTGGGATTGGGCATCTTTTTCTCCACGCAACTTTCCACGACCTTTTCCACGCCGTGCATCTCCTCCCTCAATTTTTCCTTCCATCAGGCATGCATTCATGGGATCTGTGCCCCCCCTTTTGCTAAGGGGTGGCATAGATTTTGTCTTAGAAAAAGGCTTACTTTTTCCTTTTTTTCTTTGGTATTTGTGGTTTTTCAAATGTTTAGATTTGATGAGAAATCCTCGCAAAGATTGATTGGAATTCCATTCTCTTTTTTTTAGATTATTGATATGGATGGAATTTCAATTTATCAGATCCGATGTTAAATTGTCCACGTTGAATCTATTCAACTGCATGTGGATTGATTTTCAATGAATTTCCTGATATTGATAGAACTTGAATTTTAGATCTAAATTTTGTGAATGGGATACTTTTTTGTTCTTGCTAGGTCAAATTAAACATCCTTTGGATCTTTATCTTTTCATGCGTGATTGGTAGATGTAAGTAATAACATATTTTCTGCTTTGTAAGTACTTTATCCAATAAGTGTATAGAAAGGAAGTGCATTGGGAGAATTATTCAAAGGAATATATGCAGATTATGTAAGATTATGACAATGATTTGGTTGGCAATTTTGGTTTGTTGCATGTGAGGGGATGGGGGCATTCAGTTTCGTAAGGAGGCTCCTACGCAAAAGGATGGGTGTTGGTTGTCGTCTATTTTTTTGGTAAAATATTGGTTTGATAAATTTTTAGAGTTTGGATTTGTAAATACTATGTAGAAGACAATATTCAGTTTTGTTTCGTTTGTTTGTGATTTGTAGTTCTTGAGTTGAAAATTGAACTGAAAACTTACATTTTGTCGAATCAACGACCAATAATTAAGGCATCCCATAATTCAAAATTATGCAAGGAAGGTCCATTCTTGCTTGTTGTTTGGTCCTATAGAGGCTTCCTCAACCCTTGCCTAGGTAATGTATGCAAATATCGATGTTGCTTTTAACATTGATGACTGGCCATTGAAGAGGTCGGTACATGACCAAGGGGGGCAATATGTCCGACACAATAGAGTTGTTCATGCCTTCCTTATGTTAAAGTGGTAGTCAACTGCATTTCTTACCTAAGAAGGGACTGCTTCCTATCTAGTTTCATTCAGAGAGATGTTTCTGCTTGCTTTAGTCTAGTTGCATCTTATAGATCATTCTTTGATCACATGCAAGTTGCTAGGCTCCAATGAGAAAAATTGGATGGGAATCTATTTCAAGCATGAGTGGCTTGGTTATTCCTAAAGGTTGCTTTTTGGTACCATGTGAAATTATTGATGGATTTATCTACCTTCCCTTTGCTATCATCTAGTTGGCATCTTTAATAGGAAATTCCTTCCAAGCTTTAGAAAAAATGATACTAGAACATAAGGACAAAAAGCATTGCAAGGCCCTCAAAAATTGCCTAGCTAAGAATGTTAATAGATAATCACGTGTTATATGTTGCTTGGTGGGGCAAGTTGGAGGTCCTGATTCATCATTGAAGTCAAAACTAAAATTTAGTATTCTCAGGCTTCAAGTAACTAGAGTTAATTCAAGGGCAATGCTAAATTCATTTTTTTCATGATTCACGAATTACAAGGCAAATCACTAATTGCAAGGCAAAAAAGCAACTTGATTTTATCATTTTTAGGTGAAAAATGAAGAGCTACAAATTGGGGAAGATATTTTGTTTTCTTTCATAGACCAAATATCTATCACCATCAGTTTCTCCTATTTATAAGGAAGAGCCCTAAGGCTTTTGGCGGTGGAGTGGTATGGAAATACTAAATTTGATGCTATTGCATCAATGAATGCATTATGCAAAGGTTTCCTGGCTATAAAAGGGTTTCTATTCCTTTTTGTCAAAAGAATTTTTGAGTTTATTGAGAAAATTTGTATTAAGAATAGTTTTTCTCCCCTCAAAGCAAGGCTTGCAAGTGATAAAGCCAATAACTCCTATGGATTAAGATATTTGGTTGGAATAAAATGACATTAGCTAATCAAAACAGGGGAGACTTGATGAGGGAGTCATGCACTGTGCATTTTGCCTCTTCAAGGACTTAGGGGATCTTAAATGATCCATAGAGAAATTGTATTTACCTTATTTGGTTTGATTAATGTACAAGGTGATTACCTATATAGAGCAGTTATCATTTCCACTATTTAAATCATAAAAGGCTACTTACAGACATGTGCAGGATTTCCTCGTTCACAAATAACAATTTCAGATGTAAACATTGGCCTTTTCCTTAATAATGGATTGTCCCATGTAAGATCAATGGAGTTTACCTATTTTTCAATGATGCAAATCTATGTGTTTTAGCAGTTTCTCATAATAATTTGGTCATGAAGTATTGCTTCATGCATAGTTTTCTACAAAAGATCTCACACCTAATTTATCTGCATTGACTTTTATAGCTAATTTTGTAGTTAATTCTTATAGTTTAACTTCTACATTCCTGCACTTCAAAATCCATGACGTATGTTTCTTACACTCTTCACTTTTCTAGAGCTGCAAAAACTAAACTGAAAACTGGTCCATCTAGATTCTAGCACCCTAAAACCCTTTTTACATGATAACAACTTAGTCTAGTCCCTCACCACTAATTGAGGCATCCTGCAATTCAAACAACTTCAAGCATATCCACCTAGAGTTTGGGATTAGGCATTTTATTATAGGGATACAAGAGCTTGTTGTAGATTACTTAACTTAAGAGACTTGATTTACTATACAAGCTTGTTTCAAATAAGAGAAAGAAACCATATTTTTGCATTTTGGGTGTTGTTTTAGTAGTTTTATAATTTGAATGCAAGGGAAAAAGATTTTTGTGGAATTCTTCCTTCATATGCAATACAAGTATTTATATTAATATATCAATAGCATTTTCTTTTCCCTTAGTGTACAAGATGCATGGAATGCGAACTCAAACACAAAACATAGAATAAGATTAAAATGCAATTCTAATTCTAAACTAGGTTGAGAATTAGTCAATTGAATATAATTAAATTCAACTTTTTCTCAAATCAGACTTAGTTAAATTTCCTGTATGATTGGTTCCTTTATTTCAAATGCGTCAACGGATTAGTCATGGAGATGATGATTCGTGGTCTTCACCAAGGTGAGGGAATTGTAACCACAAGGTTGTGTCAGTGAGTTCACTCTCCCTTGAGAGGGCCTTAATACAACATGCACATGGAGTGGGTCCACTCGTTTCCCGAAAGGGATGTGTCATATATGTGTCTCTTAGGTGTAGTTCCTAGCCCTTCATTTAGGTGCATTTAAGGGCTCATATACGTAGTCACGTACATGCTCAGTGATGGTTGATGTGCATGGTGTATGGTACACCAAAGGATCGAATCATACAAACACACAAGTTGGACTTGCAAGGTTGAAAGAGTTCCTACTTCTCTCATTGGAATTATATATACAGACCTTCATAGCTACACAATATTAATAGAGAGGAGTCTAATCCCACTTAAGGCATTAAGGTCAATATGCCTCTTGGTTTGAGTGTTAGAAAGAGAATGACATTCAAATTAGAATTAAGTGGAAACCTTTGTTTTTAAAATCCTGAAACAAAGTTTATTTTTCATGCACTGGATTTTAATAAAAATCTAATTCTTTCTAAATAACAAACTGCAACCCACTAAGCCGACTACTTGAAAAGAACCAACTGACGAGGCCCAACTATGCAGATTGGATCCATACCCTTGAGCTAATTATTGTTGTCAATTACATAGAATTTGTGATCAAGGAGAACAAGCATGAAAATCTCAGAAACTCTTAGGAGAGGGAGTACAATGCAAACTAGGATAAAGATAACACTCTTGCCTGATGTCACATCCTAGGTTCACTATCCAATGTGCTTCAAAAGCAACATGAGAAGATCAAGACTGCCTCTGAGATTGTGACGAGCCTGAAAGAGATGTTTAGGGATGTGAACCAAACTCAGTGCCATAATGTAAATAGGGAGTTGCTTTCATGCAAGATGAAGGTAAGGACTCTAGTGAGGGAGAGCATTCTAAAACTGTACGAACATATTTTAAAGCTCCAAAAGATGGGTATGATGACGATTGATGATAAGACACTGATATCATCTTGCAATTTCTTCCTGGCTCCTTCACCAACTTGAACATCTCATTCCACATGGGAAAGATGAAGATGACTACAGCTGAGTTGATCTTCTTGCTTAAGTCAATAGAGGACATTATTTAGAAGGAGAACCCACCTAAGGCAATGGTTGTCAAGGGCAGTGAAAGGTCCAAACGAAAGAAGTAGGATAAAGAAAAAGGTTTCCAAAAGAAGAATAAGTTTTCAGCACCTTCCTCACATCTTACTTCTTCCAAAAAGAAGGACAAGACAATAGACATGTGCCACTACAATAACAAGCCAGGCCACTTGAAACGATTTGTCCAAATTACATAAGGTCCTTAATGTTATGACCCGAACCCCTTACTTAAGTAAGGGCCCAGGTTGGTTCATCAAATAACCAAGATCTGGTCATCCATCGCATACACATAGAATAATAAAGCATTCACAACATATTGCATCACAATAATATGAACAACAAAAGAATCGAAACTAAAACATTTTATTAGAAAGAAAGTTCATAGCCATCATAATTAGGGATGCAATTGAAAAGGACTAAACATGAACTGAATCTGACTATTAGGCTACAAAAAAAATAGGAAGGTCAATAACTAGAACGGGTACTATAACTACCAACTATAGTGCTACGCTCAGACCGACAACGTCAACTCCTACAGTCTCAAGGTTTGGTTGTACCTCTCCAGGACCTAAGTACAGAACCCACAGGAAAGCGTCAACGAACGCAAAGTAGAATAGTAGAAGCAACAAAAAGAAGATAAAGCTAGATAATAAAATATGAAAGAAGGTACTATTCTCAAATGTTTTAATTTGTCTTTTATTAATTTTCGTTATTTGTGCCTTGCTACAAATTTGATCATTATCTGCCAAAATCTATTTCCTCATAGACGTGAGGGGATCTTGCTGCAATATTCTAGGCACTAAATTGCATACAGCTCCCCCCTTGGCCGAGAGGCCAACCTATATCTTCTCCATTGTCTAGTTAACCGCCCTGGGTCCTACCTAATGAGGTGAAGTGATCACTATGGTCCGTACGGTAAACATACGAGAAGCTATTGATCGAGTTTTTACGTGATTTTTATAAGTCGTTGCGACGTGCAAAAATCAATTCGCTTTTAAATTTGTAAGACCTAGATAGTAGAGTATCTAGGGTCATCCAAGGAAGCCAAAATGTTAACTACATGAGTGACTCTCTCTCTTGCCACTCAAATCCGCACTTTCTTTTTGTGATTTTGATTGTTTTGTTTTTAGGGTTTTTAGAAATAATCGGGTTTGAGATATGCGAAGAAGAAATTACGCTACAACTAACCCTAGGTGACAAGAATGAAGTCCTCTCTTCTAAGCTCACCCTAGGCAAGTGCGCCTAGGGTAATTAGAAGAGGAGAGTGTGTGCACTATAGCTATAAGAACAACATGGAAAACACACTAACTACAACATAAACATTGGAAGGCAAAATAATTTTTGTATTACTAGTAGAGTCAAATACAAGTAGCTAAATGCTTCTAAAAGAAAAAGAGAAACTAAACTAGCTAATACAAGATAAAAGAAGATAAAGAAGAAGATGAATCCTCTGTAGAAGTTCAAGAGAGCTCTTGCTCCAAGTGCAGTCACCCCGCACTTGAAAAGAATTCTTGGCTTCTTCTTGTAGTGTCCTCCTCTAAGCAGTCTCTCTTCAAGGTGGGCGTCAACCACCTCAAGTCTCCTCCTCTTTCCTGGTTGTCCTTGTAGTGTGAAGATCTCCTCCTCCTTGGTGTGGGTAAGGGAAAAGAGGGAGAGGAAGAAGGCACCAAGGGGGCGAGTAGGTTGCCCCCTTGATCTTCTTCCCTCCTTCTACTTCCTTAGCGTGGAGATGGGGTGGAAGAATGGTGAACCTAACTAAGGGAGAAGATGCGTTTTTGGTGGTGATTGTGGTGGGTATATATAGAGGTGGAGAGGGGGGTTAGTTAGCGTGGACATGTGGAGAGCTAGGATTAGGTTTGGTAGGTGGTTAGTGGTGGCTATGAGGATCCTAGGGCTAAGACTAGTTGGTGCCATCTTTAAGGGTGTGAAAGGAGTAGTTATGGTGGTGGAGAGGTGCATGGAGTTGGCGCCAACCATGGAGGATGCCATGGTTTGGAACCACCTAAGGGGGGTTCTAGAAGGTGGGTAGGTGGATGGCTAGGATGGGTTGTAGGGGTAGGTGTAGGGTTAGGATGTGGGGATTTTTGGCACCAAAGGAGAGGGGTCTTTTGGTGGTGGAGTGGGGTGGAAGGTTGCCTATAGTTGGTGCCAAAAGTAGGGTGGACTAGGTAGCTTTCCTGGACTATGGGTTAGGGTAATTTGGTGGAGCTATTTAGGTAGGGTGTTAGGGTTAGGTGTTGGTGCCAAGGAGGTGACTAGCTAAGCGAACCTATCTTAGCTAGTGTTAGTCGGGCGAGATCGATGTTTTAAATCATTGCATTGCGGTATAGTCAAAATCTCACGAAAAACAAATAAAATTTATACTCAAAAAGTATGAGGTCGTTCACTGGGAGCAAGTAGGAATTCGATTCTCAAGATTACAATTTTAACCAACACAGATAAGAAATTATAATCAAAAATTGATTCAGAATAATGTGGTAATAATATCAAGTGTCAAGCTGCAAAAAGAATAAAGTAAAATGGTGATTTGAATCACCAATTACTCCCTACAATGATATCAAATGGAACTCAATAATCACCAATAAACTCAAGTCAGCGGTCTAATGATAGGATCAGAAGTCTTAAATGTCTGATGAACAATGCTCTATTTCTTCTTCTTTCTCTAATTTCTTCTTCTTCTCTTCTTCACTTGCTTTCCTTCTTCCTCACAGACTCTTATACTGATGCGGCGCTTCTTCTCTTCTTTTTCTTCTTTTCTTCTTTCTCCTCTCTTTTCCTTCTCTTCCTCTTTACACAGAGGGGGAAAGGGTCTCAAATTTGGCTAAGTGTCAGCCAATTCTCCAGAGAGCAAAACCCTTCTCTACCCCACGCAAGTTCTCCTCTCTCTCTCCTTGGGTCACGTTCTCCCAAAGCCTTCAATAGTACCGGGTATTCGGGCAATCGGACCTAGAGCGCACCCAGGTTCAAGCTCATCGGCAGTGGGTGGTGAGCGAGGAGTGTATAGCTTAGGCGGGTAATCGAACCAGGCCAGATCCATGGGGGCAGTGTCGCAGACAAGGCCGAGTGAGGGGTGTGAGGGACCTCACCCCTTGTGTTCGAGGCAATAAGCCTGTATCACAAATACAATTTATGCGACTGCAACCGCTCATAAACTTCCGATGTGGGACTATCTGTCCCCCTTTCCTCATGTGCATTGCCACTGATGCCTTCGTCTAATTCACGTGCAAAGAGCGGTCAACAGCTCCAATTGACCGGGCGAGCGTGTCCCTGGAAGTCTTCCACTACATCTAGAGTCGAAGACCTGGAGCTACAGGCTCGGAAGCAAGCTTTGATGTTGCTTGAAGCTTGGCTTTCATGGCGGAGGGGGCTGGTACCTGAAATCAACAATAAGGCCTTTCGGCTGCATCAGAAAGCTCAAGAAGTATTACCGGATCATGGCAAGTGCAACGGTGGTGGTTGCGTGGCGTGTGCATGTGTGATGAGGTCTGTCAACCTCACAGAGGCTGGCCGATTGTGGGGCGTTCGGTGGGGCGTTCGGAGGGGCAATCGTCCTAACAAAGTTAGGGTTTTTGCTTCTGCGGTCGAGGCAAAGGTGTGGACCGTGGAAGCGGCAGTGTAGGTGGTCTGTGGTGGCCACTAGCGCTCGCCGAAGGTATGCCGGCGAGAAGGAAGATGGAGTCGCGAATGGCTGTGCGGGGGTCGAAGTGGAGTGTTGGAGTTGCTATTGTGATGAGGAGAAGCTGAGGAGTCATTTGAGAGAGGTAGCGGACGATGGGGAACGGAGATGGCGCCGATTGCGGTATGCCGGTGCCGGAGAAGGAAGCTGCTCCGGTTGGTAGGAAACGGTGAGGAAGACGACGAAAGGGGCATCAGCGAGTACAGCCTGACTTGGAAGAAGATGAGGAAGATAGCTCCATTGCCGGTATTACGAACGGAGGAAGAACGGAGGCAGGGAGAGTCGTCGGACATCGAGGAGCACTTCGGTCGAGAAAGAGAAGAATTGGAGGTGTTTCTGGCTGAATTCGAGCATGGGAAGAACAGCTTGATCTGGAGGTCTTTTTATAGGTTTTATGAGGTAAAGCTTTGTCGGAGATAGGATTTTTAGGATACCCTAATCTCTCATGCATTCGTATGAGAGATTGAGAAGATATTAGGGCATGGAAATTGACTCAAATGGAAGGGAATTCCTTAACGAACTTCCCTTTCAAATTTGAGAGGGATTCGTCGAGGAATCAATGAGAACTTACCAATTTTAGGTCATCGGAGTTTGTAGGAATAAGATTAATGGCGGAAGGGACCTATTTGTGACAAAGTTAGGGGCCTTTTTGTAAGGATATTGAAAGTTAAGGGCATATGTGTGATAGAAAAGAATCAAATAGGACCAAATTACAAACTAAGTCAAGAAAATCTCAGATTGGGCCCAAATTTTGGTACAAACCTAATTTTGACCTAAAGAATCCAATGGCAAAGTTGGATTTTGGTTTTGATCACATTTGACTAGGTAATTTATGCAAAAATCCAAATTAAGGCAAATATATGTCTGAGACTCTGTTTTGAGTCAAGATAGGCTTTGATGGTCAAATTAAAGGTACCAAACCCTAGAGAATATTTTTCTATGAATTTTAGAGGATTTAGGTGAATTTTATCCTGACCAGTACCTCAGTTAATTAAGTGAGTCTGTTTTTAGGGTTTCAAAAGTCATTTAATTCTCGAAACACACGAAAACCCTTTTCTATCTGTCTTAACCCACTTGTTAGCCTTTTAGGGCCATTTGACCCTTAATTAACCTCTGGGAAAACCCATGGTTGTACTGCATTCATGATGTGATGGTAAAATTACAATTTTAACCCTAGTTTCTTATCTTTTCCTCATAATGATTATGCAATGTATTACAATCCTCAAGGAATTTAACTCAAATTCTAGACCACATGCCTTTTTATGCTCAGAACTCTGATGTGTGCTTTCTTTTATAGATTAGGTTAGAATGTCGATAGTAAGCCTAAAGGTACTCAAGTACCAACCAAGATCCGGACCTGACCAGCTCTAGTCTCAGTTCATCGCGAAGGTTTCTAAGGCCCACAGGAACTAACCTAAGGTTCGTTGAACTCCGTGGTTAAAGCACCCGTGCTCGTAACATGTTTTAGCCCAAGTTCAGTTTGCAGTGTGTTTTTATAAGAAAGAGAGAAGAATTTTTTTCTTTATTTTTGGAGAGTTTTCTCTCTCTTTTCTTTTTATTTCTAGCTTCAGATTGGCTTTACAACACGGTCTATATCGGATTCCTAGTTCCCATCATCAATCCTCACAAGGTCCTTGGCAATCGATGCTTCGAGATAGGACCGCCCATGGCAACCCCAGAACCCTGGCTTTTGAGATTTCAAGATAATCATGTCCATGGCATTCTGCAGCTAAATCGAGACCCTGGCAATTGACATTTCATGATAATGCCGCCCATGGCATCTGAACCAGCACAAGGTGCTTACATACCCCCGATATGATATTTAGATATCCTAGGAGACAAGCACCGAGGAGATGGTATGTTATTGCGCATCCTCAAGGGGAATTTTCCGCCTCTCCGTGCCGGTAACTCTTCCAAATCAACTTATGTTGATCAACTGCTCCTAATCTAGGTAACTCTTTTTCAGAACAAATTTAACACATTTACGTGATTTTGATAATTAAGCACACTGAACTAGACTGTGTGTGGATTGAGGTGCTCAGGTTACCGAGTCCTACAAACCAAAGGTCAGTTAACGAGGCTGAATAATCCCTAAGCCTTAAACCTAATACTTAAGCTTCGCATTTTCCCTAACCTATTGAGGACTATCTGGATCTTAACGAATACTTGAATTTTTTAGCCTAAAATCACAGCCCAAGAGGCCTAAGATCAGCGTTCATACTAATCTCTTTTTTTATCTCTTAGCACTTTTTATCTTTTTATTTTTTTTCTTTTTTATTTGGTCTAGAACTAAGTTAATTCCTTAATCTTTTACTAGTGGCTATCTCTTTTTTCTTTTTCAAATTGTGCTCCTTTTTGATATTTTTATTACCTCCCCTTATTCTCCTCAAAAATGATATGCAATTGATCCACTCAAAATTTCCTCCCTTCTCCATTTTTTTGTTCTTTTTCAGTTTTTATTTTTTTTTGGTTTTTTGGAATATGTAATTTTTTTGATGAAATCCCTTTCTTGTGAAGTGATTTTCACAACGTTTTGCACTTTAATACCCCCCCATGCCTATGATTTGCAATGTCCTCATTGTAAATTAGGTGGGTTAGAATTTAGCTTAGATCGTACATTAGAATAGATTTTGGGTGGGTGGATGGGTTGGGGTGACTATTGCGGACGATTTCAAGCTCGGGTACAGGTACCAAAGGTAGAGTCGCCTGTTCTAATGGACGAACCCTAAAGTGCAATATGAGTTCAACATAAAATGTGTCAAGAAGGGTTTTAGGTTTTTCAAAAAGATGACGGGTTGCCTCCTGTTAAGTGCTGAGTTTAACACCATCAGCCGGGCGTAATGAGCTCAAGGAGAATGGAGATCAAAGGATACCTCAGCCAAGTTCGTATCGGTGAGTTCGATGTACAGCTTAAGTCGCTGGCCATTCACGATAAAGGGTTTGGAATCAAGGCTGGGTTGGCTAATTTCGACGGCTCCATTTCCAAAAATATGTCTGATAAGATATGGTCCAATCTATTTTGATCTGAGTTTTCCTGGGAACAGTTTGAGTTTGGCATCAAAGAGTAGGACTTTCTGACTAGGGTGAAAGATCTTTCTGGATATGTGCTTTTCGTGAAAGGCCTTAACCCGCTTTTCGTAAATTCACGAGTTTTCATAGCATCATTGAGTAGTTCATTGATCTTGCTCATTTGAAGCTTTCTGTGGGTTCCTGCCTTAGAAAGATCTAGATTACACTTCCGTACAGCCCAATAGGCTTTGTGCTCCAACTCGACAGGGAGGTGACATGCCTTCCCGTACACCAATCTGAAAGGAGACATTCCCAATTGGGTCTTGTGGGCAATCCTATAAGCCCACAAGGTTCTGGAGGTTGGGATGACCAATCTCTCCTATCAGGTCGGACAATGACCTGAAGGATTTTCTTGATCTCTCCATTTGATAGTTCAGCTAGACCGTTGGTTTAGGGGTGATAAAGAGTAGAGATTCGGTGTGACACCCCGTATTTGGTCATCAGTGATCTGAACTGAGCATTTGTGAAATGGGTCCCACCATCAGAGATAATGGCATGTGGAATCCCGAACCGAGAAAAGATGTTTTGATAAATGAATTTGATTACCACCTTATGATTGTTGGTTCGGGTCAGAATGGCCTCGAGCCATTTGGACACGTAGTCAACAGCGAGAAGAATGTATTTGAAGCCGTCCGAAATAGGGAAGGGTCCCATGAAATCAATCCCTCAGATGTCGAAGATTTCGCATATGAGAATCAGGTGTAAAGGCATCATATCGCGGTGGCTCATGTTGCCCAAGGTCTGGCAACAAGTGCATGCCTTACAATGATCATATGTGTCTTTGAAAATCATGGGCCAATAAATGTCGCACTGGAGGACTTTTGATGTGGTTTTCTGTCCAGAAAAGTGTCCGCTACAGGCCTAGTCATGGTAGAAGGACAAAATGTCTAGAATTTTCGCTTCTGGGATGCACCGTCTGATGATTTGATCAGCACCAATGCAAAAGAGGTACGGGTCTTCCCATATGTAATACTTGGCATTGAAAAGCAATTTGTCTTTCTTGACCTTCAACCAATCAGACGGAATCTGATGTGATGCCAAGTAGTTCACTAAATCAGCAAACCAAGGAAGTTACATACTAATAGTTAGGAGGTGCTCATCGGGAAAGTGTTCTGTGATAGGTCCGAAAGGGTCGATACTATTAGAAGGAAGGCAGGATAAGTGGTCAGCTACCACATTCTGCTTTCCTACTTTATCACGAATCTCGAGATCAAATTCTTGCAACAGCAAGATCCAGTGGATTAGTCGAGGTTTCACGTCCTTCTTCGCAAGGAGGTGCCTCACTGCAGTATGATCTGAGTATATGATAACACAGGAACCCAAAAGATATGATCTGAATTTTTCCAAGATAAATACTACAGCTAGTAGCTCTTTCTCAGTAACTGTGTAGTTACGTTGAGCCTCGTCAAGTGTCTTGCTAGCGTAGTAGATGACCACAGGTTTCCTGTCTATTTTCTGCCCAAGTACCACACCTACAGCATAATCAGATGCATCACACATGATCTCAAAGTATTGAGACCAATCAAGGGACTACAGGATAGGTGCTTGGGTAACCCGATCATGTAGGATCTCAAATGCCTGAGTGCACTCCTTGGAAATTTCAAAGGGGACATCCTTAGATAGAAGATTAGTCAAGGGGTGCATAATTTTTGAAAAATTGGGAATGAATCGACGGTAAAAACTGACGTGCCCCAGAAAGGATCGGATGTCTTTGACCGAGCTAGACCTAGGGAGTTTTGAAATTAGATTTGCCTTGGCTCGATCAACCTAGATGCCTTTTTCAGAGATGAGATGTCCCAGGACAATTCCCTCAGGTACCATGAAGTGGCTCTTTTCCAAGGAAAGAACCAAGTTCACATCGATACACCGTCTGAGGATTTGGACCAAGTGCAGGAGGCAATCATCAAATGATTCACCAAACACCGAGAAGTCATTCATGAAGATTTCAAGGTATTCACCTACCATATCTGAGAATATGGCAAGCATGCACCACTGAAAAGTAGCAGGTGCATTGCAGAGACCGAATGGCATCCTTCGAAATGCGTATGTTCCGAAGGGGTAGGTGAAGGTGGTCTTCTCTTAGTCCTCAGGATGGATTGCGATCTTGCTATAACCAAAGTACCCATCTAAAAAGCAGAAGAATCGATTTCCCGCTAGTTTCTCGAGGATCTGATCAATGAACGGTAGTAGGAAATGATCCTTCTTCGTGGAGGAATTTAGTCTTATGTAATCAATGCAGACTCTCCATGAGTTCGCTATACAGGTTGGTATGGTTTCTCTAATTTTAGTCGTGATGATGGTGAGACCTGCCTTCTTAGGCATAACTTGGATTGGGCTCACCCACTGACTGTCGAAGATCGGGTAGATGATCCCTACATCTAACCACTTGATGATCTCCTTTTTCATGACATCCTGCATATTTGGATTTAGGCATCTCTACATTTCACGGGATGGTCGTGAGCCCTATTCAGTGTAGTTGTGATGTGTGCAATGCGAAGGACTGATACCAGTCAGATCATCGAGAGTCCATCCAATGGCCCTCCGATGTTGGTGGAGAACAGAAATCAGGTGTGTTTCCTGATCAGGTGTGAGTCAGGAGTTGATAATCACAGGAAACATCTAATTGGATCCTAAAAGACGTATTTCAGATGATCAGGAAGAGGCTTCAATTCCATAACTAGGTTGTCAGCAGCAGTAAGTGATTCAGGGTGGGTGTCGTGAGTTATGAGAGTATCTATGTTAGGTTCAGACTCCTCTAATTGCAGGTTTTGATCTTCTTGTGGTTGATCAGAAATAGTCAGGTTTTCCTTGATACATAGGTCGTCAACCACAACCTCGACATCGCAAATTTATTCTATAACTCCGCAATTAATTACTTGTTGGGCCTTAAAGATGTCGATCTTTAGTGTCTTGCTCCCAAATTTTAATTTAATTTGGCCCTCCTCGCAATTAATATTGGCCCTAGCAGTATCCAGAAAGGGTCTCCCTAATATGATTGGTGTATTCTTCACATCCTCAGGAGCATCCATGTCTAAGATAATAAAATTCACTGGAAAATAGAAATCATATACCCTAACAATGACACCCTCGAGAATTCCTTTTGGTGACTTAATAGATTGGTCAGCTAGCTACAAAGTCATTTCTGTCGATTTAAGCTCAAATTCCTCAAAGTAGTCTACTAGGGATGTGGGTATCAAATTTATGGAGGCTCCTAGGTACAATAAAGCTCAGTCAAATTGTATATCACTGATTGCACAGGAGATTAGAGGGGTGCCTGGGTCTTTTGCCTTAGGCGGGAGTTTGCTCAAAATGATGGAGCTGGCTTGCTTTGACAGTACGATTGGGTTCCCGTCTTTGGTTTGCGGCTTATGCTTAGGTGTACACATGTCTTTCAAAAATCGCACGTAAGCCAGTACATGGCGTATCACATCCATCAAGGGGATGTTTATATGGACCTGCTCAAAGAGCTTAACCAAGTCCTCCTTAGGTGCCACAGGTTTGGCTGTCCTTTTTCCCTTGGTCAAGGACTCGGGAACTGGAACCTTAGATGGTTCCTCTAGAATTGGCTTAGGCTCTTTATCAGGGACGGGTGTGTCCTGGATGACCAATCTAGGGTTAGGGTTTATGGTCTCAGGCATGTTGTGGCTAGGAAAGGGTGGGTCTTGTGTTGCTTTGCCACTACGAGTGGTGACGGAATTTAATCCTACCTGATTTAGGTTGGGCAAAATAGGTGTTTGCTGCTGAAATCCCGAGTATGAAGTTGAAGCATCCATCCCATCAGGTGATGGAGTAGAAGGGGTTTGATAAACAAAGTAAGCTTAGCCCTGATTTGAGTTCATAACGCGCCTCTGGTTTGGCACGTTATTTCGGTTTGGAAGAGGCTGAGAAGGAAGTGCACCAGGCTAGCGAGCACTTGCCTGCTGGGCCAGTTGATTTCGTAACTCAAAGATCTCTTTGTGCTATTTTTGCATGTCAACCAAGGTTTGGAGAATCAAAGATGTATGATCTTCTTAAGTGGTCCAGGTTGGAAGTTTTGAGTGGGCCTTGGTTGGGTAGGCTGATAAGGTCGCAAAGCCTATGGTTGGGGTTGGAATTAAGGTCTTAGATTCGGGTTATCTCCCGACCACGAAAAGTTAGGATGATTACGCCATCTAGAGTTGTAAGTGTTGGCGAAAGGATTATTCTAGATGGCGTGAAGATCCTCACAGGTATGAAGAACTCCGAGATAATCAGGGTACGGGGGTTCAGAGTTCCCCCAACTAAGGTGGGCTGACCCAGAGTTGACACCATAATCAGACGAAGTTGGATATGCATCCATCCCCGAGGAGTGGTAAATGTTGTGCGCAACCTCCCTTCCCATGGGCAGGTGCACGTATGTGCTTTGAGGTGCAGAGGTGGATTTGTGTAGATGCCGATTGATGTCGTCCACTTTTTCTCGATAATTGAGACCTTGTCCAATTGACTGGCTACTAACTCCAAATCAACAGATGTGGAAAAGCGTCGAGATTCATGTATCCCTCGATTATTTGCCAATGCACAGGTGGACGTCTGGTTGTACGCACCCAATGACTCATTGTTCAGGGAGTTCTCGCACATGTTTTCAAGAATTTCCCATATCATGTCTTCATGTTGACCCATGTTGCTACCACCACAAGTTGCATTGACAAAGAGCTTGATATCTTCACAGAGTCCATGGTAAAAGATTGGACTTGTTCCCACTTCAAAACTCCGTGATGGGGACACTTACGCATGAGATCCAGAAAGCGATCCATGCTTCGTGTAGAGATTCTCCCGCTCCTTGGGAGAAGTGCGTGATTTGGTGTCGCATAGTGTTGGTACGACCAATGGGGTAGAATTTTTGCAGGAAAGCAGTTTGAAGTTCTCCCCATGTGTTGATCATGTGTGGTTGAGTCTAAAACTAGTGAGCGGCTTTGTCAGCCAGAGAGATTGAGAAGAGCTTTAAAAGTAATCCATCCCAATTTTGTACATCTGCCCCAAAGGTGTGGGCTAGATGTTTTAGGTTTTTGATGTGCTGGAAAGGATCCTTGGAGTTGAAGCCATGAAATTTTGGGGTCATATGAAGCATGCTAGTCTTGAGATCTACCTCAGGTTCTCCCACGGGAATGTTGATTCGGGGTTCGATCTCCACCACTACGGGATTATAGTGATCTCGCATTTGAGGACGTAGCGGTGGGTTGATGATGGCATTGATTCGATTTTGGAAATCATGGAATTGTTGCTCAAGATTAGGTTATTCTTCTTGGTGATCCATAGCTGATGAAGGGGAAGTAGGTTCTAAATCAGAGGATATGTCAATGTGATCAGGTTGTTGCACAAACAAGGAAGTCAAGGCTTGACCTCGACGAGAGTGAATGTCTAATGGAGGCCTCATGGATGGTCTTAAGGACCTCCTCCCAAACATGCACCGATAGATTAGATGAGAGATAGAATGTGATGGACCCAATCAAGACACCCAAAAAATTTTTGGATGACTATAGAGGTTCGGGGCGGATGATACCCTATAGTCAGAAAGCCGTCCACTTGAGAATTACCTGGGTAGCCAGAGAGGGAGTCCCGCAAAGACCCCTACACAGTAGAGCGCCCCCACGAGTTACAGGGTTTCCCCCACCCGACCTCTCTTGTCACAATGATCCAAGTAGACCAAAATGGGGACTTGACCTCTTAAGTCTACCATTTTTAATTAAGAGCAAGGGTGCTTATGATTTCACTTTAACTTTTAATATGTTTTTGTGCAAAGTGACCTTATTTGAAGATTGGTTAACCCAACAAAGTGGGTCAACTTCACCTGTATTGTCCTTTGAGAAATTTAGGTCCCTCTTTTAGTGTTCAAATGAAATTAAGAGCCTGATTTTAGAGTTTGCTTGTATAAATCAATTCAATCAAGGCTTAAGCACACATTGTTTGGAAAGATCAATTCTTGATTAAGCAACTGTGTCTCTAAAACCCTACACTGGAATCCTTAATTGGCTTTGATTGGTCCAATTTAATTTGTCCAAACATGGTACTTAGGGCTTCAAGCAAGAAGGTGATAGGCCTAAATACTTTAAGCTTCAAGTAGGTGCATAAATCAGGGTTTTAATGTTGTCTAAATAGAATGTATCAGGCAACTTGATGATTAATCTAAGAATATAATGCAAGTAGGCCTAATTGATTTTTTCCTTTTTTTAGCTTTTTCAGAATCAGGGGCTTAGAAGAAGGTAGATGGAGTTTACCTGCCCTTGGAGTGGCTAATGTGCAGCTGATCTTCTTTTAATGAGTCCGTGAAATAGATCATAATCAAAAGAGATGTAGCAAGTTAGTACCAAATTTGATATTGCAATCAAGAGATCTAAATTGCATGTTGCTCTAGCAACGGTGCAAAATGTTAGTCGCGCGAGATCGATGTTTTAAATCGTTGCATTGCAGTATGTCGAAGTCTCGTAAAAAATAGATAAATTTATACTCGAAAAGTCCGAGGTCGTTCGCTAGGAGCAAATAGGAAATCGATTCTCAAGATTGCAATTTTAACCAACATAGATAAGAAATTATAATTAGAAATTAATTCAGAATAATGTGGCAATAATATCAAGTGCCAAGCTACACAAAGAATGGAGTAAAATGGTGATTTGAATCACCAATTACTCCCTACAATAATATCAAATGGAGCTAAATAACTATGTATTAAATAAACTCAAGTCAGCCGCCTGATGGTAAGATCAGACGTCTTAAACATCTAATGAACAGTGCTCTGTTTCTTCTTCTTTCTCTGATTTCTTCTTCTTCTCTTCTCTTGCTTTCCTTCTTCTTCACAGACTCTTCTAATGCTGCGGCTCTTCTTCTCTTCTTTTTCTTCTTTTCTTCTTTCTCTGCTCTTTTCCTTCTCTTCCTCTTTACGTAGAGGGGGAAAGGGTCTCAAATTTGGCTAAGTGTCAGCCAATTCTCCAAAGAGCAAAACCCTCCCCTACCCCACACAAGTTCTCCTCTCTCTCTCCTTCGGTTACGCTCTCCCAAAGCCCTTAACAGTACCAGGTATTCGAGTAATCGGGCCTAGAGCGCACCTGGGTCCAGTTTTACCGGTAGTGGGTGGTGAGCGAGGAGTGTATAGCTTAGGTGGGTAATTGGACCAAGCCAAATCTGTGAGGGTAGTGTCGCGGACGAGGCTGAGTAAGGGGTGTGAGGGACCTCACCCCTTGTGTTCGAGGCGATAAGCTTGTATCACAAATATAATTTATGTGACTGCAGTCGCTCGTAAACTTCCGATGTGGGACTATCCGTCCCCCTTCCTCACGTGTGCTGCCACTGATGCCTTCATCCAATTCGCATGCAAGGAGTAGTCAACAGCTCCAATTGACCAGGCGAGCGTGTTCCTAGAAGTCTTCCGCTACGTCTGGAGTCGAAGACCTGGAGATGCAGGTTGGGAAGCAAGCTTCAAGCTTACACGAAGCTTCACTTTAATGGCAGAGGGGGCTGGTACCTGAAATCAACAATAAGGCCTTTCGGTTGCATCAGAAAGCTCAGGAAGTATCGTCGGATCACGGCGAGTGCAACAGTGGTGGTTGCGTGGTGTGTGCATGTGTGATGAGGTCTATCGACCTCGCGGAGGCTGGCCTGATGTGGGTTTGTTCGGCAGGGTGTTCGGAGGGGCAATCGTCCTAACAAAGTTAGGGCTTTTTCTCCTAAAGTCAAGGCGGAGGTGTGGAGCGTGGAAGCGGCGGTGTAGGTGGTCTGTGGTGGCCGCTAGCACTCGCCAAAGGTATCCCGGCAAGATGAAAGATGGAGTCATGGACGGTTGTGCGGGGGTTGAAGTGAAGTGTTGGAGTTGTTGTTTTGAAGAGGAGAAGCTGAGTCATCTGAGAGAGGTAGCGGACAATGGGGAATGGAGATGGCGCCGATTGCAGTATGGCCGACGCTGGAGAAGGAAGCTGCTCCGGTGGGTAGGAAATGGTGAGGACGACGGCGAAAGGGGCATCAGCAATATGGCTTGATGCTGAAGATCAGGAAGATAGCTCCATCACCGGTATTGCGAACGGATGAAGAACGGAGGCAGGGAGAGTCGTCGAATGTCGAGGAGCACTTCGGCTGAGAAAGAGAAGAATTTGAGGTGTTTCTGGACAAATTCGAGTGTGGGAAGAACGGCTTGATCTGGAGGTCATTTTATAGGCCTTTAGAGGTAAAGCTTTGCTAGAGATAGGATTTTTAGGATACCCTAATCTCTCATGCGTTCGCATGAGAGATTGGGAAGGTTTTAGGGCGTGAGAATTGGCTCAAAAGGAAGGAAATTCCTTGACGAACTTCCCTTTCAAATCTGAGAAGGATTCGTCAAGAAATCAAGGAGAACTTGCCAAGTTTAGGTCTCCAGAGTTTGTAGGAATAGGATTAATGGCAGCAGGGACCTATTTGTGGAAATGATGACAAAGTTAGGGGCCTTTTTGTTAGGATTTTAAAAGTTAAGGGCATACATGTGATAGAAAAGAATCAAACAAGACCAAATTGCAAACTAGATCAAGACAATCTCATATTAGACCCAAATTTTGGTACAAACCTAATTTGGACCTAAGAAATACAATGGTAAAGTTGAATTTTGGTTTTGACCATGTTTAACGGGGTAATTTATGTATAAACCCAAATTAAGGTAAATATCTATCTAAGACTCTGTTTTGAGTCAAGATGAGTTCTGATGGTCAAATTGAATGTACCAAACCCTAGAAAATATTTTTATATGAATTTTAGAGGGTTTAGATGAACTTTATCCTGACCAGTACCTCATTTAATTAAGCAAGTCTATTTTTAGGGTTTCAGAAGTCATTTAATTCTCAAAACACGAGAAAACCCTTTTTTGTCTATCTTAACCCATTTGTTAGCCTTTTAGGGTCATTTGACCCTTAATTAACCCCTGGGAAAATCCATGGTTGTACTACATTCATGATATGATGGTAACATTACAGTTTTAACCCTGATTTCTTATCCTTTCCTCAGAATGATTATGCAATGAATTACAGTCCTCTGGCGATTATGTAGGAGCATTTACTGACTTAATCAGATCAAATTGAGCTAGTTATGGCTCATGATGGTGTTCCCATCAGCTAGCTTAGATAGGAGGGAGTAGGGTTGGAGGCATTTGGAGCTAGGGTTTTGAGGGAGAAGAGCTGGAGGTAGTTATCTTGAACTACACTAGAGTTGGTGGCTGCTGAAGAGAGCTGCAAGGAGCTACCTTAGCTAGCTTAGCTTGCTAGTTCTTTGCTAGTTGTTAAGCCAAGCTAAGATAAGATGGCTTCTACTAATGTGAGTTGAGGTGAGCTGGGTCTGATATTCCCGAGCAGGACCTAGCTAGCTGGAGTAGCTAAGGTAGCTTAGCTCAACTAAGTTGAGGTAAGTGAAGTCCCCGAGAGCTGGAATTGAACTAGCCTGAGCTGGTTAAGGTCATCTTCAGTTGACCAGGTCTAACTAGTTGATAGCAGTAGCTAGTCCTAGTTAGGTTGAACTTCTAGTGAAATCTTCTGAGCTAGAAGAGCTGGAATGGAGCTGGGATCAACTGTCTTCAGCTAGTTTGAGCTGTCATCCAGCTGAGGTGAGCTGAATGGAGCTAAGGTGAACAGGCTAGAGCTACCATTCAGCTGAGATGATTTGAATGGAGCTAAGGGTGTGTTGATCCAGCTAGAAAGAGCTAGGATGAGCTGGATCTAGCTAGGATTCAGCTGAAATGAGTTGGATCTAACTGGGCTCCAGCTGATAGGAGCTTCTTCTTCATCTTCTATCTTCCTGAGTGCCAAGATGTGTGGGTTCTAACATTCTACCTAATCCTGACACTCAGATAAATGCATCAAAAATACATTAAAATGCAATGCATGCCTATCCTAGGTAAATACCTAAATGCAGCCCAAAAACCCATTTGCGGAGTTAAAATCCTAAGAGCTAGGTTAGTTTTGGGTCATATGAGTGATGATAAACTGGCATTTATCAGCTATCCCATTCTGGCACATGGCTGGTCCTTTCCAGTAAGGGGTACGAGAACAACAACCCAGCCTCTCACGACAGTAAGCCGTACCCAACACCCCGCTACCCGATTGGCTGAAGCGACCTACCAACTGAGTTACAGGGAGGCCAGCTCACTCCCTGAGTCAATCTCTACCTCTAATAGGTATAGCTAGCCTTGTCGTTAATACCAGGAATGAGTGCTAGCCTTCAATAAGTATCACAACTTCTAAAGTATATCATCCTATTACCAATCAATTGTCTATTACTAATTATCAAGATCTGTAATTATTTCCCTTCATTCAACCATCATATTTCGTTATCCATGTCATTATCAAACATCTACGCATTTAAATTCTGGTATCATTAACAAGCCAATTAGGAATATAGTTAATTAACAAAGGAGTTATCAATGCGGGTTCATTATTCGAACAAGCAATAAATTATTTATTGATTATTTACATAGGTCACTCAATTGGTTCATTAATCAATTTAATACCCAAAAACTTGCCAATTACAGGACTCATGAACTCATAAAGGGAATACGACGACCAAAATCAATTTAATGAACAATTAAGGCATAGAATCGGGTCACTACATCAAAGGCCTAGTGCTACCCTACCTAGGGTCATTGGGAGGTCACAGTGACTCCAAGATCGCAATAAAGATTTCTTAGGCTCCGTGCATGCTTCATTCGCTCATTTCTAATTAAACAAGGGAAAACACGACAAAATGCAAATGGTAGGAATCATAAGGGTAAAATTGTAAATCGATTCCTCTGATGAAAAATCAAATCTTAAAGTGCCAAAGTATGCTTCAACATGATTCTAATGGCGGGTGGCTCATTGAAATTGGATCTCGAACTCTCCCTAGATCAAATTATTAAGAAAGTCATTATCAGGGACCCAAATACAAAAATCAAAACTTAATATTTTTTAGCTAAAATGTAAAGAAATGCAAAAAATGACGCAAGGTGGCATAGACATGGGCTTCACTTGATAATTGAAATTTAATGTAAAGAAACAAAAGAACCTAAGGTTTGTTACATGGTAGGACCCACCACATTGAAAAAAACCACCACACCACTTTGAGCTAAAGCGTACGGATGATAAATAACTTTGCACCGATGATAAATCACTTTACACTGGTGATAAATTATTCTGGGTGATTTTGCACCGGTGAAAATTTATTTTGCACTAATGATAAATTATTCTAAGGTAACTTTGCATTGGTGCAATCTCATTTTGCATCAATGTAAAATTATTTGAAAGGTGATTTGATGGTTTTGTACCAGTGCAAAGTGCTTTTGCACCTGTACAAAGTGATTTTGATTTATGGGTTTAGGATTTAGGATTTAGGATTTAGGGTTTAGGTTTATAGAAAGTGGTTTCATGTATGAGAAGTGATTTTTCACCTTAGGGTTTAGGATTTAGGGTTTAAGGTAAACACTAAATCCTAAACCCTAAGGTGAAAAATCACTTTTCAAGTAAAAAATTACTTGTCACGATAAGGAAGTGGTTGGCATGGGGATTTATCACAACAAAAATATCAGCATCATATTTTTTTTAGAATTTTTTAAATCATTTTAATATTTTTTTCAGATTTTAAAATTCGCACTGGTCAGATAAGGTAGAAACAACCTTGTCAAGTAAAATGCCTAGATCAGATTTGATGGACCTCAAAAAATTTTCAATATTTTTTTAGAAGTTCCTGATCTATGACTATTAATTTTTGGTCATTTCGATTAGTAGATAATTTGTAAAATTTCTAAGAATACAAAAATTTGTCTTCTATTTACAATTCTGACCCCCCTTTAGTCGTTGAATTTTTAATTTTTTTTCAAGATAAGTTTCGACTTGAAATTTGTCGGAGCCAATCCTAACTTAAATGTGGACATTTAGATCAAATTTGAGAATTTTATGTTGTCCAAAACTCTCGAAATAGAATTTTCAATCAAATATTAAAGTTCTTATCCTTGGATGTAGGACTAAGTCTTGGATTTAATCAAGGGCTTGGCCGTCCAATTAGGTTGATAATTAAGATGCAAAGGCCATCCAAATATAGGTTGGTTAGGTAGGGTTTTAGGTGGTGGAAATTGGGTGCTCAAATAAGCTAGGTGTAAAGTCAATTAGGTTAGAGTTTAGAAGTTTACGTTAGCCCAACTAGGATAAGTGAGCTCAATTTGATTTCTCAATGAAGTGTAGCTCCAATTGGATCGAAACCTAGTACCTGCAAACATATAAGCAAGCTCATCAAGGCACCAAATATAAGTAGTAATAAAATTGCAATTAAGTCCTTAAAAATTCAATATTTACAAAATTTTGCATAATAACTAATCTAGTCTAATCTAATGTAGTATGACCAAATTACCCTCAAACTAACACTAGTTAAGCACAAATTAAGTAATCCATTAGAGATTCATTAGCCATCCTCGAGTTTTTCAAATCCCATTCAAGAACATCTCCTAGACAAGGGTTCGAAGAGCTAAAGATGCTAAGCTGGGCTCTGGACATCCTACAGCTAGGGAGCAAACCAAGTGCAACATGCCAGCTATACCTACCAGGATTGCAAGACCCTCAATCTAAGCCTTATTGACCATGTAGTTTTCGACGATAGTCTCCCAAAAAATGTGTTAGTGTGAAAGTGCAAGTGTAAATAGCTTAATTTTCAAAAACTATTCAAACCAAAGGGTGAAAAGGATAAGTCACATACCTATCACCCCATTGACTTAATACTTCGGGTTTTTCAAATCTCATTCAAGGACTTAGGAAACAAACCCATACTTTAGTAAATACCTAATCTAATTAAGTTGAAATATGACCTGAAGAGTCTAAATGAAAAGATTCTGATTACATGTTTCCTAAGACTGATAAATCATCAAAGTCAATAAGTTTCAAATTTTCCTAGCCTAAGACTATAAAAACACCAAAGTTTTTTTCTTTTTTTTACAATTTTTCCATTTTTTTCAAAAAATAGTAGACAAAAGTAAGGGAAAATGAGAAAATGGTGGGAAACATGAAATTTGGAGACTGGGTATATAAAGACAACTCCATCAAAAACACAAATCCACCCCCATGCCTATTTCATGCAATGTCCTCATTATTTGCTATAAGCACGAGAATATGGTAGAAATCACCTGAAGAACTTGAGTTGGGACAATGTTGTTCGACCAGTTCCAAATCTAAAAAACAATCTAAATTATATATAATCTAACTCAATCCTAGTATATACAACCAAAGGTGTTGGACTACCTCCCAACAAGCACTAAGTTTTACACATTTAGCTTGGACTAGACCCTAAAAAGATGAATAAATTAGTATAGATCAAGGAAGCTGAAAATCAGATGTCTGTAAATGCGGATGAGTTGGTGATATAGGCCCATACCTAAGGGTCAAATACTCGATAAATGCAAGATTAGGAATGACCACAACCATTTGTTTTCTAGCAATCGGTAGTGGTGTGTGGTCTTTAGTTTGGGCCCATGTAATCCAAGTCTAAAGATTCAGACACACAAGAGATAATCAGAATAAGAAGTTTCTATCCCTTGGCAATGAAGCTCAAAAAGATGATTCATGGAATAACTACACTTGAGTTCAAGGGCCTTAGGTAAATCAGAAGGAACATAAGGGTCCTTATAGAAGGTAGGGAGTTTAAAATCATAAGGAACTCTTAAACTCTGATATAAATCTCTCTCTAAATTTTCTTCTAAAATGATGATTTCTTGATGAGAGCTTCATCATGAGCCATAACTAGCTCATTTTGACCTAATAAAGAGAATGAAAGCTCCTACATAACTTAGAAGAGGGCTTAATTGAAGGAATAAGTGTTCTGAGAAGAAAACATGAAATAAAGGGTAAAACTGTAATTTTACCATTGCAGTACATAAACGAGATTTATCAGAGGCAAAACATAGGTCAAATGGTCTGAATAAGATAAAAAGTGAGTTGGTTCAATCAGAAATGGGTTCATGTGCAATCCAGGAATTACATGACATCTTGTAACCCCAAAACAGACCCGCTTAATTCAATAAAGTTTCAGTCAGGATAAAAATCAAGTAAACCCTCTAAAATTCATGGAAAAATATCCCCTAGGGTTTGGAACATTCAATTTGTCCTTTGAAACCTAGTTTGACCTAGATTAGGGTCCTAGCTCATCAATTGACCTAATTTGGTATGCAAAATATCCAGTCAAATGTGATCAAACCTAAAATCCAACTTCACCATTGGATTCCTTAGCTCCAAATTAGGTTTCTACCAAAATTTGGACCTAAGGGGAGGGCATCTTGACCTACTTTGCAAATTAGTACACTTAATTACATTTTGGCCCCTATCTTTTGAAAGCCATTGCATACAACCCCCTAACTTCCTCAAGCAGGTCCCTCCGCCATTATTGGGGAGAAATCCTACTCCGGCGAGGAATAGAGAGGAAATACTCTCTGATTCCTCAGAGATCTCCTCCCAAATTTGGAAGGGAGATTCTCTGAGGAATTCCCTTCCATCTGAACTCAATCTGATCCCTGATTTGCACCCAATCTCTCGTGCGAACGCACGAGAGATTTGGATCTCTTAACTGTTTCCATCTCCGATGAGGATTCCCATGCTAGGAAGCTTGTCTTCCAAGCACAGGAGTCCCTGCCAGTGCCTATAAATTGACCCCCATCTCCGGTCACACCTCCTTAGCTCGAATTGGCCGAAATTCCACCTCGACTTCCTCTTCTTCTCCTCCGGCTAAGGGGTCCAGCGAGCTCCGGCAAGCCCCCCTCCTCTTCCTCGTCGCTCTACCACAAAACTAGTGGCAGAGCTGTCCTCCTCATCCTCCTCCGCATCGCGCAACACCCGCGCGAGCAGCCCTAACCCCGTCGTCGCCGCCATCTTCCTCTGCTGGATGCTTTCTTCTCCGGCGACAGCAAGTACTACCAGCCGCCCTCTCGGCTCCCTTCGTCCACTGAGTTAGGTTAGAACTGCTCGTCTCTATCCCCTCTTTCATTTCCCTCATCCTATTTCACCAAACGCTCCTCGACCGCCGCTGTCCACCACCATCTTCCTCATCTCCGGCCACCCTCCAGCGAGACGCCCCCGTCACTCCGTAGCACCACACGTCTCGCCAACCACTGCATAACCTCCGCCATACTCCACTGAATATCCTCCACTTGTCCACAAGCTGCCTACACCGCCACAACTACCCCCCGACCTAACCCATCCATCGGACCACAGAGTGACCTAGGCACGCACGCCTAGGCCACCCTGCGGCCTACCACCTACCGCCTCACCTTCGCCGTGACACGACGAAGGTGCTCCTGTGGTCTGATTGAGCCGCAAGGCCCTTCTTGTGTCAGGCAAGGTTCGAGCTCCAGCCGCCATTAGCGATGGCTCGAGGAGGTTGCAAGCTCGTCCCAGGCTGCAGTGCTCCAGGATTACATGTCCAGCAGACTCGGGGAGGCCTCGCGAAGTCATCTGTTCCAAAAAGTGGCGCCGAGAGACTTGCAGTGCTGCAATTGGAGAACGATCTCCTGCGGGCACGCGAGAAAGAACGGTGGAGCATTAGTCCCACCTCGGTAAGTCACAAAGCGCTTCAGTACTTTAAATTGAATTCGTGCCATCGTCTGGTTGCCTCCAATACACTGGGGTGAGGTCCCTCACCTAAACACAGCACCTCGTCCGTGATCTCATCACACAGATCTGGTAACCCGACCCGATACCCTCCTGAGCACTCCTCGCTCACCACACCCACGCCGGTGCATCTGGACCCGGGTGCGCGACCCAACCCGATAACCCAGCTCTGGGAGAGTGTGCTGAAGAGTGATATACAGAGAGAGAGAGACGCGAGTGTGGGTAGAGGGGTAGGTTTTGCTCTCTTTGGTTTGTGTAGGGAAGGAACTGAAGAAGGGTTCAGAGACTTAGCCGCTGCAAGCGAAGGAGAAGAAGAAGGAAGGAAGCTTCGCAGAGGAAAAAGAGAAGGAAAGGCAAGGCAGAGGGAAGGGGCGAAGCCAAAGAGAAGAGGAAGAAGAAGAAGGAAGAAGAAATAAAGAAAGGGAAAGACAAGCAAAAGAAGAAGAGAAAGCAGAGCCAAGGAAGGAAGAAGAAGACCCACAGAGAAAAGGAGAAAGAAACTGCAGAAGAGAGGCAAGGCAGAAGACAGAGGAAAATAAGAAGATAGAAGCAAGGCAAGAGAACTGCAGAGAAGAAGCAAGGAAGAAGAAGCACAAAGAAGAAAGGAATAAAATCAGAAGTCAGAAGAAGAAGAACAAGAACAAGATAGGAGAAAACATCTTTCTAAGACGTCTGATCCCATGATCAGACGTCCAAATTCCTTATTTTTTCCACAATTAACTTTTAAACTCATGCATATATATTTTGAATTAAGTTTTGAGTAACTCTAAGTGTTCAATTACATTCTTGAGATTAGTAATAAATTCCAATTGCTCCATGTGTTCGACCTTGGATACTTAGGTTTTCGAGTAATAAATCTTTATTTGTTGACAACACTTAATCACCTATACTATGACGTAACTAACTGTTAAAACACGATCAAGCCGCGTTAACATTTTGGCGCCGTTGTCGGGGAGCAACGTGCAATTTATCACTAATCTCTGCATTCTTTTTGATCATATTGAACACTAACTTGCCCTACTTTGCTTTGTTGTGATCTTGCAAGTATTTCATGAGAAGATCCCTCCCACAAGTCAACTACTCCAGGACAGGTAATTTCTTTTCTTCCTTAAACTATCCCCTAAGCTTTGAAAGACAAAAGGAAGAAATTAATTTAGGAATCAATTGCCTTTTTTCTATAGTAATCACCATCTTTAAGGCAAACGTTTCCTGATTTTGCGAAAATTTTTCAAATCTTCTTGAAGTTGGAGCGATTTTTTTAGATTATATCCCACAAAATTCATGTGCCTAATAGAAATCACGCTTAATCTCTGCTGACAACACACTTCTTGCTTTTAAAGTCCAAAGATAATTTTTGTGAAAAAGAGGATTGGAAATAGAACCAAATTAGGGTTTCTACAGTAGGATCTTGGAGTGCTAGTTCACACATGTCTATATAAAAGGAAATGACCCCTCCCGCATCAATGCGCTACCCAAGCCCTTGATTGAAGAGATCTAAACAAGACAAACCCTAAGAAATATTGAGCTCTAAAATCACTTGAATCTTAAAATCTATGACCTAATAAACTGGGAGTCAAATCAGGGTGATCCCTAGGCCCCTAGCCTAGAATCATCCTGCCATCTATAGGATAGGTCAGGTGAAGTTGGCCCCTTGGGTCAACCAACCTCTAAATTAGGTCACAACATCAAAACATCTAAAGTTTAAGTGAGAACCCTAAAGCACCTTTGAAATAAAAGTGGTAGACTTAAGAGGTCAAGGTCCCCATTCTGGTCTACCTGGAATCTCAGTGACAAGAGAGGTTGGGTGAGGGAAACCCTGTAACCCATGGGGACTCTCTACAGTGTAGGGGTCTTTGCGGGACTCTCCCTCTCTAGCTGCCCAGGTAATTCTTAGGTGGATGACCTTCTGATCCAGGGGTATCATCCGCCCCGAACCTCCATAGTCATCCAAACGTCTTTGGGTGTCTTGATTGGGTCAAAAACATCTCCAGTCCCTCATCTTTTCTCTTTAGAGCACACACATACATTTTCAGTGGGACTCGTTATTCAAATCTAATCGCTTCATAACTTGATTCTACACCTTGATTCAAACTCTGATTCTACATCTTGATTTCATCACCTAATTCAAATATGCATCCACACCACTTAGGACTACCATTCAAGAAACCTGAATATCGGAGATCCATGAGAGATAGGATGATTGAGGATGCCCTGAAATTCTATGAAAAAGAAGACAAAACCTCAACACCAGTAGAAAACATTCAGGTTGTTGTCCCAACAACCACAACCTTTATCATAACTTGTGCCCAAGTACTATTGGCAGAAGCCACAAAAGGATTAACCCGTGACTTGCTCCTCATAGGGTACATTGAGATAGAAAAACTGCACAATCTTGAATACCTTCAATGTATGACAAATCCTCGACTTTGGAAGCAACACCAAGATGATCTTGAAAAATGGGAAGAGATAATGAGATTAGTAAAAAAAATTATCGACCAGAAGTACCCGTATATACCACAAGCAGAGGATGAACCATCTTGGGACAACATCGAGGATCAATCTGATCTCGGGTTTAAGGCACAAAATGATTGTGGATTCCCAACCCAGATGGAATACAATGTGCCTGATATTGAAAAAGGTTGGGAAGATCCAAATGCAGGAAAACATAATATTGAGCCCACTCTAGACCATGAATCACTAGGCTTAGAATCCCAAAACTCCTGCAATAATGAGAGTAGAACTGAACCTCTCGAGGGTGTAAATTCCATCCCTTATTCTGATAAGGTGACCCTCGAGGGTTATTCGGACCTAGATTCTAGTGATTCAACCCACATCCTAAGCCCAGAACCTAGATCTGAAACTTATTGGAAAGATTTCAAGGCCCCATATGAGGAAGATCAATCTTTCAATGAAGAATATGATTTTGGGTCTCTATTCGATGAATATCCCTCACCAACATCCTCAAAGGAACTAATCAATTTTTTGAAAGTCATGCCAATTTACGATACAGAAATTGAGGAGTTGGACGAGTGGGGTTTCAATTGGGTCTGCCCTACCAACTTAGAACCTGAGCTTCTACCAGATAAGGACACCTTTTTAAACCCAGAATTAGCATCTAGGCTAGACCCCAGTCAGGCTGCTGAATTGATGAGTCCATTTTAATGGACTAATATTAAGCCTAAGTATCTTTAATCGTACCTTGTAGGTGTGTGAATAATTGCAATTAAGTTGTAGAAGAATTGTACTCATCATGATTTACTTTTATAACATTCTATAACTTAATATGTGATGGTTTTGTTGTTTTTATGTGCAGGTATTATATTTAGAAAGAGCAAGGGTTGGGAAGCAAATTTCCCCAACAACCGGCAGAACTTTTCCCTTTCCTCCAGCCGTCTCCTCCAACGCCCGCCGGCCAAAAATAGAAAAGGGATTTGAAAATCCCTTGATTGGCGCACGCGGGGAGAGAGAAGTTAAAAAAGAGGAGGCGGGGTGCATAAAAAAAAAAAGATCAATCTCCCCCCCTGCGGGGAAAGGTTCTATCTTCTCCACTGTGGAGAGGGCGAGCACGGTGCCCGCTCCTTCTCCACCTTGCGCAGCCGCAGGTGAGCACCCATCACCAGCCTGCACCTACGCCCAACCACCGCACGCACTGCCTTGCTCCCAATCGCATGCCTCTCCCGCGCCGCAACCTCCAGCAGCGCCTAAGGGCGCTATGCGTCTTCACCGCCATCTGCAGGCACGCCCACCCCACACCAAGGCTGCAGCCGTTCACCCTTGCTCCTCTGCAGACCCGCTTCAATCTCTCCAGCTCTCCCTGCGGGCACACCTCAGCACACCATCTTCCAGTGTGCCCCCTCCTTCCTACAAGCACAGCACTCTCCTCGTCTTTCTCACTCCTACGTGCCCGCACACCACCAATCGCAAGCGCTACATGCAGAGCGCCAGCATGCCCCAGCCGCACCCACAGGTGCTTCCACCACCAGCGCACCTCACTGCAGGCACACACCGCCCACCGCTCCAGCACCAAACGCCTGCATCCTCCGCCAACTGTCCCTGTAGCACCCGCTCGCCCACCTCCAGCGGGACCTGCAGGCGCTAGACCCGCGCTACAGCCGGCGCTAGCACCGCGCCTCAACCCGTAGGCGCCCACAGGCGCACGCCCATCAGCGCATCCACACCGCCACCCGTAGGTGCGTGCCACAACCTCCAGCACCTTCACAGCAGGTGCGCGGCCATAGCAGTAGCCTTCGCCGGTCCTCATCTCCTCCGTCAGCCAGCCGCCTCCGGCCGTCTCCGTCGATGCCGTCGCCTCCATCAGATAGCCCTCGTCCTCGCCGTCCTCCTGAGCCTCGCGACAGCCCTGCCGGTGCTCTCTCTCTCTCACGAGGAGGAGAGAGAGCAAATGCTCTGTTTCCTCCACCATTAAAATTTATAGAAAATTCCATTGTCAAGTTAATGTTCATTTATTTTCTAAATTAATATATTACTGCACAATTTGCGTGGACACCCCTTGCTTAATTCGAAATTACATATAATTGATTTCTCCTTCTAAATGACATACAATATGAGATATTAATTATAGTGTCATTAGTTAGGAGATTAATATTACCATTGTTTGTTATTACCAAGGTCATTATTTAGAATATTATATTGCGGTAATTTTGCATATGCACCCTCATCTTCTTGATTAATTATCTATATTTCAAATTTATGCTGGAAATGAGAGCACTAATTAGCATGCATCTCTATTAATATTCCCGATTCCTTTATGCATTATTACTCTTTTTTTATAGGCTAATTCCTCCCTGTGGAGACGACCTAACTCTTCGTGGTTAGTTTTGAAAATTTAAATGTTTTGAAAAGCGATTTTCTACCACGTGATTAAATACAACGACACATAGTTTTATGTTAAAGTTTTCAACGAAAATGAAGATCGCTCTTTCATGAATCTACAGCATATGATTTATTCTATGGTGGAACTCACGATCTTGAATCTCATTCAGATTTTGATTTTCGCAAACTCTCCGATGATTTCGAATCTGACCATAACATCGGAGAAAATCTACTTCCTGATTATAGCAAGCCAATTCTCTTTGAAGCCACCTGTTCCACATATAAAGAACCGATCAAAACCCATTCTCTACCCCAACCCACAATTGGACTCAATTTCTATTCTAATTCACCTCTCACTGAGCCATTTGCAGATGATTCAACTCCATATCTATACCAGGTATCGGGTATTGATCAGACTGAAAAACTGGAGCCATCATTCTCTGATCACCTCTGTAGTGTTTCCACACCATGCACTGATTATTTTTCGGAACCCTACTCTGACCAGGCTGATTCGACTCAGCCTAAACTCAAGTTTTCACTTCCATATCCATCTGAGCCGCATTGTATATGGTGGGTTCTGCATCTATTGATCTACATCTATCAACCCACCAGACTTATTGGGTTTGGGCTACATCATCAGCCCATTGATCTCAACAAGCACCTGGTTGGACCAACCAAGCTCTTAATCAAGGTGCTTGTTTTACAAAATTCCATTGATTTGACCACTCCCTCTCCACCCCATTTTCCGCTCGACTGAAGGCATTGAATTTAGCGCTTAACGGGAGGCAACCCGTCATTCCAAAAAATAGAGACCCATCTGATTATCCGTCTGTACTCCACGTCCATTGCACCTTGAGTTCAGCCTTAGACAGTTGATCCCATCTCTAGTACACGTACAAGAGCTTGAAATCATCTGCATCAGTCATTTCCAACCCGTTCACCCACCCGATGTATCCTGTTCTAAGTCCCCGACCTCAACACTATTTCACACCCTCTATTTACAATGAGGATATTGCAAAACTTAGGCATGGGGGAGTGATAAAGTGCATACATACAGAACCAAGAAAAAGTCAGAAGGATTCTCACAAAAAAAATTCACATATGTCAAAAACACAAAAAAATTAAAAAATTATGAAAAAGAACAAAAAATGGAGGAGGGAGGAAATTTTGTGAGCCACGAGGAGGAGAAAAAGAGCAAAAATGACAAAAAGGAGCACAAAATGAAAAAAAAGAGAGATAGTCATTAGCAAGAGGTTAAGGAATTAACCGAAGTTCTAGACCAGATCAAGAAAAGAGAAAAGAAAAGTGCTAAGGAGACATAACAAGAGATTAGAAGGAATGCTGATCTTAGGCCTTTTGGGCTAGATTCTTAGGCTTAAAAATTCACGTATCCACTAAGATCTGGATAATCCTCAAGAGGTTGGGGAAAATGCGAAGCTTAAGTATTAGGTCTAAGGCTTAGGAATTATTTAGCCTCATTAACTGACCTTCGATTTGCGGGATTCGGTAACCTAAGCACCCCAATTCATACACAGTCTGGTTCAGTGCGCATAAATATCAAAATCACGCAAAAAGCGTTTCAATGTTCTAAAAAAGTCACCTAGATTAGGAGCGGCCGATCAACACAAGTTGATTTGGATGAATTCCCAGCGCGGAGAGGAAGGAAATTCCGCTCGAAGATGTGTAACAACATATCATCTCCTCGGTGCTTGTCTCTTAGGATATTTAAATATCTTACCGAGGGCATGTAAGCACTCTGTTGGTTCAGATATCATGGGTAGCATTATCACGAAATGTCAATCGCCAGGGTTTGAATTTGGCCATAGAACGTCATGGGCGGGATTATCTCGAAATCTCGAAAGCCAGGGTTCTGGGGGTTGCCATGGGCGATGCCATCTCAAAGCATCGATAGCTAGGGACCCTTGAGGATTGATGATGGGGATGAGGAATCCGATACAGACCGTGTTGAGAAGCCAATCCGAAGCTAGAAATAAAAAAAAGAGAGAGAAAACTCTCCAAACAAATAAATCTTCTGTCTCTCTCTTACGAAAATGCACTGCAAACTGAACCTAGGCTAAAAGTGTCTCAAGCACGGGTGCTTTAACCGCGAAGTCCAACAAACCCTAGGTTAGTTTCTGTGGGCCTTAAAAACCTTTGTGGAGGACTGAGGCTAAAGTGGGTCAGGTCCGGATTTTTGTTGGTACTTGAGTACCTCTAGGACTATTGTCGGCATTCTGACCTAATCACAAAAGAAAAAGAAAAGCGCTTATCATAACTGATGACAAACACTCAGGGTCTAGAACAAAAGTTAAAACCTTGAAATTTTGCTAAGGGACTAGCAAAAGCTAGGCATGGAGGTATGATGAGAGCCTCATCATGAGCCATAACTAGCTCATTTTGACCTAATAAAGAGAATAAAAGCACCTGCATAACTTAGAAGAGAGCTTAATTGAAGGAATAAGTGTTTTGAGAAGAAAACATGAAATAAAGGGTAAAACTGCAATTTTACCATTGCAGTACATAAACAGGATTTATCAAAGGCAAAACATAGGTCAAATGGTCTGAATAAGATAAAAAGTGGGTTGGTTCAATCAGAAATGGGTTCATGTGCAATCCAGGAATTAAATGACATCTTGTAACCCTAAAACAAACCTGCTTAATTCAACAAGGTTTCGGTCAGGATAAAAATCAATTAAACCCTCTAAAATTCATGGAAAAATATCCCCTAGGGTTTAGAACATTCAATTTGGCCTTTGGAACCTAGTTTGACCTAGATTAGGGTACTAGCTCATCAATTGACCTAATTTGGGTTTCTACGCAAAATATCCAATCAAACATGGTCAAACCTAAAATCCAACTTCACCATTGGATTCTTTAGCTCCAAATTAGGTTTATACCAAAATTTGGACCTAAGGGGAGGTCATCTTGACCTACTTTGCAAATTAATACACTTAATTACATTTTGATCCCTATCTTTTGAAAGCCATTGCATACAACCCCCTAACTTCCTCAAGCAGGTCCCTCCATCATTATTGGGGAGAAATCCTACTCCGGCGAGGAATAGAGAGGAAATACTCTCTGATTCCTCAGAGATCTCCTCCCAAATTTGGAAGGGAGATTCTCTCAGGAATTCTCTTCCATCTGAACTCAATCCTGATCCCTGATTTGCACCCAATCTCTCATGCGAACGCACGAGAGATTTGGGTCTCTTAACTGTTTCCATCTCCGACGAGGATTCTCGCACTTGAAAGCTTGTCTTCCAAGCACAGGAGTCCCTGCCAGTGCCTATAAATTGACCCCCATCTCCGGCTGCACCTCCCTAGCTCGACTTGGCCGGAATTTCACCTCGATTTCCTCTTCTTCTCCTCTGGCTAAGGGGTCCAACTAGCTCTGGCGAGCCCCCCTCCTCTTCCTCGTCACTCTTCCACAAAACCAATGGCAGAGCTATCCTCCTCATCCTCCTCCGCGTCGCACAACACCTACGCGAGCAGCCCTAACCCCGTTGTCGCCACTGTCTTCCTCCACTGGATGCTTTCTTCTCCAGCGACAGCAGGTACTGCCAGCCGCCCTCTCGGCTCCCTTCATCCACTTAGTTAGGTTAGAACTGTTCGTCTCTATCCCCTCTTTCATTTCCCTCATCCTATTTCACCAAACGCTCCTCTACCGCCGCTGTCCACCACCATCTTCCTCATCTCCGGCCACCCTCCGGCGAGACTCCCCCGTCACTCCGTAGCACCACATGTCTCTCCAACCATCGCATAACCTCTGCCATACTCCACTGAATATCCTCCACTTGTCCACAGGCCTCCTACACCGCCACAACTGCCCCCCGACCTAACCCATCAATCCAGCCATAGAGCGACCTAGGCATGCACGCCTAGGCCACCCTGCGGCCTGCCACCTACCGCCTTACCTTTTCCGTGACACGGCGAAGGTGCTCCTGTGGTCTGATTGAGCCGCAAGGCCCTTTTTGTGTTAGGCAGGGTTCGAGCTCCAGCCGCCATTAGCGACGGCTCGAGGAGGTTGCAAGCTCATCCCAGGCTGCAGTGCTCCAGGATTACATGTCCAGCAGACTCAGGGAGGCCTCGCGAAGTCATCTGTTCTAGAAAGTGGCACCGAGAGACTTGCAGTGCTGCAATTGGAGAACGATCTCCTGCGGGCGCGCGAGAAAGAACGGTGGAGCATTAGTCCCACCTCGGTAAGTCACAAAGCGCTTCAGTACTTTAAATTGAATTTGTGCCATCATCTGGTTGCCTCTAATACATTGGGGTGAGGTCCCTCACCTAAACACAGCACCTCGTTCATGAGCTCATCACACGGATCTAGTGACCCGACCCAATACCCTCTTGAGCACTCCTCGCGCACCACACCCACACCGGTGCGCGACCCGACCCGATAACCTGGCTCTAGGAGAGCGTGCTGAAGAGTGATATACAGAGAGAGAGAGACACGGGTGTGGGTAGAGGGGTAGGTTTTGCTCTCTTTGGTTTTTGCAGGGAAGGAACTGAAGAAGGGTTCAGAGACTTAGCCGCTGCAAGAGAAGGAGAAGAAGAAGGAAGGAAGCTTCGCAGAGGAAAAAGAGAAGGAAAGGCATGGCAGAGGGAAGGGGCGAAGCCAAAGAGAAGAGGAAGAAGAAGAAGGAAGAAGAAATAAAGAAAGGGAAAGACAAGCAGAAGAAGAAGAGAAAGCAGAGCCAAGGAAGGAAGAAGAAGACCCGCAGAGAAAAGGAGAAAGAAACTGCAGAAGAGAGGCAAGGCAGAAGACAGAGGAAAATAAGAAGATAGAAGTAAGGCAAGAGAACTGCAGAGAAGAAACAAGGAAGAAGAAGCACAAAGAAGAAAGGAAGAAAATCAGAAGTCAGAAGAAGAAGAACAAGAACAAGATAGGAGAAAACATCTTTCTAAGACATCTGATCCCATGATCAGACATCCAACTTCCTTATTTTTGCCACAATTAACATTTAAACTCATGCATATATATTTTGAATTAAGTTTTGAGCAACTCTAAGTGTTCAATTACATTCTTGAGATTAGTAATAATTTCCAATTGCTCCCTGTGTTCGACCTCGGATACTTAGGTTTTCAAGTAATAAATCTTTATTTGTTGACAACGCTTAATCACCTATACTACGATGTAACTAACTATTAAAACACGATCAAGCCGCGTTAACATTTCTTTATTCATATCCTCCAAAGCATTTAGATCTTTACCCGAGAAATTTTGAAATCCATCAACCCCTTCTATAGGATCCAAGTCTATAAAATCATCTACAATTAAATCAGATTTGGATTCATCTGATTCAAGTCCAATTGGTTCACATTTAGGCTCCTCAGGGGTCGATTGGGAGGTAGGGTTATTAGTCAATTTCTTTTCAAATTCAAAAATCAATTCCCCATGTTTCACCTCACCTTAATCAAGATAAGGGCCTACAAAATTCAGATCCCCAAAATCGGTTTCCTTAGTTGGCTCTTCATCATAATTGGATGTCTCAGAATTAGATTTTTCTTTAATATTAGTTGAGACATCAACCATAGTGTCCTCAATAAGATCAAGATTTATTTCTTTAGACCCCTCAAAATCTTTAGAATTAATGTTCAATCTATCAACATCATTTGGATCTTGGACTAAGGTCTCTTCCAACATTGAAATTGTAGGAAACTACATAAATGTCTCCATAAAGTCAGAAACATATCGATGAATTTATGTAAATTTTCTTTGTCCAATTGTTGGAACAATTTCAACATAGTCTTTCTCATCCCAATCAACTCTTGATTTTTCTTCAGTAGCTCCAATTGTTTAAGAGCTAATTGAGTCAAATCAAGTTGACCTTGGGCTTGATTCGTATTAAACCCAAAATCGAGATTCAAATTATAAGGACATGGCTTAAGATGTTGTAGATCAGAAGGTGTAGGATGAGAAGATCCTAAACATGAATCATTGCTTGAGTTCAAATTCTTAGGTGGGTCCTCTATTCTATCATCTTCCGGATCCATTTCCTTTAGAGGCACCATCTTTCCTTTAGTTCTACTCCAAAATAATTGAGGTTCTAAATCATCCTCCTAATCAAATTCTTTGTCAAGGGTCCAAAGTGGAGGCTAACTAGGTTTGGTTTGCCCTTCCAAGTAGTGGGTCAAGTAAAAGTAATCAATTGATTTAATTGACCCATATTGAGAATTGTTTTGACTAGGGTAAGGGATTGGGTATCCTCTTGAGTTGTACGTATGATTAGAATAATCATTAAAGTGAGTGGACCCATAATCAAATTGATTTTGAGGAGGATAAGAGCTTCGATATTCAGATTGATATCCTCTTTAGTCCCAAGTCATGCTGGACTAATCATGTTGGGACAATGATCTAGATTGGAACTGAGTTTGAGAAGGATCAAAGTTCAAACAGTGATATCTAGGATTAGTATCATATCCCTAATTAGAATGAGGCCTATCCCAATTTGAAGATGGAGAAGTCAAAGTCGAATTGGGATAAGGATTGAAATCATTCCGGGGATTAGAATCATATCTTGGATATTGGTATTCCATGTTAGATCACCAATTAGAAGCTAAGCTATCCCAATTAGAAGATGGATAATGTTGGGTCAAATTGGGATAAAATTATATTGGGGATAAAAAGAGTGAAAAGGATAAGAATTGAAATCCATGAACAGAGTTGGAAGAAAATAAAGATAGGGGATAGGATAGAGAAGATAAGGCCCTAATTATCAATAAAGCACACAAAACCTAGCCTAATTGGTATACCTAAGAGGACTTAATCCTAGCTCAATTAAAATTAAAGCCAGGTCTCATCGACCTTTGAATTACTAAGGTGGATAAATGGGTGAGACCCCCTAGGACGTCCCACACGATGGAGCACCACTAGAGGTTGACATGGTTATTGCACCGACTTGTCTAGTCACTAGTGGTTCCAAGTAAACAAATCTCTGATTTGACTTGACCCAAACTCAAATTGGCTAAGAGAATTAAATCCTACCTAGGGCATGTCTACTAAGTTTTAGGCTTAGGTAATTGGCGCTTTGGAAAGGATGGGCATTAGGGGGTGGTTGCTCTTATTAATCAGTTAAATCATTTGAGTGTAGTGGCAAACCCAACAAGGCCTTTAATTCAGATTTGCACGTTGATAGCATAATTTCATGATGGAAATAAATGATGTCATTGCATGCAAAATCGCAATCAAATTTAAAATCCTATCTCACTAATAAATGGAGAATAATGCATAGCGGAAATAGGGTCGATCCAACAGGGAGGCAACATAATTATATTCATGCCATCTAAAATGAAAGTGAACATGCTAGTATGCCATTATGATAAGAAATAAAAATAGAAGTGTCGAAAGTGAGTAGTTTTAAGTCTAAACTTGGGGTGGTTTAGGCTAGGTTTGGGATGGCTAAACTGTGAACCTAAAAACTAAATGGGTGTAGGTCTAACAAGTTTAGTGGAGCTATTCATGGATGGGCTTGGTAGTCTTATGGGACTGTTTTGGGACCTAAGGGAATCTAATCTTAAGGTAAACCTACGGTTAAAGGATAAGAGGCAGATCTGAAATTGGAATTTAAGAGAGTGTTAGGGTCCTAATGGGTAGTCTAATAAGTAGATTAACTAGGGGGTTTGGTTGGCTAGATAGGTGGCTAAATTGTGGTGGTGGTAAGGGTGGCATAATGAGATGGATTTGGTGTGTATAGAGAGAATAAAGAGAAATCACTCACATCAACAAACCACTAAAATCGTCATCATGCAAACATTGGCATCAAACTTCATTTGAACTTTCATAACAAACCACAATATAATCACAATAAAAACATGCATAAATATGAATGTCAAATTCTAATAGCATCCACTATCTAATAAAGCATTATAACAAAAGAGAAAGAGAGGAATGGGAAAAGGAAATGCTTAAAATCATAGGAGTATCCACGCCCAAGGGTGCTTGGGTAGCCACGATCATGGACAAAGGTGGAGAGTTTCACCGAAGCCATCCACCTTAAAGAAAATGAATGCCTATGGAGGTCTTCACGATGGAGGGGGAGAGCCTAGGAGGGAGAACTTGAGGAGGCCGTTGGTAGAGGTTGTAGGGAAGAGGAGGAGGGAGATGGGATAGGATTTTTGTTGCAATTGGAGTGGATTGGGAAATGGGGTTTTTGGAGATAGAAAAAAATGAGAGACGGATTAGACATCCATGGAGGGGGAACGTAGGGAATTAAGAGGGAGAGAGAGAGGTCTGAGGCTGCATTAGGGATAATTGAGTGGAGGAGAGAGGGATTAGGAAGTGGGATAGAAAATGGGAAATGGGAGCTGCTGCAATGGGAAAAAGTAAGAAGAAGGATCGAGAGGTGAGAGAGATAGAGAAGGGTAGCGCTTGTTGGGAGGGGGGGTTGTTGTGCGATTGGGTGTGTGTGTGGGGGTGTTATATGGGGGGAAAGGTATTGTGCGTTAAGTTGGGTGGGTTATGAAGGTGGGTTAGATCCACAATTTGTGGATCCAATTTAATGGGATTGAATTGGGTTATTAAGGCTAAGGTGTGGTGGGCTTTAGGATCACTATAGGAGTAGGCTAGTGAGGGAACAAGTTAAGGTTAGATGGGCGTGTGGGATAAGGTGAACCCAATTGAGATTAGGTGGACCTAATTGGGATAGGTGAGCCTAATTGAGAACCACTTAATCCAATTAAAAACCACTTTGCCTTATTGAAATCAAAATATTAAATTGAAGGTGTAGAAGGCTAATTGGCTAAGGTCTTAATACTAGGAACTCAACTGGATGGTGGGGGAATCTAGGTTGGACCTAATTAAGGCTAGGTGCACCTAATTGGCTTAGTAGGAGTCCAATCAAGAACCACTTAGCCCAATTGAGATCCAAAAAGGGAAATTAAAGGTGGGAATGGGCAATTGGCCTAGGAATTGGGTAATGGGGACTGGGTAAAGAGTATTTGGTTCTCACTAAGGGGTTTAGGCTTAGGGTGGCTTGGGTTTTAGGTTCATGGACGGGGAATTAGGTTCTTCTCCTCTCATCTTCTTCACTTTGCATTTCAATTCCTCCTCTTTCTTCCTTCTTTTCTACAAGAATTTTCTTTGGTCTTCATTGCATCATTTTGGTTTTTCCTGCATTCGCCTTTTGGATCTCTAGCCCTATTCACAAGATAAAGGCATTATATCAAATTTGGGTCCACCAAAAGCATTATTATATGCAAAACTATATAAAGAGATACAAATGCATAAAATGCCTAATATGAATGCAATATATACAATGTTAACTAGATTCCTACCCCAATTTAGGCATTTTATGACCTATGATTGTTGTGCAATCACGCGTGTTTTAAGGTTAGCCTTGTTAAGTCACATTTTAGGGTTTGCTTGGCACATCAAGTTTTGAAAACATGGGTGTATATAGTTTCCTTTATCAAGCAAGTCCCGTTGCTTGTGTCCACTAAATGCAAAACCCTAGATTGGTTACCCTAATCATGCAACTTCTAATTAATTTCAAGAATCGGGTGAACCAATTTTAAGTCCAAAGTGGATAAGCCTGGCTCAATCAAGCAAACAATTTCAAGTTTTGTTATCTCACTAAGAATAGATCGGGAAAATATTTTTTTTAGAATTTTTGTATGGGTATTGATAATTTAATAGAATTTATCTTTCCAAATATGTTATACAGGCAAAATTGACCTTCGATCAGTAAATCAGAAAAAGATAAATTCTGGAATCACATTAATTTTTGTTCTATTTCAGGTTTGACCCATTGATAGTAAATGAATTTTTTAGATCAAAATACAATGAATTTCAGCATAAAATTCAATGAGTCTACTCCTTACATAATGGAGCACCAATGGTAAAAATTTTAGAGTTTTCCAATTACCCAATAACTCGAATCAGATTCTTGAAATTAGATGCAAAAATCTGATCCGAGGTCAGAGTAGTTAGGATGCGATCTTTCGCGGGGCAAAAGACCAAACCTTAACTTTTTTTTTCATAGCAACTAAAAAGGGGAAAAAGAAGATTTGAGATCTACCTCAAGTCTTCATTCTCATATGACATGCCTCTCGTTGCAAATCTACTTCGTGTGCCTGTACACTAAAGACAAGAAGAGACAAATGAGTTAGTCGCGAATCTAAGAAGAGAGAGATGAAAATAATAGAAACTTAGTTGTGCCTCCTCAATAATAGCACCAAAAACTTGATTGCGCAAATCCTAATATGATAAGAATGTGTCGTTGTAGTTGGAAATATGTGACAGTTTTGAATTCATAAAATTGAACTCAAATCAATTCACAAGTAAAGTTGGGAGTACAAGTCGCTTACATGGAGGCATAACGGAGTGACTATTGTATTAAAATGCTCAAGAGAAAGTTTTTGCTTTGGTATTTTTGTATTTTTTGATTTTTTATTTTTGATATATAAAGAGAAATATAAGAGATACGAAACTAACTACGAAAATGAAAGTGAGATCTTACGAGAATTGAAACCTAATGAAGGAACGAATGTGATAGCAAATAAAACTAAGAATAAAAGCAACTAGAAGAATAGAGAGAGACAAGAGAACATAAACTAGAAATAATAAATTTAATTGCTAATCAAATGTCAACTTACAACTAGATAAATGCTTGGAAATGACCAGGACAAATAAAGACAACTAGAACTAGAAAAAGGAATAGAGTAGAACTAGAATTAAAACTACATCTAGAATCTAGATTAACAACTAGAAAAGAATGTAAAATCAAAGAAGAAGCAGGTGCAAAAGTGTCGAGAAGGAGATGGAGAGTCCTTCTTGCCCTGAAGATGTGGAGGTGCAGAGAGTCGACAGGAAGTAGAGATGCAGAGCAACGATGGACATCCAGAGGAGGGAGAGGAAGGTAAGGGAAGGTCTAAGGTCTAAGGGGCATCCAAGGGGGTTTATTTATAGAGGTTTGGCTTGGCTTGATGGATAGTCAACATCTAATCTTCAAAATCAAGGTCTAGGATTGAGTTGTAGATAGATAGGATTGGTTTTTATTGGAATAGATCAAGGGCTAGTATGGAGGGTTAATGGCGGGATGGTCAGGATTAAAGGGGTCAGCATAGGATTTTATCACCACCAAAATATCAGCATCAACCTTTTTTTTCATAATTTTTTTAAGCATTTTAATAAATTTTTCATATTTTAAGATTCACACTACTAAAATAAGGTAGAAATGACCCTAGTCAAGTAAAATGCTTAGATCATATTTTTATGCACTTCAAAAAATTTTTAATATTTTTTAAAATTTTTTGATTTTATCATAAAATTGTGGCCTCCAATTTTATGTCGTTTGGTTTAGTATATAATTTGTAAAAATTTCGAGAACTTAAAAATTTTATGTTCTATTTGCAGTTATGACCCCCTTTAAATCATCGAATATTTAAATCTTTTTAGGAAGAGTTTTGGCTTGAATTTGGTTGAGCCAATCCTCACTTAAATATGGATATTCATATGAAATTTGATAATTTTATGATGCCCAGAACTCTCGGAATAGAATTTTCAATCAAAGGTTGAAGTTCTGATCCAACTGGAAGTGGTTGTTGGAAGGGATATAGGACTAAGTTATGGTCCTTGGATGTAGGATCTAAGGCTTGGATTTAATCAAGGTTTTGGCCCACCAGTTAGGTTGATAATTAAGGTGCAGAGGTCGGATAAATATACGTTAGTTAGGCTAGGTTAGGTACGGTTTTAAGTGGTAGACATTGGGTGCTTAAATAAGCTAGGTGTAGAATAAATTGGGCGAGGGTTTAAAAGTTTAAGTTAGCCCAATTAGGATAAATAAGCTTAATTTGATTTCTCAATGAAGTGGAGCTTCAATTGGATCCAAACTTGGTACCTACAAACATATAAGCAAGCTCATCAAGGCATCAAATATAAGTAGCAATAAAATTACAATTAAACCCCTAAAAATGCAATATTTAGAAAATGATGCATGATGACTAATCTAGCCTAATCTAATGCAATATGGCCCAAATTTCCCTCAAACTAATAACACTAATTGGGCATGAATTAAGTAATTAATTATAGATTCATCAGACATCCTCAATTCTTGTGAAAGAGTTTGTTGGGATTTGATCGTAGTTGATCACCCTCGACACGAAAGGCTTCATTCACCTAACGAGGAGGATTCTAGGCATGCTGGGACTTATTGTAGGAGGCACCACTCTTTGGGGTGCTGATCTACGCCACTTGCGACAGTATAATCCCTTTTTCGTGGGAATCCAAAACAATTGAAAATTAGTTTCAATCCTGTGATTCTAATATTAGGGCATTTTTGTTTCATTCCATGATCGATCTTTTTGCATCAATTTAAGTGTGGTTTTGAAAATTTTAAAATGTCATGCCACACTTTTGCGATGCCACGGGTCAATCTGATCAACTTCCTTCACCAAATTCACCATATGTGGATTCTAGCATTTGTAAATGCTTAATTTCAGATAGATAGGACCATGACTTAATCTTAACAAAGTATGAATACATTTTTCAATCATTATGTAAACTCTAAAACCATGATGAAGATTTTGTTTCTCAATATGAGACCACACTACATATCAAGTATGAAAAAATGACTAAGTCAAATTTTGACTGCCTTCATAAGAAGCCATAATTGCATACATCATTTGGTATTGGGAGACTAGCTTTCCACATATTTATCATTGATAGTTTTATGAAATTTCAAGATGAGTTAATAGCAACCATGTATTGCATTTTGTGTGATTGTGCTTTAGATGATGGGTTTAAAAGTTTATGGAGAAGAGAATTATTCTACTCAATGATGGTGGAAGGTAAAAGGTAATTGAAGCTTTCTTTGGTATAGTTTGGGATCGTGAAAATGACAAAGAAGGTAAAAGTGTTGTGTGCAAAATCCAATCATTTATCAAAAATCCAAACTCTTGTAAAGAGTAGGTATAATAGGAGTCCAAGTCATCCTCAAGGAGGCAAAATTGTCTAAATTACAAATTACTAACCTAAACTAATTTTTTTTAATTTTTGAAACTTTTTCTAAATTTTTGGAGATTTTTCAACGAGAAATAAGCACAAATCCTAAGGCCAACACTAGAAACTACAAACTACAAATTACAAAACTACAAACTATGAAACTAACATGCACGAACTATGAAAACATGACAAACTAAACACTAAACTAAGAAACAAAAAAACTTGTATTAAGCAAAAATAATGTGAAGATTACAAGAAACAAGAACTACAACTACAATTAAACTAAAGAGAGGAAATAGAGAGGGAAAGAGAGCAAGAAGAAGTCTCAGCAAGGATGGTGAACTGCAAGAGCAATGGTGGATGGTGGTGGCGATGGTAGAGAGGTAGAGATTCAGTAGAGAGACCCCATACCTAAGAAAGAGGGAGAGAGAGGGGGCAACAAGAAGAGAGGAATGAAGGATTAAGGGATGAAAATCCAAGTGATATCAAGGGATATTTATAGAAAGAAGAGGCCCTCTTGATCCCCAAAAGTTATTAGGATTAGTGCAATTTTCGTGCACCACTAAAATGGCAAGTTTTAAAGGGTTTAGGTAAGTCAGATCCTATGAGAAATACGTTTATTTCCCTTAATTTTCACTCTGACCACCAATTAGTCCTTGTTAGGCTTCTTTACTTTTCTTTCTCCATTAATTTCATGCACCTGAGACCATCTCACCCGCTATGGGCCTTTTTTTCTTTTTTTTCCACATCTTTTTCTCACATTTCATCTCATTTATGTAGGTATGAGCATTGGGTCGAGCCCTTGCGAACTTAGCTCAGCTCGACCCAAGCCCATTTAATAAATGGGCTAAAAAGATAGCCTAACGCCTGATTCAAAATAAATTTTCTTGGCTCAACCCCGACCTAACCCAAAAAATAATGGGCTCGGACCGAACTGGGTCAGCATATTTATTCATAGTCTAATTATTTATTTTACATATTCCTCTAAAATAATAAGTAGAGTTTCGCATCAATAATTATTTTAAAAGTATAAAAAATAATATGATTTTGTATAAGTAAGAAAAAATGACTTGTAAAGGATAATTATCTTTTTTAGTTATGTAAATGATAGGGTTATTATATTTTCCTTTTGTGTATATTAAAAGATCTTTAACTCCTCGTAGGTACACGTCCAACCAAAATGATCCAGCTACTTGCATTGCAAGTATTTGGCTTGAATATTCAACATATATAGCATATGACAAGCCAACCAAATGTAATCAAGTAAGGGAAAATTATAATAAAAAATAAAAGTACTCATCTTGTGTGTTCATATTTAATTCAAATTTGGATGTTCACGCTTTCTCTATGACAAGAAGTCAATGATTCATATCTAGTTCAAACAAGATTGTAGGATTTCATTGCACAACTTACAATTGCAGGGAAAATGAGGGTTCAGGTTTTATTGATTAAAAAATAGCAAGAGTAGTCAATGTTTATTTAGTGTTAATGTATGATGCATATATGATATATATTTTGATAGGCAATATGAATATATATACATATATGATATTTATTAATGTAATTAGGCCAATAGGCTAGGCCTTAAGGCGACCCCATAAATGGCCAATGGGCCAAGCTGGGTTTGGGTCACGTAAGCCCAAGGCCTAGCCCATTTAATAAATGAGTCATATTTATAACCCAAGCCTGGCTCAAGTTAATTTCAAGCTCGGGCTTGGATTGACCTAATCAAGTTGGGCCTCAGGTTCGGTCAAGCCCCAATTGACCTAGCCTGGCATGACCCAATAATAAATCCCTACATCTATGCCCTCAACTGACCAAAATGCCCTATAGGTCACATCACACTCACCCAACTAAGCCCACCCACATGCCAAGCACACTGTGGGCCAGATGAGGTCAAACGGTGCATCACTCGCTCCCTCCCGTTCCCTGTGTAGCGCTATCAGGTCAACGTCCCATGTGCGTGCAACGTGATCAACTCCTGGTTAACCTTAGCAGGTTCACACCCCATGCTTTTTTTTCTCTTCATTTCTTTTTCTTCTTCTTTGCTTGGTAATCTCTCCAAAATTTTTCTCTTTGACCCAAAGCTATTGTGTAAGACTTGTCACTTCCCCATCTTTCCTTTCATCACACCTATAACATGAACATAAAATAAAACTAGATTATTTCCTTGATGTATAGTAAATTGCAAAATGCACAATAAAATCCTGTAAGTGCTAAAAAAATAGCCAAAAATAGGTATAAAATTCCTAGAAAGTCATGATGCAATTATTTTGTTAAGGAGAGATTGGAGGTTTCATGCAATTGTAGGTCCCTTGAGTGTTAAGGTATATTATGTAGACATTGTTTGTATCTTGCATAATAAGGATATTGATATGATAATGGAGAGGTACATAATTGACTGTTGGCATAGGGACATTAAATTTGATGATTTGCAATTGGAATTCATGAAATGAACTCCAGATGATGATATGGTTCTTCATTATAAGATCATTTGGTGTAAAAGTCTTGTTTTTGCCGAGTTTGCTGCATTGATATTGAAAGAGATTCATGGTGCAATATATGTTAAGATAAGATTAATATACATGATAAGATTTTTTTTTAATGATATTTTTACACAAGGGCAAAACCAGAAAATTGGTGAAGGGATACCGCTAATAACTAATTATGAAAAACAAGGTTAATATTATGATACTAAAGAAAGATTCTTGTGTTGGGTTGCATGATTATTTCCACATTAATTTTGCATTGAGATTTTTGTTCTATGAATTGAGCAGTGAATCATACAAGGAACTCCATTGCAAAAAATACAATCAAAATCTAAGCCTCCAAATTAATCTTCTACTTTTTGTAACCCTCATGAAAAAGCATAAACTTTTGGCAGGAAAACATCTAAGCTAAAATACCTGAACTAAAACCTATAATAATTTCCAACTAATTCCTTAAATTAATTAAAAGCCAATTTCTACTTTCTCAAACTGTCAGCAAAGAACAATCCCTCCAGCTCTCCAACAAAATATACCAACACCCTATATTTAATTCCTATCTATATCCTCACTCTACTCCTCCCACTCCCTCTATGTAACACCTCTAATCACAGTGTAATGCTTTCCAAAACTCTTACATCTAGCATGATAGCATCCCAGATTAAGTATAGGATAAAAGTTTCTCATGTGTAGAAAGAAAGTGATTGGCTTAGCAATATAGAAAAAATATAGGAATGACTCATATCTAAAGTTGGGAAAAAAAGAATGTTGTGGTACTATTGCAATAGCCAAGAGGGAGAAGAAAAAAGAATGCCATGGACTATTGTGTAGTAGCCAGCAGGGAGAAGGGAAAGCTGAACTTAACAGCAGGCTGTAGGGAGAAGGGATCTTAGGGAGCAGTAGAGGAGAGGAACGGTAGGAGACTGGGGACCATTGGCCTCCCATGTTGAGTTTACTTTAGTGTTCTTTTTTGTTAAATTTTTATCCTTACCCTTATTCTTTATGCCAAATATATGGAGAGAAGGAGGAGCCAATAAGAATTTTACCTTATATGTAGAGGGGGTTTTAAAAAGAAAGGATGGGCCATGGCCCCTTGAATCCCAATGCTGGTTCCGCCCCTATTTTTACAACTCCTAGCATGAAGATGTGATAACCCAGACCCCATCAATTGATTAAACCTAATAGGATCCGAGTCATCAAGTACAAACAACAAGCTCAACACAAGATCGATGTCACCTAACACACAATCACAAAATGTATACATAGCCAACAAATCATTCATAAAGCATTAAACAATAAATGAAAAGTAAATGTTGACTAAAAGATAATTAAGTCCGCAAGTCTTACAAATTGAAAGGAAAGATAGTCTAATTATCTAAGGATACAACTACTAAACAGAAAAGAAACTCGATAACTATAATAGAAGACTTGATTTCACAAATCGTTTGCTAGTGCTGAGCTAGTTCATGTACCATCTGTTCCCAACATTCGGTTATACATAAGTACGAAGTTTGAGAACACAGTTGCAAATGCTAAGTAGAGTAGTATAAACAGAAGGTACAATAAAAGAGCATGAACGATGACTACTAGTTAATTAATTCGATTATTAACTTTCAATTCATTATTCTTTATCTCTAAATTATCACGGTAAGCATGTTGCCTTCGGCGTTATGGTCGTGACTGTCACAAATCAGTTCTTCAAAACTCATGAGAAGATCTCACTACAATATCCCAAGAAGTATAACAAGCACGAGGCATCCTCTTGGCTAGGAAGAAACCCCATACTTGCCCTATAACTCAATCCATCACCCCGAGGTCCCAACAAAGGTAGTGCTACTACGAACTATACGTGTAAATGTGACCTACACTAGTTCTCAGGTAGCCCTCTTTACAACCTAGATACATATCCCAATATAAAATTTATCCATATCCACCTTCATATCCCTACCTTTCTACTTTCTTGGCCAATAAGCCCATCATAGATTTGCAAGGAGGCTAACCCACTCCCTAAATTTCCCAACCAATCTCAATCCAAATCAGCACACTATGGGCCAAATCGATTATCCATTATTTATTATTGTTTCAACTTTGGTCACATCAAGAAAATTCCTTAGATGACTGAGTTATCTCAATCAATACTGTACAACAAAAAGCATATATTTATGTCATATTTATTAAGTAATGCTAACAACTAGTTATCACAATTTTATATTCTTTGAATTTAGATATTTGTCAAGTACTAAACCATTTGATGAAGGGCCTTATTCATTTTACTTGTGAATAATAAGATCTAAAAGTACTTAATAATTCCATGATTTAAGCATACAAATATAAGTCGATTAACCCATGATTTCAATACATTAATTATAGAAGATTTCATCATTATTTAGTCATCAAAAGGCATGATTTATCATTAAATAGTACCCAAAATAGGATAAAATAAAACTAAGCAATGATGAACTTCAAATACTTAGCAAGAGAGAAGAATAACCGCAAAATAAGATAGAAATGTAAATCAAATTTTAATAATACATCACTTGTGAAGGTAGGCTACCCTACATAATGTTGCCGAGGGGGATCATGGTGACTCCGTGACGTAGGTCGAAGGACCTTCGATACAGGTGAGGACTCTTGAACTCTGTGCATGTTTTGGGATCAAGTCTCTGGATCGACCATTACATAGGACAAATCCTCATACTCATTAAGAGAGTTTCCTTAAGATTAATGTAATGCCCAAGGTTTCAAGTCATTTCGAAGTTGTTAGCATCAAGTTGAATCCATAAGTACCCGTTGGAGTCGAGTTGGATCAGAACACTTCGCAAAACATGAAAAAATGCATGTTTTGTCAACCCTTGTTAAAACCTTTTCCAAAAAGATTTGTATGTAGTACCATTAAATTTCTTTCATCGCAAGCTTTTTAGCGATACTTGTTTCATGCAAATTTGATGTGTGTAGCTCAAGAAAAACTCCCACTTTCATTAGCCCAAATCTTAATTAGTGGTCTATATAAGGGCTTCATTAGGGTTTAGGGGGTGCCACACCCTCCAATTCTCATCTACAAGTTGAGAAGAGGAAAAGGAATGAAGAAAGGAAAAGGTAAGAAAGGAGACAAAGGAAAGTAGAGGGGGCCTCTTCACAATTTTTGTGGAGGCACAGTAGCAAGAGCACAGGTGCATGCAACGTGTGTGCGAAGGCCAGTGCAATGTGCGTAGAGTGCAACCGAGGCGGCACGTAGGAGAATAGGCGTGATCAAAGTACAAGTGTATGCGTAAGCGTTGTGTGTTCGCAGCACACAAATGAGTCATGCACAGTGCATGGAGCGCATGGATGGATAGCTCAGGGCCAATTCGGGTTCCCTCGCATAATTCAAGAAATTCAGGACCTTCACAACTGTCGTTTTTCACAAATAAGGTACTATTGGAATTGTCTCGACAAATACTACGTGTTGGTGGGTTCTATTTTCTTTTTTGAACACCGTTTCATATGTTAAACAATCAATTATCATTCTAATGAGTTTTGAACCCCAATTATTGATGTGTTTGGCTTAGGGAATCAACACAGAGCATGCACAAACTTGGAGTAGCACTTGACCCACATTCGTAGACCTTGGGTGCACATTTCAGAGTTACCATAACCCTCTGATGACATTAGGGACAGTAGTCGTACTCTCTCTCCCTCTCGAGTAGGTTATTTTTGTGTTCCTCTTCATGTTTACGCCTCACACTCTCTCTCTTGCTGAGTATGGGAGTTTGTTGTTGATACAATTAGTCTTTTTTTATATTGGGTACATGAATATCAAATAACAATGTTGTGATTTCCCTTTTATTTATGAGATGTGATTGATGAATATTGAAATTAAGGCAAATAAATGTATTGACAATATGCCGAGATGTTATGGTGATTAATGAATGATTTTTTAGATTTAATAATTCTGTTAATAGGACCCTATGAACTCTAATAAATCAAGAATGGACATTACTCAGTGAATTTAACTAATTCCTCTATTATACTCATAATGGGATGCCATAAATAGATAATAAATTTGGATGGACTGATTAATAGATGAGATATATTGGTTAGTTTAAAAGACAAGACTTGTATTGATGTTATTCATTCAAGTATCTAAAAATAACTTATTAAACTTGATGATAGACTAGTCAAGAATTTATATACTTGAGATAACTGGTTCAATCATTCCTACTCGTTGGGACTTTGGCTATAGCATTGGTCTATTTTAGACCGGTTGGACTAGTCATGCAGTTGTTGACCTCCCTGCAACTTACAGCTAGTATTAATGACCAATTGGGATAGAGTGATGCATCGAGGGTAGGAGTTGGCTTGTACTTTACTTCGCTGGTGTGTAAATGAACAACTGTCTATGGTTAGCATCTTTAGCTAGCACATGTTTACGCCACACAATATAGCCACCACTCCTCGCAATGAACCTAAGGTGATGGACTCAAGTGTGGAACAAGTATGGGTCACTCTCCTGGTCAACAAGGTGTCTTATACTAGTCATACTTCTCAAAATATCGCATTGAGATCATCTCATACTTGAGGCATAGATTGGGATCATCAAGATCGTAATTGAATGTGCAAAATGCATAATAATAATAAAAGAGCCTTGCTAATAGAGGACAGGCCGAATGGTAAGGTTGATACATCAACACTTAGTTTCCAAAATGTGATTACAAAGTTGGAGTTGGTCGATCTCCCCACGTCAGCAGTGGCTTTCACATGGAGGAACGGGAGTGGTTTGATGTCTCATATTTAGTTCTTTTCAGGTGGCGGCGGTCTCAATGCTTGGGCATCTGTTCTCGGATCACACGCCAATTGTCTGGGATAGTGGGGAAGGATTGACACGAAGTTCCTACTTTAAGTTCCAACATTCTTGGTTAAATGAACCCAGTTTCCGTGATATGGTTGCATCGTAGTGGGTAGCCAATGAACGTGCTAGTTCGGCTACATAGATCTTGGCATTGAAATTACGAGGTCTAAGACATATGCTGGTTGAATACAAGACGGTTCTTGCATAGGACAACTCCTAGCGGCATGAGGAGGCCATTGAGGGGGTCAAGAGATTGGACGTGGAGGAGACTAATCCGTTGTCTGATGAGGATAAAAAGCTGTGTTCTGATTTGTAGTCTTTTATTGCTACAGAGGACCTGCAGAGGGAAGTTGATTGGCGTAAGAAATTGCATCAACTATGGCTTAAAGAAGGAGATGCGAATACAAAGTTCTTTCATGTAGTAGCTAGTGCAAGGTGAAGGCTCAATTTAATCTCTTCTTTGAAGGTAGGGGACAGTGAAATTACAACACCCCAGGAGATTAGTAGGGAAATAAACGACCACTTCTTTAGTGTAACACGGGCTGGTTAGCATGGTGTTTGGCGGCTCTCTTCTTCCAATATGTCACACCTCAGTGAAGAAGCGGCCAATTCTCTTGTTCGGCCTATTATAGAGCTTGAAGGGTGTGAAGCCTTGAAAGGGCCAAATGCAGAGGGTTCCCCTGGACCAGATGGTTTCCAGGATTTTTTTACAAAGAACTCTAGATGATTGTGAGGGGTGATGTCATGAAGGTGATAGAAGAATTCCAGTGTGGGAACTATGGTATTGAAAAGCTAAATAGATCGTTCCTTTTTCTATTGTCTAAGAAGCAAGGGGTCGACACAATCAATGACTTCAGGCCTATTTCTTTCTCTAATTCAATTTATTTGTTGATTGGGAAGATTCTTTCTAATAGAATGCGGAAGGTGATGCTGAGTCTGATTAGCCCTATCCAATCTGCATTCTTGAAGGGTAGATCTTTTCAGGAGTCTTTCATTCTTGCACAGGAGATGATTTCTGGTTGGTAGAGAAAGAAGAAAAAAGGTTTCATGTGGAAAGTTGATTTCTCTAAGGCTTATGATTCAATATCCTGGCCTTACTTGTGGGAGACTTTTAGGAGAGGTTTCTTGGATACATGGGTAATGTGGATGAAAAGATGTATCACCACATCTTGTTTTTCGCCCTTGCTTAATGGGAAATCAACCGGGAGATGTATCCAACCGTAGAAAGAGGTTAGGCAAGGTTGCCTAGTCACCCCCCTTATCTTCTTATTGGCAGTAGACACTCTAGCACATTTTTTCTTTCAAACATGAAGTGGAGGACTTATGCATGGGTATACTTTATCATCTCATCGTGCATTGACCCCCCTCCTTCAGTATGGAGATGATAATATATTCTTCATTGAAGGTGGCATTAGTAAGGTCGAAGTCATGAAGTACGTGGTAGATATCTTTGGGGAGATTTCTGGACTTAGAGTAAATGGCTCTAAGTCCTCTTTGATTTGCTTTGGGGTGGCGAACCAAATCAATTATTCTCTAAACAGCATCCCCCAGACTCCAGTAGTTGCTCTCCCAGTACGATACTTGGGATTACCTCTTCTTAGAAAGAAGATGAAGAGCTTTGATTGGGCACCCCTAATGGGAACACCATCATAAGCCCTAACTAGCATGTTTTGGTCTTAAAAAGGTAATAAAAGCTCCTACATAACCATCAAAGGGTCCTAAATACTTGATGTTCTGTTTTGAGAAGAAAAGATGAAATCAATGTTATTTCTACAATTTTACAACATTACACAACTACAGAGTAACCACGGGGTATTCCAAGGGCTAATTGAAGGTCAAATGATCTTAAATATCTAAAAAGATGGTCCATGCAGAAAGAAACGAGTTTTGCACGCATTTTGAGAATTAATGGACATTTGAAACCCTAAAAATAGACCCACTTAAATAAAAGAGGTTCTAGTCAAGATAAAATTCACCTAAACATTCTAAAAATCATAGAAAAATATTTTGTAAGGTTTGGTATCCTTGATTTGATCATCTGAACCCAATTTGACCTAAAACAGTGTCTCAGACAGACAGTTACCCTAATTTGGGTTATTGCATTAATTACCCAGTCAAACTTGGTTAAAAGCAAAATCTAACTTCACCATCCAATTCTTTGGGTCCAAATTAGGTTTATACCAAAATTTAGGCCCAATCAGAAATCACCTTGACCTAGTTTGCATTTCAGTCCAGACATTTCTTTCTATTGCACAATGGCCCTTAACTTTTTGAATTCTTTACAAATAGACCCCTAGGTTTTCTATCTTCTTCACATTCTGGTCCCTACGCCATTAATGGAAACTCAAAACCTCAACTCAAGATTCGAGCGAGGACTTCTCGCTCAATTCTCAATCAATCAGTCTCAAAATTGAAAGGGAGACTTTTTGAGGAATTCCCTTCCAAATGAGACCATTCATGAATCCTAAAACCCTCTAGAAGTCTCATGAGAATGGTTTGAACACATGGGTATCAAACGTGTGTGAAAAGCTCGGAGTTCGCAAGCTTGTTTCCAAGCTTAGAACTCCATCCTAAGGCCTATAAATGGACCTACATTGTGTTCCTCACCTCCTTAGCAAGTTTTGGCCCAAGAAAAGCCCTCTTCCTCCTCCGACCACCTCCACACCTTGCTCTGGTGACCTTCTCTGCTCTCCTCGTCCGACTGTCCAACAGTTAACTTGGATAGCCCATTGCCTTCCTCTCCTCGTCGCGTGCCTCTCCAGTCAAAGAGAGGGTGTTTCCCTACCTCTTTCCTCGTCGTTGTCTCACCACCCTCTCCAACTTCTTTGACTCCGATCAACCAATACCGAAGCTCTCTGCTCCTCTACTTCATCCCTAAGACTCTTTATCACTTTCTCTCCCTCTCTACAATATTCTCCTTCACTCGCACTCCAACTCGACCACTACACTACCCTCCTGCACTTCATCTTCTTCATGACCAGTCGAACTCCGGTGAGCTCGTCCAGCCTCCATAGACCACCAAACCACCTCGCATCAACTCCACGAGCTCCGCAACTTCACTCTCGACTAAACTCCTCAAGAAATTGAGGGGTTCACGTACTCAAACACCCCGTCAGACGCAGCACTCCATGCACGCCTCCTCTGAGCTCGCCTAACCTCCTCACTCACTCACATGCACCACCACAACCACCATCACGTTCGCCACCCTTAGGAGAACATTTTGAGCATACTAATTGGGGCATTTAGCCCGTATTTCCTATTTTAGGTACTCACCCAGATGACTGTCACTGCCTTCTCCTTCTCCGACTTCGGTGGCTGTGTACTCACGGTGGTCTTCCTCAGTGACGCACCCAGGTTCCACGGAAAGCCTCCAGGAAGCTCTTTAAGCTTCCAATCGGAGGACTTGGTGCCTGTAGCACCTTCAATTCGGCCAACTCCCAGCTGCAGCTCACACAGCCTCACATGAAGAACAAGAGTGGGATTAGTCCCACATCATAAAGCGCTGGGCCTTCAACAGCGGATAAAATGAAATTGTGCAGGGTCCTTACTGCCTTGACACACGAGGGTGAGGTCCCCCGCACACCTGCACACCCTCGTCCATGCTTACAGCCCGTGGACCTGGACCCCTGACCGTATACCCGATTACTGACCCAATTAGCCTCAAGTCTGAGAGAGAAAGAAGAGAAGAAAGAGAGAGGAAGGGGGTTTTTGCCTCAGCTAACCCTCTCTCAACACTTAGTCACTGAGAGGCAACCATGCCTCGATGTTGTGCCTTCCCTGAGGCTTGAAGAAAATGGCCTTTGCCTCTGTGCATGACTTGAAGGCTCGAAGAGAGAGGCCTTTGCCTCTGCTGGTTAAGGCGACTGAGCACCTATTCTGTCGTCTGATATTCTGAAGGGAGTTGATATATATTGTGGTTGAGCTTTACATTCATATATTAAGTGCTTGTAAAATTTAAAGAGTAATTTGGTGATTCAAATCACCATTTTACTCTAATCTTTTTGCACTTTCAAGCTTGAGTTATCTGATATATCATTTCTGATTATTCTTCTTGTTATAATTACTTATATTTGTGGTGATATTGTGATCTTTGAGATTAATTGCTACTTGCTCCTTGCGTTCCACCTCAGACTTCAAATTCGAGTATAAATTTTATTTGTTTTTGTGTGATTTCAACCTATACCACGACGCATCTTTTATAACAGTGATTTCGCACGTAAACAGCCCCTTTTTGAGAAGTTATCAGTCTAGATGACAGGATGGTGTGGTAGGTTCCTCTCCAAAGGGGGTAGGTTGGTGCTTCTAGACTCGATTTTATCTGCTATCCCTATTTCTTTTCTATCCATGTTTAGGCCGCCTAGGATTGTGTTGAAGAGATTGGATATGTTCTGCAAACGTCTCTTTTGGAAGGGAGCCTCCCATGATGGTAGATTCATGCAACCAGTGAAGTGGAGCATTTTCTGTTGCCCGAAGGAAAAAGGACTTGGTATTAGATCTCACAGGGAGTTTGGCGATTCCCTTCTGCTGAAATGGGGAGTCATCATTCTTCGTGGCGATACCTGATAAGTCCACTTTAGTGGACCATTATTTGGCCTAAGTACTCTTTAATTATCTGTTCCTAGTTTCTAATTGCTTAAGAGTTAAATGGTAATTTATCTTAGGCTGTGTATAATTCTATACACTAATTTCATAATTAATAGCATATTATTCTGGTTACCCATTTGGTGGATGCAAGTTGGATCAAGAATTATCGAGACATGGAAGGCATCATTCTCAAATGGGACTTGCTGCACATGACAGCCTTCCAATTGCATTCTGTAAGACATCCTAAGCTTGGGTTGGACGTCTGATGAACAACGATCATGAACCCACCGCCATTTGAACTTTCATAAGACGTCCAAAACTCAGTCTAGACATCTAATGAATTGATGGTTCTCAGACTTAAAGGCAACCGGGCTTCTCGCAACAGCACCGACTTCAAATGCACCGCCACTCATCACAACCAACCCAAGTCGGCCGAGTCTCTCACAACATCCCTCCAAGCCACAACCACCTTAGGATCTTCGGCCATTCGTTGGAGAGAACAAAATAGAGTAAAGGAGAGTCGATGAAGACTTCTATAAAAGAAGATGCCTATGTGCAGGAGGATCCTCTCCCCTAGCGGGGACAATCATCTTCTTCCTCGCACCTTCACTGTGGACTCGAGTGCACTCTGTGGAAACTCGCATGCACTATGAACCTCAAGTGCACACGATGGCTGCCTCTCCACTTTCCTCGATGCGGTGGTGCTCAGTGATAGAGAGCACCACCATCACCCCTCGCCGTCATTACCCACACCTACATCACCACCGCAGCAAACCCATCACCATCACCAACATCCTCTCCTTCATCTTTTCCCACAACTGCACTATTCATCATCTTCCTCCAAAATAAAAACCCAACACCGCAGCACCACTCCCACAGTCTCCACCTCTCGATCGCCTTCAACTAACCCACAACCTTCCCCCCTCGCCATAGACCACCAACAGAACCCACCACCCACTCCCTCATCTCCTCTTCTCCTTCTTTCTTCTTCATCTCACACAACTCGTCCCCTGTTCACCAAAAGAACCCAAAGTACCTTCACACGCAACAAGCCCCACGCCACCTCCTCCAACCTCCAACCTCGACTACGCTCCATCTCATATCACCATGACCCCACAAGTGCCCTCGCCGCCCATCGACGGCAACTTTCCACGCGCCGACCAGCTAGTGCCCCCATGCAGCTGCCAAAGCCTGCCGGTGTCCTCTACCCCTCCGCCCTCCTCGCGTCAAGCCAGCACCACCAATGCGTAACCCACGCTCTGGAGGTCCTCCACATGCGACCACAACGCGAACTGTGCCCTCCTCTAGTGCCACCGAGCTTGAGAGCAAGTGCTCTGTTTTTATTTAATTAAATTTTACATTCACTGCCATTGCACTTTGAATTTGAATTGATATATTATTCATTTAATATTGCTAGCTAGCCATTCAGCTTTTCTATAATTCTCTAGTTGATTCTTTCTTTTCCCCTATGCATTCTCTCTCCCTTCCAATGCTCATAGCGAATTCAATAGTGCAAGGGTATTAAGTTGTTGGCTGACTTTCTTGGTTGAGAATACCGTGGGTTATTTTTCTTAGAATATTATTTGCATGAATCTGAATTCTGAATCCTTAAATTTTGGAAATTTTGTGTCATCTCGAGGTTTGCTTTAGACCTGATATGATTATTGATGTATATAGATACCTAGAGAGTTGATTTAAGAGTAGTGGTATTTGGCGATAATTTGAAGAGTCATTTATTATATATTGCCATTATGCCCAACTTGCTGCTCCACCTTGGCTTTCTCTTGACCATCTGTGATTGATGATGGAAAACATTGGTTAGAGTGATTTAAGAAAACATTTGCGAGTTTTTACTAGGTCTGTGTCCTCCTTGTGGATACGACCTACCTAATCCAATGTGGTTAGATTTGAATTATTTGATGTTTTGATTGAGAGGTTTTCCACCACACAATTACAACGACATATTATTATTGTTCTCTCTAATTAAGCGCAAATCTCTCCGTCAAATGGCATCGTTGAAGGGGAGGCAATAGGCCTAGTAAACTTGCATGTATTTTCTGTTCACAATGATTTCTAATTGGGGCTATATATTCATTGATCTTTTCTTCCATGCAAGGTACATCTTTGAGGAGGAGGCGCACGCAGCGGATGCTCATCTTGGTGGACCTTGTCACCCCCTTGAGGATAATTACAGATGCCTATGGGCGTTGATTCCACAAGAAAAAAGGAGTCTTTAGAGGAGAGAAGAACAGAGGCACATTTAAGAGGGTTGCTCCTCCTATTTTTTCCTATTTTCGTTACTGTAGATTTTAGACTCTTTAGACTATATTTCATTGGTTTCTCACCCTTGTAATTTGGGGCTTGTTTTTGGGGGAGTGTCCCCAAGTCTTTAGATGCTAGGTTTATTCTATCTTAGGTAGTTAGTTTCTTTTGATTGCGCATTTATATAAAAAAAATCTAAGCTACCTGTTAGAAGTTGCATATCCATAGGTCGATCATCTAGGAGTGCTTGAGCAGCTTTTAGATTTTTTTTACTGCATTGCGTGCATTTCTACATCGTAGAGTGCTAGAGAAAGGTATGTACTTCTTACCTTTCTGCATCAGTTATCTATACACGCATTGCATCTAGACATAATTTAAGAAGACCACTTAAGTTGATTTGAAAAGATTAATCAAGTGGTCACACTACTTTTGAAAAGAGGAGTAAAATATACAGGAAGTGTTTGAATAACTTGATTGTGATTTTCAAACGAAAATTTATTTTTCGCAGTGTGATGCACACTTCCTGCACCAAGCACGCACTATAGGCACTACACTAGGACTTGGACCCTTAAGGCTATAGGTATCGATCTCTTTATCGGTGCAAACTCTCCTATTTCGCTTTGTGGCAGTGGTATTAACTTTTGCCCGAGTGATTTGATACTCTGAGGGGGACACTCCTTAAAGGAATTCAAGGGTAGTTAAGAGGCACCGCTAACACATCGCCTCAAAGGAAGGGTTCGCCTACTTGCATCCCTTGATTTCATCCATGGAGTACCTTTTTACTTGAGCATTTTATAATATCATTACAACAAGGTGTACATCTTTAGGACACTAAAAGGTCAATTTAGGGTGCGTAATTGGATTGACAACTTGTTTGGTCACCCAAAAGAACTAAAGTAACCTCAACCTCCTTAACAGACATTGACCAGGAATCTCAAGTGCCTCATTTCTCTTATACCACTTGCGTGGGAATGGAGAAACACTGCCTTGACTCTATTTGGCCAAGCTGCAAAGTTGGAAGAGAGCTTAAAGTGCTTTTAATCAACAAAAGACCTTTTTCCTTGTATTTGCTTGGTGGATGCTTGGTAGGCGCTCTCTTAGAAGGAGTCTTGTTTTAAACTCGAAACCTAAGAGAATTATCAGGAAAGCCAACCAAGAAAGAAGAAAAATGGCAGAAGAGAGACCGAAAGAAGAGATCAGGGTTGGTGAAAATCAGAGAACCTTGAGAGACTATTTTCTTCCTACAACTCACCAAGCCCTACCTATCCGAAGACTTGGAGTGTATAACCCTTATGAAATCAAGAGTAGCACCATATCTTTGCTTCCCTCTTTCTATGGTACTGCTAGGGAGGATCCCTACAGGCATCTTGAGGAACTCACTGAGATCTGTTCCATGGTGAAGCTCCAAGGCTTTATTAACAAAGCCCTGATGAGAACCTTATTTCCTTCCCCCCTAAAGGATAAGGCCAAGCATTGGCATCACACCCTCGATGCAAGGGTAAATGATTAAGCCACCCTTAAGGGAGAATTCTTGAAAAAGTACTTTCCTATGAGTAAGACCAATCATTACAAAAGAGAGATTATGGGTTTTACTCAATAGGAAGGGGAGCAATTTCACGAAATGTAAGAGCTCTTTAATGACCTCCTTAGGTTATGCCCCCACCATCAGGTGCCAAGAAGGTAATCAGTCGAGAGGTTCTATAATAGATTATTTGAAAGACACAGGCAAATCATCGATGCAACCTGTGCTGGAACCTTCGTGACCAAAATTGAGGATGAAGCCTGGGCATTATTTGAAACATAAATGATAATTCCATACATATGCCCTCTTCCCATCAAGAAAGAACATCATCAATCTTGCAGAGGAAGATAGAGGCCCATGAAGCTGAGGCTACTTAGGATTTGGCTTATTAAATTCAATTGTTAAACAAAAATTTTGATAGGCTTTTAGCAAACCCCGGCATGAACCTACAAGCAGCCTCTATCTTTCAAGTGAATGCTCCATTTTCCAAAGCACTACGCATGCCACTGTGGAGTGCCACTTGGCAAATTAATTCCCTGAGTTGATTCAAGATGACCTAAATCTGGGGTAGAGAAACCATCCAAACTTTTCATGAAAGCAAGGTGATGCTTCCAACTCAGGGAATGCAAGACCCCAACCCCCCCAACTTGTATACCAGCCATCCTAAACAAACCCTTCTCAGAATAAGCCCTCTGATATGGATGAACTAAAAGCCATGATGAAAGCGATGCAAGAGCATCAGAATATGGTCATCCAATCTCAAAATAAGATGATCACTGATATGCAATCCCAAATTGGTCATCTTACTAAGGCAATTAGGTAGTAAGTCGAGGAAAGTTACCCAGCTCTTCTAAGGAGAACACAAAGGGTAAGGGGGTCATATTCAGGGAGCATGCTCAAGTTGTGACCATGCTGAGAAGTGATGTGCATACATCTAAATAGCCAAAAATGTCTATTAATGATTGTTCTTAGTGTCATATTAGCGTCATATATTGTAAATATTGCATAACATGCATAATCACGCAATTAGGTCAAGTTGTATAAATTGTATAGTAATTGTCTCCTTTTATGGTCAGGGATAGGGCAATTTTTAATCGAGGCCTCGGATCGAAGATCCAACCTTACGGATCTGATCAGGGCAACAATTGGAGTTCAACGACTCCAAGATCACCCTAATCGAACATCCATAGCACCAAATAGAGATCGAGGAAGCCTAAAGATCAAGAGGCCAAGATGGTGCCAATCCGCACTTCAGACGACAAATCCGACCACACGGATGGGTTCAAATCGATGATCGCAGCCTAACAGCGTGAAAATCGGCTCAATCAAACATCCGTGGCACCATCTACAACACGCAGAAGATGAACGGCCAAGATGGCACCACGTGGCACCATCCCAACCTCCCAATAGACCCTAAGAACTACTACTGCATCTCCAAAGGATTTCCAACGCATGATCTGGGTTGTTGGATCCTGATCCAACGGCTGTGAGCAAGAGCACCTAAAAACAAAACCGTGACAAAGCCGCGCCGCTAGCACAGCGGTCGAATGGCGTTTCACAAGCGTGCGACGCACGTTCGACTCGCCATCCACAGCGCGTGAGCGATTAAACGCGACCGTGCAATCAACTGCGAGCGGCTCGGATCATCCAATAGCACGCACGTGCGATCTAACACACGGTGCGCATGCCCATTCGCACACCGACGTGCGGTGAAGGCGCAAACGAAGGTGCGCGCGAGGAGAAATCTAAGTCATCTGATCTTGCGATCAAACGGCTAAGATTTGAAAGACATGCGCGGGCGTTTTGAGCGCGGCAGGCGGGGAGGCGCGTGCGGTGCGCACACGTTAGCCATAATCAGACCTTTAGTGACGGATAAATTCATCACTAAAGACCTAATATTAATGTTTTAAGATTGAAATAATAAATTTGCCCCCAATTCCTACAACTATAAAAGGAGACCCAACCTCCACTTCTTCATCCCCTCCTTCACTTCTCTCCCTCTCCAAAGCTCAAGAAAAGCTTGTCCCACACCCAGGATGCTATTCTAGGGCCAAAATCCAATTTTCTCATCCCCATTCTGGAAGTGGATCCTGTGACGACAACGACGTGCTGCCTCATTCCTGCTTCTTCCTACTTCGTCCTCCTTCTTCCCACTCCGTCCCCCATCTTCCAGGCATCATCCCATCCGGCTCATCCTCCATGCAATCGTCGAGGGGGATAACCTCTCTTTATCTTCTTTTTTACTGCTTTCTAGGATAGATTTCCCACTTTCTAGTGTAGATTTTCGACTTTCTAGTGTAATGGATAGTTGTAATCGCAATGAACATCAACTTGTGATAATGAATTCCATGTTTATTCTATCTCTCTTTTGTCTTTATTTGTAATATTCTCTCTCTATCTTCTATTCTTTATTCTTTAAGTAGATAGTTAGTTTAGATTTAATTGGACTAGCTAATCTGCTTCATGACAATTAAACACAGTTTTAAATTGAACGTATGCCTCCCTATGTTCGACCCAGAATTCTTAGAATTTTGGTATAAATTTATCTGTTGACGGATTTCTTCTCAAATCAAATTACAACGATGGGTTTTTCGAAACCAACTTCGATCGCGTAGTTTTCCGCATTCAACATTTTGGAGCCGTTGCCGGGGAGGCAACGATTTTCGATTTTCTTTGCACATTTCACGCACTTTATTATTTTCTAACTTGCTTTATTTCTGTCTATTATTTTGCAGGTACCTTGACAGGGAATCTTCAAGCGATAGATTGAAGTAAACTGCAGTTGAAGACAACTATAAGTACTCCCTATTCTTTCCCCTCCATAGATTATTCCATTTCACCACATTAATTCAAACTCCAATTAACCTAGGTGTTTGCATAAATCCTAGGGTTAGTTTGGTTGCTTAGATTTCCACTCACATTCATCTCACCCACATATAAAAAAATCAACAAAAATATATTTCTTGTGGGGTAAATCATCATACACACTACATACATCCACATTCAAGGCACTTAACCTAATTAATTTCATCTACTCAATCAGATTCTGATCTGTGAAATCGGTACACGGAAATCAACATATAAAAGAGTAGAAATTAGCCTAGGTTAACCATTTTGTGTGCCTAACTCAGTGGTGCAATTTAGGCCAATTGTTTGAGTTGTTCGGACCGCACCACTTCAACTAAAATCAACTCATCAAGTAGCTGCCACATAGGTTCAACTTTTAGGGATTTACCAGGCACTCCACATTCTTTTAAGTTTCAATGGAAAACATCTTCACCTGTGCTTTTAAAACCTGGTGTGCCAATTGAACTTGATTGAATATACCTAAAGTTGAATCCTAAAAGCTAATAAGCAAGATTTGAACCTTAAAATTCACCGCATCCAAAAATAATCTTTCTTGAAAACCACTAGTTGTTGATGGGAACACCATCATGTGCCCTAACTAACTCATTTTGACCCAAAGAAGAGAACAAAAGCTCCTACATAACCAACTGGAGGTCCTAATTCATTGAATAACCATTCTGAGATAAAAGCAAGAAACAAGGGATAAAACTGTAATTTTATCATTGCAGTACAACAATGGGTTTTCTCATGGGTTAAACATAGGTCAAATGGTCTTAACAAGATAAAAAGTGGGTTCGTTCAAACAAAAAAGGGTTCATGTGAATTCTGAGAATTAAAAGACTTCTTGTAACCCTAAAATAGACCCACTTGATTTAACAAGGTTCGGGTCAGAATAAAATTCACCTAAACCCTCTAAAAATCATAAAAAAATATTCTCTAAGGTTTAAAACCTTCAATTTGGCCCTTGGAACCTATTTTGACCTGGAATGGGGCTCAGTCAAATATTTACCTTAAATTGGGTTTTTGAGTAAATTTCCCAGTCAAACGTCGTCAAACCCAAAATCCAACTTCACCATTGGATTCCTTAGGTCCAAATTATATTTTTACCAAAATTTGGACCTAAGAGGAATTCATCTTGACTCACTTTGCAAATAGGTCTAGCCCAATTGTATTTCAACCCCTATCTTTTGAAATCCTCTGCAGAAACCCCCCTAGCTTCTTCTTCGTTCTTTGTAATTAGGTCCCCCTGCCATTATAGCAGAGGGAATCCTACTCCAGCGAGATTTCGAGGGTAAGATCTCCCTGATCTCTAAGAGAATCCCCTTCAAAATTGAAAGGGAGATTCTCTGATAAATCTCCTCCAGTATGAACCTAATTTGAGGCTCTGTTTGGTACCCAATCTCTCATGCGAATGCATGAGAGATTCGGGTCTCCTTCAAGTTGCCATCTTCGGCGAACTTGTCGTGCTTAGAAGCTTTACTTCCAAGCACAATATCGACCTCTATGGCCTATTTAAGCAAACCCAAATCACCCCACATCTCCCAAGCTTGAAATTGGCCAGAAAATCCCTCAAATTCGTCTCTTCCTCCTCCAGCCAGTGGCTCATCAAGCTCCGGCTACTTCCCTCTCTCTCCCTCATTGCCTAACCACAATACCAATGGTAGGTTTCCCTTCCTCTCGCTTGTTCGTTTCTCACCGCACCTACCGATACCTCTGTAGCCCCTTCATCCTCGCCATCCTCCCCCACTGAGCGCCTTCGTCTCCGGCGACGACAATGCGAGCCAGCTGCCATCCCTGCCTCCCCCTTCGTCTCTTTATGCCCAGCTAAGTTCTCTCTCCCTTCTACTCTTTTTTCCCCTCCTTATCTCTCAAAAAACACCCTTCGATGCACTCCACCGCCATCATCTCTTTCACCTCCGGCTAGACCTCCGGTGAGGCATCCCCGTCGCTCCGCACCTCCATCCGCCTTGCCAACCACCCCATAAGCTCCGCAACACCTCACTGAATGTAACCCCTCACTTCACTCACCACGCCACGCACCAAAACCACCCCCCGAACACACCCACACACACGGCCACAGGTTGCCCTAGGCATTCACACTCAAGCAATTCCATGCCACGCTGACCCCCAAAGTACACTTGTCGTGCCTCGTCGAAGCCTCCTCAGCATTCTAACATGGTCGTGAGGCCGTTTGCATGATAGTAGGTACAGGAGGGTCGCCACCATTGACAACAGCAAGAAGCTTGCTTGTGAGCTCTCTTCAGGCCCGCTCGCTCTAGGCCAATAGTCCCAGGTTGAGCAGACTTCCCTCGCGCACAGCTCCTTGAGCCAATTGGCATTGAAGGCTGAAGCTGCAGCTGAAATCAAGCGAAGCATCCCTGCTGCAGGCACACACAAGGGAGGTAGGAAGATAGTCCCACCTCGGAAACTTTTGACCGCTCAAACCTGCATAAAAGGAAAAATTGTATGGGCCTTATCGCCTTAGTACCACGGGGTGAGGTCCCACTCACCCTTCACCTGCCTCGTCCGTGACCTTGCCTCCGCGGACCTAGCATGACCCGTTTACCCGACCCAGCACACCTCGCCCACCACCGCACGTCGGTGGGCCTGGTCCCGGGCGCGTACCCGACCCGATTACCTGAGACGGTGGCGCTGGGAGAGAGAACCTAAGAGAGAAAGAGAAGAAAGAGAGCACGCGAGGGTTGGGGTAGGTTTTTCTCTTGCAAGGAAAGGAGAAGAAGAAGAAGCCAAGGGTTGAAGCCAAGGAAGAAGGCGGAGGCCAGAGAAAGCTAAGGAAGGAGGAAGACAAAGCTGAAGAGGAAGCTGAAGAGCTGAAGAGGAAGCTGAAGAGCTAAAGAGGAAGCTGAAGAGCTGAAGAAGAAAGAGAAGGAGAAGGATTGAAGGCAGAAGCAGAAGGAGCCGCTAGAGAAAGAGAGAAAGAAAAAGAAGGAGAAGCAAATGAAGGAAGAAGAAGGCTAAGGTATGAAATTAGAAGAAGAGAAAGAAAGAAGAAGAAGAAGGAGACCAGCCAAAGACAAAGAAGAGATCAGAGGCTAAGGAGCTGAAGAATAGAGAAGAAAAGAGAAGAAAGAAAAGCACTGTAGCATCCATATTTTAAGGCATCTGATTTACAAATCAGACGTCCAATTTTGTGGTTGTTTACCTACATTTCTTTACTCTTTTGTGTTTACATTTTTAATCTAGTTTTTATCGCATTTAATTTCTCAAGTTGTGCTCAAGATTTCTAAACCCTAATTTGCTCCCTGTGTTCGACCTCGGACTTAAAACTTCGAGTAATAAAATCTATTTGTTTTCAAAGCAATTTCAACTATATTACAATGCTTTATTTTAAAACCCGATTTCGCTTTACAAAAACTTATGCATGCACACACATATCAATCAATCATTAAGGGCACAACCCAAATAAAGGGTCCATCACATTCCAAAGCACATTCAAACCTAACCTTAGTTAAACAGAGTAGACGTTGGCTTTAAGGATTTGACTCGCTCTTCGGAGCCCAGATCGAGATTATTTTCGATTAGTCTATTTCTACCGTTCAATATGATGTCTAGCTAGGGGAGCAGAATCAAACGATCATGGTTGAGGGGTACACTAGGAACCTAAGGCTCAAACCAAAGGAAGAACCTTCTCCCCAGTCCCTCCCTCTAACTGGTTGGATTGATCGGAAAGAAGTAGATCAAGTCGATTCTTTATCTCAAGATAGGTTCTGGGAGTCTGTAGGTCTTTAGGCTAGCCCACTTAAGGACAGGTTTGTTTGTTTGTATTGCAGGGCACCTTTCTTCCTCTCGTTCTATCATGGAACCTTCCACATTCTACATGCTTTTCCATTCTTATCCTCCTAATACATCTTATTCCCAAAATGATTATTATTTCAACCAGACTTATTCTCATCTGATGAGTCCATTAAAATGGACTATTATTAAGCCTAAGTATCTTTAATTATATAATTTAGGTGTGTTGATAATGGTAATTAAGTTATAGAAGATTTGTACACCTCAGAATTTAAGTTATAACATTCTATAACTTCATGATTTTATTGTTTTTATGTGCAGGTAATAAAATACACAAAGAGCAGGGGTGGGGGGATAAAATTCCCAAAACAACCGCATCTCTCTTCCCCCCCTCCCCCGCCGGACATTGGGCAAAACTTCTGGCGCCGCCTTTCTCAACAACCATGACCGAGGATTTGGGAAAATCCCTGAACTCACATGGTGAGGGGAGAACTTAAAAAGAAGAGGCGGGGAGAGAAGAAGGTATCAAGAGAAAAAAAGAGAATGGCTCTCTCTTCTCCACTGTGGAGAGGGTGAGCACTGTGCCACACCTGCCTCTCCCTCAGCCACCGTAAGCACCCGCGCGTCATCACCCGCGACTCACTGCAGGCGCTCCTCACCGCACCTGCCCTACCGCACGCCTTCACCCCACAGCACCCGCACGCCACCTGCAGGCGCTCCCTCTCCCTGCCCACACACAACCGCACGCCCGCCAGCGCCTTCCATCTCCCTAGAGGCGCCACCCTCCCTACCGCGCGCCTCCACCTTCAAATCTGCAGACCGCCTCACCCGCGCCAGCCTTCACCCTGCAAGCGTCTGCAGCCACGCTAGCACCACGCCTCAGCCCATAGGCGCCCGCAGGCGCACGCCGGTCGGCAGGCTCCGCACCACCACCCGCGCTCGCAGGCACGCGTCGCCATCTTCAGCACCTTCACAGCAGGCGCGTGGTGACAGCAGCAGCCTACTCCGGCCACCGCCTCCGGCCACCTCCGCCGCCACTGCTACCACCGTCGGAAAGCCCCCGTCCTCGCCATCCTCCTGACCCTCGCAACTGCCCCGCCGGTGCTCTCTCTCTCTTGCGAGGAAGAGAGAGAGCAAATGTTCTGTTTTTGTTAGAATTAAAAATTACATTCAATGCCATTGCCACCGATTTTATTTTTTTTATTATTATTATATTGTGGCAGAATTGCATTCAAGCACTCACAGTTCTTTCTAATTGCATGGTATTAATATTGGTTAGTTTAAAGATTGATTTTGGACTTGATTTAAGTACTAATTGTCTTTAGTACACATCACATGAAAATTGCACTAATTCATCCTAAATTTATTGAGGATTTCTATGAGGGAAAACTGCACTTACACCCTTAACTTTTTAGGTTATTGCAGATCTACTTTCCTTCACATTTTAAGTCTAATTTGAAAAGGAATTTCGCACTATCCGAAATAACATTAAATAATTAAGTATTGATTGCATCATTGCCTCCCTGTGGACACGACCCTCTCTTCTGCGAGTGGTTATTTTCATTATTTTTTATTCGTCGATTTTTCCACCACTTGAATACTATAACACTAAGCGAAAAGTCAACCTTTCAAATTGGCGCCGTTGCCGGGGAGGCAACAGATGCAATAGAATTACTTTATTATTTTTGAATCTTTTGAGTTGCGAAATTATCTAATCATTTTGATTATTGTGCAAGGAATCCGCCGAAGCGATGAGGCGCAACAGAGCAGCGACAGCAACCACGAGTTAAGCCACCACAAGGAAAAGACGAAGGAGACCAAGATCCTGTTTCGCAGAGGATTCTCTGTCGTCACAATTTAATTCTGTCTTTTTACCCTTGTAATTTGGGGTTAAATTTTTGGGGGTTTGTCCCTGCATTCTTTAGCTACTAGGGCTTACAGTATTTCTGGTGCATGCGTGATTATATTTTCTGTTTGCTTGCTTTTAAAAACCAATAAAAAATATCGAGCTGCCTATTTAGAAGTTGCATGCCCTTAGGTACGCTCATTTAGGGGTGATTGAGCAGCATATTAGATCTTATTATTGCGTTGCAAGCATCTTAGCACGAAGATTGCTGGAGACAGGTATATCTTTCTAACTTTTGCATCCAGCTTCTGTTCTCGCATTTGCATTCCGATTTAAATTCAAGACCACCAAATTGTTTGAATTTACTAATTAAGTGGTCACATAACTAAAAGAGGAACTAATAATCAGATTCAACCCTAAAAGCAATTCACTTTTGATCTGATTCTAAGGGACTTGTCTGCGATTTCAAAAAGAAATTACAAAGATTTACGGTGTGTTGCGCACTTTTGACACTGAGCACGCACATTAGGCACCGCACTAAGGCTCGATCCCTTAAGGCTATAGGCACCAATCTCTTTATCGGTGCAAACCCTCCTATTGTGCTTTGTGGTTGTGGTGATACTATCTTTTGATCAAGTGTTTTGATACTCCACCGAGGGGGACACCCCTTAAAGGAACAAAAGGGTAGTTAAGGGGCACCGCATACGCATCGCCTCAAAGGAAGGGTTCGCCCTACTTGCATCCCTTTGTTCGTCCTTGGAGTAACTTCTCCCTTGATCACCTGAGAGTATCATCTAAGCAAAGTATAGGTCCTAGGGCACTCGAAGGTTGAATTAAGGCACGTAATTGCAGTGAAAAACTTGTTTGGCCATTTATTTTAACTAATTCAACATCCACAATAAAGAAGGTTAAGATTTCAAGTCCACACCCCTCTTATACCACTTACGTGGGAACGGAGGGATAAGTCATGATCTTTTAACTTATCTTTAGAGTGGAGGTTTGACTTCCACAAAAATAAAAAAAAATTTTGCTGAATTGTGTTTTGTATGCTTGGTAGACACTCTCTTGATGGTAGTCTAGTGTTTGATCCTGAGCCCGAGAGAATTCTTAGGAGAGCTCACCTAGGAGAAGAAAGTGAAGAAATGGCTGAGCATGGTGCAAATCAACAAAGGACCCTAAGGGACTATTTTATTCCTACCAACCAACCTGCACAAGCACTAAGACGACCGGCAGGGGATAATCCGTATGAGATCAAGAGCAGTACCATATCTTTATTGCCCTCTTTTTATGGTACTACGAGGGAGGACCCCTACCGGCATTTGGAGGAATTCACCAAGGTCTGTTCCACGGTGAAGCTCCAGGGCTTTACTGATGAAGCCCTGATGAGGACTCTATTTCCTTTCTCCCTAAAGGATAAGGCCAAGCACTGGTATCATACCCTCGATGCAAGGGTAAATGATTGGGCTACCCTTAAGGGAGAATTTTTTAAAAAGTATTTTCCTATGAGTAAAACCAACCATTACAGAAGATAGATTATGGGTTTTACTCAACAAGAAGGGGAGCAATTTCATGAGACTTGGGAGTGCTTTAATGACCTTCTTAGGTTATGCCCCCACCATCAAGTGCCAAGATGGCAGTTGGTCGAAAGGTTCTATAATGGATTATCTGAAAGGCATAGGCAAACCATTGATGCAGCCAGTGTAGGAACCTTCATGACCAGAATTGAGGATGAAGCCTGGGCATTATTTGAAACTTTAAGCGACAACTCCATATTTTTGTCCTCTGCGTATCAAGAAAGAAAACCATCAATCTTGCATAGGAAGATAGAGGCCCATGAAGCCGGGGCTTCTCAGGATTTGTCTTATCAGATTCAACTATTGAATAAAAACTTTGATAGGCTTTTAGCAAACCCCGGCATGAACCCACAAGCAGCCTCTATTTTTCAGGCTTCAAGAGAATGCTCCATCTGCCAAAGCACAACGCACGCCACTGCGGAGTGCCATCAGGAAACACAATTCCCTGAGTTGATTCAGGTCGACTTGAATGCAGCCCAAGGTTTCCGCCCCCCTCGCAATAACCCTTACTCCAACACTTATAATCCAGGGTGGCGGAACCATCCAAACTTCTCTTGGAAGCAAGTTGATGCTTCTAACTCAGGGAATATAAGACCCTTACCTCCCCAGCCCACATACCAACCTTCTCATGAAAACCCTCTTCCGAATAAGCCCTCTGAGATGGATGAACTGAAGGCCATGATGAAAGCGATGCAAGAGCATCAGAATATGGTTATCCAATCTCAGAATAAGATGATTACTGATATGCAATCCCAAATTGGTCATCTTACTAAGGCAGTTAGGCAACGTGATCCGGGGAAGCTGCCTAGCTCTTTTGAGGAGAACCCTAAGGGCAAGGGGGTTGTATTCAGGGAGCACGCCCAAGTAGTGACCGTGTTGAGGAGTGGAAAAAAGATTGACAAGCCTAATAACACTCCTACGGTTACACCTCAGAATTCCCCTTCCACACCTAACCCTACTTCCATCTCACCCGAGGAAGAGCCACAACACTCTCCCTCACAAAAAATCATCCACAATGAGGATGTCGTCTTACCACCACCCCTTTCCCGCCATGACAACCCCTCTACTCAGAAGCCGAGGGTGCCTTATCCAGAGCACCTATCTGCTCCTGGGGAATCTTCTGTTGGCTTGTCTGTAGCCAAGGATAGGACGGAAGAGATTATGGATACTTTTAGGCAAGTCAAGATTAACTTGCCTCTATTGGAAGCAATTAAACAGATTCTGTCCTATGCCAAGTTTCTGAAGGACCTATGCACCCAGAAGCGCCGATCTAGGAAACAGGTCCAAACCAAGGTCATCCTGCCTGACCACGTTAGCTCGGTTCTTCAGCATGGAACACCCCCCAAAATGAAAGACCCAGGGGCCCCGTATATTTCAGTGGTTATAGGTAACCAACACATTGACGAGGCTCTTCTCGATCTGGGTGCGGGGGTAAACATTCTACCAAGCTCTGTCTACGACCTATTGGGAGGAGGAAAGCTGAAGCCTAGTCCAGTAATCCTCCAGGTTGCAGGCAGATCACTTAAGACACCACGGGGATTGTTGGAAGATGTCCTTGTGAGAGTGGAGGATTTCTTCTTCCCCGTTGACTTTCTGGTACTTGATACTTACCCGTCTAATAAGCCCACAAAGCCGTCCATTATTCTGGGATGCCCCTTTTTGGCCACAGCCAATGCCTCTATAAATTGCAGATCCGGGGCACTTAAAATGGGCTTTGGGAACAAGAAGATCCGGTTGAATGTTTTTAATACTTACAGGCAACCCGGATTTGAAGATTGTTCTCAGATTGAGGTCGTTGATGAAATAATTGAAGAGACTACTCCAGCACTCTTATGTAGAGATCCCCTTCAGAAGGTCATAACTCAGGACCATCCCTTGATTAGTAAAGAAACTGAAAGGAAAATGCCTGAACTAGAAGAGTTTCTAGAGATACACACTAAGTCTCTGTCCCCACCCTGGACTGTGAAGGTAGATCCGCTGCCTGAAGCGGGGACATCTCAACTAAAACCCTCAATCCAAAAGGCTCCTGAATTGGAGTTGAAACACCTCCCGAGAACATTGAAATATGCTTTCCTTGGCCCTAATAACACGCTCCCAGTTATTATCTCATCTGCATTATCTAAATTGCAGGAGGGAGCTCTGCTTGAGTGTTTACAAAGGCACAAGGAAGCAATTGCCTGGACAATTGCTGATATTAAGGGTGTTGATCCCTCTCTTTGCATGCATCATATTTACACGGATGAGTCCATGAAGCCTTTCCGAGACATGCAAAGAAGGCTCAATCCAAATATGCGGGAGGTTGTTAAAAAGGAGATTCTGAAATGGCTAGATGCAGGGATTATCTATCCCATATCAGATAGTAAATGGGTCAATCCGATTCATGTAGTTCCGAAAAAGTCAGGAATCACTGTGGAGGAGAATGACCAAGGAGAACTGGTGACCACTAGACCCTCAACTGGTTGGAGGGTCTGCATTGATTACCACCATTTAAACATGGCTACCCAGAAAGACCATTTCCCCTTACCATTTATCGATCAAATTTTGGAAAGATTGGCGGGGAACAGGTACTTTTGTTTTCTTGATGGGTACTCTGGGTACAATCAGATAGTCGTTTTTCTTGATGATCAAGAGTGTACCACCTTCACGAGTCCTTATGGCACTTTTGCATTCCGCCGAATGCCATTCTGGTTATGTAATGCTCCTGCCACTTTCCAACATTGTATGATGGCTATCTTCTCTGATATGATCGACGAGTTCGTTGAAATTTTCATGGATGACTTCTCCATTTACGGCTCGTCGTTTGACCTATGCCTTTCACACCTTGATAAAGTCTTAACCCGTTGCGAAGAGGCAAAACTGGTGCTTAGTTGGGAGAAAAGCCACTTTATGGTCCAGCAGGGCATTGTGTTAGGGCATGTAGTTTCCGAGAAAGGATTAGAGGTGGACACCGCAAAAATCGATTCCATCTCTAAGCTTCCATTACCTGCCAATGTTCGTCAGGTTAGATCTTTCCTTGGCCATGCTGGATTTTATAGGCGCTTCATTAGAGACTTCAGTAAAATCTCTAAGCCACTCTGGGACCTATTAGCGAAGGATGTTTCCTTCGATTTTAATGATAGATGTGGCGAGGCTTTCCAAGCTTTGAAGAAAGCCCTCATTACCGTGCCGATTCTCCAAGCGCCAGATTGGACCCTCCCATTTGAGCTTATGTGCGATGCTTCTGATTTTGCAGTGGGAGTGATCTTAGGTCAAAGGGTTGATGGCAAACCTCATGTGCTGCATTATGCCAGCAAGACCCTTACGGATTCTCAGCAAAACTACACAGTCACGGAAAAGGAATTACTTGCTGTAGTATTTGCTTTGGACAAGTTTCGATCTTATCTTTTGGGATCCAAGGTTGTGGTGTTCACTAATCATTCAGCCCTTAAGCATCTTCTAGCTAAAAAGGACACCAAACCTTGCCTAATTCGTTGGATTTTGCTACTCCAAGAATTTGACCTGGAAATTAAAGACAAGAAAGGAGTTGAGAATGTGGTAGCAGACCATTTGTCTAGGATCCCTATTGACGCATCAAACCCCGCTGGCAGTATCCAAGAGACTTTCCCTGATGAGTCCCTAATGGCCGTGGAAACTAAAACTCCTTGGTCGCTGACATAGTGAACTATCTGGTCACGGGCATCACCCCTAGTACTTGGGACAAGCAAAAGCGAGACAGGTTTATCGCTAATGCTAAATTTTATCACTAGGAGGAACCCAAGCTTTTTAGAATAGGCCCTGACCAGCTGTTTCGTCGTTGTGTCCCTGATGAGGAACAAAGAAGTGTTCTGAGTTTCTGCCATGACCTCCACTGTGGGGGACATTTTAGTGGGAAGAAGACTCCTCATAAGGTTCTTCAGTCTGGTTTTTGGTGGCCCACATTATTCCAAGATGCACATACGTATGTGGGCGCATGTCTACGTTGCCAGCAGATGGGAACCATTGGAAAAAGGGATGAGATGCCCCAACAACCTATCCTCCCTGTTGAAATCTTTGATATTTGGGGCATTGACTTCATGGGTCCCTTTCCTGTGTCCTTCGGATATGAATACATCCTTGTGGCTATTGATTATGTATCAAAATGGATAGAAGCCATCCCCATGTGAACCAATGACCATTCTGTGGTCTTGGGCTTTGTTAAGGCTAATATCATTTCTCGGTATGGGTGCCCAAGGACGATCATAAGTGATGGAGGACCTCACTTTAAGAATGTACACTTCACTAGACTACTCCAAAATTTGGGAGTAAATCACATGATAGCCACACCTTATCATCCCCAAACGAGTGGGCAAGTGGAAGTGTCTAATAGGGAGATTAAGAGAATTTTAGAAAAAACTGTTAGGCCTAATCGAAAGGATTGGTCTAAAAAACTAAATGACGCTCTTTGGGCCTATAGAACTGCATATAAGACTCCCTTGGGTATGTCTCCTTTCCGTCTTGTCTACGGAAAAGCGTGCCACCTTCCCGTTGAAATCCAACATAAAGCTTATTGGGCCATTAAAAACGTTAACTTAAATCTGGATAAAGCGGGAAGAGCACGTATGTTAGAATTAAGTGAGCTTGAGGAGCTTCGTAATGAAGCTTATGAAACTTCTCAAGCTTACAAGCAACGTACAAAAATCTTCCATGACAAGCACATCATTAGAAAGACTTTTGAGCCCAACCAGTGAGTCTGGCTTTTCAATTCTAGACTTAAATTATTTCCTAGAAAGCTCAAGTCCCGTTGGGATGGGCCTTACGTTGTGATTAATACCTTCCCTCATGAAGCTGTAGAGATCAGGAACCCTATTTCAGGTGAGAACTTTAAAGTAAATGGCCAGCAACTTAAACCATATATTACTCTTTCAGATGGCCAGGTTTTGGACGCACTACGACTTGAGGAGCCTTAGTTCCTTCCACTCTCCTCCTCAGGTGATATTCTTCTATGTCTATATTTTTCCAATGAGGACATTGTCAGTCTTAGGCATGGGGGGATATAACCTGAGAATGTTTATAGTGTTTATAGCATTTATAAATATTTTCATACATATTTAAAAAAAAAAATCTCTTTTCTTGAGCTGATTGGGTTAGTCCCTAGCAAAATACCTTTATTGGAGGTTTTTCTTCCGGAATTATTTCTTAGGTTTAGAATCCAGTACATTTATTTCACGAGCACGTAGACTTGGTAATGGATCCTTTGGGAAAACCAATGAGCATTTGTAGTCTACTAAACCCTTGGACAGTTCATAGAGAGTCAGGCATACTATCTTCTAATAAATCCACCTCATATTTCTGAGAAGTAGAGAGATTACTGGTGCGCTAAGTCTAGTGCAAGGACTCTTAAGTTCTAGATAATTAGATGATGATACTTTAGAGTTAGGCGTAGTTTTCACTCTCTGTTCCTGGGTGCGTACTTTGAGTGAATTCCTGAGAGTCACCAAATAAGGCAGATACACAGAAATTGAGTCTTAATAAAGCTATAACTATGGTGGATGGTTACGACCGTCCTTCATAAGTGTCCTCAGCTGAAGGAGGGTAATAGTGTCAAAGGTCAGAAATACGCCTGTCCTATCCATTCTTTCCCGGTGCCGAGAATAGGCACTTCCACCAAATAAGCCACACAACTTCCTCTTGACCGTCATCATCCCTAATAATGCCTCGTAAATAAAAGTCTGTATCGTGTTGTGCTGATTGGAAAAGAAACAAAAACAAGAAGAAATAAAAATAAAAAAATAAAAAAAAAGAGAGAAAAGAAGAAGAAAAAGAAGAAACAGAAAGAAGAAAAATAAAAAATAGTTATATTACTAAAAAAAAAAAAGGGGTCCAAGTTTCTAATGTTTCTGAGGCAACAGAACACCTATTGCGTTCCACCAAATATGACCCATACCTACCTTCTAGTATTTCTGATCGCCTGAATACTGGTTGAGGACTCTAACTTAGTTGTAGAGTTATTAGGACTTTAATTAAAATGTGGATGCCATGTGAGGCCACCAAATAGTGAGTACAATTTCTAAATCTGGCGAGATTCGTGATCTCGGAAAAAAAAAAAAAAAAGAGAGTGCCCAGGAACATCAGAAGAGTACAGTTATGTAGCCTCTCTCAGAGTTGACTTGTCTAATAGTCTAGAGAGCTAGAGTCTATAGTACTAAATTATATGTAGCACCAGTAGAGTGTGTGCCACCAAATACAAATCCATTCAACTTATTATCTCCTACCTAAGCCAAACACCGGGGTCAAATTATAGATCATCGTCAACTTTATCCCCGAGGGAAGTAGTTGCCTTTCTCAACAGAAATTTTTGCCAAGAGAGATGTACGAACTCCTAATGCGAATCGGCTCTTTCACTTGGATCTGTTACCTAGGCTATCAGCACTTCATATTTGTCTGGGTTTCTAAAGTTTTGAAAAGAAGAAATCTTCTGATTATTTCTATTATTTTTGCTAGGGACTAGCAAATCTTAGGCATGGGGGTATTTGATGAGTCCATTAAAATGGACTATTATTGAGCCTAAGTATCTTTAATTATATAATTTAGGTGTGTTAATAATGGTAATTAAGTTATATAAGATTTGTACACCTCAGAATTTAAGTTATAACATTCTATAACTTCATGATTTTATTGTTTTTATGTGCAGGTAATAAAATACACAAAGAGCAGGGGTGGGGGGATAAAATTCCCAAAACAACCGCATCTCTCTTTCCCCCCTCCCCCGCCGGACATTGGGCAAAACTTCTGGCGTCGCCTTTCTCAACAGCCATGACTGGGGATTTGGTTAAATCCCTGAACTCACGCAGTGAGGGGAGAACTTAAAAAGAAGAGGCGAGGAGAGAAGGTATCGAGAGAAAAAAAGAGAATGGCTCTCTCTTCTCCACTGTGGAGAGGGCGAGCACTGTGCCGCACCTGCCTCTCCCTCAGCCACCGTAAGCACCCGCGTGTCATCACCCGCGACTCACTGCAGGCGCTCCTCACCGCCCACACGCCACCTGCCCGCACACAATCGCACGCCCGCCAGTGCCTTCCATCTCCCTGCAGGCGCGCACCCTCCCTACTGCGCGCCTCCACCTTCAAATCTGCAGACCGCCTCACCCGCGCCAGCCTTCACCCTGCAAGCGTCTGTAGCCGTGCTAGCACCGCGCCTCAGCCCATGGCACCCGCAGGCGCACGCCGATCGGCAGGCTCCTCACCACCACCCGCGCTCGTAGGCACGCGTTGCCATCTTCAGCACCTTCACAGCAGGCGCGCGGTGACAGTAGCAGCCTACTCCGGCCACCGCCTTCGGCCACCTCCGCCGCCGCTGCTGCCACGGTCGAAAAGCCCCCGTCCTCGCCATCCTCCTGAGCCTCGCAACTGCCCCGCCGGTGCTCTCTCTCTCGCGAGGAAGAGAGAGAGCAAATGCTCTGTTTTTGTTAGAATTAAAAATTACATTCAATGCCATTTCCACCGATTTTATTTTTTTTATTATTATTATATTATGGCAGAATGGCATTCAAGCACTCACAGTTCTTTCTAATTGCATGGTATTAATGTTGGTTAGTTTAAAGATTGATTTTGGACTTGATTTAAGTACTAATTGTCTTTAGTACACATCACATGAAAATTGCACTAATTCATCCTAAATTTATTGAGGATTTCTATGAGGGAAAACTGCACTTACACCCTTAACTTTTTAGGTTATTGCAGATCTACTTTCCTTCACATTTTAAGTCCAATTTGAAAAGGAATTTCGCACTATCCGAAATAACATTAAATAATTAAGTATTGATTGCATCATTGCCTCCCTGTGGACATGACCCGCTCTTCTGCGAGTGGTTATTTTCATTGTTTTTGATTCGTCGATTTTTCCACCACTTAAATACTATAACGCTAAGCGAAAAGTCAACCTTTCATCATCCATCTTCTAGTTTGGATAATCTTGATTGGGAATATAGTTCCAGACCTCCGTGTTCAGGGTTTAACCCTGGACACCACGATTTTGATTCTTATCTTTCTTCAAGCTACACTGATGTTAGATCATCGCCCTCATTTGAACAACCTAATATGATCTACAATCAAGAAGGATACACTGATCCTTACCCCTTCCCTGAATACACTGCCTTTAGGTCATCACCACCTTATGAGCAACCTGAAATGACCTACTATCAGGGAGGGTATCAAGATCCTCAATTCGTTAACTCCCCTGCACTGAACCCAAACCCACCCCACCCTAAACCAAACCATGTGGTTCAGGTTAACCAGGTCTAAAAAAAGGCGTTGGCTAACTTGAGGAACACCATACAATCTTTAGAAGCTTAGCCAACACCTTGCACTGAAGAATTGGAGCCCCTGATTGAAATGATTGATGATCTGAACAAGTATCTGTTGGATTGGCTCTAGGATGTTAAGGATAAGGGCCTGGGTGAGTTTTTACTTGGGAAATTATCGAGATTGAGGATGAGATTTGTGCTTGCTTTAGTTCAATCTTGGGATGATTCCCAGGATGAATCCCCTTCAAGAGAGCTAATGTCAGAACCCGCTCGGCACCTATTGGGGGGATACGTGTTACGAGACCAGGTTTGACCAAGTTGTTCTAGAGCAATCAAATGGGGATGATTTGATTTCTTCACCGGAGATCCCTTATCCGAGGTACGAGGAAATGCATGTCTTTATGGATCAGAAAGTGATTGATAATTTTAAGGCATACATTAATACATATTCAGATTTCATTGATTCTGAAGGTGAAGAATCATTATGCAAAGTCTCACATGAGTTTACAAAACACGATTTTAGTGAGACAACTGGGCTTGAGGAATTCGATAAATCATTTGATGGCCCTAAAATTGAGGAATTTGATCCTGTTGGGGCTCGCATGGCAGATTCAGATCATGTTTTGAAGGATTCAATTCATAACCCTGATCCTCAATCACACCCCATAGAGTTTATTGACGATTTTGATTTTGAAATCACTAAACCCAAGTCCATTCTGATTCAGTCACATCTTTTAGACTTGGAAAATTCAGACGGGGTAATTAATATGCAGGAGGTCCCAAAATTTGACATCCTGATTGCGAAGGATAGAAAGTGGAAAATGATGATATGGGAAGTAAATTCCGGAGGAAGCAAAAGATCGAGTCTAAGGGTTCCAATTTGTTTAAAACCATCTTTCTACTGAGACCCTTATGACATCTTCTCAAAGAATGTTCAACCCAAGCAAACATTCATTGATTATCCTTTTGAGCTTGATCTCTCTGTCATTCGACTTTTTAGTCTTGGGTTGCATCCTCACAAATCGCAGGCTCAACCCCGCTTGCATACTGATCTCAGGTTCTGGGTAATTTTCATCCAGAACCTTAGATATACTCCACCATGGGGTATGGGTCTGCACCACAATTTAGTCCACATCTATGGACATCTGTTGGCAGGTCTTGAGGTGAATCTTTTTATTCTAATTCTAACCTGCACCTGTGAATACTCTATTTCTTCTTTATTTGTATAGGTACCTAGCTGAAGGCACTAACTTCAGCACATATATAGGTTTTTTTCATCTCAGAGCGAACTCGTTATTCACGCAATTCAGGTGCTTTCTACTCCACTCTGTTTCATGTCTTTTTAATGCAATGAGGACATTGCATTAGATAGGCATGGGGGGGTCGATATTCATCACTGAAATATTTTGTTAGCTCCGTAGATTCTTTTTGTTTTCTTTTGATTTATTTAAAAAAAATGAATTAGGAAAGAATACTTAGGCATTAGGATTTTTCAATCTTAAGAAATATTACAGTAGGATCTGAACACTAAGACCCTTCAGGTCTTTGGGCTTAATCAGCCTGGGTATCCACTAAAATGTGAATTTGTTTATCGAGTCCTCGCCATCCTGAATTCTATTTTAATTTTATTAAATAAGTTTTGGTGATAAGTATACGACTTATTAACCCGCCCTCTGATTTGAGGGAACTTTAAGTCAAGCATCTACACACTATTCGTCACTGACTCGTTGTTCGACAGTTTTAACGGAAATTGGGCAGCTAATGAACATTCTAGGGTGGTATGGTTGGCAAATTATCGTGGGTAACAACCCATAGGTAGGTTGTCTAGAGCCTAGCCACTGGACCATTCTTTTCCTGTTACCTTTAGGTAAATCTTAGACCAAGGAAGCCACCTACTTAAAAAAAAGGGGGGAAAAGAAAGTCCAAAAAGAAAAAAAAAGAAAAAAAAAGGAAAAAAAAGGAGAAAAAGAAAACAAAAGAAATAAGTCACACTTCACCACACAAGTATGGTTGGTAAGTTATCGTGGGTAACAGCCCATTGATAGGTTGTCCAGAACCCAGCTCAAGAAATGCACCTCAAATTCCTAAAACACTTAGGAAGAAGAGGAGAAGTAGAATAAGCCGAGGAGATATACATTGAATTCACCCTTGTGTTGACCCCAAAAAAAGAAAAGTAGGGAGAAAGCTACTGGTCATATAGATACACCTTTGGGCAAAATTATTTTTAAGGTCACCTAGGGGCATAGAAACCCAAAGTCCGTTCTGATTGCCGATCAACGAGTTTATCACTTTCACAAAAAAATGCTTAGAACTTAGGGTTCTCATCAAGTCTTGGGTGGGTTGAGTGGTCGTAGAAAGCCAATCTGTAACCCTAAACTCAAAAATCCAAAAAAATTAGAAAAGAAGAAAAAGGTGAAAAAGAGATCTTTCTTTGAATAAGGCAAGGGCTTGAGATGGTTTGCATTTTAGTAGATACCCGAGCGTTGTTGTGTCTTTGAAAGCTCAAGTCCTAAGTAAAAATTTCTTATTGTTGAAAATGACTTGTGCCTGAGTAATCCAACCCTAATTCTTTTATAGATAGCAAACAATTTTTGCTAAGGACTAGCAAAAGATAGGCATGGGGGTGTGATGTGCATACATCTAAATAGCCAAAAATGTCTATTAATGCATGTTCTTAGTGTTATATTAGCATCATACATTGTAAATATTGCATAGCATGCATAATCATGCATTTAGGTCAAGTTGTATAAATTGTATAGTAGTTGTCTCCTTTTATGGTCAGGGATAGGGCGATTTTTAATTGGGGCCTCGGATCGAAGATCCAACCTTATGGATCTGATCAGGGCGACAATTGGAGTTCAACGACTCTAAGATTGCCCTGATTGGACATCCGTAGCACCAGATAGAGACCGAGGAAGCCTAAAGATCAAGGACCAAGATGGTGCCAATCCGCACTTCAGACAACAAATCCAACCGTATTGATGGGTTCGGATCGATGATCATAGCCTAACAGTGCGAAAATCAGCTCAATCAGACATCTATGGCACCATCTACAACACGCAAAAGATGGGCGGCCAAGATGGCGCCACGTGGTGCCATCCCAGCTGCCCAATCGACCCTAAGAACTACTGCTACATCTCCAAAGGATTTCCAATGCACGATCTGGGTCGTTGGATCTTGATCCAACGGTCGTGAGAAAGCACGCCTAAAAACAAAACCGCAACAAAGCCACGCCACTAGCACAGCGGTCGAACGGTGTTGCGCGAGCGCGCGATGCGCATTCGACTTGCCATCCGCAATGCACTGGTGATTAATCGCGACCATGAGATTGGCTATGGGCGACTTGGATCATCCAATAGTGCGCACGCGCGATCTGACGCACAGTGCACACGCCTGATCGCACACAAGCACACGATGAAGGCGCAAACGAAGGCTCGCGAGAGGAGAAATCTGAGCCGTCCAATCATTGAAAGACATGCGCGGGCATTTTGAGCGCGGCAGGTGGGGAGGCACGTGCGGCGCGTGCACGCCAGCCACAATCAGACCTTTAATGATGGATAAATCCGTCACTAAAGACCTGATATTAATGTTTTAAGCTTGAAATGACAAATTTGCCCTTAATTCCTACAACTATAAAAGGAGACCCAACCTCCACTTCTTCTTCATCCCTTCCTTCACTTCCTCCCTCTCCAAAGCTCAAGAAAAGCTTGTCCCACACCCGAGATGCTATTCTAGAGCCAAAATCCAATTTTCTCATCCCCATTCTGGAAGTGGATCCCGTGACGACGACGACGTGCTGCCTCGTTCCCGCTTCTTCCTACTTCATCCTCCTTCCCACTCCGTCCCCCATCTTCCAGGCGTCGTCCCGTCCGGCTCGTCCTCCAAGCAATCGTCAAGGAGGATAACCTCTCTCTATCTTCTCTTTTACTACTTTCTAGAATAGATTTCCCACTTTCTAGTGCAGATTTCCTGCTTTCTAGTGTAATGGATAGTTGTAATTGCAATGAACATCAACTTGTGATAATGAATTCCATGTTTATTCTATCTCTCTTTTGTCTTTATTTGTAATATTCTCTCTCTGTCTTCTATTATTTATTCTTTAAGTAGATAGTTAGTTTAGATTTAATTAGACTAGCTAATCTGCTTCATGACAATTAAATGCGATTTTAAATCTAATGTATGTCTCCCTGTGTTCGACCCGAAATTCTTAGAATTTCGGTATAAATTTATCTGTTGACAGATTTCTTCGCAAATCGAACTACAACGACAGGTTTTTCAAAACCAACTTCGATCGCGTAGTTTTCCGCATTCAACAAGGAGTGGAAAGAAAATCGAAAAACCTGGTAGCACTCCTTCGGTCACATCTTAGGATTCCCCTCCTACACTGAACCCAACCTCCACCCTCATCGAGGAGAGCCACACTGCCCTCCCTCGCTTGAAATCACCCACCCAGAGGATGTCGTCATTCCACCATCCCTTTCCGACATGACAACCCCTCTACCCAGAAGTCGAGGGTACCCTATCCAGAGCGCCTATCCGCTTCTAGAGAATCTTTTGTTGGCTCATCTAGGTCCAAGGATAGGATGGATGAGATTATGGACACTTTTAGACAAGTCCATATCAACTTGCCTTTGTTGGAAGCTATCAAGCATATCCCATCCTATGCCAAGTTTCTGAACAACCTGTGCACCCAGAAATATCGATCTAGGAGATAGGTCCAAGCTAAGGTCATCCTGCCTGACCATGTTAGCTCGATGCTCCAACATGGAACACCTCCGAAGACCTAGGGGCCCCATATATTTCAGTGGTTATAGGTAACCAACACATTGACGAGGCTCTACTCGATCTAGGCACGGGGGTGAACATTTTACTGAGCTCTGTCTATGACCTTTTGGGAGGAGGCAATTTGAAGCCAAGTCCAATCATCCTCCAAGTTGCAGACAGGTCGCTGAAGACACCAAGGGGATTGCTGGAAGATGTCTTGGTGAGAGTGGACTTCTTCTTCCCTATTGACTTTCTCGTGCTAGATACTAACCCATCTAATAATCCCACCAAGCCGTCCATTATTCTGAGATGCCCCTTATTGGCCACAGCCAACGCCTCTATTAATTGTAGATCAGGGGCACTCAAAATGGGTTTTGGGAACAAGAGGATCCAGTTGAATGTTTTTTATACCTATAAGCAATCCAGATTTGAAGACTGTTCTTAGATTGAGGTTGTTGATGAAATCATTGAAGAGACTACTCCAGCACTCTTATGTAGGGATCCCCTTCAAATGATCATATCTAAGGACCATCCTCCAATTATTGAAGAAAGTGAAGGGGATATGCCTGAATTGGAAGAGTTGCTGGGAGTACACACCAAGTCTCTATCCCCACCCTAGACCCTGAAGGTAGATCCACTACCTAAGGCAGGGACATCTCAACTTATACCCTCAATCCAAAAGGCTCCTAGAGTTGGAGCTTAAACCCCACCCGAGCACATTAAAGTATGCTTTCCTTGGCCCTAACGACACACTCCCTATCACTATCTCATCTGTGTTATCTAAATCGTGGGAGGGAGCTTTGCTCGAGTGTTTACAAATGCACAAGGAAGCTATTGCATGGTCAATAGCTGATATTAAGGGTGTTGACCCCTCCCTCAGCATGCATCATATATACACGAACAAGTCCATGAAACTCTTTCAAGACATGCAGAGAAGGCTCAACCCTAATATGTGGGAGGTTATTAAAAAGGATATTCTGAAATGGTTGATGATAATGTCATCATCATCCATAACTAGCTTTAATTAATCAGAATCAATTAACATCTGCTCCTACATAACCGTCGGAGAGTCATAATTCATTGCATATCCTTTCTGAGAAGAATAACATTAAATCAGGGGTAAATCTGCATTTAGAATATGATATTAAAATTGCATATTTACCCCTGATTTAATGTTATTCTTCTCAGAAAGGATATGCAATGAATTATGGCTCTCTGACGGTTATGTAGGGGCAATTGTTAATTGATTCTAATTAATTAAAGCTAATTATGGATGATGATGACGTTATCATCATACCCCCATGCCTAACTTTTGCTAGTCCCTTAACAAAATCTTATGAAAAGAACTAGAGTTCTAGACCATGCATTGATGTTCAAAGTCCTGATTCGTTCCATTTTCTAGAAATTAGGTCAGAATGCCTAGAGGTACTCAAGTATCAATCAAGATCTAGACCTGACCAACTTCAGTCTCAGTCTACTGCGAAGGTTTCTAAGGCCCGCAAAAACTACTCGGAGGTTCATTGAACCCAGCGGATAAAGCACCTGTGCAGAAATGTAATGGGTCCAAGTTCAGTTTGCGAGTACATTTTTTGTAAGAGAGAGGGATAGAAGTAGATTTTTCATTTGGAGAGTTTTCTCTCTCTTTTTTTCTTTTTAGATTTCCCTAGATCTAGCCTCTAATTGGCCCTAAACATGGTCTGTATTAGATTCCTTGTCCCACCATCAATCCTCAAAGGGTCCATGGCTTTCGATGCTTCGAGATAGCACAGCCCATGACAACCCCCAGAACCCTGGCTTCCAACACTTCGAGATAGTGCCGCCCATGGCATTCTGTAGCTAAATTCATGCCCTGGCAATCAACATTTTTGGATAATCCCACCCATGGCACTTGAACCGGCACAAGGTGCTTACATGACCCCGATAGGATATTTAGATATCTTAGGAGATAAGCACCGAGGAGACAATATGTTATTACGCATCTTTGAAGGAAATTTCCCACCTCTCCACACCGAGAACTCGTCCAATTAACTTGTGTTGTCAAGCCGCTCCTAAGCTTAGATCTTCGAGATGGCTTTTCAAAATAGAACACTTTTAGCATATTTTTCTTTGTTAAGCGCACTGAACCAGACTAAGTGTGTGATTTTGGGTGCTCAGGTTACCAAGTCCTGCAAACCAAAGGGCAGGCAACGAGGCCAAATAATCCCTAAGACTTAGACCTAATACATCAGCTTTGCACTTTCCTCAACCTCTTGAGGATTAATCCGAATCTTAACGGATACGTGAATGTTTAAGCCCTAAACAAGTCCAAGAGACCTAGGATCAGCACTCATACTGATCTCTATGCCTCTAAGCACTTTTGGCTTTAACTTTTTCTTTTTGATTAGGTCTAGAACTTAAGTAACTTTCATAATCAAGTGCTAATGACACACTTAGGTCTAGAACTTTTTTTTTCCTTGAATGTTGCTCCTTTTTGACATTTGAATTCTCCTCTTTTCCTCCTTATGAAAGATATGCAATCTTTTCTCGAAATTTTCCTCCCCTTTCCATTTTTTTGTTCTTTTTCAAAAAAGAAATTTTCTTGTGAGAACCCCTTAGAAACTTAATTTCCATGTGTTTGCACTTTGACACCCCCCCATGCTTAAGTTTTGCAATGTCCTCATTGTAAACTAGAAGGTATGAAATATGCTTGGTTCGAAGGTTAGAACAGGATCAAAAGGGTAGGTGAATGGGTCGGGATGACTGTTGCGGACTATTTCAAGTTTTGATACAAATACCAAAAGTGGAATCGGTTGTTTTAACTCTGAACTCTAAGTGAAGTAGGAATGTAGCTCAAAAGGATGATCAGAAGGGTCTCAATTTTTTGGAATGACGGGTTGCCTCCCGTTAAGTGCTAAATTCAATGCCTTCAGTTGAGCAAAAGGTGGTCAAGGAGGAGGAGTGGTCAAATCAGATGAGTTTTGTAGAACAAGCATCTCGATCAAAAGCCTGGTTGGTCTAACCAAGTGCTTGTTCAGATCTACAGGCTGATGATGCAGCCCAAACCCAATCAATCTGGTGGGTTGATGGATGTGAATCAGTAGATGCAAGGCCTACCAAGTGATTAGCCCATATTTGTGGGTTATTAAGTATTTAAGTGTCTAGACATTAAGTTAATTTTAACATTTAGATAGCATACATTAGGATGTAAATAAATTAATTCATATTTTTAGCTTAAGTGCATAATTCATGCATTTAGAATTAACCTAGAATTGCATACATTTGATTAGTTAATTAATTAGGTGCATTACATACACTATTTTAATTAACATATAAGTTAAGGAGTTATGTATAAATAATCCTAATTATTTTATTATTCTTTTTTTTTTCTTCTCCTTTGCAGGTAACCGCTCCGTCTCCACCTCCTCCTCCTGTGCATCATCATTGACTCAACGGTGGCCTTTTGAATTTCAAATCTTTGTAGCTGTGGCAACAAAGGAGGAGGAAGGGATACCGTTCAGGAGGAGGCCACCACCCCTTTTCCTCACTGCGTAGAGAACTTTGTTTCTCATCCACTCCTCACCATCGACCTCAACCGGAGCAGTGCAACTCCACCACCGTGGGTGTGTGGTGTGACAGCCCACACCGCCAAGAGTCCCTACATCACCGTGCTACATTTTTCCTTCATGCACAGATCCCAGCTTCAGCATGCCCCACTCACCCTCGCCACACCCGCTGCAGCACACAAAGCTGCAACCTCTCTTCCCCGCACCTCAGCCCTGCCGAGCCGCCACCGCACGTGCCTCCCCTCGACACACTTCATCTTCTGCAGCAGACCACCCGCATGCGCTACACATCCACCACAGTAGGAGCGCACTCCCACGTCAACCACCACCCGCACCTCCATCCAGCACACCACCTGCGTGCACACTGCATCCAACCCCCGTGCCTCCTTTTGCTCACGCACCCAACCACGCATACAGCAGCTAGTGCACACCTTCACCTCCACGCGTCCTCGCCTCAGCGCCTACACGGCCCCGAGCCAGCGCCTCCAGTGCCCCGCCAGCACCTACAGCCATGCGACCTCCAGAGCTCACACGTGCACGTGCAGCCTGCAGCGCCCGCCCCCTCAGCACACGTCGCCTTCAATGCCTGCAGCGCCTGCGCTCGCCTCCACACTCCCTCTAGCAAGCGTAGCCAGAAACAAGAGCTACCAGAAACCACCCTTCACCGGAGCTCCGTCCGGCCGACTTCAGCCATCTCACAACCTGCCACCGCCACCGTTGCGAAGCCCTCGCTCCAGTCAACCTATTCCTAGAAGAGTTCCTTGAATGAACCTCTCTCCCGTGCGCGAGGAGGAGAGAGGTAGAATCCTCTGTTTTTACTTTCATTAATATTTACATTTGAATGAGATTGCCAAACTTTCATTTTTATTTTAATATTTTAAATATTGGGTGAAATTGTAACTTCATGCTCATCTTTTCTCATAATTGCTTGGCTTTTGTTATTCACATCTTTTGACATTGGTTTTGGGTTAAGATGTGCACAAATTCTCTCTAATGCATGTTAATTGGAAATTACAGAGATTCATCACATATCTATTGAATATTTCGATGAGGAAAAATTGCACATATAACCTTACATTTTTGAGTTATTTTGTATCTTCTTTTCGACGCATTTCATGTCAGATTTGACTATGGATTTCGCACTTGATTGAACGAATACGAAAAAAATATTCATGAATTTATTGCATCATTGCCTCCTTGTGGACATGACCCGCTCTTCTATGAGTGGTTAATTTTTATTATAATTATTTTATTAAGCGATTTTCCACCACTTTGTTACTAAAATGACAAATCATCTTATTCACATTATTCGAAAGCAAAAATCGACTTATCAAATGGCGTCGTTGCCGAGGAGGCAACAGATGCAATAATTTCACCTGATTTTTATTTTTTATTATTTCTCGTTGCATAGTGATCTAACCATTTATTATCTTTTCTGTGCAAGGAGGAGAGAGGTGACAGGCACATCTGGGAGACGACGTCGACTTTGAGCGATGCCTACACGCAGGGAAGACGCAGGGGACCTGGATCCTACTTCCATAGGGGATTCTCCTTTGTCACAAGTTTTATTTCTATTTTCTCACCCTTGTAATAATTGGGGCTGATTTTCGGGAACCTGATCTCTTTTCTTTAGATCTAGGTTTTTAATTTATTTTGTAGATTGTTTATCGTTAATTTGTTTGTGCATAAGTAGCTAAAAAAAAACTCAAGCTACCTACTAGAAGCTGCCTGCCCTTAGGTCGAATCATTTAGGACTGAATGAGCAGTATCTAGATCTAATTCTTGTCTTGCATATTGCATGAAGAATGTTGGAATCAAGTATGCACTTCTAACTTCGCATTTCTACCTGTCATGCAAATGCATTTAGATTAATTTTTAGACCACATAATCTGTTTTGAAGCGATCTAATAAAGTGGTCACATTTAATTTTTGAAAAAGGACTAATTAAAGGAGAGACATTTAAAAATCAAGGACTTGATTTTCAAATGTGGCATGTGATTCAAAATTCAAAATCTTTTGTGATGTATGCACACTTATATCTCTTGCACCACGGCATGCATTTAGACACTCCTAAGTCTTGGAACTACTAGGACAAGAACCCTCCTACCATTGGATTCCGAAGTGTTCGGAACTTGAGATCAAAGGTTTTGTAAATCCAAAGAGGGGGATACCTTGTCATGGATTTTTGGGGGTAGTTGAGAAGCACCGCGAAAGCACAACTTCAAAGGAAGGCTTAGACCTACTTGCATCCCTCGATCTTTCATCTTTGGAGTTGCTCTACCATTTGAGATTTCAGGAAGAACACCTAAGCTCCAACTAGGTTTCTTTAAAGGTTGACAATAGGCGCGTAATTGACTGGGCAACTTGCTTTGTCAACTACAATTTAAACTAAAGTCAAAAGCCTAAATTTGTAAAGACCAAACAAGTCCTTTTGAATTGTGTTTGTAGTGCATGCTTAGTAGGCATTCTCTTAGGAGACAACTTGTGTTTGATCCAGAACCTGAAAAAATCTTAAGAAGAAACCTTTCAAGGGAAGAAATGGCTGGTCAAAGGAGCCTTAAGGAATATTTCATTCCAACCAATCAAGCTGGCCCTGCACTACGTAGACCTGGAGGGGACAATCCTTATGAGATCAAAAGCAGTACCATATCCTTGCTGCCCTCCTTTTATGGTACTGCTAGGGAAGACCCTTACAGGCATATAGAGGAATTCACTAAGGTCTGTTCCATGGTGAAGCTGCAAGGCGTTACTAATGATGCTCAAATGCGAACCCTCTTTCCCTTCTCCCTCAAGGATAAAGCCAAGTATTGGTATCACACCCTTGATGATATTAACACTTGAGATGCCCTGAAGAAGGAGTTTTTGAAGAAGTACTTCCCCATGAGCAAAACAAATCACTTTAGGAGGAAAATTATGAGTTTTGTTCAAAAGGATGGGGAAACTTCCCATGATGCATGGGAGCACTTTAATGACTTGTTGAGACTTTGCCCACATCACCAGGTGCCTAAGCAGGTTGAAAGGTTCTACATCGGACTTAATGATTCGCATAGGCAAATTGTGGATGGTGCCTGTGCAGGAACCTTTCTATCTAAGACCGAGGATGAAGCTTGTAACCTTTTTGATACTTTGAGTAAGAATTCTATTCACTTGAATTCTACCTACATGGATAGAAAACCCACTCTCATGCAAAGAAAGTTGGAGGCAAATGAGGCAAGGGACACCCAGAATTTAGCCTATCAGATTCAATTATTGAATCAAAACATGGAAAGGCTTATGTCGAGCCCGAGCCAATTTGTATCTAACACCTCCACATCCCAAGCTTCTGAATTCTCCATTTGCCAAGGCAATACACACGCCACTATGGACTGCCACTTGGACTCCCAATTCCATGAGCTTGTACAAGAGGATCTGAATGCCGCTCAAGGGTTCCATCCTAGACCTCGTAATGACCCTTTTTCCAACACTTATAATGAGGGATGGAGGAACCACCCAAACTTTTCATGGAGACAAGGAAATGTCTCAAATTTAGGGAATTATATACCACAATCCTTTCAGAACCATCAAATGAACCAACCTCAGACCTTTGCCCAACCTAAGACCTCTGAGATGGATGAATTGAAGGCAATGTTGAGAACTATGCAAGAAAGTCAAAGTGCCATCATCTAATCTCATGACAAGGCTATACATGAAATAAAATCACAGATAGGACACCTTGTTGAGGCTGTTAGACAGAGGGAAACTGGGAAGCTCCCTAATGCTGCTGAGGAGAATCCTAAAGGAAAAGGGATTGTCTTTAGGGAGCATGCTCAGGCGGTGACTATTCAGAGGAGTGGGAAAGAAATTTCCAAACCCGATGCTCCTATAGTCTCACCCCTTGAAAAGCCATCCACCCCAAATTTCACCCCCACTGGAGAAGACTTGCCCAAATCTTCTCCGCTTGAAATCACCTCACCGAAAGAAGTTGCCCCCGTTCCACCCCTTACTCGACATGACAACCCTTCCACCCAGAGATCGAGAGTGCCCTTTCCGGAGCGCTTATCCACCTCTGGGCAGACTTCTGTTGGCTCATCTAGAGCCAAAGATAAGATGGATGAGATCATGGAAACTTTCAAGCAAGTGCAGATTAACTTGCCTTTGCTTAAAGCTATCAGGTAGATTCTGTCTTATGCCCGCTTCTTAAAGGACCTGTGCACAAAAAAGTGGCAATCTAGGAAACGGGTCCAATCAAAAGTTGTCCTACCTGATTCTATTAGCTCAATTGTTCAACATGGCACACCCCCGAAACTTAAGGACCCAGGACCCTCGTACATCTCAGTGGTTATTGGTGACTTACAGATTGATGAGGCTCTACTTGATCTGGGTGTCGGGGTGAACATCCTTCCGAGCTATGTGTATGAACAACTTAGGGGAGGCAATTTGAAGCCTAGCCCAGTAATCCTTCAAGTTGCTGATCGATCACTTAAGACACCGTAGGGAATTTTAGAAGATGTCCTCGTAAGAGTGGAGGATTTCTTCTTCCCCGTTGACTTCTTAGTTTTGGATGCTGACCCTACCAACAAGCCAACCAAACCCTCCATCATTTTGGGCTACCTCTTCCTTGCAACTTCACATGCTTCAATCAATTGCAATACTGGGGCATTGAAAATGGGCTTTGGGAACAGGAAAATCTAGCTTAATGTGTTTGATGCTTACAAACAAGTCGGACTTGAGGATTGTTCTCAAGTTTAGGTGATAGATGACCTGATTGAAGAGGCAACCCCTGCAATGTTATGTGATGACCCCCTTCAGCATGTCATGCTAAATGAGCATTCCCATCTCTTGGAGGAATGTGAAGGGGATATACTAGAACTTGAGGAGTTGCTGGGTGTTTCAGCTGAGTCTCTTCCCCCATCATCTCTACCCAAGGTAGATCTGCTACCTAAGATGGGGACATCTAGTATGAAACCCTCAACCATACAAGCCCCCGACCTTGAGTTGAAACCCCTCCCTGACACTCTCAAGTACATCTTCTTGGGTGCCAATGATACGCTCCCCATTATCATTTCGGCTGTGCTATCTGAGGCACAGGAGGGAGCCCTGATTGAATGCTTGTCTAGGCACAAGGAAGCTATTGCATGGAGCATTACTGACATTAAGGGTATAGACTCTACACTCTGCATGCACCACATTTATACTGACGATTCCATCAAGCCATTTAGGGACATGCAGAGATGTCTGAACCCTAATATGAGGGAGATGGTTAAAAAGGAAATCCTGAAGTGGTTGGATGCTGGGATCATATATCCCATTGCAGATAGTAAATGGGCAAGTCCTATTCATGTGGTGCCAAAGAAGGCAGGCTTTACTGTGGAATTTAATGACCAAGGTGAACAAGTTGTCACTAGACCCTCAACTAGATGGAGGGTCTATATTGATTACCGCAAGCTGAACACCGCTACCCAGAAGGATCACTTTTCCTTGCCTTTTATTGATCAAATTCTCAAGAAATTGGCAGGGAATAAGTACTATTGCTTTCTCGATGGATATTCTGGGTACAACCAGGTTGCAGTCTTCCTTGATGACCAGGAGAAGACGACATTCACGAGTCCTTGCGGTACTTTTGCCTTGAGGCATATGCCGTTTGGATTATGTAATGCCCCTGCAACCTTCCAGCGATGTATGATGTCCATTTTTTCCGACATGATTGACGAGTGTGTTGAAGTGTTTATGGATGACTTCTCCATTTATGGCTCGTCTTTCGACCAGTGTCTCCTACACCTAGAGAATGTGTTAAAGCGATGTAAAGAGACTGGTTTAGTCTTCAGCTGGGAGAAAAGTCATTTCATGGTACAGAAAGGAATTGTACTTGGGCATGTTGTGTCTGAGCGAGGTTTGGAAGTAGATAAAGCCAAGATCAATTATATTTCCAAACTTCCATTGCCCACGAATGTCAAACAGATTAGATTCTTTCTGGGCCATGCTAGCTTTTATAGGAACTTTATTAAAAATTTCAGTAAAATTTCTAGGCCACTTTGTGACTTGTTGGTGAAGGAATCTTCCTTCAATTTTGATTCACAGTGTGCCGAGGCCTTTCAAACTCTGAAGGAGGCCTTAATCTCTACGCATATTCTCTGAGCTCCAGATTGGACACTCCCATTTGAGCTGATGCGTGATGCTTCGGATTATGCAATGGGAGTAGTCCTTGGACAAAGGGTTGAGGGAAGACCTCATGTGCTGCATTATGCCAGAAAGACTTTAACCGAACCACAGCAAAACTACACCGTCAGTGAAAAAGAATTACTTACTGCAGTTTTTGCTCTGGAGAAGTTTAGATCTTATCTTCTTGGGTCTAAGGTGGTTATTTTCACTGATCATGCGACAGTGAAACATCTCATTGCTAAGAAAGATTCTAAGCCATGTCTGATTAGGTGGATCCTACTCCTTCAAGAATTTGACTTGGAGATATGTGAAAAGAAAGGAGTAGAAAATGTTGTGGCTGACCACCTATCTCGCCTTCCATTTAATGACTCTCTATCTGGAGATATCCGCGAGATATTTCCCAATGAAACCCTTATGGCGGTAACACCAACTTCACCTTGGTATGCTGATATCGTAAATTACTTGGTCACTAAAGAAACTCCTAGCTCTTGGGATGAGCAAAAAAGAAAGAGATTCATTTCCCAAGCGAGATACTTTCATTGGGAAGAGCCTGAATTATTTAGAATTGGACAAGACCAAGTATTGAGACGATGTGTACCTGAAGAGGAACAACAAAGTGTGCTGAGTTTTTGCCATGAACTTCATTGTGGAGGACACTTTGGTGCTAAGAAAACTGCTTTTAAGGTTCTCCAGTCCAATTTTTGGTGGCCTTCATTATTTAAGGATTCTCATAATTTTGTTAAGGCTTGTATTAGATGTCAACGGACTGGAACGATTGGGAAGAGGAATGAAATGCCTCAACACCCTATTCAATCTCTTGAAATTTTTGATGTGTGGGAAATTGACTTTATGGGCCCCTTCCCTTCATCCCATGGTTATGAATATATCTTTGTAGCAATTGATTATGTCTCTAAATGGATAGAGGCCATTTCTACGCGCACAAATGACCACTCTGTGGTTTTGAAATTTGTGAAGGTCAATATCATATCTCGTTTCGGTTGCCCCAAGACCATTATAAGTGATGGGGGACCTCATTTCCGAAACCACCACTTCAATCGGCTAATCAGGAGTCTGGGAGTGACTCACAAGGTTGCTACCCCTTACCATCCTCAGATGAGTGGCCAGGTTGAAGTGTCGAATAGGGAGATAAAAAATATTTTAGAAAAGACCGTTAGACCTGATAGGAAAGACTGGTCCTAAAAGCTCGATGATGCTTTGTGGGTATATCGAACAGCCTATAAGACCCCTTTGGGTACATCTCCATTTCGAATTGTGTATGGGAAAGCATGCCATTTACCCATTGAGCTAGAACATAAGGAACTTTGGGCTATTCGAAGTTTAACATGGATTTAGAAAAGGCGGGTAAGGCACGACTTCTGGAATTAAGTGAGCTTGAGGAGTTGAGGAATGATGCTTATGACACCTCTCAAGCTCATAAAGAGAGAACTAAGGTCTTGCATGATAAGTATATACTTCGAAAGACCTTTGAGCCCAACCAACAAGTCTAGCTTTTCAATTCCAGACTTAAGCTTTTTCCAGGGAAATTAAAATCTCATTGGGATGGGCCTTACACAATCACTAAAGTGTTTCCACATGGAGCTGTAGAGATTAAAAGCCCTTCTTCTTCAGCAACTCCCTTTATCATCAACGGTCAATGGTTAAAACCATACATTACTTTGGATGGCCATCTGGTTGACGAGGTCACTCTTGAGGAGCCTTAGCTCCTACCATTCTCCGCCTCAGGTAATATCTTCCTTTAACTGTTTTTGTTTCCAATGAGGACATTATTTGGACCAGGCATGGGGGAGAGGACCTAAGGCATCTGTTTATAGCATGTCTATATTTTGCATTCATTCATGCATATTGCATTAAAAAAATAATAATAATAATAATAAAATAAAAAAATTTTAAGCTCAACTAGCTGGGCCCTGCATTCTTAAGCAAATCAGAACTCTAGGTTAGACTAAGTTGATTCTAGGGTCGAACTTTAGAAGCTAAGTGAGCTACTAGCTTTAAACCTTTAGGGTCCTTTGTGGACTTAAAAACTTAAGTAGGAGTTAAGTTGCAGACCATTCCTCAAGAGGTTGAGGAAGGAAAGCTAGGGATTGAGTTAAAAGGTGGGGTAGTACCTGGAGTCTTGTTCTACCTTTTGGTTTACAGGTCCTTGTAACCCAAGCATCCAAATTTCACACACTTGGTCTTGTGTAAGTAAGTGATCACCTTAATTCCTTTCTTAAAAGAAATTTGGTTCTCTTAGTTTTGACTTAAGAGAGACTTGAAAACACAATTTGACTAGAAGAGTTCCTGTCGCAGGAGAGGTGGAGTATATACTCACCTTAAGGATGCGATGATAACATGTTACCTCCTCGACGCTTGTCTCTTAGGATATCTATCCTACTGGGGGCATGTAAGCGCATTGTGCGGTTCAGGTACCATGGGCGACCCTATCTTGAAGTGTCTATTGCCACAGGCCTGAATTCGCTAAAGAAATCCATGGGCGATACTATCTCAAAGTGTTGATTGCCAAGAGTTCTTGGGGTCACTATGGGCAATTCTATCTCGAAGCATTGAAAGTCGAGCACCCTTCGAGGTACGGTGATGGGGACAATGAATCCGACACAGACTATGTTGATAGCTAATCTAAGGTTAGACTTAGAGGAATCAAACAAATATACATATATATATATCCTTTTTCCTTTCTAGGTTGGCAATCATACCAACCTCAAATAACTCAGACCAATGCACATGCGCGGATGCTTTAATCTCAAGGATCAATAAACCTTAAGGTAGAGTCAGAAATCAGGGAAACTTGTGCCAGCAACTCGTCTTTAGCCGACCTAGTCTGTAACTTAGCAACTGCTTGGGAACCTTAGGTCTAAAGTTTGAACTTAACATGTTTCTAAAGGAAGACCATTTGGGTTGGTTAGTCTACTTGGAGTGCTAGGTTTTTGCTTGGATTTGCTAGGGACTAGCAAAAACTAGGCATGGGGGTATTTAATTAGCCCATATTTGTGGGCTATTTAAGTATTTGTGTCCAGACATTAAGTTAATTTTAACATTTAGATAGCATACATTAGGATGTAATTAAATTAATTCATATTTTTAGCTTAAGTGCATAATTCAAGCATTTAGAATTAACCTAGGATTGCATACATTTGATTAGTTAATTAATTAGGTGCATTACATACACTATTTTAATTAACATAGAAGTTAAGGAGTTATGTATAAATAATCCTAATTATTTTATTATTCCTGTTTTCTTCTCCTTTGCAGGTAACCGCTCCATCTCCGCCTCCTCCTCCTGCGCATCAGCATTGACTCGATGGTGGCCTTTTGAATTTCAAATCTTTGTAGTTGTGGCTACAAAGGAGGAAGGGCTGCCGTTCAAAAGGAGGCCACCACCCCTTTTCCTCACTGCGTAGAGAAATTTGTTTCTCATCCACTCACCACCGGCCTCAACCGCAGCAGTGCAACTCCACCACCATGGGCGTGTGGTGTGACAGCCCACACCACCAAGAGTCCTTGCATCACCGTGATACATTTTTCCTTCACGCGCAGATCCCAGCTTCTGCATGCACCACGCACCCTCGCCACGCCCGCTGCAGCACACAGAGCTGCAACCTCTCCTCCCCGCGCCTCAGCCCTGCCGAGCGCGCCACCGCACGTGCCTCCCCTCGGCGCACTTCATCTTCTGCAGCAGACCACCTGCATGCGCTGCACCTCCACTGCAGCAAGCATGCGTGCCCACCTCAACCGCCGCCCACACCTCCAGCCAGTGCACCACCCACGTGCACCGCGTGCATAGCAGCTAGCGCGCGCCTTCACCTCCACGTGCCCTCGCCTCAACGCTTGCATGCCCCTGCGCCAGCACCTCCAATGACCCGCCAGCACCTGCAGCCGTACGACCTCCAGAGCTTACACGCACGCATGCAGCTTGCAGCGCCCACCCCCTCAACGTGCGTCGCCTTTAGTGCCTGCAGCGCCTGCACTTGCCTCCACACTCCCTCCAGCAAGCGCAACCAGCAGCAAGAGCCGCTGGAAACCACCCTTCACCGAAGCTCCGTCCAGCTAACTTCGGCCATCTCACAACCTGCCGCCACCACCGTTGCGAAGTCCTCGCTCGAGCCAACCTATTCCTAGAAGAGTTCCTCGAACAAACCTCTCTCCCGTGCGCGAGGAGAGAGGTAGAATCCTCTATTTTTACTTTCATTAATATTTATGTTTGAATGCCATTGCCAAACTTTCATTTTTATTTTAATATTTTAAATATTGAGTGAAATTGTAACTTCATGCTCATCTTTTCTCATAATTGCTTGGTTTTTGTTATTCACATCTTTTGACATTGGTTTTGGGTTAAGATGTGCACAAATTCTCTCTAATGCATGTCAATTGGAAATTACAGAGATTCATCACATATTTATTAAATATTTCAGTGAGGAAAAATGGCACATATAACCTTACATTTTTGAGTTATTGTGTATCTTCTTTTCGTCGCATTTCATGTCAAATTTGACTATGGATTTCGCACTTGATTGAATGAATACGAAAAAAATATTCGTGAATTTATTGCATCATTGCCTCCTTGTGGACACGACCTGTTCTTCTGTAAGTGGTTAATTTTTATTGTAATTGTTTTGTTAAGCGATTTTCCACCACTTTGTTACTAAAATGACAAATCATCTTATTCACATTATTTGAAAGCGAAAATCGACTTATCACCAGGTATTTTGTGGCTCAAATAGATATGGCAGTGCTAATCGTGGGTTTGGCTGAGTCGAATCAGCCTGGTCAAAGTAGGGATCCTCACAAGAAAATAGATCTATGGAGGATGTAGAAACCCTACAAGAGTGATCAGAAAAGGATGGGACATGATTAGTAGTCTGATCGATGTCCGAAACCCGATTGAAAGATGGAGGTGAATCGTATGCGACCGGATCAGAGAGAGGTGAATCAGAGTAGAAGTTGATTGCGGTGGCAGGTCGGGGTTGCGATCGGATTTGAGAAGGCTCTGTATGTATTGTAGAAAAGGTGGCTTCAATGAGAATTGTGTGTGTTGAGAGCTCCTCTAGAAAGGATTCAAAGGCAGGTTCATCTAGAGAGTCTTCATGAAGCTCATCAAAATCAAAGGTAAATGCCTAGAGAGTGCTTATAGGATCATGAAAATCTGAGTAAATAAAAGATTCAAATTCTGGATTACAGACTCTCTGCACATACTGTTTCTGATTCCTGTAGATCAAAAAGGAATGATTCCATCTCAAACCTGATTTTGAATCAATGATCTCGGGATCAGGGACCTTAGAGTTAGAGTCAAAGGACGGATCATGGATGATGAGGTCGTAAATTGGTTCATAGTCGTCAGGAAACAAAGGCTCTTTGAAATTAGAGTAAGATTCAAAATTGTCGGAGAATTTGCAAGAATGAGTTTCTGAATCTGATTCTAGATCGGGAGTTCCACCACAGAGAGAATCAAGATGCGAAGAATCAACAACCTAACTTGGATCTAACCTAATTTCATATTCCGAGCTTTAAAAGGTGTCCTTATTAGGCATAGTCTCAAGTTCTTGGCTCCTAGGGTAAACCCAATCGATTCCCAACTCTTCCAACTCCCCAATTTCCATATCATAGATCGACGTGACTTTCGAAAAATTAATTCGTATCTTGAAGGAGTCTAGAGAAGTGTACTCATCAAATACAGGCCTAGAATCGTAATTCAAATTCAAAATCTAACTCTCATCACATGGGGCCTCACAATTATCCCAAATAGGCTCAAATCCAGATTCTAGGTTAAGGGTAAGGATTGGAGTACTAGAATCTAGGCTGGGCTTTATAGGGATGTCAGAATCATTCTCGAGAATCACCTTATCAGAATAAGGGGTGGAATTTACACCCTCGAGATGTTCTGATTCAATCTCATCATCACAGGTGTTTGGAAATTCAAGGCTTGGTGAGCCGACTTCATGGTTTTCTAGGGCTGGTTAGAAATTGTGAACACCTGCAATTAGATCCTCCCAACCCATCTCAAGATCGGGTGTATCATTCAGCACATAATTTAATTTAACTTCCATTTGGGTTGAGGGTCCACAATAATTCTGATTTTCTAACCCAGGTTCTGTGGAATCATGTTGATCATCAGTGTTGTTCCAAGGTGTCTCATTATCTTCTGAAGGGATGTAGGGGTATTCTCGATCAATGGTTTCATACAGCATATTCAGCAATTTTCATCGTTCCTCCATGAGATCTTGGTGTTTTTCCAAAAGTGAAGGATTTGACCAACATTGCAGACACTCGTTGCTATGTAATTTCATCAATTCAATGTATTCTGCTAAGAGATCATCCAAGGTTGAATCATGTTTCATTCGTGTCATATTATTTCGATATGGTTTAGGATGTGGTTTGTTGTTTTTGCAAATTTATCCTGAATGTCCCTATCTAAGGCTCTATAATATTCTTCATGGTGTCTATAAGCAACCTCAATCATCTTATCTTTGATAGTCATTTGGGACATAGGTTTCCTAATTAGAATCAAACTCAAGTTCAGATTGAAGTAATCAGATCAGATCAAAAATCCCTGCAGACGATCTAATGAGGTCTCTTAGGTTAAAAACCTAAGGACCTTCCTGTGTATGTGCTCTAGAGAAGAAATGAGAGACTGGATGTTATTTGGACTCAATCAAGGCACCCAAAGATTTTTGGATGACTAAGGTTGTCTCGAGACGAATGATACCTTTGAATCAGAAATCCACACACCTGAGAATTACTTAGGCAGCCAGGAAGGGAGAACCCTGCAAAGACCCCTACACAGTAGAGCGTCCCCACGGGTTACAGGGTTTCCCCCACCCAACCTTCCTTGTCACTGCAGTTCCAAGTAGATCAAAATGTACGAATTAAGACCTTAAGTCTACCAAATTTAGCCTAATTTGTGCCTTGGATTTCACTTGATTTAGAAATTGATTTGATTTGTGACCTAATTTGGAGGTTGATTAGCCCACAAAGTAGACCAACTTCACCTAACCTATCCTAAAAGATGAAGAATAAAATCGAGGTCAAGACATAGAGATCACCTTGAAGTGACTCTTAGGTTATTAAGTCCATAATTTTAGGATTCAAGTGAAATTAGAGTCTAATTTTAGAATTTTCTTGATTAGCTCTTTTCTATCAAGGGCTTGGGTAACACACAAATGTGGGAAGTTTGATTTCCTTTAATTCAGGCAAATGTGAATTAGCACTTCAAACCCTAATGTTGAAACCCTAAGTGGCTCTATTTTAAGTCCAATTTAATCTCAAAATGTTCACCTTGGACTTCAAACAAGAAGTGCATAGTCCAAGATGATCAGAAATTAAGCGTAATCCCTAATAGGTACATGAAATCAAGGGTAAGGAATCTCTAAACCAAAATCGTCTCATCTTCAATCAGATATCAAATTCTATTCGCAAATCAGGAAACTTGCCTTTTAAATGATGATTATTATGAAAATAAGGTAGGTAGTTCCTAATTGATTGTTTCCTTTTTATTTTCCCAAGATTAAGAGGTTGATTAGAGAAGAAAAGATGTTACCTGCCCTAGGAGTGGTTGGTTTGCACGGAAGATCGCATCGTGGTGTACCTCGCAAAATCACAAACAAAACAAATAGGGCAAGTTAGTGCTTAGATAGAATCAAGAAAAATAAGACTAGTAGTGAATTTGCGTCGCTCCCCGGCAACTGTGCCAAAATGTTAGCATGAAATCGTCGATGTTTAAGAAGTGCAACATAGTATGTCAAGAAATCGTGATAAACACTTAATTTGTAATCTCGAGAAAGCACAAGGTCATTCACTGGGAGCAATAATGGAAATTTAATTTCAAAGATCACAATTATAAGCACAAATATGAGTAGTTATAACCAAAATTCCATTCAAAAATGATATATATATATGAGAGTCAATATCAAAGTACAAAAAAGAATGGGGTAAAATGGTGATTTAAATCACCAATTAGCCCTTGAAATTAAGCTCACAATAATCTCAAATAAATGAATAGTAAACTCAATCAGATATTCCACGTCACTTAAGTAACCAATATAGCCACAGGAACACAGAAACAATCTTAGACAGATAGTTGCCCTAATTTAAGTTTCTACGTAAATTACCTAGTCAAACTTGGTCAAAACCAAAATCCAACTTCACCATCAGATTCCTTGAGTCCAAATTAGGTTTGTACCGAAATTTGGGCTCAATCAAAGATTATTTTGACCTAATTTGCATTTTGGTCCATTAAAACTCTTTCTTTCTCACATACACCCCTAACTTTTGAAAATCCTTACAAAGACCCCCTAACTTCATTGTCTTTTTCACATTTAGGTCCCTGCTACTACGGCAGGTGTGAACCCACGTAGCCGAGCTCTCAATCAAAGATTCTTCCTTGATTACTTAACCAATCCCTTCCAAAATTAGAAGGGACAACCCTGAGGAGTTTCCTATCGAATAAAACCTAATCCTAAACTCTAAATCTCCTCGTGGAGCTCGTGCAAACTCCTTGAAATCACAAATCCTAATCCCTGATTTCCCAAGCTTTCAAGCTTGTTTCCAAGCTTGGAAGCTCACTCAATGGCCTATAGAAGACCCTCCTCGCCTGCTGAAAGAGAGATCTTCGTTTTCGATAAAAACTTTAACATAAAATGATGTGTTGTTGTATTTAATCACGTGGTAAAAAATCACTTTTCAAAACATTTTAATTCTCAAAACTAACCACGAAGAGTTAGGTCGTCTCCACAGGGAGGAATTAGCCTATTTAAACTAGTGAATAGTCTCTCGTTTATTCGAGAAACTCAACGCATACGCATACTAACTGGTGCACGTGTTTTCAACATAAATTCTTTATTTAAATAATTAATCAATAATGTAAGGGCGCACATGCAAAATCACCATAATGGAAATACATGAATCATGACCTTAGTACTGACAAGCATCGTCAATCTTAATCAAAACGGAACTCGTTTCCCATAACCAATATTCAATACTCTATCATTATAAGAAGAGTTCAACTATCCATAATCCTAATAGAAAGGAGGGCTATTCATGCAAATCTTTCAGAATATGATAAGTCAATAAATAAATGAATAGTGGATTGTTACAATGGCATACCCCGTAAATACTAATTCGAAGGGAAACAAAGGAATTCCCTTCTTTCTTCTTCACACGCGAGGAGGAGTGGCGGCTGGCCAACTAAAGCCCTGTGGTGGTGCGTGGAAGAGAGACAGTCACGACGGCGGTGACGGGGCGGCTGAAGGTGGTCGGACATGGCCGGATAGCGAAGGAGAATGTCGGCCATGTCGACGGTAGGTGGAGTTTGCGAGCGTCGTGGCAGGCAGCTAATGGACGCACGGGGGTCGAGGGCGTGAGACGAGGAGAACGGCGAGGTCGACGGTGAGTTTGGGTGCTTGTAATGTTTGTATGAAGTGAGGAGGCAGATACAACTTTGAGTTCCTTCACTGCATGACCGAGGCGAGGAAGAAGAAGATGAACAGTTGTCCGTGGGTGAGCAAGGGCGAGGGGTTGGTGCATGGTGCGTAAGGAGCTTGCACGCAGGCAACGCATTGCTAGTGCGTGTGTGCAACCGCTCGTGGGGGTGGACAGGTGCGCACACAAGGGTGGTTACTGCGACGAGGATGTTGCACGTGCACAAGGGCATGGCTGCCTGTGGGTGCGGCTGCCTGCACGAGCATGGCCGGCAAGATGGTGAACAGTGGAGAGATGTGGTGAAAGGTTGGTTTTGGCGGGCGAGGATGTTGCACGCGCACAAGGGTGTGGCTGCCTGTGGGTGCGGCTGCCTGCGCGAGCATGGCCGGCAAGATGGTGAACAGTGGAGAGATGTGGTGGAAGGTTGGTTTTGGCGGTGGTGAAGAAGGTGATAGATGATAGCCGTGGTTGTAGTGGTGGTCATGTGCTGTCACCACACGGCCCACACAGTGAAGCTTGCAGTGAAGGTGGAAGGAGTCTGCTTCAAATCACGGTGCATGCCATGTTCATGGTGTACGCAGTTTCCACGGTAGCTGAGGTGGAGAAGAAGTCCCCGCCAGGGGGAGCGATGATTGCCTCCCCTACATCGGTAGTTCTCCTCCTTTTTGAACCCAACACGCGGGCATTTGCTTTACAAATCTCCCCCGACTTTCCCTCATTTCGTTTGGGCCTTGCAAGATCTCCTCCAACAACGCCCACGCGATGAGGTGCTGCTGTTGCACGCGGAGCGGCGCAGGCATTAATGGTTTGCTCTGCGGGGAAAATAAAATAAAATAAAAGGAAAACTAATGTAATGCATACATGCCACCATAATGATGCATGTAATGCATACATGCCACCATAATTTATATTACCTTCTATTACATGCGAATGTGATGTATAAAACAAGCATGCCATCATATTTATAAACTAATCTATTTATAAATCTAAGCATGCTATGTACAAGTAGAAATCCTTCTAATATCTAGGTATTTATGCATTCGATTAGCCCACAAATGTGGTCTTATCACCTGCCTTACCTCCTTAGCAAGTTTCTTGGGCTACCAAACTCTTCTTTTCTCCCTCTCCAAGCCTGCTCCGAGCTTGCTCCAGCGACCACCTTCCTCCGATTTCTTCGCCGACCGCCACATACAATAGGCGACCGGTTCTTCTTCCCCATTTCATTCCGCGTCTCGCAATACCGACGTGACACTTCCCAACTTCCTCCTCATCACTGATGTGTCGTTGTGCATGTGTGTTAAGAAGTGTCGTTATAGTCGCACTTGCAACGTCGATTTTAAAATAATTAAACGGAGGTGAGTCCGAGTGTCGGTCTCAGGGAGGCGTGAAAATCGAATTTTTGCTTACCACTTATTGTTACGGAAAGTGCGGAGTTTTTCTTGCGAAGGATGCGATTTTGAAAAGCGAGAGAGAGATAGAGAGAGAGAGAGGGTTTAGGGTTAGAAAGTTCTTTGTTTGATCATGCAACTTGAACGGAAATTAAAATGACAATTGAATGGAAAATAACTTCATTAATCATGCACTTGTAGTTCATAACTTACAACATTAAATACATGCTTCAACAAAAGTAATAGAAAGCTTAAAAGAGAGAGAGAGAGAGAGTGGAGAGCGACGAGGCAGCCACGGCGGTGGAGGAGGCTTCATCGGCGGCTCATCGTCTCCGGTGATTACAAGAGATCCTAAAGCTAGCTAAGAGAGGGGTGGAGTAGTTGCAAGGGGAGTGAATGCCTTGAATGAGTGGTTGAAGGGGCTATAAATAGGGTTAAGGGCTTCCTAAAAGAAGAAGGGGCTTTAGCGACATCCAGAGCGTCGCTAAAACCACTCCCACAAATGTTGGTGAAGCCCTCCAGCCGCTGGTCAGCCGCCCGCCTCATTTCTTCTCCTCATGCGATCCATGGCCGCTGAACGAGAGCCGTCCGATCTTTGAGTCCTCCTTAGCTACGCTGGAATCGCGCCTCGGGCGTGCGTGTGCACGCGCGTCATCGCTCGACGTGCGCGCGTGCGTGGATGCTCGTGAGTTGCGGTCGCGCCGCGTGGCAAGATCTCGGCCGCCCGCTGCTAATCGGGTGGCCCAATTTCTCCACGCGCGTCCCCCGTCTTCAATTTCACTCCGCGCGGCTCGAACCCGCGTCACGTGCGTGCAGGCGTGCGCGCTAACCGTTGCGCTGCACCCGCGCTTTGTCGCGGCGACCGCGGGCGAGCGCATGAGTCTCGGTCGTTCGATCAAAGATCGACGGTCGAGATTTGATCTCGGCTGGATGAGGGCGCGGCGCGCGATGGAGCGGGGCTAACGTGGCGTAATATGGGCCGTTGATCTCCAGATCAACGGTCAGAACTTCTTAGGCCCATTATAGGAGCTCCGGATGTCGGATTTGGCCGATCTTGAGTCCGTTAGACTCCGTTCGTCGTTCTAAATCCATCCGTGCGGTCTGATTACTCATCTGAGGCCCGCTTTGACAAATGCTTACACAAATGGCCATTAATACAGTTTATAAGCAATCTTGGTACATGATGCATGCAATGCTCCTATTCTACTTATGTTGTGCCTTTTATTCTAAAGATGGGCCATATTCAACATAATTATCACCCCCTTGTATAGTGCTATCATACCCCCATGCTTACTCCTTGCTAGTCCCTAGCAAGGTTTATTCTAGCCTTTATTTCCTTTCAGAATTTTAGAAGTAATTGCTTAGACAATTCGTTATTTGTCAATAAGAGGAAATATACGAAGATCTTAATCTACAAAGACTAAGCAGCGCCCGGGTGTCTGCCAAAATATGAATCGCCCGAATCCTTGCTTTAATGTATATAATTATACATATGTATATATATATTTTTTAGAATTTTTTTCGGAATTCGATGTGGGTTGGTAACTTTTTACGGCTACCCAGCCCACCCAAAACTCGGTCAAAATCCTAAGTGTTAAGCATCTTGGTGTGAATGTTGTGATAGACTCACTTGACGGTAATTGAGACAGACTTCGAGTTTCTACGCCTCTAGGTGACCGGAAAAAGAAATAAATTTGCCTGAAGGTGTATTTGTTCGATTGGTAGCTTTTGCCCTACATTTGTTTTAATTGGGGTCAACACAAGGATTTTTCCAGTGTATATCTCCCCGGCTTGTACTACTTCCCTGCTTCTTCCTTAGGTGTTTTGGTCTTTTTTGTGCAATTATTGAGCTAGGCTCTAGACAACTGACCAATGGGCTGTTACCCATGATCACTTGCCAGCCATACTTGTGCGGTGAAGTGTGGTTTATTTTCTTTTCTTCTTCTTCCTTTTTTTTTTTTTTTGTAGGTGACTTCCCTGATCTCAAATATACCTAGAGGCAATGAAGAAGAAATGGCCTGTGGTTGGGTTCTGGACAACCTGCCAATGGGTTGTTACCCCCGACAACTTGCCAGCCATACCACCTTAGAGAGTTCATTAGCTACCCAATTTCTGTCAAAATCTCCGAGAAGTGAGTCTGTGCAAAAATGTGTACAGATGCTTAGACTCAAAGTTTTTTTGAGTTAGAGGGTGAGTTGATAAGTCGTATACTTATTACCTTATTTAGTAGGTGGATTAGAATAGCTTAAAGTTGCAAGGATTCACCGCTAAATCCATATTTTAACGGACACCAGGGCTGATTAAGCCTGAAAGCCTGAAAAGTCTAAGTGTTTAAGTTCTTTTTGTATTATTTCCCACTATTGACAAGTTTCTAATGCCTAAGTTTTCTTCCTAAATTCAATTTTTTTTTTAATTTATTTATTCATTCAGACTGATTAATTGAGCTCAGGATTATGCAATTTACCACCTCCCATGCTTAAGTTGGACAATGTCCTCATTGGTAGATACATGGATGCAAAAGGGTTCAAAAAGATAGTACCTGAGTAACATAAACTACCAGATCAATCTGAATCCTCTGGGTTGCCTCCCAGGAATCGTTGAGTTTAACGCCTCCAGTTGGGCGGTGCGCAAACAGGAATGGTTTGGGTCAAGGAGATATGTTCAAAATTAACCAGACCCAAAATCAGAAGTCCATAGATGCGAATAAGGTTGTGGTGGAGTCCCGTTCCTAAGGGGCGGGAATTCTGCAACAGATGTATCATTCATGCCCGTGTCAGATCCTCTCTTAGTCTGTGGGCATGCAAACAAGTTGCTATGGATGAACGCACCCCAAATATGACATGCCAGACACTAAAGATGTAGGTTTTATATTCAGCTTGTGTCCCCATAAAATTGTAATCCATCGAAAGTGTATCAATTCCAGTGCATTCGGGTTGCGGGATCTTTATTCTGGTAGGGCAGGTAACAAAGTCCAGAGTTTCATAATGAGCCCTACAATCAAACATGAGGCCTCTCTCCAAAGACGAATCCATCTCTTCCGCAACTATGGTTTCATTGCTCATTCCCTCCAAGCCCTTGATCTCAAGAATATTTTCTTCAACCTCCTTTATATCAGATTCACTGTTTGGGGTTGCATTAGAGGTAGGGTCAATTTTATCCTCTAGATCATATTCTTTCTCTCGGCCCTCCACCAAATTTGTGATGGGGATTCCACTCGATTCATAATCAATTTCTTTGAAATTGTAACTCCATTCTCCATCTATGATGTTGGCTGCTGCTCCCACCGGATTGCTTCTCTTGGGCCAATTAGATTCTGATTCCAAGGCCTCTCCCCTCACATTCTCAGTTTCCTCCTGATGTTTGCTCTCAATGCTCCCCAAAGTGTGTTCTGAGGAATCCTTACTGTCCTTATCCACTGAGCTGTCCAACTCCTGAGGGGTATCAATGGTGGACTGAACCAAATCAGGATGACTGGGTGTAGTCTAATTGACCATGGTAGGTCCTTGCTTTATGAATTCCATGAATGGCGTTGTGTGTAACAGCTTTCTCTGGCCTTCTTCCCCCAATTGTTGGAACAAATCCAACATGGCCTGTTGCCCTTTAACCAATTCTTGATTCTGTTTGTGTAGTTCTAACTAGAGGTTATCAAGAATTGACATGGTGTCATTTGGTGTCCTTTGGATTTCCTCCTTGAAATCCAGGTTAAGAGAGTATGGTTGAGGTTGTGGGTCAGAACCCACACTGGTGTCTAGATTCTTGGGTGGGTCCTCTATTCTATCATGTTCAGGGTCCAGTTCTTCAAGAGGAACCATTCTCTGTTTGGTCCTACTCCAGAATAGTTGAGGTTCTAAGTTCTCCTCCCAGTCAGATTCTTCATCAGGGGACCAAATCAAAGGTTGATGATCCTGGGCTTGCCTAGATTTCTGATCATTTTCTGATTTCCATTTGTCTAGAACTCCTTCCAATCCAAAGGTTAGTAGGAAAGGTTGTTGAATTCAGATGACCTTTCTTGGTTATTATCCTAAGAAGGGTAGGGTTCTTGGTGTTCTCCTAAAGCATAGGTCTTATCACAGTAGAGCGGGTCGGACCTAAATGAGGAGGCATCGTGAGGAGAATCAGGATATGGAGCCCCACGATTTGAATCGTACCCTTGGGTGGCTATGTTGGGTGTATTCCAATAAGAGGTTGGTGCAGTTTGGTCATAGTTGGGCCAAGAGGGATATTCAAGTTTGTATCCCCAACTTGGTGGTTGGTTAACCCAAGTAGGCTGTGGGTATGGTCCACTTGGGTTAGCATACAAATCCTGTTGGGGGTAGTTTGGGTAAGATGGATAGGCATTGAAATCCATGGTTTGGAAGAAATGGAGGGATGCAGGAAGAACAGATGAGAGAGAGTTGTGTACTCAACCAAGCAAACAAGCCTAGTCCTTATGGTGTATTCCTTAGGAGACCTAGAAATCTCACAAAGGTTGATTAAGTCCGTAAGCACTGGATTCCCCTTCCCAAGGTTAATCTGGCCAGGTTGATTACGAGGGGATTGCAGGGAAGGTTCTTCCTTTGGCTTGCGCCTCCGATTCCGTAGACCCCACAACCGTGGTCATTTGGCACTGCCCTGCAGCCTAGTCACCAGATTCCACGAAGGGAATGAAAGCCAAGTGCCTAGCGAACAAAACCTCACCTTTTGAGACTTAACTTAGTCCTGCCTAGGGCACGTCTACTCAATTTTAAAGGGTTAAAATAGTGCTTGTGCTTAGGGTGATGTGATGAGGCATTGATTGGGGTGGTGCCTCTTAATTTTCCACTTTCAAAGTGTGTGCTTCTAGCAAAACATGATTTTCAAGCAAGGATTTGTTAAGATGTGGTGTCCTTTAGTGTTTCATCCTTACTTTAGTACTTTTTAGGGTTGACGTGTCTTAATGTTTTCAAACAAGTTTCAGTGGGCACGTCAAGTTCTGCACACAATTCGATGAAAGTAGATTTCCTTTTTATTCTGTAGAGGCTCTAAAACCCTAGTATGCTCATCCTAATGATCATGCAGCTTCTATTAGATGAGTTAGTTTTAGGGTTGAGTGGTGCGGCCCAGGTCAACTCATGGTGGCTTCGCAAACACCACTCAAGAAAAAGAAAAGAACACTCCAAGAATTTATTCAGAATGTTAGAGTGTACATTTTTTGTGGGGTGATGTGTTAAGGATGTGGGTCAAGCAATCATACACCACACCCACTTTTTTCAGTTTTTACAATTTTTTTAGTTTTTTTTTCACACAAGCAAACAATGAGAGAGATTACTCACTATCGATCCTCGTAGCACCTACTCCCTTGCTACCGTCGTGGGATACGTCGCTTCACAGTCCATGCACCGAATTCCTGCAACCATCAAGTAAAAAGGAAAAATAGGGCATTAGACAATGTGAGAATGAATGTGGAATGGAGGTGTGATAAAACAAATCCGTTGCCTCCCCGGCAACGGCGCCAAAAACTGACGTGTCGTTGTGCGTGTGTGTTAAGAAGTGTCGTTATAGTCGCACTTGCAACGTCGGTTTTAAAATAATTAAACGAAGGTGAGTTCGAGTGTCGGTCTCAGGGAGGCGTGAAAATCAGATTTTTGCTTACCACTTGTTGTCACGGAAAGTGCGGAGTTTTGCTTGCAAAGGATGCGTTTTGAAAAGTGAGAGAGATAGAGAGAGAGGGTTTAGGGTTAGAAAGTTCTTTGTTTGATCATGCAACTTGAATGGAAATTAAAATGACAATTGAACGGAAAATAACTTCATTAATCATGCACTTGTAGTTCATAACTTACAACATTAAATACATGCTTCAACAAAAGTAATAGAAAGCTTAAAAGAGAGAGAGAGTGTGTGGAGAGCGACGAGGCAGCCACAGTGGTGGAGGAGGCTCCGTCGGCGGCTCGTCGTCTCCGGTGATTACAAGAGATCCTAAAGCTAGCTAAGAGAGGGGTGGAGTAGTTGCAAAGGGAGTGAATGCCTTGAATGAGTGGTTGGAGGGGGTATAAATAGGGTTAAGGGCTTCCTAAAAGAAGAAGGGGCTTTAGCGACATCCAGAGCGTCGCTAAAACCACTCCCAAAAACGTTGGTGAAGCCCTCCAGCCGCTGGTCAGCCACCCGCCTCATTTCTTCTCTTCATGCGATCCATGGCCGCTGAACGAGAGCCGTCCGATCTTTGAGTCCTCCTCAGCTGCGCTGGAATCGCGCCTCGAGCGTGTGTGTGCGCGCGCGTCATCGCTCGGCGTGCGCGGGCGCGTGGACGCTCGTGAGCTGCGGTCGCGCCGCGTGGCAAGATCTCGGCCGCCTACTGCTGATCGGGCACCCAATTTCTCTGCGCGCGCCCCCCGTCTTCAATTTCACTCTGCACGGCTCGAACCCGCGTCGCGTGCGTGCGGGCGTGCGCGCTAACTGTTGCGCCACACCAGCGCTTTGTCGCGGCGACCGCGGGCGGGCGCGCGAGTCTCGGTCGTTCGATCGAAGATCGATGGCCGAGATTTGATCTCGGCTGGATGAGGGCGCAGCGCGCGATGGAGCGGGGCTGACGTGGCACAATATGGGTCGTTGATCTCCAGATCAACGGTCAGAACTTCTTAGGCCCATTGTAGGAGCTCCGGATGTCGGATTTGGCCGATCTTGAGTCCGTTAGACTCTGTTCGTCGTTCTGAATCCATCAGTGCGGTCCGATTGCTCATCTGAGGCCCTCTTTGACAAATGCTTACACAAATGGCCATTAATATAGTTTATAAGCAATCTTGGTACATGATGCATGCAATGCTCCTATTCTACTTATGTTGTGCCTTTTATTCTAAAGATGGGTCATATTCAACATAATTATCACCCCTTTGTGTAGTGTTATCAATCACCATTCTCCCTCCCGGAGCATTCACCTTCTCCGACACCGGCTCATCACGGCCGATGCCTCCTCTGCTTCCTCCTCATCCGCCAGCTACCCTCGACAACTCCCCTACCTCTACTGATCATCCCAGCACTTCCAAACTTTCGCTTCGACCACCATCTCACCTACTCCAACTCCGTCTTCCACCTCTCCAACATACCTTCGATGAGGAATTCCCATCGCCTCACGTCACCGAACCGCCCGCTACCACTTCCTACACCATCGCCGAACCCTCACAAGCAAAACCCCTCAAGAAATTGAGGGGATTGCTCGCCCTAGCCTTGCATCGAACACCTTCACATACTCCTACCTTCTTCGCCTTTTCCACGCTCACACACACACTCCCACAGCATGCCACTGCCACCATCGCCTTCGCTGCATTCGCACGAAGCTCCTGAGCATATTTGATGTGGCCGAAAGGCCGTATTTTCCTTTTCAGGTACCTCATTAGATCTCCACCGCTGCGACATCTTCTCCGGCTTCATTCATGGTGTTCTAGCCACGATATCTCCAAGCAACTTCCCCAGGCACTTGAGTTCTCCTCCAGGTGCATCTCCAAGTTCCTAATTGATTCCTACGACTACAGCTGTTGTATCAATTGGACCCTTTGCCATCAACTGCCCACACGCGAAGATAGTGGACAAATTAGTATCGTATCATGAAGATTAGAGCTATTGGTGCGGGATAAAGGGAATTCCTTCCCCTGACCCCGCGCCCAAGTCACGGGGGTCAGGTCCCCATTACCCGCACACCTGCCTAAGCCCCACTACTCGCCTGCGATCATGCCTACAGGCATGCACCCTATTCTGGATCTATTTAACCGACTACAATTGGGCCCTTGAGAGAAAGAAGAGAAGGAAGGAAAGTGAGAGGGGGGGTTTGCCTCGCTCTCTAACTCTCTAACACTTAGAAGAATTTTAGAGGAGGCCTTTGCCTCTATTGTGACGCAACTGTGCCTCTCTCTCGAGGCTTGAAGGAAGAAGGAAAGAGGCCCTTGAGCCTCTTGAAGGCACTATAGCAAGACTTCACTTAAGCTGTTTGGTCTCCTTCTCTATCGTCTGATTCTACTGGTTTTGTGTTCCTGTGGCTACATTGGTTACTTAAGTGATGTGGAATATCTAATTGAGTTTACTATTCATTTATTTGAGATTATTGTGAGCTTAATTTCAAGGGTTAATTGGTGATTTAAATCATCATTTTACCCTATTCTTTTTTGCACTCTGATATTGACTCTCATATATACATATCATTTTTTAATGGAATTTTGGTTATAACTGCTCATATTTGTGCTTATAATTGTGATCTTTGAAATTGAATTGCCATTATTGCTCCCAATGAACGACCTCGTGCTTTCTCGATATTACAAATTTAAGTGTTTATCGTGATTTCTCCATTATACTATGACGCATTTCTTAAACATTGATGATTTCGTGCTAACAATGGCTTGATGCAGGAATTATCTATCCCATTTCAGATAACAAATGGATCAGTCCGATACATGTGGTGCCCAAAAAGGTAGGAATTACTATGGAAAAAAATGACCAAGGAGAGTTGGTGACCACTAGACCCTCAACTGGCTGGAGGGTCTATATTGATTACTGTTGTTTGAACACAGCTACCTAGAAAGATCATTTCCCCTTGCCGTTTATTGATCAGATTTTGGAAAAACTGGCAAGGAACAAGTACTTCTGTTTCCTTGATGGGTACTCTGGGTATAATAAGATAGCTGTCTTCCCTGATGATCAGAAGTGTACCACTTTCACGAGTCCGTATGGCACATTTGCGTTCCGCTAAATGCCATTCAGGTTATGTAATGCTCCTGCCACATTCCAACGATGTATGATGGCTATCTTTTCTGACATGATCGATGAGTTTGTAGATATTTTCATGGATGATTTCTCCATTTATGGCTCGTCCTTTGATCTATGCCTTTCGCACCTTGATAAAGTCTTAACCTGTTGCGAAAAGTCAAAGCTGGTGCTTAGCTGGGAGAAGAGACACTTTATGGTCCAGCAGAGCATTGTTTTGGGGCATGTAGTTTTCGAGAGAGGATTAGATGTGGATAAAGCCAAAATTGAATCCATCTCTAAACTTCCATCGCCCACCAATGTTCGTCAAGTTAGATCTTTTCTTGGCCATACTGGATTCTATAGGCACTTCATTAGAGATTTCAGTAAAATCTTTAAGCTACTCTACGACCTGTTTAGCGAAGGATGTTTTCTTCAATTTCGATGACAAATGTAGCGAGGCTTTCCAAGTCTTGAAGAAAGCCCTTATTATCGTAGAACTAGTTGAGCCCACCCAAATCCACCATTCCATGTGGAAATGCACAATCGAATAGCATCCATACACCTAAATTGCCATGCTAGAAGATTGAACGACCAGCCTATCCATGCATGTTGCCACTTGCCCGCGGGGCACAATGGCGTTGACCGCCCTCTCCTAAAGGTGTGCACACTCTCGCAAAGTTAGGTCAACTCCTACACCTACTCTCTTGCGATCCTTGTTACATGGATGCCCCCTTACCCATTGTACCGCGAAGCGTTTTACGATGGGCCCCATGCAAAGAAGAGAGCAGTGCTCTCGTTGTCTCTCTTTCTTTCTCTCTCCTCTTCTCGAATGCTGCACTGCTAGAGGAAGTGTATGATGGCTACAAACTTTATTTAGGGATTTTATTGGTCTGTTTAACCCAATTTATGTCTAGGTTCACACAAACATTGACAAATATACCTTTAATGTTTGTGTATTGACATCTCTTATCCATCCTTCCTATTTTATACATAACTTAAGCTATAGATCTTGGGTTTCCACAAAATAAGAACTGTTGGAAAACTTGTGACAAGAGAAATCCAATGATACCAAACATAACCCATCTTAAATAGGTTTGACCAAGGTTGACATAAAAACCCAAGTTTTCATGTTTTACAAGGCATTCTGACTTGTCCCATACCTGACGAATGTCAAGGGGTGCAATTCGATGCGCTCGAGTCTGAAATGACTTAAGGACCCAACTTTCAGCACTTCACAAACATAAGAATATTAAAGGGAGTTTCATCCTTGAAAGTTGAGTACAATCTAGGTAGAAAAGAAACATGTAGTTAGTTAGTCGATACTAACCTTAAAGGGAATAACAACCTTAAAGATAATGACAAATTACTCTAGATATTTCTCTTGCATTTCAGCCTTAGGCAACCAAGTCACCTCCTCAAATCTCTGATGTCTTCACAACACTTTGACTAGAGGAACCTCCTTGTTTCGCAAGCTCTTAATTGATCTATCCAGAATCTATACCGACTTCTCCTGGTATGTTAAGTCCTCTTTAATCCCCACACTCTCATTGTTGAGAATGTGGTTCAGGTCTGACATGTACTTTTGTAGGTTTAAGATGTGGAACACAACGTGTATGCTAGCCAACTGTGGTGGTAAGGCAAACCTGTATGCAATGGATCCAACTCGCTCTAGGATCTTGAAGGGGCCTACATACCTCGGAGCAAACTTTCCCTTCACTCCAAATTATTGCATGCCCTTCATGGGCAACACTTTGAGGAAGAAAAAGTCGCTGACATCAAATCGAAAGTCTCTTCACTTGCGATTTGCATAGCCCTTTTGCCAGCTTTTTGCTGTGACAAGTTTCTTCTTAATCTGCTTGACAATCTCTTTACTCTAGTGAACTAATTTGGGGCACACTTTCCATTTTACTCCAACTTCAACCCAATAAAAAGGGGACATACAGTTTAGACTATACAACGTCTCATAAAGGGCCATATCGACGCTGGCATGGTAGCTACTATTATAAGTAAATCTGACTAAAGGTAGATGATTCTCCTAAGAGCCTAATGATAACATCATCATGAGCCATAACTAGCTTTAATTAGTCAGAATCAATTGACAAAAGCTCCTACATAATCGCCTGAGAGTCATAACTCACCGAATATCCTTTCTGAGAAGAGTGCATTAAATCAGAGTTAATTTTGCAGTTTTAACAGCATATCATAAACACAGAATAACCAAGGGATTTCTCAGGGGTCAATATAAGGTCTAATGAGCATTAAAGTCTAATAAAAGGGTCCATGCAGACAAAAATGGGCTTTCACACATTTCGAGAATTAATAGTAACCCAAAATCCTAATACTCACTTAGATAACAGAGGTTTTGGTCAGGATAAAATTCATCTAAACCTTCTAAAATTCATATAAAAATATTCCATGAGGTTTGGTATCCTTGATTTGACCATCTGAACCTATTTTGACTTAAAACAGTCTCAAACGGAAAGTTACCCTAATTTGGGTTTCTGCATAAATTACCCAGTCAAATTGGTTAAAACTAAAATCCAACTTCACCACTATATTCCTTGGGTCTAAATTAGATTTGTACCAAAATTTGGGCCCAATCTGAGATCATCTTAACCTAGTTTGCATTTTAGTCTAATCAGACTCTTTCCCTCTGAAATAACCCCTTAGCTTTCAAAATCCCTGCAAAAAGACCCCTAAGTTTGTCATCTTCTTCAAAAGTAGGTCCCTGCCAACATTGGAGGTCAACCAACCTCCAAGCTGGCTTTGACCATGCCTAAACCTACTCAAATCTCCATCAAATCCCACCAAAATTGGTGGGATTGATGTTCACATCATGGAGAATCAATTGGGACTAGTTTTGGATCCCAAATCATACCTGATTGGTTGTGTGAACCCATGAGATCAGTGGGTGTTTTCTTGAATCCTAAGCAAGCCAATTAGGCTTGTTTCCTATTCTAGAGCTCGCCCTGAAGCTCTATAAAGCTTCCTCATGCACAATTGTTCTTCCTTAGCTTGGTTTGGCCGCACTTCTTCACCAAAAACCTCTCCCAACCAGCTCCGGTGATGTCCTCTTCCTCGACTTCCTCGCCCGCTGCCACATACCATAGGTAGTGGGATTACCTTCCTTACCTTCCTCTGCTTCTCGTGACACCAGCAAGGAGCTCTCCGACTCTTTCTTTCCTCGCCTCCCTCTCACCAGAGGCATTCTCTTCCACAGCACTGACCAATCACAGTCGACGCCCTCCTACCCCTTTCAACCATTAACACTAGGTTTCCTAACTTCCTCTTCCCCTCTACTCTCTTTCCCCATCTTTAAACTCTAGTTTCAACCGACGACCACGCTTCTCCCCCTCCGTCTTCCTCCGCTCCGACGAAGCTCCGACGACACCTCCCCGATGTCACGTGCCACCAAACACCCCACTACCACCTTTAGAAGCTCCTCCACACCTCACCAACCAAAACCCATCACTCAACTCCATGTTTCCTCCACCGAACACACTCACCTCCTCCGAGTTCGCCCAACCACCACATGCTTCCACTCGCCACATAAACACCACCACCGAACTCCACGTCCTCCAGTGATGCTAATGAACCATCTAACTGGGGCTTTTGAGCCCATATTGTGATCTTCAGGTATTGACTGGAGTCCCCCGTCGCCTTCGTCCTCTCCGACGTCGTTCACCTCTATCCAGCTACCATCCTTCCAGACTCCACCTCCAAGTGTCGCGGATGACTTCTAGGTCCTCCTCCAGGCACTCAATTGCAACCACTAGCCACCCCATCGACCTCAACTGAAGACACTGCCTCCTGCTGCTGCTGTGAAAAGAAGGGGGACAAAGATAGTCCCACCTCATGAAGTGAAGAGGCAGCTGCAACGGATAAATTGAATTCATGCTATGGCTTCTTCGCCCAAGCACCGAGGGTCGTGTCCCCATACACCCTCTCACTGATTACTCGCCTACTAATCACTCCTCACTTGCGACCACGCCCGCAAGCCTGGACATTGTTCTAGACCTGATAACCCATATCTAGATTCGATTATATGTTGGGTTTGAGAGAAAGAGAAGATTTGTGAGAGAGAGAGGGTGGGTTTTGCTGTTGAAGGTTTGACCCCGTGCAACACTTAGCCGCTGAGAGAAGGTTGTTCCCTTGTGCAGTGAAGAGGGAAAGCCTCTATAAGGAAAGTGGTTTTCTGTGCTTGAGGAAGGCTTCTGAAGAAGAGAAAGGCTCTCTGAGAGCCTTGTGCATATGACACTTAATGTGTCTAATCTGATTGATGATGGCACTGTTGCATTATTTAAGTACTATAGTTAACGTTGATGAAATTGAATATGAGATATGTGCTCAATTTAAATAAATAATTGGTGATTCAAATCACCATTATTTTGTCTTTTCTATTCTTTTTATCTCATCAACATTTGAGTTACAATCTGACAATTTGTATATCTCTATTGTGATCATTGATTCTGAATGAAGATTAATATGTGAATTCCATATTTTCTCCCTGTGATCGACCTCAGACTCTTTTCGGAATCTAAGTTATAAATTTAATTATTTTCGAGCTATTAAGGCTTTGCTATGATGATTATTCCTTAAAACCTCTTGATAGCCCATTTAACATTTTGTCACCATTGCAATTCACACATTAGTCTTATATCTCTTTATTTTTATCTAAGCACTAACTTGTCCTATTTGCTTTGATTGTGATTTTACGAGGTACATCACGAAGAAATCTTCCACGCAAATCAGCCACTCCAGGGAAAGGTAACTCTCTCTTCTTCCATAATCAATCTCCTAATCTTTCGAGAAGAGAGAAAAAGGAAACAAAAGTAATTAGAATTCATCTACCTCATTTTCTTAGTAACCATCACTTAAAAGACAAGTTTCCTGATTTGTGATTTCAATTCAATATCTAATTGAAGTTGAGACAATTCTTTTTAGAGATCCCTACCCAAATTGCCTGTATCTACTAGGGATTTACGCTTAAATTATGATCATCTTGGACTACGCACTTCTTGTTTGTGTTCACGGTGTACATTTTGAGATCAAATTGGACTTGGAATAGAACCAATTAGGGTTTCTACTCGGGTTTTGGAGTATTAGTTCACACCTACCTGAATTAAAGGAAATTGACCCTCTCACATATGTAAGCTACCCAAACCATTACTTGAAAAGATCTAATCAGAAGAATCCTAAAATCAGGCTCTAAATTCACTTGAACCCTAAAACTTTTGGACCTAATAACTTGAGAGTCAATTCAGAGTGATCTTTAGGTCTTGACCCAGATTTCATTCCTTATCTTTTAGGGCAGGTCAGGTGAATCTGGTCTACTTTGTGGGCCAATCAACCTCCAAATTAGGTCTCAAATTGAATTAACTTCTAATCAAGTGAAATCCAAGACGCAATGTGCCAGGCTAAAATTGGTAAACTTAAGGTCTCAATTCATACATTCCGGCCTACTTGGAACTATAGTGGCAAGGAAGGTCTGGTGGGAGAAACCGTGTAACCCATGGAGACGCTCTACCGTGTAGGGGACTTTGCAGGGCTCTCTCTTCCTGGCTACCCAGGTACTTCTCGGGTGTATGGATTTTTTATTCAGAGGTATCATCCGCCTCGAAACAAGCCTTAGTCATCCAAAAATCTTTGGGTGCCTTGATTGGGTCAAATTCACATACAGTCCCTCATCTATTCTTTAGAGCACATACATAGGAAAGGTCCCTAGGTTTCTAACCTAGGGGCCTCCATTAGAATTGATCTTCTTAGGGATTTCTATTCTGATCCAATCACTTCAATCTAAACCTGAATTTGATTCTACATTTTCATCCACCACCTGATTTGAAAATGCAACCTGACCATTTAGGAAGAATTTGTAGGAAACCTAAATCCCAAATGACCATAAAAGAGAAGATGATTGAAGCTACTTCTAGATATCATGATGAATATTACAAAATCTCTTATCCATTTAGGCACATTTAGGTTAACGTTTCAAAAATAACAACCCACATTATAAGCCATGTTGAAATGATTTGGACCCAAATAACACATGGTTCAACCCGGGATGATCTCTTATTAGAATATCTTGAATTAAGGAAATTACATAGCAATGAGTATCTACAATGTTGGTCAAATCTACTACTTTTGGAAAAACACCAAGGTCTCATGGAGAAACAGGGAAAATTACTGAATACAGTGTATGAAGCCATTGATAAAAAATACCCAGATATCCCCTCAAAAACTGATGAGACACCCAGGAACAACATTGAGGATCAAAATGATCTCCCAGAACCCGGGTTTGAGAATAGAGGTTGTTGTGGACCCCCAACCCAAAGGGAATTAGATTCAAACTTTATAACGATCGATATGCCTGATCTTGATGAGGGTTGGGAGGATCCAATTGCAGGTGTTCCTGATTCTTAAGCAGCCTTAGAAAACCATGAAACTGGTCCATCAAGCCTAGATTCCCTAAACACTTGTGATGATAAGCCTGAATCAGAACCTCTCAAGAATGTAATTCCCAAACCTTAGCCTGTTAAGGTAATTCTCGAGAATGATTTTGACATCCCAATAGAGCCTAAACCAGATTCTAGTGACCCAATTCCTACCTTTAACATAGAATCTAGATTTAAGCCTATTTGGGACGATCATGTGGCCCAATATGAAGAGAATCAAATTTTCGATCTAGACTATGATTATGGGCCCATGTTTAATGATTACACCTCTCCAATCTCCTCAGAAATGCAAATTGATTTTTTGGAAGTAAAACCAATTTATGATACAGAAACAGAGGAGTTTGAAGAGTTGGGATTTGATTGGGTCTATCCTAGGAGCCAAGAACCCGAGCCTATGCCTAATAAGGACACCTCTTTAAGCTCGGAATTTGAGATTAGGTTAAATCCAAGTCAGGTTATTGATTCTACACAACATGATTCATTCTATGGTGGAAATCCCAATCTGGAATCAAGTTCAAAAACTAATCTTCGCAAATTCTCTTATGATTTCGAATCCTACCCTGATTTCGGAGAACCTTTGTTTCCTGACAATTATGAGCCAATCTACGACCTCAGCATCTATGACCCGTTCTTTGACTCTGACTCTGAGGTCCCTATTCCCAAGATCATTAATTCAAAATTATATTCCATTAAGTTGGAATCATTCTGTTATGATCTTCAGGAATCAGAAGCAATAAGTGCCAAGAGTGTAACACTCCAAAGTTCAAATCTTATACTGACTCAAAACTCCATGATCCTATAAGCACTCTCCAAGCATTTACATTTGATTTGAATGAGCATCAAGAAGACTTTCTAAATGAACCTATCTTTGAATCATTTCTAGAAGAGCCATCTCCATACCCAAATTTTAAAGAAACCACACCTTCTGATCCACATACAGAGCCTTCCAAAATCCGATTCCAACCCTAACCCGCCACTAGAATCAACTTCTACTCTGATTCACTTCTCTCTGATTTGATTGTATATGACTCTTCTCCATCCTTTGATCAGGTTTTGGACATTGATCAAACTGATAATCACTTTTTATCCTTTTCTAATCCTACCAACAGGGTTCCTACATCCTTTTTAGAGCCATTTTCTTTCAAGGATCCTTGCTCTGACTAGGCTAAATCGACTCAGCCAAACCCTGGATTTTCATTTCTATATCTCTTTGAGCCTCAAAGAATCTTGTGGGCTCCACATCTACTGATTCATATCCATCAACCCACCAGACTGATTGGGTTTGGGCTGCATCATCAGCCTATCGAACTGAACAAGCACCAGGTTGGACCAACCAGGCTAGTTATCAAGGTACTTATTCTACAAAATTCCTCTAATTTGACCACCCCTTCTCCTTGACCACCTTTTGCTTGGCCGAAGGCATTAAAGTTAGCGCTTAACGGGAGGCAACCCATCATTCCAAAAATCGAGACTCTTCTGATCATCTCTTGAGCTACAATCCTACTGCACTCTTGAGCTCAGTTTTAGAATAGCTGACTCCACCTTGGGTACTTGTATCAAAGTTTGAAATCGTTCGAAATAGTCATCGCGACCCATTCACCCACACTTTGATCCTGTTCTAATCCCTGAACCAAACTAAATTTGTACCCTCCTGGTTTACAATGAGGACATTGCAAAACTTAGGCATGGGGGGGTGTTAAACTGTAAACATATGGAAATTCAATTCGCTGAGGGGTTCTTGATTGCACAGCAATCATGTAACCTAAATCACCTGAATTAAGTTAGATTCTAGCATAACTTAGGAACAATGCATGCATAAGCATCATAATTTGCATAATAGTTAGTTTGTTAGTCATAGAGATTTTATGCATTAAATGAGAGATGAAATTAATCGCAGATGTTTCGAAGTCGCGAATGACAGATCAGACCATACAGATCTGATCAGAATGACGACGGAAGTCCAACGCTTCCGAAATCGTCTCGATCAAACAACCAAAGCATCTTGTGTAGTCCATAGAAGAATAGAGGCCACAAAGCCAGAGGACAAAGATCCAAGCCTCAGATGAAAAATTCAACCGCATGGATGGATCCAGATCAACGATCATAGTCTAACAGTGCAAAAATCAACCCAATAAGAGGTTTACAACACCAGACACAAAGAAAAGAAGATGGACAGCCATGATGGCGCCAAGTGGTGCCATCACAGCCGCCCCTCACCGTCAGCCCATCTGTAAAGACCATCCCTCACCCACTCTCGACCGTTGGATGGCCATCCAACGGTCCACAAGCCGCCACGTCGCAGCTCCAGCCGCACCTCATCAAAGGAGAAGATCTCGATCGTTGGATCTTCATCTAATGGCCGAGAACCAGTTGCCTTAAAATGAAAACACAACAAAGCGAAGGCACAACGCAGTGGTTAGCGCCTTTGCACTTAAGTAACTGGTGCCTGTTCGATCTGCAACTCATGCGAAATTGAAGGGACATTGCACGCGAGCAACATTGGGCTATCAGATGGAGATTGAAGGGCGAAGGGGCGACCATGTGGCGTGATCAGAGCACGCCGCAGCTGCACGCACTCTTTGAGAAGGCTGTGCGGGCAAGCTTTAAGCCGTCCGATCGTAAGATCGAACAGCTGAGGATTGGGAGCGGCGAGCATGAAGAGAGGAGCAGGTTCATGCAGGTGAAGCAAAGCCGTGCAATCTTGATCCAAGGCCCCAGAGTGCACCACATGTCGTCACCAGAATGCACCCGAGTGTAGAAGGTAATTTTGAAGGTGTTTTGAGGCCAAATCAGGTTCGTTGATCTCCCAATTGATGGATCTGATTAATCTGAGGTTGTTGCACGAGATGGAGGGCTAAAATACCCACTTTTCCCTCCAAAGCTATAAAAGAGGACCCAAGGTCCCCCTTATTTTATATCTACCTCTTCTTCCATCTTCTTCTACAGTCTTCCGCCTCTCTCTTTGCAACTCCGACCTTCGTCCCAACACTCTAGATCTGAGGTGCTGCTGCACCTCACATAAGAATCCCAAAAGTGGCATTGTCTATCTGCATCTCTCTCTCTCTTTCTTTATATCTATCTACTATCTATCTTAGGAATTTCTATTTTGAAAAACTCTGTTTGAATGCAATAAATTATGATCTTCTGCATGTTTGATTTATACATATATATAAATATCTGTTTAGAGCAAATTTTATTGAAAATCTTCTGCATAAATCGAGATTGTTTCCCTGCAAACAACCCCGTACTCATCGAATTTTATAAGTTTATTCATTTTGTCGTGATTCGCACTACAACGATAAGATTGAATCTTTCTAACGCGTCTCACCGCGACCAAACAGTTCTCACAAAAAAGATACATATTCAAAAATTGATAAAAAAAAATAAAAAGATTAAAAAAGAAAAAATGGAGGAAGGGGAGGAAATTTTATGAATTAAATTGCAAATCATTCTTAAGGAGGAAAAAATGTCAAAAGGAGAAAAATCAAAAGCAAAAATGATAGTCATTAGCACTTGATTATGAAAGTTACTAAGTTCTAGACCTAATCAAAAGAAAAATTAAGTTCTGAAAACAAAAAGACAAAGAGATTAGTATGAGTGCTGAAATTAGGCCTCTTGGGCTTGTTTTAGGGCTTAAACATTCATGTATTCGTTAAGATCTAGATTCGTCCTCAAGAGGTTGAGGAAAGTACGAAGCTAATGTATTAGGTCTAAGGCTTATGGATTATTTGGCCCCATTGCTTGCCTTTTGATTTGCGGAACTTCGTAACCTAAGCACCCAAAATCACACACTAAGTTTGGTTCAGTGCGCTTAATAAAGAAAATTTTGCCAAAAGTGTTCTGTTCTGAAAAGCTATCTCGAAGATCTAGCTTAACAGCAGCTCGACAACACAAGTTAATTGGATGAGTTTTCGATGTAGAGAGGTGGAAAATTCCCCTCGAAGATGTGTAATAACATATCGTCTCCTCGGTGCTTGTCTCCTAAGATATCTAAATATCCTATCAGGGGCATGAAAGCACCTTATGCTGGTTCAGGTGCCATGGGCGGGATTATCCCAAAATTTCAATTGCTAGGACCTGAATTTAGCTACAAAATGCCATGGGCAGCACTATCTCAAAGTGTCAAAAGCTAGGGTTTTGGGGGTTGCCATGGTCAATGTTATCTCGAAGCATCGAAAGCCAAGAACCCTACGAGGATTGATGGTGGGGACAAGGAATCCAATACAGACCGTGTTTAGGACCAATTTGAGGCTAGATCTAGGGAAATATAAGAAGAAAAAGAGGGAAAACTCTCCAAATAAAAATCCTTCTATCTCTCTTACAAAAATGCACCAGCAAACTGAACCTAGACATGCTACATTCTACGCACGGGTGCTTTAATCGCTAGGTTCAACAAACCTCTAGGTAGTTTTTGTGGGACTTAGAAACCTTTGCGGTAGACTCAGGCTGAAGCTGGTCAGGTTTGAATCTTGATTGATACTTGAGTACCTCTAGGCCTATTGTTAACATTCTGACCTAATTTCTAAAAGAGTAAAACAAATTAGGCATCTGAACTTAAATGCATGGTCTAGAACTCTAGTTCTCACCATAAGATTTTGCTAAGGGATTAACAAAAGTTAGGCATGGGGGTATGATGATAACATCATCATGAGCCATAACTAGCTTTAATTAGTCATAATCGATTGACAAAAACTCCTACATAATCACCTGAGAGTCATAACTCACTGAATATCCTTTCTAAGAAGAGTGCATTAAATCAAGGTTAATTCTATAGTTTTAATAGCATATCATGAACACAGAATAACCAAGGGATTTCCCAGGGGTTAATATAAGGTCTAATGAGCATTAAAGTCAAATAAGATGGTCCATGCAAACATAAATGGGTTTTCACACATTTCGAGAATTAACAGTAACCCAAAACCCTAATTCCAGACGCACTTAGATAACAAAAGTTCTGGTCAAGATAAAATTCATCTGAATCTTCTAAAATTCATATGAAAATATTCTATGAGGTTTGGTATCCTTGATTTGACCACATGAATCCAATTTTGACCTGGAACAGAGTCTCAAACGGGAAGTTGCCCTAATTTGGGTTTCTTCTCAAATTTCCTAGCCAAACTTGATCAAAACTGAAATCCAACTTCACCACTAGATTCCTTGGGTCCAAATTAGGTTTGTACCAAAATTTGGGCCCAATCTAAGATCATCTTGACCTAGTTTGCATTTTTGTCCAGTTAGACTCTTTCTCTCAAATAGCCTCTCAGCTTTCAAAATCCTTGCAAAAAGCCCCCTAAGTTGTCATCTTCTTTGCAAGTAGGTCCCTGCCACCATTAGAGGTCAACCGACCTCTAGGCTGGCTTTGACCATGCTTAAACCTACTCAAATCTCTATCAAATCCCACCAAATTTGGTGGGATTGATGTTCACACCATGGAGAATCAATTAGAACCAGTTTTGGATCCCAAATCACACCTGATTGGCCATGCGAACCCACGATATCAGTGGGTGTTTTCTTGAATCCTAAGCAAGCCAATTAGGCTTGTTTCCTGTTCTAGAGCTCGCCCTGAAGCTCTATAAATCTTCCTCATGCACAACCATTCTCCCTTAGCTTGGTTTGGCTGCACTTCTTTGCCAAAAACCTCTCCCTCCAGCCTCCTCCGACCATCCAAAGACGTCCTCTCCCTCAACTTCCTCGCCCGCTGCCACATACCATAGGCAACGGGATTGCCTTCCTCACTTTCCTCCGCTTCTCGCGACACTAGCAAGGAGCTCTCCGACTCTTTCTTTCCTCGCCGCCCTCTCACTAGGCGCATTCTCTTCCACGACGTCGGCCAATCATAGTCGAGGCCCTCCTACCCATTTCTACCGTTAACACTAGTTTTCCTAACTTCCCCTCTACCCTCTCTCCCCTTCTTTAAACTCTAGTTTCGACCGATGACCACGCTTCTCCCCCCTCATCTTCCTCCGCTCTGGCAAAGCTCCGGCGATGCCTCCCCGATGCCACACGCCACCAAACACCCCACTACCACCTTCAGAAGCTCCGCCACACCACACCAACCAAAACCCCTCACTTAATTCTATGTTTCCTCCACTAAAACATCCACCGAATACACTCACCTTGGCTCACCTCCTCTGAGTTTGCTAGACCACCACACACTTCCACTCGCCACATAAACACCACCACCGGACTCCACATCCTGCGGCGAGGTTAATGAACTATCTAACTGGGGCTTTTGAGCCCGTATTGTGATTTTTAGGTATTGACCGGAGACCCCCGTCGCCTTCGTCATCTCCAACGTCGTTCACCTCTGTCCAGCCACCATCCTTCCAGACTCCACCTCCAGGTGTCGCTGATGACTTCCAGGTCCTCCTCCAGGCACTCAATTGCAACCACTAGCCATGCCATCGACCTCAATTGAAGACGCTACCTCTTGCTGCTGCTGTGCGAAGGAGGGGGACAAAGATAGTCCCACCTCATGAAGTGAAGAGGCAGCCGCAATGGATAAATTGAATTTGTGTTGTGGCTTCTTCGCCCAAGCATCGGGGGTCGGGTCCCCATACACCCTCTCTCCGATTACCCGCCTACTAATCACTCCTTGCTTGCGACCACGCCCGCAAGCCTGGACACTATTCTAGACCCAATAACCGGTATTCGGATCTGATTATATGCTGGGCCTAAGAGAAAGAGAAGATTTGTGAGAGAGAGGGGGTGGGTTTTTCTCTTGAAGGCTTGACCCTATGCGACACTTAGCCACTGAGAGAAGGTTGTTCCCTTGTGCTGTAAAAAGGGAAAGCCTTTGAAGGAAAGTGGTGTTCTGTGCTTAAGGAAGGCTTCTAAAGAAGAGAAGGCTTGTGAAGAAGAAGAGAAAGGCTCTCTGAGAGTGTTGTGCATGTGACACTTAAGACGTCTGATATGATGATAGCACTGTTGCATCATATAAGTACTATATTTACATTAATGAAATTGAATATGAGATGTGCTCAATTTAGATAAATAATTGGTGATTCAAATCACCATTATTTTATCTTTTCTATTCCTTTTATCTTGTCAATAGTTACAATTTGACAATTTGTATATCTCTTTTGTGATCATTGATTCTGAATGAAGATTAATATGTGAATTATATATTTGCTCCTTGTGATCAACCTCGAACTCTTTTTGGAATCTGAGTTATAAATTTAATTATTTTCGATCTATTGAGGCTTTGCTACGATGATTATTCCTTAAAACCTCTCGATAGCCCATTCAACAGAGCCTTTCCACTCTAAAATGCATTCTTGTAACAAATCCTTTAGTGTCTATATAGTACATTTTAACAGACCATCACTTTGTGGATGATTTGTTGTGCTAAAATGAAGTTGAGTGCCCAATGCCTGTTGAAATCCCTTTAGAACTGTGAAGTAAAGCAAGAGTCTCTATCAGAAACAATCTCTTTGGGGACACACTACTAGAAAAATGGGTTTTGTAAATGCTTTTGAGATGATGATTTTCGTTAAAACCATCGTCTACATTGAATATCCCCTCAATTCATTTGATGGTGGATGAATCATATAAATGATGATTTTTTAACCGTCTTATTAATACTATAAATGATGATTTTTTATACAATCATCGTAATAAGTTAATGTGAAATCCCACTTTGCACAATTTGTAAGGTGCCAATTTTTTTCGTTTATAACAATCGTTTGACTAATTTAGACAACGGTTATAGAATCGTCGTTTATTTAAACTAATGGCAGGTTTTCAAATAACCATCATAATATGTAGAAGTAAAAAACACTCTTTATAATTTGTTAAGCGCCTCCTAATTCATTATTCAAAATAGCTTCCATAACTGTCGTATCCCATACTATACGATGGTTTTGAGATAAACCGTCGTATATAATAATGCACGAAATTTTCCCGAGCAGCATTTTTTTGCACCCAATCCCAGAATATACGATGGTTTATGGTAAAACCATCGTTAAGGTCAACTATTGAGTCACGGTGCAAACCCGATCACCCTCCCCCTGCCTTTACTCTGCTCTATCTTCTCTTAAAATCGTCTGGCAATCAGACTCTCCCGTCGTCGTCCCTCTCTCTGGCACCTCCAATAGCCATCCTCCTTGGTAACACTCCTCATCCTCCTCTCCATCTCACCTCAGATCGCCCTCCTTCCTCCTCCTCCTCCTTGCCATCTCCTCTTCCCCCTAACAACGATGCCAACTGCCCCTCCTCCTCCGCTTAACTCCTTCCCATCCGCCCCTCTGCGTTCCCCATCTCCCCCATATGCCCCTCCTCCTCCTCCTTCTAGTCCCCCTCCTCCCTAATCTACCCCTCCTCCCCCAGACCTCCTCCCTCATCCACTCCTCCTCCCCCTGCCTCCTCCCCCATCCACCCCTCCTCCTCACCCATCCGACCACCCTACTCCCCCTACCTCCTCCCCCATCCGCCCCTCCTCCCCCTATCCTCCTCCCCATCAAACCACCCTCCTCCCCCATCCAAGCCCCCTCCTCCCCTATCTGCCCCTCCTCCTCCCCTTGTCCTCCTCCCCATCCAGCCACCCTCCTCCCGATCCTTTATTTTTTTATTTATTTTTTATTACAATTTAATAATTATCGTATTTGATTTGAATTTTGATTTAGGTTATGCTCGTCATTGGACATGTTCTCGTCGATTCCCGTGTTCCGCAAGGTATGAATGTGCACATTTTTAGATTAATTATATTGTTATGTATGCATGAATGTGGGGTGTACCCACTTTAATTTTAACTTTTATGCATGACTAGAATGTAGGGTGTACCCACTTTAATTTTAGTTTTTATGCATGATTAGAATGTGTGGTGTGCCCACTTTAATTTTAGTTTATATGCATGATTAGAAAGTGGCTGGGTATAGCCACTTTAATTTCAGCTTTTATGCATGATTAGAATGTTAGGTGTACCCAGTTTAATTTCAATTTGTATGCATGATTAGAATGTGGGGTGTACCCACTTAATTTGTGAATACTTATATGATTAATTGTATGTGTTGTTGGTGCTAGAACACCAAGATCATTTGTTTTGATGATAACAAAACATATATTATTTAACATTTGCGCTTGGAGTCTTAGATTTCAGGTCAATTGCAAATGCAGACGTGATTAGACGGAATTCGAGCTCACATCCAGGATGGATTGGAGGAGTTTGATGGAAAACAGAGGGGATTCGCGAGGAGCGATAGATTGAAGATGGAAGGACAAGAAGAATAGGATAGAATTCCATTTTATTCCTTTCATGTACATTTGTCGTTATTTTCTTGCTTTTTATTTCCTTAGAAAATTATGTTAAAGAGCCTCAAAGTACCCTAACAGTAGTCCTAGGAACACCGGCACAACCCTAGGATACTTAGGTTTTCTGTAGACAACTTAGAAAATCAATATAGGGTTTAAACAGCATTTCCAGACGTCTAATTCCCAAATCAGACGTCTGATAAAGTGTTTTAAGACGTCTGACTGTTGATTCAGACGTCTGATAACATTTAGGCTAGACATAGTTAGTTCTGTCTGATGAAATCAGACGTCCAGACCTTAAACCAGACGTCTTAGGAGACGTCTGATGACTTTGCCAGACGTCCAATTAGTGGACCTTTGGCTGGCTTAGCGAATAGTCAAGAATGTGACCGTTAGAGCCTTATCAGATGTCCATAGGACTTTCCAGATGTCTGATAATTGACCGTTTTGCCTCGGCTGACCCAAAATCTCTTCTCAGAGATTTTCTAGCCGTTGCAACGTTTGGAAATCCATTCCCACATAAAAAGTAGGTTTCCAGACGTCCTATATGTCGTCTGATGGACTTGCACAAGAACCCTGTTTAGATCTGATTCAAGTCAGGAAGGAACCCACCCAAAATCAGACGTCTGACCTTGAAATTGGACGTCTTAAAGTGAACTTCCAGACGTCTGATGCCAGAATTAGACGTTTGATAAGCCTGTCAGAACAATGATTGTTCCTGATTTCGGGCTGATTCACTTGGGCTTTGCACCCAACGGCTATGGAAGCTTTTCTAAGCCTTCCAAGGCCTTCCTAAGGCCTCTATAAATAGAGGGGAGCCTTTACACACCAACACACACCTAGAAACACCAAGACACACCTAAGGAACATACTTTCTACCATTTTGTGTCTCTTGCTCTCAAAGCTCTAAATCTTCATCTTGAGAGCATCAAGCTATTGCGCACCCGCTCTCCCGCCGTTGTTCACGAGAGCGACGTTGCGCCGTCGTGTGGCTCACGCATCCGTGTCGTCGACGCACTCCTTTCAAAGGGAAGCATCCTATTTCCTATAGAAGCTTAGGTTAAATATTACTTTGTTGGCTCTATAGGATTACTTGTTTTATCTTTGTTATTTGGTTGGGTATTCGCTTTGCGAATTCCCATCTCCTTCGCGAGACAAAATCCTTCTCGTGAAGAGAAGGGGTTGAGGTACGCTACCCTCGTCTAAGTAGCGTGGTTGTAATTGAGGTTGAATCACCCTCGTTTAAAGTGATTCGTTTAGTGGATTTTGATCAACTTGGTTGATCGGAAAATCCTAACTCGAGAGGGTTAGGTGGTGGTTTTTACCCAGTTTGGGTTTCCACCTAAAAATACTTTGTGTACTTTGTGTGATTGCATCTTGTGAGATTGTTTATATTTTATTTCCGCAATTATTACGTCACCCCCTCCTGGTAAGGAATCCACATGTGTTTGTTATGAGAAAAAGTTTATATTGCAGGAGAAACTCTGCCAAAAATTTTAATGAAGTTATAGATATACATACTTGCACAAATCTAGATGCACTTGAGGCCAAACAATAGATATTCTAACCTTTAGGTTATAGGTTTTGGGAGGGGTTAATCATTGCAAAATACTCTCCCGTTGAGACTTATGATCATGTTATATAGACAATGCAAAGTGTGTGTATACTTCACTTGCATGCATGATGTGTTGTCCTTATAGCATGCATAAGTTTCGATCGTCTTTAGTTCAGTGAAGTACTGGGCTAAAGAGGGTCCTTGAATATTTGATCACAACTTAAGGTTACTTGTTACATATAACTAATGTGTAGAGTAATTTCGGTATTATCTTCTTGCTCTTCTCTGGTATACCAACTGACCTTAGCTAGGTTCCTAAAGCACCATTAATTGGGTGCTATTGGGAATGTAGTTAAAGTTAATCTTGGAAGGTATACTGGAGAAGTGCGGGGAGATACTGTCTAAATTTCTCCACACTAGTTGTTTGTAATAAGTAACATCGTGATCAAATCTTCAAGGTTGAGCTATTAAGTGAAAACCCTAATTAATATACAAACACTATTAAAATCAGTTTATAATTATTGGGTGGTTCTATTTCAAAAAAAAATAATTATTGGTGCTTTAATTTTATTTTTGTGTAGATTATCATGAATAAGTTTTGGATTAATTTTAGGAACTCAGATTACTCCAATACAAGAATGGAGTGAAAGAGTTCCTTGATTGAGCATTTCATGATGATAGGAAATCATTCAAACGAGGAGACAAGTTCAACAGGATTTTTTGCCCATGTAGGAGGTGCTTGAATGGATATTCCTATGATAGGAACACTGTATCCGAGCACATGATTTGTAACAATTGGTGCCAGCATTATACTAAATGGATTGTGTATGAAGAGGATCTTACAGAGGAAGTCAGATGATCTCCGATAAATTTCGATGAGTCTACTGTGGATATTAAAGCCGATAACATTGATGAAATGAGAGTAGGAGATGAAGATCCAGCTAGTGTGGTGATGATAACGTCATCATCAGCCATATTTAGCTTTAATTAGTCACAATCAAGGAATAAATGTTCCTACATAACCGCTAGAAGAGTCTTAATTCATTGCATAATCATTCTGAGAGAAATACAGTAAAATAAGGGTAAAACTGCAGTTTTAACAGCATATCTCAATTGTAGAACAATCATGGGATTGCTTAGGAGTTAATCAAAGGTCAAATGGTCTTAAATGTCTAACAAGTGAGTCCGTGCAGACAAAAATAGGTTTTCATGCATTTTGAGAATTAAATGACATATGAAATCCTAAAAACAGACCTGCTTAATCTACTGAGGTTATGGCCAGGATAAAATTCACATAAACCCTCTAGAAATCATATAAAAATATTCTCTAGGGTTTGGTATTGTAACGACCCGGTTCCCGAGTCCCTACGAGACACGAGAACCGGACCGACTCGACTAATCCCAAGACCTAGTCGTCCAACGAGAAAGTAACCAAAAGAGCAGTAAAATAAACCACATTCAACATGAATATAACTAACAGTAAGGAAGTACAGCAGTAAGGAAAGAAACTACTACAGTAGATACCACCACAACAGTAGAACAACATTTATCATATAACAAGAACTGCAGGTAAAGAAGGTACAGCGGAAACAAGAACTACTCACTATAACAGAAACAAAAGAGGTACAAAAGACTGTGGTAAACTCTACTGGACCCTACTCGGCCCAGCGTCCTCTGCAGCCGCTGACCCTGGCTGCTCAACACCTGGTCCTGAAAAAGGTAACGAGTGTAACACGTCAGCAAAACGCTGAGTAGAGTGGCAAACTAACTAAAGACAACAGTAGAGTGTACAGTAGCTGTTATGTTCTATTACTTCCTTTATTCACATCTTTCAATTTTCTCACTATTTCATTTATTTCTTAGATCCTTTACTTGATCTCGAATGTCCTCGTGGGAACGATCTTGATTGCAGTCTTTTCCAAAAGTAGAAGTAGCACGTGGTGCTCTCCTGGCCGGGAGAGTCCTCCATGGTGATCCTACCCTCAGTCAACCACCCCAAGGTCACTGACAGACGTAACGGTGACTCCGGCACGCGCGATAAACGCACAGGTAGCTAGCCCGCACTGTCACGCGATCAGTCGTTTCCGTTAACGGGTGCGCCCAAAGCACAGCACGGAACCAGGGCAGAGCCCTCTCAGTAACAGGGGTCCAACCCCTCCACAGTAACCAAACTGGGGCCTTGCCCCTCCACAGTCCACGCACCCTCGCCTGACTACCCTGGTTTGCCCTAGTGGGCCTAACAAGTCGGTGAAGGAGGCTAGCAGAACCCCGGGGCCCGTGGGGTAGCTAGTACTCTCCTAACACTACTAGCTCTCCTCGGTACTACGTACACGAGGGCCAACAAGTCGGTACAGAGTGACCAGTCCTAACCCCGGGTCCCTGGGGCAGCTAGCTCTGCTCTACACTAAATAGGGGGACAGTCGCTCTCCTTGGTACTCCGTACTCAAGGGCCAGCTCACTTCCCCAAAACTATTACATTCACCTTCCAGGAGTTCTACTCCTACTTCTCCGTAGGGTTCCATCCTTTTTACTCAAACATCCAGGTTTCACTTTCCAGTTTCACATTCTTACAATCCATGTTCTCAACCACGTTATCTATTCACAACAGGCAGCTGTTAATTCAATTTACAGGCAGCTTTATGTTCCTTTCCATTTTTCCAAGACTGCAGTATTATACATTCCACTAGTTTTTCCATCCTAGGATTCATAACACATCCTAGGATCTAGCATACAACTAGTTTTCCAGCCCTAGGATTCATGCATCACCTAGGAGCTATCATTCCATGCATTTCTCATTCCTAGGATTCATGCAATGTCCTAGATTCTAGTTATGGTTCCATACTTTAACAGATTTTAATAATAAACTTAAGCCACTCTACCAGGTACAACGGGAGTAATGGGGGCGTGATCGGGAATCCCGCGTGCCTCCGCGACTCCCAAGACTGCAACTGAACGAGGTCCTATCACAAGGATCAAACACAAGGAGTGTCTCAAAACAGTGTATAGCTACTGTAGACGGGTAGAGGAATTAATTCTGAAAAGAACGCAACTCGAATCACAGAAAACGGAGCCCGAACGGGCCCTAAACGGGTCGAAAAAGACGATACTGTGCAAAATCAGTTCCAGACGTCTTAAAAAGTGGATCAGAGAATTACCTGTTCAGCGTGGTTTCCCAGACGTCCAGAAGTCTGCGGGAACGTATGGCCTATCTCCCAGACGTCCGATGGTCACCCCGAAGGTCTGGAGGTCACTCAAGCCGTCTGGTACAACTTCCAGACGTCTGAGTCGCAAAGGATGGCGAATCAGCGAGCCTGCGCACAGCCAACTCCCTCCCTCAGTACGGTCAGTCGACAGGAAGGAAGAAGAAAACGGAATACTCACCTTTCAGACGTCTGTATGAGCTACCAGACGTCGTCCTCGCCGTCTGCCTATCAACCCAGACGTCTGATTCTGGAAATTTTTCCAGAATCAGGGCGCGACCCGGACTCTGCTCGCGACGCCGCCCGCGTCGTACCTCGCGCGTCTGCTGCTCAGACCGCAGCAGGTCCCTCTCCGCGTCGTTCCGCGCCCCCTGCGCCCTCCGCCGGCCGGCCAAGCCGCTCCGGCGAGCTCGCCCTCACGGCAGAGCTCCGCCCTCGCACGCCGCACCTCCTCCGCTCTCACTGCGGCCGCCGCTGCAGCCCTCGCGCTCGCTCGCTCTCGCGCACAGGAAGGAGAAGAGGAAGGAGACGGTGGAGACGGGAGGGGAGGCGTGCCCTTTTTAAGGCCGCGCGGAGAGGAGAGAGAAGGATTCGCGGCAGGGGAATCTGCAGCCGCGGAGGGAGGAAAGGCGAATATGCGGTCTGTGCCCGCAGGCGCGCAGACGACTCGCGCGTGTGGAAGATAACGGTTTTTCAGACGTCTGTAAACCATCCCAGACGTCTGGATGTAATCCCAGACGTCTGGTCAGACGTCTGGGCCACCTCCCAGACGCCTTAAAATACGTCTGGGGCACGCGTTCGTAACAGGTATGCTTGATTTGACCATTAGAACCCAAATTGACCTAAAATAGAGGCTTAGAGAGATAGTTGCCCTAATTTGGGTTTTCACATAAATTACCCACTCAAACTTGGTCAAAACCTAAATTCAACTTCACCATTGGATTCTTTAGGTCCAAATTAAGTTTGTACCAAAATTAGGACCCAATCTGAGATCATCTTGACCTAGTTTGCAATTTGGTTCTATCTGACTCTTTTCTCTGACACACATGCCCCTAACTTTCAAAATCCTTATAAATAGGCCCCTATCTTTGTCCTCACTCTTTGCAAATAGGTCCCTCCACCATTATCGCAAAGGAATCCTTCTCCAGTGACCTTTGATTGAAGAGAACTGCTTCTCTGATCAATGAATCCCTTCCAATTTAAAACTTGAGAAGTTCTCTTTACAACACACCCGACCATGCATCCTATAACCTTCCCAATCTTTCATGCGAACACATGAGAGATTCGGGTATCTCTTGGGTTTCCAACTCCAGCGAACCTTCCAAGTTCAAGAGCTTGGTTTCCAAGCTTCAACCGCCCTCTAAAGGCCTATAAAAGGATCCCCACTGCACACCATCCTCCCTACTCTCGCTTTTGGCCGAAAATCCCCCTCCTTCCTCCCTCCTCTCTGGCCAAAAGACTCCACAACATCCAACGATCTTCTTCGACCTCCTTCTCCGTCCGTACGCAATACCAGCGACGGATTTTCCTTTCTCTCCTTCTTCCTCTCTTAGCCATACCAGCAAGAGTTTCTCCCTCGTCTTCATCACTGCTTCTACCCCACCAGAAATGTCTTCTTCTCTGACGTCGATGTATCCCCAGCAAGGAGATCTCCCCCCTTTCGTCCGTTAGTTTAGGAGTAGTTTAGTTCCCTTAGACTCTTAGATTAATTCTCCCCCTCTTAACTCTTGTTTCGACCCCTCGACTACACCACCCGCCACCTTCGTTCCCACCTTCGGCAACCCCTCCGGCAAGGACTTCCACACGCTACACACCTCCATCCTCCTCGCCAACACACCCAAAACCTCCATCGTACTCCACTCATCAAAAGCCCTCTATCTATTCGCCTTCCCATCCACCCAAAACACCCACCGAACAAACCCACTTCCTCCGGCCATCTCCACCTCCGTCAAGCCACCACACGCCTCGCCTCAACACGCCACCACCACTGTTATGCTCGTCGTCCACTGGCAATGCTTCTGAGTGGTTTTAATGAGGTCGAAAGACTGTTTTATGAATTTCAAGTACTCAGGTCAAACCCACCATTGACGCCGAAGTTTCAAGCTCGCTTGAAGCTTGTTTCAACACTCGCTTGCTTCAAGTGCAGGTCCCAGGTAACGCAGAACTGAGCTAGCGTCACAACCAACTAGTCAATTGGACCTATTGACTGTGCCTTCACCACCAATTGACGAACGAAGTTACTTCTGCCATATGTGAACGAAACAGGGACTTTTAGTCCCACATCAGAAGTGGGCAAGCAGCTGAAGCGGTACAAAAGGAAAACATGTTCTGGGCTTATCGCCTCAGAACATGGGGTGAGGTCCCATTAGCCCTCATGCTCACACTAACCAACCTAATCCACTCTCACTCCTCGCTCAGCACCCACTGCCAATGAGCCTGGACCCGGGTACGTAGATCCCCTGAAAACCCGATTACCTCGTACTGTGCGTTGGCCGTGTAAGGGCAGGAAAGAGAAGGGAGAGAGAGAGGGAGAGTGCAGGGGAAAGGGGGGTTTTGTTCTTCTGTGCATTGACTAACACTTAGCCAAATTTTAAGTGTTCTCCCCCTGTGAGTAAAGTGAAGAAGAAGAAGAGGAAAAGCCAACGAAGAAAAGGCAGAGAAAGAAAGAGAAGAGGAAGTAGCCAAAGAAAACTACAGTGCCTTCGCACTGTAGCATTTGAGCACTTAAGTCGTCTGATTGTGCAATGTGAAATATTTAAGTGGTTCAGCACTGTGCATTTATTTAGATTATTAAGCAAATAGTACATATGTATCTAGAATAAATAATTAGTTATCTAAATCACCATTCTTTTATTCTAGATCTCTTTTTACTTTTTCAAACTGTTGAAATACTCATAGATGATCAATTTTGAGTAATTTTATGCATTGCAATATCATTCTTGGCTTATTTATTGTGCTCATATATATATTAATCGAGATTAGTGTGTAAATTCCATATTTGCTCCCAGTGAACGACCTCGAACTTCAATTCTGACATTCTGAGTTTATAAATTTTATTTGTTGTTTGATTTATTGCGGACTTCAAACTACAACAACAATACTTTGATTTAAATCCTCGATAAATTGCTCGTCAACATGGGGAAACTTCCAATAAGTTCTATTATGCTATTAGGGCTGCAGATGAACCTATTGCTCCTAGTATCATGTCCATTTTGAGGTTCTCATTTCTTTTGAATTTGTTTCTGATGAAGGTTTTGAATATAATAACCTCTAAATTGATGTCTGAGGTGTTTGACTTCATTGGAGAGCTTTTAAAAAATTCAAAAGGTTATCCAGAGACATAGAATGAAGCAAAGAAATAGATTCGTGTCCTTGGTTTAAATTGTGAAAAAATTAACGCATGTCCAAATGATTGCGTGTTATGTAGAAATGAATATGCAGAGTTGAGTAGTTGTCTACAATGTTGTGTGGACAGATATAAAGTAGGAAAATCACTAAATACAAGGGTCAAAAAATATCTTGAGAAAGTTCTATGTTACTTTCCATTGATCCCTAGGTTTCAACGCCTTTTTATTTCAAGTACAACTGGGAATTTGATGACATGGCATTAGGATAACGCATCACAAGATGATCTCGTTCGTCAACCCATAGATTCAAAAGAGTGGCAAATGTTTGGCAACACTCATTTAGCATTTGTAGAGGATGCAAGAAATGTTAGATTGGGTCTTGCAAGCAATGGGTTTAATCCTTTTAATAACATGTACCCGTCCTATTCAATTTAGCTAGTCATGATGGTAACTTACAACTTACCTCTGTGTCTTTGTATGCGATTGTCGTTTATATAATGTTAACTCTCCTCATCCCAGGTCCAAAGCAGCTAGGGAATGTAATAGACGTTTATCTTCAACCATTAATAGATAAACTAAAACTGTTGTGGTATAACGACATTCATACATATGATGCACACAGAAAAGAATTCTTTTATATGCATGCTGCATTATTATAAACCATTAATGAGTTTCCCGCATATGCTTGTCTAGTATGTATGGATGACACTCAGCATCTTCGACTACCTGAAAGCAACAAGTTATATTATTTGGGACATTGTAGATTCCTTCCTGTTGAGTATAGATGGCGAAGTACAGAGTTTAAGAACAAGCTCAATGGTAAAACTTGTTGGTATTCTTTTAGGAATCTGAGGAATAAGTTAGCACAAATTCAATAAGTTTGTCAGGTTTTCAAGTAATAGAGAAATTACAATAACATGACAACATACGATCAGGTCGTATGTTCATGAAAGATCAAACAACTTTGAAACATTCAGAATTAAAAAAGGAGCATTTTCTTCATGGAACTCCCATATTGGAAAGAGTTGACAATCCAACATAATCTTGATGTGATGCATATCGAGAAAAATGTCATGAACAACATTTTGGATGTGTTCAACTTAACTGATAGTTCAAAGGATACAGTGAAGACAAGGAAGGACATGATAACCTTAGGCATTCATCCAAAGTTACATGTTATTGAAAAAGAAGATGGCAGTTGTGAATTTTCGAAAGCCATTTACAGCCTAAATAATGATCAGTGAGAAAAAAATTTCACCTTCTTGAAAGAAGTACAAGTGCCAGATGGCTATTCGTCACAACTTTCGTGATGTATAAATGAGGCTCAAAAGAAAATTAGTGCGTTAAAGAGTCACAACTCTCATGTTTACATGAAAATCATGTTCCCACTAGTTATTTGTGGTGTGCTACCTGATCCAATTGTGGATTCATTTACAGAGATAAGTCGATATTTCAAAGCTATTTGTTCGAAGACATTAGATTCCGATATATTAGAGTACTAAAAGAAACAAATGGTCGTCACATTATATAAAATGGAACAGATATTTCCTCTAGCCTTCTTTGATGTCATGGTTCATTTAACTCTACATCTTGCAAATGAAGCGAACGTTGCTGGGCCTATGCAATACAGATGAATGTATCCAGTTGAACTATTTCTGAAAAAATTAAAAGATTGTGTGTTAAACAAGGCTAAGCCTGAAGGATCTATTATTGAAGGGTACCTTGTAAAAGAGTCCATTTACTTCTATGTCATGTATATGGAAGAGACAGACAATCGATTTAATCGATTACAGAGAAATTATGATGGACGGTATAATGAGAATGATGAAGATTGTCTTTTCATATTTGATATTTCAGGAAGGTCTATCCTCCACACAGAATATAAATCAATCTCTGAAATCGATCAGCGTCTAGCTCACTTGTACATTCTTGAGCAGATTCCGAAAGTTGATAACTTTTATAATGAATTTAACAGTGTTCACATCTAGTAACATGCGAGCTTGACTTCCTCGAGTGGTTTAAACAATGTGTTATTCAAATGAAAGAAGAGAACAACTCATGATGGGTGGAGGACTTTGACATAATATCTGATCAATTGTTGAATTATGGGCATTATCATTCAAGTTACATTATAAACAGATTCAAGTTCAGAGCAAAATCCATAGATGATGTGAAGGCTACGCAGCATGCTAGTGTTGTTGTTAGTTGCAATTTGAGCACTGGTTATGATGGCTACTATGGACAAATCGAAGAAATTATTGAGATGAGCTTCAGATACGCTCATAAAGTTGTCATTTTCAAGTGCGATTAGTTTGATGTGTTTAAAGAAGGCATTGGCTTCAAACTTAACAAGAAGCACAGTTCTATAAGTTTGAATAAGAATCATCGAATTCTTCATTCTTTTGAACCATTCACATTGGCATGTCAAGTATCTCAAGTCTTCTATGTCCCTGACAACAACAGAAATATATGAATTATACCCGTCCGGACAATTCCTCATGGATATTATGAGGAGCCAAAAGATGTCGAACTTAAATTAGAAACAGATGCTTATCAAGAACACTTACGAGAAGTTGGTCCAGGTGATATGGATATTGATATATAAGGTATAATTATCTTTTATACCATTGATTTTTTTATTATTATGTATCAAAGCAGCATGTTATTTAAATGAAATGGATCTTGAAGTAATAGATTACACTTCAATTAACCCAAGCAAATAAAGATTAAAATAGCAAAGTGTGATACATTGCAGAAGCACACATGAGCAATGTAATCAACCAAATGAAAAGAAACATCATATTTAACAAGAAAGAAATCCTTTAAAGGTGGAGACAAAGGCCATGGGAAAAAACGTTGCTATAATCAAAAGAATCACTTCGAAATGATCATGGAAAACATCTGGACTCATGAGGAAGTGTTCGCTCCTCTCAACCTAAAGACCCTTTCAACTACATTGCTACTCTTTCTTCTCTGGTACCAAAGCATACAAGGAGATAACTAGGCAAGAGCAAAGTCACATTTACTATAGGAAAGGAAATCTTATGTATAAAGGATCCCCATCCAACCCCCCACTCCTAAAGGGTTACTCCAAATAATGCCACGATATTATCCGAGAAAACCAACACTAATTTTAAGAATTCGCGATTTTGTTTATCTAAAGAAAATCTCAGCCAACTTTGATTTTTAAGATTAGATCAGAAAAGATAATAAAGAGGAAAACACAAGAAAGAATTGAAACAGCCTAGGATTGGAGCATGATGGAATCAAAATAAGGTATATTTAAGTGCTCTACTTTTTAGTTATAATTATTTGCATTACATATGTAGGATGTGCCTGCTATTCACTTTTGATTATTTCTGTGAATAAGATGTAGGATGTGTGGTTTTCTGTATATAGGATTTAGGAAAATATCCATAATATAGGGGGAACTTTGCCAATTTTTTTCCTTCTTTATATTATGTTTATTTATTTCTTCATATTTATACAAGTGCTAATCTTTTTTTTATGCATATATAGATGAAATTCAAGAAATTTGCTTTTAAGGGTAGCAAGGGTAACCAAGCCACCTCAGCGAGTAGGGATGAGACCCAACAACCACCTTCCACCTAGCCTCCTTCCACACAACCTCCCCAGACCCAACAGCTACCCTGCAACCAGCCTTCTTCCATACAGCCACGATGCACCCAGCCCCCGGCATCTATCCTCCCCAGACACAGTAGCCACCCTACACCTAGCCTCCCCAGTTCGTCCCTGAGTAGATCCCTCTTAGTACTCCCCACGTACACCCCGTCATCATGGTGCCTAATCCCGCATTTATGAGCTCGCGTAAATATCTCTAGCCTTATGATCTTGCCCAACAGTACCATGACAAGGGCAAGAAAGTGGTCACCTCTGTAGTGAGAAAGCCAAAGCTAGAGCCAAAGATTGCCACACACTACCCTAACGATGACGAGGATGAGGACAAGGACAAGGGAGATGGCGACAGTAAGGATGAGGGCGAGGACGATGATGCTGAGGTATAACAGACACCTCAGCAGGACCCTCAGGTTGAGGCAGGGACCAATTCTAGTAAGAATTGTGGATAATATCTTATTTATTTCAACATTTAATTATTGGAATTTTTTATAATGTTCTAATTTTTTGTTATATTTTTCCTATCAGTTAAGAAAAAAAAGGAAGGGGTCCAATAAGAAATGCAAATCTAGATGCACTTTCAGAGGAGACAAGGATCAAAGTGCATATCAGAGAATCTAGAGTAGATCCAAACTATCCTCCTTTCACTATCAAACTCTTTAGGATAGTAAAGGAGCTCGTCCTCTTTTCTTGTTTTGACTGGAAGAGGGTCCCAAAGGAGGTGAAGAGACAACTTATTTGTAATTGTAGGATCTATAAATCACAAGCACACTAGAAGGGGGGATGAATAGTGTGAAAAAAAAATTTGCAAGACAAATCAAACCACAAAATGCACAAGATATATAGTGGTTCCCCTCACTTGGGTACTCTACTACCTAGGTCTCCGATTCCCTCAATCTGGAGGGAATCAATTTACTAAAACTTGAGGTAATTAATGGGTTACCTCAACCCAATTACAAGATATTGAAAAGAAATAAAGATACAGGTGTAAGCAAAATATAAATAAAAGCTTACAACTAATCCCTAAGTCTCCGACAATTATATTGCTTAATATAAGTATGTAAATTAATCTAACGAGAAAATTAAGGCATAAAACAAATGAATTTTTCAAAGAAGAACACGATCACCTTGATGACTTGTTGTAAGTGGAGAATGGCCTTGAGAGAATTTCAACAAGACAAGAACTTTTGCAGCTAGTAATTTAAGAAATGAAGGTGTAGGCAAAGATAGAATTTTGGCTTCTTGGTTGTGTGCAAAGGACACTCAAGGAGTGCTTATATAACCCACTAAGCACACTCCCTAGGATTACTAGCCGTTAGGGGTAATTTGGGAGGATTAAGGATAGGTTTAATTGCAAAATAACCATTCAGATTGGACACAATAGTTAGTTGGTACCGGTGCTAAACTTTTGGCACCGATACTGACTGCTTACAGTCAGCCCAACTAAGTCACTAGGTACCGGTATTCATGATGAGTACCGGTACTTGTAACTCACAGATTTGGATCCAGTGACCTACATGTACCAGTACTAGTGATTAGTACCGGTACTTGTAAGGTCTAGGCAAAACCAAGTGCACAAACTGTGACCACCTTGTACCGGTACTCACGATGAGTACCGATACTTGTTCACAGTTTGGGACTTAGGCCCAAACCTGTGCCTAGCATGTACCGATACTTATGACCAATACCGGTACTTGCTACAAGTACCAAATTTTGTAAGTGTAAATCAATTTTTATAGAAATCCAACCTACCCTAAACGACTTGATTTTGAAAATATCAATTTTGAGTTTTGAAACGAGTGAATGAATGATTTTCTGAACCCTAAGTATCTCTCCTTTGATTTTAACTCCTAGATTCTATTTTACTTGTTAGGAGATGTACAAAGATTCTAAAAAATAATTAATGCAACAAAAACTAGTCTTCTAATCTTCTTCCTTCATATGCAATCTTGTTGCTTGCATCTATAGATTCTTTTGACCTGTAATACTTCATAAATACATTAGATTTAAAAATGGTTTTGTTAACACCAAAACACAGAAGAGCGATGGAACTACGTTCCAACAATCTCCCCCTTTTTGGTGTTGACAAAACAAACAAGATAATACTCATATTTAAAAATAAACAGACTTAATAAGAGAAGAATAAAAAAACTCCACAAGGAGTGAAAAACCTCCCCCTCAAACTATGCTCTCCCTATTTTAAATATGAAGTACAACATTTCTCCCCCTTTTTGTCAAGCAAGCAAAAAGATGAGCAAATACTAGAAATGAAACATAACATGATACATGAATAAGCAACAATTTCACATAAAGCATCATAACATGATAAAGTTCAAAAGGCTTGAAACAATTTTAACACATAATTGTCTAAAAAGTCATACAACTTTAACAAGCATCAAAATGAAAACTAAGCTAATTTCTAGGGTGTTTTCTAGTTAGCTTTTGCACATGTCCACCATCGTCGTCGTCGTCGTCATCGTCGTCGTCATCATCGTTGTCATCGTCATCTTCATCTTCATTATCATTTTCTTCATATGAAACTTCTTCGTCATCTTCCTTGTCTTCTTCTTCTTCTTCATGAAGAATAGGTTCTTCTTCCACCATTGAAACAGGAGATGGATCTTGAAAATGCTTCTGCCTTCTTTCACTGTATTCTTGAGGTGCTTTCGGTTGAATCTGCTTCCTTTGTTTAGGTTGTTGAGTGGAAGAAGTGACATAGGAGGACTCAATAGAAAGAGAAAAGTCATGGAATTTGCGTTCCATGTGACGAAAGGCAAAATTTAGATTGGTTAAATTTTGACCAATGTAGTTGAAGGTACTTATCAAATTGGGATTAGTTCCAGACACATTAGATAGATTTACCCAAGGTGTTTCAACTTCTGGATATGGGTAGGTTATAGGAACGAAAGTGGAGGATGATTCAGGAGGTGGATGAGAAAAAGATCGAGCATTTGGATCAACTTCTTCTTCGTCATCACTGGAGGATTCCTCTCTAGCAGGTTTCACTCCCATTTTTCGGAGAGTGGAACATTTAAAATAGACCACTTTTCTAAGAGGAGTAAAATTAGAGAGGTCAATTTTATTTTTATGAAGAATGTGTGACACCAAAATATCCAATGGTAAAGCTAATTCACAGTAGTGGCGTCTAAGAAAGTGAATGAAAACTGTGTTCCAATTGACCGGAAAGCTCATAATGATAGCATAAATCAAGGGTAAAATATCAACAGGTATTTTGTGAAATCCTGAATTTTTAGCCCTTAAATTCCATGCTAAGATATGAAAAAGGACGTGAGCAAAAAGGGTCATATTTGGGGAAACCAATGCTTTGCCCTGACAGTTAGAGAGAAAAAGAGTTTCATGGATTTTATGAGTAGGAAATTGCTCCTAAGTGTGTTAAATGCATGACCTTCATTAGGACATTCGGTAATGGTTGACAAGAATTTAGGTGTGATGGTGATTTTCTGACCAAAAACATTTGTTGTTAAGACAAGGTGACCTCAGTTTTCTTGTTCTTAGAGATTAGCAAAGAATAGACAATTAACATCAGGGTATACTCCAGGAACATCAGCAAAGAACGATTCATCAAAGAAATGCATGAGTTTTTGTTCTAAAAGGCGAGTGGTAAAACTAAAGAGTTGAAGAGAGAAACTTTCCACTCAACTGGCCTACAATGATGGAGTTTTAATCCTTTGTACCAATCAAATTTTGACTTAGCATCCTCATTAATGCAGAATGGTGGCGTGACTTCTGTCTTTGTTTATATTCATTGTAGTATATGACAGAACAGTTACCAGCTTAATACAAGATTTTTTACTCGGAATAACAAGGTTTTCCCGAGGTCGAACTCAGGGAGCAACTATGTTTCTAGAAGACTAAATAAGATCTTTATTATGTTACAAAAATAAGAGAGATAGAGAGAGAGAGAGAGGGCTAGAGTTCTCTTGGCTTCTTCTTCTTCTCTCTTCTTTTCTTTCTTTCTTTCTTTCTTCTGCAGAGTCTTCTTTTCTTCTTGCCTGCTCTGCTTGCTTCTTCTCTTTTCTTTTTCTTCTCTACGGCAGTGGTGATCTTCCTCTTCTTTTTCTTTCTTTCTTCTTTCTTCTTTTCCTTCCTTGCTTGCGGCTGTGCCTTCTTTCTTTCTCTTTTCTTCTTCTTCTTCTCTTCCTGCCTTCTTGCCAACTGCAAAGGCTTCTTTCTTCTTCTGCGGCTGTAGGGATTCCGACGTCTGATGTAGTGCTCAAACGACTTATCGATGGCCTTGCTACAGTGCTTCCCTTCTTTCTTCTTATGTTTCTCTCCTTCCTTCCTTCTTCTTTTCCTTCCTGTCTTCTTCTTCTTCAGCTGCCCTGAGCGGCTAAGGCTTTGGCCGCTTCTCTTCTTCTTCTTTTCCTTTCTGCCTTCTTCTTCTTCCTGCACGCTCACACAAGGGTCAGAGCAAAACCTACCCCTATCCTTCCCCGCGTCTCTCTCTTTCTCAGATTTCTCTCTTAGGACTGCTCTGCCAGAGCTGGGTAAACGGGTGCAAGTATCGCGCCCAGGACCAGGCCCACCGGCGTGCGGTGGTAGGCGAGGAGTGCGCAGTTTGGGTAATCGGACCCTGCCTAGACCCGCGGGGCGTTAGCGCAGGCGAGGGCGAGCGAGCGCGTGGCGCGCAGCGTGCAGGAGAGGGACCTGACCCCTGTGTTCGAAGGTGATTAGCCTTAGGCACTTTTTCAATTTAAGTGCGGGCGCTTGGCCACGCACTTCCGAGGTGGGACTAAAGTCCCACCTCCCAAATTAGCACCCGCAGGTGGGCGACCTGCGGCCAATTGAAGCAACCCGCAACGCCTTTGCCCCAGCTGCAGGCCTGGGTGCCTTCGCAGAGACAACCCGTGCGACCTGGGACGCGAACCTGGGCTGGAGGGCGCCTGCTGTTGCAGCTCGTCGGCAATGGCAACGAGGGGCGCACACCTGAAATCACAATAACAGCCTCTCGATATAGTCAGAATACGTAGGAAGCTTCGCCGAAGTGAGGCGAAGCTTGTGCGGTGGTCGGCGGGGTGCGGGAGTGCGTGGAGAGGCTGACCTAAGTCAGACTGTGGCTGGAAAGGTGGGTTTGTTCGGGGGTTGTCGGGTGGCGCTTGGCAGTAAATGGAGAGGGGGTGATGAGAACTTCATCATGAGCCATAACTAGCTCATGTTGACCTAATATAGAGAATAAAAGCTCCTACATAACCTTAGAAAGGCTTGGCTCAGAGAGATTCTGAGTTTGCAAAGAAAATATAAACTGAGGGGTAAAAATGCAATTTCACCAATCCAATCTGAAAACAGGGTAACTCAGGGTCCAAACATAGGTCAAAACAACCTAATAAGAAGAAAAGTGGGATGAAATGACTCAACAAGGGCTACAGCAACTCCGAAGAATTAAATGACATCCTGTAACCCTAAAAACAAACCCACTTAAATACACGAGGTTCGAGGCAGATAAAAAATCAAATAAACCCTCTAAAATTCATATAAAAATAATCTCTAGGGTTTAGAACCTTCAATTTGGCCTTAGGAACCCATTGTGACCTACATTGAGAACCATGCCCAATTAACAACTTAATTTGGGTTTTTGCATAAATTGACCAGTCAAACAAGGTTTAACCTAGAAATAAAATTCACCATCAGAATCCTTAGGTCCTAATTAGCCATGTATAAAAACTTGAGCCTAAGAAGAAACCTTCTTGACCAACTTTACACTTTGGTCCTCATATATTTACTTTTTGGCCCTCAACTTATGAACCCTCACATTTTGGCCCCTAACTCTCCTTCGTTCTTTGCGTTTAGATCCCTCCTGCAAAACCTGAGCAGCACCATGCTCCGGCAACCTTGCGCGGAGCATGGCGCCGCGCAGGGTAAGGGAGGGAGCCTGCCAAGTCAAATGAGGGTGCCCTGCGTCGTCAGCCGTCGCAGGAACACCCCCCTGATGGCTGCAACCACCCATACCGGCCGTGCGAACGCACGGACGGTATGGGTATCCTTCCTCCAGCGTCCTCCGGCGAGGGAGACACGTCGTCTCCCTCCGCCCTCCTCTCTGGTTCTGCCCCTATAAATACCCCCGTCGCTCCGCCGTTCTTCCCAGCTCGATCCTGACGGAGAATCACCCACAACTATCTTCTCTTCCCACTCCGGCAGGCACCCAGCGAGCTCCGGCGACCTCCCTTTCCTTTCCTCTTCGCTCTGCCACAAAACCAGTGGCAGAAACTTCTTCCTGATCCTCCTCCGCGTCGCGCAAATACCCGCGCACGCTGCTTCAGCCCCATCGTCGCCGCCGTCCTTCCCCACTGGGTATCTTCTTCTCCGGCGACAGTCGTATCGACTGTCGCCCTGCTCCTCCCCCTTCGTCCCTGCAAGTAAGTTAGAACTACTTCCCTTCCTCTCCTCTTTCTTTTCCCTATTTCAATTTGTTCAATTAAGCCCTCGACGACCCTGACCACCGTCACCCCCTTCGTCTCCTGCTACCCTCCGGCGAGACGCCCCCATCGCTCCACAGCCTCACACGCCTCGCCGACCCTCACCGAACCTTCGCCTCATCACACTGAACACCCCCCACCCCTCCACTGCCACTCCACACCTCCATAACGCTCCCCCAAACAAATCCATTTCTCCGGTTGCAGTCCGACCTAGGGCTGCCGCCAGACACCGCCTCGCGGCCTGCCGCACAGCTCAACACCTTCACCGTGCCACGGCGAAGGTTCCCCAGTAGTTTGATTAGGCCAAGAGGCCATATTCGTGTCCGACAGGTTCTGAGGCTCGACCGCCATTGACGCCACATTGAAGCAGCTTCTCCCGCGCTCCAGGCTTGAGGACTCAGGTTTCCAGCTGCTGCGGATTAAGGAGACTCCTGCGAAGGCAGCCAGCCAGCAACCGACGAAAATCGAAGCTGCAGCTGCAGAAGCAAGACCGCGGTCTTCCAGTAGGCGCACGCGAGGAGAGGCGTCAGTTTAGTCCCACATCGGTAAGCCTCGCAACGCTTTCACCGTTTTAATTGTTTTTGTGAATAAGCCTTATTGCCTCCGAACGCACCGGGGTGAGGTCCCGCGCCCACTCACCCGCCCGATACGTGAGCTCACCACGCAGATCCGGCGGACCCGACTCGACACCCCACCTACGCACTCCTCGTGTACCACTCACGCCGGTACACCTGGTCACGGGTACGAAGCCCAACCCGATTATCCGGCGGCTCTGGGAGAGCTATCCTACGAGCGAAGTCTGAGAAAGAGAGAGACGTGCGGGTAGAGGAAAAGGGGTAGGTTTTGCGTTGGCTGTGGTGTGTGCAGGAACAGGCCGAGGCAGAGAAGAAGAAGACCGACGAAGAAAGACTGAAGGAAGAAGGAGGAGAACCAAGCAGCACTGTAGCAGCAACGGTTTAAGTCATCCGATTAGAAAATCAGACGACGTCCTGAAGGCCAAGTGGAGAAGCAAAAATCAGAAGAAGAGAAGGAGAAGATCGTCCAACCAAGAAGAAAGAAGAGAAGAAGCAAGAAAAGAACAAGAAGTGCACGAGAAGAAGATCTGAAGAAAGAAAAAGAAGAAACAAAGAAGAAGAACACAGGAAGAACAAAAGGAAGAAGATTCAAGAGCCAAAGAGAAGAGAAGACAAAGAGGAAGAAAGAAGAGAAGAAGAAGAAGCCAAATTTTCATCTCTCTCTCTCTCTTTATTTTTGTAATAAGAACTTTTGTACTTCTAGAATACGACTTGCTCCCTGAGTTCGACCTCGGGAACTCTTTTATTTTCCGAGTAGAAAAAAAAATATATCTGTAATGATGGCAATGACTAGGTGTACTACAACGTTATTTCTACAACAAACCTAGCACGATCCATCAGGGGGGATCGGTGGAGTGGAGTGTGAGGGAGCTTCTGGGCTGGTCGGCGAGGTGTGAGAGTGTCTGTGGTCGTGAGATGGTCTCGCCGGAGAGGGTGATCGGAGGTAGAGAAGGTGGTCTAGACAGTGGCGGTTGGGTGGTCGAAAGGGCAGTTTAAAAGGGGGAAAATACAAGGGAAGGAGAGAGGAAGCTATCTACCTAATTACTCGACGAAGGGGGAGGGCAGAGCAGCCAGCTCGTATCTGCCGGAGCTGGAGACGAAGACGCCCTGGAGGAGGGTTTCGACGACGAGGAAGTAGGTGGAGGGTGCCAGCGGGTACAGCCTGGCGCGGACGACGAAGCAGGGCAAACCTTGCTGCAGGTAGGGCAGCAGAGTGACGAGGAGGAAGAGGAGGAGTTCGCAGGAAGCTTCGGGCTCTCTGACCGGAGGAGGAAGGGATGAAGAGGGGGTGATTCTCTTTCAAAGGAAGCTTGAAGGAGCCGACAGGGTCTGCCAATCCTTATAAAGGGCTTGGCGCAGAGAGAGGGGCGAGGTGCGGAGGGGTCTGCCTCGCCGGAGTATGGCCAGAAGGGACACCCATACCTTCCGCGTGTTTGCACAGAAGGTATGGTGGTCGGCAGAGGGCATGGGCGGGTCCCTGCGACGGAGGACGTCGCAGGAAACCTCGCTTCTGTTCTAGAGGACGGTAACCCTGCTCTGTGCGGCGCCATGCTCCGCGCAAGGTCACCGGAGTATGGCGCTGTGCAGAAGTTGCAGGGAGGACCGTTCTGCAAAGAACAATGAAAAGTTGGAGACCTAAATGCAAGGGTTTCAAAAGATAAGGGTCAGAAAGTAAATAAAGAGGACCAAATTGTAAAGTCGGTCAAGGAGGTCCCTTCTTAGGCTCAAGTTTTTATACAAGACTAATTTCAACCTAAAGATTTTAATGGTGAAATTTAATTCTAGGTTCGACCATGTTTGACTGGCCAATTTCCGTAAAAACCTAAATTAAATTATTAATTGGGCATGGTTCTCTTTTTAGGTCAAAATAGGTTTCAAAGGCCAAATTGAAGGTTCTAAAGCCTAGGGAATATTTTTCTATGATTTTTAGAGGGTTTAGTTGATTTTTATCCTACCTCGAACCTCGTGAATTGAAGTGGATTTGTTTTAGGGTTACAGAATGTCATTTAATTCCTAGAAGTTGCTATAACCCTTTTCAGATCAGATCAACCCACTTCCCTCATTGTTAATCTTATTTGACCTGTGTTTGGACCCTTAATTACCCTGTTCGCATACTGCATTGATGAAATTACAGTTTTACCCCTTATGATTTGTTTTATTCATTAACTCAGAATTCTCTGAGTTAATGAATAAAACAAATCATAAGGGGTAAGCCTTTCTTTGGGTCATGTAGGAGCTTTCCTCACATATCTAGGTTAGATTGTGCTAGTTAGGGTTTATGATGAGGTTCTCATCACAGAACTTATGAAAAGCATCTTGAGGTGCTTTTCCCTTACTTTTTAATTTAGGTGCCATCTGTAAACATGCAATAACAAGGAATAGGAAAACAATTAGAAATATAGACATTTTCTTTCATGTGGTTTTACAAAAAAAAACATTTTTAAGCCTGCATGTATCGGTACTGGTGATTGGTACCGGTACTGGTTGGTTTCTGTTCCAACCATAAATTTGAGCTAGTATCGGTATTCATCTTTAGTACCGATACCTACTCACTCAAGCAGGCACTGCTGCGCCAAGCTAGTACCAGTACCAGTAATGGGTACCGGTACCACCCGGTACCCAACGAAAACAAATGCAAGAGTGAGAAAGGATTTGAGAGAAAGAAGAAGTCAAGATGTAGAATGATTTAAAATAGCAAGATCTACTTAGGAGATAAAAATATACCTAGAGTAGAAGCTTGAAGGTGATCCTTCTGCTTGACAAGATCTTGGAGAGACACTTGTGGAGAGAGAGCTAGGGTTTTCTTGAGACAAAATGAGGCAAGTGTTTGCACTTGGCCTCTTTTATAAGGGATGGGTCATGTGCTTGTCACATGACCACTTAAGTGGTTGAGAGATGAAAAATTTATAACTTAGATGTTGAATAAATAATGTAGTCAACAACTTAAGTTAAGCAACCATATTGCAAACAACACTCAAATATTTCTAGACATATGAAAATATTACAGTTTACCCCCTTTAAAAGAAAAGGGTAAATTGCAGTGAGACCCTCAGATATTTTTATAAATACAAACAAATTCCATAACAATCAACTTATTAATTTTGAATCTCTTTTATTGTACAAAGCCCTAATTTTCTTCTTATGAAGCAGAATCTTTCTGCTGCAAGAGGTTTTGTAAAAATGTCTACCAATTGATTTTGTGTGTTAATGAATTCTAATTGAATTGATCTTAAATCACATTATCTCTAAGGAAATGATGTCTAACATCTATGTGCTTGGTACGTGAATGATGGACTGGATTTTTGGATAAATTTATTATGCTTGTATTATCACATAAAATTTTGGATTGTGCAAAAATCAATCCAAAGTCGAACAAAGTCTGTCCCATCCAAATGACCTGAGAGCAAGCAAGTGAAGTAGCAATATATTCTGCTTCAGTCGTAGAAAGTGAAACACAAGTCTGTTTCTTAGAGAATCATGAGACCAAAGATTCTCCAATAAAATGACATGTGCCACTAGTGCTCTTTCGGTCTGTCCGACTCCCTGCATAGTCAACATCGCTATAGGATAATAGATCTAAGGATTGTGCTTTAGGATAGAAAAGACCAAGGTCTTTTGAACTGTTTAGGTATCTAAATATTCTTTTTACTGCATTAAAATGAGATTCCTTGCGTTCGGATTGGAATCTCGCACATAAACATGTAGCAAAAAGAATATCAGGTCTAGAAGCTGTAAGATATAGTAGTGAACCTATCATGCCCCAATATTTCTTTTCATCTACTCTCTTGCCGGATAAATCTTCACCAAGAGAAGTAGATAGAGCAATCGAAGTCTTTTTGCCATTTACATTTTCAAAGTCAAATTTCTTGAGAATTTCAATAACATATTTTGTTTGACTAATGTAAATTCCTATGTCTAATTGTTGAATTTTGAGTCCTAAAAAGAATCTAAGTTCACCCATCATACTCATTTCAAACTCAGTCTTCATAGTCTCACAGAAATGTTGACACAAGGACTCCTTAGTTGATCCAAATATAATATCGTCAACATATATTTGAACCAGTAGGATGTCATTTCCTTCTTCTTTTACAAAAAGAGTTGAATCAACAACTCCAATCCTATATCCATGCTGAAGAAGAAAGGTCCTAAGCCTATCATACCAGGCCCTGGGGGCTTGTTTGAATCCATATAAAGCCTTATCGAGCTTGTATACGTGCTCTGGGTGTGCTGGGTCTTCGAACTTGGGAGGCTGATGAACATAAACTTCTTCCTTAATATAACCATTAAGAAAGGCGCTCTTGACATCCATTTGATATAACTTGAAGTCCTTTGTACTTGCAAAGGCAAGTAGCATCTGTATGAACTCCAAGCGAGCAACAGGAGCATATGTCTCATCAAAGTCAATACCCTCCTGTTGGTTATAGCCTTGAGCTACAAGTCTGGCGTTATTCCTAATCACTGAACCAGATTCATCCAATTTATTTCGGAATACCCACTTGGTTCCAATGATGGAATAATCCTCAGGGGCGAGTACCAAGTTCCATACATTATTCTTAGTAAATTGGAATAGCTCCTCCTACATAGCTACAACCCACGATTCATCCTTTAATGCCTCATCAACTTTCTTAGGTTCAAGTTATGAAACAAAGGCACCAAGGATAAAATCAGCTCTAAAGTGAGATCGGGTTTTTACACCTTCTTCAATATCACCTATGATTTGTTCTTGAGGGTGATCTTTATGGTGTACCCATTCTTTTGGAAGATCATGTACATTTCATGTATCTTCCATTTTAGGGGGTATCTTCATCATCAGAATCTAAATGATTTGGTTCAGGTTCACCTAAGTTTGTTTCATCAAATGAAACATGCAAGGATTCTTCTATAGCAAAAGTTCTTTTATTAAAGACTCGATAAGCTTTGTTTCTTGTTGAATATCCAATAAAAGTGCCTCCATCACCTTTAGCATCAAACTTATCAAACTAATCATGGGTGTTTAATAAATAACATCGACTTCCAAACACCCTAAAATATGAAATCCTAGGAGACTTCTCATAATAAAGCTCATATGGATTTTTCTTAATAATAGGCCTTAAGAGAGTTCTATTAAGAACATAACATGCCATATTAATAGCTTCTGCCCAGAAATATTTTTGAAGCCCAGACTCCAAGAGCAAAGTTCAGGCACATTCTTGTAGAGTGAGATTCTTGCACTCTACAACACCATTTTGAGATGGTGCCCGAGGAAATGAAAATTCATGGGTTATGCTAGAATTGATATACAAACTTGAAAATTTTTCATTTTCGAATTCACCCCCATAATCAGTCCTAAGTCTAAGAATAGAGGATGATTTTTCCTTTTGAACTCTTCGAGCAAGACTTAGGAAGGAATCAAATGAGTCTTCTTTATGTTTCAAGAAGATGACCCAAGTGAACCTACAGAAGTCATCAACAATAACTAGGCAAAATTTTGATCCATTTAGACTCTCAAATCGTGTTGGTCCAAATAAATCAAGATATAACAATTCTAAAGATCATGTTGTTGAAACTAAGTCTTTAGGTTTAAAAGAAGCTCTGTGCAATTTTTCGAGTTCACAAGATTTGTACAAAACATCCTTTTTATAAGTTAGTTTGTGTAGGCCCCTTACTAACTCATTTTTTGCTAACCTATTTGTGATTAATGTGACCTAGCCTACAGTGCCAAAGATCTACTTCAACATGGGATGCAAGTAGACATTTTACAAATTTCTCATGTGAAAAATGAAGAGCATAGATATTTTCATATCTAAAGCCTTCAATTAAAACCGTATTTGTTCCTTTTTTTAATATTTTAAATCTAACTTTAGTAAACAAAACATCACATTCATTATCACATATTTGATTAACACTAAGCAGGTTATATTTTGAGTTTTCTACTAAAAGAACATTACGTACCTGCTTAGAAGAATTACCTATTGTACCTTCACCAATAATGCGACAATGTTTGTTGTCGCCCAACTTGACGTGTCCTCCATCTTCGATTCTGGTCCACTTGATAAAGAGGTCGGAGTGTCCCGTCATGTGATTGAAACACCCACTGTCTAGGATCCATTTATCCTTCTTGACTTGCAAAATAATTTATTAAATCTATTTTAGGTACCCATTTTCTTTTGGGTTCTTGATGGTTAGTTTCCTTCAAATCCTCAGGTTTATAGATCACTTTTGTGTTAGATCTATAATTCTTAGGATTCTTGACCTTTTGATAAATCCATGCATGTCTAGGTGCATGTGCTTTATTTTGTGTGCTCTTTTTATTATTGAACTTGGCTTTTAAATTATTATAAAATTTTGTATTCAGCCTAGTTGTTGTTTTTAGATTATTCAAAGTGTCCTCAAAATGTTCATAAATATTTTCTAATTCTACTATTTTAGCATGCAATAGATTATTAGTTTCTTTTGACATTTCTAGTTCTATTTCTAAACAAGATTTCTCTAATTCTAAGGTTTTATAACTATCATGCAAGACCTTATTTTCCTTTTTAATCAATCTAGCTTTATGATACAAATCTTCATATGCTTGTAATAACTCATTAAAAGTGACTTTAGATTCTACCTCATTTTCTGAACTATCATTGTTCTCCATTAAACAGAGATGTGCAACTTTTGTTTCTCTAGATTCCTCAAAAGATGATTCCGTGTTGGAATCACTATCATCCCAAGTAGCCTTGTATGCCTTTCTTGAAATCTTCTTCTTCTTCCGATCGAGTTCTTTGTCTTTCTTCTTTTCTTCCTTCTTCTTTTTGATCATTGGACAATCTTTTCGTACGTGCCTCTTTGTAGCTTTAAATTTATTTACTTTCTTACCTTATTCTCGGATGAATCTTCTGAATCTTCTCGTTATACGAGCAAGCTCCTCTTCTTCATCGAAGTTGGAATCATCGAGATCCGATTCCTCCTTTATAGCTTTAAATGCAAGCTCCTTCTTGCTTAAGGATTTTTCTTCAATCTTCTTCATATTTTCCAATTGGACTTCATTTGCCATGAGGCTTCCAATCAAGTCATCCAAGGAAAGAGTAGAAAGATCTTTCGCCTCTTGGATGGCTGTGGTCTTTGGAGACCAATCACTTGTAAGGGATCTTAAGATCTTCCTTACAAGTTGCTCCTCCTTCAGCTTGACTCCAAGGTTCTTCATTGGATTTATGATCTCTCCAAATCTTGTATACATTCATTTGATTGTTTCACCTTTCTACATCCTGAAACACTCATAGCTTTTTGTTAGAATAGAAATATGTGTTTCTTTTACCTTACTTGTACCTTCGTAGGTGACTTGCAACGTGTTCCATATCTCCTATGCGGACTCGCATGTGGAGATACGGTTAAACTCTTCCCTTGATAATGCACAATAGAGTGCGTTCATCATTTTTGCATTTCCCGCAATCCTTTTCTTTTGTTCTGTAGTCCAAACAACACCTTCTTGTGGCTCCGGATCCATGTACTTCTCTTGGATAAGAGTCCATGAGTCCTCATCCATGACCTTGAGGAAGATTTACATCCTCTTCTTCCAGTATCCATAGTCCGTCCCATCAAAGTAGGGAGGACGTGTGGATGACTGTCCTTCGGTGCGTGTTAAGACCTGTGTTATTAAGCCTTTTTAAGACGTCTGTACTTTAGGTCAAATGTCTGGTAAGACTTCTGGACTAAGGGTCAGACTTCTAGATGAAATTACACTAGAGGGAGGGTGAATAGTGAAATTATAGAATGTTGTAATAAAAAAGATTCAATCACACAATGTACTCAATTATTTTTAGGTGGAAACCCAAGATGGGTGAAAACCACCACCTAAGCCAATCTCTTGACTTAGGATTTTCGATCACAAGGTGATCAATCCACTAACCACACTACTTAAACGAGGGTAGTGTACCTCAATTACAAATCCCACCTCCGATCCCTAAACGGAGGTTTCTCCCTTCAAAATGAAGAGACGGGGACCCGACAGGCCAGATACCCAAAGTACAGAAATTAAGAAGTAAAATAACACCTATAAAGCACCCCAATAATTTAGTTATTTTCTTATCTACTAAGCATGAAAAGAACTCCCTGATGATTTGCAGAACGAAGTGAGCTGGGAGTATGGATTTGCCCTTTGATCAGAGTATTGGCACAGCACAAGGGAAAAATGGAGCTTAGAGTAGTGAGCAAGAGATTTTTCTAATGGAATTGTATCTCAAGAGATGTGTGTTGCCTAAGAGGAGTTGTAGTCTATTTATAGGCAAGTTTGGAACCTTCAAGAACACTTGGGAGAGCTCTTCTAGCCGTTGGAAACAAATCCCAAGAGTTTAGGACGAAATCCACACAAAATCAGGGCAATGATGAGTCTGACAGCAACATCAGATGTCTAATTATAGGATCAGACGTCTTACAGGACGTCTGATTTTACCTCTGGTCGTCTAATATTGCAGGACATCCTCAACAGACTCTATTGGATCAAAAGAAGGACGTCTAATATTATCTCATAAGACGTCTGATTATTTCATTGGACGTCTAATGAATGGTGGATTCGTTCCTGTTATCATCAGATCCAAACAGGGTTCTAGGTTTAGAGGATCAGACGTCATTATGGACGTCTGAGAACATTACCAGACATCTGGAAACCTAAATACTGTTCCCTACTTCTTCTGCCAAAAGATTATGTGGCCGTAAAGAGATACGCACAGAAAATCATGGCCAACGGTTCAAAGGCAGACGTCTGGAAGTGTGTCAAGACGTCTGGAAATTATTTTTAGCATAGACGAAGTCTAACGGTTAGTATGAGGACGTCTGGGTAAACAATCAGACGTCTGTTAAAGATTATCGACATCTGAAAGTGAAGTCATTCGACTGATGTTTATGAGGAGACAAACAAAGGCAGAAATCTTTGAAATTAGACGTCTGATACATTTGTCAGACGTCTTAAAGTGGAAAATCAGACGTCTGACCATTGTCCTGGACGTCTGATAAAAGTATAAGTATTGGGTTTTTGTTTCTAATTTATCCTAAGTGTAGAGAGCCTAAGTTAGCTATTTAGAGGTTTTGTTTGGGGGCTCTTTACAATACATCTAGACTCAAATAAAATGAAAATTACAACCTTTGAAAGTTTACATGAAAAAGCCTAAGACCTAATACTTATGCTACTCGTCTTCACGCTTTTAATCTCCCGTCTTGGAAAGCTTTTTGAAATCCTGCAAATATGTTATTACAGAGAGAATAATATGCTACGCTTATTTTTTATTTCATTTTCTTCATTTTGTAAAATCATCAAAATATTATATACGAGTGGTTGAACTAACAATCTCCCCCTTTTTGATGATTTTCAAAATATAGCTGTAGGTTCCTATTTCCTGCCCCTAAAGGTTGTACTTGGTAGTCTTTATCTATTTAAGAAGTTTTTATATTATTCCTTAAGTTCTTACCTACATTCTTCTCCCCCTTTTTGAATATCATCATGATGGGTTGTTAAAGGGAGTTGAAATCCAAACTACAAGAGTGATATCTACAGAGTAGAGTGCATGAATAAAATTGCATGTTTAAAAGATGACAAGGCCTTAAGGAAAATTGATTAGGAATAGAAATATTTAAGCATGGACCAACTATTTGTTCCCAAAAATATTAAGTATGGGGTCAAGGCCCCTTAATACAAACTTGGAATAAAAGGCAAAAAAATAGAAGCACTAAACTATTCTTCTTGATCTTGGCGGCGGCGGTGACGAGCAGGTCCTTGTCCCATCTGCAAAGTTTGAACATTTGATCTAAGTTCGTCGATGTCGCGGCGCATGCTTCCCATGTAGGTGTACATCTTGCCGGTTCGACGCAACAGGAGGGAGATGCCGGAGGAGAGGGAATCTGTGGCTGGATCCCATGCTTCATCAAAGCTCGAGCGGGGAGCTTCTATTTGAAGGGGTCGTGGTTCATGGAAGTCTGAAAAGGGTGGAAGGGGCTCTTCTTCCATGGGCTCGTCAGCGGGCTCAAGATGCTCCCTAAGTATATGCATCTTGGCGGCTGTGGCCCGGTTGTAAGGCTCAATTTTCTTGTCAACTGCTTGGTCAGTTATGGAAATCCGCTGGGTTGAAAAGATTTTGGATAGAATAGACCCAAACGGAAGTGATGCCCCATGGTCTTCATTCATGACGCGAACAATGAGGCGGCAATAATTGAAAGGAATATGACGGACGACCACAAAAAGGAGCGCCTTGTGTTGGCGTGAGATGTAATCAAAACCTCCCGATTTGTTTAGGAGGTCCCACCCAAAATGCGAGAGAGTAGACGTGGAAGGGGTTTGAGATTTTTGCACGGTAGGGTGCCAAGGTTTTCAACATATTTTTCAGGGAGAACTAACTCTTGATTGATGATTTCTGGGTCATATTGCCTCAGAATATCATTGAAATCATTTCCCTCATTGGGGATGGCTAGAAGGTCGGAAATAGTTTCGGATGTGATGTGTATTTCGCGACCAAATAGGCGGGTATGGAGTTCAAGTTCATCGTTGCTGTAGTCCTCAACGATGTTGGCATAAAAGAGACGGCAAAGATCAGGGAACACACCAAGAGTTCCAATGCCGGAGTGGAATTGACGGTCAAAATATTGAAAGAGATGGAGAGTTTGGAAGTGTTCCCGAAGGTTCAAATGGGCAAAATCATTCCAAACAATAAAACGAGGGCATTTAACTTTGGCATTCGTGAAACGACGAAATCGCTGCCTAGCGATGTCGCCCCGCAATTGATCTGCCAAATAAGTGGAAGAGGAAGTGGAAGATCCCTCAACTTGCTTCCTACGGGGAGGCATATTTGGTGGAATGGGCGGTTAGGATTTTGAAAAAAAAATGGGTGGTGTTTTGAGGATAGAATACCTGCAAAAAAGAAACATCCATACAAGAACATTCAACCAACCAAACAACATTCACCCAAAACATAGATTTAAACAATGCAATCATCATTGAAAAAATGTGTGGCAGTATGCCTTGAGGCAATACAACCTGCCATGTAGTTGTGGCAATATACCTTTAGATTCAAGCCACTAAAAAGTCAGCTTGAACCTCATGAGGTAATACCCTTGCCATGGAAGATGCAGCTAGGGCTAACAAGGTTTTCTTGACCGAGGGTTAGGGTTCTAAGGCTGATAATGATATGAAATGTGCAAGTAGGTCAAGTGAATCAAGAAGCTACTAGATGCTGCAAGGACGTGGGTAAAACAAGGCATGGAGACGCCCTAGGAGTTGAGAGGGTATACCCACGGGAGGAGGGAAGCCTCCAAATGCGCGGTCGAGAAGCAGGGAGGACGCGCGCAGAGGAGCAGCAGTTCCGTCAATCGTCGAGGAGGCGCGACGGTCGTCTGGCGACGAGCAGAACTTCGCCAACTACTGCTGTGGGCCATCGGGTGTGAGGGAGAGCGATAGGGATTTTGGAGCGGAAAGTGGGACCTTTGCGAAGGGGATCTTATATCCCAAGGTCACGGAGCAAGTCTCCCCCTGAAGTTGGGGAGATTTGCATTTCAAACCATCCAGAGAACAGTCGCGATGCGCAGATTCTTCCCAGATCAAACGTCTGGGGATGATGTCAGACGTCGGGATTTGCCTGAGGGATTTTAGCCCTTTTTATGGCAACATCTGTTTTATTCATCAGACGACTAATTATATAATTAGACGTCTGATTTCTGCAGGCATCCTCCCCTGGAAAATGATTGATTCTCCAGGTTATCGTCTGATTTCTGCCTCAGACGACACCGAAGACGTCTAAATCTAATATTAGATGTCCGATTTCTGCAGACAGACCTTCCTGGATTTTTGCCAAAAGTTACAGGGTCGTCCGATTTTCCTGTCAGACGACCCATGCGACGTCTAACCACATATTCAGACGTCCGGCAGGTAGTAGATGTTTTGTCTCCGAGATAGACGTCTGTCAACACATCTGGACGACGAGACAGACGTCTGTGATGGATTCCAGATGTCTGATATGACTATTTTGTTACATAAAATCGTCGTCTGTCCCAGATGTTTAGACGACAAATTTTAATGTATAAGACGTCTGATGATTAAATCAGACGTCTGATATTAGACAGAATGTGCATTTGGATGTTTGAACTGAGAATGAAGGCTTCTAACTTAGTGAATCAAGGTTCTATCTATTCTCACGACAAAGGAGGTTCCATTAAATCACTAAATTCTTCAAATGTCACTTAGCTTACATATGCCTAGTTTCGTACGTATATAATTAAAGCGATCATAATTCAAAGGTTTAGTGAAAATATCAGCTAATTGCAGTTCAGTACAAATAAATTCAACTTCGATTTCTCCCTTAAGTACATTATCTCTCAAGAAGTGATGTCGAACATCAATATGTTTTGTGCGAGAGTGATATACAGGGTTTTTCAAGAGGTTGATAGCACTAGTATTGTCACATAATATTTTTATCTTATTAAATATCAAGTTAAAATCCTTCAAAGTATTTTTCATCCAAAGCACTTGGGAACATGCTAGTGCGGCGGCTATGTATTCAACTTCTGTAGTTGATAGAGCTACACTAGCTTGTTTCTTTGAGAACCAGGAGACTAGTGATTCACCCAAGAATTGGCACATCCCACTAGTACTCTTCCTATCGGTGCGGCTACCTGCGTAGTTCGCATCGCTATATGTAACTAAGTTGAATTATGGACTCCTAGGGTAGAATAAGCCATAATCAGATGTGTCAACTAGATATCTAAATATTCGTTTTACAGCATTTAGGTGTGATTGTTTAGGGTTTGATTGAAATCTAGCGCATAAGCAGGTACTAAACAAAATATCAGGTCTACTGGAAGTTAAATACAGTAAGGATCCAATCATGCTACGATAGAGCTTTTGATCTATGGGCATACCTGATTCGTCCAAGTCTAGGGAAGTTGTGACACTCATAGGAGTGTTCTTCCCTTTACTTTTGTTCATATCAAATTTCTTCAGCATCTCCTTTGTGTATTTTGATTGACACACAAAGGTTCCAATTTCGAGTTGAGTGATTTGCAAGCCCAAGAAAAACTTGAGCTCACCCATCAAACTCATTTCAAATTCATCCTACATAATTTCTGAAAACTTTCTACAGATAGATTCATTAGTAGCACCAAATGTAATATCATCTACATATATTTGAACTAATAAAATGTCTTTTCCTTTTCTTGTAATGAATAATGTGGAATCAGCTTCCCCTATAGAGAATTTTGCATTTAACAAGTAGTCTTTGAGCCTTTCATACCAAGCTTTAGGAGCTTGCTTTAGACCATATAGTGCCTTGTTTAATTTGTAGACAAAATGAGGCTTATCATGAGACTCAAAACCAGGAGGTTGTTTTACAAAAACTTCCTCCTTAATGAATCCGTTAAGAAACGTGCTCTTAACGTCCATTTGAAAGAGTTTAAAGCCAAGAAAGGCGGCATAAGCAAGAAGCATGCGAATTGATTCGAGTCGAGCTACGGGAGCATAGGTCTCATCAAAATCAATTCCTTCTTCTTGGTTGTACCCTTGTGCTACCAACCGAGCCTTGTTTCGAATAACCATACCGGATTCATTCAACTTGTTCCAGAATACCCATTTGGTACCTATTACCGTTTGCCCTTCAGGCTTAGGTACTAGATCCCAAACTTCATTCCTTTGGAATTGGTTGAGTTCCTCCTGCATGGCCATCATCCAAGTTTCTTCGAAGCACGCTTCCTCGACACTCTTGGGTTCAACTTGAGATACAAAGGCGGAGAGACCAAAGGAGCAACTAAAACGAGATCGGGTTTTAACGCCATCAGAAACACTTCCAATGACTTGACTTTCGGGATGATCCCTTTGATATATCCAATCTTTTGGAAGATTATGGATATTGGAGTTTGGAATGTTAGACACATCAATAATAGAATCATCTTCATCATCCATATTGACTCGGTCAATGGAGGAATGAGGAGATTCATCGAAGGAAACATGGAGGGTTTCCTCCACTATTAATGTGGTCTTGTTAAAAACCCGATATGCCTTACTACGTGAGGAATAACCAATAAAGATGGCTTCTTCACCTTTGGCATCAAATTTATCTAAATTAGAGCGGGTATTCAAGACAAAACATCGACATCCAAAAACTTTAAAATAACTAATTTTGGGTATTTTCCCATAGTATAGTTCAAAACAAGTTTTTCGCAATCCGGATCGAATTAAGGTGCGATTTAACACGTAACAAGCCGTGTTAACCGCCTCAGCCCAAAAGTACTTCGGTAACCCCGAGTCTATGAGCAATGTTCGAGCACACTCTTGAAGAGTACGGTTCTTTCGCTCAACCACCCCATTTTGTTGAGGTGTTCGAGGAAAAGAAAACTCATGAGCAATACCATGCTCTTGACAAAAATCATCAAACAAGGAATTTTCAAACTCGCCCCCATGATCACTACGGATACGAGTGATTTGGTAACCTTTTTCAGTTTGAACTTTCCTACAAAAAATAGAAAAGACGGAAAACACTCCTTTGGATCTCAAGAAGGAGACCCATGAAAACCTTGAAAAATCATCTACAATTACAAGGCAATATTTGCATCCACTGAGGCTCTCATATTTTGTTGGTCCAAATAGATCTAGGTGAAGTACTTCCAAAGGTCTTGATGTGGATATAACTTCTTTGCTTTTAAAACTAGATTTTATAATCTTACCTAATTTACATGAATCACAAATAGGCTCATTTAAAAATTTTCCTTTAGGAAGACCTCGGACTAGTTCATGTTTAGCTAATTTTTGAACCAGCTTTATATGAACATGTCCTAGTCTTTTATGCCATATACTTAACTCATCTTTTGCTATAAGACATTCATAAGTGCCATTTTTATCAAATTCTACGACATAAATGTCTTTAAATCTAGTTCCCTTAAGAAGGGTTTCATTGGTTAATGCATGCATAATTTCAAACATTTTAGACGTAAACACTACTTTAAAGCCCTTATCACATATTTGACTTATACTTAAAAGATTATGTTTTAGTCCTTTAACTAGAGAAACATTTGAGATGGGAGAGAGAGGGTTACCTATTTTACCAAGGCCAATAATATGGCCCTTGTGGTTGTTGTCAAATGCAACTGTTCCTCCATCCGTAGGTTGGAGGTCCAAAAATAGGCGCTTGTCTCCCGTCATATGTTTGGACCATCCGAAGTCCATCACACATTGGCCTCCTTGGTGGCGGTGGTCTCCTTGTCTTCCTCCTTGTAGACCTTCTTCCTCCTACAAAAGATCTTCGATGGTGACTTGGTGTTTCTATAGGTCTTTCTAATTTGAGTCGTCCATCCTTCATTTTGTATATCCAATTTTTGACATTATGATGTCCTTTCATCCCTACAAAACAAAGTGAGAGTTGTCTTTTCGGTATCCATTGTAAAGTGGATCCGTATTTGTTAGTGGTCTCCTTTAGAGGAGGGTCCTTTTTCGGCTCACTTTGACTAGGTTCATAAAAGCCTAATCCAAATTTACTTGAGGAAGGTTTTTGATGGGCAATGAGTTTGTCCAAGTTATCTTTCCCCTTTGTAAATTTGGCTAGGTCCTCAAGAAGTCGGTTTGACTTTTCTTTGAGATGATTTATCTCTATTTTCATTATATCTAGTTTATCTTCTAATGCCCTAATCTCTACTCTAAGTAAGTCATTTTCATCCTTTTTAAAAGAGTTTGATTTTTCAAGCACATGGATTTTGTTGAGTAATTCTTCTCTATCTAAAAATTTTTGTTCACTCATTGCTGTATACAAATCATTTGTTAATGACTCTTTCTCAATCATTAGATTTCTTATTTGCATATTTAAAGCAGTGGTTTCTTTTGTAAGAATTAGATTCTTTTCTTCAAGATCATTGATTAATCTCTTATTTTCTAACTTTTCTTCTTTTAAAGCCTTGCTTTGGGTTTTTATTTTCTTAAGATCTACATATAATGAATCAAAGGCATCTTGTAATTCATCTAAAGAGTAGGGGTTTACCTCAGGTTCCTCAGATTCAAACTCAGAACCATCATTTGTTGCCATTAGTCCCAAGCATGTCGTTTCTTCATTTGTTTCCTCCTCTTCTTCTTCGGAGGTGGAGTCATCCCATGTTGCTTGAAACGCCTTCTTCTTGAATCCTTTTGGTTTGGAGATCTTCTTGTAGTCGGAAGGCTTCTTGGGTTTCTTCTCATCATCCCTTTTGAGTAAGGGACAATCTTTCCTTATGTGACCTCTCTTTTTGCAATTATAGCAAATTAGAGGTTCTTCCTCTCTTTTCCTTCCCTTGATCTCTCTTCTATTTCTGAGAAACTTTTTAAACTTTTTAGCTAATAAAAAAATTTCTTCATCATCGGTACTTACCTCATCATCAGAAGTAGCTTTGAAGGCTAAGGTCTTCTTCTTTGGCTCCGATGAGATTAATTTCTTCTTTTGCTTCATTTTTTATTCGTAAGCCATGAGATTCCCAAGTAGATTTTCCATGTCTAGATCCTCTACTTGGTTGGCTTCTTCTACTACCGTTACCTTCTGTTCCCACTCAGGTCCAAGGGAGCGAAGGAGCTTCCCTTGAAGCTCCCCCTTTATAAATGTCTTTCCTAAAGACTTGAGGTTATTCACGATTAACGTGAATCAGGTGTACATGTCCCCAAGTCTTTCATTCTCCTTCATAGAGAAAGCTTCGAATTCCTGCGATAACAAGTTTATCTTTGAGGATTTAACTTTAGATGTACCTTCGTGAGTTACCTCCAAGGTTCTCCAGATCTCGTGGGCGGCTTCGCATTGGCTGATGCGGTTGAATTCCTCCGAGCTGAGAGCGCAGTAGAGTGAGTTCATTGCCTTGGCATTCAGTCCAAGGCGATGGATTTGCTCCACTGTGTAACCTGTTTCTGGTTTCTCACGAATGACGTATGCGGATTCGCATTTCTCCCAAATGGAGAAATCGTTGGCTTGAAGCCACATCTTCATTCTCAGCTTCCAGTAAGTGTAGTTGGTTCCTTCGAAGAGTGGTGGTCGAGTGGTGGATTGCCCCTCCAATCTACTTGTGGAAATGGCCTTCCCCTCCATGTGATCTTTCCGCGGATGTTACTCTGATACCAACTGTAGTTTCCCTACCAGGAGGGGGTGACGTAATAATTGCGGAAATAAAATATAAACAATCTCACAAGATGCAATCACACAAAGTACACAAAGTATTTTTAGGTGGAAACCCAAACCGAGTGAAAACCACCACCTAACCCTCTCGAGTTAGGATTTTCCGATCAACCAAGTTGATCAAAATCCACTAAATGAATCACTTTAAACGAGGGTGATTTAACCTCAATTACAACCACGCTACTTAGACGAGGGTAGCGTACCTCAACCCCTTCTCTTCACGAGAAGGATTTTGTCTCGCGAAGGAGACGGGAATTCGCAAAGCGAATACCCAACCAAATAGATAAAGATAAAATAAACAAGTAATCCTATAGAGCCAACAAAATAATTTTTAACCTAAGCTTCTATAGGAAATAGGATGCTTCCCTTTGAAAGGAGTGCGTCGACGACGCGGATGCATGTGCCATGCGACGGCGCAACGTCGCTCTCGTGAACAACGACGGGAGAGCGGGTGCGCAACAGCTTGATGCTCTCAAGAGAATGGAGCTTGAGCTTGGAGAGCAAGAGCTAGCTAGGACACAAGAGAGTGGAAAGTGTATTACAAAGTGTTTCTTGTGTATCGTGGTGTTTCTAGGTGTGTTTTTGTGTTGCAAAGGTTCCCCTCTATTTATAGAGGCCCTAGGAAGGCCTTGGAAGGCTTAGAAAAGCTTCCATAGCCGTTAGATGCAAAGCCCAAGTGAATCAGCCCGAAATCAGGAACAATCATTATTCTGACAGACTTATCAAACGTCTAATTCTGGCATCAGATGTCTCAAAGTTCACTTTAAGACGTCTGATTTCAAGGTCAGACGTCTGATTTTGGGCGGGTTCCTTCCTGACTTGAATCAGATCTAAACAGGGTTCTTGTGCAAGTCCATCAGACAACATATAGGACGTCTGGCACTATGTCTGGACGTCTGAAAACCTACTTTTTCTGTGGGAATGGATTTCCAAACGTTGCAACGGCTAGAAAATCTCTGAGAAGAGATTTTGGGTTAGCCGAGGCAAAACGGTCAATTATCAAACATCTGAAAAGTCCTATGGACGTCTGATAAGGCTCTAACGGTCACATTCTTGACTGTTCGCTAAGCCAGCCAACGGTCCACTAATTGGACGTCTGGCAAAGTCATCAGACGTCTCCTAAGACGTCTGGTCTAAGGTCTGGACGTCTAATTTCATCAGACAGAACTAACTATGTCCAGCCTAATAGTTATCAGACGTCTGAATCAACAGTCAGACGTCTTAAAACACTTTATCAGACGTCTGATTTGGGAATTAGACGTCTGGAAACTCTGTTTGAACCCTATATTGGTTTCTAAGTATTCTACAGAAAACCTAAGTATCTTAGGATTGTGCAGGTGTTCCTAGGACTACTGTTAGGGTACTTTGAGGTTCTTTAACATAATGTTCTAAGGAAATAAAAAGAGCAAGCAAAATAAAGATAAAAGTACATGAAAGGATTAAACAGAATTCTATCATATTCTTCTTGTCCTTCCATCTTCAATCTAGCGCTCCTCGCGAATCTCCTCTGTTCTCCATCAAGCTCCTCCAATCCGTCCTGGATGCGAGCCCGAATTCCGTCTAAACACGTCTACATTTGCAATTGACCTGAAATCTAAGACTCCAAGTGCAAATGTTAAATAACACGTGTTTTGTTATCATCAAAACAAATGATCGTGGTGCTCTAGCACCAACACTAGACTCATTCCCAAACATTTGAAAATCAAAATTTTTGTGTACGAGCTTGCGTCTGCGCGCGTGCTGCGCGCAGACAGTACACGTCCCTCGTTTCTCCTTCTCTCTCCTTCCGCCCAACGAAAACCATAACCCCACACCTTATATAAACCCCCTCCTCTCCCTCACACCACCCCCACTTCCAGCCACTCCTTCCTCTACCCTCCAGTGAATGCAACCAAGCGAGAGCCGCAGAGGAGCGTCGTGAGAGGAGAGGAGTAGCGTGAGAAGGAGAGGAGAGAAGGCTTGCGAGCTCGCATGGGAGCTCGCTAGTGAGCTCACAGCCGTTCGGCGCTTGCGCAAGGTGGAGGAACGCGTCGGGGTGGTCCTCCCTGACACTGCTGCAGCCGGAGCAGCAGGCGAGCGGGCACGGCGCGGCCACGCACAGCGCGAGAAGGCGAAGGCAGGTTCTGGTTCTGGGTTTTTCCCAAAATTAGACGTCTGGATCGACGTCCAGATGACGTAGACGATGTCTGGAGGAGGTTCCAGCCGACTGAGAGGTAAGCTTCGCGACGTACATCTTCTTTGCAGATACAGCCATGCAGGCCGTTCCGCCGAGGCACTGTTTCGTGCCTTATTGAGAAGATTTTCATTGATGCAGGCAGGATTCGCTTCGGGAAGGCGCGAGACACGCCCTCCCACGCAGTTCGGAGGTCTGGGCGAGGCACCAGACGACGGGAAGCGTTTCTAGACGTTCAGAGAGGTTGTTGGACATCTGGAAATGGGTCCAGACGGTCCAGCGGAGTTCCTGGATGTCTGAGGAGTGGCGCAGGACTTGAGGTATGACTCTGAACTCTTTTAAGACGTCTGGAAGGTGTTCCAGACATCTGATTTGAGTCAGAATTACTATTTTTGACCTGTTTAGGATCCGTTTGAGGTCCGATATCTGCAATTGAGATACCTATGTTTCCCGTATGTCTTCCTATACTTGTTGGAATACTTTCTATACTGTTCTGAGTATTCTCTTGTGATAGATCCTTGTGATAGGACCTTGTTCCGTTGCTGGTTCGGGGCTTGCTGAGGCACGTGAGCCTGCCGTTCAAGCCCCATTTCTCCTGGGTTTACTGGTAGAGTGGCTTCCCCTTAAATTAATTACAATTTAAATGCATGTGTGTAATGAATGATTAGAACCTAGGATATGGCATGAATCCTAGGACTAGAAATACTAGAATGTCTATATTGGATGAATGGATTGCAGTCTTGAATAAGTAGATAGAATGAGAACAATTGCCTGTAAATGAATAACAGTTGCCTACAAAATTGTAATATTTGTGTTAGTTAACTGCTGAATGTATCTTTCCTATCGTACCGTGGAATGACATAATATGAGCTGCATGTATATAACTTGGAAATGGAAAGATGAATGTTGGAAACACGAACTACCTGTGAATAACCTGGATATAGAAATATGAATGATAAAATCACCAATTGCATGTGTATAACCTGAGAATGGAAATAGAAATGATGAAACCTGGTATGGAATGGCCTGAGGAATACGAGCATGAACCCTACAGGGAATTAGGAGATGAGATCCTGGAAAATAAATGGCATGAATCTGGGAATGTGTTGGAAAGAGTGCTAGTCCTTGACTACGTGGTACCAAGGGGAGCACATGTTACCTCTTAGTGTAGAGGGGTGCTTGCCGCCTTTCAGGTCGAGACCCGGGGTGGGTTTAGCCACTTTGCATCGACTCGGTGGCCCTCGTGTACACTGTACCGGGGAGAGCTACTAGTGTAGGGAGAGGGTTAGCCACCCCACGGGGCTCGGGGTTCAGCTAGCCGCCCTACACCGACTTGTTAGGCCCACTGGGTAAACAAGGTTAATCAGGTAAGGGTGCGCGGACTGTGGAGGGGCGAGACCCCTGTTTGGTTCTTAGGGGCTACACCCCTGTTACTGAGAGGGCTATGCCCTATACTGGTTTCGTGTTGTGCTTTGGGCGTACCCGCTAACAAAAATGACTGACCGCGTGCCAGTGCGAGATAGCTACCAGTGCGTTTATCGTGCGTGCCGTAGTCACCGTTACGTCTGTCCGTGACCTTGGGGTGGTTGACTGGGTGTAGGACCACCACGGAGGACTCTCCCGCCTAGGAGAGCACCACGTGCTACTTCTACACTTCGGAAAAGACTGCAATCAAGATCGTTTCCATGAGGAACATTCGAGATCAAGAAAGAGACCTGATAAATAAACCAAGTGGTGAAAGAAAGAATAATTAGTTAAAGAAAGAAAGAAATTGAAAAATAACAGTTGCCTGTCCACCTTTACCGCTTTAGTTAGTTGGTTGCCACTCTACTCAGCGTTCGCTGACTTCGTGTACTCATAACCTTTTTCAGGCTTAGGTGTTGAGCAGCCAGAGCACACGACTGCAGAGGGTGTTGGACCCAGTAGAGCCCAGTAGTCGTAGTTCTTTTGTACTCATTTGTAGTAGTGAGTAGTTCTTGTATCCTTATATTCTGTACTCTTTCGTTCTGCACCTTATATTCCTGTACCTGTTTAATTTTCTACTGTTGTGGTGGTGTGTACTATAGTAGTTTTACTTCTTTACTACTGTACTTTTGTTACTGTTAGTTGTTTGCATGGTGAATGTGGTTTATTTTACTACTTTTTGGTTACTTTCTCGTTGGACGACTGGGTCTTGGGATCGGTCGAGTCGATCCGGTCTCGTGTCCTGTAGGGATTCGGGAACTGGGTCGTAACAGTGCGCTTGACTGAAGATGCCATTGCGAAAGAAAATGGTTACTTCTTCTATTCGCAACTCGCTCTGATACACTAGTAGAATCTGTAAATCACAAGCACACTAGAAGGGGGGATGAATAGTGTGAAAAAAAAATATTTGCAAGACAAATTAAACCACAAAATGCACAAGATATATAGTGGTTCCCCTCACTTGGGTACTCCACTACTTAAGTCTCCCGACTTAGGATTTTTAACCCGATTCCCTCAATCCGGAGGGAATCAATTTACTAAAACCTGAGGTAATTAACGGGTTACCTCAACCCAATTACAAGATATTGAAAAGAAATAAAGATACAGGTGTAAGCAAAATATAAATAAAAGCTTACAACTAATCCTTAAGTCTCCAACAATTATATTGCTTAATATGAGTATGTAAATTAATCTAACGAGAAAATTAAGGTGTAAAACAAACGAATTTTTCAGAGAAGAGCATGATCGCCTTGATGACTTGTTGCAAGTGGAGAATGGCCTTGAGAGAATTGCAACAGCTTTTGCAGGTAGTAATTTGAGAAATGAAGGTGTAGGCAAAGATAGAATTTTGGCTTCTTGGTTGTGTGCAAAGGGCACTCAAGGAGTGCTTATATAACCTACTAAGCACCTTCCCTGCGATTACTAGCCATTAGGGGTAATTTGGGAAGATTAAGGATAGGTTTAATTGCAAAATAGCCGTTCAGATTGGTCACAACGGTTAGTTGGTACTAGTACTAAACTTTTGGTACCGGTACTGAGTGCTTACAGTCAGCCCAACTAAGTCACTTGGTATCGGTACTCATGATGAGTACCGATACTTGTGACTCACAGATTTGGGTCCAGTGACCTACATGTACCGATACTAGTGATTAGTACCGGCACTTGTAAGGTCCAGGCAAAACCAAGTGCACAAACTGTGACCACTTGGTACCAGTACTCACGATGAGTACCGGTACATGTTATTCATAGTTTGGGACTTAGCCCCAAACCTGTGCCTAGCATGTATCGGTACTTATGACCAGTGCCGATACTTGCTACAAGTACCAAAGTTTGTAAGTGTAAATCAATTTTTATAGAAATTCAACCTACTCTAAACAACTTGATTTTGAAAAAATCGATTTTGAGTTTTGAAACGAGTGAATGAATGATTTTCTGAACCCTAATTATCTCTACTTTGATTCTAACTCCTAGATTCTATTTTACTTGTTAGGAGATGTACAAAGATTCTAAAAAATAATTAATGCAACAAAAACTAGTCTTCTAATCTTCTTCCTTCATATGCAATCTTGTTGCTTGCATCCATAGATTCTTTTGACCTGTAATACTTTATAAACACATTAGATTTAAAAATGGTTTTGTTAACACCAAAACACAAAAGAGAGATGGAACTAGGTTCCAACAGTAATATGAAGGTAGATAATTCTTAACATATATATATAAGTGTTAGTTCTATCATATTTAATTTGCTTATATCATTTTTTAATTCAAGCAATTGTTGATTGGGGCAACTGATAAGTCCACTTTTGTGGACCATTATTCGGCCTAAGTATTCTTTAATTAGTCGTTCTTAGTTGATATTTGTTTAGGAATTAAGTGGGAATTCAACACAGTCTGCGTACCATTTTATGCATCAATTTTATGCTAAATAACATATGATTTGTTATGATAATCATTTGGTGGATGCATGCTAGGCACATGACACCTGAAGGCATCTGGCAGACAGCCAAAATCACTCTATAAGACGTCTGAAGCTTAATTTGAATGTCTGAAAATCTCCATCTAGAACCACTGCTATCTACACATTTTAAGACATCCGGGACATCAATCTGACGTCTGATAAAGAACGGTCGTCCTTTTCTACTGTTCCAACCACTCGCATTCTTTGCGGGTGGTTGGAGAAGCTTTCGACGAAAGCAAACAGAAGAGACTTTTTAAAAAAAAAAAGTGGTGGGCCATCCGTAGAGAACATGATCCTTCCCCCCTCCGGGGGATATCTTCCCTCCTCCATCGTGCAACAAGCATACACCGTGGACTTCAGTGTGCACCGTGGTCTCTACGCACCTACCTCCTGCCTTCGTCCTCTCGACGGTCGCATGGTGACAGCGTGCGGACACCACTGCAACCACCCATCACCTTCAACCATTACCACTGCAGCAACCCCATCTACATCCCACTTCTTTTTCATCTTCATCCTCTTCTCCCTCCTTGTTAGCCAACAACAAAGCACCCAACACCTACGTGCGAGTAGCTCCACCAACCAAACATCCCCACCGCTCTTCCCCTCGCTGCGGACCAACCATCACCGCCACCCAACTCCTCCAGCAGACACCACCAACACCTCCTCATCTCATCTTCCTCCTCCTCCTCCTCCTCTTCTTCTTCTTCAGCTTCTCCCCTATTTCTCCACAAGGAACCCAAAACGCAGCCCACACTCCTTTGCACAACCATCATCACAGGCCTCAATTCTCCTCGCCAACCATGCCACCGGCCTTCCCTCGACGCTACGAACACGACCAAGTCCTCAACCACGCCAACCGCGGTCCACGATCATGCAGCAACAGACCGCCACCGGCGAGCGACGTCTGCCACCGACCGGGTGCATCCAACCACCTCTGATATGCCTCCTACATCAACGCAAAGGCCTCGCTCTAGCCGACCTTCCCTAATAGCAGCTCCTTCACGAAGCTTCCCTGCGTGCGCACGAAGGAGAGAGAAGGAATGCTCTATTTTCCTCCCTATTAATATTTACTACTTTTGCCATTGTGAGAATACTATTCCTTTATTTAATATCTTAATATATTGAGGTGAATTTGCTTGGATATCCTTCTTCCCAATTTAAATTACATGTGGTTGAGTTCTTTAGAGCATGACACATTGAATAAGCTCTATTCTATTGGAAGTCAACATTTACAATGATTGCCTTAGTAAAGATCACTATTCATCTTTTTACAGGATATTATATGATGGTGATTTTTGCATATCAATACCCACATTCCTGATTAATTATTTAGAATAAGATTTTATGTGAGAAAGTGAGTTGCAATAATTAGTATGTACATCTGATGATATTCCTGAACAAACAAGACATCCAATAAGCTAATTCCTCTATGTGTAGACGACCTAATCTACTATGGTTAGAAATAATTAATGTTTTGATAGTTGATTTTCCACCACAAAAGCTTTACAACGACACGTTATTTTATGTTTAAAATTTCAATGAAAGTGAAAATCAATTCGTCAAATGGCACCATTGCCGAGGACGAATCATGCCTATTAAGTTTTTTCGAGAATTTATATCATTTTTATTCTATTTATGGAGCTTTTCTGAATTACTGACATTGGTTCTTTTTGTGTGCATGAAATGAACGACGAACGTGACGGGCGCACATTGCGAAGATGATATTTTTGGTGGACCTTGATACCACCTAGAGGGCAGCAACAGAAGCACATGGGCCTTAATTCCACGTGTGTGGAAGGAGGATTGGCGACTAGAGATCTATTTATACTTAGATTAGGCTAGATAGACCTTAGACATTTAATTTTTATCGTGTGGACCCGTGTTGGGTATTTTCAAGAGCGTGTTCCCATTTTATTAGATTATAGGATTATTCAAATTGTTTAAACTACATGTTGGTTAGTTAGTTAGATTAGGTTTGTTTGCTTATTATAATTTAAAAAAATATATTCAAACTACCTGCTAGAAGCTACATATCTATAAGGCGACCATATAGGATTAAATGAGCAGCATCTAGGTTTTCTTTTTACATTGCAAACATCCTGCATTGAAGAGAGCTGGAGTAAGGTATTCTTTTCTTGTGCATCAGTTATTTGCACACACATTGCATTTGGACATAATTAAAAAAAGACCATTTAAGCTGATTTGAAAATATTAATCAATTGGTCACATTACTTCTTAAAAAGAAAGAAAAATATACAGGAAGTATTTGAATAACGTGACTGCGATTCTCAAAAGGAAAAATCACTTTTTGCGGTGTAATGCACACTTCCTGCACTAAGCACTCACTATAGGCACTACACTAGAACTTGGACCCTTAAGGCTATAGGCATCGATCTCTTTATCGGTGCAAACCCTCCTATCTCTCTTTGTGACGATAGTATTAACTTTTGCCCAAGTGACTTGATACTCTAAGGAGGGGGACACCTCTTAAAGGAATTCAAGGGTAGTTAAGAGGCACCGCTAACGCAATGTCTCAAAGGAAGGGTTCGCCCTACTTTCATCCCTTGATTCCATCCTTGGAGTACCTTTTTACTTGAGCATTAGAGAATATCATCGCAACAAAGTGTACGTCTTTAGGGCACTCGAAGGTCAATTTAGGGTGCATAATTGTTTGACAACTTGATTGATCACCCAAAAAGGACTAAAAGTAACCTCAACCTTCTTAACAATCATTGATCAAAAATTTCAAGTGCCTCATTTCTCTTATACCACTTACGTGGGAACGAAGAACACTACCTTGACTATATTTGGCCAAGCTGAAGAGTTGGAAGAGGACTTAAAGAACTTTAAATCAATAAAAGACCTCTTGCCTTGTGTTTGCTTGGTGTGTGTGTGATAGAGTTATCTAGGAAGTTTCCGTTTTTAATCTAAGTTCTAAGAGAGTTAAACCATTTAATTGAAAGAAATGGACTATCCTTACTCCTCTCATTTTAACCAGGATCCCATGCCCTGAGCGTATCCAAACTTTGATGGGTACATTGACAATTCATGGGATCATTCATATTCCTATCCTGGGAGTACTAGCCTGATACCTCCCACTTTTGAGCAGAGCCTAGGAGCGGGATTTTGCATAGCCAGAACTTGTACTTGCTAAATTTTGCATACAATTTGTGCTTCCTCAATATCTCCAAAACTAGGTGAAGGTGCTACTCGTGCTAACCCTCATTGCGTGAATAAATCATGACATCATTGATACCACAAGGTGGTCCAAATATGGTTGAAAGATGCAGCTCTTTAAATCTATGAATGTAGCGGGTGCATTCGTTAACCCAAAATGGCCTCGTGAGAAATTTGTAATGGCCATAGCACATTCGGAAGGTGGTCTTTGATACATCAACTTTCTTAAACTTAAGTTGGTGATAGCCAAATCATTGATTGACCTTTGAGAAGATAGTCGCACCACTCAATTGGTTGAACAAGTCATCGATCTGTGGAAGAGGAAATTTATTCTTTATGGTCACCTTATTCAATTATCGATAATTGATACAAAGATGCAAGGTTCCATCCTTCTTCCTTAAGCATAGAACTAGAGCTCCTCAAAGTAGTGCACTTGGTCTGATGAAGCTTTTTTTGAGTAGCACGTACAACTAGGTCTTTAACTCCTTCAATTATGTTGGTGTCATATGGTAGGGTGTGTTAAAGCGACGAGTTACTACGCTATTGAATTTGGTTTTGAAAACCTATCGTTGTAGTTCGAAAAGCAAAGAACTTGGGTTCAACAAATACAATTTATACCGGAATAAAAATCCTAGGTCGAACTCAGGGAGGCTACGTCGATCTAAATTCGCAATTATATTTTTTTTCGTGTTTTTGTTAAAAAGTGAAGTAATTACAATGAAATGAAGCACTATAAACAATCAGAATAAGACAGAGAGAGAAAACATTCACTTGATACTTCAAAATGTTTGTACAATTAAGTAAGTGAGAAATTACACTAGAAAGCAGAAAAACTATTACAACTAAAAAGCAAGAAAATTCTACTCTAGAAAGCAAGAAAAAGGAATGGGAGAGAGAAGTTGTCCTCCTCGACGATCGCTTGGAGGACGAGCCGGACGGGACAATGCCTGGAAGACGAAGAATGGAGCGGGAAGGAGGTCGAGGCAGGAAGAACGAGAAGGAGGCAGCACGTCATCATCATTGTGGGATCTGCTTCCGAAACGGGGGCGAAAAATTGACTTTATCTCTTGAGGAGCATCCCGGGTGTGGGACAAGCTTCTCTTAAGCTTTGGAAAGCGAGAGAAGAGAATGAAGGGATGAGAAATCCATATGGAGGGGGTCTCCTTTTATAGTTGCAAGGAGTGAGGGCATTTTGGTCATTACATGTTGAAAATCATTAATTCAGGACCTTTAGTGATGGATAAATCTGTCACTAAAGGCCAAAACATGGCCTTCGTGGGCGACACGCGCGCTCGCTCGCCTCCTCGCGCCTCAACGCCCGTCCACGTCCATCAAATCTTGGTCGTTCGATCGTGAGATTGAACGGCTGAGAGCGCTCCTCACCGCGCATCAACCGCGCACCTTACGCGTGAGATCCCGCGTCATGCGGGGGCATCAGATGGCGCGTGGAAGCTATTGAGTGTGCACAGCCGCTGGATCTTCATCGTGCGGTTGATCGCGCCCGCACGCCCACTCCAATTTGAGGAGTGCGGGGGCTCGATCCCGCACCTCCTTGCCACGTTAAGGCGCTCGACCAACGTGCTACGAGTGCGTCTATGTCAAGCGCTTAACTCAAGCGGGCGCGCCTCGCAGCCGTTGGATCTTGATCCAAAGGCGGAGAAGCACTGGCGCAAAGTGCTTCAACGGGTGCGTGCAGCCGGTTGGGCGGCCAAGATCGTGCCACGTGGCACCATCTTGGCCGTCCATCTTCTGGGTGATGTAGATGGTGCCACAGGTATCGGATTGAGTCGATTTTCACACCATTAGGCTGCGATCATCAATCTAAACCCATCCGTGCGATCGGATTTGTCATCTGAAGTGTGGATTAACACCATCTTGGCCCTTGATCTTCTAGGGTTCCTCAGTCTCTATCTGATGCTACGGATATCCGATTAGTGCGATCTTGGAGTCGTTGAACTCCAATCGTCGCCCTGATCAGATCCGTACGATTGGACTTCGATCTGAGGCCTTGATAAAAAGTTGCCCTGTTCCTAACCATAAAAGGAGATAATTAACCTCCATTTTATTCAGACTAATCTAAATGCAAGATGATGCATGTTATGCAATATTTATAGTATGTAATGCAATTATATGCTTAAGAACATGCATAAATAGACAATTTATGTAATATAAACAAGTTTACATCAGGGTGTAATAAAGATTGGGTTTGTACTTAGAATGAGTGAGATCTAGAACTCAATCTCACAATCATGAGGCAATCCAAGTTAATCTTTTAGGAATACATTTGTATATTTCTAAGCCACTGGCACATTGCTTAATTTTGGCTTCTCTCTAGGGATGGTTGCTACGTGGGCTAGGTAGCCACTACATCCCCTTGTTAGTAGTCGTGCCACTCATAAAGCCGAGATACACCTAATAGGCTTGTCTTCCACTCAACCATAATATTCAAACTATGGTATGCTAGGTATACACTACAACATACATGCCTCAACCGACGACAAATATCAAATAAGCGACAACAATTAGCGACGCCGCTAATACTGCCGCTATTTTGCTTTACCGTCGGTTACAGGGCTAATCCGACGTCAAAATAATGTTTGACCATTGGATGGATTGGAGATTTCGATGTCATTTCACAACCGACGGCACTTATTTTTGCCATCAATTATTTAATAACCAATGGTATATGTAAGTCACTTTTTCCCATCTTTACGAGCCCTTTTTTATTTTCATTGTCGTTTATGTAACTTTACCGTCGCTTCTATAACCAACAGTAAAAAATTTTACCGTCGCAGATATGTGACGGTAAAAATAATTTAGCCATCGCTTATCCATAAAACCAACGGCATAAAATGGGAAATAGTGATTTTATCAAAACTTTTATGCCGTCGGTTATTACATAAATGACGGTAAAAATATTTATGCCGTCACCTATATGCCATCACTTATTTGAATAAGCGACAATAAATGTATGGGTTTTTTTTTTATTACCAGATGATGGAAACTACCTACTAACCTACTTAAAAGTCTTGCTTTTATAGCAAAACAAGTAATGAAAATGAACAAAAATTTATATTTCATAAACATAAAATCTAGTACATTAAAAGTTTGAAAATGAAATATTTACATAAAAAGGGTTACATGAAAAACATGAGAAAAGAAAATGGATATAAATCAAGATACAGCTACCCCAATGCCACTAGCTACACCTACCCACCCATGGAGTCGTCGTTGTCTTGTCTGTAGATGCTGGGATCTGTGGAAGATGAATGCTCTGACTGACCCTTGCTCTGAATAAGGGCTATAAGCAACTGAAGTTTATTATCCATGGCATTCATCTTATTCTTCATCTCTACCTCTCTCTGCTCCCTCTCCTCCTCTCGTCTTTGTAGTGTGTCGATCTTTTGATGCAACTTATCAACAACACTAGATAAGACGACACCTTTCCTCCCATACCAGGTGGATAACAAGTATTTCCTCCTTGCACTACGAATGTAACCACCGTGGTTCGGTGGCATCACTCTCATAAATGCCTCCTCTGCATCCAAAGGCTGTTGGATGCTGTCGGAGGTCTTGTCAACGGGGGGATGTGTTAGTCACTCTGAATCAGATTTTAAAATCAATGCATGTAGTATGGGTCGAATCAGCACGAAAAATAAATAAAATTTATTACTAAAATGAAAGTCCAAGGTCGAACATAGAGAGCAAGTAGGAATTCACACACTAATTTCAAAAATGTAAATGAGCACAAGAAATAAGCCAATCAACATGTAGCATGAGTTTAACATATGGCAAAAAGAATCTCAAAGAAAAACAATGGTGATTTAGATCACCAATTATTCAATTTAAGCATATATGCATTGAGTTTGAATAATGCAACAGTGCCATCAACCATTCAACTTAGGTACTTAAATAACCAGATAAAGCCTCAAATCGGACATTGGGTCTAATGACCAGACGACTTAACCATCAGATGCTACTGTTCTTCTTCTCCCTCTTCTCTTCTTCCTCCTGCTGCAGGCCTTCTTTTCCTCCTCTTCTCTCTTCTTCACGCACAGAGGGAAGCCATCCCTCTAGCGACTAAGTGTCACACAGGGCAAAAACCCCCTGCCCTTGCTCTCTCTCTCTCCTTCTCTCTCTGGGATCCGCCCTCCCAAGGCCTCAAACAATGTCGAGTAATCGGGTGTTAGGGTAGAGCGCACCTGGGACCAAGCTCACCAACAGTGGGTGGTGAGAGAGGAGTGAGTGAGTTAGGCGGGTCGAATCCGCGCCAGGCCCACATGCAAGGTGTCACGGGTGAGGCATGTGAGGGTAGCGGGGGACCTCACCCCCTGTGTGACTTGAGGCGAAGAGCCGGGGTCACTTTTCCAATTTATGTCACTGCGTCTGCTTGGTGGTTAACGATGTGGGACTAAAATCCCACACTTTCCTTTGCGCATAGCAGGCAGCAACTGGAGGTGGAAGTCTTCATCCAATTTGCTTTGGGGGGCAGTCAACACCCCCAATTGTTGGTCCACTTACGCTCCTGGAGTGAATCCACTTTGGCTGGGACAGGTACCTGGGGTAGTGCCTTCAAGAACTTGCTCCATAACTTATTGGAGAAGCTTGTTAATGGCGGCCGGAGAAGGAACCCTACAAACAAGTAAAACGGCCTTACGGCCACATTAAAACACTTAAGATGATCACTGGAGCATGGCGAGTGCTTTTGCGATGGTTGTGTGATGGATGGATGTGCGTGGTGGCCAGACGATGGAGTTGGGCGAAGAACGGTGGGTTGGTCGACAGGTGGCTGGGGTGATCGAGCAACCCAATAGAGTTAGGGCTTTTGGTCGTAGGTGCACGGCAAAAGTTGTGGGCTTGTCAGCGAGGGGGATGGAGATGTGTAGCGGACGGAAACCCTCACCGGAGTGGTCGTCGGAGATGGAAGAGATGAGGGTGAACGGTGATAGCAGAGGTCGAATTGAATGATAGAAGAAAGGAAAAGGAAGTAGAGGGGGAGAGGGACCTAACTAACTAAACTAACCAAACGAAAGGGGTAGGAGGATGCCAACTTTGATTGGCCGGTGCCATGGAAGAGACTTCTCTGTTGAGGTGGACGGCGAGGAAGAGAAGAGAGGACAGCCCTAGCTGTGGCACACTAGGCGCGAACAAAGGAGACAAAGATGATCGCACTCCCAATATGGCCATTGGGAGGCCGGAGAGTGACAGAGGGAGGAGCTCGTCGGAGTTAAGGTAGAGCAGGGCTGGAGGTAGAGTTTTGAAAAGAGTTTTCACCCCAAACCTTGTTGAGAAATTCGACTGAGCCCTGGGGGTCCTTTTATAGGGGTCTAGAGGTTGTTCACCGGAATAAGATACCCAAATCTCTCATGCGTTCGCATGAGAGATTGGGAAAGTTTTAGGGCTCATGGACGGATTCAATGGAAAGAGGACTCCTCAATGAATCTCCCTTCCAATTTTGGAAGGGATTGACTGATCAGAGGAGTTCTCTTCAATCAAAGGTTGCCGAAGTTGTAGGAATAGGATTCATGGTGGTAGGGACCTTTTTGTAAAGAGTACAACAAAGCTAGGGGGCCATTTACAAGGAATAAAAAAGTTAAGGATCAAAATGAGATAAAAAGAGTTTGACTAGATCAAAATGCAAACTTGATCAAGATGATCTCAGATTGGGCCCAAATTTTGGTATATACCTAATTTGGACCCAAGGAATCTAGTGGTGAAGTTAGATTTAGATTTTGACTTCATTTGACAAGTTAATTTATGCAACAACCCAAATTAGGGCAAATGTTTGCCCAGGACTCTATTTTGGGTCAAACTAGGTTCCAATGGTCAAATCAAGCATACCAAACCCTAGAAAATATTTTTCTATGAATTTTAGATGGTTTAGGTGAATTTTATCCTAACCATAACCTCAGTTATTTAAGCAGGTTCATTTTTAGGATTTCAAATGTCATTTAATTCTTCAAAAGCGCAAAAACCCTTTTCTATCTATTCTAACCCACTTATTAGATTATTAAGACCATTTGACCCTTAATTAACCCCTGAGAAAACCCATGGTTGTTCGGCATTCAAGATATGATGGTAAAATTGTAATTTTAACCTTGTTTTCATGTCTTTCTCTCAGAATGATTATGCAATGAATTATGGCCTTCTGATGGTTATGTAGGAGCATTTAATGACTTAATCAGATCAAATTGAACTAGTTATGGCTCATGATGGTGTTTCCATCAGGATGTACTAATTGTATCATTTGATCCTAAATGTAATAAAAATATTATTATAATATATATATACAAAGTTATAAATTTTTTAGTTTAGGAAACTTACGTGTTTCCCCTGGTATGACTCATGAATCCACTTACGAGCACTCTCAGCTGCTGGCTTACTGTGGGTGACCTCGTAGATTTCCATCCTAGTCATTTCCATCCTCTCATGTGTAGCGAATTAAAAATATAAAAATGATATAATTAGTTTAAAATAACTTTAAAATTAAGTAATATTTAATTTAAAAGTAATTTCAATACTTACATAACTACTCCCGACTGTCTCAATACTCTTTCGACCCAAACAATGGGTTTGTGGTAAAGCTTTAGCCCATTGGCCTTTTTTTTTGTTGCTCCTATAGACATACATAATAATATTTTTTATTAACTTAAGATATATGAAATTAATAGAATAATTTGTATTCATTTACTAACCTCCGTCTTTGGATTCATCCAATGCTCGCATGCCTTCTTCTAATTGCTAGGCATGACATCAGGAGGAGCATCACCCATTGCCTCCTCGGTGAACTCTTGTTCGAGAACCACTAAATACCAAATATAAATTTTTAGAAAAAATATAAGAAATTATGTATATAATAAAAATGTAAATGTTTAAAAATTTTTACATTTCGCTTGGTCTCCGTCCTCCAATCCTTATGGATTTTCATGGCATGCTTAAGGATATATCAGAAGGCATTGGGGTCATCACCCCAATCGTAATTTTGCTACATTAATTTTAACAAAATATATGTCAATGTTACTTTAAAATAATTTTAAGATAAAGTTATAAAAGGAATAACTTTTGTAAATGAAATTACCTCCAACTAACGGATAAACTGCCTCTTCAAATCTGAAAGCACCTTCCTCCAGTCGAAGTAGGAAATGAGCACAATGGTCTTAATAATTGTGCCCACTCGACTGATAAAACCTGGACAATTCTCCACCTCCCCTGTGAATCTGAGCCTAATCGTTAATCTAATGCCCTCGGAGATATGCTGGAAGTCTAGATTTTTTTGTCTTCCCCCGTCCTCTTCTTAGTCTACCTGTGTAAACATTAATCATATTCATTATATACTTTTGAAGGTATATAATTTACTTCTTAAAGGTAGATGATTTCTTACCCAAACTTGAGTTCACCAATGAGTTGTCGACATGAACTGGGGACGTACTCCCCACCAACTCATCCTCCACCTCCTCGCCCTCCTCCTCTCCAACATCTCCTACCTACAGGAGAACCCTTTTTCTAGGTTTTTTCTTAAACAACTTCATCTGTAACAAATATAAAATGTAATAATTAATACAGTTGTAAATCATTAATATATAAATCATCAATAAAAAAGTTTGTCAAACAAAAAAGAAATATTTAAAAATTTTGGCAGAGTTTCCCCTTACATTTGGAGGTTGCTCTATAAACCTACATATTAAAATTAAAGTGAGCACACCCCACATAAAAAAAATGTGTAAAGACAAACCACAAGGGGGTACACCTCACATCCATTCAAATAAAATATGCAACACAAGTGGATACACCCCACATCTATTTAATAAAATAAAAAATAATATGTGGGCACACCCCACATCTAGCAAAAACCTATAATTTTATCCAATTAAATTTAAGACATTGAAATTATACCTCTAAGTACAACAGCCTCCGATTATGTCCGTTACTGATAACCTGTAATTTGAAAAATAAAAGTAATTAAAATTCCAGTAAAGTAAAAGTAAAAAAATTTAAACATGTGTGTGACTGGTTTAAGTTTAGTTATTTGTAATGTATAGAAAATGTCATTTGTAGCTTAGGTTTCTTAAATTTGAATATGAATTTAATATAAACATAAATGAAACAAAGTAAAAAAAAATTATTACTAACCTTAAATGTCCAAAGCTACTGCATTTGAATCTATATGACCTTCTTCTGTTAATTTTTGGCATGCTTTAGACTATGCGTTAAAATGGTTGCGCGGCACTGTTCTTATGGGTATAACCCATACCCTTTGTCAATTATTAGGGACATAAAAACTTGTGCCGCTTAACATGCCAATGTGAATGGTTCATCAGACTAAAGAATTTGACGATTAGGATTTAAACTCAAGAAATTATGTTTTTTATCAATTTTGAAACCGGTGTCTTATTTAAAAACATCAAACCAATGACATTTAAATAGGACAACTCTACGATCACATCTAAAGCTTATCTCCATAATTTCTTTGATTTTACCATAGTATCCATCTGCACCAGTGGAAAGATCTGAATCAACAATAACTCTGACTTGTTGTGTAACCTTCCTATCATCAATTTCTTTTATTCTGAATCTGAACCCATTTATTATATACCCAGAGTGGTAATGTGCATAATGTAATGGTGAATCGGCAGTTACATCAAAATCTGGTACACATCGTGGGTCCTTATCATTTTTCAATTGATGAACTCAGTCTTTAAATCAATCTAAGAAGCCAAATTTATTTGTCCTAGAAAGAGGTAATCGTTCAAATTCCTCATAAAATGGATCAATATCAGGAATTTATTTTAACATATATGGATCAATTTTAGGAAATTCTTCGTCAACAGTGTTCTCATTGTTTATGACTTTTTCAGTCAACTCCTCTCCATGAGCTACCCAAGTAGTGTAATGCTGCCACCACCCATTACAAATCAAGTGCTCGAGCACAATATTACGATCATGTAAGGAACCATTCAAACATCTTCTGCATGGGCAGAAGATATTCTCAAATTGACCTCGCTTAAATATCTTCCTATCGTTATTGAAGGCCCAATCCAAGAATGAAATTACTCCATCCTTATATCTAGTGTAATCTGAACCCCACAATCCAATCTAAGATTTATCCATTGTAATCTAAAATTTAATGTAAACAAATCACTTATTAGGAAGGTAAAGGATCGAATGATATGTATCTTGATTAAGATTTTCACTTTATATCCCATTCTCAAAGATTTTATCGCAACATAGGTTTGCTCATTACATGTAACCTTAGTGCAGTGAAATTTCAGCAGCATTTCCTTGTACTTCTCCAGTATACCCCCAATACTAGCCCTAGCTAGATTTCCATCAACACCCAATTAAGGGCACCGCAGGAAACTAGATAAGATTAGTTGGTATACCAAAGAAGATAGGAAGAAGCAACTGAAATTTCACCGCACAAGGTTACATGTAAAGAGCAAAACTAAGTTGTGATCAAATCTTTAAGGATCTTCTTTAGTTTGGTACTTCACCGAACTAAAGTTGATCGAGTCTTATAGCATGCTACAAAGACAATACATCATGCATGTAAGTAAGGTATACATACACTTCCTGCATTGTCCGTATAACATGATCATAAGTCTCGACAGGTGAGTAATTTAGACACAATTAGACTGGGAGGACTTTTACCCTGGAGGTTAGAATACCTAATGTTTGACCTCACGTGCATATATCTTATTTAGCAAGTGTGTGCATTTAAACAATAACTAATTTAAACATTAAAAAGTTTACCAAAAAATTAAAATATCATTCAATTAAATTAAAAAGATTGAATGTATATAGATACCTCAAACTACTAAAGCCTCCGAGTGTACTCGACACTAATAACCTGCAATTTCAAAAGTAAAATTAATTAAATAACAAATTATAAGCCTAAACCCTAGGAGGATACGCTTAAATGGAAGATAAAAGGATAATTTAAAAATGATTTATCAACCATAGCACAACCTGAACCAATCCAACACAACCACATCCCCAAACCCTAACCTAAACCAAATGTGCAAACCATAGCTCAAGTCAAATCCTAAACCCTAACCCAAACCAACCACTCAAACCCTAACCCAAACCATCCGTCCAAACCCTAGCCCAAGTCAAATCCTAAACCCTAGCCCAACCCAACCACCCTAACCCTCCCCCAACTCAAACCCTAAAACCCTAGCCCAAGCACCATATACACAACCCAATACCAAACCTAAACAACAAATATTAACCCAACTAAACTTAGGGAACGCAATGTTCCAGGTCCGCCACCTAAATTCTAAACATTAAAATAATTTTGAAAAAAATTTGACAGAGTTTCCCCTTAGAGTTTGAAGTTTTCTATAAACCTGCATATCAAAATAAGACTCATCATAAAAGTGGGCACATCCCACATTAAATTTTAATTTCAATCAAACAAGTGGGCACACCCCACATTCACAATAAATCATACATCCATTCAATGAAATTAACAATAATATGTAGGTACACCCCACATCTAACAAAAGCCTAAAATATCATTACAATAAATTAAAAATATTAAAATTATACCTCGAAAGACTACACCTTCCGAGAATGGTCATCACTGATAACCTGCAATTTCATAAACATAATTAATTAAATAACATATTATCATGTTATTCAAAAAATTAGAACTTATAAAATAAAGGCGATAGCAGCGACAATAGGAGGAGGAACGCGATAGGAGAAGGAGGATGAGGAGGGGGCAGCAGGACGAGGAGGAAGATGAGGAGGCCGATAGTAAGAGAAGGATGAGGAGGACAGCAACAGAATGGAGAAGAGGAGGAGGAGGGGGGCAGTAGGATAGGGAGGAGGAGGGGGTAGGCAGGACAGGGAGGAGGAGGAGAGGGGTGGTCAGGAGGAGGAGGGGGAGGAACTAAGGAGGAGGAAGACAAGGGGGGTGTGGTTAGGAAGTGGAGGAGGATGAGCAGAGCTGAGGAGGAGGAGGGCGAGGGGGTGTGGTTAGGAAGTGGAGGAGGATGGAAGGAGGAGGACGACAACAGGAGGGGGAGGAGGAGGAGGAGGGGGTCGGGGAGGAGGAGGGCAGTGATGGAGGGGCTCTGGGAGGAGGAGGGCAGCAGCAGTAGGGTGTTGGGGAGGAGGAGGGGGCAACGCGAGGGGGTCTGGGAGGAGAAGGGGGAGTAGTTGTCGAGGAGGGGGAGGGGGAGGAGGAGGAGGAGAGGCGGATCACAGGAGGAGAGAGGAGAGGCGGCTGCAGAAGGAGGACGAGGAGCAAGAGAGGTGGAGGGGGCAAGGAGGAGTAGGGCAACGCTGGCAAAAGCGGAGGAGGGGGAGGTGCCCGATCGCACGAGGATGAGGGGAGGCGACTGCCGAAGGGGGAGGACGAGGAGGAGGAGAGCTGGAGGGGGCCGAAAGGGCGATGGTCGAGGAGGAGGAGAGCCGGAGGGGGTGGGGAGGAGGAACGGAGGTGGGAAGGAGGGGTCTCACCTGAGAGGGCGAGGAGAGGCGGCGAGGTGGGTTTTGTGAGGAGAGGCAACGGGGAGGATTTTGCAAGGAGAAACACTAAGGAGAAGATGAACAATGATAGGAGGTCAGTGCCGCGAACGATAGATGAAGCGAGATACGCCGTCGGTTTAACTACCAACCGATAATGAAAGATGAATTAAATCCACTCTCGATCACGCCTAAATTTTGGGCGCTAAATTTAACATACCTTTTACTATCGCTTATTGTTGTGCATACATTTAAATAGCAAAAAATGTCTATTAATGCATGTTCTTAGTATCATATTACCATCATGCATTGTAAATATTGCATAACATGCATAATCATGCATTTAGGTCAAATTGTACAAATTGTATAGTAATTGTCTCCTTTTATTGCCAGGGATAGGGTGACTTTTAATCACGACCTCAGACTGAAGATCCAACTCTACGGATTTTATTAGGGCGACGATAGGAGTTCAACGACTCCAAGATCGCCCCAATCAAACATCCGTAGCATCAGATATAATCCGAGGAAGATCAGAAATCAAGGGCCAAGATGGTGTCATCCACACTTCAGACAACAAATTCGACCGTAGGGATGGGTTCGGATCGACAATCATAGCCTACTGGCATAAAAATCAGCCCAATCCAACATCCGTGGCACCTTCTGGAAGTCACAGAAGATGGACGGCCAAGATGGCGTCACGTGGTGCCAACCCAGCCGCCTAATTAGCCCAAGGACCCGCCGTTGCCCTTTCTCTCCTCAACAAATCGATTAATCTCAACCGTTGGATCTTGATCAAACAGCTGAGATCAACGTCCGCTGCTCTCTCTATCCTCGTGCGCCCTCACTCTCTCCTCACATGCACGATCAGATCTAGGCCATTGGATCTTGATCCAACGGCCATGAGCATGTGCGCATTGGTGAGAAACATGACAATCCACCACGACAGTGCATTGGTCACGCACTCGTGGCCAAAGCAGAGGTCGCGGGGTCGAATCCCCGCAAGCCTCAAATTGAGCTGAAGGCGCAAGGTGCATTGATTCCGGCCATTAGATGAAGATCATGCGAGCAAGAAGTGGGAGGATGTGGTAGGCAGAGGAGCTCTAATCACGTACACGTGTGATGACGTGCCTCTGCACGTGGGGGCGCTGCAGCTGAAGAAGATGAAGCGGGCGAGGAACGACTTTAAGTCGTCCGATCTTGAGATCGGACGGCTGATCTCACGAGAACGTGGGCGGCAGAACGCTGAAGAGGAAAGGGCACGCAAGCGGGTGCGTACATTGATGAGAACACCATCATGAGCCATAACTATCTCAATTTAGTCATTATCAAGGAATAAATGCTCCTACATAACTGCCAGAGAGCCATAAGTCACTGCAAATCCATTCTAAGAGAAAGATAAGAAAATAAGGTTAAAACTGCAGTTTTACCATCATATCATAAATGCAGTACAATCATGGATTTTCCCAGGATGTAATTAAGGGTCAAATGGTCCTAAAATGCTAACAAGGGGGTTAGAACAGATAGAAAAGGGTTTGCACATGTTTTGAGAATTAAATGACTTTTGAAACTCTAAAAACAGACCCGCTTAATTAATGAGGTTATGGTCAGGATAAAATTCACCTAAACCCTTTAAAATTCATAGAAAAATATTCTCTAGGATTTGGTATGCATGATTTAACCATCAGAACCTGTCTTAACCAAAAACAGTCTCAAACTGACATTTACCCTAATTTAGGTTTTTGCATAAATTACCCAGTCAAATTTAGTCAAAACCTAAATATAACCTCCCCATTGGATTCCTTGGGTCCAAATTAGGTTTGTACCAAAATTTAGACCCAATCAGAGATCATCTTGACCACTTTTGCATTTTGGTCCAGTAAGACTCTTTCTATCTCATTTAGACCCCTAACTTTTGAATTCCTTACAAAAAGGCCCCTATCTTTGTCGTCACTCTTTGCAAATAGGTCCCTCCACCAATATCATGGAGGAATCCTACTCTGGCAACCTTCGACTAACGATTCTCCTCAATTGACTAGCGAATCCCTTCCAAAATTGAAAAAGAGATTCTTGAGAGACTTCCCTACAATTTGAGCTGCATCTTGGGCTCCAATTCTCGCCCAAATCCTAATGCGAACTCGTGGAAAAATTGGGTTTCCAACTCCGACGACAATTCCTATCTTGGAAGATTGGCTTCCAAGCTCAAAACCCCCTCCTGAGCCCTATAAAAAGATCCCCAGGGCACGACCATGGAAGGTAGCTAGTTTTGAGGCCAAAAAGCTCTTCCTAACCCTACCTCCTGCCTCCTCCGACCTAGCTCCAGCGAGCATCTCCCTCCTTTGCCCTACGGCCTCCCAACGGCCAAATTGGGAGCGTCTCCTTCCTCCCCTCCTTCCTCCACCTCTCAACAGCCAACTCAGAGGTGCCCTAGCCCCTTCATCCTCATCGTCTCCCTCATCGGAAAACCCTTCATCCACGACGTCGACCAACCACAGCCGATGCCACCCTACCTCTTTCGTCCCTAATACTAGGTCCTATAACTCCTCCTTCCCCTATACTTCCTCTTCCTCTCATCTTTCATTCAATTCAACCCTCGACACCGTCGTTCACCCTCATCTTCTTCGTCTCTGGCCGCTCCTCTGGTGAGGCATATTCATTGCTACACTCCTCCATCTGCCTCTCCAACCACCTCATAACCTTCGCCTCAACTCCACCAACCAAACCCCTCTCCTTATTTGCCATTCCATCCACCCAAACACCTCCCCAAACAACCCATCATCCTCCAGCCAGTTCCGTCTCCGCCAGCCACCTACACGCACTCTCACCCCATGCTACACCCACCATCACATTCGCCGTGATCCGACAAAGGTCCTAACGTGTTTCAACTTGGCCACAAGGCCATATTCTTCCTTTCAGGTGTTCACCGTGTCTCTGCCACCCTCCACTTGTCGCTATCGTGTTCTTCGAGTTCACGGCCACGCAAGCTCCAGGTGCTGCGCCCAGGTCGAGCGGAAGACTTCCAGGAAGGAGTTCAGGGCAACAGTTGAAGTCGCCAGACCTTGCTGCTACCTCAATTCGGGCCATCTTCACTGCAACTACGGACGCACGAAGGAAGGTGGGACTTTAGTCCCACCTCGGAAGCTGCAGACCGTTTGTTGCCACATAAATTGAAAAAGTGTCTAGGGATTATCGCCTTAGACACTAGGGGGTGAGGTCCCCCGCTCACCCATTCACTTGTGTCTCGCCCGTGATCTGCCCCCCACGGGCCTGGAGCAGACCCGACCCGCTTAACTCGAGTTCACTCCTCAACTGCGACCATGCCCACAGCCCTGGACCGGAGTGTGCTCTAGGTCTGTAACCTGATAACCCGGTACTGTTGGAGGCTCTGGGAGAGCGTGACCCAAGGAAAGAAAGAGAGGATCGTGTGTGGGGGCAGGGGGTTTTGCTTTGAGGAGATTTGGCTGACACTTAGCCAAAATTAAGGAACCTTCCCCCTCTGCTTGAAGAAGAGTAGAAGAACAGAAAGGCAGAAAGGCAGAAGAAGAAAGAAGGAGAAAGAAGAAAAGAATAGGAGCCGTATAGAAAGAAGAAGCAGAGAAAGAAGAAGAATGACTCAGAAGAAAGAAAGTAGAAGCAGAAGAAGAGGCATGTAGAGCTAAGAAGAGACAGAGGCCAAGGAAGAAGAAGAATGAAAGAAGAAGAAAGCAGAAGCAGAAGAAGAGAAAAAGAAGACAGGTTAAGTCGTCTGGTCATTAGACTCGACGACTGATTTAAGGCGTGAGGCTTGATACTATTGAAACATTGAATGCTTGATATATATATATATATGCTTAGAGAATAATTGGTGATTTAAATCAACATTATTTTAGCTTCTATATGTTTTTATTGCCTCACAATACATGATAATTCATTGAATATCTAGTGACAGATTAGTAATTAGTGAATATCGTTTTGTGGTTTAAATTCTTGTGCTCATTTACAATATTTGAGATTAGTGTGTGTATTCCTATTTACTCCCTGTGTTTGACCTCGGACTTTCATTCGAGTAATAAATTTATTTGTTTGAAGGCTATTTTGGCTATATTACAATGATGAAATTTTAAAACATCGATTTATCGCCCGAACACACATAAGGCCACAATCGGGTTTTTAGTGACGCTTAATTCCGTCACTAAAGACCCATCATCTAATGTTTTAAATATGTAATGACCAAATTGCCCCCAATCCTTGCAACTATAAAAGGAGACCCCTACCCTACGAAATTCTCATCCCTTCATTCACCTCTCTCTCCCTCTCCAAAGCTCTAAAGAAGCTTGTCCCACACCTGGGATGCTCCTTTAGAGCCAAATCCAAAGTTTTCTTGCCTCCGTTCTGAAAGTGGATCCCGTGACGACGATGACATTCTGCCTTGTTCTCGCTTCTTCCTGCTTCGTCCTCCTTCCCACCCCATCCTCCGTCTTCCAGGCGTCACTCTGTTTGGCTCGTCCTCCAAGCAATCGTCGAGGAGGATAACATCTCTCTTCCTTCTTTTTATATCTTTATAGAATAGAATTTCCCACTTTTTAGCTTTAATTGTTTCCTACTTTCTAATTGTAATCATTTCCCACTTTCTAGTTGTAAAAATAGTATTCATATATTAAGTGATTATTCTCTCTCAGCGTTAATATCAATTCCATTGTAATTATCTCGCTTTCAAATAAAAATACCAAAAAATATAATTGCAGATTTTAGATCAACGTAGCCTCCCTGTGTTCGACCCGGAATTTCTTTACGAATTTCAGTTAAATTTTATCTGTTGATGGATTGCTTCGTAAATCGAACTACAACGATGGGTTTTCAAATCCAACTCCGATCGTGTAGTTTTCCGCTACAACAATTTGGTGCTGTTGCCGAGGAGGCAACGATTCTCGATTTTCTTTCCGCATTTCGTGCACTTTTTTATTTTCTAACTTGCTTTATTTCTCATATATTGTTTTGCAAGTACCTCAAGAGGGAATCTTCAAGCGGTAGATTAGAGTAAAGTACAGTTGAAGACAACTGTAAGTGCTCCTCATTCTTCCCCCTCCATAGATTTCATTTCACAACACTAATTGAAACCCCAATTAACCTAGGTGTTTGCATAAATCCTAGGGTTAGTTTGGTTGCTTAGATTTCCACCCACATTCATCTCACCCTCATATATAAAAAAAAATCAACAAAAAGATACTTCTTATGGGATAAATCAAACATACACACTACATACACCCACATTCAAGGCACATAACCTAATTGATTTTTTTCTACTGAACCGGGATTCTGATCTGTGGAATCGGTACACGCAAATCAACATATAATAGAGTAGAAATCAATCTAGGTTAATCATCTTGTGTGCCTAACTCAGTGGTGCAATTTTGGCCAATTGTTTGAGTTGTTTGGGTCGCACCACTTAACCTAAAATCAACTCATCACGTAGCTTCCCTATAGGGTTTACAATTTAGGTCAATACCAAGCACTCCACTTTACTTTTTGATTTCAAAAGGAAAAGATCTTCACCCATGTTTGAACTTATTGATTGCCTCGAAACTTGATTGAATTAACCTAATTTCAAACCCTATTTGAACCTTAAAATTCATTCATCCAAATAATCTTACTTGAAAACCCTGGTTGTGCATGCACTCACACATATTCAATCAATCATTAAGGGCACAACCCATCTTAAGGGCCCACCACATTCCATAAGCACTACAATCCCAGGCCTAAATAAAATCAAATAGACATTGGCCATAAGGAATGATTCGCTATTCGGGGCCTAGTCTAAGATAGTTTATGATTAACCTGCTTGTACTAATCAATCTGATGTCTAGCTAGGGGAGTAGCGTCAAACGACCATGGTTAGGGGGTACACTAGGAACCGGAGGTGCAAGCCAAAGGAATAACCTTCTTCCTAGTCCCTCCTTCTAACTGGTTGGATTGATTGGACGCAAGTAGAGTAAATCATCTATAATCTTAAGATGGATTCTGAGAGTCTGTAGATCCTTAGGCTATCCCACTTAAGGACATGCTTGCTTTGTTGTGCTGCAGGGTTCTTATCCTTAGTCCTTCCGACCTCTTCCTAGTTTATGCTTGGGAGGAGGTCATTGAATCCATGATTGGAAGGACCACTAGAGTATTCTAGGAGGCGTAGATTGGATTTTGGCCAAATTGATCCCATGGCTAATCAACAACCTCCTCTAACTCAAAATCAACAAGAGATGTTTCAAAGGCAACTGGAACAAATGTAGAGAATGCAAGAATGGTTCCAGAGAATGCAGGACGCTTAGCCCTTAAAGGATTTTTATGATCCTTCAAATTACGGGGAACGTCCTAGTGTCCAGATTCCTATTGGAGACGTAGAAATCAAGCCCCAGGTGTTAGGCCTAATCAAACATTTCCATGGGCTTGGCTCTGAAGGCTTGTTTCAACATTTGGAGGACTTGACCACTTAGGTTCAGACCACTAAGGCGCGAAACGTGAATGAAAAGCAGATGATCATGAGGCTCTTTCCCCACTCTCTTAGCGATAAAGCTGCTCATTGGTACAGGACCAAAGGAAGGTCGATTGCAACATGGAACGATCTGAAATTGGCTTTCCTGAAGAAATTCTTCCCTGTCGAACGTACCAATGCTCTGAGACAGGCGATTATTGCCTTCACCCAGTTGCCAAGGGAGCAGTTTCATGCGGCCTGAGAGTGATTCCAGGACCTATTGTGGAAGTGTCCACACCACGAGTTGCCGAAATGGCAGCTCGTGCAGATATTTTACCTTGGGTTGACTGAGCAACTCAGAAATGACATGGACACTTCTTGCGGAGGCAATTTCCTCAACAAAGACGTAGATAGCACGCACGATTTGTTTGAGGAGATGAGTGAAAATTCAAGCAATCATGCCTCCGTGGATACTTTTAACCAGTCCCAACAACCCAGATCAAATGTTAATGAAGTCCACGACTCTCATTCATTTGATATAGAGCCGATTTGCAATAAACTAGATAAGGTGGACCTGGTTACCAAAAGGATGGAGGAGTGGATGGCTGGAAACTCAATGAACAATTCTCGATCCACTTAATCCTAGAATTCGAGTTTCCATTCGTCGTAAGCTCCTTCTGGATGGGAGTTCGTGAATCAATTGGATGCGACTCAACCTGTGAGCCAGCATTATTCGGAACCCCATGGGTTCCAAACTGGGACTTTTGATCCCAGTTTCTCTGATCCCTCCCTTCCTTTCTCTCCATCCTCACCCTATAAGAATGCCTATGCTGTACAGGAGAACGTTAAGTCCAACCCTTACTCCAATGCTTATGATCTGGGTTGGAGGAACCACCCTAACTTCTCCTGGAAAAACCCCGGGCAGTAGACCCAATTCCAACCTAGCAACTATGCTCCACAAAGACCAATGGGTCAGGGTCATGTTTACAATCAGCTGCCCCTGAATCAGGTCAATCAGCCAGCTTCGAATGCCTGTCAACCCGTAGGGTAGGCTGATTTGAACCGACAGATGGTAGAAATTGAAGGATCTATGCTCCAGCTCATGCAGCAAATGAAAACTTCGCTGGACAACTTCCGGGTTCATTGCTAATTCTCATCAACCTGGATCTCTGCCATCTCAACCCGTACCCAATCCGTGTAATATCCAGAATCCGGCCAATCAAGCCCAAGGGTACGGGAATCAAAGGGACCCGCACGCACATGTCAGGTGGTTGAGCAGGGTCCTTCCTCTTCTGCTTTTTCTTCAAATCAAAGGTTTCTGGCTAATGAAGCCCCTCCAATCTTTCCTAACCCTCCCCAAGACCCAAACCCGTATATATCTACTAATTTAGTTACCTTGAGGAGTGGAAAACAAACTCAGGATCCACAACCACATTGTTCTGATCTACCAAATCCTGGAGAGCTTGAGGAGAGAAAGGAGAACTCTGAAGAAGAAATCAAGGCTCAGGAACCTGATTCCGAAGATCTGACTCATGTTCCTTTTCCCGAGGCCTTGATTAAGCCTAGGAAGAAGAAGCCTGTTGATAGTAACGAGGAGCTCCTGAATATATTCAAGAATGTCAAGATCAATATCCCGCTCCTCGACGCTATCAAACACATACCGGCTTACGCTAAATTCTTAAAGGATTTATGCACACAGAAGCGTAAGTCGAGGGAATCTGTTCCGAGGAAGGTGGTACTCTCCAAGCAGGCTAGTTTTGTTATCTTGCATCACCTTCCTCAGAAAAGGAAAGATCCAAGTACTCCTTTGATTTCTTGTGTCATCGAAGAATACACCTTTGATAGAGCACTTCTGGATCTAGGTGCATCCATTAACCTAATTCCGACTTCTCTTTACGAGAAGTTCGGGTTAGGTGAACTTCAACTGACTTCAGTAACACTGCAGTTAGCAGACCGTTCGGTCACAAATCCGTGATGTGTTATTGAAGATGTTGTTCTCAAGGTTAAGGATTTCTATTTTCCTGTAGATTTCCTTGTCCTTGACATAGATGTACCTGAGAATTTAAGGAACACGCCCATCATTCTGGGGCATCCATTTCAAGCAATCGCTAAGGCCAATATCAACTGTAAGAGCGGTAGCATGGAAATCACCTTTGGGGATCATAAATTGAAATTGAATATTTTTAAGGCAATTAACAAATTTGAGGATTGTGATTTATAGAGGAACTTGAGGAAGATAACTTGAATATTGAAACATGTATGGCGATTTTTGCAATTGAAAGTTTCTCCTGTTGTGATGGATCTGACCCGCAACCCTCTATGGCAAACCCTCCACATTCTGAAGAGGTTATTAATTTTGTTCACTTTCAACCTCTTCCTCTTGATGAATCTTCATCAGCATCATCCCTACCTTCAATCCTAAACCCACCCCAGCTCGAACTGAAACCATTGCCTAAGAGTTTGAAATATCAGTTTTTAGGACCTCAAAAGACACTCCCTGTGATTATCAGTGCCAAATTAACTAAGGAGCATGAGATTAAATTGATCAAGGTCCTAAAGGAACATAAAGAGGCAATTGGTTGGACCATTCATGACCTTAAGGGGATCGAGCCATCTTACTGCAATTACAGAAGATTCATGGAAGATGGATCCCACCCTTCTCGCCAAATGCAGAGGGGATTAAACCCTAATATGCGAGAAGTGGTCAAGAAGGAAATTATCAAGTGGCTCGATGCAGGAATCATTTATCCAATCTCTGATAGTCCTTGGGTAAGTCCCGTGCAAATTGTTCCTAAGAAAGTCAGGATTATCATTGTGACTAATGAGAAAGGAGAATCTATCACAACTCGTTCAGCTTCCACTTGGAGGGTCTGTATTGATTATAGGAAGCTGAACACAGCCACGAAAAAATATCATTTCCCTTTTCCCTTCATCGATCAAATCCTCTAAAGACTAGCCGGGCAAAAGTGCTTTTGTTTCCTATACGGTTACTCAGGATACAATCAAGTCCCTATCCATCTCGAGGATTAGGAAAAAATGACTTTCACTTATTCCTACAGAACCTTTGCTTTTCATAGAATGCCATTCAGCTTATGCAATGCACTTGCGACCTTTCAGAGGTGTACGCTAACCATATTCTCTGACATGGTGGGAGAGTTTATGGAAGTCTTCATGAATGATTTCTCTATTTTTGGGCAATCGTTTGATTCTTCCCTGGCTAATCGTGAAATGATCCTTAAAAGATGCATCAAAACAAGATTGGTCCTTTGCTGGGAAAAGAGTCATTTCATGACACAAGAAGGCATCGTCTTGGGTCATGTAATCTCTAAACAGGGAATTGAAGTTGACAAAGCTAAGGTTGATGCTATCTCTAAACTTCCTCCTCCCACATCTATCAAACAAATTCGATCATTTGTTGGTCATATGGGATTCTATAGGAGGTTCATTAAGGACTTCTCTAAGGTTGCTCGCCCTCTGAGCAACCGTCTCGCCAAAGATACACCGTTTGATTTCAATGAATAATGCCGTAAGGCATTTGATTTCCTTAAAACAGCAGTCACTTGTGCTTCGGTGTTGCAACCATAGGTTTGGACAGCCCCATTCGAGATCATGACCGACGCTTCTTATTACGCAGTCGGGCTATTTTGGGTCAGAAGATTGATAGGAAGCCCTCTGTCATCTACTATGCTAGCCAAACTCTAGACGAGGCCCAGAGGAATTACACTGTTATTGAGAAGGAATTGCTAGCTATAATATTTGCCTTGGAAAAATTTAGGGCTTATCTCTTAGGGTCTCACGTCATATTATATACCGATCACTCGACCTTGAGACATCTCTTGGCCAAAAAGGATGCCAAACCCTGACTTATTCGATGGATTCCTTTGCTTCAAGAATTCGATCTTGAAATCAAAGATAAATCCAGGGCACAGGATGTGGTGGCGGATCATCTTTTGAGACTTCTACGAGATTCTTCTCGTCCGAATATTCCAATTGTTGGTACTTTTCCAAACGAGACTTTACTTACAATATCAGGTGTCCAAACCCCATTGTTTGCTGACATTGTAAATTATTTGGCCGTTGGTCAAATCCCCCAGGATTAGACCAAGCAACAATGAGATAGACTCAAATATGAGACCAAATATTACTTCTGGGAGGACCCCGAACTGTACCGCATCGGCTCTGATCAAATTATTCGCCGATGTGTTCCAAAGAATGAATTCAAAAGTATACTCGAGTTCTGCCATGCATCTGCATGTACTAGACATTTCTCTGGGAAAAAGATGGCTGCAAAGATTTTATAATCTGAATTCTATTGGCCGTCTTTATTCAAGGATGCCCAAGAACTCTCGAGGTCGTGTTCCCAATTCCAGGCACTTGGGAGCATAACCAAGAGAGACATGATGCCTCTAAACCTAATTCTTCCTGTCAAAATCTTCGACGTTTGGGGCATCAATTTCATGGGACCCTTCCTCTTTTCATTTGGACACCAGTACATTCTCGTCGCTATTGATTACGTGTCCAAGTGGATCGAGGCTATTCCCACCCGAACCAATGACCATAAGGTGGTCATCGATTTTGTCAAGAACATCTTCAGCCGATTCAGGATTCCGAGGGCCATCATCAGTGATGGTGGAACTCACTTCACTAATGTCCAGTTCCGTAATTTACTAGCAAAATACAAGGTTAATCACAGAATCTCCACACCTTACCACCCTCAGATGAACGGATAGGACGAGATCTCTAATCGGGAGATCAAGAATATTCTTCAGAAAATGGTTAGGCCTAACCGTAAAGACTGGACTCAATAGCTTGAGGACGCTCTTTGGGCTTACCGTACGGCGTACAAAACGCCTATCGGCAAGTCACTATTCCGTCTGGTGTATGGAAAGGCGTGCCATTTACCTGTAGAAATTGAACATAGGGCATTCTGGGCAATCAAGCAGGGTAATCTGGATTTGAGTTTAGCCGGAATACCAAAGCTCTTCATGACCAATTGATATCCCGCAAGAGCTTTGAGCCGAACCAGAAGGTCTGGCTCTTTGATTCTCAACTTAAGCTTTTTCCCGACAAACTTAGGTCAAAATGGAATGGCCCATTCATCATCGATCAGATATTTCCAAATGGGGTCATTCAAATCTCTGACCTAAAGATGGGTAATTCATTTAAAGTCAACGATCAACGTTTGAAGCCTTTTATTGACCATATTATTCTAGAACCCATCCCAAACACGGTTGCTCTAATCACATTGTGATTTCTTTAGCTGGACTTCACTTAGCTGATGGCATTAAACTCAGCAGTTGTACACTCTAACTCAGAGCTAACCCGAGCATCATATTCAGGTGATATCTTCTACATTCTACCCTTCCTTTCATGTCTTTTATTCTCAATGCAGACATTGCATCAGCTAGGCATGGAGGGGTGGATTCATTTCTGAATCATTTTGTCAGCTCTGTGGAATTCTTGTAAATTCTACTTGTTTTTCTCTTTATTAAAAAAAGAAAAAAAAAATTAGGAGAGAATACTTGGGCATTAGGACTTTTCAATCTTAGGAAATAATACAGTAGGATCTGAACACTAAGACCCTTCAGGTCTTTGGGCTTAATCAACCTAGGTATCCACTAAAATGTGGATTTGTTTATCGAGTCCTTGCCATTCTGAATTCTATTTCAATTTTATTAAATAAGTTTGGGTGATAAGTACACGACTTATCAACCCACCCTCTGATTTGAGGGAACTTTAAATCTAAGTATCTACACACTATTCGCACTGACTCATTGTTTGTCAGTTTTAATGGAAATTGGGTAGCTAATTGATTGCACAGCAAAAATACACAATAAATATGCCATCTTGTGTTATTTCCTAGCACTGCCATTGCATATTAGGTAGCTATAATTGCATTTGTAAAATTGACACATGCATACATTTATTTGAGAGGGGAGGATAATGCAAATAATTGGCCATGTAATTAACGTCTTCATCAAGGGTTGCATCACAATTTTCACCTTCTTCATTTCTTTATTTGCTTTGAATTTCTTCTCCCTCACGCGCTCAGGGAATGGGCTTGCACTTCTTCGTGCCATTCGATGCCAGCAGCATGCTCTGCCAGCTGCAGGGCTGGTCATGCACACCCAGAGCATGGCCGTGGCATGCCTCCTTCTCCTTTAAAAAGCCCTGCCCTCTTCCTTGCGAGGGGCAGCCTGGAACACACACACCAGCAGCCACCTTCGTCCAGGCCATCTTCCTCCCCTCTCCCCTCCATACACAATAGCTCTTACACTGAAGAGACACACTGTAGGTAGGAGCAGGCTCACAGTGGTCCCACGACCACCACTGTGAGTTCCACCACCGCCCAGCTCCTTCGAGAGCAGGTGGGCGTGGTGGTTTTATTCGCTGCTTCCATCTCTGAAGCCCTTCCCGCCATTGCCAAAGCTCCAAGCTCTGGAGCTCCAGCAGCAGCAGCACGGCAGCCAGCAGCCGTGCAAGCACCCACGTGCACGCCAGCACCATCTGCAGCCCCTTTCCGCACGTGCAGGAGTCTTCCAGCGAGCCCGCGCACGCAGAACCGACAGCAACCGGTTGTCCTCCGCGCGCAGCACTGTAGCTACTGTTCACGCCTCTCAGCGCAACACTGTAGCTACAGTGTGGTGACCGAAGAGTTTCTCACTTATCCGGTCACTGCACGCTCTCTCTCCTCGCCGCTACCGCCTCCAGCCAGTCAGCGCAGCGCCCGCGTCAGCGCAAGCGCCCGCGCCTACGTCTGCACCCGCACCCGCACCCGCTCCAGCGCCCGCATTCACTCCAACCCGCAGCGTTGTGAGCTGCGCTGCACTCCCGCACCAGCCTGAGCGTGACGAAAGGACCGCACGCTCCCTTCAGCGCCCGCGCGCAGCCTTGCGTGCCTGCACCTGTGCACCCACATGTCCAAACGGCCCCTGCCCCCACCAGACGCCTTAAACTCTCCAGCAAACACTCCCTCACCCTTACACACACACCACACTCGTACACACACACAGACTTGTACACTCACACTCACTTGTACACACCTATATATACTTATATATATATACATATACATATATATATATATATACATACATACATACATATTAATACCTATACAACTACATATAACTATATATACATACATACATACATATATACATACATATACATATAGATATATATATTTATACATATATACATATATACATACATACATACATACATATATATTTATATTTATATATTTACATTCATATCACCTACCTGTATCCATACGCACTAGTAACTTCACCACGCGCTATATCGCTGGAATATCTGCACCAGTTGTTGATATTCCCCGATACCCGCGTAAAGAAAGTGCCTCCACACACACTCCCACACATCCATCCTACACTCTACGCAGCACTTCGTCTTGTTGGTTTCGTCTTCCTAGACGTGGACCAACTCGACACTGTGCTACACGCTATTTCCACTTTCACCCCCACCCCTGTATATATACTATATTTATTTCCTTAAAAGCAATCTATCTTGTTTTTTTTATTTCCTGCTACTAAAAGATAAAAAAAAGAGTAAAAGAGAAAAGATAATCCTTGTCTTGCAGGTACTCGGTCTTGCGAATAGCAGGACCAATTTGTTGGAAACCCTAAGTTGGCTCAAAGCCAAGAACAATTTGGCTCAAAGACAATGACCTGATTTTGAGGGTGTACCTCAAGGACAAAATTATCAACAAAAAAAATCTTAAATAGAAAAAAAAAAACCAAAAACATAATAAACGCACGGAAGAGATTCGTTGTAGGAAAGGCGTAGAAACTTCTTCACCTTTAATCCCTACCTCCCTGAGATCGACCCTGGGCCTAAAAGTGACCAAGATAAAATTAAGTAGGCCAGGTTAAAAATTTTGTAAAAAGATGGTTAGACTCGATTTAGGTTAACCACTATACTCACTTCAACGATAATTTCACTATATTAACACAACCACTTCGAGTCCTGACACTAATGAGCCTTCTAGGGTGGTAGGGCTAGTAAGTTATCGTGTATAATAGCCCATTGGTAGGTTGTCCAGAGCCCAACCACAGGACCAATCTTTTCCTATTGCCTTTAGGTAAATCTTAGACCAGGGAAGCCACCTACTTAAAAAACAAAAACAAACTCCAAAAAGAAAAGAAAAAAATAAAGAAAAAGAAAAGGAGAAAAGAAAAGAAAAAGAAACAAAAGAAATAAGCCACACTTCACCGCACAAGTATGGCTAATAAGTTATCATGGGTAACAGTCCATTGATAGGTTGTCTAGATCCCAGCTCAAGAAATGCACATTTAATTCCTAAAACACTTAGGAAGAAGTGGAGAAATAGAATAAGTCGGGGAGATATACACTGGGTTCACCCTTGTGTTGACCCCATAAAAATAAAAGTAGGGAGAAAGCTACCGGTCATATAGATACACCTTTAGGTAGAATTCTTTTTAAGGTCACCTAGGGGCATAGAAACCTGAAGTCCATTCTGATTTTCGATCAACGAGTCTATTACATTCACAAAAAGATGCTTAGAACCTAGGGTTCTCATCAAGTCTTGGGTGGGTTGAGTGGCCGAAGAAAGCCGCTCTAAAACCCTAAACTCAAAAATCCAAAAAAATTAGAAAAGAAGAAAAAGAGAAAAGAGATCCTTCTTTGAATAAGGCAAGGGCTTGAGGTGGTCTGCATTTTGGCAGATACCTAGGCACTGTTGTGTCTTTGAAGTGTAGGTCCTAAGGAAAAATTTTTTAATGTCGAAAATGACTTTCACCTGAGTAATCCAATCCTAATTCTTTTATAAAAAGCATGTAGTTCTTGCTAAGGACTAGCAAAAGATAGACATGGAGGTGTGATGTGCATACATCTGAATAGCCAAAAATGTCTATTAATGCATGTTCTTAGTATCATATTAGCATCATGCATTATAAATATTGCATAACATACATAATCATTCGTTTAGTTCAAATTGTACAAATTATATAGTAATTGTCTCCTTTTATTGCCAGGGACAGGATGACTTTTAATCAGGGCCTCAAACTAAAGATCTAACTGTACGAATTTGATCAGGGCGACGATTGGAGTTCAACGACTCCAAGATTGCCCCAATCAGACATCCATAGGATCGGATATAGTCCAAGGAAGATCAGAAATCAAGGGCCAAGATGGTGTCAATCCGCACTTCAGATGACAAATCTGACCGCACGGATGAGTTTGGATAGACGATCGCAGCCTAGTGACGTGAAAATCGGGCCAATCTGACATCCGTGGCAGCTTCTGGAAGTCACAGAAGATGGACGGCCAAGATAGCGCCATGTGGCGCCATCCCAACCGCCCAATCAGCCCAAGGACCCGCCACTGCCCTTTCTCTCCTCAAAGAATCAATCAATCTCAACCATTGGATCTTGGTCCAACGACTGAGATCAACGCCCGCTGCTCTCTCTATCCTCGCGCGTCCTCTCTCTCTCCTCCCACGCATGATCGGATCTAGGTTGTTGGATCTTGATCCAATGGCCGTGAGCGTGCGCGCCTTGGTGAGAAACATGACAATCCACGACAGTGCATTGGTCACGCACTCGTGGCCAAAGCAGAGGTCGCGGGGTCAAATCCCGTAACACTCAAATTGAGCTGAAGGCGTAGGGTGCATTGATTCCAGCAGTCAGATGAAAATCGTGCGAGTGAGGAGCGAGAGATGTGGTGCGTGGAGGAGCTCAGAATCACGTACGCACGTGATGACGTGCCTCTGCACATGGGGGCACTGCAGCTGAAGAAGATGAAGCGGGCAAGGAACGACTTTAAGCCGTCCGATAGTTGATCTCGTGAGAACGTGGGCAGGCAGAACGCTGAAGAGGAAAGGGTGCGTGGGCAGGTGCGCACGTAAGGCCACAATCGGGTCTTTAGTGATGCTTAATTCCATCACTAAAGACCCCCTCATTTAATGTTTTAAATATGTAATGACTAAATTGCCCCCAATCCTTGCAACTATAAAAGGAGACCCCTATCCTACGAAATTCTCATCCCTTCCTTCACCTCTCTTCCTCTCCAAAGCTCTAGAGAAGCTTGTCCCACACCTGGGATGCTCCTTTAGAGCCAAATCCAAAGTTTTCTCGCCCCCGTTCTAGAAGTGGACCCCGCGATGACAACGTTCTACCTCGTTCCCGCTTCTTCCTGCTTCATCCTCCTTCCCGCCCCGTCCTCCATCTTCCAAGCGTTGCTTCCTCCAGCTCGTCCTCCAAGTAATCGTCGAGGAGGATAACATCTCTCTCCCTTCTTTTTATCACTTTCTAGAATAGAATTTCCTACTTTCTAACTGTAATCGTTTCCTATTTTCTAGTTGTAATCATTTCCCGCTTTCTAGTTGTAAAAATAGTATTCACATATCAACTGATTGTTCTCTCTCTCTCTTAGTGTTAATATCAATTTTATTGTAATTATCTCTCTTTCAAACAAAAATACCAAAAAAATATAATTGCGGATTTTATATCGACGTAGCCTCCCTGTGTTCGACCCTGAATTTCTTTACGAATTTTGGCTAAATTTTATCTGTTGACGGATTGCTTCGCAAATCGCACTACAATGACAGGCTTTCAAATCCAACTCCAATCGTGTAGTTTTCCGCTACAACACTAATTAAGAAAATCGACGGCAAAGGATAACTTCAATTGCTCCTCCATCACACCCAAATTTTGGCTGGAAATTTATCTGCAATTTCGTCATCACTTATTTCTATAACCGACGGTAAAGCTTCAATTATAAGACATCTAGGATAAATGTCAAACGTCTAATCCTAAGATGCTTTGCTTCCTGTTTTCGTAAGATCGAAACAGGATTCTAGGATAAGTTGCCCAGACGACAGGATGGACGTCTGGGAAGACAAAAATACATTCATCATCACTTATCTAAAAAAACGACGACAAAAACACAATTAAAACTTCGTCACTCTTCAAGGAGTTAGTGAGGAGGGGAGGGGTACGTAATTGTACACTACTCCTTTGCAATCGCTTAATACTCTAATCGACGGTAAAAATATATGTGACGTCGCTTATTCTACCAACCGATGATAAAAAAATATTTGTCGTCGCTTACTATAGCGACAGTGAATATTAATGATAATCACGCACCCAGTCGCTTTTCTTCAACTGATGGATGGTCGAGTATAGGCCTTCGTCGTCGCTTATTTTAATAAGCGATGGTAAAAATAATATTGTCGTCGATTTTATTAACCGACAGAAAGGAACCAATGGCATATCACATTTTTCTAGTAGTGATAGAAAAGATTACCTTCTTCTCAAAGTAGTCAAGGGAATGTTGTGTTGATAACCAATCCATACTGAGGATGGTGTCAAAGTCCTCCATCTCAATTTCCATCAGGTCAACTAGCAACTCGTAGCCCCCGATGTGAACTACATAATCTCTATAGATTTTCTAAGCAATTAAGAGTTGCCTTGCTAGGCCTTTAATCACTAATGGCTCATCTAATAGTGCTTGGGGTTCGTTCAATTTAGTAGCAAACTTAGGTGATATAAATGAGTGCGATGCTCTAGAATCGAAGAGGATCAAAACCAGGCGATCTTCAATTGTAACCATACCTGCTACAACAGAGGGAGAAGCTTGAGTATCTCTCAACGATAGAGCATAAACTTGCCCTACAAGTGGGGGTGCACTAGAACCAGGTACACTCTGAGATGGGTGCCATTGCTATGTTGATGGACCTCCCCTGAACCTTTGAAGGCCTCCATGAGTCTGGAAATATTGGCTTGCATTCCCGTATTATGCATAGATCCAATACCACCCGACATATATGAGTCGGTTGTGCCTCGATCTACACTCCAGTTTTGGTTTGACATCTTATGTTGATATGTCCCTATTGTCCACAATTGTAATAGGTACACGTGTTTGATCTTATGTTTCCTGACAATACTTATCTAACACTCCTTTGAATCTATGTCTTGGTTGTGGAATATGTCTAAGTAGTCCCCTAGGGCACAGGTTGTAGCTGTTGTTGAGAGGTCTGGGATGCAACATATGGGATCTGGTACTGATGATGCCTCTGGTCTCGCCTTTTTTGGAACCTATTCTAGAATGTCATCCTTTGTTCGAATCCCCCACCAAAACTCTTGCAGGTCTCTGCATCACCCTGCTCGTACTTCATGGTAGCCTCAACCACTTGGGAAAAATGTCCAGACGGTCACTTATTTTCAAATATTTAGACTCAATCCTTGAATGAACTACTATTTTATTGTTGTCAGTGGCAACAATTGACAGTTCAAAATGAGACAATTATATGAATTTGTTGTGTGAACCACCCAAATCACTTCTCATAAAAGATGGAGTTTGAATTGTTATAGCGCAACTCAAGTGTTCAACTTTTAAAATTTATAAATCGCAACTAAAGAGTATACGGATCATCCTAAGAGGCTTGATATCTCAAATCAACCTTGAAACCTTTTATTTCTTTTTGTATTTTTCACTTTTGAAATTTTTTTTGTCCTTTTGCTTTTGAAAGAAATAAAGTGCAAGACAAAATCTTTTGTCACAAAAGAGTACTATGAGTTTGATTTCTTTTTTTACAAGTAAAACCATAAGGGAGATAAGAAGTGAGCTCATAAGAAACTACGACGAGCTACTTATAATCACTTCCTACTCACAATCACGGGTCCAAATGCAATTCTCAAAAATAGAGGCTCTCAACAAGCATTATCGTTTTCATTAATCCAAAATTGAAAGATACAAACTATAAGCTAAGTAGGTAAAGGAGAGCCCACAAAAGACTATGATGAAATCTAAAGTAATCTCGAATGCCCACAAGGAAACTAACACAAGTCTACTACAACATAAAATGGAAAGCATAAAACACAAAGATGAAGAGTGGCTTCTGGAATGAAGCTCGATTAATGATGATGCTCCTCCTTATGCATGACCTCCTCCTCCCTTTTGCTTCCTCCTTGGCATGGATGGAAGCCCTCCTCCAAGCTTAGGCGAGCATCCTAAGATGTCCTCCAAGTAGTGGGTGAGTAGGTGAAGGTGATGGGTGTATAGTGGTAGGTTAGGCACTTGAAAGGTGGTGGAATGCTTCTTCTCAAGCCTAACTACCCAATGGATGACCTAAGGCTTCTAATCCCTTCTAAGCGTCTTTCTATTTTAGCCAATGCCAAAGGTGTCCCCCATGGTTGGATGAAAGGCTCTTATATAGAAGTGACTTAGGGTTTTTATGGAGACAAAAGTGGAGGGAAAAATGCAGCCTCGGAAATGGAGTTTATGGATATTAAGTGTGGATTGGGGTTTCTAGGTATTGGAATAGAGGAAGGTATTATGGATGGAGTGTTCCTAGGTCTAGAAAATGGGATTGCAATAATGGGATAAGGGGTATGTTTTTTTTAGACCCAGAAAATAGGATACAATGGGTGGAGTGAAGGCTTTAATGAAGAGGTTGTTGGAATTGTTATTTGGGTTTTAATGGTTGTGTTGGAATGGGGGAGCCCCCATTAGGTGACGTGGAGAGTACATGGGATGTTCATTGGAATTGTGGAGAGCTCTTAAAGAGGCTCGGGAGGGCGTGTATGCATCAATTTTTCATGGAGCTTCTTTAAAGCTTGTGGAGGCATGGATGAGCTTGTAACAAAGCTTGAGCTTGAGCACATTAATTGAAGTGGGGAGCTCATTGAATGTTGGTGCCCGATTATTTGTTGTTTTAGTTAAGCTAGTTCTTTGGGTTTGCAAGTCCCCTTAGTTCAAATCTTTAGCTCAAATTCTTCAATTCAATCTTCTCTTTTCTCCTCAACTTCAATCCTACGATCATCAAATATCATCAATCATTGCAAGAACACAAAATTATAAAAATTATGATGCAAGCCTATCTAAAATGCAATTTATGCTAATGCATGCAACATGCTCATGAAATCAGACTAAGATGACTGGAGAGTTAGCAAATTATAAACATGGGCAATACAAAATGAGGTTAGATCAGTGTGATTCTTGCTAACCATCATCAAGCCCAGTTGTAGCTTATGAAACTCAAGCCTCCTCTAGTCCTTCCAAGTCCTAGGGTCGAACTTATCATTAAACAATTAGATGAAGCATTCCCATGACACCAGCTAAGTCTTCTCTTGCTCACGAACTAATAGCCACCATTTGCGTGCAGTATCTGTAACGACCCGAGTCCCTACGAGACACGAGAATCGGACCGACTCGACTAATCCCAAGACCTGGTCGTCCAACGAGGAAGTAACCAAAAGAGCAATAAAATAAACCACATTCAGCATGAATATAACTAACAGTAAGAAAATACAGCAGTAAGGAAAGAAACCACTACAGTATATACCACCACAACAGTAGAACAACATTCATAACATAATATGAAACTGAAGGTAAGAAAAGTACAGTGGTAACAAGAACTACTCACTACAGTGGAACCAAAAAGAGGTACAAGAGAACAGTGGTAACTCTACTGGACCCTACTCGGCCCAGCGCCCTCTGCAGCTGCTGACCCTGGCTGCTCAACACTTGGTCCTGAAAGGTAACGAGTGTAACACGTCAGCAAAACGCTGAGTAGAGTGGCTGCTAAACTAAAGAAACAATAAAGTGTACAGTAGCTGTTTTAGTTTTCTTTCTTCCTTTATTTATGTCTTTCTATTATTTCAAAAATTTATCTATTTCTCAGATCCTTCACTTGATCTCGAATGTTCCTCGTGGGAACGATCTTGATTGCAATCTTTTCCGAACAGTAGAAGTAGCATGTGGTGCTCTCCTGGCCGGGAGAGTCCCCCGTGGTGATCCTACTCTCAGTCAACCACCCCAAGGTCATGGACAGGCGTAACGGTGACTACGACACGCGCGATAAACGCACAGGTAGCTAACCCTCACTGGCATGCGGTCAGTCGTTTCCGTTAACGGGTGCGCCCAAAGCACAGCACGGAACCAATACAGGGCAGAGCCCTCCCAGTAACCAAACAGGGGCCTTGCCCCTCCACAGTCCGCGCACCCTCGCCTGACTACCCTGGTTTGCCCAGTGGGCCTAACAAGTCGGTGTAGGAGGCTAGCAGAACCCCGGGGCGCGTGGGGTAGGTAGTACCTCCCTAGACTAGTAGCTCTCCTCGGTACTACGTACACGAGGGCCAGCAAGTCGGTACAAAGTGGCCAGTCCTAACCCCGGGTCCCTGGGGCGGCTGGCTCCGCTCTGCACTAAACAGGTACAGGTACTTCCCTTGGTACTACGTACCCAAGAGACAGCACACTACCATGTCTTTCTTTCTCAGTTCCATTCCTTTCTCTTTCCAGGAGTTCCAGTTCTTTTAACTCAGCACATTCAGGTTTCACCTTCCCAGTTTCACATTCATACATCCCATATTCCCAGACATGCTCATTTATTCATAACAGGCAGCTATTAAACCAATTTACACGTAGCTATTATTTCCTTTCCACATTTTCCAAGACTGCAGTATTCATATATTCCACTAGTTCTTCCCATCCTAGGATTCATGCCAAACCCTAGGATCTATCATACAATCTAGTTTTCCAGCCCTAGGATTCATGCAACACCCTAGGATCTACCATTCATTCTAGTTTCTCATTCCTAGGATTCATGCAATGTCCTAGGTTCTATTTATGGTTCCATAATTAACAGATTATACTAATAAACTTAAAAGCCACTCTACCGGTTACAACAGGAGTACTGGGGGCGTGGTCGGGAATCCCGCGTGCCTCCACAACCCCCGAGACTGCAACGGAACAGGGTCCTATCACAAGGATCAAACACAAGGAGTTTCTCAAAATAGTATACAACTACTATAGACAGGTAGAGGATGTAATTCCGAAAAGCACGCAACTCGAAACGCGGAAAACGGACTCCGAACGGGCCCTAAATGGTTCGAAAACGACGAAACAGTGTAAAATCAGACGTCTGGAACCTCTTCCAGACGTCTTAAAAAGTGGATCAGAGGTTACCTTTGCTCTGCGTAGTCTCTCAGACGTCCAGAAGCTTGTGGGGGCGTCTGGCCAAGTTCCCAGACGTCCAATGGTCACCCTGGACGTCTGGAAGTCGTTCCCGTCGTCTGGCACTGCAGCCGGACATCTGATTTGCGTTGGATGCGAATCTCAGACCCTGCGCGTACCCATTTCCTCTCTCTCTTAGTACGGTCAGTCGAAGAAGAGGAAGAAGACGGAAATAACTCACCTTTCAGACGTCTGGACAGTCCTCCAGACGTCCTCCCAGTCGTCTGGTTGGAAGCCCAGACGTCTGATTCTGGAGAAAATTCCAGAACCAGGGCGCGACTCGCCCTCCGCTCGCGACGCTCGGCCGCGCCGCGACTCGTCCGCCTGCTGCTCGAGCTACAGCAGGCTTCCCGCGTCACCCCGCGTCCGCTGCGCCCCGCCGGCCGGCTCCCGCTACCCCGGCAGGCTCAAGCCCTCACAGCCGACGCCTCCTCCCCCGTGCAGCACCTCCTCCCGCACCCGCCGCGGCTGTCGCCGCCGCAGCTCACTCGCGCCCGCTCTCGCGCACTAGATGGAAGGAGAAGAGGAAAGCGGGCGGAGGTGACGGGAGTGAGGGGGAGGGCGTGGCCTTTTAAGGCCACGCGAGAAGGAGAGAGAGAGGACTGAGGGCGCAGCCTGTAGCTGCAGGAGAGAAGGAAAAAGAGAGAGAGAGAGAGATGCGCTCGCAGGTCTGCGCGCTCAGGCGCGCAGACGAAACCGTTGTGTCGAAAAAACCGAATCCCAGACGTCTGGAAGGGGTTCCAGACGTCTGGTCCGACATCTGAGCCACTTCCCAGACGTCTTAAAATACGTCTGAAGCCGCGCGTTCGTAACAATATAACAAACTCAAAGGAAGTTTCGTCCCTTGATGAGAACCTCATCATGAGCCATAACTAGCTCATTTTGACCCAATACAAAGGATAAAAGCTCCTACATATCTCAAGGAAAGGCTTAACTCAGAGAATTCTGAGTTTGAGAAGAAAACCAGTCATAAGGGGTAAAAGTGCAATTTTACCAGTATAAACTGCATGCAGGGTAATTCAGGGACCAAACACAGGTCAAAACAGCTTAATAAGAATAAAAGTGGGATGAGATGATCTAGCAAGGGCTACAGCACTTCCAAGGAACCAAATGATAATCTGTAACCCTAAAACAACCCACTTCAATTCACAAGGTTCGAGGCAAAGTAAAAATAGAATAAACCCTCTAAAATTCATAGAAAAATAATCTCTAGGGTTGAGAACCTTCAATTTGGCCTTTAGAACCCATTTTGACCTACATTGAGAACCATGCCCAATTAATAACTTAATTTGGGTTTTTGCGCAAATTGATCGGTCAAACAAGGTTTAATATGAAAATAAAATTCACCATCAGATTCCTTAGGTCCTAATTAGTCATGTATAAAAACTTGAGCCTAAGAAGAAACCTCCTTGACCGACTTCACACTTTGGTCCTCATATATTTACTCTTTGGCCCTCAACTTTTGAACCCTCGCATTTTGGCCCCTAACTCTCCTTCGTTCTTTGCAATCAGGTCCCTCCTGCAAAACCCTGCCAGCACCATGCTCCGGCGACCTTGCGCGGAGCATGGCGCCGCGCAGGGTGAGGTGAGGGACCTGGCAAGTAAACCGGGGGTGCCCTGCGTCGTCAGCCGTCGCAGGAGCACCCCCTGGTCATTGTAGGCCACCATACCGGCCGTGCGAACGCACGGACGGTATGGGTTCGTCTCCGACCATTCTCCGGCGAGGGAGACACGTCGTCTCCCTCCGCCTTCCTCCCTGTTTCATCCCTATAAATACCCCCCGCTGCTCCACCGACCAGGGCAGCTTGGATCTGACGGAGAAAACCCCCAACTTTCCTCTCCTCTCCCTCCGGCAGACGCCCACCAGCTCCGGCGGTTCTTCCTCCTCCTCCTCTTCGCTCTGCCGCAATACCAGCAGCAGAGACTTCTTCCCCTGCTCTTCCCGCGTCGCGCAATACCGGCGTGCGCTGCCTCTGCCCCGTCGTCACCGCCGTCCTCCCCCCACTGGGCATCGTCTTCTCCGGCGACAGTCGATACGACTGTCGCCCTGTTCCTCCCCCTTCGTCCCTGCAAGTAAGTTAGAACTACTCCCCTTCTTCTCCTCTTTCTTTCCCCGCTTTCAATTTAGTCAATTAAGCCCTCGACCGACTCTGACCACCTTCACCCCCTTCGCCTCCGACCACCCTCCGGCGAGCCGCTCCCATCACCTCAGCGACCCACACGGCTCGCCGACCACCGCAGGACCTCCGCCTCCTCACCCTGATCCTCTTCCGCCCCTCCACTTCCCACCAAACACCCTCTGCAGATCCACCGAACACACCCACTTCTTCGCTCACAGTTTGACCTAGGACGACCTGTTGGCTCCATCACGCCCCCTGCAGACCCCCTGACCACCTTCGCCGTGCCACGGCGAAGGTCCCTCGCCTGTCTGATTTGGCCGAGAGGCCGTTCTTCTGTGACCAGGTGACTCGCCCGCCGTCGCCATTACTGCACAGGCAGAGCTGCTTCACCTGCAGGTGCAGGCACGCCTTCGCCCAGGTTTGACTCCCAGGTTGCGCAGGGACTCTCCGCGAAACGTCCCTGGTTCACAGATGGAGCGAAGGCCGCGCGGGAAGCCACGATCGCCCACTGCTCCATCCGCGACGCGCGCTCAATTGGGGTGGGACATTTAGTCCCACCTCGGAACTTCTCGGAGGCGCGCGGACGCATAAAGGCAAAAAGTGCCTTATGCTGTCTGCCTCCTGACCACGGGGTGAGGTCCCTCTCACCCGACCCGGCCTCGTCCGTGACCACGCTCCGCGGACCTGGCCCGACCCGATTAGACCGACCTGCACTCCTCGCCCACCACCGCACGCCGGTGGGCCTGGACCCGGGCGTGACCCGAACCCGATTACCCGGTAGCTCTGGGAGAGCTTTCCCAAGAGTGGTTTCAGAGAGAAAGAGAGACGCGGGGGGGGGAGGGTAGAGTAGGTTTTGCCTCTTGACGAAAAATTCTGAAGTGTGCAGGCCAAAGAAGAAGAAGAAGACCCGCGGAAGAAGAAGTGCAGGCGAAGAAGAAGGAGCTGCACTATAGCAAATGCTCAGTTAAGTCGTCGAAGCACCGGGCCAGACGACGGAAAGTCAGCAGCCAGAGCAACACAGAAGGCAGGCTGAAGAAGAAGGAAGGGAGACTTAGTAGCCGAAGGCAGAAGCACCACGATTGCAGAAGAAGAAGAAGAGAGGTCAAGGCAGAAAACCAAAGAAGAAGAAGAACAAGGAGCTCTGAAGAAAGAAGAACATCACCAACGGAAGAACAGCAGGAAGAAGAAGAAGAGCACCACCATTGCAAGAGAAGAATATCACCTGAACAGAGAGAAAGAAGGAGATCTAAAGAAAGAGAGAAAGAAGAGCACCCCCCTCTGCAGAACAAAGAGAACAACAAATTCTCTCTCTCTCTTTATTTTTGTAAAAGAAACATGTATATCTCTAGAATACAACTTGCTCCCTGAGTTCGACCTCGGGAACTCTTTTATTTTTCCGAGTAAAAAAATTTATATTTGAAATGTTGGTAATAACCGGCTTTACTACAACGTTATAACAAACCCGGTTGCCGCCACGTTTCATCCCTGAAACTTGCGCTAACTAGGGTGCGGGAAAGATGTCATAATAACCATAACAAACTCAAAGAGGACCGAAGCTGGTCCGAAAAGACGTACCCGCGAAGAGTTCCGGGTACCGCTCCCGCATTGTCACCTCAGGCTCCCAGGTAGCCTCCTCGTATCGCTGGCTCCTCCACAAAACCTTTACCAGGGGTACTTGCTTTCGTCTCAAACTGCAGACGGCTCGGTCTAGAATTTGCACTGGCCGCTCGAGGTAGGTCAGGTCGTCGCCCACCTCGACGCTCCCGTGACTCAGTATGTGGCTGGGATCGGCTATGTACTTCCTGAGGTTGGACATGTGGAACACGTCGTGCACACCAGAAAGCTGCGGGGGGAGGGCAAGCCTGTAAGCAACGGGTCCAACCCGCTCCAGGACCTCAAAGGGCCCCACAAACCTCAGCGCGAGCTTCCCTCTCACCCCAAACCGCTGCAGGCCCTTCATGGGCGAAACACGAAGAAACACGTGATCCCCAACCTCGAACTGCACCTCTCTGCGTCTCCGATCCGCGTAGCTCTTCTGTCTGCTCCTGACAGTGCGGAGTCGCCTATGGACCTGCTCGACTACCTCCTGACTCTACCGGATCAACCTGGGGCCAACCTCCCACTTGGTCCCCACCTCAACCCAACTCAAGGGTGCCGTACACCTCCGTCCGTACAGAGCCTCGTAGGGAGCCATGCCGATGCTCGAGTGATAACTGTTGTTGTATGCAAACTCCGCCAGGGGCAGGTGTTCCTCCTAAGAGCCCCTCCAGTCCAGCACGCAGGCACGCAAAAGGTCCACAAGTGTCTGTATCGTGCTCTCGGACTGTCCGTCCATCTGGGCTGGTAAGCTGTACTAAACCTCAACCGCGTCCCCAGGGCCTGCTGAAACTCAGCCCAAAACTGGGACGTAAAGCGGGTATCCCGGTCGGATACGATCTCCCGCGGAACTCCGTGTAGTCGTACCACGTCGCGGATGTACCTCTCTGCCAACTGTGCTGGTCCCAAGGTGACTCGGATCGGCAAGAAACGTGTCGTCTTCGTCAGTCTATCCATAATTACCCAGACAGCGTCATGCCCTCGCTGGGTAACAGGTAAGCCCACCACCAAGTCCATGGTGATGCTTTCCCACTTCCACTCTGGCACTAGAAGAGGCTGTAGCGGCCCTGCAGGCCTCTGATGCTTGACTTTCACCTGCCGGCACACTAAGCACTGCTGCACGAATTCACCCACATCCCGCTTCATCCCCCTCCACCAAAACTCGCGTCTCAAGTCGTGGTACATCTTCGTGTTTCCGGGATGTATGGTGAACCTGGAACCGTGTGCCTCAGTCAGGAGCTCTCTCAACAGCTCCTCGTCTCTGGGAACTAGGCCAGACGCCCCCACAGGCTTCTGGACGTCTAAGAGACCACGCAAAGCAAAGGTAACCTCTGATCCACTTTTTAAGACGTCTGGTGGTAAGCGAACAGCCAATCTATCCCCAGAATCACTCCAAAGTCCTCCATCTGTATCATAATCAGGTCAGCTGGCAGGCTATGTCCCCCGACACTGACCTCACAATCCGTGTACACCTCCTCAGCTACAAACAGTTGACCACTCAGACCTCTGATTACGAACGGATTCTCTAACAGCGTATAATCCTGGCCCAAACTAACTGCGAAACTGGCTGCGACAAACGAGTGCGTAGCGCCGGAATCGAAAAGCGTGTGAACGAGTCTGCCGGAAAGTGAAACCATACCTGCCACAACAAAGCCCGAAGCTTTGGCATCCCTGTGTGTCAGGGCGTTGATACGCCCCTCAGCTCTAGGTGCGGACGAAGCAGCCACACTCTGCGTCGGACGAGTAGGTGCTGGCCGGTACCCTCCTCGTGACTGCTGTCCTCCTCCTCGCACCTGGGAACCGCGGCCTCCTGCGCGCCCTCCAGTGCTCTGTGCGGGGAGTATCTGCTGACCTCCTGCCCTAGACGGGCAGTCCCTCCTAACACGCCTAGTGTGACGGCGGAAATCTCGTTCCACCACCAACTCCCCTGTCGTACGCTCGGAAGGGGGAGGAGGGGGTGGTGATGTGGGTGGAAGCTGAAATTCTTCTCGAACCACCTCTCGAATTAGTTGGATGAGGTCTGGAGACGGTATGCTCAGGAGAAGAGGAGGGGTAGTATGTACTCCAAGCCCGACACATCTGTCTCTCGGGCCCCGACCTCGGCCGCACCCGCGGCCCACCCTCCTAGTTCCACGACGAGGCATCTCCAACAAGGAGATGGAAACAAAATGGAACACGTCACTACGGAACGATACCGAACGGAAACGTCTAAGAGCTTATGTCAAAAGATATGTTGTGGTGGCTACTCTAGTTATAGACATGTGAATTGGTTATTTTCCAATCAGTTGATTCACTTCTCGGGACGACCTTGCTCTGATACCATCTTGTAACGACCCGATTCCCGAGTCCCTATAAAACACGAGAACCGGACCGACTCGACTAATCTCAAGACCTGGTCGTCCAACGAGGAAGTAACCAAAAGAGCAGTAAAATAAACCACATTCAGCATGAATATAACTAACAGTAAGAAAATACAGCAGTAAGGAAAGAAACCACTACAGTATATACCACCACAACAGTAGAATAACATTCATAACATAATATGAAATTGCAGGTAAGAAAAGTACAGTGGTAACAAGAACTACTCACTACAGTGGAACCAAAAGGGGGTACAAGAGAACAGTGGTAACTCTACTGGACCCTACTCGGCCCAGCGCCCTCTGCAGCCGCTGACCCTGGCTTCTCAACACCTGGTCCTGAAAGGTAACGAGTGTAACACGTCAGCAAAACGCTGAGTAGAGTGGCTGCTAAACTAAAGAAACAGTAAAGTGTACAGTAGCTGTTTTAGTTTTCTTTCTTCCTTTATTTACGTCTTTCTATTATTTCAAAAATTTATCTATTTCTCAGATCCTTCACTTGATCTCGAATGTTCCTCGTGGGAACGATCTTGATTGCAATCTTTTCCGAACAGTAGAAGTAGCATGTGGTGCTCTCCTGGCCGGGACAGTCCCCCGTGGTGATCCTACTCTCAGTCAACTACCCCAAGGTCACGGACAGGCGTAATGGTGACTACGACACGCGCGATAAACGCACAGGTAGCTAACCCGCACTGGCACGCGGTCAGTCGTTTCCGTTAACGGGTGCGCCCAAAGCACAGCACGGAACTAGTACAGGGTAGAGCCCTCCCAGTAACCAAACAGGGGCCTTGCCCCTCCACAGTCCGCGCACCCTCGCCTGACTACCCTGGTTTGCCCAGTGGGCCTAACAAGTCGGTGTAGGAGGCTAGCAGAACCCCGGGGCCCGTGAGGTAGCTAGTACCTCCCTACACTAGTAGCTCTCCTCGGTACTACGTACACGAGGGCCAGCAAGTCTGGACAAAGTGGCCAGTCCTAACCCCGGGTCCCTGGGGCGGCTGGCTCCGCTCTGCACTAAATAGGTACAGGTACTTCCCTTGGTACTACGTACCCAAGAGACAGCACACTACCACGTCTTTCTTTCTCAGTTCCATTCCTTTCTCTTTCCAGGAGTTCCACTCCTAATTCCCCGTAGGGTTCCAGTTCTTTTAACTCAGCACATTCAGGTTTCACCTTCCCAATTTCACATTCATACATCCCATATTCCCAAACATGCTCATTTATTCATAACAGGCAACTGTTAAACCAATTTACAGGTAGCTATTATTTCCTTTCCACATTTTCCAAGACTGCAGTATTCATATATTCCACTAGTTCTTCCCATCCTAGGATTCATGCCATACCCTAGGATCTATCATACAATCTAGTTTTCCAGCCCTAGGATTCATGCAACACCCTAGGATCTACCATTCATTCTAATTTCTCATTCCTAGGATTCATGCAATGTCCTAGGTTCTATTTATGGTTCCATAATTAACAGATTATACTAATAAACTTAAAAGCCACTCTACCGGTTACAAGAGGAGTACTTGGGGCGTGGTCGGGAATCCCGTGTGCCTCCGCAACCCCGAGACTGCAACGGAACGGGGTCCTATCACAAGGATCAAACACAAGGAGTTTCTCAAAACAGTATACAACTACTATAGACGGGCAGAGGATGTAATTCCGAAAAGCACGCAACTCGAAACGCGGAAAATAGACTCCGAACAGGCCCTAAACGGGTCGAAAACGACGAAACAGTGCAAAATCAGACGTCTGGAACCTCTTCCAGACGTCTTAAAAAGTGGATCAGAGGTTACCTTTGCTCTGCGTGGTCTCTCAGACGTCCAGAAGCCTGTGGGGGCATCTGGCCTAGTTCCCAGACGTCCAATGGTCACCCTGGACGTCTGGAAGTTGTTCCCGTCGTCTGGCACTACAGCCGAACGTTTGATTCGCGTTGGATGCGAATCTCAGACCCTGCGCGTACCCATTTCCTCTCTCTCTTAGTACGGTCAGTTGAAGAAGAGGATTGGCGAAACGGTGGCAGCAACTAGCTTTTCTTAAGTCGTTGTAGTATAGATAGTTATTGCCATCATTTGCTAATATTTGTTACTCGGAAAATACAATTCTCCCGAGGTCGAACTCAGGGAGCAAGTCGTATTCTAGAGATATACATGTTCTATTACAAAAATTACAAAAATAAAGAGATAGAGAGAGATGAAAGTTTGGCTTCTTCTTCTCTTCTTTCTTCCTCTTTGTCTTCTCTTCTCTTTGGCTTTTGTTCTTCCTGTTCTTCTTCTTCTTCTTTTCTTGCTTCAGATCTTCCTCCCGTGCTCTTCTTCTTCTGCTTTCTGTTTCTTCACTTGGCTGCTCCTTCTCTCTTCTTTTCTTCTTCTTCTTTGTCTTCTCTCCTCTTCAGGACGTCGTCTGATTTTCCAATCAGACGACTTAACCCGCGGATGCTACAGTGTCGCTTCAGTTCTTCTTCTTCCACAGTCCTTCTTCTTCCTCACCTGTGCCTGCACGCTCAAGGTTTAAGTCAGAGGACAAAACCTACTCTACCCTCCTCCCCCCCGCGCGTCTCTTTCTCTCTCAGAGTTCGCTCTTAGGATAGCTCTCCCAGAGCAACCGAGTAATCGGGTACGAGTCGCGCCCGGGTCCAGGCGTGCCTGCAGGTGAAGGAGCTCTGCCTGCTCAGTAATGGCGACGGCGGGCGAGTCACCTGGTCACAGAAGAACGGCCTCTCGGCCTAATCAGATAGGCGGGGGACCTTCGCCGTGGCACGGCGAAGGTGGTCAGAGGGTCTGTAGGGGGCGTGGTGGAGCAAACAGGTTGCCCTAGGTCAAACTGCGGGCGAAGAAGTGGGTGTGTTCGGTGGGTCTGCAGAGGGCGTTTGGTGGGCAGTGGAAGGGCGGAAGAGGATCAGGGTGAGGAGGCTGAGGTTATGCACAGGTCGGCGAGCTGTGTGGGGTGCTGGAGCGATGGGAGTGGTTCGCTAGAGTTTGGCCGGAGGTGGAGAAGGTGAGGGTGATCGGTGGGAAATAGGTGGCGACAGTAAGAGTTTTCAGTATGGAAAAGAAAGAGGGGAGGAAGAGGAGAAGTTCTACCTGCTAAGCTGGACGAGGATGGGTTGGCACAGGCGACAGTCGTATCGACTGTCGTCGGAGAAGAAATTGCCCAGAGGAAGGGGCGGCGGCAAGGAAGGGACCGGAGAGGCGCCAGCTGGGTGCGACGTGACGCGGAAGGATCGAGGGAAGGTAACCTTGCTGCTGGTAGTGCGGCAAGGCGACGAGGAGGAGGAGGAGAGGCCGCCGGAGCAAGGGGGCGTCTGTCGGAGTGGGAAGGGAGGAATTGAGGAAAGGTATCTCCGTCAGATCCGAGCTGCCAAGAACGGCGGAGCGACGGGGGTATTTATAGGGGCGGAATCAGAGAGGAGGGCGGAGGGAGATGACGTGTCTCCCTCGCCGGAGGATGCCGGAGGAAGGAGACCCATACCGTCCGTGCGTTCGCACGGGCGGTATGGGTGGTCGCAGTACTCAGGGGGGTGTCCCTGCGGTGGCTGACGACGCAGGGTACCCCCCATTGACTTGCCAGGGCCCCTCCCTCAACCTGCGCGACGCCATGCTCCGCGCAAGCTCGTCGGAGCATGGTGCTGCGCAGGTTTTGCAGGAGGGACCTAAACGCAAAGAATGAAGGAGAGTTAGGGGCCAAAATGTGAGGGTTCAAAAGTTGAGGGCCAAAAAGTAAATACATGAGGACCAAAGTGTAAAGTTGGTCAAGAAGGTTTCTTCTTAGGCCCAAGTTTTTATACATGACTAATTAGGACCTAAGGATTCTGATGGTGAATTTTATTTCTAGATTAAACCTTGTTTGATCGGTCAATTTACGCAAAAACCCAAATTAAGTTGTTAATTGGGCATGGTTCTCAATGTAGGTCAAAATGGGTTCCTAAGGCCAAATTGAAAGTCTTAAACCCTAGAGATTATTTTTCTATGAGTTTTAGAGGGTTTAGTTGATTTTTACCTTACCTCGAACCACGTGAATTGAAGTGGGTTTATTTTTAGGGTTACAGGCTGTCATTTAATTCTTTGGAGTTGCTGTAGCCCTTATTGAGTCATCTCAACCCACTTTTCTTTTTATTAGGTTGTTTTGACCTATGTTTGGACCCTGAGTTACCCTATTTTCAGATCGGATTGGTGAAATTGCATTTTTACCCCTCAGTTTATGTTTTCTTTGCAAACTCAGAATCTCTCTGAGCCAAGCCTTTCTACGGTTATGTTGGAGCTTTTATTCTCTGTATTAGGTCAAAATGAGCTAGTTATGGTTCATGATGAGGTTCTCATCAAAGATTAAGACGGAAATAACTCACCTTTCAGACGTCTGGACAGTCCTCCAGACGTCCTCCCAGTCGTCTGGTTGGAAGCCCAGACGTCTGATTCTGGAGAAAATTCCAGAACCAGGGCGCGACTCGCCCTCCGCTCGCGACGCTCGGCCGCGCCGCGACTCGTCCGCCTACTGCTCGAGCTGCAGTAGGCTTCTCGCGTCACCCCGCGTCCGCTGCGCCCCTGCCGGCCGGCTCCCGCTGCCCCGGCAGGCTCGAGCCCTCACGACCGACGCCTCCTCCCCTGCGCAGCACCTCCTCCCGCACCCGCCGCGGCTGTCGCCGCCGCCGCTCACTTGCGCCCGCTCTCACGCACCGGCTGGAAGGAGAAGAGGAAAGGGGGCGGAGGTGACGGGAGTGAGGGGGAGGGCCTGGCCTTTTAAGGCCGCGCAAGGAGGAGAGAGAGAGAGGACTGAGGGCACAGCCTGTAGCTACAGGAGAGAGGAAAAAAGAGAGAGAGATGCGCTCGCAGGTCTGCGCGCTCAGGCGCACAGACGAAACCGTTGTGTCGAAAAAACTGAATCCCAGACGTCTGGAAGGGGTTCCAGACGTCTGGTCTGACGTCTGGGCCACTTCCCAGACGTCTTAAAATACGTCTGAAGCCACGCGTTCGTAACAGTATCAATCAGCTAATAGGTAGTGAAAGACACTCTACAATCTAAGGGTAGGTGGATGGATGTCATCAAAGGCCTTCCTGTTCTGTTGAATGCAGTCGTCCACCATTGTTGCCCCCTCGTCCCCCTTAAAGGTTGGAGTTTCAACTTTCAAAAATCAATAAAGAGCTGGCGGTGTTGGTGTAGTGGGCCAGCTTGTCCATTTTTAGGTGGTGGAGGCTCATGGTTCTCTCCAACTCCCTCACTATCGGGTCCTTGAACACTTGCTCTAATCGGGATCCTACATCATCTTCTCCTCCCCTTGCTTGTTGTACAAGTGGCAACCTCTCCTCAATCATCTTGAAAAAGTTCTTAGAAAAGGTTGGAATAGGGTTGTTAAATCAGGCTGCTACAGAGGGGGATTACCCTACTGCTCCCTACCATGACTGCCACCTTAATAGCTTAACTGTCATGGAGTCATTTTCGTCATCTGTAGGATAATAGGACTTGGTCAGCAAGCATTTGAGTCATTATCCGATGAAAACTTAGATCAGACTATTGCGGAAATTGTAAGAAAGAATACTACATCACCACATGATTGAGTATCCCGCCATTAACGCGATATGAATGTTTGTATGGCTTTTCTAGACTATTTTCTGACTAGTGGGGTGTCCTTGCTCTGTTACCATCTATGACGACTCAAACCCCACCAATTTATCGAACCTGGTAGGATCCGAGTCATTGAGCACAAATAACAAACTCAACATAGGATTCATGCCACCCAACACAATCATAAAGTGTATACATGGTCAACAAACCATTCATGAAGCATTAAACATTAAAAAAAGTCCCCACCAATTGATCGAATCTGGTAGAATCCAAGTCATTGAGTACAAATAACAAACTCAACATAAGATCGATGCCACCTAACACAAATCATAGAGCGTATACATGGCCAGCAAATCATTCATAAAGCATTAAACGTTAAACATTAAAAAAAAGTAAATGATGACTAAAAGATAATTAGGTCCATAAGTCTCACAAATTGAAAGAAAAAATAGTATAATCATCTAGGGATATAACTACTATAAAATAGGAAAGAAACTAAATAACTATAACAGAAGACTCTCAACTTCACATATTGTCTGCTGGTGCTAAGCTAGGTCCTACACCAGTCGCTCCAAATGTAGCCACCTCTGACAACTCAACTACACCTGAGTTTGAAGTCCGAGAACATATTAGTAAATGCTAAGTATATAAGCATAAGGTACAATAAAAGAGCATGAAGGATAGGTACTATTGATAATTCTACACGTAATAGTGTTAACTTGCCTACTTAGCGTCAGTTCCTTGGTCATCAACACTCAAATATTTCATTTTAGCTGACTGAGACAAGGCATGTATCTAACATAGTTATTAAATAAATATTGGTTGAAATTGACTTATGATGGCCAAGTTATGAAAGCACATGCTATAATAGGTCTCAGATGAGTGATTAAGCCACATGAACGGAATCAAGATGAAAATCAGAGTCCAATGGCTCTAAAATCGCCTCGATTGGACCTTCCTAGCCACCACAATGAGACAAACAAGATCTGACCATTGATCTGATGAGCAACGACCTAGAACTTGGCACATGGCACGTCAGATACGCTCATTGACCACTGCTACTCTACTACCCTCTCATCCTCACACCAACTTGCAACAGTTGGATCGACCATCAATGGCATCAACAGTTGGATCGTATTCAATGTTTCTAGAGATTGCATGGAACAGAAAGAAAAGAGAATAAAAAATAATGGTGATTTAGATCACCACTAATCCTCTTAATTAAGCATGCATGCAATAGTTCAATTCAACCTTAACCATATTACTTAAATAATGCAACAGTATCTCAAATAAACTCAAATCAGATGTCGGGCATTTATTATCAGATGACTTAAATGATCAGGCTTCTCAAAGCTAAGCCTCTCTTCTTCTGCTTCAGCTTTCCTTCTTCTTCTCAGGCTTTCCTTTCTTCCAAGCCTCTTCTTCTCCTTCAGAGCCTTCCTTCCTTCACGTAGAGGCTAAGTGTGGCCTCCCCTCTTCAAAGCACAAGGGCTGACTAAACCTTAGAGAGCAAAACCCCCTGCTCTCTCACAATTCCTCTCTTCCTTCTCTCTTAAACCCAATGCGTAGTCAGATTAATAACCAGGCTTATGGATCTGACTAATCGGGTTTGACCAGGGTCACCAACGTGGGTGGTGACCGAGGAGTGCGTGACGTAAGGTGAGTATGGGAGCTCACCCTTGTATTCTGAGGCAAATAGCCCAGAGCACAAATCTCTTTTATCCACTGCTGCCTCTTCTTTCCTTCATGAGGTGGGACTATTGTCCCCTTCCTTCTTCGTGTGCGCCATCAGCAGAGAGGCTCCTCCAATTGGTGTAGCTGCTGAGGCCTCGAGTCCTAATTGAAGTCCTGGGATGATACCTGGTACTGGGTTGCAGCTATTGAGTGCAGCAACTGGGCGGTTGGTGGCTGGAGTGAAGTTGACAGTGACGGAGATGAGGGCGGCGACGGCGAAGCATGACGATGACCTGAAACATAAAATAAAGCCTCACAGCCGTGTTAAAATATCTTAGGAGAACCACATGGATGTGGTGAACGTGATGATGGTGGTTTTGTGGGGCAAGGAGGTATGTGGAGGTCGTGCGAACTCAGGGAAGGTGAGCGGAAGCGGGTGAGTTCGGTGGGGTGTTGGAGCAGGTGTATCGATGAATTAGGTGAGGGGTTTTGTGTGGTGAAGTGTGGCGAAGCTTGTGAGGGTGTTGGCGAAGCGTGTGGTGCAATGGAGCGACGGGGAGACCTCGCTAGAGGTATGGCCGGAGATGGAGAAGATGACGGCGTACGGTGGCAACGTGGGTTGGATTGAGGGATAAGGAGAGGGAAAAGCTAATAGAGTGAGGAAGGAACCTATCTATGCTAACCTAACTGGACGAAAGGGGCAGGGCAACATCGGCTTTGATTGGCCAACGCCATGGAAGGTGAACTCTCCGGTGGACGAAGCAGCAACAACGGGGGGGAGGTAGGCGGCGATTGTTGGTATTGCGAGATGCGGAGGAATGAGAGGAAGAAGTTACCGCCACCTATTGTACGTGGCGGACGATGAATAGGGCAGTCGAAAAAGGTTGTTGGAGTTGGTGGAGACGGAGGTTGGGGAGAAGGGAAGGAGATTTCGACCTCCAAACCAAGCTAAGGAAGTCAGTGAAGCTTCAAGGGATCTTTTATAGGCGCTGGAAGGCAGTTCCAAGCTTGGAAACCAAGCTTGGAAGCATGTGGTCCTCGCACAAAAGGAAACCTAAACCTTTAAAAGGTTCGCATGAGCTTTTGGGGAGGAATCCGAGCCCAAGATGCAGCTCAAATTGTAGGGAAATCTCCTAACAGTCTCCCTTCCAATTTTGGAAGGGATTGAGCGTGAAATTAAGGAAAAATCCCTGATTGAAGTTTACCGGAGTAGGTGGCTCCTTTGCGATAATGGCGGAGGGACCTATTTGTGAAGATGACAACAAACTTAGGGACCTACCTGCAAGGATTTCAAAAAGCTAGGGGTGAATGTGTGAGAAAAAGAATCACACTAGATTGAATTGCAAACTAGGCAATATAATCTCTAATTGGGTCCAAATTTTGATAAAACCTAATTTGGACCCAAGGAATTTGATGGTGAAGTCAGATTTTGGTTTTGACAAAGTTTGCATGGGTAATTTGTCTAGAAACCCAAATTAGGGTAATTTACTGTCTAAGACTGTTTTTAGGTCAAAATGGGTTCAGATGGTCAAATCAAAGATACCAAACTTTATAGAATGTTTTTTTATGATTTTTAGAAGGTTTAGGTGAATTTCATCCTGACTAGAACCTATATTAATTAAGCAGGTCTGAAATTAAAATTTCGAATGTCCATTAATTCTCAAAATGCGAGAAAACCCTCTTGTTAGTCATTAATACTCATTTGACCTTCATTTAACCCCTGGAAAAACCCGTGGTTACTTTGCATTTAGGATATGATGTTAAAACTACAGATTTAACCCTATTTTAATGCATTCTTCTTAGAAAGGATATGCAATGAATTATGACTCTCTGATGGTTATGTAGGAGCATTTGTCTTTTGATTATGATTAATTAAAGCTAATTATGGGAGATGATGACGTTATCATCACCCATGCACCATGAAGCGGTTCCCTCGGTTGTTAGACGAAAGTAGTAACCACCCGTCGTAAGGCATTGGTATGCCCGACTGGGAAGAATTTCTTTAGGAAAGCTGATTTAAGATCATTCCAAGTTGCTATCGGCCTTCCAATAGTCTGGTACCAATGTGCGGTCTTATCCCTAAGAGAGTGGGGAAAAAGCCTCATGATTATCTGCTCCTCGTCTACGTTTTACGCTTTGGTGGTATGGACCAAAGTGGTTAAGTCCTCCAAATGCTCAAACGAGTCTTCAAAGCCAAGCCTGTGAAAATGTTTGATCAGGCTTAACACCTGGGGCTTGATTTCTACATCACCGGTTAGAATTTGGACACTGGACATTCCCCGTAATCTAAAGGATTATAAAAATACTTCAAGGGCTGAGCGCCCTAACCATGCATTCACTGGAACCATTCTTGCATTTGCTGCATTTGTTCCAGTTGCCTTTGCAGCATCTCTTGCAGATTCCGAGCCAAAGGAGGTGGTTGATCAGCCATGGGATCAATTGGATTAAAATTCAACTTACGCCTCCTTGAATGGTCTAATGATCCTTCCAAGCGGGGATTCAATGACCTCCTTCCAAGCATAAACTAGGAAGGGTTCGGAAGGACTGGGGACAAGAACCTTGCAGCACCACAATATGAGCATGTCCTTAAGTTGGGTAGCCTAAGGACCTATGCTCCAAGATAAACTCAAAGCACAACATAAATTTTATGTTGTCCTTAATCTAGAAGCTGGTTAACTTGTGCTGGCGAAGCAGGGGGAGCGTATCCCGAAGGCCTCTAATTATGCCAAACCCCTACCTACTTAAGTCATTTAACAATCAGGCCACCCAACTTAGCACCTTCTAGAGAAAGTAGACGTCATAAATTTGTAGCATAGTATGAGAAATACCTTGAAACAGACTAATGAGTCATAGGGCCAACGTCTACTTGATTTTAGATTAGGCTTGGGATAGTAGTGCTTTTGGAATGTGATGGGCTCTTAAAAGAGGTTGTGCCCTTAATGATTGATTGAATAAGTGAGTGAGTGCACAACTAGGATTTTTAAGCAAAATTACTTGGATGAGTGAATTTTAGAGTTCAAATCTTGCTTAAGTAGCTTTTAAGGTTTGAATTAAGGTGAATTCAATCAAGTTCAGAAGGCACACCATGATTTGCAAACACGAGTGAAGATGTTTTTTTTTCTTTGAAATCAAAATAAAGTGGAGTGCCTGGTACTGACCTTAAATTTTAATCCTAATGAGCAAGCTACTTGATGAGTTGTTTTTATATGAAATGGTGCGGCCTAAACAACTCAATCAATTTGTCTTAATGCACCATTGAGTTAGGCACACAAGTGGTTACCTAGTCTGATTTCTACTCAATTATGTGTTTATTTGTGTGTACTAGTTCCAAAGATCGGATTATTGGTTGAGTATGAAGAATCAGAAGAGGTTGTGTACCTCTGTGAGATTTTTTTAGATTTTTTTTATAAGCGGGGATGAGGTGAGTGGAGGTGGCAATCAAAACAACCAAATTAATCCTAGGATTTCTAAGAACATCTAGGTTAATTAGGGTGATGGAATGAGATCTATGGAGGGGGAAAGAACCGGGGAACACTTACAGCTGTCTTCAACTGCACTTTACTCCTTTCTACCGCTTGAAGATTCCTGGTTCAAGTACCTGCAAGACAATAGAGAAGGAATACAAGAGAGTTAAAGGGCAAATAAGTGCGAGGAATGTGGAAAAATAATCAAGATTCGTTGCCTCCCCAGCAACGGCGCCAAAATGATAAATCAGAATTTCGTAGCGAAAAGATTTGAGTTTAGAAAACTCTGTCGTCGTAGTGCACTTCGCGAGAAAATCTGTCAATCAAATAATTTTTACCGAAACTTAGAATGAGTCTCGGGTCGAACACGGGGAGGCTACATCGATTCTAAATTCGTAGTTATATCTTTTGTAATTTTTTTATAAAAGAGACATTCACAATGATGATATCCTACGTGCAATATAAACAATAAAACTAGAGAGAGAGAGAGAGAAACAACTTTTATAATAAAAGTAATGTCATTACAGTTACAACTAAAAAGTGGGAAATCTAATATAGAAAGCGATAAAGAGAACGGGGTGAGAAGTTATCCTCCTCGACAACTTCTTGGAGGACAAGCCGGATGGACGACGCTTAGAAGAAGAGCGAAGATGGAGGGCAGATTAGGAAGAACTGGGGATGTGCAGGGCGTCGACGTCATGGGATTCACTTCCAAAACGAAAGCGAGAAGATGGCTGAAGAGAGCTCCGCGAAGGGGGTGAAAGGTGGAAAAAAGTGTTTTTAACTCTAGCGGAGCTTCCCGCAGCTTGGGAGCACTAGAGCGAACTTTAGAACTTAAGTTCTTAGCTCTTAGAGAGGGAGAGAGATGATGGAAGGGATGGTTTACAAAGGGGGATGTAGGGTCCTTTATATAGTTGCATGCATAGGGACAAAAAGGTCTTTCGAAGGCTTGAAATTGATGGTAGGGTCTTTAGTGACGATGTGCACGTCGCTGAAGCTGCACCTTGATCTCTGCCGTTTGCCTTTGATCCAAGTGTCCACAATGCACCATGTTGACGCCGCCTGATCTTCATCTGTTAGGCGCATGTACCACATTCGCACAATCTTAGCCGTTCGATCAAGAGATCGGATGGCTTAAAATCCACGCGTGCCTCTTTGTCTTCAGATGCATATAGCGGTCACGTGCTAGTGCGCGTCAAAAAGTGTGCCATTGCCCGTGTGTGTATCCGGCCCTCGATGTTGCATTGCGTCTTCACTCGATCGGCTGTCCATGCTGTATCCAACAACTGAATTTAGCAGTGCCCACTCCTTCACCTGATTTGAGGCGAGGCGGGGCTCGAGTTCGTGCCTTCCTCTTCGCAGATGTCCTTTGAACCAACGCGCTACACTTGAGTTTGTGTCACGTGCTCAAGACAGTTGGATCGAGATCCAACGATCGAGATTGCGTGACCTTTGATGAGGAGGTGGTCGGCGGTGTTGGGCGGCTGTGATGGTGCCACAGATGTCGGATTTGATCAATTTTTGTGTCGTTGGGCTATGATTGTCTATCCGAACCCAACTATGCGATTGGATGTCGTATGAAGTCTGGATTTTACACCACCTTGTCCCTTGACCTCTGATCTTCCTCAGACTACATCTGATACTACGAAAGTCTGATCGGGGCGATCTCGGAGTCGTTGGACTCCGATTATCACCCTGGTCATGTCTGTACGGTTGGATCTTCAATTTGAGGCATCGATAAATATTGCCCTGTGATGAGTCTGAAGTTCCCTACTTGGAGGGGTGACGTAATAAAATTGCGGAAATAAAATATATAAAGCAATCTCACAAAAATAAGCAATCACAAAATGTACACAAGTAATTTTTAGGTGGAAACCCAAACCGGGTGAAAACCACCACCTAACCCTCTCGAGTTAGGATTTTCCGATCAACCTAGTTGATCAAAATCCACTAAACGAATCACTTTAAAACGAGGGTGATTCAACCTCAGTACAACCACGCTACAAGTACGAGGGTAGCGTTCCTCAACCCCTTCTCTCCACGAGAAGGATTTTGTCCCACGAAGGAGACGGGAATTCACAAAGCGAATACCCAACCAAATTACAAAGGTAAAATAAAATAACAAACCTATAGAGCCAACAAAGTAATAAACCTAAGCTTCTATAGGATTTAGGAAACTCCCCTTTGCTAGGAGTGCGTCGACGATGACGCGGTGCGTGAGCCACGCAACGGCGCAATGTCGCTCTCGTAGACAACGGCGGGAGAGCGGGTGCGCGAAGGTTTGATGCTCTCAAGATGTAGAACTTGAGCTTAGAGAGCAAGAGCTTCTTGGACACAAGAGAGTGGAAGTATGTTGCTTAAGTGTGTCTTGTGTTTTTCTAAGTGTATATTTCTGTTGCAAGGGTTCCCCTCTATTTATAGAGGCCTTAGGAAGGCTTTGGAAGGCTTAGGAAGGGTTCTATAGCCGTTGGGAACAAAGCCCAAGAGAATCAGGCCGAAATCAGGACAATGATTACACTTGACAGGGTTATCAGACGTCTAAATCTGGCATCAGACGTCTGGAAGGCCACTTTAAGACGTCTGATTTCAAGGTCAGACGTCTGATTTTGGCCGGGTCTCTCCCTGACTTGGATCAGATCTAAACAGGGTTTTTGCGCAAGTCCATCAGACGACATACAGGACGTCTGAAACTATGTCTGGACGTCTGGAAACCTACTTCTACTGTGGGAATTGATTTCCAAACGTTGCAACGGCTAGAAAATCTCTGAGAAGAGATTTTGGGTCAGCCGAGGCAAAACGGTCATTTATCAGACGTCTGGACAGTCCTATGGACGTCTGATAAGGCTCTAACGGTCATATTCTTGAGTGTCTGCTAAGCCAGCCAATGGTCCACTAATTGGACGTCTGGCAAATCCATCAGACGTCTTATAAGACGTCTGGTATAAGGTCTGGACGTCTGATTTCATCAGACAGAACTAACTATGTCCAGCCTAACAGTTATCAGACGTCTGAAACAACAGTCAGACGTCTTAAAATACATTATCAGACGTCTGATTTGGGAATTAGACGTCTGGAAAGTCTGTTTGAACCCTATATTGGTTTTCTAAGTATTTTACAGAAAACCTAAGTATCCTAGGGTTGTGCCGGTGTTCCTAGGACTACTGTTAGGGTTCTTTGAGGCTCTTTAACATAATTTTCTAAGGAAAATAAAGAGCAAGAAAAATAAAGATAAAAGTACATGAAAGGATTAAAAAGAATCTATCCTATTCTTCTTGTCTTCTATCTTCAATCTGTCGCTCCACGCGAACCTCCTCTGTTTTCCGTCAAGCTCCTCCAATCCGTCCTGGATGCGAGTTCGAACTCCGTCTAAACACGTCCACATTTGCAATTGACCTGAAATCTAGGACTCAAATTGCAAATGTTAAATAACACGTGTTTTGTTATCATCAAAACAAATGATCGTGGTGCTCTAGCACCAACAGAGTCCATTTTAATGGACTATTATTACGCCTAAGTAATTCAATTCTAACATTGTATGTTGGTTAATAATCACATTTGTTCATTAAATGATTGCATGTGTCATTATTTAAGTTTACATTTCTTCTATTGCTTATTATGTAATTATATTTCATGCAGGGACTCGCAACAGCGCACTCACCTTCTCCAATTAATCTACTCTAATAATCAGGAAGAAGAGGGAGGAGGATCAAATGTGGAAAAGAATAGGGGGTGGAAAGATATTTTCCCCCCATAAATATCTCCACCTACGGCCAACAGAACCCAACAAGCGCCGGCTAAAATTAGGAAGGGATTTGAAAATCCCTTGATTGGCATGTGGGAGAGGAGTTAAAGGAGGCACTTGCACAGGAGAGGAGGGGGCTGGATCTTCGGATCTTCTTCCTCCCCCTTGAGGGGATATCCACTATGTGCACTGCGAACATTGAAGGTCATCAACCGTGCAACCGTGCTTGCACTGTGCACCACGCGCCCTCCACTGCAAAAGCCCTTCCAGCCTGCACTCCACCTGCCCTCACCGCGCGCCCTCTACCGCAAGTACCCAGCCACAACGTTCCTAGCAGCGCCCGCACTCACCGTGCCTGTAGTTGCTTCACCTTCCATCGCCCTTTCACTGCAGGCGCACCACTACAGAAGTGCCCGCCTCCAGCGCCATCTCCGCTCCTACAGGCGTGCCCCCTCCAGCACCCTTCACCCAAGCGCCATACGCCCGCAGGCACTGCCTCACGCCAGCCAGTAGGCGCTACATCTCTCCTTTGCAGGCGCACACCCGCGCATACTTGCGCCACCACCCAGCGCTGCACCCACCGTCCACCGCTTCCTCCAACTCGCGCCCGCAGGTGCTGCACAGCAGGAAGCAGCGAGGCCGCACTCGCGCGCACCTGTGCCAACACCTAGCGCGCGTGCGCCCAGCACACAGCCGTGTAGGCTGCAGCAGCGGCCTCCTCCTCTAACAAGCCGGTGGCCATCCTCCTCCGCCCGGCGGCCACCGGCCACCTCTAGCCATCGCGTCACCACCGTTGCGTAGCCCTTGTCGATGCGCACCTCCCTGTCGACTCTCGCCGCCAACCGTGCACGGCCGCACACGCAAGGAAGAGAGAGGAGAAATCCTCTGTTTTCCTCTCTATTAGTAATTACATTCAATGCCATTGCCAATTTTATATTCATATTTTATTCAGGCCACATTGCATTGATGCACTCAGACTTTCCTGAAATTACGTTACTTGTGTTATGTGCATGATTCTACATTGAATTTCAAATTAAATTTGCATGCAAGTTGAATTTATATGATATGCCATTACACATGCATCATATGCATATTTTTGGAGCTTAATTCTTGACGTGAAAATTGCATAACTAACCCTGAACTTTTAAGAAAACTTGCAAGCTCCATTTAAATCAGCATATTCCTCGCATTAAAGTCGAGAAAGTGTCTGCAAACATTATATTCCTCTTCTTGTGAATTTATTGGTCTATTCCTCTCTATGGATGCAACATCTTTACTGTGGTTAAAATTGATATTTAATTTTGATTGAGAGATTTCCACCACATTAATTACAATGACATATCCTCTATTGATATCATAAGAAAGCGAAAATCTCTCCGTCATAATGGTCTGCAACTTTATATCACCCTGTCCCTGACTACGAAAAGAGCAAATTACCATACAATTTGACCTAAATGCATGATGATGCATGTTATGCAATATTTATAATGCATGATACTTCTATGACACTAAGAACATGTATAAATAAACATTTTAGGCTAATTAAATGTATGCACATCAATATTGGATTTCCATGAAACAAGAATTGTTCAAAAGCTTATGATAAGAGGAATCTAACTATACCAAACATGACCTATCTTGGATAGGTTTGACCAAGGTTGATAAAAAGACTTGAGTTTTCACATTTTACGAGGCATTCTGGCCTGATCCATACTCAACGGACGTTGATGGGTTTGATTTAATGTGTTCAAGTTCGAAATGACTTCAGGACCTGAATTTTGGGGCTTTGCAACAGATCTTTGATTTTTTTTTAAGGATTTGAAGATTGTCATATGAAGGAGAATATTCTAGATGATAACATGTTAGATCCTCCTCATGTGTTGCCATGTTGGGAGATCTCTAGAGAGAAGGAAGAAGAGTTTTTGGGAGAAGGCATGTTAGGTAAAGGTAGTTTTGCATGCATCAAGCAGGAAGATTAGTGAGAATGAAGCAAAAGAGTAAAGTAAGGGGCAATGCTAGACTTGAGTCATTCTGTCATCACAACAAAGCTTAATCAATGGGGGGTCCTCTGATGATGTTGTCTCCATTTTCAACTTATCTTGGAGTAGTTTATTAGATACCATCATGATTTAATGACAAGTAGTAGATGCTTGACATGTTTTCTGTACTAGGTATTATTGGGGAAATAAATGACCTACCTACTTTTGTACTAGATAGAATGCTGGTAATAGATGCTTGATTGGCAGTGTAATTATTGTCATCTTTGCATAGGTGAAAAAATGTTGTCGTTCGACTCTAGTAGCATCAAAATGCAAAGTGTCATCATGTAGCTTTAGTAGCATTAGAACGTTTATATAATGAAAGAATGCGTGATAGTAGAAGATATAGTATCACTAATACCATCAGCTAATCTAACATGTTCAAAACACAGTTGTTCATATTACAATTAATCCAAGACATGCTTGTCAATTAAAGGTGGGTATCATCCTTATTATTGTTCATTTGGTCCATGCCCTCTTGAATTTGTCAGAGTAACGGTCTCTTCCTTTGACATTTGAACTCCTTTAGATTAATCTCGCTGTTTAATACTTGGACCTCTAGGTTGTTCTTGCAGGAATCATGTTTAGCACCCTTGAGTTTTTGTCTAGTATCCTTGAGCTCCTCAACTTCAATAGTTAGTGATCTTCAAGTGAACCATTGGCTCCCTTAAAGCATTATATGTGGCCAACAAAGTGTGTGTGTATAAGTTTTCAACTTGCATTGCTACAAGTCAAGAGAGTTGAGTATAAGAGATCAACAAGAGAAACTGGAAGAGGTTTATATCTTATACTAGTGGGACTAATTTAGCTCAATCCATTCATTGGATCAAGATATGTACCATAGTGCATAGATAGTGACCTTCGCCATCAACCCATAAGAGTAGGTGATGGAACTTTGGATCTTGCATTTCTCCGATAGAAGCTATTCTCCCAACCAAAATAACATAGTGTAATTAGGAGTTACTAAAAATGTTTGCAATAGCAATAGCAAATGATCAGGAAGTGAGAGGTAGACGAGAAAGGTTGGATGTTCTAAGGGCTTCGGTGACTAGCGTGGTATCATGCTCAAAAAGATGTTGTGGCGAGTAGGTAGAAGGAGGTTAGCTGGTGCAGTAGCACCTTTGGTCACCACGGAGGAAGAAGTTGTAGCTTAAAGTAGCTTGGTTAAGTAGGAGGATTATTTAGACAAGGATTTGATAAGCATATAGGTTAACTCTATTGGATAAGAGGGTAGAATTTTGGAGATGAAGGATATAATAATAGTAGCAATCATATTACCATAAACAACACCTATTCATAATTGTGAGGTGAGGGAGAGATAGAAACAAGATACAATTTTTAAAATTATTATTACCTTTATAACACACTGTATATGATAATGATAGCATTTACTATCATCTGAAGATGCCCACACATGTGCATACGTATGCATATAATCTTATGTATAATATAGACCATATATTATTGCTATAAAAATTGTGGGGGTATCCTAGTCATCATGCGGAGCAAACCACGTCCTCCTCTCCAAATCGCAAATTCCAGGCGAAGTAGCACCGGGGCCCCCATCCCTTCCCTCCAATTCCATCTGAACGCTCACAATCCATCCCATCCCCATCCCCTTCCGCCCGCCGCGGAAGCCCTAGAATCGAAGTTCTTTGCGTGCTCCTCCTACTCCTCCTCCTCCTCCTCCAGGTGACTATCGCTCCCTTCGGTTCGACTCCGAAAGCCCCTTTCTATTTCCTAATACGATGACCTAATCGGTTTCACGAACTGAGCAGGCAGTGGAAGTCCCGCTATAATCGACGTCTAGGGTTTTTGCTCCGTCTCCTAGACAGGGAGGGGTTAGATTTGTGTACGACTCGATTCCATTTCGTTTGCTTTTGGATCCTCACCCCTGTGGCCTTTTTGGATCATAACTGATGGTGGAAATGATATTTAGCGTTCTACGATGTGTGCTCAAAAGGTGGTTCCCTTCATTCTGAAGCGAACCGGGTTCGATGTCGAGTAACGTTGTGAAGAAGTGACTAATTTAGAGTGGAAGAGATGTATCGAGGGGGCCTCGACCGGTTCAAGAAGGCGCAGTCCGCGGAACCCTTTGGGGTCACTCTAAGTTCTCCCTCGGGTGCCGAACCTCGCCCGCCATTGCAGAATCATGTATCGAACCTTCAGCCCGTTGTCGCAGCGTGGCAGGATGCTCCTCCAAAGGCCGCGGAAGCCGCGGGGCCGCCGCCTGCGGTCAGCGTCACTCAGGTTGGTGGGGGGCAGTCGAATTGGCAGCCGCCCGATTGGGCGATAGAGCCTCGCCCCGGGGTTTATCATCTCGAGGTGCTGAAGGATGGGCAGGTTATCGGTAAGATCGGCCTGGACAGGCGGAGGCATATCTTCGGACGCCAGCTCCATACGTGTGACTTTGTGCTGGACCATCAGTCGGTCTCGCGACAGCATGCCGCGGTCGTTCCTCACAAGAATGGAAGGTTAGAGGTTTGGTTGGTTAGCCTTTTTTATTTTGTCCCTCTCAAGTGCCATTGCTGCTGGCATCTTTTTCTTGATAATCCTTTATATGAAATGGGATGAGTGCTTTGCTGGTTCTTTTTGTCATTCTTCAGGAAATCTTCTGTGCACGTTATGAATTCAGTCAAATGAAAGTTTCAGTGTATTGCTGATTCTCGATTTTAATTTGCTTTGTTGCTATTGTCTGGTTGTTGCAAGGTGCTTTTCCTAAACTTCCATAGTTGTATATAGTTGGTATATACTTCTATGTTGTTGGTATCTATTCCAACTTTACCCTTAAGCAACTTGTGTTTTTTTTTCATAAAAAATAAATGGATCTCGTTGTTCTTACCAATGTTTTAAAAATTGAACCGGCACCAAGTGACTGCTTTGGTTTTTAGCAGTCCAACTGGTGGTTCAGACCGGTTTAACAAATGATGATGTCAGCATGACATCATCACTTGAGAAAATCGGAACAAAACTGAACCGTAAGATCTTTGGTTTGGTTTGCAATTGCATCGGTTCAACCGGGTTGAAATGGTGTTTGTGAGGATTTGGGTGCTAGCGTGGCGTGGAGGCTCTTCCACGTGGAGAAAAAAAATGCAGCAGCAGTGGCTGCTGTTGTGGCTGTTGCACGTAGAACAGGGAGAGAGGTGCAGCTGGTGTTGAGAGTGGAGAGGAGTTTTGGAACTATTATTGCATTCAACTCAAGGAAAAACAATTACAGAGTCTCTTTTATAGAGAGAACTAATCTTCATATCTAAAACAGGAAACAAACTCAATTACAATCTAATCAAATCACCTAAAACACATCCCTTAATTGACTCAACTAATAGACACCTAAAACATACCGAAAACATAAAACTTGGACTCAAAGCAAACTCAAAACATCCCTTAGGGCTGGCGCCCCTTGGGTGCAAACTGGGCCTGAAATGGGCTTCTATTCTCCACAGTGTTCAATAAAAATATACAATTATATGTGGTAGGAATTATTACTTTGCAACTCTGACTACACTATCAATAACATGTATTTAGCAACTGTTAAACTAAAAGTAAAAGATTTAATTAAACTTGAGAAGCTAACCTTGAAGAGGATATAGATATGGAAATCATAGATTATTCGAAAATGACTACACTTCTAGGTTGAAAGGTTAACTTCCTTGTACAAAAGAGAGAGATTAACTATTTTAATGAAAAAATGGACATGTTCATATTTAACAACTTAACAAAATCGATCATGTGCAAATTGCAAATTACAAGTTAAATCTTTCTTAAGGAATCATGTAAAAGGATAATGGAAAAAAATAAAATTATTTTGTTTGGCATCGCGCAGCTTAGGCATGCACAACATGTTGTCGTGGAGCACCAGAGGTGGCTGAGGAACGGTGTCAGACGGGGGATGTCGACCTTGGGGTTTGGGCCACCATCAAGGAGCTCTGGCATGAAGAGTTTTGGTGATGAGGAGTGCTAGGAAGGTGGGGTTGACAGTCGATTGAGAGTTAAGGTTTGGGGGGTCTTTGGGTGTGGGAGTGGGGTTTGTCTGTGGAGAGGGGTTTGGGTTTTGTTTGTTGTGGGTGGGATGTGTTTGAGTTTTGGGTTTTTTTTTTTTAAAAAGCTCTTGAAAGGATCAGTCAAACCAATTGACTTGTTGAACTTGGTTTTGACTTTTCTACCCGAGTTGGTTGGTCTGACCATTTAGGCACCGGTTTCCAGTCTAACCGGTTTGATTTTTAAAATGTTGGTTCTTGCAACATCATGAAACTATTTATTTAGATTGTGGAATGTGTTGAAACATAGGGCGATGTCCAATCTTGGACCAGACCTCAGATATGAAGTGTTGTGGAACATGAGGACTAGGGTTGTGATATGCCAACGTGAATGCCTGGTTCTAGGATGAGACCATCTGATCTCGAATGTGGATTTGATGATATGTCAGACCTTTCCTTCCCTAATTTTATCATTTAGATGAAGTCATCAACAGAGTGGAGAATGCTCCCTATAGTCAGTGGTACCAAAGCTTTTTCCTCCATAGTTGGAACAACCCTTTGCATCCCAACTAAGGTATCGCAAGTATGCAATTCCCTTATGCATCCAGCCAATCTGTGGTGGTGAAAGGGATGGGCGGCCTTCCTTCAGGTCATGAGTCAGGTAGTTCTACTTGTGGGGTCTCAGTTGCATGGAGGCATAAGCTACCACTTTCCTATGCTGCATGAGCACACACCTTAGTCCCTAGTGGGAGGTGTCATCATAGACTGAATATCCTTATGGAATTGTCAATATAGGTGCACTTGTTAGTCTTCTTTCTAGCTCTTGAAAGCTCTGCTTGACTGTCCACTCTTCACAGTTCACATCCTCTGTAATTGAGTGAATGATACAGTGATCTTGGAGAAGTGAAAGATCTGTTTTGAAGCAAGGAGATAGTACTTACAAGAGTGAAGGTACCTTTCCAAGAGGGAATTCATCGATAAGAGATTGGGATGGATTCCATCATCTGTTCTCCAAATTTAGAGTCAGACAGTTGGAACTAGAAATGTATTCAGTCTTGAAGATTGAGTCTACTCTGCTTGCATGGCAAAGACACCGTTGGTCGGATCTAGAAATTAGGAATTGGATCTTTCTTGTATGGTTGCTTCACTCTCCTAAGACTTTCACCAGCAAGTCTCATTTCAGAGCACCCCTTTAACATAGCAACACATCTGATTATCAGTCCCTGCAACATCACTTGCCATTTGGTACTAGTTATCAAGTTTCCTTTTTAATAACAATGGATGGGAACTGATTTGTCTTTTACCATGCTTCTTGAAAACATTAGGCAGATATGCAACTTATTAATCTGAAGTTTATTAGGCATATTGATCTATAGGATTTTGCTTTGATTTGAGTTGAATATATAGGAGATAATTTAGTTAATTTAATGACTTTTAGTGCAGGAATGAGGTGCAGTTTTGTAATGCACTTTGTTGATTTTATTCAGCCATGCATCCATATGGAAGGAAGGATTGGGAAGATGTGGTTGCCGTGTATGAAAAAAGGAATAATGAAGTTGTTAGTATTATGACAAGTCTATTAATGGGAGTATAGTTTGATGTGACTTTGCCGCATTTGGGTTCAAAGCATGCATGCTATATTTCCTTGTTTCTCCATTGCCATGTAGTGTCTACCTTGTATGACAAGCAGGGAATCTTTGTTTGATTTGGCAAGTAACAAGGGGGTGTTAAGGAGCTATCTTTGGAAGTAATGTAGTAGAAGTAGTGTTGTAAAAGTTGGTAGTCGGTATTTAGTATTCAATCAGTTGGGTCACTGAGTATATAGTATGTGGGGGAGTAGTCAGGGAGTACTCGGATGGGTATATATATATATATATATATATATATATATATATATATATATATGGACATACACACACACACACACACTTGCACAATTCAATATTTTAACTAGTAAATTATATAGATAGTGAAAGTAAAGCTACAAAAGATAAGTCTAAAGGAAATTGTTGAGATTCAGTGAAGGTGCCACGTGGTAGTGCCACATGACAGCTATCCAAAGGCCCATAGGGCCATCGGTTTTGGAGTCCAAGAAGTCAAGTAGGAGTTGTTTTTCCTTAGTTGGCAAGTAAGTCTAATTTGGTTTATTTATTTTAGGAGATATTGTAAGATTTAGTTTTACCAAATCAAGAAGATTTGATTAGATTTTGTTAGTCAAGTCTATTTTAAGAAATAGGAATATGTACTCTCTATTTAAAGAGAGCCTTTCCTATGATTTGAGATTTGAGCAATACAATTAAATTCTTCCACAATCAAGTGCTCCTCTCTTCTCTACTTCTTCTACGAGTAGCATCCGGCCACCAACAGGAGGCAGGAGGCCATCCTGCCAGCAGTCAGCAAGTCCCAGCAGTCCACCGGTCTGCTGCAGTTTGGTCTACACCAGACCGGACCCTTCTTCAGCCCCTGCAGGCCATCTCCAGCGGTCCACAGGACCGGTTGCACCTCCTGCAACAGCAGCCACCTGCTGCTTTTCCTCTCCACGCGTGGACAGCCACCCTGTTGGGCTGTTTTTCCACATACGGGGAGTCTCCATGCTCCGCTTCCACGCCAATTCTTGATAGAAATAAATAACGTAATCTTAAAGTTTTTAATTAGCTTGTAATCGGGATGGGTTGGGATTCAGTAATGATTCTTGGCATGTAGAAATGGACCTTATAGTCAGCCGATTAGGCCAACTGCTCGGTTGAGTAGTCGGGCCGGCTGACTATTGGCCCAAGTATGGGTACTTGGGTCAGTGGGGGGACCAAATAGGACTACTCAGTTAATTAGTTGGCCTAGTCAGCTGATTTTACACCAGTGTAGAAATACCCTAGTAATCATTTCTATCTTTTCTGCCTTTCCTCTTCTTAGCAATCCTCAAGGTGGTAGGAACATTCTCAAGAGAAGCAAGAAGCAGAATTAACATTTGCCACAGAGAGTGAGGCAGTCATGGCACCGTCAAGAGAAGAAGGAAGCTATCAATCCGATATGAAAGCCTGAGGGTCGGACACTTCCGAGAAAAATGAGAGATCAAAAGTTGGATGATCTATGGTAAGACATGAAGGACTTCATTAACAGCACCTAAGGATACCTTTGATGGTAGATGTAGGAGCTGGTAGTCCACAATACAAATGAAGAGAAGGCACCTACAGACCAGAGTAAGGAACTGAAGGCATCAGGGAGCAGCTTTGGTCAAGAAAGTACCTACGAGAATAGGAAGTATACACTTTCTCTGTATGACAGGTCTAAGGACCTGAGTTGCTGGATTTATAGAGTGGAAGAATACTTTTAGTCTTTTAGTACTATGATATTGAGGTTGTGGTGTGTATTCAAGTAGTTGAACTCCACCTCGATGGAGAAGCTATGTTTTGGCTTCGATAAGGGTGGTTGCGTGGATGTTTTTCACCTGGGTGGCTTTCAAAGAGGAACACAAGCTAGCCTTGGGCAAGGGAAGATTGAAGGACTGTTGGTGCAGTTATGTTGCCTATGGCAGCACATCATCATTGCTGAGTATTATGGTTGTTTAGAAGCCCTACAACATTGCCTACCCCACTTTGATGAGGCTGACCCTACTTTCATTTTTTGTTTCAGAGTAATGAGATGGTGTTGGAACAGAAGTTGGGGGGGGGGGGGGGGGGTGATAGAGCCCCAAAATGATGGTTGTCAATGAAATGTGCAAGTTGTTGTGAGGAAAAGATGAGATGCTGGAGTTCTCAGACCTAGAGCATGCACTTCCACGTGTCCCCACCTCCTGTCAAACCATTTAGGGTATTGGGTGACATGCCATGATAGGCCAACTGTTGCTTTTATCCCATGAATTTCCTGGAGGCCGTGAAAAGATATATGGAGAAAGGGAAGCGCAATCTAAACTATTCCTAAAAGCACCACATCAGGAATTGTGGAGCACAGATTGAAGAATTTACACTACAAAACCGCGAGACTTATGTTCCTCTCAACCCTATATTGCATTGTTGAGAAAGAAGACAATAGGGATGAGTATCAAGAAGCCCAGGATCACGAAAACAAGCTCCACAAACTTTGCAATGCATGAATTTTGTTTGAGCAAGCCTATGTCAGTAATGCATAAACCTCTGTAGACTTTTGTAGCCAGAGGGGAACTATCCATGATGGGGAAAGGTGGAGGGCTTATTTGTGGGGATGCATGGCCATTTTTTTGGTTAGAGTATGCATCTTCTCTTTAGGGGCATTTGATCTTATTTTTGGCACTTGTTGGCTATGATCGCTAGTTGAAAAACTGTGAAACTTGGAAAGTCTTCCCATCTCCATACAACAGGAGAATCACACCACCACTATGGTCTACCTTCCCAAGTTATGGGTTGCCTCTTGGATAGGTATATACATGGGGCCATACTCAATTACACCTGGGTATATTTGGTTCATGATGAGGACACTAGAGATGAGGGAGTATGTGATGGCATTCCAGCTGGCATACGAATGCTACATCAATTCACTGATGTATTCAAGGAGTCAGCAGGGCTACCACCTTAAGGGATTGTTGCCATGTCACTTCCCTTAAAGGATGAAGCTCACTATATTGCAATGCCCTATATATTGATATGCCTAGTTCCAGAAAAATGAGAATGAACACAAAGTGCAAGAATTCCTTGCTGAAGGGAGGTACGACCCAATTCAAGCCCTTTCACTTTGCCTGTTTGTGAATTGTGATCACAAAAAAGATTCCACTTGTCAGTTTTGCATAGATTAAAGACCTTTGGATGAATGAGATGTTTTTTGTTTTGGTGGTTGATAGGTAGCTAAATGAATTTCATGGGGCTCAATTTTTCTTGATGCTAGACTTACAATCCAACCACCATCAAATTTGCATTTGCAAGGAAGATATAATGATGATCGCATTCATGCATGTAGGGCACTACAAATTTGTAGTCATGTCCTTTGGTCTTGCAAATGCACCCTTAACCTTCCAAGCCATGATAAATGAAATGTTCAAGAACTATCTTCGTGAGTTTGTGTTCATATTCTTAACTAAGTAGTTCTTTGCAACCACGGCATGCTTTACATATGCAACAAGTTTCTGCAGGTTCTCTGCTCAAATCAAATTCTATGTGACATATTACTGACATTTTCTCAAGGGTTTTAGATTTGTTGCAATCCATCTCAAATGTATTGGTAAGGAGTAAGGAAGGCTTTATCTGGACAGAAGAGGTGTTGCGAGCTTTTGGACAATTGAAAAATGCTCTCAGACCCATACTTGTTCTATGCCTGCCAGCCTTTCATCAATCATCTGCAGTAGATGTGATGCATTCAAGATAGGCCTGGGAGCAACTTTGATGGAGAGGGGATGGCCTATTGCATATCTAAATCAAGCTGTGTCACTGCTACAATCTGTCTGTTAAAAGGACCTATTGCATTGGTCATTGTAATTGAAAGTGGTAACTTATTTACTCAAGTGATGGTACTGTGCGCAACGATTACAACACTCTATGCTACCTCAAACAATAATTAGCTATACCACAGAAAAAAATGGACTGCAAAGCTTTTGGACTTTGAATTCACTATTGAATATGGAAGAGGATCTCAAAATTCTGCTGTAGCTTGTAGGTCCTCATTAACTGTGCCTAGAAGTGTTTATGAAACCCACTGCAATAGTGCAACTCTTATGGTTATAGGATCTACTTGTGGAATATTCCCCTCACAGTTGGCAACGATGGTGGTTGTGTTGGTCTTTTCAGGACAATTGGTTTTTCTTCAAGGATGGCTGTTTGTTCTTCCCAAATCTGCACTCAGGAAGAAATTTATGGAGTAGGATCACACAGCATCAACAAGGGACCATTTTGCTTATTAGTAAACTCTTCATTGTTTGAGAAGGGATTTCTATTGGTGCAGTCTGAAAAAAGAACTGAATGCCTGCATCAAGGAATGCCATCAATGGTAGGATGCATGCTTGGCAACTCAAACAATCGGGCTCCACCAGCCTTCACCTCTACCCAATGTCAGGAGGACATATCAATGGACTAAATTGAAGCCCTTCTATCTTACCGTGGAACATGGTTATTCTGGTTGTGGTAGATCACTAATTGTAGTATAAACTATTTGTTGCCCTCAGGCATCCATTTACAGGTCATGATGCAGCCCACACATTTGTTCAAATAGTTGTTAAGGACATGGCACTCCAAAATCATTATTACAGATCTCACTGCTATCTTTACAGGCATATTTTGGTAACAGTTCAATGTTCATTTTTCAATGAAAAAAAATTCAATGTACATGATTCCATGCTATGCTACTCCACCTATCATCTGCGATAAGATGCAGGCTAAGGTGAACTGTAGCATTGAAACATGCTTGCATTGCTTCTGTTAGAAACACCCTCACATGTGGGCAAGATGGCTTCCGTGGGCTGAATATTGGTGCAACACCCATTGGCATTCATCAAGGAAGCACTTTATAGGCATCCTTTGCCATAGCACCATAATTTTGTGTTGGGAGTGTGTGTAGTTTAGTCTCACATCGATTAGTATGGGACTGTGTGTTGTGTGGTGGTCTATAAATAGACAATGTATCTGTTCATTCTTCTTTGAGAAATTATAGACACACTGCCCTATCGGGGTCTTCTCCTGTGATTCTCTCTGTTCTTTGAGAGTGGGGTTTTTACGTAAATCCAAACGTTCCATGATTATTTTATTACTTTGATTTATACTTTCGCTTGTTATATTTTTCAACTTGGTATCAGAGCGGGTCTATTTTTAAGTTAATTATCTATCTATTATTATTTGGTATTTAGTTCGTTTTTGTTCATTTTATGTCCAATCTCTATTTGTTCTCTGATGTTAATGCCACCAGCAACGCAAACCCTAAGAGATCAATGCCTTCTTCATCTTCGTGGAGGCATTGAGATCGAGCAAAGCAAGGAGCCGTAGCGATGGGTTCACAGTTCGCTGTGATGCAAAAGCTTGCTTTGTCGAGGAGCTTGGTGGAAAGCCTGAGGCCATCTGTGAGGGCATTTGCGCCCCTGATGTGGGGCCCCATGAGGGCAGCCTCACCCTACAAGGTGGGGACTTCGCCAAGGAGGGTGGTGAGCCGGCTGCTGCAAATGGAGAGGGGTCTTGTGAACCCTCGCGAAGGCCACTGCAACTGCGAGGATGGCGACAGGGATTGCGCGAGGGGCAATGGTGGAGCTATGAAGGAGGCGGCTGGTGTGGACGAGGTCGGAGGCGCGGATGACGTCAAGGTGGTCGGACCCCATCGTCGACTCGCACTGCTCCCACCGTCGAGCATGGATCAATCTCCATGTCCTCGAGATCAGGGAGCATGCTGGGGGCTGCGATCGACGTAGATTGGAGGCGGCTGCGCAACGAGGTAGCCTCCTCGATGATTCTTCGGAGGCCACTGATGCAAATCTCATCCTTGGCCATCCTCTTAGTGGTAGTTGGCAGCGGGAGACCGTGCTTTGTGGTTGGGTTCTCCCAAACCCTAAGGGAGAGTAAGGCTTTTAAAGGGAAAAAAAAAACGATGAAATGAAGAGAAAGGAAGGAAAAAAAGTGAGCAAGGTGAAGAAATAGTAAAAAAAAAAAAGAAATGGAGGTAAAAAAAGGGAGTAGAAGAAAATTAAGAAAAAGGGAAAAGAAACAAAAATCATGTAGATCATGAGAAAAGGTGAAGAAACTCTTCTCTCTATATATGTGTATTTATCTGTTTTTTATTTATTCTCCCATACGAGTATGGGAGAAAGGGGAAGTGTAGGCCTATTATAGTCATCCTCTAGGAGGGAGTCCCTTGTTCGAGATCACCATGCGAGGATCCATAACTCTGGGAGGTCCAGAGTTTCAAGGTCTCCAGGAGGGAGATCTAGTTTCGAGGTTTTCAGAGGAAGGGTCGATTTCAGATTCTGCGTGGGAGATCTAATTTTGTGGACTCCAAGAGGGAGGTCTACCTTTCGAGGTCTTCAGAAGAAGGCCCTTTTACAGGGATACTGAATGGGGAGCCACTAGCACGTGTTGGGGTCTCCAGAGGAGAGGTCATTTGTTAACTACAACATCCAGCAGCTACAGCCCTCGCTGATGTGTCAACATCAGCATACCTGCCTGTAGACGAGAACCAACCGAGAGTTTATGTTTCGTTTGTAGAGTGTTGTGCAAGCTGAGCATTGCATGTTCCAGCTTGAGGGCTAGTGCTGGAGTATGTAGTTTAGTCCCACATCATTTAATATGGGACTGTGTGGTATATGGTAGCCTATAAATAGACAGTGTATCTCTTCATTCTTCTTTGAGAAATTATAGACACACATGTCATATCGAGGCCTTCTCCTGTGGTTTTCTCCTCGCTCTTCGAGAGTGGGGTTTCCACGTAAACCTAAGCGTTCCATGATTATTTTATTGCTTTGATTTATGCCTCCGCTTGTTATATTTTTCAACTTTTTGCATCTAGGGACACCTTTAATGAGAAAGTAGAAGTAGAATTATGCATGGGAGATCAAACCCTCCTGCCTTGAAGGAACACCTCCAAAGGGTGCAAGGCTACATGTAGTCTGCTACTAGTTGCCACCAGTGTGATGTTCAATTCTTTGTGGGCTAATGAGCATATTTGGATTTGTCAACGTTCTGTCATGCTAGTTCATGCATGAAGTCACACGCTACATCAACCCCCTGAAATTTTTATGCGATGAACATATGCATTAAAAACTAGTGTACAATTTTAATGTACGTGGGGGCACACCTATACATATCGTCTTCCATGTTTCCCAATTTAAGTAGCATCATAGTAGCTTGTGATTGTCTCCATTTTGTTTTTGTTGAGGTTGGCGCAACGCGGAGGCGTGGAGGCTCTTCCACGTGGAAAAATAGGTGGCAACAGGGTGCTATAGGCAGCCCCTGTCCACACGACAGGGAGAAGAGGGAGATGGCTACAATCGGTGAAGAAGAGAGAGGGGGAGTTGATGTGTTGGAAGAATTGTTTCACTAACTCAAGAATAGAAGGATTGTAAAGGCTCTCTTTTATAGAGAAAGAATATATCACAATTATCTAAAATAACAAACTAAATCCTAATCAAATCATATCCCCTATTTTAGAAAGAATAAATCCTCTAAAACAAACTTTCTAAAAATTAAATCTACCAAACTAAGGACCACCAAACTTGGACCACAAGACATACCAAAAATCCTATAGGGCCAACGCCCCTTTGGGTGTTTCCTAGACTTCCACGTGGCCTGACAGGGCTGCCATGTGACCCTTTAATTCTCCACACTCTCCCTTAAGACGAGGCTGGGAGAACGATGACTTGCTAAACTTGACTTTATAATGATGTAGTCATACACTTCATCTTCTCTTGTTACACATCCTCTTGCCACCTCCGTAGTCGTTGCTTTTTTGGCAATCTATAAAATTGTGGCTATTAAAGCGGTCGTCTTGTTTTTGTATAAGTTGGTGGGTTCTCTCCTCCAACTTTTTCCGGGCTACATCTTTTGTCTCAAGCATTTTTTCAAGTAGTGTGAATCTTCGAATTTGTCATCGCTTCATTCTAAAAGGTTGAGAGGAGTCTCTGTGACTCTTTTTTCTACACCAGAGAGTTACACACTTGAACTTGGCATTCCCCAGCGTGTTAGAGGGTTTCACGTGCCCCCTCAATGCGAGTCGGTGCTGTTGTTCCTACACCTCGTGAGCTAGCGTAAGGCTCTTGGTTTCTCTGGACGTGTATAAGGTCACCAAAAGGAAGGTGAAGTCGATGGTCCTCTAGGAAAAATAGCACACAATGTGGCTTTTTCTTTTCTTCTCCTTTCTACGCATGTAGAGAACCCCCTTGGAAGAGTCTAGATCAAAGGCTCTAATACCATGTTGAGATTGACGTACGTGGAGCGTGGAGGCTCCCTTAGCGTGTGGAAAAACAACTCAACAGGGGATGTTCCACATTGAGATTAGGGTGAGAGGGCAATAGCCGATTGCCTTGATGGAGACCAGCTGGTGATGAGGTCGGTAACGATGGTGGCCGGGGAGAGGAGTTGGAAATAATGAAAATATTATTGCTTGACTAAAAGTGAATTACAATAGGGAGATTCTTTTATAGAAGAGAGAACATATTCTCTAAACAAAAAATAAATCATATATCTCCAAAACAAATCAAATCTTTTAATCAACTTTCCTAAACTCAAACATAACAAATAAATAACTTTGCAATTTAAGTAAATGACCAAAACTAAGACCCTAAAACCTATAGCCGGTGGCCTTGATGCACTATCTCGTGGCACTGCCACATGGTATCTTTTATTCCCAACACTCCCTCAAGTCGAGATCGGGAGGACGATGACTTGGTCTACAAACTTGTGAGGCTAGATGCCCCATCACTCTTCTTCGAGCATATGCTCTTCACTTTGTTTTTGGAAGAAGCCACGATGTAGCCTTTTGCGACTTCCAAAGTTGCGTCTGTGGCAAACTCAATAATTGTCATGATGGCCGCCATGGTCATCTTTTCAAGATCGATAGACGTGAGAGAAACCACACGTGAGGTGCTAGTAACCCTACATGCTAGTCTCTGCACTTTACCTAGATCTTTAAGAAATGAACTTCTTGGATCAACCACTAGTCTTTTCGCAACTTGAGAAGTCGTTGCTTCGCCTCGAAAGTCATTGTGTGGACTGTGGTGTCCTATTCTTGGAGCGATCAACTAATGTGTGACTTCACACATAATATTTGACATCTTTTCTCCGGTAAAATCTTCTCTTTTGAAAGAGAGTAAAAACCCAGATATAAAGTGTCAATTGAAAAGATATGAGGATCGCAAATCGAATAACTTGATATATCTCCTTTGCTCTTTTTTGGACCTCGAACTCTGCCCTCTTTGTTGACAACGTGGCTTCGGCGATCGTAGCGATAGCATCCGTTATCTTCTATGATTTTTCTTCTCCGTGTAAAGCGTCGGATTTTGTCAAGGAAGATTTTTGCTGGAAACAGAAACCACACGTGTGTGGTCACGAATACGCACACGTTGAAAGAGTCTAGATCGTAGGCTCTGATACCATGTTGAGATTAGCGCAACGTGGAGGCGTGGAGGCTCTTCTATGTCGAAAAATAGGTGACAGCAGGGTGCTACAGGCAGCCCCTGTCCACGCGATAGGGAGGAGAGAGGGATGGCTGCAATTGGTGAAGAAGAGAGAGGAGAGGGAGTTGATGTGTTGGAAGAATTATTTCATTAACTCAAGAATAGAAGTATTACAAAGGCTCTCTTTTATAGAGAGAGAACATATTACAATCCTCTAAAATAAGTAACAAACTAAATTCTAATCAAATCATATCCCCTATTTTTAGAAAGAATAAATCCTCTAAAGCAAACTTTCTAGAAATCAAATCTATCAAATTAAGGACCACCAAACTTGGACCACAAGATATACAAAAAATCCCATAGGGCTGGTGCCCCTTTGAGTGTTTCCTAGACTTTCACGTGGCATTGCCACGTTGCCTGACAGGGCTGTCATGCGACACTTTTATTCTCCACAGTTCTAATGGCCTCCAGCCCGTTTGAAGCTACTTCCTGATAGGATCTCAGAGTGCTGCCTGTTTTTTGGTTGAAAAGGTAGTGCTGCCTGAGTTGTTCTTCAGGTTGTCAAGTATAGCCAGTTCTCTTTATTTGGTTTGTCCAAGATCCAAATGTGCATCATGGGAGAGCTATTGGCATCTTTGTGAAACGTAAATTGAGTGGTTTATGGTCATCAAGGACAATGGACTAGCCGGTGGAGGGAGCAGATGTCAGAGCCCCACAAATTCACATGGAAGGATTTGTCAGCCGCGGTTGCCAAGTAGGAAAAGGAATAATAAAGTTTTTAGTATTGTCAAGACTCTGTTGATGGGAGCAGTCTATTGTGGTTTTGACATGTTTGGGGTTGAATCATGTATGACATTTCCTTGTTTTCCCATTGTTGCATAGTGTCTACCTTAAATAGCAAGTGGGGAATTTTTGTCTATTTTGGCAGTGAATGATAAAATGCTGTAAAGGGGCTATATCTTCGGAAGTAATAGGGAATTACCCTTTTCATCATTTCTATCTTTTCCATCTTTACTAAGCAATTTTGAAGCTTGAAGGGATGAACTCCCAAGAGAATAGCAAGAAGCACTATTGATGTTTGCCACATTGTTGAGAAGGTCACGATGCCTCCAGGAGAAAAAGGAAGCTATGATTTGTATCTTCCCTTGTCTCCTGCTTTGTCTTCTGCACATTCCGGACATCCTTTTTTTGCATCCTGCTCCGATGTGTTTTGTACTGATTGGTATATGACTATCTGGCTCCTTTACCCCCAAAAAAGGCTATCTGGTTGTAGGCCGGTGGATGCACTCTTGGTGGTTGATCCTTGGTGATTATCACATAATCCTAAGAATCATCCATGTAAGAATTGCATACACTAGCAGGACCAGGATATCCTGTACCACAGACTCAAAATATGAGTGCATTAGAGTATTGTACTGCAAGAGTTGTCATAGGTTTCATATTTTTGGTTAGGGATAGGTGCCAAAGGTTAAGATTTTTGTCATGGGATTTTTGGTAATGAAGTTATTAGCTTTGCAGTTTGTCAAGTACGTTTATGGAGAATTCATGAAAGTCATTGCCATGCAATGTGCTTTATTCTCAAGTATCTAAAGGGGTCACCTTGGCAAGGACTTTAAGAAACACTATCACTTGGATCAATATTTATATGCTTTTTTTTAAAAAGGTATGAGCTTTAAAACAAATTACCATTCCCTCTGTTTGGTATGAGCGTCATGTTGCAGATAGTTTTGCTAAGCATCTTCCTCGAGATCGTCATTCCATGCTATGCAGCAAGGTGGAAATATTAAATGTATATGCTCCAAGGACTTTAAGAAACACTATCACTTGGATCAATATGAGCTTTAAAACAAATTACCATTCCCTTTGTTTGGTATGAGCTTCATGTTGCAAATAATTTTGCTAAGCATCTTCCTCGGGATCGTCATTCCATGCTATGCAGCAAGTTGAAATATTAAATGTATATGCTCCAATTTAAGGGGCGACATGGAAGCAAATGCCTCTACCCTGAGTGCTTTTTTAATTTTTTTCAATAACTTGTGGATGTAGTGTATTACTTGTGGGAAATAACTCCTAGAAACCCAAACAAAATATAAGAGGAATGGAGTCCACTGAACGTAGCGAGAGAGAGCGAGGGGGGGGGGGGGGGGGGGGGGGAGGGGACGTTGGTGGTGGGGAAGGTGGGGAAGAGAAGGGTGGCAGTTGAGGTGCTTTGCTTCAAGTCTAGAGGGAGGGGTCACTTTGCGTGGGAGTGTCGGGACCCGGTGAGATGTCTGCAATGCTGGGTCTTGGCCATCGGAGATCATCTTGCTTGAAGGAGGTACGGAAGGCGGTGGCCTCAAGAGCGCAAATGACTGTCCTTCCACACCCGCCGGAGGGTACACCATCGGTTGAGGTCAAAGCCCCTTGGTTAGAGGAGGTTGGGATGCTTGAGAGAACCCTTGCGACGACCTTGATTGGGGTGGTGGTGGAAGGTTGTATTGGTCTGGACGACATTAGTGTAGAGGTGTTGAACTGGGAGGTCGGGTAGGTGGGATGGAGTTGAAGGTAGTGGGCAAGGAGAAGTTCGTGCTCGTTGGTGTGAGGTCGGATTTGGTGGAGAGGCTTTTCTTTAAGCTTTTCTTCAAGGACTTCCCTTGCCTTGGTGGGGTGGTCAGATGGACATGGCTTGTCAGGTCTGATGGGGTGCTTTGGGAGTGGCCATTGAGGAGGGTGGGGCTGCTGGTGGACCTCGCTGGCATACCGCTCTTTCTTCGCATGAGGGAGGTCGTGGCTGTGGTGGTTGCTCCCTTTGCAAGGGTGCGGTGGTGTAGGGACCTCAAGGCGAGGACCTCTTGACGATGCGAGCGCTGGTGGAGCTCCAGCCGGGCAAGGTGCTCTACGAGAAGGTGTCACTTTGTCTGGGGGGCACTTCTTGGGTTGTGTTGGTGAGACCAGTCAGGGATGAACAACACTCTTTCGCTGAGGTGGTGAGGCTGCCTGTCGGTGGAGGGGAGGTAGCAAGGTAGACTGCTCCGGCGTGGAGGCCCAAGATCACCAGCAAGGGTGGCGCCTCGTCTGCTGAGTTAGTAGTGCGACACTTGGAGTAGAACGAGCGCATTCATGACGGGGCTTGGCTTTCGGAGGACATGGTGGCGGCTGAGGCGAGTGTAGAGGATGAGGAGGCGACAGTAAATGTGAGGGAGGCGGTGTTGGGAGGTGTAGGGGCGATCAGGGAAGATGAGGGACTGCTCGGGGATGACGAGGGGTTTCCTTGGGAAGATCGGGAGGGCGCATCGAGGTTGGAATGCACGGGGGATTTTGGCTGCCTCAGTTTTGATGTGGGGTTTGGCGGGGGGCCCCACGGGTTGCATGGCTGTTTAGGGTGAAGGGGGTTTGTCGGATCTGGGTTCGGACCCACACTCGGATTCAGCTACCCTTCGTAACCCTTTTATTCATGGCCCACAAAGGGTTACTTCGAGGGTTGTGTGCCATGCGTCGACCTCAGTGAGTGCAGGCGATGGTGGCTGCGGTCGGCAGGTGAAGGGGGACTTCCCTGAAGGTTGAGGTGTGGGAGGGGCGAGGAGATTAGGGCGACGAGATTGCTCCATCAGAGGATGGAGAAACTCTGGGCGGTGGTGTAGATCTTCTCCACGAAGCATAGGGTGTCAGCTGTGGCTTCGACGGTGACTGTTGCTCCCTTGCAGAGATCGGAGGAGCTCCGGGTGGCGACGCGGAATCTCTTTGTGGAGTAGGTGGCACTGACGACACACCTTGCAACGTTGGAGGCGGGGCCTGATTTGAGGGAGGCGTGAGAATTGCGAAGCTTTTGGAGGAGGGTGGTGGGGTCGTGATCCCCGAGCGGGGGTGTGGTGGAGTTGGGGAGGGAGCGAAGGTGGTAGATGGTGGGGTCTCTAGAGGAGGGGAGGAGTGGGAAGAGGATGGGTGGGGAAGGAGGGCATGGGCTGATCTGGGGGCTTTCGACCTGCAGAGGTTGAGTAGGTGGTGGAGGGGGTTGGGTTTGGTCGGTCTGCGGGGGGGGGGGGGGGGGGGGCTCTGTGAAGGTCCTCACCTGGAATGTTAGGGGGCTCTGTGACCCCTCGTGTCGGGGGATACTGAGATTCTATCTCCGGAAGTGGAGCCCAGATGTTGTTTTCTTCCAGGAGACGAAGCGGCAGATGTGTGACCAGAGGGTGTGGAGGGAGATTGGGGGTGGTTTGTTGGGTGGGTTTTTGGCATTGGATGTGGCTGGGAGGTCAAGGGGGAGTCGTGGTCGGGTGGAAGGACGTTTTCTCCTTGGTGGACTTAGAGATAGGGGCGGGGTGGTCTCTATGCAGTTGAGAAGACAAGGCGATGGACTTATTTTGGTGTTCTCATCGGTATATGGACCAATTGAAGACAGTGATTTAAATGTCGACGACATGCTGTTGGCATGTCGTCGGCAAGGCTATTTTGGGGAGGGGGCCATGCCAAGATTATAGTATCGGTTTACAGGCGTGCTGATGGCATGTCGACGATTTCGAAGGCATGCCGTCGAAATCATTGACATGCTGTTGAAATTGTCGACATGTTGATGGTGGTGTCGAGTCTGATGCTGCTGGGCGAAGGTGTTGCTGCCACAGGTCGATTTCTTGAATCCTAAGGGCATAGAAGGTCGATATTGAGGAATGTGAGGGTTTAAGGACACACACACGGTCATTATGAAATACCTTTATTGTTACACAATCATTATTTTTTGAAAATGATATCATTTTGATTATTTATGCGATTTTTTGTCGGTATGTTGTCGGCATGCCCTAGGCATTTCTACGGCGTGCCCATGAAATGTATACTTAGAATTTTATCGGCACGTCGTCGAAATCGGCATTTCGAATCTTGGTTGAAGATTCCGACAGGTCCCTTTGGGAGGACCATTGTCAGGTCGTTGGAAGATTTCAGGGGTGTTCATGGCTCATTGGAGGGGATTTCAATGTCACCCTTCTGGCAGAGGACAGGTCGGGTGGAAGAGGAGGTCAGGATCGTGGTTCTGAAGATTTTGCAAGGTTCATCGCAGAGCACGAGTTGCAGGATGTGCCTCTCACTTCCTCCGCCTACACGTGGAGGAGCTCTGGTGGCTTTATGTCCAGACTGGACCGCCTTTTGTGCTTTGTGGAATTGGCAGAGGTCTTCCCATTGGTGGGGGTCCGCGCTCTTGAGAAGCCCTTCTCGGACCACACTCCTTTGATGTGGGAATCTGGCGAAGGCTCCCACTTTGGTACATATTTCAAATTCGACGGGGTGTGGCTGTTGGAGGAGGGCTTCAAGAATATGGTGGACAAGTGGAGGACTATGCACCCAGAAGGCTCAGAGGCAGCAAGATTGGAAGCAAAACTTTGGGAGTTGAGACTTTTCCTGGAGTATAGAAAGTTGAAAGAACAGAGCAGAAAGAAGGATGAAGCGCTTGGGGAGATCCAAAGGCTAGATAGAGTGGACTAGGGCCTTCTGACAGTGGTGGAGAGAGAGACCAGGGTGAAACACATAAAGATGGTCCAGGTTGAAGATTGGAAAGTGGAAGTGGAGTGGAGTGGAGAATGAGATTCAGGAAGAAGTGGATCAAGGAAGGGGACTCAAAACACCAAATTCTTCCATATGATGGTGTTAGCCAGGTGCAGGAGGAATTGGATTGATAAGCTTCATGTGGGTGGTGTGGAGTGTTTTGGCAGGGAGGCTGTGGGCAGGGCGATTGTAGATTTTTTTAGAGAATTCACGGGGAAGAGGAGGGATGGGAGATGGCGTTGGCGGGGTTTGGATGTTCCGGTGGTTGATGCAGTGGAGGCGGAGGGGTTGGTGGCCTCTTTTACGGAGGATGATGCTTGTAAGGTGGTTTGGGGGTTGAATGTTGACGGATGCCTTGGTCCCGGCGGATTCCTGGTGCTATTTTTTAAGGAGTTTTGATCGCTGCTGAAAGGTGAGATCTTGCAGGTCATTGCTGAGTTCAGGGAGGGCAACAATGGTTTCAACAAGTTTAATAAATTCTATATGTTCCTGCTACCTAAGAAGGAGGGGGCGGAGGCGATTGTTGACTATAGACCGATTGCCCTCTTGAATGCGATCTATCTGATTGTGGCAAAAATTTTGGCGAACAGGCACAGGAAGGTGATTGGTGGTGTGGTGTCAGAGGTGTAGACGGCTTTTGTGCTAGGAAGAAATATCTTGGATGGATATGTTGCAGCCAGAGACCCTTGCGCATTGGAAGAGAGAGGAGGACGACATTTCTGTGGAAGGTTGATTTCAGGAAAGCATACGACTCCATCTAGTGGTCCTTGTGGCAGCCATGGTCAAGAGGGGATTCCCACTGATTTGGACTAGATGGATAAAACAGTGTGTAACAACATCCTTTTCGGTCCTCATTATCGGGAATCCGGCAGGTGGTTGGATTTAGCCAACGAGAGGCATTTGGCAGGGGTGCCCTCTGGCACCTATGCTGCTTGTTTTGGCAGCTGATGCTTTGGCGAGGGCATCAGGTGTGTGAAGTGGGTCTAATTAAGGGCTTCTTTGTTGGGGGAGGGGTGGATATATCGATATTGCAGTATGCGGATGATATCCTCTTTGTTAAAGGGGCGAAGGTGGAAGTGAGGCAGAGTCGTATCCTTCTGGAGCTGTTTGGTGAGGCGTCAAGCATGCAAATTAACTACTTGAAGTCATCTTTTATTCCCTTTGGTATTCCGATGAGGAGTCTAGGGAATGTTCAGTGATCCTGGGTACAAAGGTACGGACCTTGCCTCTCCCATATCTAGGCCTGCCCCTAATGGGCAGGAGGGTTACTTTACAGGATTGGGTTCCATTGCTGGAGAGAATTGAGGATCGATTGGCAGGATGGGCATCCAAGCTAATATCAAGAGGGGGGAGGTTGGTTCTCCTCAAAGCGATTCTATCTGCTATGCTGGTGTATTTTGCATCTATTGTGAAGATGTCGCGGAAGGTTGAGGACAAGATTGTGAGCTCGATGAGGAGCTTCTTCTGAACCAACTATGGGGCAGGTGGGAAGGGGGCGAAGTTAGTGGCCAGGGGTGAGGTGTGCAAACCTGTCAAGGAAGGGTTTGGGAGTTAAGGAGATTGGAAGGATGAACGATAGCTTTCTGGCAAAATGGATTGCGAGGCTACTTAGTAGAGATGATTGTCGGGTGGGGAGGATCTTGCGATCATGCTATGGGGGACCGCTTGGTTGGGACCTCCTGGTGTCACCTCCTCGAGGTGCCTCTCACTTCCTTAGAGGTTTGTCTCTGGTGGCACGAAAGGTTCGATCCTTCTTTACTCTCGTGCTTGGATCAGGCAATATCTTCAGATTCTGGATGGATGATTGGACATGGCTTGGTGCTTTGTCAGAGCGCTTCCCCAGGCTTGCGGCATGGCGATTGACAGAGGAGCTTCTGTGGCGGAGGTATGGGACGGTGCTTGGTGCCCCACGTTCTCAGGCAGTCTGTCAGACTAGAGGATTGGGGAGATGCAGGAGTTGCTGCAGGAGTTAGAAGGGTTTCAGTCGGAGGTTGGTGCAGATTCTTTTGGATGGGAGGAAGGAGAGTTCTCGGTGCGTGATGCATATAGGAGGTTGGGAGGTCCGAGCATGTTGGGGGATATTGATCTGGTTAGAGACTACAGATAGCTATAGGAGGCCTCTTGCCCCTTGAAGGTGAAGATTTTTGCTTGGCTTCTTAGGAGAGGCAAATTGATAACAAGAATGTGGAGGGCATGGTAGGTCCAGGACGCAGAGAGATCTTGCCTGCTTTGTAGTCAGACAGATGGAGGTGTAAACCACTTGTTCTTTACTTGCCCTGTAGTGTCGTAGGCCTGGGGTTGGATTGAGGACTAATGGTGGGCTCATGATTCTTCTCACAGTTTCTGGAGGTCGTTCAGATGCGGAGGTGCGAACATTGGGTGTAACGTGTTTCGATCGAAGAAAGAAATGGCTCGGTTGCTGGCGGTCTTGTGGGCTATTTGGTTGGGAAGGAATGCAGTTATCTTTAGGGGACAACGTTCGTATGTGGAAAACTTTGTTGCATCGGCTTTGTCTTTTGTTTTGTGGTGGAGTTCTTGCTTGTAACATGAGCCATGTACTTTTTTTATTAATTAATACATTTTTTGGGTGGTATTATAAGGATAACCACCATTTCCCTTTTCAAAAAAAAATCTCTAGTTCTTGTAGACTTATGATAGGGTAGAGAGAGAAGGATGTTACTTGGAGTTTTTTTTAAAGTGGAAATAGGACAACTACCGACATTTAGTAGCCATCCAAAATTCATTAAAAATAATAACAATAAGCACAAAAATTAAATTGTGTGTTAAAAATCACTCCCTCACGACTCACCCAATTCCACACAAAAGATTAGTAACTGAACACATTAGCTGCCCTCAGTATGCACTCCTTTAGCAGTCTCACATCAAAAAATCTCCCACTCTCCCATAAATAATCCCCCCCCTCAAATGAACGACAAAATACATAAAAATCAATCCAAAAAAATGTCCAAACAATCACCCCAAGAAAACCTGCAAATCCGATGTGATTCTTGAGCACAAAAGGCTATCCATGTAGGAAGAAACATTTCTCCTTAACAACAGACTTGTGACCCACATTAGATGCTTTGGCCTTTCCCACCTTCTCCAACTCTCTTTCGCCGCACACATTCGTTACAATCACATCCTATATATGATTCGATTCTTGTGGTAAATCGATTTTCAATTGCGACAATTGAATCGAATCTCTTGATTAGATGCATACGCGAGATTGGAAGGTTCTCTTACCAAGATCAATCATTGATACCCCATCCAAATTGGCTTAAATATCAAACATCGAGCTTTCCTTACCTTCCTTCTACTACATTTCACAATGTACACCATCCTTAATAGCATCAGGCACCACGTTATTTGTCACATTAGAAGTAGGGCCATCATCCGTTGGAAATTTGCACCGGCACCATCCTCATTAGGAAAAGTGCAAGATGCAAAAAGACTTTCACATCGTCCTGCATATTTAGAGGATTTCCAACATTAGCACTCGCATGACACTCAACTGCCAATTCTGGAAATTTGCGATGCATCTCATCATCAAAGGCGTTACTTACAATTGTTGGCAAATCAACTTCTTCCAAAACTGGTTGCTTCATTTTTGGTGAAGTCGTCGCCACCTCAGCAACCCATTTAAATTTGAATTTGAAACCGAGTGTAGGAGATCTTGCCACCAAAGCATTTTGATTTGGAACATCATTCGAATTCGAATTCGAATTTGAATCCCACCCTTACGAATAGTTTCCAAATGAAGCAACCATCTCTATTCCCCTTTGACAAGGCCACATGTGGTGCTCCTTTGATCACCGTTGTTGCGTATGACTGCTAGGTTCTACTTGTTGGCGACATCTCCAATATGATGATCTAAGATGAACCACCATGCTGAAGAACCAACTTAGAAGGGATTACTCGACCAAAAAGTAGCTCACTTTCTACCACTACAACTAATAGATCCTCACCTTGGAAAGGAAGGCCATGGCACCTCTTGATCCTCGCAAACAGGGCACAAATAGCCACCGCCACCTCGGCCAAACATAGGTTAAATGGAATACCCTGAATGTGGGCCCGATGGAGGTCTTTCATCCAAGGCTCCATTATGCATCGATGAAGACCTCCATCAGAGAATCGCCTCCCCCAAAACAAACTCCTTGAAACTTAGGGATGCGATGTCATGAACATCCAAACTAAATAGAACGACCTTGGTGGGCGAGAAGGACTCAATCCTCCAATCCTGAGAGTGAAGCCTTCAGCTCTCCACCTCCATCCTGAGCACTGAAAGAAGCACCGTCCCTATGATGAAATCTCCTAAAAGTGAAGCATTTAGAGCTTCCTTAATAGAGGACATCGCACTAGACCACAATGTATCAAGCTCCATTAATGGAGGTTCGAAAAGCAAAGGAGGATGGAGAACCTCCGTGACTGTTGAGAGCCTATGTGGGCAAGACCACTGACGATGATCACATTCCTTGCATAGAACACACATAGCAGGATCTCTACAATCTCTTGGTGTCCTCTCACCCTACACTTGAAACAGAGGACTCAAAACTCACATGGCACTAAAGACCCTCTTTGTACCTCCCTTAACTACCATCTTCCTCTTTCAAGTTTCAAGGATGTTACTTTGAGTTATAGTGCTTTGCTTCTTTGTTGATGTTGGAGGCCCATAGGGAGGCTCCAGATAGAGTACTTATTTATTCATCGAATATGACAGTTAATAAGCATGCAAAGTTTGCATGTGGGTTTCATTTTGATCACTTAACTTGTAAGTTGAATTTCTCCATCCCGATTAATAACATATCCGAGTTGGCCTGTCAGTGGAAGCTTCATTTCCATTGAGGTTTAGATGCTGGGGATAGCTCAACTCATCGAGTTGAAAAGTGCCCACCTGATCCGGCTCATGTAGTATCAGGTAGATGTGGCCTGTCTCATAAAGTTTAATTTTTCTGGTAGTTTTCTTTAAAGAAAGCAACTGTTGTCAGGGTTTCTCAAACTTGATCAAGTGATGTAAAATTGGAGCTGTGTAATTCCTATGTGAAGTTTTGAGCTCCATCTCATGTTAAGCAATGTTTGCAAACCGGCCTTGCCTTTTCGAGTCATTAATCGACTCCCTTGCTTATACCAAGATTGCCCTCATCTCGGGTCCATGGTGTAGGATCAGTGCCTGCATGAAGTGCGTATTCCATTCTCATGTACATATAAAGACAATAACCATGTAAAGCCCAGAGGCACCTAGTCTACCAATCATTCTGTGTTCATATGCTCTCACTAGAGTGAGAACTGCATGCAAAAGTTATATACGCAAGTTATTCTTGCTAGACTAGAATAGCTGAATATGGGGTATTGAATGTAATTGTAGCATAGTAGCGGACATCTAATTTATTCTTCCTTTGGAGAAAAGGCAGACATCTAGTTTAGCTTTTGTATGGGTTTAACATATTTGGTTTGAGATATTATGTTAGAAGAGGATTGAAGTAGGTGCAGTCGCCACCTAGTTGGTAACAGCTATCTTCCCAGGCTTATTCCAGCAAGATTCCTCAGTTTGACTTGTCAGTCTTGCAGTAAATGCACTGCATGCATCCATGACTAGATATTTTGAGTCCTGCTCATGACCACATAATAGCAGCTCCCTTCTCCCTTAAACACTGGAAGCTGCCAGCCTGTGGATGTATAGTGATTACAAGTGTGCTCAAACAAGTCCAGGTTTCTGCCATGGTCAGGACCTTGAGACGTCAGAAATTAATCCTGATCAGAATGGTGGGATTGTGCTAATCCAATTAGAAAATGTCCAACATGGTCTCCTGATGGTGGTTCTGAGACTAAGAGGATGATACATGTTTAACCTCAAAATTGGATCTGAGAGCTGAATACTACTTGTAGCGTGGAAAAAAGCCACGTGACAGCAGCAATTGGTGGGCTACGTCGCAGCAGCAGAGTCGGTGGGCCCAACTTGGGTGTGTAGGGTATGTGTGTGTGGAATAGATATAGGGTTTAGTAAGTTTGTTTTGTGTATGTGGCAACTTATTTTAGTGATTGATTGAGTTTAAATTTAGTATTGAGTAATTTTAAGAGTGAAGTGATTGAGTTTATTTAGAAAATAGGATTTGCAATTCCTAAATTAGTTAGGATTGTAATTGGATTTGATTCTCTTTAAATAGAGACCAAAACTCACATGTTTTTCTTTGAGTTGCAATAAACTAATTTTCACATTCAAGAACTCCCTCCTCTCTCTCTCTCTCTCTCTCGTCGACTTCTCTCTCTTTCTTCCTTTGTTGATACTTCTATTTGTCTAGCATTTTATTATTTGTTATTGCTTTATGGATATGTACTGTTATTTATCCATACCTCCCTCTCTATAAAGAGGTATTGTGTTCTTTTCAATGAGATTGAATGGTTCATTTTCTCCTACTTAGTATCAGAGCGGTGATCCTAGATTGGCATTCCGATATCCCACCTGCACAGCCTCCGCACACCTCCACCAAAAAATCCTAATCTCTGGGGCACCAACTGTGGGTCGCAGCGTTTTCGGCGATCAGCCGCAAGCGACGGCAGGCTGCCACCTTCTCCAGTTGGTGCTTCGTTGCCCTCTCACCAGGTAGGCAGGCTCCCAGCATCGCCGCGATTGCCACCGCCGTCGCTTATCGGGTAGGGCCACCGTCGCTGGTCTCCCCTCTTCCTGTCGTCGTTGCTGCACTCAAGAGTAGCGCTGCTGTTGTTGCTGCAGATCGGTAGCCTCCTCTAGGGAAGACCCGCCGCCACCGACTCCCGTACCCACCGCCGCCGGCGGTCTTCCTTCAGGTCGCCAGCATCGCCTCTAGCAGGGAGGGTCTGTCCAGGGCAGATCTTCCATCCACAAGGGGTAGTACCCCTTAGAAGCGCTGTTAGGGTCCTTCCCTACACCCTAACATGCTCTAGATCCTGATCTAAGGGGTACTTATGATCCTTGGGGTGATCTCTAGGGTCTCTTGAACCTAGAATTCATGCTTTGAAGTTATTTGGCTCAGAGATGGCATTGGATACCGCTACCATGATGAGGATGGAGTGCGGGTGTGATGTTGCAGGAGCATGACAGGAGTCATGGTGGTGCAGGATGGTTGGTCGATTCTGGTGCTTCACAGGATCTTTGTGTAGATCAAGTCTATTTTAGGTTACTCAGTTTCGTTGTACCAGGGAGAACGGTACAGGTTGTTGATGGTAGGCACACTCCAGTTGTTGGCCAGGGGGAAGTTTCTGTGACCCCTACATTGCGGCTGTCGGGAACGCTACATGTACCAGAGTTTCCAATGAGCTTGTCTGTGAGCAGGATCACTAATGATCTTCATTGCAGGGTTATTTTTGATGAGATGGGATGCATTGTCCAAGATAAGTTTACTGGGAAGACCATTGTCAAAGGTACACAGGAGAATGGTCTTTGTCACTTTGGCCAAGGGTCTTTCGCTGGAGCCAGTAGATATGATGGTGGGAGTGCCCTTCAGTGGCACACTCGTCTAGGTCATCTACCTTTGGATCGCCTTAGGAAGGTGATTCCACATATTTTGTCTACCACGATTTTTCGGTGTGATGCGTGCTAATTAGGTAAGCATCATCGATCCTCCTTTCCTACTGGTACTTCTCCTAGATCAGCAGCTGCTTTTGAGCTACTCCATATGGATGTCTCGGGGCCAAGTAAAGTTCCAGATAGGATGAGACATCGGTATTATCTTGTAGTGGTTGATGATTTTACCAGAGTATCTTAGGTGTTCCTTCTGAAGACCAAGGGAGATGTTGGACGTACCATAGAGACTTTTCTTTTGGAGATCAGGACTTAGTATTCTGCCACGGTGAAGATTGTACAGACAGATAATGCCCTTGAGTTCTATATTGCTAGACTTACTGAGTTTTACAGGACTTATGGGATTATTCACCAAATCACTTGTCCCCATACTTCACAACAGAATGGGGTTATAGAGAGAAAGCATAGACACATGGTAGAGGTTGCCCGCACTCTACTTATCCACCACGGTGTTCCATAGAGATACGGGGGGATGCTGTTCTGACAGCGTGCTACCTCATTAACAGGATGTCGAGTTCAGTCCGTCACGAGCAAATATCGATTCTTCTGTTACATCTAGATGGCAAGCTTTTTCACGTATTCCCCAGGACATTTGGATGTGTTGCATTTGTTCATGTGTCAACATTAGGTCGTGATAAGCTTGCCCCTCGTACTGTTAAGTGTGTATTCTTAGGGTACTCCAAGAGTCAGAAGGGGTACTGATGTTTTGATCCTATCCACCACAGTCATTATGTCAGCGCTAATGTGACTTTTCATGAGATGACACCATACTTTTCTGTTATTGGACAGACGAGTGTTCATGATGATGCTGCTCCTATGTCTATTCCTCTAGTTCCACTTGAGGCAATTCCAATCTCCATACTTCTGCCAACTTCTTCAGGGTCTATTACCCTCTTAGATGACTACCAGAGATTGCATGGTTCGCTGCAGACATATAGTAGACCTCATACGATACTACAGAGACTTCTACCTGCACCAATGACTGATCCATAGACAGTTGAGATGGACTCTGATGACAGAGATCGTCTTGTTAAACCTGATCTCCCTGACAGTGCAGATCATTAGACTAGTAGGGTAACCTCTGCAGAGACTCAGTCAGAGATACTAGATGAGTCTGATCTTCCTATTTCTATAAGGCACCTCACACATGTGAGTCCAGATATCGGGTTGTAGGAAGTTTGGCTACGAATGGTCTTGGTTCCCAGTTTAGCAGCTTTTGCCAGGTATTTACAGCTTCACCCATTCCGTCTACCTACCAGTAGGTCATGCTTGATCAAAGTGGCGTCAAGCCATGTAGGATGAGATGGGAGCACTTCGGAGCAAGTAGACTTGGGATCTCACCTTGCATCCTACAGGCGCACGACTGGTTGGCTCCAGATGGGTCTTTGCCTTGAAATACAATCCTGATGGATCTATTTCAAGGTATAAGACTAGGTTGGTGGCAAAGGGGTTCACTCAGACATATGGGGTGGACTTCTTTGATACTCTCTTGTTGCGCAGCTTGCCACTATTCAGGTACTCATCTCTATTGCTGCCCACAGAGATTGGCGGTTACACCAGTTTGATGTGAAGAATGCTTTTCTCTACGACGATCTTCAGGAGGAGGTTTACACGCGGTAGCCTCCAGGTTTTAAGGTTTAGGGGGAGTGTGTATGCAGACTAAGGAAGGTCATTTATGGCATAAAGTAGAGTCCAAGAGCTTGGTTTCAGAATCTTTTAGCTGTGTTACAGAGGATGGGGATGCAGTGATCCTCATCAGATCATTCTCTGTTTGTCAGGAGAATGGAGAATGGCATTGTAGCACTACTGGTTTATGTAGATGACCTGATTATCACCGGTAGTGATGAGGGGGGATAAGATAAGTCAAGAAGTCTCTTGCACAGTAGTTTGTTATGAAAGATCTAGGCCAACTTAGATACTTTTTGGAGATCGAGGTTGCTAGGAGCAGAGATGGAATTGTTCTTTTTCAACGTAAGAATGAGTTGGACGTTCCTCACGAGACAGGCATCTGGGGTCCAAGCTAGCCAATATTCCTATGGACCCCAATGCACATCTACATGATGAAGAGGCAGAGGTAGTTAATAGCAGAGCATATAGACAGCTTGTGGACAAGCTATTGTACTTGACCATTACTAGATATTGCCTTGGCAGTAGGCAAACTTAGCCATTTTATGGAGAGGCCGACGAAGCTACACTGGTAGACAGCTATGCAGGTGTTAAGATACTTGAAAAAAGTACCAGGTCGTGGTATTCTCTTCCAGAAAGGCTCTTCTATGATGGTAGTAGGTTATTCTGATGCAGATTATGCAGGATGTGTGCTTGATAGGAAATCCACCATTGGTTTATGTACCTTCGTAGCTAGTAATCTAGTTACTTAGAGAAGCAAGAAACAAGGGGCTGTTTCTCGATTTAGTGATGAGTCCGAGTATAGGGCAATTGCCCAGACTGCTGTAGAGATGATCTAGATACGATCTCTTTTGCTTGATTTGCATGTCCAGATTGAGGAGTCCATGGAGATGTGATGTGACAATCGGGTAGCTACTTACATAGCTAACAACCCGATGTTCCACGAGCGCACCAAACAGATTGAGGTGGACTGCCACTATACCAGAGATCTTATACAACGTGGTTTGTTGCGCACTACTTATGTCACATCTGAGGATCAGACAATCGATATGTTCACGAAGCCTCTATCTCGCTCGACATTTGATTCCTGCTGTTCCAAGCTGAGTATGATTAACATCTATGCTCCAGCTTGAGGGGCAGTGTTGATACTCCTATTTATATAGCATTTTATTATTTGTTTTTGTTTTATGGATATGTATTGTTATTTACCCATATCTCCCTCTCTTTAAAGAGGTATTGGGTTCTTCTCAATGAGATTGAATGGTTCATTTTCTCCTACTTCTTTCTTTCTCCATGCGTGCCAATATTGAAGGAGAAGGGCTCCTCCACGCTAAATCAATTCTTTACATGGTATTAGAGTGGGTTGTTTGGGCCTATTGATCTCGCATGTATGGAAGAGAAGGCAATCTCTTTTCACGTGTTTTTGCAGGGAGTCAAGGTGAAGGTTGAGTGACAAACTAAAGTTCGTGTTCGAGGCGTGTGGACCTCTTACGCACCCGGGAAAGCCAAGCAGAGGACATTGGCTCTGGGGCGTTCAAGAAAAGGCATAGAGACCTCAAAGTTGAAGTTTAGGGGACACATGAACCTCGCACGTACTAGTGAATGTCAAGCTATTACACTTGACTCCTGGACGTATAAGAAAATGCATAGACTCCTCGAGTTGTAGTTATGGTTGACCGGAGAGTGCACTTGAAAATCGCAAAGAGCTAAGGTCAAGAAGTGGGAGGAGAATTACGTAGTCTCATTTACATTTGCAAATTTAGAGAGGCTCTGGGCATTAATCGAAGAAAAGAAGACAATTGTAGCCACAACAATGACTTTCGAGATTTCCAAAGAAGCAACGACTACTGAGATTGCAAGGGACCCACAGTTGCACCAGAAGATACGTTCAAAGAAGATTTGGGAGCATACATGGATGTAGATAGTCTTACAAAAGTTCAGAAAAAAAAATCATGCAAGTCTTCACCCTCTCTGGCTTCGACTTGAGGGGGCATGTCGGCATGGAATAAAGCCATGTGGTAGCAGCCGTCGGTGAGCCATGAGGCACCAGTAGAGTTGGTGGGCCCAACTTGGGCACGTAGAGTATGTGCGCGTGTGGAATAGGTCTTGGGTTTGGTAAGTTTATTTTATGTCACATGTGGCAACTTATTTTAGTGATCGATTGAGTCCAAATTTAGGATTGTGTAATTTTACTAGTAGTAAATTGATTGAGTTTGTTTAGAAAATAGGATTTGCAATTCCTAAATTAGTTAGGATTGTGATTGAATTTGTGATTGGATTTGTGATTGGATTAGGTTCTTTTTAAATAGAGATCAAAATCAACTTTTTTTTTTTGATGTGTTGTAATAAACTAATTTTCACATTCAAGAACTCCCTCCTCTCTGTCTCCCTCTCTTCCACACCTTCTCTCCCTCTCCCTACTCTCTCCATGTGTACCAACATTGAAGGAAAAGGGCTCCTCCATGCCAAAGCAATTCTTCACGCTACTATTGGGTAGAAGACTCGTATCTGAAGTGTGGTGACCCTGATGAATATGAAGAAAATGGGACACTCTCCTCCTGGTTGTAGGTATCCCATAGAGAGTCCCACCACGCCTCCTTTGTTTTTTGTGGAAACATGGTCTCATCACCTATACGGTTGATGATATTGTTCTCGATTCATCACCGAACTGTTCATCTTTGTTCCGTTGCCATACTTGCCAGTCTTCACAGTGGTCTCAGGTTCCAGAATGATGTGGCATTGTCATATGCATCAACAGAGATCATGAATATATGTGACTCATTCAGCTGGATTGGGTACCAAATGATGAAGGATTTCCATGATCCTTGAACTTTCTGTCAGTCTTTCACGTCAATTGGAAGATGTCTTGTAGCAGATGAAGGTGCCATCTCTTAACCATCAGCCACATAAGTGAAAAAAAGTAAGTGAAAACTTCTTAGGGGGCTGGTCATATATGAGTCCCCCACGCACACACCATGTGCTGCAAGGCTGTAACCTGCATGTCACAGGCTTGTGATGTGGTACATCATGTACTTGACAGGGTGTGTCACGTGGTCTCTGCTTTGCTGCCTTGTGCTGCCTATAGTCTCTGCTTCGTGAACTTTTTCTTCTGCATGAACTGCTGCTTGTTCCCTGCATGTGCTTGCATTCTCTGGGTGCCCATGTGCTGTGTCCTAGTTTGCCTTTGCACACGATGCGTGTGACTGGTGCCTCATGTTATTGCCACTCCAGCCTTGTTGCTATCAAAGGCCTTTTCATTATTATCAAGCAAGAGAAAAAGAAAAAGAGGAGTGGTGGAGGCATAGAACCTGGAAAACCTAGGTTTGGTTTCACTTTGTTACCATGTTGAAACAAAAAGGATGTTCTAAGCCTTACCATGAGAGCATTAGAGTAGACTGCAGATATGTATCCCTTGAAACAAGTAAAGAAATAAAATACGTCATAACCATAAATGTAAGCCATATGTTGACACTGTAGTTTACCTTTTTAAGGAAAAAAATCATACTTTAACTGCACGGGAGATAAATCAGCATGTGTCTGGTTAAACCTGAATTGGTTCGCTGAATATTTGACTTTGTTGATCAATTTAGACTTGGCTGAGTTTAACCCTTGGTTAACGGAAGAAAATGTGAAGTGGAAGAGTTATAGATTGGTCATGGTGCTTAGACTTGGTTACATAAACAGCTTTTTTTCCAAGTAGAAAGCTTGCTTTCAGGCTCTCGTCTTAGTGGCGGCTCAAACTAAATTTCATTGTGGTAATTTACATTCAAGAAAACAATTTGACTGAACAAGTATCAAAATCTTCAAATTAAGTGAAAATTATTTCTTTTTGTTTTTTTCATTAATGGTTAACGAGCACATAGGTAATTCAACTTCTAGGAAGGATATTTACTGGGAGGTAGGGGGGAAGGAAAGGAGCAATTGCAAAACCTAGAGTTTGTTGTACTACCTAGGATAAAAAGTTGACAATGTTACGTAAAATTAGACTCTATTATATTACCATCCAGGGAGAGAGCCAGAAAAAAAAATTCAGAGGGGGCGCAAAATAGAGTGGAAGTGCATAAATAATTGTAGTTTTTACTAGTTACTAGCTTTTAAAAATTGCTTTTAAAATAAGTAATTTATTGCAACTATCCAAATTCCTGTTGTTATGGATATATAAAATTTAGTTGCTTAAATGGACTTGATAATATTGATAAATCACTTTTACATTTAAATTGTCTCTTGATTTTTGAGAATCTATTCTTATTTTATGAGAAGTCAATGCATCTTTAAAAAAGAAAAAATATGGATCAATATCGTTAACATTAACAAGAACAAGATATCATTAAATACTTATCTATATCGTCACCAAAATTTAAATGTAGTATTTAATGTTATGAGAGCTTTTATTATGTTCTAAAATTTTAGGGGTAAAATGAGATTGGAGGGGATGACAAGAACAAGATATCATGTATCTTTAACAAAAAAAAAAAAAAGAATGTGGCACTCAATATTATGAGAGATTTTATTATGTTATAAAATTTTAAAGATAAGTGAGATTGAGCGGAGGGGGAGAAATTTGTAATTGGATTGGAGGGGATCACATGGATGGAATTAATTCTTCATTGTTCAACTTGCATTCATATCCTTAAAATGCTACTCTCTTTTCACGTAAATTTGAGATGTAAAAGGGCATTCTTAAAGATTTTTTGAACTAATTGCGTGGGGAATCTTGGGTGGAGAGGAGGGGCATGTGCTCCCCTGGATCCATTAATGTTACTGCCTATAATAAGCTATCAACAAGGTTGCCGTGAGGATTTCGAGTAGTCCCAAAGGTTTTATTGGTGGGTCTGTCACTGTTGAGCACACAAGTAAAATGAAAAATCATTTTGTAAATTTCCCTACAAATAGCAAAAACATGTAAGTAGGTCCTATGCATCAAAAAAATAAAGAAAGAAAACTAGGTCCATCTTTCTAATATGTGAGCGGTTTTCATTTAGTTTGGATGGCTATGAGGATGGTAGCACAGCAGTTGGCTGCTGGCGGGGGAGGGTAAATGTTGATATTTTTCATAGGAAAACTAGGCTAATTTAGTCTGATTTTTTCAATTTGTCAGAGAAAATGCAATCTTTCCAGAAGGTGTCTGTGCGGACCATATGTTTAAGTGTCATCATCTGGGCAGACACAGCAGGAGTACCTCTGAATTTCTTGAGAATATCATTGAAGCAATAGATATTTGTATATAAATTGTATATTGCATCTTTTCTTTTCTATCCAATTATTTGAAATAAGATTTCCTCATAACAGAATATGGTTGGGTCTTGTCTGAGATTCTCCTTTAGCACATTTTTTAGATGCAACCTTTTTTTATAGGTCCATAGGACCATTTTCTCGTTTTGTCTTTGTTGGTATCTTATTTAGCAAGTCTTTACAAGCCTACATAAAAATGAAAATTTCTTGTTAGATTTAAGTGAACTTGTCCTTTTTAACACATGGTATCTGAACCTTTATTTCAGCTCCTTCCCATGTTCTCAGTTGCCACTGGGGGCTACATTGTTTTTTGGAAAGGTAAAAGGGTGATTATCCGGTTGATAATCACCCAAAAATTTCATTAATCAAAAGGCTTTAGGCCAAAATACAAATTTTAACACTAGGATGCCATAAATGAGAGTGCAGAGTCCATAAAATTCTCCACATAAGAATGCTACCCTCTAAATTCTGCCGCATTTCTCCCAAACTAAATAGCCATCGGCCGTGCCCTCTCCTTCTTGGATCAGAAAGAGTTCTATCCATCTCCCCTCGTGTCTCTTCCGTCCCCTCCTTGGTAGCCAAATAAAAATCTTAACCTTCAAAGGACACGTGGCCTCCCAAAGTAGACCGCAATCCCTAACAAAATCAAAGTCTGTCTGCCCTGCAGGATCGCCCATCCTTCTATAGACATCCTGAATCGAGAAATCTCCTTCCTCCCCACCAAAGAAATTCTCCCCCTCTTCAGGCATCCAACCCTCCAAGTCTTGCAGCATCTTCTGCAGATAGCCAATCCTCTGATATGAAAGATTACCCGAGAAAGTGGGACACCAACATCCATCCCATGCCTCCGCGACGAACAAGTATTTATCCGCTGCCAAGGTTGCCAGTTCGGGGAACTGATTGCATAGTCATTCATGGTCCATGTAGTCTGTAGTCTGTCCAAAGTCTAAATTGCCTCTCCGCTCCAAGAACCGGCATGAACTGTGGACCCTGGGTGCCACCTTAGCGGAATCTAAATTGAGATGCTCCCCTCAAAGGAGACACCAGCAGGTCCCCAGCAAACGGAGAGTCATGGCAAGCCCGTAGAATCCTCCCAACCTGTCCTCTCTACCAAGCAGCCTCGCAAACCATTTGGTCAGCAAGCTGTTGTTCATTCTCCCCAACTCCCTCACACCCAATCCCCCCTCCTTGAGTGGCTTACACACCTCCCCCCAAGCCACCAGCTTCACCCCACTTCCACCCAACCTGAAGTTAGTCCAAAAGAAGTTTCTCATAAGAGAGAACTTTCTTCTCAACCTGTCCAGGCATCTTCAGCACCGCTGTGAAATAAGAAGGCACCGCCGCACGCATCGACTTCAAGAGGGCCAACCTGCCAAGCATCCCTCCAACCTCTCCAAGGGGAACTAGTCCTGCACCAACACCCTCCTATCTGTCAACGGCCTCCTATCCGTCAACGGCAGACGCAAATACGAAATAGGAAAGGCTCCCTCCTCCGTACCTAACATATCACTGCAAGCCCTGGCCTCCTCTGTCATGCCAAACGGGACGAAGGTAGACTTTCCATAATTTATTTGCAAACCAGACTCCTCCCCGAAGAGCTCTAAAATCACTCTGATCCTCCTCGCCTCTGCTATCACCCCCTCCACAAAGAAAAGAGTGTCATCTACATATTGGAAAATGGGGACCGTACATTGTTTCTTGTTGAGTGCCGTGTTTTGCTGCCTGGGGTCTGGGTGGCAGGGGACTGGATTGAGGTTGAGTTTCAAGTTTACACAGAAAACTACACATATTTGCCCTGAGAATTTGAGTATTTTTCACCTTTTTCATTAGCTCCTCAAAACATCGTACCAATCTCCATAGAGAAATAAAGGTTACATCCTAGGTCTAAGCAACCAATGATGTGGAATCTCAGTTACATGATATTGAGCAATCTGAAAAAATTGCACCAATCTTCATAGAGAAACAAGGGTTTTACATCCTAAAGTCTAAACAACTAATAATGTGGAGTTTCAGTTTCATGATATTTAGTTTTTTTTTGTCAAATTTGCATTTGCCATGGTTGGAAGTCCGTAATGTTCCAACCTTTGCACACTTGTTCTGGTGGGTGGCTATCTATCTACATAATTTTTGATGTTGAATTGGATGGAATGCACGTTGTCTTACTCTTGTCAAAGTTGATCTTCCCATTGTTGGAGTTTCTTTGGAAGGAATTTTTCATTTACTTTTCTTTTGTATTTACAGTATATTTGTAATTGATTTGGGGTCTGCACATGGTACATTTGTTGCAAATGAGCGGCTTACAAAGGATTTTCCAGTGGAGCTAGAAGTAGGTCAGTCGCTGCGATTTGCTGCTTCTACCAGAACATACATCTTGAGAAAGAACCTAGCTGCCCTTTTCCCCACGCCATCACTTCCTCCAAAAATTGATTTGCTTTCTCCGCCGGATCCTTCTGACGAAGAAGCTGTTTTGGCATTTAACACAACATTAAATCGCTATGGCATTAGCATTTCTGATCTTCCGTCGAACTTGGTAAATTCTGGGGTTATGACATCTGGAGGCACTGATGATGGCCATCTCTCAGAAAGACCTTCCAAAAAGGTGCGAAAAGCGAGAGTGGCTTTCAAAGATCAGGTGGGAGGAGACTTGGTTCAAGTGGTTGGGATATCGGATGGGGCTGATGTTGACACAGAGCCTGGTCCCATTGGCGTAAAAGAAGGCAGTCTTGTTGGAAAGTATGAATCACTCGTGCAGATTACGGTGATACCCAAAGGGAAGGAGCCGACCCCACCAAAGGAGGATGGAACCTCTCCTAGAGGGGTGACTGATAAGTTACAGCAGGTACTGAACAAAGTCAAAAGTGCTCCAAAAACTGGCATCTATGGTGACCTCTATGGTGATTCTGTTCCTGTCAAGGTGGGATCTTCGTGGGCATATAAATCCAGCGCTGTTGGAGACGAGAAAGCTACTCCTCGGGAAGCACAATCTCATGTTACTTTGTCTGCTGGGCATCCTGAAAACAGTTCAGCCTATGATGACAGTGATGATTTATTTGGATGACTGAATGAATGATTGAAGGCTAGTGGGTGCATGTTCCATGGCAGGTTTCTTTGGCACAACTCTGGCTGCCTGTAATTGAGAAAAGATTGCTTTAGGGTGCACGTGTACTCTGTATACTGCGGAAATTTTGTTGTAATGTGGTACCGTCTGATGATTTCATATTGGAGTGGTAGTTGTCAAAACCGCTCGATCAAGGCAAATTCGTGATTTGTCCTTTCTTCTTCCCATGTGGTATAAGATGCCCTCGGAAGCCCAATAGATACCTTGTTCCTGCAATCTTTCAGAACCTCGTTTTCATGTTGCTCATGCAAGATTTTGTCCCTGAAGTGAGGTGTTGGTGTATGTTGATTTGCATTTAGAATGTGAAACCGTGTTTATAAGTGCAATGTTGACAAGTACATCTGGCTGGTTCATCCGTGGTATATGGGAAATCTGATTGTAACTATTGAGACCTTGCCTATGTTGGGATGAGGAGAGAAGGAAAGGGAAGGAATGTTAAAAAACATGCTTGGTTCCAAATTTTTAGAAGAGAATGAGAAGGAAAGAGAGAGAATGGGAAGGATTGGTAGGAATCAAAAAGGTAATATTTGAGAGTTTTGTTCTCCACCCAAATTGGAGGGATTGGGGAGGGTAAAGAAGGCTTTCATATCATTTTATTTTAAATCTCTTTTGATATTTCTATAAAGTTATCATATGTCCGTAAGGATATTCTAAAAGTTATGTTACTGAAGCTATACCAAAATATTCTCTTTCCGTATCTTTACACTAAAATTTCTAAACGTACAATATCAGCTTTTCTTTCGTTCCGTCCCTCTTCTATCTAATTAGTAATTATATCAACCTCTCCCTCCTCCCTCTTCTCCCAACCCTTCTGTCTAAATGTAGACTCTTCTATTGGAAATATGTTTTTTGATCGATGGAGATCAAATGGAGCGACGATTGTCAACGTTGCAATCAAGGGAGTGAGCATGTATCGAAGGAGGCTTCAGTTGGGCACAAATCTTTTGTAAGTTGTTCTTATGTCTTGTATGATTTGATTCGGGACTTGTGATTAGGCTTGTGTAAAACACCAACGATAGCGGATCCAAGATTGGAGAACCAATAAGAGATGGGTGAATAGGGATTCAATCAGTCTTGTTTGTAGTTGAAGTACTTAGGGTTGTCAGAAGGATAAATTATAAAAATAAGTCATAATATCGACAACAAAAATGATTCAAAGAGTGTCGACATTGTTTCAAGTACGCATTAGAATGGCCCATAAAATGCTCCAAAATCTTGCAGAAGATAAATCCTATTATTAGACTTATATTTCTTTAGGATTTCAATTCTATATGAATTCTAATAGGCTTGTATTTTTTCATGATTTCTTAAAATTCAATTGTATATAAATCCTACAAGACTCTTATTTCTTTAGGATTCCTTGGAATGCAATTTTATATGAATCCTACTAGACTTCTATTTCTTTAGGATTTCTTACAATTTGTTTTATTTTCTTAGAATTTGATTCTATAGAGATACAAGAATGCTACCTGTAGAGAAAGAGTGTCGCCCTCCGGAACTTATTAAGGCACCACATTAGGCATGGATGTTTGTTCACATGGTGGTATGCATCCATTTGAATTTATAGACAAATATAGAATCTTTTTTAAGAAAAAACTGACGTTCTATGATACTTTTTTTTGAGAAGGTAACATTCAATACTTAAAAGAAGCATTAGAAGATATTGATGCTATATAGATGTTTGAGAGATCATTATGCAACTAAAAACCTAAAAATCCTTTGACTACTTGTAGAGTTGCACAATATCATAAGCGAGCAAGTTGGGAAGTTCTGGAAGTAAAACAATATTGAGAATCAAGAAGTTTGTTAGACAAAAAGATACAATTTCCATGGTTCTATTGATTTTGAGAGTCTAATTGCATTAATCGGGATGCAATTGATACAAATAGTGACGCAGGAATTCATGTTGAAATTAATGAGATTTGGTAGAGATTTTTAGTCTCATTCTAGAAGTAGACAAATTTCTTGGTGGTTGTAAAAGGCGTCTACCTCCCATAGGTTATGTGGCAAAGAGCAAGAGGTGGGGTTGGAAACACGTATGCGCGCGCGTAGTCCTTGACCCACCCCAACCCAACTCGGGCTCAAATCAACTTAGAACTTGGACTCTTTTATTATGAATTTTTTAATCTCATTAATTTGTTATTGATTGATCAATCAAAAGGTTACATAGGTTGATCAATTATTTTGATCAATCAATGGATACATTTAGTAAATCAGTTGGTTTGGTTAATCAATAAGTCAAGTTTGATTAATCAATGAGACTAAGTTGATCGATCAATTGACTAATTTCCATAAATGTTGGGTCATGTATTTTATATAAAAGTTACGAGAGGACTCTCATTTGACACACAACAAGAGTAGAGAAACTCTCCACTCTCCCTCCCTTTCTCTCGTTCTTATCTCTTTTTCTAGGTACATTTGTTCTATCTCAAATCAAATTTGTCGATCTCGTGTAAGGTGTTTGAGGGTAATCCATGAGAGGTGATTGGTTGATCAACTAATCAAATTGGTCCAACAATATGGGATTTGGTCAATCAATTGAATTGATTGATCAAATTGCCTCGACTCTGTTCTCTGAGGTGATTTACAGGACATCCAAGCTCAAAGTATGCAAAATCTTGGAGGTGGGTCATCGTATCTTAGAAGGAGTTCGTTAGACCCTAACACACTAGTATTGTGAGGGGCGATACATTCTCTAAGAGAAGTCGTTCATGGGCATTTTGATTGGAGTAATATCTAATTTATTTTCATTTTGTTTATTTGTGCTATTATATATTATTTGTTCCTTATTTTATTCTGGTCTTACCTTATCATGTTCAACTTGTTTGATATAATATTTTTTATTTTCACAAAATCGTTGGAAATGCATATGATTTTATTTATTTATTTCATATATGTGTTGATTTCAATAGGTCCTTCCTTGGGATCATTGCAAAGTACCATTGGAGGAGAGGGCACTCATCACATTCAACCAACAAATGAGCATGGACCAGATAACCTCATTCCTCCTGATGGACCCTGGCCTACTTCTCTAGTTGTACTACTACTCTGCCTTTAGGACAATGTCGCTCTCCTCCTCCTTGATCTATCAATGCCTACCATCATGATTTTTGACTTCGATGTGTAGTAGCTTGTGCTTGGAAAGAAGTTGGCTGAGGAGAGGAGGATGGGAAGAAAGAAGAGGAGGGAGGGAAAAGGAAAGGAGGTGATTAATGTTGATGGAGGTGAGGCTAGCGAAGGTGACGAAAGAGTGCTTGACCTCCCTTGGCCCTCAACACCCTTACTAGAGACGAAAGAGGAGGGGGAGGAAGGAGGAGAAGGGGAAGACAAAGGGGGAGGACTTAAAAAGAAAAAAGGTATAAGTACTTTTTTGCAAAATATCTTTAGCTTTTAATACCCATTCCTAAAACAAGTATATTTGTAAGAAATTTAGTGCTTTTAAGTATATCTATGATAATATTGAGAACTCAAGGGTATAAGTGTAATATCCAAATGTTGTAGGGGACATCTATGTAAAAACCTTTAATAATTTTAGCAATATCATTAAGTTAATCATATAAATATCACATTTGCATCTATATCCAACAATTATCTACTTCATCATATCTGTGAAAATTGTATTTTGCCCTTGATGTTTTGTAAAATTAATTTTAAGCCTTTGTAATAATTTCTAATATTTTGTAAACATTAAAATCACATATCTTAGCATTCTTTTTAATACCTCAATATTATCCTTATTGTCTCAACCCACCTCAAAATGAACCTATTCTCTTAGAATTGCATAGGGTTGGGGGCTTTCTTTGTAGTTCGTCAGCTAAAAAACCTCTTGCTTGTTACTACAACAACCATGGCTTTTATTTTAGAAATGTGCATAAATGGGAGATGATTAGAATGTATCATAAAGAGGTTGAAGGGCTACAAATCCTTTTTAATTTACGAAGTTAGTTCAAAGGGGCTATATGTTTATTATATTTTGATGATCAGTTAGTGCAACTAGTGTATTACAAAAAACATTGCTTATTGATGAAGGTTTGTCAAGAAATTTATTCATGGATTATCTTATGTGTTTGTGGTACACCTTGGAAGGGGAAGGCTTTTTTGGCCAGGATGGCTAGGCTTTTAGAGAATCATGTATAGAAACTAGTTTGTCTTGGGGCCTTTAATGCAATCATGGAACTTGTAATGTCAAGTAGAGATTTTAACAACTCAAAGGTCTTTGTTAGCAATCTAGGACTAGTTGATTTGGGCTACTTTGGGATGATTTTTACTTGGTCTAATACAATGCCTCCATGGTATCTAATTTAAAAGCAGCTTGATCAAGTTTTTTCTTTGGGAATTGGAGGCTCAACTATCCATGAATAGGGGTACTTCACCTTCAAGCAATAAGGAGTGATTGCAGTGCTATATTACTAAGAATAGATAGAAGATTGAAGCATAGAGGTGATATTCAAAGATTTGAGGCCAATTGGTGTGTATGGAAGACACATTTGAAACACTACTAGATTATGCTTGGAAATTAGATTGCATGGAGGAGTTTCCAATTTAGGGAAAACTAAGCAAATTAACTTCGACTTTGATAGATTGGAATAAGAAATCAAATATTAACTAGAAGTAGAAGAAAAAGAATCTAGAAAAGGAATTAACAACTGTCCAAAATTTATCCTTTTTGAAGTCATTAGTAGAAGGAAATTGGATTTAATCTAGTAATACAATCATGTGCTGTTGCAAAAGGGAATTTACTAGTATCAAAGATCAAGATATGATCGAGAAATTTACTAATATGAAAGATCAAGATAGGATTGAGAATTGACATAAAAATATGAAGTATTATCATTTATTTGCAATGAATAAGAAGGGGAAGAATCAAATTTAGTGGATCGGGTTTCCTATGGTGATAAGGGAGCAAAAAAATGGTTGAAATTTTTTTTAGGGAATTTTATAAGCAATTGGTTACCTCTGAATCTTCAATATTAAAGATTCCTCTACATTTAAGGAAAGAGATTTAGCGTTGGATGAAGAGTAAAAAATAAGTGAATCAATTCTCAACTTATAAGAGATAAAGAATGTACTCTCTCATATGTTAGCTTGTATGCCAAATCTAGTTGGTTATCCTACCCTCTTTTATCAAAAAGGTTGGAGTTCAATGGGAAAGGATATGCTTAGTTTTGCCAAATCTTATTTTATTATGGCCTTTATTGTAAATTCAAATGAGAAAGTCTTTTTTGGTGTTGGTTTATAAGGTAATCATCCCCATTGAACCAAAAGATTGTTGTCCTATTAATTAATAAACAACCTTTACAAATTAGTTGTAAAGTTGGCTACTAGAAGAGATAAATTTTTTCATTAAAGGCTCATTGGTGCAAATTGATCCATTTTTTTGAAAGGTAGGCAAATAGCTAACAGTGTGGTGTTAGCTAAGGGGATTTTGTGATGCAATAAAGAGAAAGACAAGTGCTATGGCTATTAAAGTAGATATGGAGAACGCATTGGACATGCTTGAGTAGAGGTTTTATTAATTCTTGTCTTATCAACTGCATTTTCCTCATTTTCCTATTACTCTCATCATGTCTTGTAGTTCATTTGTTTCCTTTGAATTTATAATAGTGGCAACACTACTAGTGTTATTTTTCTACCCATGGTGTTAGGCAAGGCTACCCACTTTCTCCTTACATTTTTATTACTTGCTCTAAATTTCTTACCTATTCTTAAATTACTTTATATATACTTAGAAAATTTCAAGATACAAGACAACCAAAAGTAATCCTCCTATCACCAACTTAGTTTTTGCAAATGACACTATTTTTTTTACTAAAACATCCTTAGGAGAATCTTGTGTGTTGAAGGACATTTTGAAGCTATGAAGATTTCTTAATTGAATAAATTATGCTAAGTTGAGAGTGCTTGTTGGTTAAGGAGTCAAAATAAGGTAGTAACAAATTCAAGATGAACTGTGACATGCGAATCATTACCGTTCTTAATTTAAAATAAGCCCAACTTAACTAATAGGTAGGGCAAGCAAGGGTTGATCCCATGAGGAGGTGGATTATGTTAAAAATCATCTTATGACCTAATTATTGATTAGAAACAAATTTCATTGATCTAGACATGTGTGAAATAACTTTGCAAAAACTACCTCAAAATAGACAACACATTCAGACTGTGTTGTGATGGGAACACCATCACGAGTCATAACTAGCTCATTTTGATCCAATTAAGTAAATGCTCCTACATAACTGCTAGAGAGTCATAAGTCACTGTATAACCATTCTGAGGGAAATACAAGAAAATAGGGTTAAAACTGCAGTTTTACCATCATATCATGAATGCAGTACAATCACGGGTTTCCATAGGGGGCAATTAAGGGTCAAATGGTCCTAAAAGTCTAACAAGTGGGTTAGAACAAATAAAAAAGAGTTTGTATGTTTTTTACGAATTAAATGACTTTTGAAATCCTAAAAATAGACCCGCTTAATTAACTGAGGTTCTGGTTAGGATAAAATTCACCTAAACCCTCTAAAATTCATAGAAATATATTCTCTAGGATTTGAAACCTTCAATTTAACCATCAGAACCCATTTTGACCCAAAACAGAGTCACAGACAGACATTTGCCCTAATTTAGGTTTTTGCATAAATTACCCAATCAAACATGGTCAAAATTTAGGCCTAGTCTGAGATCATCTTGATCAAGTTTGCATTTTGGTCTAGTCAGACTCTTTCTATCTCATTCAGATCCTCAACTTTTGAATTTTCTTATAAATAGCCCCCCAACTTCTTTACCTTCTTCACAAGCAGGTCCCCATGCCATTTTTGGAAGGTGAAACCTTCACCGTCGAGTTTTGAGCGAGAATTTCTCGCTTGATTCTCAATCAATCCTTCTCAAAATTGATACGAGGATTCCTTGGAAAGTTTCTTTTCATTTGAGCCATTCCTTGGGCTCTAAATCCTTCCCAAAAAGCCATGCGAATCTTTCAAAGGTTCAGGTATCCTTTGTTGCAACTACCTTCCAAGCTTGAAAGCTTCCTTCCAAGGCCAAAACTTGCTCCAGAGCACGGTCGTGCACTGGGGTCTCTTTTATAGGCCATAGGAAGCCCTTCCAAGCTTGGAAGGGCTTCCTATGGCCTATAAAAGAGACCCCAGTGCACGATCGTGCTCTGGAGCAAGTTTTGGCCTAAGAAACCCTCATCTTCTCCATCTCCTGCCACCTTCAGACTTAGCTCTGGTGATCCCTCTCCACTCTCCTCCTCAGGCCGTCCAACCATCATTGGATGGCCGACGATCCTCCCCTCATCTTCGCGAACCTCTCCTGCCAACGAGAGGTCGTGCCCCTGCCTCAGTCGACGTCGCCACCTCACCGCACTATCTTCCTTCTCCAGCTTCGGTAGGCCAACACCGGAGCTCTCCGCTTCCCTACTCTCTCGCTAAGTCCTTCTTTCGCTTCTTCCCTATTTCTATTTCGTTTTCCTATCCTCATAGACACACACAACTGGCAACCACTGCCGATTACCTTCGTCTTCTCCATCTCCGGCCGCTCCCCCGGCGTAGCATATCTGCCACTACACTCTTCCATCTGCCTCGCTAACCACCCCATAACCTTCACCGTTCCACCATGAACAAAAGCCCTCTCCGATTTCGCTCCACCACTCACCCAAACGCAGCCCCGAACAACTTACCTTCTCATGGCCGTTTCCGTCACCGTCAGGCCTCCACCCTCACTCTCACCACACGTTGCACCCACCACCGCACTTGCCACTCCACGGCGAACCTACTGAGCTGTCTGACGCGGCCGAGAGGCCCTTTTCTTGAGTTTCAGGTCTCCAACCGTCACCGCCATTACCGTAAAGCTTCGAAGGAAGCTTGAAGCTTTGTTCGACACCTACAGCTCCAAGCGCCACCTCCAGGTGACGCGGATTGGCTTCAGGTTTCATCCCCAGGCCTCAATTGGAAGCCACACCCTCAGCAGCTGACTCAATCGAAGAGGAGACCGTGCTGCTGCGGATGTGCAAAAGGAAGGTGGGACTTTAGTCCCACCTCGAAAGCTAAAGGGCGTGTGAGGGTGCATAAGTTGATTTTGTGCCTAAGGCTTATTGGCTGAAACACTTGGGGGGTGAGGTCCCCCGCTCACCTGCTCACCTGCGCCTTGCCCATGACCCGTCCCCGCGGGCCTGGCACAGACCCAACCCGCCTAACCCGATTCCACTCCTCGGCTGCGATCAGGCTCGCAGCCTTGGAGCCGGGTGTGCTCTAGGTCTGAAACTCGAATACCTGATACTGTGGAAGGCTCTGGGAGAGTGTGACCTAGAGAGAGAAAGAGAGAGCGCGCGGGGGCAGGGGTTTTGCCATAGAGAATAACGGCTAACACTTAGCCATTTGAAGAACCTTCCCCCTCTGCATGAAGAAGGAGAACTGAGAAGAAAAGCAAGAAGAAGAGGAGAAGACCTAAGCCAGAAGGAAAGGAGAAGGAAGGGGAGCTACACAGGAAGAAATAAAGAAGAAGAAGAGTAGAAGAAGAGAGGAAGTAGAACAAAAGGAAGAAGAGAAGACAAGGCAGGAGAAGCAAAGCACAGAAAGAAAGAAAGAAGAAGAGAGACCCTTGAGTCTCTAAACAGCATTGTAGCACAGGGCTGTTTAAGCCGTCTGATACATCTGATTACATATATTTGAGGCTTTGATTTAGTTGCTATTTGTGAGGAGTAATTGGCGATTTAAATCACCATTTTACTCAATTCTTTTTGCACATTGATATCTGACATTATTCTTGTTGAAATCTCTTATAGTTCTGATTCAAATTGTGATCTTGAGTTTTGAATTCCATATTACTCCCTATGTTCGACCTCGGACTTAAAATTTGAGTAATAAATATTATTTATTTTCAAAGTGATTTCGGCTATACTATAACACAATTTTTAAACCTTGATTTCGCTTGACAATATTTTGGCACCGTTGCCGGCGAGCAACGCGCAATTCAGATCTCTTGATTGCAATATCCGAGTCAATACTAACTTGCTCTATCTCTTTTGACTTTGATCTATTTCAGGGGATTCATTGAGGAAGACCAGCCGCACATCAACCACTCCAGAGACAGGTAAACCCCATTCAAATCCTTCTAAGCCTCTGAATATGAAAAAGCTAAAAAAAGGGAAAAATCAATTAGGGCTACTTGCATTATATTCTTAGATTAATCATCAAATTGCCTAATTTGATACATTCTACGAAACATCCAAGCCCTAATTTGTGCACCTACTTAAGATCTTAAGGTATCTAGGTCTATCACCTTCTTGTTTGAGCCCTAGGTACCACACTTTGACAAACTAAATTGGACCAAATCAGAGCCAATTAAGGATTCCAGTTTAGGGTTTGAGAGATACACTTGCTTAATCAAGAATTTATCTTTCCAAAACAATGTGTGTCTAGACCTTGATTGAACTGATCTATTCAAGCAAAACCCTAAAAATCAAGCTCTTAAATTCATTTGAACACTAAAAGAGGGACCTAAATTTCTCAAGAGAACAATATAGGTGAAGTTGACCCACCTTGTTTGGTGAACCAACCTTCAAATTAGGTCACTTTTCACAAAAAACATCTTAAAAGTTCAAGTGAAATTATAAGCACCCTTTCTCTTAATTAAAACTGGTAGACTTAAGAGGTGAAGTCCCCATTCTGGTGTACTTGGAATATCAGTGACAAGAGAGGTTGGGTGGGGGAAACCCTGTAACCCGTGGGGGCACTCTACCATGTAGGGGTCTTTGCAGAACTCTCCCTTTCTAGTTGCACTGGTAATTCTCAGGTGGACGGCTTTCAGAATAAGGGGTATCATCTGCCCCAAACCTCTATAGTCATCCAAAATTTTTGGGTGTCTTGATTGGGTCCATCACATTCTACCTCTCATCTACTCCATCAGTGCATGTTTGGGAGGTCTCTAAGACCATCCTTGACGCCTCCTTTAGCTACTCACTCCTGTCGAGGCTAAGCCTTGACCTCCTTGTTTGTGCAACAGCCTAATCCAATCAATATCTCTTATGATTCATCTGAACCTAATTCTCCTTCATCCATCATCATGGCACAACCAGTAGAAGAAAATAATCTTGAAAATCAGCTTCAGCACCTCAATGATCTATTCCAAGCCTCTGTGAACCCACCGCAGCGTCCAATGATAAGAGATCACTACAATCCCCCTGCAGTGGCAATCGAACCTCGAGTACAAATCCCCGTTGGAGGTCCTAACATTGAACTGAAGCCCACTATGATTCATGCCATTCCCAAATTCCATGGGCGTAATTCCAAAGATCCTTTCCAGCATATCAAGCAACTTAAGCATCTGGCTCAGACCTTTAGGTCAGAAGCTCAAAATCGGGATGTTCTACTCATGAAAATGTTCTCCTTCTCTCTCATGGATAAAGCTGCTCACTGGCACCAAACCTAAACGCATCCAATCAACACCTAGGCGGAACTTCAATCCGAGTTTTTGAGAAAGTTCTTTCTTGTTGGTTGGACAAATGCTTTACGGCACCAGATCACGCACTTCACACAGCAAGCAGGAGAACCACTTCATGAGGATTGGGATCATTTTCTGGATCTCATGAGAAAGTGCCCCCACCATGGAGTTCTTAAATGGGAACAAGTCCAGTCTTTTTACCAGGGACTCCATGAGGATATTTGATTATTTGTCAATGAGACCTGCGGAGGAAACATCATAGGTCAACACAAAGACACTGTGTGGGAGATTCTCGAGAATGTGCGAGAACTCCATCAATAATGAATCCATGGGCATGTTCGACCGGACGAATGCCCGTGCATTGACGAATCCAAAGGGAGCACATAAGACGCAGGGCCTGTCCACTTCCGTCGACTTGGAACTGATGGCTAGTCATCTGGACAAGGCCTCTATTATTGAGAAGAAGGTGGATGAGCTAACTCGACACTTGCAACGAGCCACCTCTACGTAAAACCCGTTCGCACAACCACCCTCTGGTAGGGAGGCTGTGCACAACATCTATCACCGATCTTCTCAGGGGATGGGCCTGTATCCACCCCCGTCTGATTCTAGTTTCGGAGGAAACTCTTGACCCACCTACTCTAGTTGGGGAAACTTTGAACCCTCGTATTCTGACTTTTCCAAGGTTCCTCAGGCTTGCGAGGACCTCAACGCCATTTAGAATGATCCATTCTCCAACACCTATAACCTTGGATGGTGTAATCATCACGTGGTCAGGCAATAATCAAAATCAGAGACCTCAATATCAGCCCCAACCACAAGCTCCTCGTCCATATCAACCACCTCAGCCTCAGCTTACCCAACTTATCAATCTGGGAATAGATCAAATGGCTCTTATCCTTCAGACTCTAGCTGACATTCAGAAGACGAATGCGGCTATACAAAAACAGCACAGAGACGAGATCACAGAGGTTCGTAATCAACTTGCCCAGATGGCAAATCCTCGCCAACCTGGTGCACTTCCTTCACAACCTCTGCCTAATTCGAATAACGTGCTGAACCAGAGGTGTGTTATGAACCCGAATCTGGGCCAAGCTCACTTTATTTATCAGGTCCCTTCTACTCCATCACCCGACTGGATGAAGGCTTCGACATCATATGCAGGTTATCAGCAGCAAGCACCCCTTTTACCCACACCAAACCAGAACCAGGAGGGATTGAATTCTGTTACTACCCGCAGTGGCAAAACAACACAAGACCCACCTTATCCAAGCCCAACCTGGTAATACAAACCCTAACCCTAGGATAGTTATCTAGGACACCTCTATCCCAGATCAAGAACCTGGACCCATTCTAGAGGAACCATCTAAGGTTCCATTTCTCGAGGCCTTGACTAAGGGAAAAGGATAACCAAAACTGTGGCACCTGAAGAGGACCTGGTTAAGCTCTTTGAGTAGGTCCATATAAACATCCCCTTGATGGATGCGATACGCTACTGATAACACCACGCAAGGGGGTAGTAATTAGGTTGAATATGGCCCATCTTTAGAATAAAAGGCACAACATAAAGTAGAATAGGAGCATTGCATGCATCAAGTACCAAGATTGCTTATAAACTGTATTAATGGCCATTTGTGTAAAGCATTTGTCAAAGCAGGCCTCAAATGAGCAATCGGACCGCACGGATGGATTCAGGACGACGAACGGAGTCTAACGGACTCAAAATCGGCCAAATCCGACATCCGGAGCTCCCACAATGGGCCCAAGAAATCCTGACCGTTGATCTGGAGATCAACGGCCTAGAACGCGCCACGTCGCCCCGCCCCCGCCGCCCGCACGCCCCCAAGCCAGCCAAGGACGCATCTCGGCCGTTGATCTTCGATCGAACGGCCGAGATCCGCGCGCTCGCCCGCGGTCGCCGCGACAAAGCGCGGGCGTGGCGCAACGGTTAGCGCGCACGCCCGCGTTGCGGTGACGCGCGTTCGATTCGCGTGGAGCAAAAATCGTCTGCGGGCGAAGGGCGCGGCAAAATTGAGCCGCGCGATCAGAAGCAAGCGGCTAGGATCGCGCCACGCGGCGCGACGACAGCGCCCCACCTCCCACGCGCGCGCGCACGCCGGGCGGAAACGCGCGCGCGCACGCACGCCCGAAGCGCGATCCTAGCGCAGGCGCGGGAGGATCTCAGCCGTCCGATCATCAATCGGACGGCTCTCGTTCGACGTCCACGGATCGCGCCTGAAGAGAGAGAGGGGCGGGCGGCTGACCGGCGGCAGCAGACCTTCACCGACGTATATGGAAGCAGTTTTAGCGACGTTCTGGATGTCGCTAAAGCACATTCTTCTTTTAGGAAGCCCTTAACTCTATTTAAACCCCCTTCTACCACCATTCAAGGCATCCTCTCCTACTTGCAACTACTCCACTCCTCTCCTAGCTAGTCTTAGGCACTCTTGTAATCGCCGGAGACGACGAGCCGCCGACGGAGCCTCCTCCACCGCCGTGGCTGCCTCGTCGCTCTCCACTCTCTCTCTACCTCTCTCTCTCTCTTTTAAGCTTTCATTTACTTTTGTTGAAGCATGTATTTAATATTGTAAACCATGAACTATGAATGCATGTTTAATGAAATTGTTTTTCATTTAGTTGCCTTTTTAATTTCTGTTTAAAGTGCATGATCAAAACCAAGAGCTTTCTAACCCTAAACTCTCTCTATCTCTCGCTTTTCAAAATCGTTTCTTTCGCAAGCAAAACTCCGCCTTTTTCGTGACAACAAGTGGTAAACAAAATCCGATTTCCACGCCTCCCTGAGATCGACTCTCGGACTCACCTCCGTTTACTTCTTTTAAAACCGACGTATCAAGTGCAACTATAACGACACCTCTTAACACACACGCACGAAGGCACGTCAGTTTTTGGCGCCGCTGCCGGGGAGGCAACGGATTTGTTTTATCACCTCCATTCCACCTTCATTCTCATATCGTCTAATGCCCTATTTTCCTTTTTACTTGACGGTTGCAGGAATTCGGCGCAGGGACGGCGAAGCGACGCATTCCACTATGGTAGCAAGGAAGTAGACGCCTCGAGGACCGATAGTGAGTACTCTCTCTCTCTCATTGTTTGCTTGCGTGAAAAAGCTAAAAAAATCATAAAAACTGAAAAAAATTGGCGTGGCGAATGATTGCTTGACCCACATTCTTAACACACCACCCTACAAAAAAAATGTACACTCTAATATGCTGGACAAATTCTTGGAGTGTTCTTTTCTTTCTCTCTTGAGTGGTGTTTGCGAAGCCACCGTGAGTTGACCTGGGCCGCACCACTCAACCCTAAAAATTAACTCATCTAATAGAAGCTGCACGATCTTTAGGATGAGTACACTAGGGTTTTTAGAGCCTCTACAAGATAAAAAGGAAATCTACTTTCACCAAGTTGTGTGTAGAACTTGACGTGCCCATTGAAACTTTTCTGAAAGCATTAAGACACGTCAACCCTAAAAAACACTAAAGTAAGGGTGAAACATTAAAAGACACCACGCCCTAAAAATTCTTGCTTGAAAACCCTGTTTTATAGAAGCACACACCTTGAAAAGTGGAAAATTAAGAGGCACCACCCCAATCAACGCCTCATCACATTACCCTAAGCACAAGCACTATCCTAACCCATTAAAACTGAGTAGACGTGCCCTAGGCAGGACTGAGTTAAGTCTCAAAAGGCGAGGTTTTGTTCGCTAGGCACTTGGCTTTCATTCCCTTGGTAGAATCTGGTGGCTAGGCTGCGGGGCAGTGTCAAACGACCGCGGTTGTGGGGTCTATGGAACCGGAGGCGCAAGCCAAAGGAAGAACCTTCCCTGCAATCCCCTCGTAATCAACCTGGCCAGATTAGCCTTGGGAAGGGGAGTCCAGTGTTTACGGACTTAATCAACCTTTGTGAGATTTCTAGGTCTCCTAAGGAATACACCATAAGGATTAGGATTGTTTGTTTGATTGAGTGCACAACTCTCTCTCATCTGTTCTTCCCGCATCCCTCCATTTCTTCCATGGATTTCAATGCCTATCCATCTTACCCAAATTACCCCCAACAGGATTTGTATGCTAACCCAAGTAGACCATACCCACAGCCGACTTGGGCTAACCAACCACCAAGTTGGGGATGCAACCTAGAATATCCCTCTTGGCCCAACTATGACCAAACCACACCAACCTCTTATTGGAATACACCCAACATAGCCACCCAAGGGTACGATTCAAATCATGGGGCTCCATATCTCGATTGTCCTCACGATGCCTCCTCATTTAGGTCCGACCCGCTCTACTGTGATAGGACTTACACTTTAGGAGAACACCAAGAACCCTACCCATCTCAAGATAATAACCAAGAAAGGTCATCTGAATTCAACAACCTTGCCTACTTGACCTTTGGATTAGAAGGAGTTCTAGACAAATGGAAATCAGAAAATGATCAGAAATCTAGGCAAGCCCAGGATCATCAACCTCTGATTTGGTCCCCTGATGAAGAATCTGACTGGGAGGAAGACTTAGAACCTCAACTATTCTGGAGTAGGACCAAACAGAGAATGGTTCCTCTTGAAGAACTGGACCCTGAACATGACAGAATAGAGGACCCACCCAAGAACCTAAACACCAATATGGATTCTGATCCACAACCTCAACCATACTCTCTTAACCTGGATTTCAAGGAGGAAATCCAAAGGACACCAAATGACACCATGTCAATTCTTGATAACCTCCAGTTAGAACTACACAGACAGAATCAAGAATTGGTTAAAGGGCAACATGCCATGTTGGAGTTGTTCCAACAATTGGGGGAAGAAGGCCAAAGAAAGCTGTTGCATACAACGCCATTCATGGAATTCATAAAGCAAGGACCTACCATGATCAATTGGACTACACCTAGTCATCCTGATTTGGTTCAGTCCACCATTGATACCCCTCAGGAGTTGGATAGCTCAGTGGATAAGGACAGTAAGGATTCCTTGGAACACAATTTGGGGAGCATTGAGAACAAACATCAGGAGGAAACTGAGAAGGTGAGGGGAGAGACCTTGGAATCTGAATCTAATCGGCTCAAGACAAGTAATCCGGTGGGAGTAGCAGCCAACGTCGGAAATGGAGAATGGAGTTACAATTTCAAAGAAATTGATTATGAATCGGTTAGAATCCCCATCACAAATTTGGAGGAGGGCCGAGAGAAAGAATATGATCTAGAGGATGAAATTGACCCTACCTCTAATGCAACCCCAAACAGTGAATCTGATACAAAGGAGGTTGAAGAAAATATTCTTGAGATCAAGGGCTTGGAGGGAATGAGCAATGAAATCATAGTTGCGGAAGAGATGGATTCGTCTTTGAAGAGAAGACTCATGCTTGGTTGTTGGGCTCAGTATGAAACTCTGGACTTTGTTACTTGCCCTACCAGAATAAAGATCCCGCAACCCGAATGCACTAGAATTGATACACTTTCGATGGATTACAATTTTATGGGGACACAAGCTGAATATAAGACCTACATCTTTAGTGTTTGGCATGTCATATTTGGGGTGCGTTCGTCCACAGCAACTTGTTTGCATGCCCACAAACTAAGAGAGGATCTGACACGGGCATGCATGATATATCTGTTACAGAATTCCCGCCCCTTAGGAACGGGACTCCACCACAACCTTATCCGCATCTGTGGACTTCTGATTTTGGGTCTGGTTAATTTTGAACATACCTTCTTGACCCAAGTCATTCCTGTTTGTGCACCGCCCAGCTGGAGGCGTTAAACTCAGCGCTTCCTGGGAGGCAACCCAGCGGATTCAGACTGATCTGGTAGTTTACGTCACTCAGGTACTATCTTTTTGAACCCTTCTGCATCCATGCATCTGCCAATGAGGACATTGTCCAACTTAAGCATGGGGGGGATGGTAAATTGCATAATCCTGAGTTTAATTAATCAGTCTGAATGAATAAATTAATTGATTAAAAAAAAAAAAAATTGAATTTAGGAAGAAAAACTTAGGCATTAGAAACTTGTCAATAGTGGGAAATAATACAAAAAGAACTTAAACGCTTAGACTTTTCAGGCCTTCAGGCTTAATCAGCCCTAGTGTCCATTAAAATATGGATTTAGCGGCGAATCCTTGCAACTTTAAGCTATTCTAATCCACCTAATAAATAAGGTGATAAGTATACGACTTATCAACTCATCCTCTAACTCAGGAAAACTTTGAGTCTAAGCATCTGCACACATTTCTGCACATACTCACTTCTCGGAGATTTTGACAGAAATTGGGTAGCTAATGAACTCTCTAGGGTGGTATGGCTGGCAAGTTGTCGTGGGTAACAGCCCATTGGCAGGTTGTCCAGAACCCAGCCACAGGCCATTTCTTTTTCACTGCCTCTAGGTACATTTGAGATTAGGGAAGCCACCTACGTAAAAAAAATAATAATTAAAAAAAAAAAAAAAAAAAAAGAAGAAAAGAAAATAAACCACACTTCACCGCACAAGTATGGCTGGCAAGTGATCGTGGGTAACAGCCCATTGGTCGGTTGTCCAGAGCCCAGCTCAATAATTGCACAAAAAAAGAAGACCAAAAACACCTAAGGAAGAAGCGGGGAAGTAGTACAAGCCGGGGAGATATACACTGGAAAATCCTTGTGTTGACCCCAAGTAAAATGAACGCAGGGAGAAAGCTACCAATCGAACAAATACACCTTCAGGCAAAAATTTATTTTCTTTTCCGGTCACCTAGAGGCGTAGAAACTCGAAGTCTGTCTAAATTACCGTTAAGTAAGTCTATCACAACATTCACACCAAGATGCTTAGCACTTAGGGTTTTGACCGAGTTTTGGGTGGGTTGGGTAGCCGTAAAAAGTTACCAACCCACACTGAATTCTAAAAATTCTAAAAAGACATATATAGATATATACGTATACATAAGTATAGTTATATATACAAAGCAAGGATTCGGGCGATTCGTATTTTGGCAGACACCCGGGCGCTGCTTAGTCTTTGTAGATTAAGATCTTCGTATAGTTCCTCTTATTAACAAGTAACGAAGTGCCTAAGCAATTACTTCTTGAATTCGCCAAAGAAATAAAGGCTAGAATAAACCTTGCTAGGGACTAGCAAGGAGTAAGCATGGGGGTATGATAACACCACGCAAGGGGGTAGTAATTAGGTTGAATATGGCCCATCTTTAGAATAAAAGGCACAACATAAAGTAGAATAGGAGCATTGCATGCATCAAGTACCAAGATTGCTTATAAACTGTATTAATGGCCATTTGTGTAAAGCATTTGTCAAAGCAGGCCTCAGATGAGCAATCGGACCGCACGGATGGATTCAGGACGACGAACGGAGTCTAATGGACTCAAAATCGGCCAAATCCGACATCCGGAGCTCCCACAATGGGCCCAAGAAATCCTGACCGTTGATCTGGAGATCAACGGCCTAGAACGCGCCACGTCGCCCCGCCCCCGCCGCCCGCACGCCCCCAAGCCAGCCAAGGACGCATCTCGGCCGTTGATCTTCGATCGAACGGCCGAGATCCGCGCGCTCGCCCGCGGTCGCCGCGACAAAGCGCGGGCGTGGCGCAACGGTTAGCGCGCACGCCCGCGTTGCGGCGACGCGCGTTCGATTCGCGCGGAGCAAAAATCGTCTGCGGGCGAAGGGCGCGGCAAAATTGAGCCGCGCGATCAGAAGCAAGCGGCTAGGATCGCGCCACGCGGCGCGACGACAGCGCCCCACCTCCCACGCGCGCGCGCACGCCGGGCGGAAACGCGCGCGCGCACGCACGCCGGGCGGAAACGCGCACGCGCACGCACGCCCGAAGCGCGATCCTAGCGCAGGCGCGGGAGGATCTCAGCCGTCCGATCATCAATCGGACGGCTCTCGTTCGACGTCCACGGATCGCGCCTGAAGAGAGAGAGGGGCGGGCGGCTGACCGGCGGCAGCAGACCTTCACCGACGTATATGGAAGCAGTTTTAGCGACGTTCTGGATGTCGCTAAAGCACATTCTTCTTTTAGGAAGCCCTTAACTCTATTTAAACCCCCTTCTACCACCATTCAAGGCATCCTCTCCCACTTGCAACTACTCCACTCCTCTCCTAGCTAGTCTTAGGCACTCTTGTAATCGCCGGAGACGACGAGCCGCCGACGGAGCCTCCTCCACCGCCGTGGCTGCCTCGTCACTCTCCACTCTCTCTCTACCTCTCTCTCTCTCTTTTAAGCTTTCATTTACTTTTGTTGAAGCATGTATTTAATATTGTAAACCATGAACTATGAATGCATGTTTAATGAAATTGTTTTTCATTTAGTTGCCTTTTTAATTTCTGTTTAAAGTGCATGATCAAAACCAAGAGCTTTCTAACCCTAAACTCTCTCTATCTCTCGCTTTTCAAAACCGTTTCTTTCGCAAGCAAAACTCCGCCTTTTTCGTGACAACAAGTGGTAAACAAAATCCGATTTCCACGCCTCCCTGAGATCGACTCTCGGACTCACCTCCGTTTACTTCTTTTAAAACCGACGTATCAAGTGCAACTATAACGACACCTCTTAACACACACGCACGAAGTCACGTCAGCTACGTACCGGCTTACGCACAATTTCTGAAAGACGTGTGTACACCTAAGTATAAGTTGCAAACCAAAGATGGGAATCTGATCATACTGTCGGAGCAAGCTAGCTTCGTCATTTTGAGCAAACTCTCGCCTAAGGCAAAAGACCCAGGCACCCCCCTGATCTCCTATGCAATCGGTGATATACAATTCAACCAAGCTTTATTAGACTTAGGAGCCTCCGTAAATTTGATACCTACATCCCTACTAGACTACTTCGAGGAATCTGAGCTTAAACTTACATAAATGACTTTACAGCTAGCTGACCGATCTATTAAGTCACCAAAAGGAATTCTTGAGGATGTCATAGTTAGGGTACATGATTTCTATTTTCCAGTGGATTTCATTGTCTTAGATTTAGATGCTCCTGAGAATGTGAAGAATACACCGATCATAATAGGGAGACCCTTTCTGGCCACTACTAGGGCCAATATCAATTGTGAGAAGGGCCAAATTGAATTAAAATTTGGGAGCAAGACACTAAAGATCTGCATCTTTAAGGCCCAATAAGGAATTAATTGCGGAGTCATAGAATAGATTTGCGATATCGAAGCTGTGGTTGACGACTTTATCGAGGAAAAATCGACTATTTCTGATCAACCACAAGAGGATAAAAACCCGCAATTAGAGGAGCCCGAACTCAACCTAGACACACCCATAGCTCCTTCCTTCGCTCCCGACACCCACCCTGAACCACCCGCTACTGCTGACAACCCGGTTATGGAATTAAAGCCTCTTCCCGATCATCTCAAGTACGTCTTTTTGGGTTCCAATCAGACGTTTCCTGCGATTATTAACTCCCGACTCACACTTGATCAGGAAACACGCCTGATTTCTATTCTCCAGTAGCATCAGAGAGCCATTGGATGGACTCTTGATGATCTGACTGGTATTAGCCCCTCATAGTGTATACATCACATCTACACTGCAGAGGACTCATGACCATCCCGTGAAATGCAGAGACGCCTAAATCCAAATCTGTAGGATGTTGTGAAAAAGGAGATCATCAAGTGATTAGATGATGGGATCATCTATCCGATCTCCGACAGTCGGTGGGTGAGCCCAATCCAAGTTGTGCCTAAGAAGGTAGGGCTCACCGTCATCATGACTGAAATAAGAGAAACCATACCGACCCGTATAGCAAACTCGTGGAGAGTCTGCATTGATTACAGAAGACTTAATTCCTCCATGAAGAAAGATCATTTCCCACTACTGTTCATTGATCAGATTCTCAAGAAACTAGCGAGAAATTGATTCTTTTGCTTTTTGGACGGGTACTTCGGTTACAATCAGGTCGCAATCCATCCCGAGGACCAAGAAAAGACCACCTTCACTTGCCCCTTTGGAACATATGCCTTCCGAAGGATGCCGTTCGATTTCTGCAATGCACCCGCTACTTTTCAGCGATGCATTGATGTGAACTTGGTTCTTTCCTGGGAAAAGAGCCACTTCATGGTACCTGAGGGAATTGTTCTGGGACATCTCACCTCTAAAAAAGGCATCCAGGTTGATCTAGCCAAGGTGAATCTGATTTCCAAACTTTCTATTCCTAGCTCAGTCAAAGACATCCGATCCTTCCTGGGGCATGTCGATTTTTACCATCGATTCATTCCCGATTTCTCGAAAATTGCATGCCCCCTGACTAATCTTCTATCTAAGGATGTCCCCTTTGAAATCTCCAAGGAGTGCACTTAGGCATTTGAGAACCTGCGTGATCGAGTTACCTAAGCACCTATCCTACAGTCCCCTGATTGGTCTCAACCCTTTGAGATTATGTGTGATGCATTTGATTATGCTGTAGGGGTGGTACTTGGGAAGAAAATAGACAGGAAACTTGTGGTCATCTACTACGCTAGCAAGACACTTGACGAAGCTTAGTGTAACTACACAGTTACTGAGAAAGAGCTACTAGCCGTAGTATTTGCCCTGGAAAAATTCAGATCATATCTTTTGGGTTCCCAAGTTATCATATACTCAGATCACACTGTAGTGAGGCACCTCCTTGCGAAGAAGGACGTGAAACCTCGACTAATCCGCTGGATCTTGCTGTTGTAAGAATTCGATCTTGAGATTCACGATAAAGCAGGAAAATAGAATGTGGTAGCTGACCACTTGTCTCATCTTCCTTCTTCCGTCATCAACCCGTATGGTCCAATCACCAAGCATTTTCCGGACGAGCACCTGCTAGCCATTCACAATCTCCCTTGGTTTGCTGATATTGCAAACTACTTGGTTACGGGGAAAGTTCTGCTAGATTGGTCGACTTCCAACCGGGACAAATTGATTGCCGAGGTCAAGTACTATATTTGGGAGGAACCATACCTTTTCCACATCGGCAATGATCAGGTGATCCGGAGATGCATTCTTGACGACGAGGTCAATGACATAATGTCATTCTGTCATGACTAGGCCTATGGTTGGCCATTTCTCTAGATGTAAAACTGCAGTGAAAATTCTCCAGTGTGGGTTCTTTTGGCCCACTTTGTTCAAAGATGCATAGATGTACTGTAGGGCATGCGCTCGTTGTCAGACCCTCGGCAACATGGGCTTGCGGGATATGATGCCCTTGAACCCGATTATTATGTGCAAAATCTTTGACATATGGGGAATTGATTTCATGGGACCCTTTCCCAGATCTAACAGCTTTGAATACATTATACTCACTGTTGATTATGCCTTTAAATGGGTCGAAGCTGTCCCCACGAGAACGAGTGATCATAAAGTTGTCCTCCGATTTATCAAGGAGAACATCTTTACCAGATTTGGGGTTCCTAGGGCCATCATCAGCGATGGCGGGTCTCATTTTACCAATGTGCACTTCAAGTCCCTGATGAAAAAGTACGGGGTGTCGCATCGTATCTCAACTCCTTACAACCCCTAGACTAATGGATTGGTAGAACTGTCGAATCGAGAGATCAAGAAGATCATTCAGGTCACTGTTCGGCCTGATAGAAAAGATTGGTCTTCTCGCCTTTCGGAAGCTTGTGAGCCTATAGGACCACCCACAAGACCTAATTAGGCATGTCTCCCTTCAGATTAGTGTATGGTAATGCATGTCACCTTCCCATCGAGATGGAGCACAAGGCTTATTGGGTAGTAAAAAAGTGCAATCTGGATCTAGTGAATGTTGGAATACACCACCTATTAAGACTGTGGAGGGGCGAGACCCCTGTTTGGTTCTTAGGGGCTAGACCCATGTTATTGAGAGGGCTATGCTCTATACTGGTTCCGTGCTGTGCTTTGGGTGCACCTGTTAACGGAAACGATTGACCGCGTGCCAGTGCGGGGTAGCTACCCGTGCATTTATCGCACATGCTGTAGTCACCGTTACGTCTGTCAGTGACCTTGGGGTGGTTGACTGAGTGTAGGACCACCACGGGGGACTCTCCCGGCCAGGAGAGCACCACGTGCTACTTCTACTCTTCGGAAAAGACTGCAATCAAGATCGTTCCCATGAGGAACATTCGAGATCAAGAAAGAGACCTGATAAATAAACCAAGTAATGAAAGAAAGAATAATTAGTTAAAGAAAGAAAGAAATTGAAAAACAACAGCTACTTGTCCACCTTTACTGTTTTAGTTAGCTAGTTGCCACTCTACTCAGCGTTTGCTGACGTTTTGTACTCATAACCTTTTTCAGGTCCAGGTGTTGAGTAGCTAGAGCCTATAGCTGCAGAGGGTGCTGGGCCTAGCAGAGCCCAGCAGTTGTAGCATTTTGTTGTACTCCGTTTCCTGTCGTAGTGAGTAGTTGTTACACTTCTGTACTCTTTTATTGTGAACTTTATATTCCTGTACCTGTTTAATTTTTTACTATTGTGGTAGTGTCTACTGTAGCAGTTTACTTCTTTACTGCTGTACTTTTGTTACTGTTAATTGCTTGCATAGTGAATGTGGTTTATTTTATTGCTTTTTGGTTACTTCCTCGTTGGACGACTGGGTCATGGGATCAGTCGAGTCGGTCCGGTCTCGTGTCCTGTAGGGATTCGGGAACCAGGTCGTAACACCACCGGTTGCAATTGTGTGAGATCGAGGAACTACGCAATAATGCATATGAGAACTCGCGTATCTACAAAGAGTGGGTTAAAGCCATCCATGATAGGCACATTGTGCGAAAATCTTTCCACCCTGTCAGAAAGTTCTACTCTTTGATGCCAAACTCAAACTTTTCCCAGGAAAACTTAGATCAAAATGGATTGAACCATTCTTGGTGAGATGAATCTTTGGAAATGGAGCTATTGAAATCAGTCAACCTAGCCTTGATTCAGAACCCTTGTTGTGAACGGTTAGCGACTTAAGCTGTTCATTGAACTCACTGATACAAACAAGGCTGAGGTATCTTTTGATCTCCATTCTCCCTGAGCTTATTATGCTCGGCTGATGACGTTAAATTCAGCGCTTAATGGGAGGCAATTTGTCATCTTTTTTGAAAAACTCAAAACCCTTCTTGACACATCTTATGCTGAACTCATATTGCACTTTAGGGTTCATCCATTAGAATAGCTGACTCCACCTCTAGTACCCATACCCGAGCTTGAAATTGTCCGCACAGTCATCCCGACACATCCACCCACCCAACACCTATTCTAATGAATGATCTAAGCTGAACTCGAACCCACCTAATTTACAATGAGGGCATTGCAAATCGTAGGGATGGGGGGGTATTAAAGTGCAAAATATTATGAAAATCACTTCACAAGAAAGGATTTCATTAAAAAAATCACGTATTCCAAAAAACCAAAAAAATAAAAAATTGAAAAAGAACAAAAATGGGAGAAGGGAGGAAATTTTGAATTAATTGCATATCATTTTTGAGGAGAAAAGGGGAAGAGATAAAAATGTCAAAAAGGAGCACAATTTGAAAAGAAAAGAGAAAAAGAGATAGTCATTAGTAAAAGATTAAGAAATTGACTCAATTCTAGACCAAATCAAAAAGAAAGAAAATGAAAGACAAAAAGTGCTAAGAGACAAAAGAGATTAGTAGGAACGCTGATCTTAAGCCTCTTGGACTGCGATCCTAGGCTTAAAAATTCAAGTATCCGTTAAGATCTGGATAGCCCTCAAGAGGTTGGGAAAATGCGAAGCTTAAGTATTAGGTCTAACACTTAAGGATTATTCAGCCTCATTAACTGACCTCTGGTTTACGGGACTCGGTAACCTATGCACCTCAATCCACACACAATCTGGTTCAGTGAGCTTAAATATCAAAATCATGCAAATGCGTTCAATCTGTTCTGAAAAAATTATCTAGATTAGGAGCGGTTGATCAACACAAGCTGATTTGGACGAGTTCCTGGCATGGAGAGGCGGGAAATTTCCCTCGAAGATGCACAATAACATATCATCTCCTCGGTGCTTGTCTCTTAGGATATCTAAATATCCTATCGGGGGCATGTAAGCACCTTGTGCTGGTTCAGAGGCCATGGGCGGCATTATCACGAAATGTCGATTGCTAGGGTCTAGATTTAGCTATAGAACGCCATGGGTGGGATTATCCTGAAATCTTGAAAGCCAGGGTTCTGGGGGCTGCCATGGGCGATGCTATCTCAAAGCATCGATTGCCAGGAACCCTGCAGGGATTGATGGTGGGAACTAGGAATCCGATACAGATCGTGTTGTAAAGCTAATTCGAGGCTAGAAATAAAAAGAAAAGAGAGAGAAAACTCTCCAAAAATAAAGAAAAATTCTTCTATCTCTCTTTTACAAAAACACACTGCAAACTGAACTTGGGCTAACACATATTACAAGCATGGGTGCTTTACCTGAGGAGTTCAACAAACCTTAAGTAAGTTCCTGTGGGCCTTAGAAACCTTCGCGATGGACTGAGGCTAGATCTGGTTAGGTCTGGACCTTGGTTGGTACTTGAGTACCTCTAGGCCTATTATCGACATTCTGACCTAATCTATAAAAAAAAGCACACATCAGAATTTTTGAGCATAGAAAGGCATATGGTCTAGAATTAAAGGTAATTCCATGAGATTTTGCTAAGGGACTAGCAGAAGCTAGGCATGGGGGTATGATGGGAACACCATCATGAGCCATAACTAGCTCATTTTGATCCAATTAAGTCAGTAAATGCTCCTACATAATTGCCAGAGAGCCATAAGTCATTGCGTAATCATTCTGAGGGAAAACAGGGTTAAAACTGCAGTTTTACCATCATATCATGAATGCAGTACAATTACGGGTTTTCCCAGGGGTTAATTAAGGGTCAAATGGTCCTAAAAGTCTAACAAGTGGGTTAGAACAAATAGAAAAGGGTTTGCACATGTTTTGAGAATTAAATGACTTTTGAAACCCTAAAAATAGACTCACTTAATTAATTGAGGTTCTGGTCAGGAGAAAATTCACCTAAACCCTTTAAAATTCATATAAAATATTCTCTAGGGTTTAGAACCTTCAATTTGACCATCAGAACCCATTTTGACCCAAAACAGAGTCTCAGACAGACATTTGCCCTAATTTAGGTTTTTTCATAAATTACCCAGTAAAACTTGGTCACAACCTAAATTTAACTTCATTGAATTCCTTGGGTCCAAATTAGGTTTGTACCAAAATTTGGGCCCAATCTGAGATCATCTCGACCAAGTTTGCATTTTGGTCCAGTCAAACTCTTTCTATCTCATTCAGACACTTAACTTTTGAATTTTCTTACAAATAGCCCCCCAACTTCTTTACCTTCTTCACAAGCAGGTCCCCACGTCATTTTTGGAAGGTGAAACCTTCACCGTCGAGTTTCGAGTGAGGATTTCTCGCTCGATTTTCAATTAATCCTTCTCAAAATTGATACGGGGATTCCTCAGGAAGTTTCCTTCCATTTGAACCATTCCTTGGGCTCTAAGTTCTTCCCAAAAGGTCATGCGAACCTTTCAAAGGTTCAGATATCCTTTGTTGCAACTACCTTCCAAGCTTGAAAGCTTCTTTCCAAGATTGGAAGGCCTTCCTATGGCCTATAAAGGAGACCCTAGTGCATAGTCGTGCTCTGGAGAAAGTTTTGGCCTAAGAAACACTCATCTTCTCTATCTTCGGCCACCTTCAGACTTAGCTCCGGCGACCCCTGTTTGCTCTCCTCCTCAGGCCGTCCAACCATCAAATTGGACGGCCGATGATCCTCCCCTCATCTTCGCGAACCTCTCCTGCCAACAAGAGGTCGTGCCTCTACTTCAGTCGACATCGTCTCCTTATCGCACTATCTTCCTTCTCCGGCTCCGGTAGGCCAACACTGGAGCCCTCCACCTCCCTACTGTCTCGCTAAGTCCTTCTTTCACTTCTTCCCTATTTCTATTTTATTTTCCTACCCTCACAGACACACACAACCACCAATCGCCGCCGCTCACCTCCGTCTTCTCCGTCTCCAGCTGCTCCTCCGGCGTAGCATATCCGCCACTACACTCTTTCATTTGCCTCGCCAACCACCCCAAAACCTTCACTGTTCCACCACGAACAAAAGCCCTCTCCTATTTCACTCCACCACTCACCCAAACACGCCCCCGAACAACCCACCTTCGCATGACCATTTTCGTCACTATCAGGCCTCCACCCTTACTCTCACCACAAGCTGCACCCACCACCGCACTCACCACTCCACGGTGAACCTACTGAGCTGTTTGACGTGGCCGAGAGGCCCTTTTCTTGAGTTTCAGGTCTCCAGCTGTCACGCCATTACCGCAAAGCTTTGAAGGAAGCTTGAAGCTTTGTTCGGCACCTACAGCTCCAGGCACCACCTCCAGGTGACGTGGATTGGCTTCAGGTTTTATCCCCAGGCCTCAATTGGAAGCCACACCCTCAGCAGCTGACTCAATAGAAGAGGCGACCGTGCTACTGTGGACGTGCAAAGGGAAGGTGGGACTTTAGTCCCACCTTAGAAGCTGAAGGGCGTGTAAGGGTGCATAAGTTGATTTTGTGCCTAAGGCTTATCGCCTCAGACACTTGGCGGGTGATCTCCCCCGCTCACCCACTCACCTTCGCCTCACCCGTGACCTGTCCCCTGCGGGCCTGGTGCAGACCCAACCCGCTTAACCCAATTCCACTCCTCGGCTGTGATCACGCCCGCAGCCCTGGACCTGGGTGCGCTCTAGGTCTAAAACCTGAATACCTGGTACTGTGAAAGGCTCTGGGAGAGCGTGACCCAGAGAGGGAAAGAGAGAGCATGCAGGGGTAGGGGGGTTTTGCCACAAAGAGTAAAGGCTAACACTTAGCCATTTGAAGAACCTTCCCCCTCTACGTGAAGGAGAACTGAGAAGAAAAGCAAGAAGAAGAGGAGAAGACCTGAGCCAGAAGGAAAGGAGAAGGAAGGGGAGCTGCACAGGAAGAGAAAAAGAAGGAGAAGAGTAGAAGAACAGAGGAAGTAGAACAAAAGGAGGAAGAGAAGATAAGGCAGTAGAAGCAAAGCACAGAAAGAAAGAGAAGAGAGACCCTTGAGTCTCTAAACAGCACTGTAACACAGGACTGTTTAAGCCATTTGATACATCTGATTACATATATTTGTGACTCTGATTTAGTTGTTATTTGTGAGGAATAATTGGTGATTTAAATCACCATTTTACTCTATTCTTTTTGCATATTGATACTTGATATTATTCTTGTTGCAATCTCTTATATTTCTGATTCAAATTGTGATCTTGAGTTTTGAATTCCATATTACTTCCTGTGTTTGACTTCGGATTTAAAATTTGAGTAATAAATATTATTTATTTTCAAAGTGATTTCGGCTATACTATAATGTAATTTTTAAACCTCGATTTCACTTGACAACATGTTGTTGAGCAAAACATACCTAGAAAACCTAACCAAATCTTTGTATAAAAATTTGATAAAGTTTTTGGAGAAACTTGGATGAACAAGAAATAAAAAAAACAAGTTTTAAGTAATTCTAGGAAGTATAGAAATCACTATAAATCATGAAAGTTGGCTTAACATATATGCACACAAATCTAGATATATATAATTTTCACAAATTATATATATATATATGATTTTGTGTGAAATTGGTGGCATAAGAAAGCTTACTTAATCTATCATGCAAATTATCGAAAGTTTGCGCAAAGATCTTGACCACGAGATAATGTGGACAAAACTAACTAGGTTTCCTAATATTTACAAGTGCGAGAATTAAAATTACAAAATAAGATTCAATGACCTGAATCGATCTAACTAGTATATAAGCATCATAAATAACCTAAATAATGAAAAATGAAAAAAGTTCTCTCCAATCTGTAACTTAATGAATGATGTCATGAATTTGGGCCTAAATTCTTGTAGTGCACTAGTTCTCCCTAGGCTTGTACGATCACCAGTGCATTGACACCATTTGCGTAAACTCGAATTCAGTCAACGAGTAGAACTCATGACAACACTAAATTATTCCCTACTCAAAATTAACAGTGAAAATGAAGTACAAGAAGCAATCCAACCATGCATGAAATACGATGCATTAACTCCCAAAATAAAATAACATATCAACTATAGTGAGAATTCGGATCGCAATAGATAAAGAAATAGAGCACATGTGCATCCGTGCCTCCGTTTGCCACCCATGGTAGTCCCACAAACAAGGCCACAAAAAGTCGACACTCGAAGAGGTCACGTTTGGTTCGCTCTTGTTGTCAACGTATGCCCAAAGAACAAGAGTGGGGAACATAGATGAGAATTTGCGCCGATGGGATAATGAATACCAATTGGCTTTCCTTGCCTCAAAGGCCTTGAAGGGATATTTATGGTGGGTTTAGTAATGACCTTCTGAGGTTGACACAACTTGTTTCCTTTTTTCAACCCCTCAAAAAAAGAAAATTATAGTTCTTGAAATCAACTTTTAAATGTAACTTAAATTACTTTATTTGGATTCTAAATGAGAAAGTTACGGTAAAAATACTAAAGATAGGTTAAACTTTTATGAATTTTGAAATTAGGATTATGATTTTTCTCTTGATTAGCTATAATCATGGAAAGGGAGAGGGAGAAGGTCCTTGGACGTGTATGTTACTTGGGAAAGGGTTGAAGTGAACATCCATGGGTGACATGAGTGATAAACATGTGTTAAGGTTAAAAGTGAAGAATAATTAGGGAGGGATTTAAGATTTTAGGAGTTTTTATTACCTTTAGGTGACGTTTTTGGGTTCAAAATGAACGGAAATAATGTTTCCCAAAAAAGAAAAAAGTATTGAAATAAATATACTGAATTTCTCCTCGGTAATTTATCCATAAATATTTTATACCATGTTCTTATAGGCCTCCAAGAATGATGTTTTCGGTTCTACAATGATTTTGGTTTTCATCTTTCCAAAATTTTTCCTTTTTCTTATATATATTATGCTAATTATGATTATTTATTAAATAAATGTCTCAGGATCAGTAAATTTATACAGGGAATGACACTACCATTAGACAATTACCAGATTCTAGGTCAAGAAAATGATGGATAGTGGGATAATACGAGAAACCTAATCTTAGAAACCAAAAGTCGAAAAGGGCCAAAAGATCTTGTCATTGCCCAATGCCAAGAAAAGCTCAGAAGGTGGAAAAGTAATGCATTCTCTCAAGCTGGGAGGGGGCCTTTGATTCAATTCTCATTATTAGCGGTTTCCAATCATCTTTTATTCACTTACCTTTTTCTTAAAAAAATAAATTTGCAGATGGAATGGATTGCGTGTAATTTCTGGTGGGGCTATGATGAAGAGAAAAAGGCTTTTTTTATGCTAAAGCATGGTGCTCGATTTACCTTCCAAAGCATTCGAATGTTTGGGCTTCGGGAATACATCCCTAATGAATTTAATGTTCTTAGTAAAGATGGGATGGAAATTGCTATGAGAGGAGATTGGGTTGAGTCTCGTCACACGACGAAATTCAAGTCATCGTGTGCTAATAATTAGCACAAATCATCCACAGGATTACAGTCACCTAACATATAATCATAAAATATAATATAGCTAAACAAACTAATTATTTACATAAATTAAATGAACATAAATTTAGTATTGACTAGAGGATTTACCACAAACTATAAGTATATAAGTCTAAGGAGATGTACAATGAAACTCATCTTGCGAATTGCCACAATATACCTGAGTGTGGAACCTAAAAACACGTCAGTAAAAATTGAGTACAATAGAAACAGAAACAACAGAGTGTAACAGTAACAAAGAGTAAAAGAAAATGGATACTATAGTTTTAAATAATCCATTTATTAGACTTCTCGTTATTCAGTTTCGTTTTATATATTGGAGCCCAAGTTATTATAGTCCACAATTCGTCAATTGACGTCTCAGGGCACGAAAAGATTTCGTGTAATTTCCTGCGGTGTAAGATCAGTATAAGTCACCCTTCTGGTCGAGAAGCCCCCTTAAGTCACCACTCTCCGTCACCCTTGGGTCATTGCGGAAAGGGGTGGCGATTACGTCATGTACCGTGAACACGTACAAGCGCTATGTATGCTGAACCATAGAATGCTAATGACCCACCCATCAATTGGGAAAGAACCAAAACTCGAGCCACGCATCTCACTATTCCAGTGGGTCACTAAGTCTAACCAAAGAGTCATAGGGAGGCTAGCAACTCCCTAAATCACCCCTAAAATCGGTCTAAAAGACCAAACCTATAGTTAAAATCCAGTGAGTAACAGGGCTAAAACCAGTTACCTATCCTTTAATTCTTAATTAATTAGTCATATCAAATTTATTCCAGATAACTATATCTTTTATTTTTGTTAAATTCAATCATATTTAACAATTCCACATCCTTAAGCTCAGGATGAACATGTATTCATATCACTTTTAATATTATCAGTTTACAGAAAATTTCCACATCATGACGGGGAATCCATATTAGTTATCAATTAACAAATATGATGGAATTGGTTATGCGTAAATTAGAGTCCTGTTTCATGCATACAACTACAAGGGTACAAGTAGGGTGGAGCATTGGGCTGGGATGGTCCGATCTCAACTCGACCCCGACCCGAAAAAACCCGACCCAACCCAAGCCCGAATATTACTTGGGTCTAGCTCAGACCTTAATTTTCTAAAAAATTTGGGTTTAGGCTCGGCTCGGCCTGAACCCGAAAAAACCCGAAAAGGCCCGTTGGGCCTGACCGACTCCACCCAAGTTTCTAACCTTTTTTACCTTTCTAACTAAAAATTAAAAAAAGAATTCCAACTGTCACCCTCTTAGTCCCCCTCAATCCTGCGCACAGAATCGGAATCCCCTCCCCTCGTATGACCGTGCCTGTGGTTACTCCATCAAGGCATCAAGCTGCGTCACGTCCTCTCCATCTCAGGCATCCATTGACGAGTCTTGCTAAATCTCCTCTCCTCTCCAATCGATCTCTCACCAATGGGTCATCTTCGATAATGACATTGTTTTGTAACTTGTACTATATTGTAACTTTGTATGATGCAACTTATGTTAAATAATATTAAATAATGTTACATTCAATCCTTACTTTGAATAATATTTATAACGAAGTAACATAAATTTAAATTACTAGGAGATACAAGTATTGATTTCAAGTAAGTAATTTTGTTATATATCAAAGTTTAGTATTTTTGAAGAAAATAATAAAGTATATTTTTAAGTTTAGTTTATTTGATCGGTGGGCCTTATTTTAAAATATAAAAAAATGGCTCTAATAAAATTATGGGCCTTAACAGGCTTTTCTGGGCCCAACCTGAAAACTCAACTCGAAAATCGAAATCGGGCCTGGGTCAGCCCGACCTTGGGCCCATGAACATGGGCCTTAGGATGGGCCCGTGCCTTGATTTCGTAAAAATTTTGTGCCTTAGGCCCAACCCATAGGCTTGAAAAAAAATATGGGCTTTCTCGGGTTCGGGCTGGGTTGGGCTCAACCTAATGCTTCACCTAGGTACAGGTAATCATTAACCCTTAATTCTTTTTCACATAATCCAATTAATTCTTATTACATTGCCTGTAAACCAGGGAAAACACCAGAGGGTTCCAAACTCAGCAAGAGGGAGAACAACACACTGACCAAAGTAGTACACACAAATAATCGCAGAAGACGGCTTCGAAAACCAAATAGAAATGAGAGAAGGGTAGACTACTCTACCTAACATCACTAGAGGGTCATGGTGACTCCGAATTGTGCACATAGAACCTGTGGGCAGTCTCTACACCCACCTTGAAACCTGTGCACGCACCAGGGCAAGACCTAAATCACATGGACCAAAAATAGGGTCGGAAACACCTAATCACGTTTCTGATTTTTCATTAAGAAAATAGTACTAAAAAATGGAAATAAACTATACCAACGCGTAGTATGCATCAATACGATTCCAATGGTACCTTATTTGTCGAATTTCGAGGTTGGGAAGGCCTCAAACCGCTCAAAACAACGCGAGGGGGTCCTGAACCAACCGGTTCAATCAAATCGGTCAACCGATCCACGCGCACCCACCTGTGACATGTGTCGCGTGTGGATTTGTCCTCACATGCACACTCGGATTGCGCCTACTGGCAGCTGCAGCCATCCGATCGGCCACGCGTTAGCAATCCAATATTCACCGCACTCGTGAACTCGCTTGCCATGTGTCGCCTCCTCATGCTGTGCCACCACCACGCGTCAAGCACTCGATGGGCGCGGCCACCGCCGCTGTGACAATTGCAATGGAAGCCTGTAGTTTTCAAAATTACAAGTAGGTCCCTATGAATTTCAATTAGGATTTCTAATTGAAATCCTAATCCTTTTTCTCTTTTCTCTTAGGTTTAGAAGGCTCTTTGAATTAATGACGACCCAAGATCCAAGGGGGTTCTTTTATAGATCCAAATTTGGTTGTGATAGGATTAGTGTGGCGACATATCCAAAATATCCCTAAGGTTGGGTTCACCTTACATTTAGGTCATTTTTGACTTGTTTTAACCATAACTTAAGCTATACACCTAGGAATTGCGTGCGATAAGCGTCTCCGGAAAGCTTGCGACGAGAGGAATCTAACGATACCATACATGGTACCCTTTTGACAACATTTGACTAGGAGTTACGTATTTTTTGGTAATTTAAAATGATGTTGACACTAGTACCGAACCACGATCAGGTTTTTGGGTTCAAATTAACCTAAACCACCTTGAAATGACTTGGGACCTGGATTTTTGGATATTATAGAGGTTGTCTATGTTGAATGTCAAATATTCCCAAACACTTCACTTTGGGAGTATCAACCAAAGGGTTGGGCATTCTTCATTTGTGAAAGCACTACACTCAATTCAAGGTTAGTTGCTTGATGTGCCTTCTTTGTTGAATGGACAAGGTAAGAAGATCAATGTTTGGAGAGACAATTAGATAAGAGATTGAGGGGAGCAAGCATTCCCTATTAATACAAACATCATGTTGCCTAATAAGGTGGAGTTGATGTCAAGCAATGGAAATGGGTGGAACGTGGAACTTATTGAAAGGGTCTTCATCAAGGAAGTAGATGGATATAAGCAGTAGCAATATATGAAATAGAGAGGACCTATTCATTTTGAGTGATTAATTTAAAAGGGGATTGTTCCATTAAACTCTATCAAAGCATCAAGGGAAAGATCAAGTTGGTCTTGAGAAGATAATTAGAAGATGCAAGAAAATTTGGACTCTCATGATCTCTTCTCGGATGAAAGTGTTCTTATGGGAGGTAGTAATTAGGGCATTAATGAGGTAGCAATTATTATCAAAAAGGAGTTAAGGTATAGATGCCAACTAAGAGCTTTACAATATGCAAGGTTGTAAAATTTGGTCGACTAGACCAATTACTTGGCTAAGTAATTGTAATCAGCTACTTAACTGGCCCAAGTAGTATACAAATTTGGGTCAATAGTCGGTCAACCCAACTCCTCGATCGAGTAAGTTGTGTATAGTCCAGGGAGTTGTCCCTTAATTTCTGCATGGGGCTTTCCCAAAGTATGTCCATATGATCTGACCTAATAAACTGCTAACCATTTCAATACCCCTGCCCCAATTCCCTATCATAAGCCCAAGTCCCCAAAGCCCTCGCAAACCCTTTCTTTCCAAACAAAACCTTCCCCATCATTGCCAACTCTCCAGTCGATTGTTGCCAAGCTCAGGTGATCACTAGAGCTCGAAGCTCTTGATGATCTCCATGTGCCACTGTTTTTTTCTTTTTTCTGAATAAGTTCTAGCATCATTTTATAAGATCAAGCTACTCAGTCATTGCCCTTATTTTTTTTTATAGGATTTTGCATTGTTTATTCTTTTTTTTTTTTTGCTAACTCCATTGCGAAGTTTTTACTGCTTTTTCGAAAATAGACAATGCTCATTGGCTTTTGAGAGCTAAATGTTAAATGCGTCCAAGAAAACCCTTCACCCAAAAATTACTAATGATGTTGATTGAATAATTTATATCTAGTGGATAGTATAACTAAAATTTTATAGATTTTATACTTCTAGAGCACATACTATATATTTGCTATGTCTAAAATTTTTATAGTAACTGTACTAGAGCATAAATTGACATTACGTATATTTGATTAGGGCTATTATTTGTGCAAGTGAATAGATCCTATTAATATATTTTATGAATTATATTTAAATATTGAAGAATACTCAACCCACCTGTACAGTGTATATTCTTTAGTCAGTGATTTAAACCACTAACTACCGACTTCTAAAATCTTTACAATATATGCATAGGAGTTGTAAACCACCTCCGTTTTATTGTACGCTCGCAAGAGTAATTTGGTTTCTGGTTGGAGTAAAGGCAATTTCAGAGATGAGATTGGTTTAGCAAATGCATTCAGCTGGCAGAAAGATTTGAATGGGCAGAACTACGACTAACTCTCTTTCCTGTTTTTGATTCTCATGCTGTTTGATTACATAGGTGTATGGTATTAAAAGGGGAGAGCAACCAAATGATGAAGAGACATGGAATTGAGCAATAGCTTGCAATCCTTTTATGCTAGAAAGAATAATACAGTGCATGTCAAGTACGACTAGAAGGTGGTGGAGAAAGTTTAGGATGAAGTTAATGTTGCTTTTCTCCTTGTCGGTGAAGTTCAAGTTGATGCAGCACTTATGGGAAGTTTCTCAACTACTGTAGCTACTTTGATTAATGAGGAGAGGGAAGGGATTACAGCTTAATTAGGTAGAGAAGCATCTTACCGATGATAGCAAAGAAGTGTGAGCAATAGCAACTCTTGAAGCCTTCTTACTTGCCTTGAGTATGACTTCTCGTGAGCAAGATTTTTATGTGTCAATATTGATGTCACACCGATAAATTTTCAAGTATAAGTATTGGAGGTATGCCGAGAGTACATTGTGGAAATACTTGTATATCGATGTTGGATTATCGAGGTTTCTGATGTCCTAAAAATTCTCTGTATCGAGAACAAACCAGCATATGTCGAGAAATTCATTTGAATGATAACAATTGCAAGCAAATCACAAATTACTAATTTAAAATCTTATGTAAGAAGGATATATATGTGAAAATAGGCCTTCGGAGTCACTCATTTTGATCTTATACTCCCTGCTTCAACTGGTTAACCAAAGAAATTCCTACACCAACTTATATGTGTATCATAAGCTTTTTTTAAGAGGGGAAAAAGGATGATTACAGAGTGCTCACTCATAGATTTATCGAAATGAGAAAAATGGAGTTTAACATGCCTGGGAAGGCATTAGAAGCAACATTGACATTATCAACATATGGAAGGTTCCTTAAAAGTTGAAGCAATTCTGTAAATCCTTGACCACAAAAGCAATACAAACATATTATATTATGCATACTGTTGAAATGTCCAGTGATGTACCTCCTTTTACTAGGATAATCCATAAGGGCTAGTTTACGACATAGGTTAGCTAATCTATGTTAGAAGAGTTGCAACAGGAGTTAACCCTTGTTTCTGTTTACTTGCAAACAGGGGTTAACCTCTGTTTGTGTTTACTAAATAGGGGTTAGGAATGAGGGTTATCATGTGATGTGATACGGGGTAAGAGAGAGATCGAGGGTTAAGTGTGGAGTTGGACCAACTCCTCTTCAAACTGATGTTAGGATAACACAGGTTAGCAACTTAAAGAGAAGTTAAGTTATCCCCCAAGGTAAATGAAAGTTAACCTTTAATTTGGAGGTTAACCTCATTTGTAAACTAGGCCTAAGAAATCTATGTTTATGATTTAAGCTCAAGCAGAAAAATTCAAAGGATTTAACCTTTTAAGCTCGGAAGTCAACTACCCTACTTACCGCCCATGGAAATCAGATCTGCGTGAGCGACGGCCCACGACTTTCCACGTGGATGCTAATTAATTAAATAGACGGCTACAGATTCGTTAACGGGATCCGAACGCCGTCGCGGCATTCCGGAGCCTCAGAAGAACAGGAGAGACGTTTGACCGCACCGAGAGGACGGAGACATTAACTTACTCCACGGACGGAACTTATTCTAACCTATACCTGCAGCGGAGATGATAACCGGTCCGACGGTAATTTCTTTGCCTTTGAATGTCCACCGGTGGTACAGGATAATCTAAAACTAGGAGTTGGGGGACACGGTAGACGGCGCGAGGAGGGGGGGATCTATTTTTAGATTTGACGTGGGGCCCTTTCTCCATTTACAACCTCTCCTTTCAGCTGCCCTTTGGGGTTCCTACGCTCCCTCGCTCCCAAACAGCAGGACTCTGGCGCTGCGATTTTATTTTCTTTACCTGGTACTTTACCACACACAACACCACCACCCCCCCCCCACACCCCTACCCACCCCCACCCTTTTCCAGTTGTTTTCCCTTCCTTCCTTCTTAATGCTCTATTTTTGTTCTTTATTTACGTTTTTTTTTTAAATTTATTTTCCTCTTCTTTTCTTGTTAGGCAAAACTAATCGTTTCATTATGTTATCCTAATCACACCCTTCGGTGGGAATCTGATTTGTAACATTGATTTTGTTCCGTGTCGTGACGCGTCGAATCCCCCCCTTCCACCACCACCACCCCGCCCCCCCCCCCCCCCGGCCCCGCCCCGCTCCATAGAAGATGAGAAAGGAGTCTGGTCGATACTCTCGCTTGAATTTTATTTTTACATATGCTTTGATCAATAGTCGCAAAGGTTAATTCTTCTCCATTTTTTTCCTTTCAATTTCTTTTTCTTTTATTTGTTTTCAGATTTTTTGTGCGTTTTCTATTCGGTTTGTTATTATCGACAAGGGTCGACCGTGCGATTGTTTCATTCCTGATCTCTACATGCATTTTGGATTCGGGAAATATTTTCCTCCATGCTGTTTTGTAATTATGCCGAAGCACGCGTAATCATCCGATCCTAAATAAGGACAGGTATCATCACTGATACATCCAGATCGAACCACATACAGTTGTCGTAAATGGTTGCATCATCCGTCTTGTTCTCGTCGTATTCTCATTCCTATCGTTAACGTTTCAAATTGAGGATCTAATCTTCCCTGTTTTTTCTGCACTTATAATATTCCATGCAAATTGAGTGCAAATACATTTGGAACAAAATATGACTCTGGCTCAGCTCACGAGACGTCTCAAAAGAACTGCATTTAGTAGAAGCAGCCTACGGTTGCTTTGGAAAATGCTATTATAAACCTAAGGAGTTGCATGTAAGTGATTTCCAACGAAAGCTGTGAGCCGTGTTTTTCGAAGGTAAATTTACAGAAGTGTAACTTTTCAAGCGCACAGATTGCAGCGTTTGGATCTCTCTAAAGTGCTGGGAAAAAAAGAAAAAGAAACGTAAGTCGTAACACATTTTACAATGTTTGAAGTAATAGAATGTAATTTCAACGCATATATTTTAATTTCTCACCATTGATAATCACTATTTTTAATTAAAAAATTACTTTTTATACGTATTCTATTCATTTTCACTCAATAGAAAATTATTTTGAATTGGTATCGATTGAGGGTTAAAATACATCTGTATTTTTTATTGTTAATTGATAAAAAATTACTTTTAATAAGTACATTTGAATTTTCAAACTGATGTATCGATTGATTTTGATTTTCAGATGTTTGATTTTAATTTTCAACCGTAAGATTTGCCTTCCATTTTGAATGTGAGCATTAGTGAGAGTTGCACGTTGCGAATATATTGTAATGCGCGTTTCTGTGCATCTAAAGTAGGTCTGGGTCTGGCTGGTATCCTTTTGAGTGAGTTGGTTGGTTTTCCACGAATGCTGCCGAAGGAGGGAGAGATTTAGGCTCAGATTTCTTAAATAAAAAGAAAAGTAGTGCTTGTATTTGTACACGAGTGGTAGCAAGCGTTGTTAATTCTCGTAATAATGTTAATTTGTTTGGTGGTGTGGCTTTGGTGAAAGAGGGAGGGAGGATGACGGAAAATCAAAAGGGAAGCAGCATGACAGAGGCGGAACCCCTGCAGGTAGACGAAGACAAAAGCCCGACGACGGGCGCGGGGGGATCAACGAGCCCGTTGCCGTCGTCGTTCTTAGGGAAGCAAATCGGCCAGAAGGCGAGCTGCCTGTGCTCTCCGACCACGCACGTTGGATCCTTTCGTTGCAGGCGCCACCGGAACGCCGCCATCCGCCGAAGCGCCATCTCCCTCGGCTCTGCTCTCTCCGAGTACTCCGGCGACGCCTCCCGCCTCTCGACGCTCTCGGGCAAATCTAGCCCCAGTGGCACCTCTATCGATGTTTAATATAACATGATTCATTTGTTCATCTGCAAGAGAATTAATTAATTGTTTGGTTGTCGGTACAAGAAGACTCTGTTAAGTTAAATTGGTTTGGAGTGCCTCTCGAGGTGTTACCAACGGGTTAATTTTTTTCTTTAATTTTATAAAAATGATTATTACTTTTTACTTCGTATTAGTAGTAATATATATTAAAATATATAAATTTCAGTATAATATAACCATTAAAATATATTATAATATTAAAAAATTATTTATTATTTAATTACACTTATATTATAATATTAAAAAATCATCTACCAACGTTACGTCATCATATCGATTATCAGAAATCTACCATGCAAATCCACTCTAATTTTAACTTGGATCTATATAATTCCTCGGTCAAATGCAACCTTATGTTGTCTTTGCTGATGGTAATTTTATTATTTTATGTGAAGGAGCAATGGCAATCCTATGGAGGGGAAGCATGTGCCATGCAGTTTATCTTTTCCTTTTTTTGGAGATCTACTCAAATTATGCACTATTCCAAACATAATGTCAAGATGTAGAGCAGTGCTAACCAAAAAGTGCCAAAATAAAATTACATAGGTAGTCCACCTTCTCCGAAGGCAAAAAGTCCCTCCACCTGGTGGAGTGTCTCAGGGTTCTATCCTCACAAGTCTTGCTGGCCCACAGAGAGAATCTTGGGCGTCAAAGCTACGATGATGTTGCTAGTATGTAAAGTGTGTGGTTAAAGGAGCTTGCAACTTGCTGGGGCTGTGCTGGTAAATGTAGTTGTTAGTAGGTTGTTGTTTTGTAGTCTTTTTCTTATATGTTTTATGATCTGGGGTGTAAAAAAAAACTAGTATCTTTTAGTGTTGTCCATGTAAAGATAGATAGTATAGGGGGTGTTGGGGAGGTTTGGTCTTTTCTTGTATAGTGGCTACTACTTGGTCATGGAGCATGGGGATGCAGATGTTATTGAAGGGTTAAGAAGTTGCTCTATTACAATGAAGAGGTGGTGGAAATCTCAGCAACAGTTAAAGATTTGGGTGATCCGAAGAAGTGGAGAAGGTGCTTATTCTTCACAGTAGTCATTGATAAAAAGCCTCAAACCAAAGCAGTCATTAAAGTGTTATCAAGAGCTTGGTTAATCTTGCAGCCTCCTGTTATATCTGAAGTGGCAGATAAATGATGGATGACAATTTTTGCAAGGGAATCAGAGGTAATATCAGTCATCAACAAGAGCCCCTTGCATTTTGAAGGAGACCTGATGGAGATGGAAGCAGGACAAACTAGGAAAATGCCTTCTAATTATAAGTTGGATTGTGTCTCTTTATGGTTTCAACTCTTTGATATTCCACTAGAATATAGGTGTCGTCCTATTTTGATGAGAGTTGAGAAGGCCTTCATTGCTATCAAGGATATAAATTTGGATGAATACGGGGGGGGGGGAAGATTTGTAAGAATGAAGGTTTGGATGGATGCAAAAGAGCTGATACTTCGAGAAATTAAACTTAACATGCTACAAGGAGATTCTATTATGATCCTTCTTAGATATGAAAAGTTACCCAGGCTGTGAGCTTTTTGTGGAGTATTGGGGCATGTAATAAGGATTGTGAAATCCTTTTGGAAGAAAAAAGTGAATTGGAAGAACTTAAATCTAGTAAAGCAAGGATAGGGATGGAAAAGGAGATTACATATAAGTATGGCGATGTTTTAAGGGCAAAAAAAAGAGTTATTGCAAAAAATTTGGAAGAAAAATTTTTCTAGAGCATTAAAGGGGGGTGTCTCCAGCCTGTTAGATGATGAAGAGGAGGAGGAATTTGAGGAGATACCACTTACAAGGAAAAATTCTGGGCTGGGAGAGGTGGAAGGAAATTATCAGTTGGGGGTGGTTGCTAAATCTAAAGAAGGCTTAGAAGCTCAGTTCACTGATTGGAAGACCAAAAGACAGTTTTAAGCGTCAACAAATAAACATAAAGAGGAGTTTCTTAAAGAAGGGATGGACTCTGGGCTATTTATTTTGGGAACGTTTGCTAGGGAAGGGGATCCGATGATGATTGATTTGGATATGCAAAGGCAGGGGCACATGGAAATAGATGTTGTGGAGAGTGTGCAGATGATGTAGAAAAGCAATCTTAAAAAGAAAGCTAGAGAGGCAAGTAAAAAAGAGGCGATGGTGGCTAAGAATTTGAAGAGGAAGCTAGAGGAACTAGAGTAGCATGAAGTTGGTGAATCAAGTTTGAAGAAAAGATGTCTAATGGAGGAAAAAGAAGAGGGGCTTATGGTAGTTGAGCCAAATTAGCTGCCACAAGAGGAATGAATGTTTTGGCTTGGAATTGTGGAGGTCTAGGATTTGCCTTTGCAATTTGTCATCTTTAGTCCCTACTAAAGGCGACAGGTGCAGACTTTTTGTTTATCTCTGAAACACATGTAAATAAGGAGAACTTCAGGAAGCTTGAAAGGCAGATCAGTGGATACAAATCTTTTGTTATTTGTGTGAATGGCAAATCTGGTGGGTTGGGCATTTTGTACATGGAAAACTTGGATCTGAATGTTGTCTATGTTGAAGCTCATTGTATTTTGGTTAATATTATGAATGAAAATTGGTCTTGGTATCTTTCTTGTATTTATGGTACTTGATGAAGTGTGGTCCATCATAGATAAAATGGTCAAGTTAAGCAAGAAATAAAGTTAAAACACTATCAATTAACACAAGATATCGGTTAAGTGTAGGAATTAATAAAAATGACCTAAACCCTCAATTCTGTGTTTAAAATGTATCATTAGGTTAATTTTGAGAGATTATTTACCTAAGTAAGTAATTGGCCATAGACATTGACAATTGAACACTAATTTGAGCACATATTTACAAATGAAATGTGGGATTAATTTCTAAAATGTTCAAAATACTTGCCATAAAAGTTTCATTGAGATTTGACCTTATTTAGACTTTGGAATTAATGTTTTACACTTAGGTCCTCCCTTTTATATAAAAGCCTTCACATTTTATTCACTTAAAAATCGTCAAGGACCTATTTGCAAGTTCTTAGGGACTATTTTGTATTGATTTCTATCAGTTATGGGTTCCAATATTATTTTCACATCGGTTCGTTGAAAAGCTTCACTGTAAAAAGCCCAAAAAACATGATATTGTTCATCTTCTTCCTAGGTTCTTGAGCGATGAACAAGAGGACTGTGGATCATTCATCTATCTTGGCTTGATCCAATGGATGATCTCTTTCCTCTTGCCTATCACTAGTAACCAGAGTTTCGCGTCGGTCCTTAGATCACATCCCATAGTTTACATTCATCCTACACCTTTCCACATCCCTCAGCCCTCACCACAGTTGTAGATCTTCATTAGCCTAAACCTACGATTGCCAGTAACCACAACCTTCATCACCTATATAAGACTACCCACAAGTTTCTTGCAACCCTTACCAGCTCCCCCCCTACATCTCTCGAGCCTGGTCATTCCTCCCACTCTAGTTCCTCTACCCTTTCATCCATGGTTGGTGATAGCAGCCACATTTCCTATCTCTCTTCATCCACGTCGAACTTGATCACATATCTAGGGGACGTCCCAAGAGTCACACTAGTGGATTCTCCCTTCGTCACCACTGACCGTCGATCATGGTCCTTGAGATCCCCTTCATCTAGTAGAGTAGATTTAATGCTTTCTAGATAGATTTATGTGCTTTCTAGATTAGTTTAGATAGTTTTGATCATAAATTTACTAATTGATTGCTTAGTTTTCCTCGATCAGTCTCTCTAATCAATTTAGATTAGAGGGTGGAATTCACCCATCCATTTTAGTCATCGATCTTTCTCTACGCTTCATATCATTTCTCAAGGCTACAATAGCGGGGGGAACGATCAATGGTTTCCTTTAATGATTTGGCACCCCTTAGATCTGAGAGCTAGTGAGCCTCAGACCTCGAGGTTGCAATAGTGGGGGGAATGATCAATGGTACCAATAGCGGGGGGAATGATCAATGGTACCATTGATCATTCTCCCCGCTATTGCAGCCTCGAGGTCTGAGGCTCACTAGCTCTCAGATCTAAGGGGGCACCAAATCATTAGAGGGTCTTCCTACTCACTCCATATGAACACAAAGGCCCTCCCTGTGTTTTGAATTGAATCGATTTAATCTTTTAATTCTAATTTAATTTTTGATTTTGATTGGAAAATTTCTGGAGCAAATTTTATCTGAATTGGTTTTAATTGATCAAATTGAATCTATATTTTTGTAATTGGATTCAATGTAATAGGATTGAGCTATTTGGATTTGATTTTTAGCGATTGATTAGCTCATGCCTAATTTTTATGTTAGCTCCTGATTTCTGCCTTCGCATGGTAGCCATGGACAAGGATATTCCAATACATGGATTGGAGGCCATGGTGATGACCAATTGGTTCTTAAGAATCGTATAGAGTTCCTGAACACCAATCAATGGTGTGCAGGATCTCTAGGTGATCATATCACCACAGCAAACTAAGATTAAATGCCCACCTGGGGCAATAGCTTAATTTTTTGCATAAGTATTTTAATCCAACTATCAGGGTTTGAGCAATGTTTAAGAGATGTTAATTGAGGTCAGGAAATGGTTTACCAAGAATTAGAGTGCCTGATTTGAATTCTTATTGTCACGCTATCCATAACGTAAGGTAAGAATCAAATTAGGGTTTTTAAAGCTTTTGAGATATTGGATCTGATTTTGTATGATTCTAGATCATTTGAGGAGTAATTGCAACACAACTTATTGATAGTTAATTGATTTGAACATAAATTGGAGTTTTGGACTTCTGAATATAGTTCTCAAGATGAATTGAGGATCTGAGATTGGAATTGGGGTTTAATGTTTTGAGCGAAGTGCTGAGATGATTTTCAACATTTTTAAAGTGTGTGAGATGGTTTACTGATGTTCTGAGTTTTTAAAATAAATCTAATTGGCCTTGGTCAATATGTCAATTCTAGATGAGATTGTGACAAGCTTTGATCATGGATTTGAATCGAGCTTTAAGAGATTTTGTGTTCTTAAAGGTTTCTTGATCTAGATCTTATATGGTCATATGTTTTAGATCATACATAAGTTTTGGTATGCACAATTTGAGCCTTAAATCAGTCTAGAGTTTCTTTGTCAGCAATTGCTACATAACTGGAATTGGAAGGAGTGTTAAACAATTCTGTCGGGCAGGTGTTGATGAAATGGAGTCAAGAAGAGTTGTCTAAATGGTTTTATGATAGAAGAAGCTTTCAATTATTTGTATATGTTGTATTTGATCTTGAAATAACTTGTAATTCAATGTAAATCTTTTAAGAATTTCTTTGTCAGCAGTTGCATAATCTAATTTCTATCCAATTAATTGCTGTGATGTGATTTCAATGATAAATCTATGATTTTGATATTGAATTTAATTCTAAACTACGTCTGGAAGTTTTGCAAGCCTAATTCTATATTTCTAGCACTTTAAATGAATTTTATAGGCTTGAGTTTATTGTCTATCATCTTATAATAGCTTGTTCCTAACCTTACTTGTAAATACATGAAAAATACAAAAAATAATGTAAATAAAGAAAAGAAACTGTCTTGAGTGAGATTGGGATATATGTGAGGTGTGTGTAATTAGATTTAGATTTATAGCCTCCTATTTAGGAGAACATATGTGCACAAGTTCATACTTGGGTTTAAAAATAAAGAAAACAAAAATAAAAAGAACAAAGGGAGTTGTCTTCTCTTCTATGTTAGCTTTCTCTCCTCCTCTTCTACTTCTATAAAACACAAAAACAAAATAAAAATATGACAAACTCAAAAATCCTATAAAAATACATATGTATATAGTGTGCATATGTATAAATATTCATAACTTAAGTTTATATTAAGATATATGTATATAAATAAGTATATTTATTCTTTTTATATGTATATAAGCTAAACTAATTATTTATGTCCAGTCATACAGTATAGTAATATACATATATATATATATGTATGTATGTATGCATGTATTATAGTGTATAATTATTTATATTAAATGTATGTAACCTATATGTGTATATATACATATATAACTATATATAAATATACACTAATATGCATTTGTAGAAGTATATATATAAAATTAATACACCATTAATAGTAATTATTATATACAGTAGTATGTCTATATTTATTTAGTTATTTATATATTATACATATTTATATTTATATAAGTTAATTAGATAGATTATTAAGTTAATGTAATCTATATTAGTAAATTAAGAAACTAATGAAAAAAATTCTGTTGTATTATTGTTTATTATAATTTAAACTATTTTTAGCATATTTATAACTCTATTTATACTATAAACAATATTTATATTGCATTATATATATAATATTTATAAACCGTGAACATTAAAGGTGTAAACATAGAAATAAATCAATAAAAGTAAATTAAAAATCATTATTAATTAGGTAATAATGTAAACTAACTTAAAAGTCAATTGAACTGTCAATTCGTTAATTTATACATTAATTAAGTAATTAAACTTAAATTATACATGTAATTATCCTTAACTTTAACGATTTTTTAAATATAATTATATATTTAATTAATGTAAATAAATTATACCAATAAGTAGCCTTATGTATTGGCTACATGTATATATTATTTAATTGTAAAATAACTAATTAATTAACACTTAATTAGGTCTCTAAAGTTAGCTCAAAATCATGTTGCTACGTGTGGATTTGGTGCAGTTAGTGCCACAGTGGAAATGTGTTACGACCCTATTCCCGAATCTCTACAAGACACGAGAATCAGACCGACTCGACTGATCCCAAGACCCAGTCATCCAACGAGAAAGTAACCAAAAGAGCAGTAAAATAAACCACATTCATCATGCATGTAACTAACAATAACAAAAGTACAGCAGTAAAGAAAAAAACTACTACAGTATACACCACCACAACAGTAGAGAATTAAATAGATACATAAACATGATGCTTGCAATAAAAGAGTACAATGGTAACAAAAAATACTCACTACAACAGAAGAAACGGTATAGTAGGTACAACACAAGTAAAACTACTGCACTCTACTAGGTCCAGCACCCTCTGCAGCCGCAGGCTTTGGCTGCTCAACACCTGGTCCTGAAAAGGTGACAAGGGTGACACGTCAGCGAAACGTTGAGTAGAGTGGCAACCAGCTAGCTAAGAAAACAGTAAAAGTGGACAAGTAGCTGTTGTTTTTAGTTTCTTTCTTTATTCCTTTATTTACTTGTTCTCAAATTATTTCTCAGATCTTTCTCTTGATCTCGAATGTTCCTCATGGGAACGACCTTAATTGCAGTCTTTTTCGAAAAGTAGAAGTAGCACATGGTGCTCTCCTGGTCGGGAGAGTCCCCCGTGGTGGTCCTACCCTCAGTCAACCACCCCAAGGTCGCTGACAGGCGTAACGGTGACTACGGCATGCACGATAAACGCATGGGTAGCTACCTTGCACTGGCAAGCGGTCAGTCGTTTCCGTTAACGGGTGCACCCCAAAGCACAGCACGGAACCAGTATAGGGCAGAGCCCTCTCAGTAACAGGAGTCTAGCCCCTCCACAGTAACCAAATAGGGGTCTTGCCTCTCCACAGTCTGCGCACCCTCGCCTGACTACCATGGTTTGCCCAGTGGGCCTAACAAGTCGATGTACAACGGCTAGTAGAACCTCGGGGCCCGTGGGGTGGCTAGCGCTCTCTCTACACTAGTAGCTCTCCCCGGTACTATGTACGCGAGGGATAAAAGTCGGTACAAAGTGGCTAGACCTAACCTCGGGTCCCTGGGGTGGCTAGCTCCGCTCTGCACTAAACAGGGGGACAGTCGCTCTCCTTGGCACTTTGTACTCAAGGGCCAGCTCACTTCCCCAATTCCATTCCATTTACCTTTCAGGAGCTCTACTCTTAATTCCCCGTAGGGTTCATGCTCATATTTCGTCAGGCCAAGCCATTTTAAGTTTCATCAGTTCAGTTTTATTCTCATATAGCTTGTGTTTCCACATTTAATATACATTCATATATAAGTAACTGTTATCCAATTACAGGCAATTATCATTATTCTTTCTACTTTTCCAAGATTGTAAATTCATGTATTCACGACATTCGTTTCAGTGTTTCTGTTCCGAGGATTCATGCCATACCCTAGGATCTATTATTCAATTTAGTTTTCCAGTCCTAGGATTCATGCTATACCCTCGGATCTATCATTCAATTTAGTTTTCCAGCCCTAGGATTCATGCCATAACCTAGGATCTATTATTTATCTTACAAGTGCATTAATGTTGATAACTAATCAAGGGGAGCCACTCTACCCGCAAAACCAGGAGTGATGGGGGGTGATCAGCCTGTCCACGTGCCCCGCAACCCCCAGATCCGCAACAGAACGAGGTCCTAACACAAGGATCAAACACACGGAACTACTCAGAATAGGATACAAGTACTTTAAACAAGTAGAGGAACTAATTCTGAGAAGAACGAAATTTTAAACGTGGAAATCAGACTTCGAACAGATCCTAAACGGGTCAAAAACGACAATTCTGCCCCAAATCAGACGTCTGGAACACCTTCCAGACGTCTTAAACGATGGTTCAGACCATACCTCACTTCTGCGCTGCTATTCAGACATCCAGGATCCCGCTGAACTGTTTGGACCTAGTTCCAGACGTCCGTCTATTACTCCAGACGTCTGGAGACGCTCTACGCTGTCTGGTGACTTGCCCAGACATCCGATCTGTGTGGAAGGGCGTGCCCTTGCACCTTCCCGAACGAACCCTGCACGCGTACGCAATCGATCTCAACACGGCAAAGAGGTAGAACCTTCGGCGGAACGGCCTGCATGGTCACATCCGCAGAAAGGAAGAAGTTGAGGAAAATAGTACCTTTCGGACGTCTGGATCTCACTCCAGACGTCTCCTGAGCCGTCTGGGCATAGGTCCAGACGTCTGATTTTGGGAAAATTTCCCAGAATCAGGACCTCCTCGCCCTTCACCTGCTGCGCACCGTCGTGCCGCGCCACGCTCGCCTGTTGCCTGAGCTGCAGCAGCACCGGGGCAACTTCCCCAGCACCGCGCTCCCGTTGCACGCTCGCCGGCCGGCCCTAGCTGCTTCGGTGAGGTCGCCCTCTCTTCCTCACGCTGCACCTCCTCCTCCCCGCGCACACCCGACAACAGCTGCTGCCCTCACTCTCTCACTCTCACGCTGTCACTGGAAGAAGAAGGAGGAGACGGTGGGGGAAATGGGTGAGGGAGAGGGAAGGGTATTTGAAGGCGTGGCAGGTTGGGGAAAGGGGGTCTGCAGGACGGTGAGGGAGGAGAGAGAAGAAAAGAGGGTGGCGGGTTCTGTCTACGCGCGCATGCATGCAGACTCACAATCGTAAGCTGCAAAAATTTAATTCCAGACGTCTGACCAGACGTCTAAACCAACTCCCAAACGTCTTAAAAGCGTTTGATGTCGTGGGTCTTAACAAAATGGCAAAGCACGCATAGCTATATTTAGGTAATTGCGCCTGAGGACTGATTGCCCAGTATGGGGGTCAGATCCCTAGAGCATATGTAAATTGGGCATTAAGAGAAGAGAGAGAGGGTTATGGGCATGGGCTTGTGGGCTTGTGCATGGGCCTGAATGGGCTTGATTAATAAATACGTATACCCCCCATATGGGCCAACCTAGTAGTGATACCAATCTGGCCCCCTGGGGACATTGATCCTATTCAATGTTGGCTGAAAAACATATTTTTTGTGGCCTAGGTGTAAGAAATTAACTTAAAATTAGACTTAGTGTTAATAGGGCTCTAGAGACTTAGTGTGTGCCTGAGTGTTTTTTGTGTATATACTTGTATATTAGTGTATAGGTTACTAAGTGTTAGTGTAAGTGTTATGCATATATTGTCTAAGGGTTAGTATTGTACATATAAGTAAAGTGTGTTTTTCATAGTGTGTGAATGTATATATATATATATATATATATATATGTTATATTGTTAAAGCTAAGTATTATGTTATACTTATATAAGTATTGTAAATTAAATCTTATTTTTGGGCTTATTTTTTATATAAACATTTTTAAGGCTTATATATATATATAAGCAGTGATGTATATATTAGTAGTATGTATTTATATAGTACATATATATAGCTAGTATTATATTTATGTTACATGTATATACATATCTGTGTTAGTTAGCATGTGTGTGTGTGTGTGTGTGTGTGTGTAGATGTTATATATTATGTATGTTAGTAATATAAGTTAGATATTAACTTAGTATTATTGTACATATATATGTTAGATGTATAAGTAGTATATATAATATATTAGGGTTATATATATAGTTATTTTTATGCCTAGATTGTACATAATTTTAAGGCATTAAGTAATTTTGTATATAATTAGTTGTAAACACTCAGATATTGTGTGCATGATTAACATAGTTTAGTTTAGAATAGTTTTTGATGCCTTTAATATTGTATATATTCTTTAGGCAATGTCATTACATTAAATCATGCATTCTTGAACATAATTAACTTAGATTAATTCAGTCTTTGATTCTTTCATTTATAATTCATTCTGTTGTAAATAAACTTAACATTTTTGGAATAAAAGATGATTTTTAGATAATAGAGAGTAATGTATATCGATAACTGCCTTCTAGTGAATGACCTAGAATAAAACCAGTAAAAGTTGTATATAAATAAATGACATCCGTCTAGATTGCAACACTATACTATAATACGATAATAACCCTAATTAACTAGTAGTCCAGATGTTACATCAGTACCCCAAGAATGAAAAATAGGAAGAAATTTTGCTGTAGAATGGAGAGATTGTTGATGAATTATGCAAATCACTTGGTCTATATAGGTGATTTTAATGCTATAGTAATGGTGGCTGATAAGTGTGGAGGGTCGATGATTCCTTCAAGGCAATTTCAGTTCTTAAGATCTTTCACAAGTTTTGTAGGTCTTCTAGATTTGGGGTTCTCCAGGCAAGCATACATGTGGTCTAATAAAAGGAAGCTCCAATTTCTCATTAGAGAGAGATTAGCTAGAGTATTTGTAGCACCAGACTAACTTGTAAATTTTGCTAATGTAGGAGTATTGAATCTGCCTGAAATAAGTAGTGATCATAGTCCTATATTGTTAAGGTTGGTAAGGAAGCAAGCGACTTCAAAAAAAGTATGGAGGTTGGGTGTAGAATGGAGCTTGAGGCAAGATTATTCAAAGGTGGTGGACAAGGGATGGAAAGACGCAAAAGATGAAACCCGAATATGGAGAAGAATTGAAAACTTAGCAGGTGAACTGAGGAGGTGGCATGCAAAGTCCGATGTCAATTGGAAGAAAAGGAAGACTGATATTGAAATTCAACTAGTAGAGATTCAAAATAGCCAGTATAATGAAAATAGAGAGTAGGAAAAGCAATTAACAAGACAATATGATGAAGTATTGCTACAGTAAGAAGTTTATTGGTTTCAAAGATCTAGAAAAAATTAGGTCTTTAATGGTGATAGAAATACCAAATATTATCATAGTTATGCTCAAAATAGAAAGAGAAAGAAATCAATTTAGTGAATTGCTTTTCCTGATGGAGAAGAAACAGGTGATCCAAAAAGATTAAGGAAGTCTTCTTCAATTTGTATATAAACTTGTATGCTTCTCAAATAAAAGAGTTTAATCCAAAGACCTTATTTCTGGAGCATGACAAGCCATCTGGAGTTGAGGAGAGATGGTGCAAGGAAATCCTTGATGAAGAAGAAATTAAAAATGTTGTATTCTCTATGCATCCCTATAAGAGCCCTGGACCTGATGGTCTACTAGCTTTCTTTTATCATAACAGTTGGAATATTGTAAATTAGAGGTTTTAGATTTTGTCCAAAGTTGCTTTGTTAATCAAAGGATGCCTATTCCTTTGAGTTTAACTTACTTAGCACTTGTGCCAAAGCTTCAGTCGCCAACCCAGCTGAAGGATTTCAGGCCAATAAGTTTGACTAATACCTTATATAAGCTAGTCTCAAAGTTAGTAGTCAACAGAATCAAGCCCATTTTGAAGAGGTCAATTTCTACAAAGTAATCTGGTTTTCTTTCAAATAGGCAAATAGTAGATAATATTTTATTAGCAAAAGAAAGGCTCAATGGTTATTAAATTGGATATGGAAAAGGCTTTTGACATAATAGAATGGGATTTTTTACAATTCTGTTTAAATCAACTTCAAATCCCAATTTCTTGGGTAAATTTAATTATGTCCTGTATTAGAATAGCCACCTTTCAGGTGCTAGTTCATGGTAAACCTACGAAAATAATTATTCCTTCAAGAGGCATTAGACAAGGTTGCCCCTTATCTCCATTTATCTTTATATTGTCCTCTGAGTATTTATCGAGAAGCTTGGAAAGAGCATTATATGGGAATCTAATATCAGGGTACAAGATCCATAAAAACTCAGTCCCTCTTACACATTTAATGTTTGTAGACGATACTATGTTGTTCACCTAAGCAGATGAGAAGGAAACTTTAAATTTGAAAAATATTCTTGTAGATTTTGAAACCTGCTCTGGTCAAAGAGCTAATTATGAGAAATCTAAAGTTTTCTTCAATAGAGATATATCTAAGAGGGAAGTCTTAAATTTGAAAAATATTCTTGTAGATTATGAATCCTGTTCTGGTCAAAGAGTTAATTATGAGAAATCTAAAGTTTTCTTTAGTAGAGATATATCCAAGAATCAGAAGGAAAAAATTTTATATATATTGAAGGTTGGGAATATGACAAGTAAGGAAGTATATTTGGGAAGCCCTATACTAGATGGGGCAAATTAGGAAAGATTGAAGGAGGTGGTATTAGGAAGGTTTGATGAGAAATTAGCATCTTGGAAAGGCAAGCTACTCTCACAGGTAGGTAGAGGGGTTCTGATTCAAGCTATCTTATTGATGTAATCCATACGTCACAACATAAAATCTCACTATTACCAGGTTTGAAACCCTGGAAATGGTGCTAAAAATGATAACATGCTGGATTGTTATTTAATTAAGTTTAATTAGTCATTGTGTTGTAGTATAGTTGTAATCCAAACGGATATCATGTCATTTATTTATTTACAATTTTTACTGGTTTTATTTCAGGTCATTTACTTAGAGGTAGTTATTGATATACATCTCTCTATGTTCCAAAATGATCTTTTATTCCAAAAGTGTTAAGTTTATTTACAAATGAATCAAAGAATGATAGAATGGATTAAACAAGTTAATTACATACAAATTTGAATTAATTAGTGTTAATGACAATGCCTAAAACATATAAATAGATATAAAGGCATGAAAAACTAATCTAAGCTAATTTATGTTAATTATTTACACTTATGCTAAGTAATGCCTAAGGCACAAAAAGAGATATATATGTAAGTACAAGTAGCTATACTAATGTTTATTCTTATATATTCTAACATACATAAGTGTCACTAAAGCTCTTAAGCTAAAAAACATTTAGCAAAATTTTTGGTTGGCAGGCCCCAGTTGTTCGCAGGATCAACGACCCTCGTGGGTTGGATCGGTACCACTACTGAACCAGGCCCTAGTTTGTTAATTGTGGATTTTGGTATAGTTTCAGGCCAAACCAGGCCCACATGCACCCCCACACCTATTTGCTTGTAAGTGCACACACGTAACCAGACTTGTATGCTCATTTCATTCTCATTGCTGTGTAACCCATAAGGCAATCGAATCATTATATGCAGCTTCCCAGAGCATTGAGGTGGTGTTAAGGGTGGTCGATTTCAGGCAACATTCTATGCATGATTACTTGCGTGGTTAGGCACTTTGATGCCTCAAATTAGGTGCTTAATTAATATTTATTTTCAAATTAAATTATATCATCATGAAGCTTATACATAGGGATACTTATTGGTATATTGTATTTACAATATTTAAATATTTAATTATATTTAAAAAATCGTTAAAGTTACTAAAGATTACATGCTAATTTAGGACTTAATTCGTTAATTAAAATAAAAAATGATAATTTAATTACTCAATTGAGTTATAATTTAGTTAACATATATTATTAACTTATTATTACATATTTTTAATTTATTTTTAGTTATTTATTTTAATTTATACACATTTAAATACACGATTTATATAGATATATACATGTTTACACTATAAATACTATTCTACAGAATAAATAAATTATAAATATATTAAAAATACTTAAAATTATAGCATACAAATATACAACCTAATTTACTTCAATAATTTATTAATTTACTAATTTAATTTATATTAACTTAATAATCTATCTAATTAACTTAAGAACATAATTATATACAATATATACATAAATAAATAAATGTAAGGGTATTCTACTGTACATTATAATTACTTTAATATGTATATAATTATAAATATGATTATATGTATATACATATCAATTTATAATTAGTTAGGTTTATGTACGTTTACTATAAATAAATAAATCTATAATTATATAATTATGATATATACCATATAACTCAACATAAATATTTATTTAATTAAATATAATAAATATATAAGTTATTTATGCACATTATAGATATATAACTTATTATTTACACTTAACTTAATATTATATTATATATACAAGTATAAATGCTATATATATGGTATTTTTATGCATTTTTGAACTTTTTCAGATTTTTATATTCATTTTATGTTTTATAGAAGTAGGGGAAGAGATAGAAGGTGAGAAGAGAGGAAGAAAACTCTTTTTGGTGTTTTGTATATGGAGTTCTTTATTTTATACCAAAGTAGACCCAATCGTCTACTAGCATGCTCTACCAATTAAAGGACTCAAAAGTTACTCAAACGTGACACACACCTAAAACTACTCCTACTTTAACTCAAGACACATTTATTTTATTTATTTACACTACTTTTATTTTTTTTTTCATTATTTACATATTAAACCAAACATGGCTCAAATGAACGTTGACACATGAAGCTCAAGCCCTTAAAATTAGTTTAAGAATACAAGCATTCAAAAACATCTAGCAAACAACATGCAACAGTTTTGAACCATAACACATGATTTTTAACTTTGAATTTCACCAAAATCTAGGATTTGACAATTTATGACAGATTACATGTTGATAGTAAATTCAAACATGGATTATGATGAGAGGCCAAAAACGTCCTCTAACTCGAAACTTTGCGATAGGCTTGCAAAGAAGGAACCAACCAAGAAAGACTTGGATATAGGTGGGCTTGGGGATCCAACTCGCCTACACCCAAGGAAAATCTTCTATGCAGACGGATTTGGAAACCCTACCAGCCTACAGATGGAAAAGGCTAGATGCAAACGGACCCAAAGGATCCTACCTGTTAGAAGGGACGACGAAAGTATAACAGGACCATACCCTCAACAGATGTTGATAATGATCGCTGCAATTAATAATCTAACAAGGTGCGACCATGTTAGGTGACGTATCTGCTTAGAAGATCTCGTTGGAGGCCCAACTAAAGTGCTATAAATAGCAGAGGAAGGTCGTCGAGGCCAACCCCCTCGGAGCAACTTGAGAGAAAAATCGAGAGACCGTAAACCTTGTAATCTTGCAGGTCATAGTGCCTAGTTGGGAGCACTATCCTCCCTCTAGATGTACACCCCATGCGGTGGAACTGGGTAATCAATCCCTGTGCCAATGTGTGATTGTTTGAATCCCTCGATCAGATCATCCACTCACGTAGGAGGTTCGATCATTTCTATTCTTGAGTCGAATACTCCGAATCTTGGGGTGCCGATCAATTGGTGCCATTTATGGAAACGATTATTAGTTGATAACGTTTCCTAGATCTTGAGGTCCTCTCGATGGCTCCCACGACTCACAACTCCTCCCACGTTGACCCCAAGAAGACATCAAATCGAGTCGAGTTAAGCGTGTCGGTGTCCAAGAGATGCCCCTCGCCGACCAAGCCAAACAAGGAGAAGCAAGGAGTCCTCAACCAACAGTCGGATTTCCACGAGCGCGACCTCCTCCTTGAGCTACAGGCGAGGGAGGAGCAGTTTTGGTCTAAACTAGCGGCTCTAAGGGCTGAGGAAATCTCAGTCACAAAGAAACTCCTGGAGATCAAGCAGATCTGAGTGTTTGGCCAACCCCCACCAGGGGAACCCTGCTAGCCATGCCTCGAAGACGAGCAACTGAAGTGGTGTCTCACGGTGGAGGACAAGAATGCCCGTTTGTGTGAACAGCTCTAGAAGCTAAAGTGTGAGCTTAGTAGCCAGAAAGGGGGAGCTCCTCCTGACCCACTATTTAAGTGATAAATCGGTGTTTTAAGATTGTCGTGTTGCAGTATAGTCAAAATAGCACTCAAACAAATAAATTTTATTACTCGAAAAGGTTCCGAGGTCGAACACAGGGAGAAATATGAAATTTAAAGCTTAAGATCACAATTTAAATCAAGAATAAAGATTGCAATAAAGATAATGTTAGGATCAATATGCAAAAATAATAGAGTAAAATGGTGATTTAAATCACCAATTACTCCTCACAAATAACACTTAAATCAAGTCTCAAATATATGCAGCATCAGACGTCTTAAGTAGCCCTGTGCTATAGTGCTAAGGCCTTTCTTTGCTTTTCTTCTTCTCTATGTCTTCTTGTGCTCCTCTTCTTCTTTGTTGTGCGGCTCCTTCTCTTCTTCTTCTTTTCTTCTTCTTCCTCTTTCTTTCTTCCTCTTCTACTCAAGCCTTCTTCTTCTTCTCTATTTAGCTACTTCGCATAGAGGGGGAAACTTCTTGAATTGTCTAAGTGTTAGCCAATTCTCTTTGCAGTAAAACCCTCCCCCTACCCCACGTGATCTCTCCTTCTCTCTCTCTCTTAGGCTCCTCCCTCCCAGGGCCTCTCAGTGGGTAATCGGGTGTTAAGACCCGTGCTATTAAAGCCCTTTAAAACGTCTGGGACTTGGATCAGATGTCTGGTCAGACGTCTGGACACCTTCCCAGACGTTTGGAAATCAATTTTTGTGTGCGTACGTCCTCAAGTCTACGCGCGTGCCGCGCGCAGACTGTGCACATCCGCCTTCTTCTCTCCCCTCTTACCGACAAAACCCTTCCCCATGCCTACTTAAACCCTTCTCCTCTCCCTCATTCACCACCCCACTTCCAGCCACCTTCTCCTTCCTTCAGTGAGAGAGAGTGCAGCGAGAGAAGTGGCTGAGAGGAGTAGCAAGGGGGAAAGAGAGGAGAGTGTGGGAGCTCGCGAGAGAGCTCACCGGAGAAGCTCACGGCCGGTCGGGCGTGCGCAAGGCAGAGAGGTGCGTCGGGGAGGTTCTCCCTGACACTGCTGCAGCCAGAGCAGCGGTCGAGCGGGCGCGGTGCGGCCGCACGTAGCGTGAGAAGGCGAGGGCAGTCCTTGGTTTTGGGATTTTCCCAGAATCAGACGTCTGGATCGACGTCCAGACGACGTAGAAGACGTTTGGAGGAAGCCCCAGACGACTGAGAGGTACGTCTCGCCACCTACACCTCCCTTTGCGGATACGACCATGCATGCCGTTCTGCCGAGGCACTGCTCCGTGCCCTTTTGAGAAGATTTTGCGTCATGTGTGCAGGATTCGTGGTGAGAAGCCAATCCTCTGTAGTTCTAATATTTCGTCGTAGTATAGTATAGAGAAGCGGTTACCAGTTTAATATAATTTGTTACTCGGAAATAAAAGTTTTCCCGAGGTCGAACTTAGGGAGCAAATTGTATTCTAGAGGTACAAAGTTTCTATTACAAAAATGAAAGAGAGAGAGAGAGAGAAAGAGATTTGTCTTGTTGGCTTTTTCTTCTTCTCTTCTTTCTCTTGTCTTTGTCTTCTTCTTTTCTCTTCTCTTTGGTTCTTCAGTCTTCTTCCTTCTTCTTCTTTTTCTTCAGGGCTTCTTCTCTTTCTTTCTCTTCTCTTTGGTTCTTCAGTCTTCTTCCTTCTTCTTCTTCTTTTTCTTCAGGGCTTCTTCTCTTTCTCCTCGTGTTCTTCTCTCTTCTTTGTCTTCTTCCTTCTGCTCTTCTTCTTTCTTTCTTCCTTGCGGTGCCTGTTCTTCTTTTCTTCTTCTTCAGGGTGTCGTCTGATTTTTCAATCAGACGACTTAAGTGGCTTCTACTACAGTGCGTCCTGCTTCCTTCTTTCTTCTGTGTCTTTCTTCTTCTTCTCGCAGTCCTTCTTCTTCTTCTTCTTCTTCTTCTTCTGTGCCTGCACGCTCACAGTTTTGCCAGGGAAAAAACCTACTCTACCCTCCCCCGCGTCTCTCTCTCTCAGAATTCACTCGTAGGATAGCTCTCCCAGAGCCGTCGGGTATTCGGATACGGGTCACGCCCGGGTCCAGGCCCACCGGCGTGCGGTGGTGGGCGAGGAGTGCAGGTCGGGTAAACGGGTCGGGCCAGGTCTGCGGGAGGTGGTCGAAGATGAGGCCGGGTGAGCGGGTGAGAGGGACCTCACCCCGTGTGCTGAGGCGATAAGCCTATAGCACTTTTTGCATTTATGCCGGCACGTGGCTTCAGAATCCACCGAGGTGGGACTAAATGTCTCACCCCAATTTGGTGCCTGCAGCTGAGAAAGCTGCAGGCAATCGCGACTGTGTGCGAAGCCTTCACCCCAGCTGCAGGCCTGGGCAGCTGCGTAAGGGTGAACCGCGCGTCCTGGCGAGTCAGACCTGGGCGAAGCGAGGCTGCAGCTGTAGGCGGAAGAAGCTCCACCTGCTCAGCAATGGCGGTGGATGGCGGGTGACCTGTTCACAGCAATACGGCCTCTCGACCTAGTCAGAAGGTGCAGGGAGCTTCGCCAGAGTGCGGCGAAGCTCGTGCAGGTGGTGGCGAGGCGTGGGGAGACGTGCAAGGGCTACCCTAGGTCAGACTGTGGCTGGGGGAATGGGTTTGTTCGGGGGGTCTTTAGGCAACGAACGGTAGGGAGTGAAGGGGTGGAAGTGGTTCAGCGTGAAGAGGCGGAGGTTTTGAGTCAGTTGGAGAATCGTGTGGGGTGGTGGAATGATGGGAGCGAGTCACCGAAGGTTGGCCGGAGATGGAGAAGGTGAGGGCGATCAGGCGCGGTCGAAGGGTGGTTGAACAAACTGAAGTAGGGAAAAGAAAGAGGGGAGGAAGGGAAAGAACTGTACCTACTTGGAGGGACAAGGGGGACTGGAGCAAGGCGACAGTTGTATCGACTGTCGCCGGAGAAGAAGGTGCCCAGAGAGAGAGAGCGGCGGCGAGGAGAGAGCGGGAGAGCACACGCTGGGTACGGCGCGACGCGGGAAGAGCGGGCGAAGGCGGCTCTGCTGCTGGTAATGCGGCAGAGCGACGACGAGGAGGAGGAAGAACCACTGGAGCAGGGGGGCCTCTGCCGGAGTGGGAAGAGAGGGAAGAAGGGGGGGTTTCTCCGTCAGAACCGAGCTACCGAGTTCGGTAGACGGGGGCAGCTTTTATAGAGGTGGAATCAGAGAGGAGGGCGGAGGGAGGCGACGTGCCTCCCTCGCCGGAGGACGCTGGAGATGGAGACCCATACCTTCCGTGCGTTCGCACGGGAGGTATGGGTAGCCGCAGAGACCATGGAGGTGTCCCTGCGACTGTAGACGTCACAGGGAACCCCCGGTTGTCTTGGCAGAGGGTCTCCCTTACCCTGCGCGGCGCCATGCTTCGCGCAAAGTTGCCGGAGCATGGCGCTGCTCAGGGTTTTGCAGGGAGGACCCAAATGCAAAGAACGAAGAAGAGTTAGGGGCAAAAATGCGAGGGTTTCAAAAATTGAGGGCCAAAAAGTAATAGATGAGGACCAAAATGAAAAGTTGGTCAAGAAGGTCTCTTCTTAGGCTCAAGTTTTTATACATGAATAATTAGGACCTAAGGATTCTGATGGTAAATTTTATTTCTAGATCAGACCTTGTTTGACCGGTCAATTTACGTAAAAACCTAAATTAAGTCATTAATTGGGCATGGTTCTCAATGTAGGTCAAAATGGGTTCCTATGGCCAAATTGAAGGTTCTAAACCCTAGAGATTATTTTTCTATGAATTTTAGAGGGTTTAGTTGATTTTTTATTTGCCTCGAACCTCGTGAATTGAAGTGGGTTTATTTTTAGGGTTATAGGATGTCATTTAATTCCTTAGAGTTACTATAGCCCTTATTGGATCAACTCATCCCACTTTTCTTCTTATTAGGTTAGTTTGACTTATGTTTGGACCCTGAGTTACCCTGTTTTCAGATTGAATTGGTGAAATTGCATTTTTACCCCTTAGTTTCTGTTTTCTTCACAAACTCAGAATTTCTCTGAGCCAAGCCTTTCTAGAGTTGTGTAGGAGCTTTTTCTTGCAAATCTGGGTTAGATGGTGCTAGTTTAGGGTTTATGACGAGGTTCTCATCATACCCCCATGCCTAGCTTTTGCTAGTCCCTTAGCAAAAACCTAAGGTTTTAACCTTTGTTCTAGACCATGATGTTTTTAACAATCTTCAGATAAGTGCTTTTTCATTTGAACCTAGATTAGGTTAGAATGCTGACCATAGGCTTAAAAGGTACTCTAGTACCAAACAAGATCCAAATCTGTCTAGCTTTAGTCTCAGTCTTTGGCAAAGGTTTTTAAGGCCCACAAGAACTAACCTAAGGTTTATTGGACTTCGTGATTAAAGCACCCCGTGCTTGAAATGATTTTAGCCCTGGTTCAGTTCGCAGTGCATTTTGTAAGAGAGAGAGGTAGAAAGTTTTTCTGTTTGGAGAGTTTTCTCTCTCTTTTTCTTTTTAGTTGTAGCCTAGGATTGGCTTTTCAACACGGTCTATATCAGATTCCTTGCTCCCATCATCAATCCTCAAGGGTTCCTGGCAACCGATGCTTCGAGATAGCACCGCCCATGGCAACCCCCGGAACCCTGGCTATTGAGATTTCGAGATAATCCCATCCATGGTGTTCCTTGGAAAAATCCAGGCCCTGGCAATTGACACTTCGTGATAATGCCATCCATGGAATCTGAACCAGCAGAGTGCTTACATGCCCCCAGTAGGATATGTAAATATCCTAAGAGATAAGCACCGAGGAGATGATATTTTGTTACGCATCTTTGAGGGGATTTCCCGCCTCTCTGTGCTGGGAACTCGTCCAAATCAACTTGTGTTGATCGGCCGCTCCTATTCTAGGTGTATTTTTTAGAATTTTGCAACGCTTCTGCGTGATTTTGAATTTTTACGCTTTCTGAACCAGGCTGTGTGTGGGGTTGGGGTGCTTAGGTTACTGAGTCCCGTAAACCAGAAGTTAGTTAATGAGGTCAAATACTCCCTAAGCCTTGGACCTAATACTTAAGCTTTTCATTTTCCTCAACCTCTTGAGGACTGTCTAGATCTTAATGGGTACTAAGAGTCTATCCAAGAATGCCTAAAGTTTGCGTTCTTACTAATCTCATCATGCACTTTTCATTTCTTTTCTTGAATAAGGTCTAGAACTTAGGATAATTCCTTAGCTTCTTACTAATGACTATCACTCTTTTTCTTCAATTTATGCTCCTTTTTGTTTCTTTTTCTTCTCCCACAAAATTTCCTTTCTCCTCTTTTTTTTTTTATGGTGTTTTTGTCATATGTGAATTTTTTTATTTTAAAACCCTTTTTACAAGTTTTGCACTTTTATACCCCCCCGTGCCTAAGGTTTGCAATGTCCTCATTGTGACTTAGGGGTTTTTATTTACTTAGTTCATTCCTTAAGACAGATGTTTTAATGAGTGAATGGGTCGGGATGAATTCTGCGGACGATTTCTAATCTCAGATGCACGTATCTGAGGTGGAGTCGGCTGTCTATAAGGGTGAACTTTAAGTGCACAAAAGTGTGAAAAGGGTTTAGATTTTCAGAAAATGACGTGCTGCCTCCCGTTATGCACTGAGTTTACGCCATCGGCTGGGCGCAATAAGCTCAAAGGGAATGGAGGATATAAGAAGATTCAGCCAAATCAGTAGAAGTCACATCAATGAATGGCTTGAGTCTCTGACCGTTCACGATGAAAGGTTCGGAATCGTGGCTGAGCGGACTGATTTTGATAGCTCCATTTCCAAAAACCTGCCGGACTAAATATGGTCTGACCCAGTTGGATCGCAGCTTTCCCGGGAAAAGTTTGAGTCGGGCATCAAAGAGTAGGACCTTCTGACCAGGATGAAAGATCTTTCTCGAGATGTGCTTGTCATGGAAGGCTTTAACTCGCTCCTTGTAGATTCGCGAGTTCTCATACGCGTCTAGGCGTAATTCATCGATCTCGCTGATTTGGAGTTTTCTGTGGGTTCCAGCCTTTGAAAGATCTAGATTACAGTTCTGTACTGCCCAATAGGCTTTATGCTCCAGTTCTACGGGAAGGTGACACGCCTTTCCGTACACCAGTCTAAAGGGAGACATACCTAATTGGGTTTTGTGGGCGGTCCTATAGGCCTACAATGCTTCCGGAAGTCAGGACGACCAGTCCTTCCTGTCAGGCCGAATAGTGACCTGCAGGATCTTCTTGATCTCCCGATTTGCAGCTTAGCTAGACCATTAGTTTGGGGGTGGTAAGGAGTAGAGATTCGGTGAGACACCCCCATCAGAGATTATAGCACAGGGAATCCCAAACCTTGAGAAAATGTTTTGATGAATGAATTTGAGAACAATCTTGTGATCACAGGTTCGGGTCGGTATGGCTTCGATCCATTTGGACACGTAGTCCACAGCAAGCAGAATGTATTTGAAACCATCAGACAGGAAAGGGGCCCATAAAATCAATCCCCCAAACATCAAAGATTTCACATACGAGAATAGGCTGCAAAGACATCATATCGCGACGGTTCATGTTGCCCAAAGTCTGGCAACGACTGCATGCCTTGCAATGACTGTATGCATCTTTGAACAACGTGGGCCAGTAAAAACCACACTGGAGGACTTTTGATGCGGTTTTATGACCAGAGAAATGGCCATCGCATGCCTGGTCATGGCAGAAAGAGAGGATATTGTTGAATTCCTCTTCCAGGACACATCTCCGAATGATTTGATCAGCACCTATGCAGAAAAGGTACGGATCTTCCCAGATGTAATACTTGGTATCAGAACGCAATTTGTCTTTCTTGGCCTTCGGCCAATCAGACGGGGTCTGATGAGATGCCAAGTTGTTTACCATATCAGCAAACCATGGAAGTCTAGTACCAACAGTAAGTAGGTGCTCTTCAGGAAAGTGTCCACCTTTACTGTTTAATTAGCTGGTTGCCACTCTACTCAGCGTTCGTTGACATTTTGTACTCGTAACCTTTTTCAGGTCCAGGTGTTGAGCAGCTAGAGCCTTCGGCTGCAGAGGGTGCTGGGCCCAGTAGAGTCCAGTAGTTGTACCTTTTTGTTGTACCCCATTTCCGTTGTATTGAGTAATTTTGTTACACTTTTGTACTCTTTTATTGTAAACTTTATATTCCTGTACCTATTTAATTTTCTGCTGTTGTGGTGGTGTGTACTGTAGTAGTTTACTTCTTTAATGCTGTACTTTTGTTACTGTTAGTTGCTTGCATGGTGAATGTGGTTTGTTTTACTGCTCTTTTGGTTTCTTTCTCGTTTGACGACTGGGTCTTGGGACCAGTCGAGTCGGTCCGGTCTCGTGTCCTATCGGGATTCGGGAACCGGGTCGTAACGTCGGGTAATCGGGTAGGCGCAAACCCAGGTCCAAGGCTGCGAGCATGGTCGCAGCCGATGAGTGCAGGCTTAGGCAAGTCGGGTGCACTAGGTCCACGGGTGAGGTGTCGTGGACGAGGCGCAGGTGTGAGTGGGTGAGAGGGACCTCACCCCATGTTTAGAGACGATAAGCCTAAGAGACCTTTTCAATTTATGCGAGCGCATGGACTCGTCAGCTTCTGAGGTGGTACTAAAGTCCCACCTTTGTTCTTCGCGTGCGTTTGGAGTGGGATCCTCATTCAATTGATGTTGCAGGTGCACCTCTTCCACTCAATTGATGGCCTAGAGACCTGGAGCTGTGACTTTCGCGTGTCATGGGACTAAAACTTGGAATGGAAATAGCAAGAACATGAGCTTCGAGGTTTCATGAAGCTCCGTTAATGGCGATGGCGGAGAACCTAAAAATCATAATACGGGCTTGTTGCCCCAATTAAACTAGTTCACGAGCTTCGCCAGACCACGATAAATGCGTAGGGGATGGTCTCGTGGTTAGTGGAGGTGTGTGGTGGTCTACGGAGGTCGGAGGAGGAACTCGACGGTGGGTGTGTTCGGCGGAGTGTTGGAAAGGCCAATCCCCTCAATTACTTGAGGGGTTTTGGTCGGTGGGTCGAGGAAGAGGTGTAGGGAGTGTCGACGAGGCTTATGGAGCGGTGTAGCGATGGGAGTGCTTCACCGGAGGAGTGGCTAAACGCGAAAGGGATGACGGTGTACAAGCAGTAGCATGGTCGAAATCGAGTGCAGTTGAGTTGAAAATGAAGTAGAGGAGGTAAGGGATTTATCTAGGTAGTTGGTAGATGGTGGGGAGTCGAGGTGGTGCCAATTGTGGTATGGTCGGTGTCGGAGATGAAGCTGCTCTGATAAGGGGTGGACGGTGAGGATGAAGGGGATAGAGACACCGGCGGGTGCTGCTCGACGCAGAAGAAGGCAAGGAAGAAGAATCTGCCGCTGGTATTGCGGTCATATGACGAGGGGAAGCAAGGAGGGTTGCCGGACCTTGAAGAGAAATTCGATCGGAGGAGGAGAGAAGAATTTGAGGGTTACTCTGGTTGAATTCAAACTTGGGAAATCCGTTGTGATCCGGGGAGTCTTTTATAGGTCATTAGAGGGCGGTTAGAGCTTGGGAAGCAAACTTCCCAAGCTTGGAAAGCTCGCTAGATTGGGAAATCTCTTGAGACCCAAATCTCTCATGTGTTCGCATGAGAGATTGGGTAGGTTTTAGGGCTTAGGATCGGGTTCAAAAGGTAGGAAATTTCTTAACGAACTTTCCCTTCAAATTTGAAAGGAATTCGTCAAGAAATCAGGGAGTTCTTTCCATTTTAAGGTTGCCGAAGCAAGTCGAAATAATTTTAATGGCGGTAGGGACCCTTTTGTGAGAATGATGACAAAGTTAGGGGCTTATTTAAAAATATTTTGAAAATTAAGGGTAGAAATGTAATTAGACAGGACCAATTTGCAAACTTGGTCAAGACAAACTCATCTTGGGTCCAAATTTTGGTACAAACCTAATTTGGACCTAAGAAATCCAATGATGAAGTTGGATTTTGGTTTTGACCATGTTTGATTGAGTAATTTATGCGAAAACCTAAATTGGGGCAAATGTCTGTCTGTGACTCTGTCCTAGGTTAAAACGGGTTCTGATGGTCAAATTGAAAGTTCCAAACCCTAGAGAATATTTTTCTATGAATTTTAGAGGGTTTAGATAAAATTTATCCTGATCAAAACCTCAGTTAATGAAGAGGGTTTATTTTTAGGGTTTCAAAAAGTCATTTAATTCTCAGAATACGTGCAAACTCTTTTCTGATTGTTTTAACCCACTTGTTATCTTTTTGAGGTCATTTGACCTTCATTCAACCCCTGAGAAAACCTGTGGTTGTACTGCATTCATGATAAGCTGGCAAAATTATAATTTTAACCTTAGTTTCGTATTTTTTCCTCAGAATGATTATGCAGTGACTTGTGACTCTCTGGCAGTTATTGTAGGAGCATTTACTGATTTAATTGGGTTAAAATGAGCTTGTTATGGCTCATGATGGTGTTCCCATCACCCACTAAAGGATCCTCGCCCACCCTCCTTAGAGGAAATTTCGTGGGCCGAACCCCTCACAACCAGTAGCAGGGGATTGATCCATGAGATCATCCGCTAGGTTACTAGGGCCATGCTGGGCATACGTCCCTAGGCATACATCACCACCTACCCTTTCACCGAGGAAGTGATGACAACCCCCCTGTTCGAGAGATTTAAGCAGCCCTTCGTGGCCCCGTACGATAGGACGGCGGACCCCAACGGCTTCGTTGGGAGTTACTGCCAGATGATGTTGGTGCGCAGTTGCCCCAATGGAGCACTCTATAGAGTATTCTCATCCTATCTATTCAGTATGGCCCATGAGTGGTTCAAAAAACTGCCGGTCGGATAAATCGCTTGCTTCCAAGAATTGGCGAACAAGTTCTGCCAGTATTTTGCCAGATAGTAGAGGGTTAGAGACAACCCTGAAAAGTTGTCAGAGGTCTAGCAGCAAAAGAATGCATCTTACAGATCATACCTAGACCTGTTTAAGGCCTAGTACTTCAAGTGCAAGTGGCCTCACGATGCCATCACCATCCAATACTTCAAGTCAGGACTCCGGACTCAGAGGTTTTGATATGACATTGATGACTTCCCGCCTAGGGATATGGCGGTGCTCTAGGACCAGGCCACAAGGTTCGCGGAGAAAGATGACTCTTTCCGCTCCCGCATCCGACTAGCGAAGGGGTCCGAAGACGATGCTAGCTCAGCCTGAGAGAAAAGGGTCCCAAGCGAATCTGCCCCCATATACATTCGCAAAGGCAGCCACTTCAACAAGAGCAAGCCTATCTTCCTAAAGTGGAGGAATGATCGACCAAGAAAAAGCTGAAACAATGGACCCTACCAACCTAGGTGGGATTACTTGGAAGAATAACTCTTCTAACCATGAACCAGGTGGATGTGTTGGTAGAGGTATGGTCTATATTCAAAGACCTGCTACCCCTACCCAAGCCAATGAAGAAGGCTGACTCCAGGCCATACTATAAGTATCACAAGGCCTAGAGCCACACCACCGAATATTGTTGTGATCGGTGTGACCAAATCAAGTCCCAGATTCGGCACGGGAACCTAGCCCACTTCGTTAGGCTGAACGAAGGCTAGGATAAGGGCAAAGGGCCCATGAAGGGCCCAGAAGACTACCACAAGGAGAGGCTTCAGCATCTTTGTGGGATCAACATGGTGCTTGTCGAAGGCCCAGAGCTGAATGATGCCATGATTCGTGATGAGAACCTCGTCATAAACCCTAAACTAGCACCATCTAACCCATATTTGCAAGAAAAAGCTCCTACATAACTATAGAAAGGCTTGACTCAGAGAAATTCTGAGTTTGTGAAGAAAACATGAACTAAGGGGTAAAAATGCAATTTCACCAACTCAATCTGAAAATAGGGTAACTCAGGATCCAAACATAGGTCAAACTAACCTAATAAGAAGAAAAGTGGGATGAGTTGATCCAATAAGGGCTACAACAACTCCAAGGAATTAAATGACATCTTGTAACCCTAAAAACAAATCTACTTCAATTCATGAGGTTCGAGGCAAAGAAAAAATTGACTAAATCCTCTAAAATTCATATAAAAATAATATCTAGGGTTTAGAACCTTCAATTTGGCTTTAGGAACCCATTTTGACCTACATTGAGAACCATGCCCAATTAATGACTTAATTTGGGTTTTTACGTAAATTGACTGGTCAAGCAAGGTCTGATCTAGAAATAAAATTCACCATTAGAATCCTTAGGTCCTAGTTATTCATGTATAAAAATTTGAGCCTAGGAAAGACCTTCTTGACCAACTTTACATTTTGGTCCTCATCTATTACTTTTTGAACCTCAACTTTTGAAACCCTCACCTTTTGGCCCCTAAGACTTCATCGTTCTTTGCATTTGGGTCCTCCCTGCAAAACCCTGAGCAGCGCCGTGCTCCAGCGACTTTGCGCGGAGCATGGCGCCGCGCAGGGTGAGGGAGACCTTCTGCCAAGACAACCGGGTGTTCCCTACGACAGCAGATGTCGCAGGGACACCTCCATGGTCTCTGCGACTGCCCATACCTCCCGTGCGAACGCACGAGGGAGGCACATCGCCTCCCTTCGCCCTCCTCTCTGATTTCACCTCTATAAAAGCCGCCTTCGTCTGCCGAACTCGGTAGCTCGGTTCTGACGGAGAAACCCCCCCTCTTTCCTCTCTTCCCACTTCGGCAGAAGCCCTCCAGCTCCGGCGGTTCTTCCTCCTCCTCCTCATCACTCTGCCATAATACCAGCAGCAGAGCCGCCTTCGCCCGCTCTTCCCGTGTCTCACCGTACCCAGCACGCGCTCTCCCGCTCTCTCCTCGCCGCCGTCCCCTCCCTCTGGGCATCTTCTTCTCTGGGGACAGTCGATACGACTGCCGCCGTGCTCCGGCCCCCCCTCGTCCCTCCAAGTAGGTATAGTTATCTCCCTTCCTCCCCTCTTTCTTTTCCCTAACTCAATTTGTTCAACTACCCTTCGACCGCGCCTGATCGCCCTCACCTTCTTCATCTCCGGCCAACCTCCGGCGAATCACCCCCATCATTCCACCACTCCATACGACTCGCCGACCGACCCAAAACCTCCGCCTCTTCACGCTGAACCACTTCCGCCCCTTCATTTCCTGCCATACGCTACCTGAAGACCCCCCGAACAAACCCATTCTCCCGGCCATAGTCTGACCTAGGGCAGCCCCTGCACTCCGCCCCACGCCTCACCACCACCTGCACGAGCTTCGCCACACTCTGGCGAAGCTCCCTGCACCTTCTGACTAGGCCGAGAGGCCGTATTTCTGTGAACAGGTCACCCGTCCTCCGCCGCCATTGCTGAGCAGGTGGAGCTTCTTCCGCCTGCAGCTGCAGGTTCGCATCACCCAGGCTTGCACTCCAGGACGCGCGGTTCGCCCCCACGCAGCTGCCCAGGCCTGCAGCTGGGGTGAAAGCCTCGCAACAGTCGCAATTGCCTGCAGCTTTCTCAGCTGCAGGTGCCAAATTGGGGTGGGACATTTAGTCCCACCTCGGTAGTTCTGAAGGCCGTGCACCCGCATAAATGAAAAAAGTGTTGTAGGCTTATCGCCTCAGTTACACGGGGTGAGGTCCCTCTCACCCACTTACCCGGCCTCGTCCGCGACCACCCCCCCGCGGACCTGGCCCGACTTGCACTCCTCGCCCACCACCGCACGCCAGTGGGCCTGGACCCGGGCGCGGCCCGTACCCGAATACCCGGCGGCTCTGGGAGAGCTATCCTATGAGCGAAATCTGAGAGAGAGAGACGCGAGGGAGGGTAGGATTAGGTTTTGCCCTCTAACCAAGCTGTGAGTGTGCAGGCCGAGGCAGAGAAGAAGAAGAAGAAGAGAGCATAAGGAAGAAGCAGCCAACGTCGTGGCTGCTTGAAGCAAAGCAGAAGAAGGAGGACTGCGAGAAGAAGAAGAAGAAGAAAGACACAGAAGAAAGAAGGAAGGAGGACGCACTGTAGCAGAGGCTACTTAAGTCGTCTGATTGAAAAATCAGACGACGCTCTGCAGAGAAGAAAAAGAAGAAGGAAAGAAGAGCAAGCACCGCAAAGAAGAAAGAAAGAAAAAGAATAGAAGGAAGGAGACAAAGAGCTGAAGGAGAAAGAAGAGAGAAGCAGAACACGAAGAGAAAGAAGAAAAGCTTGGAAGCAAAAGAAAGAAAAGAAGAACAAAAGAACATAAGAGAAAGAAGACTGAGGAACTGAAGAGAAGAAAAAGAAGAGGACAAAGACGAGAGAAAGAAGAGAAGAAGAAAAAGCCAACAAGACAAATCTCTCTCTCTCATTTTTGTAATAGAAACATTGTACTTCTAGAATATAGTTTGCTCCCTGAGTTCGACCTCGGGAAAACTTTTATTTCTGAGTAACAAATTGTATTAAACTGGTAACCGCTTCTCTATACTATACTACGACGAAATATCAGAACTATAGAGGAGCGTCGAGCCAATTCGCCACATCAAGCAGGTGGTATCCCCCCTTCACTCGTTAGCTGAATACCACCATCGAGTCCTAGTGGCTATTCTCGGAGTGCCCTAGCGCATTCACCACCCACCCCTTGCGGGCGTGGAGGTCGAAGTTATTTTCGATGTTAAAGTCGCTCCAAGTTGGCAATCCAGCCGTCCCAGGCGGCCGACTCTTACTGCTTTCCCCACCCTTCAGTTGGGCGAAAGAGGTCTTGTCAGGCAAGCGGCCTCACGACTGTTTGCCTCCCTCCCAGACTCGACGGAGCATACTGATTCACTACTAGTAACACTCTTACTAGTAGGGTGACAGTAGCCCTAGCTCCTTGTTATCGAGGGAAGTGTCGTAGATGTCCTCTTCCTCAAAACCCTACTCTAGTTGGGTTTCACGGAAGAGCACCTCTCCCCTTCGATTCACTCGGTGGTTGGGTTCGACAATCACAAGGTGATGCCAAAAGGGGAAATTAGCCTCCCCTTGTCCGTTTGCGAGGGGGACAGGAACCTTAATTGAATGGCCACATTCATAGTGGCCAAGTTGACAGCAACATTCGACGACATCCTCAGTCAGCCGACCACCCATGCCTTCTGACTGATCCCCTCCTCATACTTCAAATTCTTGCTTTTCCAGTCCCCACACGGAGTTGGAATAGTCCACGAGGATTAGTCGGCCAGGCGTGAGCTCCTTAGAATCGAGCTGGAGTGGTCCCAGGAGCCGAAGTCCCCCAAGTCACGAAAATGGGGAAAGAAAAGAAACCAAATCCAAGAGATCTAGCAAGAGGCCATCCCAACAGATCAACCGGTGACTTCAAGATTACAGCCAGGCTCTTCAGCCATGGCTATATAGATTTATCCCGATGATGCTGCTAAGCTCATTCGAGTCAGTGTGGACCTCACGCCCTTCGAGGTACAAGAGTTGTTACTCCTACTTCGGGCCAACGCAGACATTTTCCCTTGGTCTGCAATGACCTTCCTGGGTGGACCCATGTTATGACCCGGTTCCCGAATCCCTACAAGACACGAGATCAGACCGACTCGACTGATCCCAAGACCCAGTCGTCCAATGAGAAAGTAACCAAAAAGCAAGAAAGTAAACCACATTCACTATGCTAAGCAACTAACAGTAAAAAAAGTACAGCAGTAAAGAAGTAAATCTATTACAGTACACACCACCACAATAGTAGAAAAGTAACCAGGTACAAGAATATAAAGTATAGAATGTAAGAGTACAAACGTAGAAGTGCAAGAGTCTACTCACTACAATAGAAAGAAGTACAAAAAAGAAGCTACAACTACTAGGCTCTACTGGGCCTAGCATTGTCTGTAGCCGTAGGCTCTGGCTGCTCAACACTTGGATCTTAAAAGGGTTATGAGTATATAAAGTTAGCAAACGCTAAGTAGAGTGGTAACTGTTGGACGTTTTACGAACCTACGCTAACGTGTTCGATTTTGAAAAACCCGTCGTTGTAGTTCGAAAGCGAAGGATTCGAGTTCAACAAATAAAATTTATACCGAAATTAAAATTCCGGGTCGAACACAGGGAGGCGAACGTTTGATTTAAAAACTTCGCGTTTCTTTTTATTTTGTCACGAAGAAATTCAATTTAAACTATCTAAGTATCTACAACAAATAAAAGAGAGAGAGAGAGTAAGAGAGAGAGAAAGAATACTACACATGGAAATCAAAATGAGATGTAGAATAGACAAGGAATTTATCATAAAAGAGTTCGTTCGTTACAACTAGAAAACATAAAACAATTACTCTAGAAAGCATTAAAAGAATGGAGGGAGAAATGTCCTCCTCGACGATCGCTCGGAGGACGAATAAACTACTCTAGAAAGCAGTAAATCTATACTAGAAAGCAGTAAAAAGAATAGGGAGAGAGAATCCTCCTCGACGGTCGCTTGGAGGACGAGCCGGACGGGACGACGCCTGGACGAAGGAGAATGAAGCGGGACGAAGGAGGACGAAGCAGAAGAACGGGAACGAAGCAGCACGCCGTCGTCGTCGCGGGATCCACTTCCGAAGGGGGACGAAAATTTGGACTTTATCTCGCGAGAAGCATCCCGGGTGTGGGACAAGCTTCTCTTGAGCTTTGGAGAGGTAGAGAGGAGAAGGAAGGGATGAAAATTTCGTATGGAGGGGGTCTCCTTTTATAGTTGCAAGGAGTGGGGGCAAAATGGACATTACATCTTCAAAATAATAAATAAGGGGTCTTTAGTGACGGATAAAACCGTCGCTAAAGCCCTCAACGTGGGCGTAGCCTCCGTGCCCACGCGCGCCCGCTCGGCTGCCCGCGCGTAACGCCTACGCACGTCGCTTGATTTTCAGCCGTCCGATCGCGAGATCGGACGGCTTAAAATCGCGCCTTCACCGCTGCCGCCCGCCCGCCTGCGCGTACGATCGCGCATTCACCAGAGCGTCCAATTGCGCGTCGGCGCTATCGGGCGCGCGCGGCCGTTGGATCGCGATCGTGCGGTCAATTGGAGCGCGCCCGCTCGCCTCAGAAATTGCTTGGCGAGGCTCGAACGCGCGCCAGCGCCTCGCGATAAGGCGCTGGACCGCTACGCTGCCTCGCCCAAATGGTTGCGTGGATGCTTTTAAAACGATGCATCCACAGCCGTTGGATTGAGATCCAACGGCGGAGAGGGGATGGGTGCGCGGTCTTCATAGAGTGTAGGCGACTGTTTGGGCGGCCGGGATGGTGCCACGTGGCGCCATCTTGGCCGTCCATCTTCTGGAAGTTGTAGATGGTGCCACGGATGTCGGATTGACTCGATTTTTGTGTCGTTGGGTTGCGATCGTCGATCCGAATTCATTCGTGTGATCGGATTTGCCATCTGAAGTGCGGATTTACACCATCCTGGCCCTTGATCTTCTAGGGTTCCCCGGTCTCTATCTGATGCTACGGATGCCTGATTAGGGCGATCTTGGAGTCGTTGAACTCCAATCGTCGCCCTGATCACATCCATACGGTTGGATCTTTGATCCGAGGCCCCGATTAAATGTTTGCCCTGTCCAAGCACATAAAAGGAGACAATTAACCTCCATTTTATTCAAACTACTCTAAATGCAAGATGATGCATGTTATGCAATATTTATATTATGAAATGCAATCCTATGCTTAAGAACATGCATAAATAGACATTTTAAGTAGTGTAAATGTGTTTACATCATACCCCCATGCCTATCTTTTGCTAGTCCCTAGCAAAAACTATATGTTATTTATAAAAGAATTAGGTTAGATTATTTGGACCTGAGTTATTTTCATTCATTAAGAAATTGTCTACTTAAGAACTGAACTTTCAAAGACACAACAGTGCCCGGGTATCAGCCAAAATGCAGACCGCCTCAAGCCTCGCCTTATTCAAAGAAACATTTCTTTTTCTCTTTTTACTCTTTTCTACTTTTTTTTTTTTTTTGGATTTTCAACTTTTAGGGTTTAAGAGTGGCTTTCTACGGCCATTCAACTCACCCAAGATTTGATGAGAATCCTAAGTTTTAAGCATCTTATTGTGATTGTGATAGACTCGTTGACCGGCAATTAGAACGGACTTCGGATTTCTACGCCTCTAGGTGACCTCAAAAAGAATTCTGCCTAAAGGTGTATCTTTACAACCGGTAGCTTTCTCCCTACTTTTATTTTTTAACGGGGTCAACACAAGGGTGAATCCAGTGTATATCTCCCCGGTTTATTCTACTTCTCCGCTTCTTCCTAAGTGTTTTGGGAATTTTTAGTGCATTTTCTGAGCTGGGTTCTGGACAACCGGTCGATGAGCTGTTACCACCGACAACTTGCCAGCCATACTCGTGCGGCGAAGTGTGGCTTATTTCTTTTTGTTCTTTTCTCCTTTTTGATTTTTTTTTTTTTTTTTTTAAGTAGGTGGCTTCCCTGGTCTAAGATTTACCTAAAGGCAGCAAAAAGAGAAAGGTCCAGTGACTGGGCTATGGACAACCTACCTATGGGCTGTTACCCACGATAACTTGCCAGCCATATCACCCTAGAAGGTTCATTAGCTACCCAATTTCCGTTAAAATTGCCAAACAACGAGTCAGTGCAAAGAAAGTGTGTAGATGCTTAAAACTCAAAATTCCCTTAAATCAGAGGGCGGGTTGACAAGTCGTGTACTTATCACCCAAACTTATTTATTCCAATTATAATAAAATTCAGGTTGGCGAGAACTCAAAAAACAAATCCACATTTTAGTGGATACATTGGCTGATTAAGTCCAAAGACCTGAAGGGTCTTTGTGTTCAAACCATAATATAGTATTTCTTAAGATCGAAAATTTTCTTAAACCCAAATTCTCTTTCCTAATTTTGATTTTTTTTTTTTTATAAAATAAAACAAATCTACGGAGCTGACGAATGAATTCAAAGATAAATATCCACCCCCCCCATGCCTATCTAATGCAATGTCCTCATTGTATTAAAAAGACATAAAACAGAGTGGAAAAGCGTAGAAAGCACCTGAATTGCGTGGATATCGGGTCGCTCCGAGATGAAAATGAAAAAGAACTGTATATGTGCTGAGTTTAGTGCCTTCAGCTAGGCACACTATACAAAGAAAAGAAATGAAGAATTCAGAAGTGGAGGTCAAAATTCGAATAAACAGAAGAATCCTCCGACCTGTCAACAGAGGTCCACAGATGTGGACCAGATTGTGGTGCAGACCCATCCCCCATAATCGAGAATATCTTAGGTTCTGGATAAAAATTACCCAAAACCTAAAATCAGAATGCAAGCGGGGTCGGGCCTGCGATTTGTGAGGATGCAACCCAAGGCCAAAATGTCGGGTTACAGAGAATTGAAGCTCAAAAGGATAATCGTTAAATGTGTGCTTGAGTTTGACATCCTCGAAACAAATGTCGTAAGGGTTCTGATTTGATGGTTTCAGCTTAAAAGGAACCCTTCGACTCAATCTTCCATTTCCTCCAAAATTGACTTCCCAAATCAGAATTTCCCAGCTCCTATCCTCCTCATTCGGCATATGAAATTCCATGACCTCTTGTATATTCATCACCCCGTCTAAAATCTCCAAGTCTAGATGATGTGGCAAAATCAAAATTGACTTGGGTCTAATTATCTCAAAATTAGAATCATCAATAAGCTCAACAGGGTGTAACTGATAATCAAGGCATTGAACTGATTCTTCCAGAAAATGCGATTCTGGATCCGTAATGTGTGCCCTAATAAGATCAGTTTCCTCAGTTATTGGGCTACCAAATGATCTATCAGATTCCTCAGGCCCAATCGTCTCGCAAAAATCGTGTTCTGAAAACTCGTGTGAGACTTCGCAACTTGAATCTTCACCATCAAAGAAATCAGGATCCGTATCAATGTATGTCCCAAAATCAGTTGTCACTTTGTGTTCCCAGGAGACATACGTTTTCTCGTAACCTGGCTCAGGGATCTCAGGTGAAGAAATCAGATCATCCTTAATTGGTTGCTTTAATTCAATCTGGTCAGCCTCGTAATACGTGTTCCCCCCAACAGGTGCCTGAGCAGGTTCTGTCTTTGGCTTTCCTGAAGAGGGTTCATCCTGGGAATCATCCCAAGATTGAACCAAAGCAACCACGAACCTCATCCTCAATTTCGCTAATTTCCCAAGTAGAAACTCACCCGGGTTCTTATCATTAACGTCCTGGAGCCAATCCAACAAAGACTTGTTTAAATCATCAATCATTTCAATCAAGGGCTCCAATCTCTCAATGCAAGGTATTGGCTGATCTTCTAAAGATTGTATGATATTTCTCAAGTTAGCCAGAACCTTATCTTGAACCTGATTAACCTGAACCAAATGAGTTGGTTCAGGATTGGGCGGGTTTGACATCAAAGCAGAGGAATTAACGAATTGAGATTCGTTATACCCTTCCTGAAAATAGGTCATTTCAGAATGTTCAAAGGATGGTGATGACCTAAAGGCAGTGAAATCAGAGGATGGGTTAGGATCGGTGTATCCTTCTTGATTGTAGATCGTATTAGGTTGTTCATGAAAGGAGGACGATCTATAATCGATGTAGCTCTGAGAAGGATAGAAATCAGAATCAAAGTGTTCAGGGTTAGACCCTAAACACGGAGGTCTGGAATTGTATCCCCAATCCGAATTATCCCAACTAACCGATGGTTGATTACAATACGAGTCGGGATAATCGTCATGTTGCGGATAATTCATGACAGGAGTGAAAGAGCGGGAATGCGTGAAATATGTGGAAGGATTCATGAGACACGGGAGGAAGAAAGGTGCCCTGCAATACAAACAATCAAACCTGTCCTTAAATGGGTTAGCCTACAGACCTACAGACTCTCAAAACCCGTCTTGAGATAAAGGAACGATTTGATCTACTTCCGTCTGTTCAATCCAACCAGTTAGAAGGAGGGACTGGGGAGAAGGTTCTTCCTTCGGCTTGCGCCTCCGGTTCCTAGTGTACCCCCCAGCCGCGATCGTTTGACTCTACTCCCCTAGCTAGACATCAGATTGAACAGTAGAAACAGACTAATCGAAAATAATCTCGTTCTGAGTTCTGAAGAGCGAGTCCAATCCTTAAGGCCAACGTCTACTCTATTTTATTTAGGGCTAGGTTTGAATGTGCTTTGGAATATGATGGGCCTTTTAAATGGGTTGTGCCCTTAATGATTAATTGCTTTGTGTGTACGTGCACAACCAATTGTTTTCAAGCAAGATTATTTTTTTGATGTGGTGAATTTTAAGGTTCAAATCTTGCTTAGTAGCTTTTAGGATTCAACTTTTAGGTGTTTTCAATCAAGTTTCATTGGCACACCAGGTTTTGCAAGCACAGGTGAAGATATTTTCCTTTAAAGTTTAAAAAGAATGTGGAGTGCCTGGTAAATCCCTAAGAGTTGAACCTAATTGGCAGCTACTTGATGAGTTGATTTTATTTGAAGTGGTGCAGCCCAAACAACTCAAACAACTGGCCTGATGCACCACTTAATTAGGCACACAAATGATTACCTAATCTGATTTCTACTCAATTATGTGTTTGGATGTGTGTACCGGCTCCTAAGATCGGTTTACCGGTTGAGTTAGAAAATCAGATGAGGTTGTGTACCTCTGTGAGATTTTTTATTTTTTATTTATTTATTTATTTTTTAATGTGGGGGTTGGAGTGAGTATGGATGTCAAACAACAAAACAATCTGACCTTAGAGTTTATAAGAACACCTAGGTTGATTGATGTTTGAATTATTATATGATGAAATGAAATCTAATGGGTGGGAGGTGGGGGATAACTTACAAAACCTTCCACAGCACTTTACTCCGATCTACCGCTTTTGCCTGTCTCAAAAGAGTACCTGCAATTACAATAAGAAAGGAGAAAAGTGAGGTAAATGATTTGTAAGTTACAAAATGCGAAGAGAAATCAAAGAGCGTTGCCTCCCCGGCAACGGCGCCAAAATGTTGAACGTGTTACGAACCTACGCTAACGTGTTCGATTTTGAAAAACCCGTCGTTGTAGTTCGAAAGCGAAGGATTCGAGTTCAACAAATAAAATTTATACCGAAATTAAAATTCCGGGTCGAACACAGGGAGGCGAACGTTTGATTTAAAAACTTCGCGTTTCTTTTTATTTTGTCACGAAGAAATTCAATTTAAACTATCTAAGTATCTACAACAAATAAAAGAGAGAGAGAGAGTAAGAGAGAGAGAAAGAATACTACACATGGAAATCAAAATGAGATGTAGAATAGACAAGGAATTTATCATAAAAGAGTTCGTTCGTTACAACTAGAAAACATAAAACAATTACTCTAGAAAGCATTAAAAGAATGGAGGGAGAAATGTCCTCCTCGACGATCGCTCGGAGGACGAATAAACTACTCTAGAAAGCAGTAAATCTATACTAGAAAGCAGTAAAAAGAATAGGGAGAGAGAATCCTCCTCGACGGTCGCTTGGAGGACGAGCCGGACGGGACGACGCCTGGACGAAGGAGAATGAAGCGGGACGAAGGAGGACGAAGCAGAAGAACGGGAACGAAGCAGCACGCCGTCGTCGTCGCGGGATCCACTTCCGAAGGGGGACGAAAATTTGGACTTTATCTCGCGAGAAGCATCCCGGGTGTGGGACAAGCTTCTCTTGAGCTTTGGAGAGGTAGAGAGGAGAAGGAAGGGATGAAAATTTCGTATGGAGGGGGTCTCCTTTTATAGTTGCAAGGAGTGGGGGCAAAATGGACATTACATCTTCAAAATAATAAATAAGGGGTCTTTAGTGACGGATAAAACCGTCGCTAAAGCCCTCAACGTGGGCGTAGCCTCCGTGCCCACGCGCGCCCGCTCGGCTGCCCGCGCGTAACGCCTACGCACGTCGCTTGATTTTCAGCCGTCCGATCGCGAGATCGGACGGCTTAAAATCGCGCCTTCACCGCTGCCGCCCGCCCGCCTGCGCGTACGATCGCGCATTCACCAGAGCGTCCAATTGCGCGTCGGCGCTATCGGGCGCGCGCGGCCGTTGGATCGCGATCGTGCGGTCAATTGGAGCGCGCCCGCTCGCCTCAGAAATTGCTTGGCGAGGCTCGAACGCGCGCCAGCGCCTCGCGATAAGGCGCTGGACCGCTACGCTGCCTCGCCCAAATGGTTGCGTGGATGCTTTTAAAACGATGCATCCACAGCCGTTGGATTGAGATCCAACGGCGGAGAGGGGATGGGTGCGCGGTCTTCATAGAGTGTAGGCGACTGTTTGGGCGGCCGGGATGGTGCCACGTGGCGCCATCTTGGCCGTCCATCTTCTGGAAGTTGTAGATGGTGCCACGGATGTCGGATTGACTCGATTTTTGTGTCGTTGGGTTGCGATCGTCGATCCGAATTCATTCGTGTGATCGGATTTGCCATCTGAAGTGCGGATTTACACCATCCTGGCCCTTGATCTTCTAGGGTTCCCCGGTCTCTATCTGATGCTACGGATGCCTGATTAGGGCGATCTTGGAGTCGTTGAACTCCAATCGTCGCCCTGATCACATCCATACGGTTGGATCTTTGATCCGAGGCCCCGATTAAATGTTTGCCCTGTCCAAGCACATAAAAGGAGACAATTAACCTCCATTTTATTCAAACTACTCTAAATGCAAGATGATGCATGTTATGCAATATTTATATTATGAAATGCAATCCTATGCTTAAGAACATGCATAAATAGACATTTTAAGTAGTGTAAATGTGTTTACATCATACCCCCATGCCTATCTTTTGCTAGTCCCTAGCAAAAACTATATGTTATTTATAAAAGAATTAGGTTAGATTATTTGGACCTGAGTTATTTTCATTCATTAAGAAATTGTCTACTTAAGAACTGAACTTTCAAAGACACAACAGTGCCCGGGTATCAGCCAAAATGCAGACTGCCTCAAGCCTCGCCTTATTCAAAGAAACATTTCTTTTTCTCTTTTTACTCTTTTCTACTTTTTTTTTTTTTTTGGATTTTCAACTTTTAGGGTTTAAGAGTGGCTTTCTACGGCCATTCAACTCACCCAAGATTTGATGAGAATCCTAAGTTTTAAGCATCTTATTGTGATTGTGATAGACTCGTTGACCGGCAATTAGAACGGACTTCGGATTTCTACGCCTCTAGGTGACCTCAAAAAGAATTCTGCCTAAAGGTGTATCTTTACAACCGGTAGCTTTCTCCCTACTTTTATTTTTTAACGGGGTCAACACAAGGGTGAATCCAGTGTATATCTCCCCGGTTTATTCTACTTCTCCGCTTCTTCCTAAGTGTTTTGGGAATTTTTAGTGCATTTTCTGAGCTGGGTTCTGGACAACCGGTCGATGAGCTGTTACCACCGACAACTTGCCAGCCATACTCGTGCGGCGAAGTGTGGCTTATTTCTTTTTGTTCTTTTCTCCTTTTTGATTTTTTTTTTTTTTTTTTTAAGTAGGTGGCTTCCCTGGTCTAAGATTTACCTAAAGGCAGCAAAAAGAGAAAGGTCCAGTGACTGGGCTATGGACAACCTACCTATGGGCTGTTACCCACGATAACTTGCCAGCCATATCACCCTAGAAGGTTCATTAGCTACCCAATTTCCGTTAAAATTGCCAAACAACGAGTCAGTGCAAAGAAAGTGTGTAGATGCTTAAAACTCAAAATTCCCTTAAATCAGAGGGCGGGTTGACAAGTCGTGTACTTATCACCCAAACTTATTTATTCCAATTATAATAAAATTCAGGTTGGCGAGAACTCAAAAAACAAATCCACATTTTAGTGGATACATTGGCTGATTAAGTCCAAAGACCTGAAGGGTCTTTGTGTTCAAACCATAATATAGTATTTCTTAAGATCGAAAATTTTCTTAAACCCAAATTCTCTTTCCTAATTTTGATTTTTTTTTTTTTATAAAATAAAACAAATCTACGGAGCTGACGAATGAATTCAAAGATAAATATCCACCCCCCCCATGCCTATCTAATGCAATGTCCTCATTGTATTAAAAAGACATAAAACAGAGTGGAAAAGCGTAGAAAGCACCTGAATTGCGTGGATATCGGGTCGCTCCGAGATGAAAATGAAAAAGAACTGTATATGTGCTGAGTTTAGTGCCTTCAGCTAGGCACACTATACAAAGAAAAGAAATGAAGAATTCAGAAGTGGAGGTCAAAATTCGAATAAACAGAAGAATCCTCCGACCTGTCAACAGAGGTCCACAGATGTGGACCAGATTGTGGTGCAGACCCATCCCCCATAATCGAGAATATCTTAGGTTCTGGATAAAAATTACCCAAAACCTAAAATCAGAATGCAAGCGGGGTCGGGCCTGCGATTTGTGAGGATGCAACCCAAGGCCAAAATGTCGGGTTACAGAGAATTGAAGCTCAAAAGGATAATCGTTAAATGTGTGCTTGAGTTTGACATCCTCGAAACAAATGTCGTAAGGGTTCTGATTTGATGGTTTCAGCTTAAAAGGAACCCTTCGACTCAATCTTCCATTTCCTCCAAAATTGACTTCCCAAATCAGAATTTCCCAGCTCCTATCCTCCTCATTCGGCATATGAAATTCCATGACCTCTTGTATATTCATCACCCCGTCTAAAATCTCCAAGTCTAGATGATGTGGCAAAATCAAAATTGACTTGGGTCTAATTATCTCAAAATTAGAATCATCAATAAGCTCAACAGGGTGTAACTGATAATCAAGGCATTGAACTGATTCTTCCAGAAAATGCGATTCTGGATCCGTAATGTGTGCCCTAATAAGATCAGTTTCCTCAGTTATTGGGCTACCAAATGATCTATCAGATTCCTCAGGCCCAATCGTCTCGCAAAAATCGTGTTCTGAAAACTCGTGTGAGACTTCGCAACTTGAATCTTCACCATCAAAGAAATCAGGATCCGTATCAATGTATGTCCCAAAATCAGTTGTCACTTTGTGTTCCCAGGAGACATACGTTTTCTCGTAACCTGGCTCAGGGATCTCAGGTGAAGAAATCAGATCATCCTTAATTGGTTGCTTTAATTCAATCTGGTCAGCCTCGTAATACGTGTTCCCCCCAACAGGTGCCTGAGCAGGTTCTGTCTTTGGCTTTCCTGAAGAGGGTTCATCCTGGGAATCATCCCAAGATTGAACCAAAGCAACCACGAACCTCATCCTCAATTTCGCTAATTTCCCAAGTAGAAACTCACCCGGGTTCTTATCATTAACGTCCTGGAGCCAATCCAACAAAGACTTGTTTAAATCATCAATCATTTCAATCAAGGGCTCCAATCTCTCAATGCAAGGTATTGGCTGATCTTCTAAAGATTGTATGATATTTCTCAAGTTAGCCAGAACCTTATCTTGAACCTGATTAACCTGAACCAAATGAGTTGGTTCAGGATTGGGCGGGTTTGACATCAAAGCAGAGGAATTAACGAATTGAGATTCGTTATACCCTTCCTGAAAATAGGTCATTTCAGAATGTTCAAAGGATGGTGATGACCTAAAGGCAGTGAAATCAGAGGATGGGTTAGGATCGGTGTATCCTTCTTGATTGTAGATCGTATTAGGTTGTTCATGAAAGGAGGACGATCTATAATCGATGTAGCTCTGAGAAGGATAGAAATCAGAATCAAAGTGTTCAGGGTTAGACCCTAAACACGGAGGTCTGGAATTGTATCCCCAATCCGAATTATCCCAACTAACCGATGGTTGATTACAATACGAGTCGGGATAATCGTCATGTTGCGGATAATTCATGACAGGAGTGAAAGAGCGGGAATGCGTGAAATATGTGGAAGGATTCATGAGACACGGGAGGAAGAAAGGTGCCCTGCAATACAAACAATCAAACCTGTCCTTAAATGGGTTAGCCTACAGACCTACAGACTCTCAAAACCCGTCTTGAGATAAAGGAACGATTTGATCTACTTCCGTCTGTTCAATCCAACCAGTTAGAAGGAGGGACTGGGGAGAAGGTTCTTCCTTCGGCTTGCGCCTCCGGTTCCTAGTGTACCCCCCAGCCGCGATCGTTTGACTCTACTCCCCTAGCTAGACATCAGATTGAACAGTAGAAACAGACTAATCGAAAATAATCTCGTTCTGAGTTCTGAAGAGCGAGTCCAATCCTTAAGGCCAACGTCTACTCTATTTTATTTAGGGCTAGGTTTGAATGTGCTTTGGAATATGATGGGCCTTTTAAATGGGTTGTGCCCTTAATGATTAATTGCTTTGTGTGTACGTGCACAACCAATTGTTTTCAAGCAAGATTATTTTTTTGATGTGGTGAATTTTAAGGTTCAAATCTTGCTTAGTAGCTTTTAGGATTCAACTTTTAGGTGTTTTCAATCAAGTTTCATTGGCACACCAGGTTTTGCAAGCACAGGTGAAGATATTTTCCTTTAAAGTTTAAAAAGAATGTGGAGTGCCTGGTAAATCCCTAAGAGTTGAACCTAATTGGCAGCTACTTGATGAGTTGATTTTATTTGAAGTGGTGCAGCCCAAACAACTCAAACAACTGGCCTGATGCACCACTTAATTAGGCACACAAATGATTACCTAATCTGATTTCTACTCAATTATGTGTTTGGATGTGTGTACCGGCTCCTAAGATCGGTTTACCGGTTGAGTTAGAAAATCAGATGAGGTTGTGTACCTCTGTGAGATTTTTTATTTTTTATTTATTTATTTATTTTTTAATGTGGGGGTTGGAGTGAGTATGGATGTCAAACAACAAAACAATCTGACCTTAGAGTTTATAAGAACACCTAGGTTGATTGATGTTTGAATTATTATATGATGAAATGAAATCTAATGGGTGGGAGGTGGGGGATAACTTACAAAACCTTCCACAGCACTTTACTCCGATCTACCGCTTTTGCCTGTCTCAAAAGAGTACCTGCAATTACAATAAGAAAGGAGAAAAGTGAGGTAAATGATTTGTAAGTTACAAAATGCGAAGAGAAATCAAAGAGCGTTGCCTCCCCGGCAACGGCGCCAAAATGTTGAACGTGTTACGAACCTACGCTAACGTGTTCGATTTTGAAAAACCCGTCGTTGTAGTTCGAAAGCGAAGGATTCGAGTTCAACAAATAAAATTTATACCGAAATTAAAATTCCGGGTCGAACACAGGGAGGCGAACGTTTGATTTAAAAACTTCGCGTTTCTTTTTATTTTGTCACGAAGAAATTCAATTTAAACTATCTAAGTATCTACAACAAATAAAAGAGAGAGAGAGAGTAAGAGAGAGAGAAAGAATACTACACATGGAAATCAAAATGAGATGTAGAATAGACAAGGAATTTATCATAAAAGAGTTCGTTCGTTACAACTAGAAAACATAAAACAATTACTCTAGAAAGCATTAAAAGAATGGAGGGAGAAATGTCCTCCTCGACGATCGCTCGGAGGACGAATAGACTACTCTAGAAAGCAGTAAATCTATACTAGAAAGCAGTAAAAAGAATAGGGAGAGAGAATCCTCCTCGACGGTCGCTTGGAGGACGAGCCGGACGGGACGACGCCTGGACGAAGGAGAATGAAGCGGGACGAAGGAGGACGAAGCAGAAGAACGGGAACGAAGCAGCACGCCGTCGTCGTCGCGGGATCCACTTCCGAAGGGGGACGAAAATTTGGACTTTATCTCGCGAGAAGCATCCCGGGTGTGGGACAAGCTTCTCTTGAGCTTTGGAGAGGTAGAGAGGAGGAAGGGATGAAAATTTCGTATGGAGGGGGTCTCCTTTTATAGTTGCAAGGAGTGGGGGCAAAATGGACATTACATCTTCAAAATAATAAATAAGGGGTCTTTAGTGACGGATAAAACCGTCGCTAAAGCCCTCAACGTGGGCGTAGCCTCCGTGCCCACGCGCGCCCGCTCGGCTGCCCGCGCGTAACGCCTACGCACGTCGCTTGATTTTCAGCCGTCCGATCGCGAGATCGGACGGCTTAAAATCGCGCCTTCACCGCTGCCGCCCGCCCGCCTGCGCGTACGATCGCGCATTCACCAGAGCGTCCAATTGCGCGTCGGCGCTATCGGGCGCGCGCGGCCGTTGGATCGCGATCGTGCGGTCAATTGGAGCGCGCCCGCTCGCCTCAGAAATTGCTTGGCGAGGCTCGAACGCGCGCCAGCGCCTCGCGATAAGGCGCTGGACCGCTACGCTGCCTCGCCCAAATGGTTGCGCGGATGCTTTTAAAACGATGCATCCACAGCCGTTGGATTGAGATCCAACGGTGGAGAGGGGATGGGTGCGCGGTCTTCATAGAGTGTAGGCGACTGTTTGGGCGGCCGGGATGGTGCCACGTGGCGCCATCTTGGCCGTCCATCTTCTGGAAGTTGTAGATGGTGCCACGGATGTCGGATTGACTCGATTTTTGTGTCGTTGGGTTGCGATCGTCGATCCGAATTCATCCGTGTGATCGGATTTGCCATCTGAAGTGCGGATTTACACCATCCTGGCCCTTGATCTTCTAGGGTTCCCCGGTCTCTATCTGATGCTACGGATGCCTGATTAGGGCGATCTTGGAGTCGTTGAACTCCAATCGTCGCCCTGATCACATCCATACGGTTGGATCTTTGATCCGAGGCCCCGATTAAATGTTTGCCCTGTCCAAGCACATAAAAGGAGACAATTAACCTCCATTTTATTCAAACTACTCTAAATGCAAGATGATGCATGTTATGCAATATTTACATTATGAAATGCAATCCTATGCTTAAGAACATGCATAAATAGACATTTTAAGTGGTGTAAATGTGTTTACATCAGTAACCAACTAACTAAAGCAGTAAAGGTGGATAGGTAGCTGTTGTTTTTCAATTACTTCCTTTAACTAATTATTCTTTTTCAACACTTGGTTTATTTATCAGGTCTCTTTCTTGATCTCGAATGTTCCTCGTGGGAACGATCTTGATTGCAGTCTTTTCCGAAGAGTAGAAGGCAAACGTGGTGCTCTCCTGGCCAGGAGAGTCCCCCGTGGTGATCCTACACCCAGTCAACCACCCCAAGGTCATGGACAGACGTAACGGTGATTACGGCATGCGCAATAAGTACATGGGTAGCTACCTCTCATTGGCACGTGGTCAGTAATTTCCGTTAGCAGGTGTGCCCAAAGCACAGCACAGAACCAGTATAGGGCTTAGCCCTCTCAGTAACAGGGGTCTAGACCCTAAGAACCAAACAGGGGTCTCGCCCCTCCACAGTCTGCGCACCCTCGCCTGATTACCCTGGTTTGCGCAGTGGGCCTAACAAGTCGGTGTAGGGCGGCTAGCTGAACCCCGGGCCCCATGGGGTGGCTAGCTCTCTCCCTACACTAGTAGCTCTCCCTGGTACTATGTACGCGAGGGCAAAGAAGTCGGTACAGAGTGGCCAACCCAAACCCTGGGTCCCAACCTAAGGGCGGCTAGCTCCGCTCTGCACTAAACAGGGGGACAGTCGCTCTCCTCGGTACTCCGTACTCAAGGGCCAGCTCACTTCCCCACTCACATTTCCAGATCCATTCCATTTATTTCCAGGAGCTATACTCCTAATTCCCCATAGGGTTCATGCTCATATTCCTCAGGCCAAGCCTTACCAGGTTTCATCATTTCTATTTCCATTCTCAGATTATACATATGCAACTCGTATTGCTATCGTTTACATTTCCATACACAGGTTATACACAGGTAGCTCGTATTTCCATCATTCACATTACCATTCTCAATTTATATACATGCAGCTCGTATTATGTCATTTAACGTATACAACAGGAATTTACATGCAACAGTTTGCTAGCACAAGTACTTTACATTTCACAGGCAGCTGTTATTTATTTACAGGCAATTGTTATCATTCTATCTACTCATTCAAGACTGCAATTCAATCATCCATTACAGACAATTCAAGTGTTTCTCGTCCTAGGATTCAAGCCATATCCTAGGTTCTAATCATTCATTCCACACATGCATTTAGGTCATAATTAATTTAGGGGGAAGCCACTCTACTAATAAACTCAGGAGTAGTGGGGGCTTGAACGGTAGGCTCACGTGCCTCAGCAAGCCCCGAACCTGCAACGGAACGAGGTCCTATCACAAGGATCAATCACAAGAGAATATTCAGAACAGTAAAGAAAGTCTTCTAAAAAGTAGAGGAATTCATACAGGAAACATCGGTATCTTATTTGCGGAAAATGGACCTCAAACGGACCTTAAACGGGTCAAAAATAGTGTTTCTGATGCAAATCATACGTCTGGAACAACTTCCAAACGTCTTAAAAGTGTCCAGTGTCATACCTCAAGTTTTGCGCCAATCCTTAGACATCCTGGAACACTTATGGACAGTCTGGACCCAGCTCCAGACGTCCGGCCACCTCTTCGGATGTCTAGAAGTGCCTACAGTCGTCTGGTAAGCTCCCCAGATGTTTGAAAAGCATGGGAGGGCGTGTCCCACGCCTTCCCAAAGCGAATCCTGCATGCAGACACCCGATCTTCTCAAAACGGGCATGCAAAAAGGGATCGGCAGAGCGGCCTGCATGGCCTTATCCGCAAAGAGAACGTACCTTCGCGAAGCCTTCTCCTCAGACGTCTGGAACCACCTCCAGACATCTGCACCATCGTTTGGAGGTCACTCCAGACGTCTGATTTTGGGAAAAACCCAGAACCAGAACCTGCTTCCGCCCTCTCGCGTCGCACGTTGCCGCGCCGTGCCCTCTCGCCTGCAGCTTCGGCTACAGCAGTGTCGAGGACCTCCCCGACACACTCATCCGCCTCGTGCACGTGTCGCTCTGGCCATGCGCTCACCGGTGAGCTCCCACGTTAGCTCGTAAGCTCACCTCCTCTCCTCACGTCATTCCTCCTCTCCTTCTCACGCCGCTCCTCCTCTACTTCGCTCTCGCGCTTGCTCTGGGAAGAAGAGAGGAAGGTGGCTGGTGGCTGAGAAGTGAGGAGAACGAAGGTGGAGGAGGGGTTTTATTGATCGGGTTTAGAGTTTGCTAGGGACAGAAGAGAGAGAAGAAGGGGAGGAAAAATGGAAGTACTGTCTGCCTGCAGCTCGCGCGCAGACTTGAGCTCGTACTCAAATTTTTTGATTTTCAGATGTCTGGGAATGTGTCCAAACGTCTGACCAGACATTTGACCCACAGTCTAGACGTCTGACCTAAAGTCCAGACGTCTTAAAAGGCTTAAACAACACAGGTCTTAGCAACCCATCCCTGATTCAACATCATTTGAATATCTAGGTGGTCACCCGTGTAGTTAAAGAAGCACGCATACATAAGTCGGCCGAACAATGGCAAGTGGCTGAGGTTGAAGCCCAGAAACTTCTGGAGGCAAGATTCATCAAGGAATCCCTGTACTTGTCATGGCTCTCAAATATCGTAATGGTGAAGAAGACCAACGGATAGTGGCACATGTGCGTCGACTTCACCAACCTGAATGAAGCCTGCCCAAAGGATGAGTTCCCGCTACCAAGGGTGGACTCCCTGGTGGACTCCTATAGCGAACAATCCCACATGTCTTTCCTAGATGCCTATAATGCATACCACCAGATCAACCTTACCCCAGGGGACAGGCCTTACACTTCATCACCGATAGAGGCCTTTTTCAATATAGAGTCATGCCCTTCGATCTGAAAAACTCTAAGACATCTTACCAACGCCTTGTAAACATGGTTTTCGAAAAAATAATAGGAAAATCATTTGAGGTGTATATTGACGATATGCTTGTGAAGTGATCAAATTTCCCACAACACCTAGAGTACTTGGCAGAGGTATTCCAGATTCTAAGGAACACTCGCCTTCGCCTGAACCCTGACAAGTGTACCTTTGGGGTCTCGACCAACAAGTTTCTTTGGTTTGTGGTCTCTAACCAGGGAATTGAAGCCAACCCTAACAAGATCCAGGCAATCAAAGACCTGGAGCTGCCATGCACACTGAAAGGGCTATAGTCATTGGTCAGCAAGATCACCTTATTAGGATGATTCTTATCTCGATCTTATGACAAATCTCTCCCCTTCTTCGAGTGCATAAAGAAGGGTAAAGGCTATAATGTCACCCACTGGACTCCCCACTGCCAGAAGGCATTGGAGGAAGTCAAGAATGCGCTCCGAAATCCCCCTGTTCTGATGGCCCCCCAGCCCGAGGAAGTTCTCTTGCTATGTTTAGCCGCCTTAGTCCACGATCGGGGAGAAATTCAGCAACTCGTGTACTTCGTCAGCAAGACCTATTAAGGCTTGGAAGTTAAGTACACGATCATTGAAAAATTGGGGCTAGCTCTCGTCATTGCAGCCCAAGAGCTACGCCTATATTTCCAATCCCACGCAATAATGGTCTTGTCAGACTACCCCCTCTGGTGAATGCTACATAAGCCCACGGGGTCAGCACAACAAATCAAATGGGCTATGGAATTGGCTGAGTTTGATGTCAAATATCAGCCAAGGAAGGCAATCAAGGCACAAGTCCTAGCGGACTTCATGGTCGAATTCATAGATCCTGATGCCTCCCTTACACTCCCCTGGTGACTACATGTCTATGGCTCATCTATGATAGTAAGGTTTGGGATCGGGATAGCTCTAACCTCCCTAAACAACGTCACTCATAAGTACGTCATAAAGTTGGACTTCCCTATGTCTAATAACTAGGCAGAGTACAAGGTCCTGATGGCAGGCATCCGGGTAGCAAAATCTATGGGAATTGCCTCACTCGAGGTCTACATGGACTCCCAGCTAGTACCAAGCTCGAGATCTGAACATGATCTTATATGACGACAAAGTTAGGGAGGAGTTAGCGGATTTCAAGATCGTCTCCATCAGGCGGATGTCCCGAGTGGACAACCCTTGGTAGACGCGTTGGCCAAACTCGATGCTGCCATCCCTCAGGGACAGGACAAGGACATCTACCTTCAGACTCTGAAAGAACTGACTATCCTCGTTCCCAGAACGTTCACAATCGAGCAGTCCACCTCCTAGATGATGCCTATCGTTACTTATTTGAACTCTGGCAAGTTACTCCCGAGGGAACCCCGACCTAGGGCCTTCCACCTCAAAGCTTTGAGATACACCTTGATAGAAGGGCAACTGTACAAGCAGGGGTATTCCATTCCCCTACTACACTACCTAACTCAGGAAGAGGTGGCCCAGGCCCTCCAAGAAGTCCACGGGGGCATTTGCAGTAACCATGAAGAGTACAAGGCGCTCTTGGCTCGATTATTCCTGGCGAGCTACTTCTGGACCCAAATGAAGCAACATTGCAAAGACTTCATGTGCAAGTGTGACAAATGCCAACGGTTTGCTACCCTGCACCACTTATCGCCTGGAAAGTTAGTACCCGTCATATCGCCTATCCCTTTTGCAAAATGGGGCATGGACTTCGTTGGCCTCTTCCTGCTAGCCTTTGCTTAGAAGTGGTTCATTCTGGTGGTCGTCAACTACTTTTCCAAGTGGGTCGTGGTCGAGGCCATGGCTAGCCCCATTGCTGATAGGGTTATATCCTTCATCCGTAAGAGCATTATAGCTAGGTATAGGATACCCCACTAGATATTCACGGATAATGGAACCCAGTTATCCTGCAAAAAATTTGAAGATTTTTATGTTAGCTGGGACATCCGTTTGTGCTTCATGTCAGTGGGTCATCCCCAGGCGAACGGACAAGTCGAAGTAACCAACCACACCCTCATCTCAATGATCAAACGCCGGTTGGATTTAGCCAAAGGGAGATGGGCGGATAAGCTTCCAGACGTTCTTTGGAGATACAAGACTTGCTGGAGGACTTCCATAGGCCATACACCATTCACCCTGGTGTTTGGCATGGAAGCTCGGCTACCCATCAAAACTGCCCTCCCCACCTATAGACCGCAACTTTATGACCCGGCCACCAACGATGATCAAGTCCGCTTATCCTTAGACCTCCTGGACGAGCTCAAGGATAAGGCATTGAAGATGGCACTCAAGCATAAAGAGGCCACAATCGCCTCCTACAATAAGCTCATTTATAAACGAACATTCTCCCAAGGAGACCTAGTCCTACGTAAGTGCGAAGTCTCCATGTCGAGCCAGTGGGGCGAAAAGCTAGATCCATCACGGGAAGGGCCTTACAAGATTCATAAAAACAGTCAGGAGACTTTTACGAATTACAAGCCCTAGACAATAGAGACATCCTCCATACCTGGCACGCGATCAACATACGAATGTACCATGTATGAATGCCCATGAGCAATAAAAAAGAGAATTTTCCATTCAACAAAGGGAGTTCACCCATTACATCTCTTTTCATAATAGAAACAAACAACAGCGAACAAAGCAAGGATCACATTGTCGGGATGCTCAGGGGCTCTACTCCTACGGCTCAAACATATCCCCACCACCCATCGGTGAAAGACGGAGTGGGCCAATAACCCCTACAGCCGATCGGCGGCCTTCGGCTGGGCTACCCCTTCAGTAACCGATTGGGCTACTTCCTCGGTAGTTGACTGGACCACCTCCTCATCAGGTGGTTGATTCGTACGCAGCTCCACGACCTTGTAGTCTGTAATAAGTCCAACTGCTTTGAGGCGGTCGTATTCCGACACCAACTGGTCGATAGACTAGCCACATAACTCTTCAGCGGAGGTGTGCTTCCCTTTAATAAGGGCCTAAACGGTAGCCATCGTTTGCTTCCTGATCTCCTACAAAAGCTCCTCCCGAATTGATTCCATCGACGGGTGCGTCGCATAAAATTCCATTACCACCTCTTCATTCAGCTCAGGCATCTCTGCCAGCTCTACCCCCTCCAATTCTGCCACCCGCTGACCCCTCTCTGTAGCAAGTTGTTGGGCCTTATCAAGGTCGGCCCTCAGATCCTCTACAGTCACCTTTGCTTTCTCCAGACTTGCTCGCATGGAAGCAAGCATGTCAATCAAGGCACTTAGACGGATGCGCTCTTCCTCAAGTGCCCTCTCATACCCCTTCACCGACGAGGAGTGCTTGGCCCTAAGCACTTGCACCTCCTCCTTCAAGGAAAGGAGATTGGTATAGGAGGCCAAGAGGCGCTCAAGCAAGTCCTTCAGAGCGTCCAAATGGGCACTATTCACACTCATGAGCCTCTCCACCACCTCCTCGCCAGTGCGAGAGGCCCCCCGCAGAGTAGAATGGGCCTTCTTCTACTCCCCCTCTAGATAGCCCACATCGTTGGTCACCTGTTGGAGGGAGTGGAGTCCCTGCTCTGCCTCCCCTATCGCCTGCTCTGCCTTCTCTCGAGCGGTAGCAGCCTCCGCCATTTGGCGAAGCAACTACCAATGCTCCACCTTGGCCGTCACGGCCTACTAGGCTACCAAGTCCATTGTGCCAGCTTGATAGACTGAGCTATGGATGACTGGAGGAGCGTCCCCACACAAGATGAAGGATGACCCAAGCATCTTCGCTTGCAAACAAGGAACACGTCAAAATACAAACAACTCTGGCCAAGAAAAAGGTAATCAACGAAGGACAGGCCCCAAGAGCCTACCACGCGCATGTAGTAGAAGAACACGTGGCTAAAATTCATGCCCCGAGGCCTAGAGGTGGCCCAAGAGATGGCATCATTCAAGTGCCTTAGCACCTGTCTTTCCAGGTTGGGGGCACTACTTGATGCCCCTAGCTGCATAGGCACCACACGTCCGGGTCTGGACTTGCCAGGGGTGCCTGACGAGCGCGGGACGCAGTTGGTTAATTATGTCGTTATAGCATGCATTCGTGACGTCGATTTTGATTAAGAATGTGGATTTGGTGAGTCCAAGTGTTGAGCACAAGGAGGCGAAAAATCAGATTACTTTGTTACTTTTAGTTGTCACGTGAAGTTTGGTTTGCTTGCGAGAAAACGAGAAAGCAAGAGAGATAGAGAGAGTAGGGTTAGAAATTTTCTTCAAATCACGACATTCATTTGCACAAAATGAGAGCTATATAAGAAACAACATCAACATTAGCATTTAGCATGTAACTTGAGTTTGTTAGCAAATACAACAATAGCTAAAAGCTTAAACAAAGACAATATGAAACTATGGTAAAGAGAGAGAGAGGAGAAGGCAAGGCGGCCACGACGGTGGAGGAGGGCTCCGTCGATGGCTTGACAACTCTGGTGAGGGTGAAGTATGCTTTGTGAAGCTAGGAAGGAGCTAGGAGTATGGTGGAAGGTGAGTGTGTATTCAATGCTCTCAATGGGGTAGTTGAAGGGGTTTATATAGGGAAAAGGGGTTTCCAAACTAAGTAAGGGGTTTAGTGATGTCCGGGATGTCGCTAAACCCATGCCAGAAACATCGGTGAAGCCCCTCTTCCTACCGGTCTGTCGTAGGCACCCGTGGTTCTTCTCTTACGATCTGCATGATCGCACTGTGAGTCGTTCGATCGAAGATCAGACGGTCGAGAGTTTGCGTAGGCGCACGCGCTGAGGATTGCACATCACCTCGCCCAGGCGCATCCGCGTGCATCCGCTGCACTGCATGCCGCGATCCCTACCGTCGGCTTCTGCATCAGTGGCCGAATTTCATCCGCGCACTCATCCGCTGCCAATTGGATCCCGCTACAGCTCGAACGAGTGCTCGTGAGAACTCAGGTGAGGTGTGGACCAATGCGCTGCATGCCTTGGATTGTCACAGTGTGGAAGTCTTGGCCGTTGCTCATCAGTCGTTAGATGGAAGATGTGCGGTGAGGTCATGTGGGCAGGTGTGCTGAAGAGAAGGTGTGGGCGATGCTAGTGGCTTCTCAGCCGTCTGATCATCAGATCGGACGGCTTAAAATGCTTTGCGCGATGAGGCAGGGGTGCACTGCATGGGTGAGGGCACGGTGGAGCAGTGACATGGTTGCTTGTGGGCCGTTGATCTAATGATCAATGGCCAGAACTTCTTGGGCTAATCAAGGGAGCTCCAGATGTCGAATTTGAGTGATTTTGAGTCCATTGGACTCGATTCGTCGATTTAAGTCCATCCGTGTGGTCCGATTGCTCATCTGAGGCTTGTTTCAATATGCACTTGTACATATGGCCATTAAACATTGATTATAAGCAATTTTAATTTGTCATGCATGCAATGCTCCCAATCCCATTATGGTATATCATTAACGCACATATATCCTCAAACTGACCCCGGTTGATGGAATTATCATCCTTAGGTGTAGAGTCATCATACCCCCATGCTCATCCCTTGCTAGTTCCTTGCAAGGTTTATCCTGGCCGTTATTTCCATTCGGGATTAGGAATTGATTACTTAGACATCTTTTGCTTGTCAACGGGAAGAAATATACTGAGCCTGATTTACAGAGACTAAACAGCGCCCGTGTGTCTACCAAAATGCGAACCGTCCAAATTCTCGCTTTAAAGCATATATACATATATATATTTTTCATCTTTTCTCATTTTTTTGAGTTTTTTTGGAGTTGAGAGTGTCAGTAACTTTTTACGGCTACCTAACCCACCCATAACTCAAAAAAGACTCTAAGTGCTAAGCATCTTGGTGTGAATATTGTGATAGACTCACTCAATGGTAATTAGAACAGACTTCGGGTTTCTACACCCCTAGGTGACCGGAAAAGGAAGTGCGTGCCTGAAGGTGTATCTGTCCGATTGGTAGCTTTCTCGCTACTTTTATTTTATTTGGGGTCAACATAAGGGTGTTTCTAGTGTATATCTCCCTGGATTGCTCTACTTCCCTTCTTCTTCCTTAGGTGTTTTGGAGTTTTTGTGCATTTAGTGAGCTGGGTTTTGGACAACTAGCCAATGGGCTATTATCCATGACCACTTGTCAGCCATACTCGTACGGTGAAGTGTGGCTTATTTATTTTTTTTCTTTTTCTTCTTTTTCTATTTTTTTCTATTTCTCCCATTTTTTTTCTTTTTCTCTTTTTATTTTTCTTTTGTTTAGTAGGTGGCTTCCCTGATCTCAGATTTACCTAGAGGCAATAAAAGAAAGTGGTCCTATGGCTGGGCTCTGGACAATCGGCCAATGGGCTATTACCCATGACAACTTGCCAGCCATACCACTCTAGAAGGTTCATTAGCTACCCAATTTCTTTTAGAATCTCCGAGGAGTGAGTCAGTGTGAAAATGTGTGTAGATGCTTGGACTAAAAGTTACTCCGAGTCAGAGGGCAGGTTGATAAGTCGTATACTTATCACCCTACTTTATTGGCGAATTACAGTAAATTAAGGTTGTGAGGATTCGAGGCTAAATCCGTATTTTAGTGGACATTAGTGCTGATTAAGCATGAAGGCCTGAAAAGTCTAAGTGTCCAGGTTCTTCTTGTATTTTTTCCCACTATTGACAAGCTTCTAAGGCCTAAGTTCTCCTTCCTAATATATATATATTTATTATATAATTCAAGCTGATAATATAAACTCAGAGAATGCGAATTACCACCCCCCATGCTTAAGTTGGACAATGTCTTCATTGGCAAATAAATGGATAAAAAGGGGGTATAGAAGGAAATCACCTGAGTGTTGCCATGTTCCTGATCAGTTTGAATCTTCTGGGTTACCTCCCAGGAAGCATTAAGTTTATTGCCTCCAGCTGGGCGAGGCTTGGTGTCAACCCTCAATGAGGGTGACAACTTCCTTTGGGGGATCCTGGGCAAGAAAATGTTTTAATCTCTGACCGTTTACTAGGAAGGTTTGCCCAGTGTTAGGATCCGCAATTTCAATTGGCCCATTGGGAAAAGGTTTGACCACCTGATATGGTCCTGTCCACTTTGATCTCAGCTTACTAGGGAAAAGTATAAGTCGGGCATCAAAAAGCCAGACTTGCTGGTTGGGCTCGAAGGTTTTCCTATGGATGTGTTGGTCGTGGATGGCCTTCATCTTTTCTTTGTAAAGCTGACTGTTTTCATATGTGTCTCGACGGATTTCCTCGAGCTCGGAAAGTTGGAGTGTTCGCTAAGCTTCGGCTAATTGAGAATCCATGTTGCACTGCTTAACAGCCCAGTAAGCCCGATGTTCCAACTCGACCGGAAGGTGGCAAGCTTTGCCAAATACCAAGCGATAAGGCAACATGCCTATCGGGGTCTTAAAAGTGATCCTGTATGCCCACAGGGCATCATCCAGTCATGTGGATCAATCCTTCCGGTTAAGTCTCACAGTCTTTTGCATAATATTCTTGATCTGCCTATTGGAGACCTCAGTTTGCCCATTCGTTTCCGGGTGATACAGGGTGGCAGTGCAGTGAGTAACCCTGTATTTTCTAAGCAAGGCACGGAATTGGGCATGAATAAAGTGACTCCCACCATCACTGATTATGGCCTTCGGTTTCCCAAACCGAGAGAAGATGTTTTACTTAACAAAGTCCATGACAGCCTTATGATCACATCTTCGGGTAGCGACGACTTTTATCAATTTGAGACATAATCAATTGAGAGAAGTATGGGCTCAAAGCCGTTGGGTGGTGGGAAGGGACCCATAAAATCAATGCCTTAAACATTGAAGATTTCAACAATCAGAATGGGCTGGAGGGGCATCATGTCCTTTCTGGTCATAGTTCCTAATGTCTGGCAGCGAGAGTAAGTCTTAGCGAAGCTGTGTGCATCCTTGAATAGGGAGGGCCAGTAAAATCCAGACTGCAAAACCTTTGCAACCGTTTTCTTCCCTGGAAAGTGGCCACCACAAGCTTGGTCGTGACAAAAGGATAACGCACTTTGGACTTCTTCCTTAGGAATACACCTCCTAATGATATGATTGGCACAGAGTCTAAACAGCATGGGATCATCCCAGAAATAGTGCTTGGCTTTAGCCAAGAACTTATCCCATTGCTGTCTAGACCAGCCGTGCAGAGTCTATCCTACCACTAAATAGTTGACGAAGTCTACATACCAGGGTAGCTTTCTTCCTTGCAAAACTAGAAGTTGTTCATCAGGAAAGGTGTTAGTAAAGGGTAATGATGGTCCGATGTGGCCTGGGTGGAGTCTAGAAAGTGATCGGCTATGACATTCTTGGACCCGACTTTGTCACGTATTTCCAGGTCAAATTTTTGCAAGAGTAGGATCCATCTGATGATCCTGGGTTTAGCATCCTTCTTTAAAAAATGTCAGATAACAGAGTGGTCAGTGTAAATTGTCAGGTGGGATCCTAGAAGATATGATCGAAACTTTTCTAATCCAAAGACTACGGCGAGCAGTTCTTTTTCTGTGACAGTATAATTCCTTTGGGCCTCATCCAATGTCTTGCTTGCGTAGTAGATCACCATGGGTTTCTTTTCTCTTCTTTGTCCTAGGACAGCACCAATGGCAAAATCTGATGCATTGCACATAATCTCAAAGTCCTGGGACCAGTTTGGGGGTTGTAATTCAGGTGCAGTGGAGACAGTTTCCCTTAGAGTGTTATAAGCCTTGATGCAATCAGGTGTCATGTGAAAAAGGGCATCGTTAGCTAGAAGGTTAGTCAAGGGTTTAGAGAGTTTGGAGGAATCTTTAATGAACCTTCTGTAGATTCCCTACTAGGAGGGGGTGACGTAATAAATTGCGGAAATATAATGTAAAATAATCTCACAAAATTCAATCACACAATGTACACAATTATTTTTAGGTGGAAACCCAAACTGGGTGAAAACTACCACCTAACCCTCTCGAGTTAGGATTTTCCGATCAACTAAGTTGATCAAATCCACTAAATGAATCACTTAAACGAGGGTGATTCAACCTCAATTACAACCACGCTACTTTATACGAGGGTAGTGTACCTCAAACCCCTTCTCTTCACCAAAAGGATTTTGTCCCATGAAGGAGACGGGAATTCGCAAAGCGAATACCCAACCAAATAACAAAGATAAATAACAAATATAGTCCTATAGAGCCAACAAAGATTTAAACCTAGCTTCTATAGGAATTAGGAAAACTCCCCTTTGCAAGGAGTGCATCGAATCGATGACGCGGGTGCTTGAGCCACGCGACGATGCAACGTCGCTCTCGTGAACTACGGCGGGAGAGCGGGTGTGCAAAGGCTTGATGCTCTCAAGATGAAGAACTTGAGCTTGGAGAGCAAGAGCTTTTCTAGGACACAAAAGAGTAGAAAGTATGTTGCTTGGGTGTGTCTTGGTGTATCTAGGTGTGTGTTTGTGTGCAAGAGGTTTCTCTCTATTTATAGAGGCCTTAGGAAAGCATTGGAAGGCTTTGTAAAGCTTCCATAGCCGTTGGGTGCAAAGCCCAAGAGAATCAGGCCGAAATCAGGAACAATGATTGCACTGACAGGGTAATCAGACGTCTGATCCTGGAATCGGACGTTTGTAAGATCACTTTAAGACGTATGAAAATAAGGTCAGACGTCTAATTTTATGCGGGTTTCTTCCTGACTTGAATCAGATCTAAACAGGGTTCTAGTGCAAGTCCATCAGACGACATACAGGACGTCTGGCACTATGTCTGGACGTCTGGGAACCTACTTTTTCTGCGGGAATGGATTTCCAAGAGTTGCAACGGCTAGAAAATCTCTGAGAAGAGATTTTGGGTCAGCCGAGGCAAAACGGTCATTTATCAGACGTCTGGAAAGGCTTAAGGACGTCTGATAAGGCTCTAACAGTCATATCCTTCAGTGTTTGTGAAGGCAGCCAACGGTCCACTAACTGGACGTCTGGCAAAGTCATCAGACGTCTTCTAAGACATCTAGTCTAGGGTCTAGACGTCTGATTTCATCAGACAGAGCTAAGCAAGTCCAACCTAAATGTTATCAGACGTCTGAATCAACAGTCAGACGTCTTAAAACATATTATCAGACGTCTGATTTTGGAATTAGACGTCTGAAAAAGCTGTTTGAACCATATATTGGTTTTCTAAGTTCTCTACAGAAAACCTAAGTATCCTAGGGTTGTGCCGATGTTCCTAGGACTACTGTTAGGGTACTTTGAGGATCTTTAACATGATGTTCTAAGGAACAAAAAGAGCAAGGAAATAAAGACAAAAGTACATGAAAGAAATAAACAGGAATTCTATCCTATTCTTCTTCTCCTTCCATCTTCAATCTATCACTTCTCACGAGTCTCCTCTATTTTCCATCAAGCTCCTCCAATCCATCTTGGATGCGAGCTCGAACTCCGTCTAGTCACGTCTCCATTTGCAATTTGCCTGAAATCTAAGACTCCAAGTGCAAATGTTAAATGGCACGTGTTTTGTTATCATCAAAACAAACGATCGTGGTGCTCTAGCACCAACACCTTCTATAGAAGTCAACATGTCTTGGGAAAGATCGGATTTGCCAAACCAAACTAGGAGGTGGAAGTTTGGAAATTAGATCAACCTTAGCTCGTTCTACTTGATTGCACAGCAACCATGCAACTTAAAACACCTGAATTGAGCTAGATTCTAACATAACTTCGAGTCAATGCATGCATAAGCATCATAATTCGCATACTAGTTAGTTTATTAGTCATATAGATAATATCATCATTTTATGACCTAAAAGAGAGATGATTTTAATCGCAGATGATTCGAACCCATGGATGTCAGATCATACCAAACAGATCTGATCAGAACGACGACGGAAGTCCATTGCTTCCGAAATCATCCCGATCAGACAACCAGAGCATCGTATGCAGTCCATAGAAGAATGGAGATGATGGAGCCAAAGGATAAAGATTCAAGCCTCAGATGAAGAATCCAACTACACGGATGAATCCGGATTGACGATCACAGTCCAACAACACAAAAATCAACTCGATTAGAGGTCTACAGCATCAGATACAAAGAAAAGAAGATGGACGGCCATGATGGTGCCATGTGGCACCATCACAGCCGCTCCCTCACCACCGCCCCATCTAGGAAGGCCGCACTGTACGCTGTGGGCCGTTGGATCTTCATCCAAGGGCTAGGAGCGCACCACGTCGCCTGCCCAGACTGGATAAGCATAAATACAAATAAAGAAGTATATGTAACAAAAGGTTTGCATAGCGTAATGGCTCGTGTGCGCTCGTGCATGCGCGAGGTGCGGGTTCGAGTCCCTACGTTGCGCGAAATTGAAGCCGGCATGCGTGGGTGCAATTGTGTGTGATTGTATGCACTGAAGCTTGGCGACGAGGCACGATCAGAGCACGTAGCGGGTACGCGTGATCTCACGCGATTGCTTCGACGCTAAGGCAGCAGCACTCGTTACGATTGGACAGCTGACGTTAAGGTGGAATTAAGGCTTGAGCGGTGAGAAGGAAAAGACAAAGGGTGCATGAGGAGGAAGTGAGGTCGTGCGATCTTCGATCCATCGCTCCAGCAGCCACCACGTGTCGCCACCAGAACAAATCCGAGCATAGAAGGCTTTTTGAAGGCTATTTTGTGGTCGAATCAAAGCCGCTGATCTCCCAATCGACGGATCTGATTAGACAAAGGGTTGTTGCACAAGATTAAGGGTTAACATACCCTTTTTCCCCTCCTTCAAAACTATAAATGTAGACCTTGGCCCCCAGTTGAAGGGATCAACTTAGAATCTCTCTCCCATCAACTCTAGATTCCTTCTACCATCTTCTCTGCAATTCTCCATCCCTCTGCAACTTCGTCCCGGGGCGAGAATGAAAAGACGAAGGGTGCGTGAGGAGGAAGTGAGGTCGTACGATCTTCGATTCATCGCTCCAGCAGCTGCCACGTGTTGCCACCAGAACAAATCCAAGCATAGAAGGCTTTTTGAAGGCTAGTTTGAGGTCGAATCAAAGCTGTTGATCCCCCGATCGACGGATCTGATTAGCTAAAGGGTTGTTGCACAAGATTAAGGGTTAAAATACCCTTTTTGTCCTCCATCAAAACTATAAAAGTAGACCCAGGGCCCCCTAGTTGAAGGCATCAACTTAGAATCTCTCTCTCCCATCAACTCTAGCTTCCTTCTACCGTCTTCTCTGCAATTCTCTGTCCCTCTGCAACTTCGTCCTGGCACTCTGGATCTGAGGTGCTATCGCATCTCACACAAGCATCCCACAAGCAGCGTTGTTTCTCTACACTTTCTATCTATCTCTATCTCTCTATCTCCCTTTCCTTCTACTCTCTCTCTCTCTTTAGCGTAGTACTTTAAACTTTGAAAACTATTTATGAATGTAATAAAATTCTAATATTTTGAATGCTTGATATCTGCTCTTTATATATATATACATAAATAAATACATGTTAGAACTAGCTTTCTGAAAAGCTTCCGTTAAAAATCGAGATTGCCTCCTTGCGAAAGATCCGGTACTCACCGGAGTTTTATAAATTTATTTGTCGATGTGTTTTCACTCTATACTACAACTAAACAACTTTTAAAATGCGAATTACGCACCGAAAACTACTTCAATGCCCCTATGCGAGACGATGTGACCGAGGACAATCCCTTCCTGAACCATGAAATGGCTTTTTTCCCAGCTTAAAACCAGGTTGACCTCAATACATCACTTCAAGATCTTCTCCAAGTTGCTAATACATTGGTCGAATGAATTCCCAAACACGGAGAAATCATCCATAAAGACTTCCAGGTATTCACCCACCATCTCTTAAAAGATGGCTAGCATGCAATGCTGAAAGGTAGCAGGTGTGTTGCATAACCTGAATGGCATACGATGGAATGCAAACGTGCCATACGAACAAGTGAATGTGGTCTTCTCTTGATCTTCTGGTGCAATAGAAACTTGGTTGTATCCTGAATATCCATCCAGGAAACAAAAATATTTCTACCCTGCTAATTGCTCGAAAATCTGGTCAATGAATGGCAGAGGGAAATAATGTTTCTTGGTAGCCTCATTAAGCTTCCTATAGTCGATGCACACCTACCATGCAGTAGAGGTGCGGGTGGGGATGGATTCGCCTTGATCATTGGTGACAACGGTGAGCCCGACTTTCTTGGGTACCACTTGAGTAGGGCTCACCCAGGGGCTATCGGAAATTGGGTAAATGATATCAGCGTCAAGCCACTTGATTATGTCCTTTTTAACGACCTCTCGCATATTCAGGTTCAATGGTCTTTGCAACTGGAAAGAAGGTCGAGCCCCATCTTCCAAGGAGATCTTGTGAGTGCAATAGGTGGGGCTAATTCCTCTCAAGTCGAAAATTGTCCATCCAATTGCTGCCTGATGTTCAGTGAGGGTTGCAGTCAAACTAAGCTCTTGTTCCGTAGTTAAATGGGCATTGATAATCACAGGGAAGGTCTGGTCAGGTCCAAGGAAGACATACTTAAGATTATAGGGCAAAGGCTTCAGCTCAGGTGTAGGTGGGACAACATTTGACGGGTGAGGGAAAGGCAGGAGTTGATCAACATCAATCTCCTCAAATGGTGGTTGTGGAAGGTAATCAGCTCTGCAAATGTCAATCTCCACAGGTTGGGATGGGTCAGTATAGTCATTAGTCGGTTGAGTCAGATGGTCTGCTGAGGAGTTGAGAGTGAGGCATTCTTCAACCAGAGGTTCCACAGGATCGTGTTCCTCGATCCAATCACAATCAAAAGGCTTGGCTGCCCTGAAGATATCCAATTACATCTTCCTGCCTCCAAAGGCGATTTCCATACATCCCGTGTCGCAATCAATGTTTGTCTTAGCCATAGCTAAAAAGGGTCTGCCCAGGATGATGGGTGTGATTTGTAGTTGTTCGGAGACTTCCATGTTGAGAACCAAAATGTCGATCGGGAAGTAGAAGTCCTGAACCCGAACAATTACGTCCTCCACTACTCCCTTTGGAGTTTTCATAGATCTATCAGTCAATTGGATGATCACAGGTGAGGGTTTCAATTCTCCAAATCCAAACTGGTGATACAAGGTTGTCGGGATGAGGTTGATTGAAGCACCTAAGTCCAAGAGTGCTCTATCAAATGTCATGTCCCCGATATTACAAGAAATTAGGGGTGCTCCTGGATCAGTTTGTTTGGGAGGTAGGCTGCTCAATATCACTGAACTCGCCTGTTCTGAGAGCACTACCTTCCTAGGTGCTTGGGTTTTTGGCTTACGCCTTGGTGTGCAGACATACTTCAAGAACTTAGGGTAAGCTGGGATATGTTTAATTGCCTCGAGGAGTGGAATATTAATCTGGACCTGTTTGAAAATCCCCAACAGCTCCTCATTCTCAACTATAGCTTTCTTTTTCTTCCCTTTTTCCAAGGCCTCAGGGTATGGTGTTTGGGTTTGAGTCGGGTCAGTCTCCATGTTCTTGGGTTCCTCCTACTCACCCTCATACTCAGGTATCTCAGGAAGTGAGGTCACGGGAGGGGTTGGCCATTTGGGGTCCCAGGTTTTAGTGCTACTTCTCAAGGTAACCACATTGGCAGAGGCGTTGGGTGTTGATTCCCTACTCGGAGGGGGTGAGATCAGCGTGACGTAAAAAATGCGGAATTAAAATATAAACAATCTCACAAAATAAGCAATCACACAGAGTACACAATTATTTTTAGGTGGAGACCCAAACCGGGTGAAAACCACCACCTAATCCTCTCGAGTTAGGATTTTCCGATCAACCAAGTTGATTAATAATCCACTAAACGAATCAATTTAAACGAGGGTGATTCAACCTCAATTACAACCACGCTACAAGTGCGAGGGTAGAGTTCCTCAACCCCTTCTCTCCACGAGAAGGATTTTGTCCCACGAAGGAGACGGGAATTCACAAAGCGAATACCCAACCAAATAACAAAGATAAAATAAACAACAATCCTATAGAGCCAACAAAGTAATTTTAAACCTAAGCTTCTATAGGAATTAAGAGAACTCCCCTTTGAAAGGAGTGCATCGGCGACGCGGATGCGTGAACAACACGACGGCGCTACGTCGCTCTCGTGAACTATGGAAGGAGAGCGGGTGCGCAAAGCTTGATGCTCTCAAGATGTAGAACTTGAGCTTTGAGAGCAAGAGAGACACAAAATGGTTTGAAAGTATGTTGCTTGGGTGTGTCTTGTGTTTCTAGGTGTGTCTTGTGTTTCTAGGTGTATCTTGTGTTTCTAGGTGTGCAAGAGGTTCCCCTCTATTTATAGAGGCCTTAGGAAGGCTTTGGATGGCTTAGGAAAGGCTCCATAGCCGTTGGGTGCAAAGCCTAAGTGAATCAACCCGAAATCAGGAACAATCATTGCACTGACAGGGTTATCAGACGTCTAATTCTGGCATCAGACGTCTAATAAAGTACTTTAAGACGTCTGATTTCAAGGTCAGACGTCTGATTTCGTGCGGGTTCCTTCCTGACTTGAATCAGATCTAAACAGGGTTCTAGCGCAAGTCCATCAGACGACAGACAGGACGTCGGCACTATGTCTGGACGTCTGGAAACCTACTTTTTCGTGGGAATGGATTTGCAATGGCTAGAAAATCTCTGAGAAGAAATTTTCGGGTCAGTCGAGGCAAAACGGTCAATTATCAGACGTCTAGAAAGGCTTAAGGACGTCTGGAAAGGCTCTAACGGTCATAACCTCGAGTGTTTGCTAAGAGAGCCAACGGTCCACTAATTGGACGTCTGGCAAAGTCATCAGACGTCTCCTAAGACGTCTGGTCTAAGGTCTGGACGTATGATTTCATCAGACAGAACTAACTTGTCCAGCCTAAATGTTATCAGACGTTTGAATCAACAGTCAGACGTCTTAAAACACTTTATCAGACGTCTGATTTGGGAATTTGACGTCTGGAAACTCTGTTTGAACCCTACATTGGTTTTCTAAGTTCTCTACAGAAAACCTAAGTGTCCTAGGGTTGTGCCGGTGTTCCTAGGACTACTGTTAGGGTACTTTGAGGCTCTTTAATATAATTTTCTAAGGAAATAAAGAGAAAGAAAATAAAGACAAAAGTACATGAAAGGAATACAATGGAATTCTATCCTATTCTTCTTGTCCTTCTATCTTCAATCTATCGCTCCTCGCGAATCCCCTTTGTTCTCCATCAAACTCCTCCAATTCGTCCTGGATGCGAGCTCGAATTCCATCTAATCACGTCTACATTTGCAATTAACCTGAAATCTAAGACTCCAAGTGCAAATGTTAAATAACACGTGTTTTGTTATCATCAAAACAAATGATCGTGGTGCTTTAGCACCAACATTGGGACCATGGGCAGATCCTTGAGAAGAAGAGGAAGGAGCACTAAAATCAGGGGGTGTTTGTGGGGTTTGTTGGACCTTGTGGGCATGTCCGGGATTACCTTGGAACCCTTGCGAATTAGGGCCTCTGTTAATCACATTTCGCAGGTTTGGTTGTGGTTGAGAAGGAAGGGATCCCTATTGTTTGCAATCCAACAGCTGGCTCAACTGTCCCTTCACTAAGGCCATTTCTTCCTGGTGTTTTTGATTCATGTCAGCCATCATTTTTATCAATGTGTCCAGTTAGTTTTGAGTGGGAGGGGCTATCCTATTCTGATTATAGGGTGGTTTAATTGGTGGGCCTTGCTGATAGGAGGGGGGATTAGGCCTAAGTTGATTCTGGAATTGGTTCAGTTTTTGGTTCGTCTAGGCAAAATTTGGGTGATTACGCCATTTGGTGTTGTATGTGTTGGAGAAGGGGTCAGGTTTGGAATAACCTTGGATAGCTTGGACATCTTCGAAGATAGAAGGTGCCCAAGGGGAGGGAAGTGAGTAATCAGTGGCTGAGGGGGCAAAGGTCCCTCTTTGGAATATGGTCAGGGGTTGTTCCAGGTGCATTTGGCTCATTAGTTGTACTAAGTCTACATTGTGTGCTCCCTTTGCTAGGGGGAGGGTCTGTAGCGGGTTCCTGGTCTAGTTTAGCAGCTCATCGATCTTTTTGTCCACCAATTCAACTCGATCCAACGTTTTGGCTATAATGTCCATGTCAACCATTCCAGAATTTGCTTGCACCTCACAGATCCCACCATGAGGTTGACTGGATTGATTAAACTGGGTCATGGAGGCATTGTTGAGCAAATTCTCACTCATGGACTCAAAAAGTTCGAATGCACTCTCCTCATCTTTGTTCAAAAAGTTACCTCCACATGAGGCATCAACAAAGTTCCTAAGGTTGCTGTCCAGACCATGGTAGAAGATCTGGGCCAATTGCCACCTCGGAACCTCATGGTGTGGGCATTTCCTCAATAATTCATTAAATCACTCCCACGCCTCATGGAATTGTTCCCCACCTTGGAGTGTAAATGTGGTAATGGCTCTTCTGAGGGCATTTGTTTTACCTATGGGGAAAATTTTCTTCAAAAATGCATGCCTCAATTCCTTCCAGGTGGAGATGGGTCTCCCTGAGGTTCTAAGCCAGTGAGATGCCTTGTCTTTTAGGGAGAAAGGGAACATCTTAATCAAAACAATGTCTAAGCTGATGTTCCTGAGTTTCATAGTTCTGGCAATCTGGTCAAGGTCCTCTAGGTGTTGGAAGAGGTCCTCATTTGAGCTCCCATGAAAGTGGCTCTGAGTCAGGCTCAGGACATTAGGTTTCAGCTCAAAATCATCTCCCCCTTTAGGGACCCTAAGATGGGGTTCAATCCTAATAGCAGACGGATCGCAAAAGTCATGGAGGGGCCTAGGTTGGCCCTCTGGAGGTTGTGATGGGTTAGGTGGGTTCAATGGGGGTTGTCCTTGAGGCTTTTGCAATCTGTGTATGGCCTGCATGATGGTTTGGATTTGTTGTTGTTGTAGTTGGTGGTTGGCAGAGATCTGGGCCTGAATGATGGCCATAGCATTGGTCATCAACCTCATCAATTCTTGGTTCAGCCATTTCTTGTGTAAAATCAAGTCTCCTCCTGATTTCCCTATCCAAAACAAACAACTCGGGATGCAATGATCGTCTCCCGTGCATGCACTATGGAAGAACGGAGAGGGATGCAAAGAGAAACAAATGCGAGAAGTGTGTGCACAAACAAGCAGACAAGTCTAGTCCCTACAGTGTATATCTTAGGTGACCTAGAAGCCTCAGAGGAAATGATCAAGCTTGTAAGCACTTAACCGCACTTGCCAATGTTAATATGGCCAGGTTGATTACGAGGGGGTTGAAGGGAAGGTTCTTCCTTTGACTTTCTCCGCCGGTTCCGTAGACCCCACAACCGCGGTCATTTGACACTTCTCCGCAGCCTAGACAACATATTCTACAAAGGGAGTGAAGGCTGAATGCTCAGCAAACCAAATCACACTTCCAAGACTTAAACCAATCCTGCCTAGGGCATGTCTACTCCATTTTAATGAGGGGCTAGGCTAATGCTTGTACTCAAGATATGTGATGAGGCGTTGATTGGGGTTGTGCCTCTTAGTTAATCGATTCGAGCATGTGTGCACTTAACAAGACATGGTTCTCAAGTAAGGAGTTTAAGATGTGATGTCTTTTAATGTTTGTCCTTACTTTAGTGCCTTTTAGGGTTGGAGTAACTTAGTGTTTTCAGACAAGATTCAAGTGGGCACACAAAGTTTTTGCACGCAACGGGCGTATGTTGATTTCCTTTAGAGTGATGTGGCCTTAGAAAAGAAACCCTAATGAGTTCACCCTAGTGTTTGTGTAGTTCTATCAGGTGAGTTGATGTTAGTTATGGTGAGTGGTGCTGCCCAAGTCAAATCATGGTAGCTTTGTAAACACCATTGAAGAGAAAGAAGAAGAACACTCAAAAAGATTATCTCCTTAAGAATGTTAGGGTGTATTTTTTTTGTTGGGTGATGAGTTTAGAATGCGGGTCAAGTAGTCATTCACCATGTCAAATTTTTATTTGTATTTTTCCTTTTTTTTTTTAAGCATGCAAACAACCAAAGGGTGGAGTGGTACTCACAACCGGTCTTTGCCGCACTTTACTCCATCTCTACCGTCATGAATCACGCTCCTTCGCCACCCACTCGTCGAGTTCCTGCAATCAATCAAGTAGAGGGAGAGAATGAGTTAGACGATGTGAATACAAATGTGGGATGAAAGCAACAAAAGAAATCTGTTTCCTCCCTAGCAACGGCGCCAAACACTGATGAGAGCAGGACGCGATTGTTTAATTATGTCGTTATAGTATGCATTCGCGATGTCGATTTTGATTAAGAATTTGTATTTGGTGAGTCCAAGTATCGAACACAAGGAGGCGTAAAATCGGATTACTTTGTTGCTTTTAGTTGTCACATGAAGTTTGGTTTGATTGCGAGAAAACGAGAAAGCAAGAGAGAGAGAGAGTAGGGTTAGAAATTTTCTTCAAATCATGACATTCATTTGCACAAAATGAGAGATATATAAGAAACAATATCAACATTAGCATTTAGCATGTAACTTGAGTTTGTTTGCAAATACAACAATAGCTAAAAGCTTAAACAAAAGTAATATGAAACTAGGGTAAAGAGAGAGAGAGGAGAAGGCAAGGTGGCCAAGATGGTGGAGGAGGGCTCCGTCGGTGGCTTGACAACTCCGGTGAGGGTGAAGTATGCTTTGTGAAGCTAAGAAGGAGCTAGGAGTATGGTGGAAGGTGAGTGTGTATTCAATGCCTCTCAATGGGGTAGTTGAAGGGGTTTATATAGGGAAAAGGGGTTTCCAAACTAAGTAAGGGTTTTAGCGATGTCTGGGACGTCGCTAAACCCATGCCAAAAATGTCGGTTGTCAAGCCGCTGCGTGCCTTGGTTTGTTGCAGTGCGGAAGTCTTGGCCGCTGCTCCTCAGCCATTAGATGGAAGATGTGTGGCTGAGATCGTGCAGGTAGGTGTGCTGAAGAGAACGTTTGGGTGATGCTAGTGGCTTCTCAGATGGATAAAATGCTTTGCGCAATGAGGCAGGGGCACGCTGCGCAGGTGAGGGCACGGTGGAGCGATGACGTGGGTTCTTGTGGGCCGTTGATCTGATAATCAATGGCTAGAACTTCTTGGGCCAATCGAGGGAGCTTCAAGTGTCGGATTTGAGTGATTTTGAGTCCATTGGACTCGATTCGTCGATCTGAGTCCATCCGTGCGGTCCAATTGCTTATCTGAGGCCTGCTTCAATACACACTTGTACATATGGCCATTAAACATTGATTATAAGCAAATTTAATTTGTCATGCATGCAATGCTCCCAAGCCCATTATGATATATCATTAACGCACATATATCCTCAAAATCGACCCCGATTAATAGAAATATCATCCTTAGGTGTAGAGTCATCAGTGCCCTCCAGTACAAATCCAGTAACGGACTCAGCGGTACGACCAATCATCCTCGAGCACCCCCCCGGGCCAAAGGGATCCACCAAAACCTGAGCACCTATAGAGCTTTACCGATAGTATAGCTTGCCAAGTACGCTACTTGTGCCAGCCGCCTCCTGCGCCAACAGGGCGAACACTCCCTGCGAGGACGACGAAACCAAGAATGAGGAAGTACCCTCTAAACAAGCTACTTCCAAAGGTGCCTCCGAAGGAGAGTCATGGAGGGTGACCACCTCAGGCAGCCCGAATGGTGCAAGGGAGCAGAAGGCACGCCTTCCCTCTCGGCCTCGTTAGGGCTCCACGGAGAGGACATCGCCTACTCCTCCCACAAAAGCTCCATGCGAGGACCCTTCTTCGCCCACCTCAACGGGACCTCCAGCTCCTCCACGATGTCTTCAAGGGCCTCCTCCTCCTTTCTCTTTAGGCCCTTTTGATAAGCAAGCTGACTACCCTCCCCCTGCTCCACAGAGCCCTCCTCACCTTGTTGCGACCCACGGCGAGCCGAGCTACCGCCTCGACACTTGGGCGCAACCGGCCGAGTGAACTGCTCAAAAGCTGCAGCCAAAAAAATTGAAAATATCACGTTAATACAGAATTGGCGAGCACAAGGTACGACATGAAAGCCATTTTTACCTCCCCCCACTTACATGGAGAAGGCAACGAGTCCACCACCCATGACAACACCTCCTAGATGTGCTTCTGCCTGAGATCCGGTTGAGCAATTAGACCAAACTTAATTAATTGTTTCACATCAGCCTGCATGGAAGGGTCAAGCTCCTCAGATCAGGGCGAATGGTCCCTCTCAGGAGGTCCTTGCCAAATATAGGGGACTTCGAAGTCTTCAAGGTTGGAAAGCAAAAAGAAATGGTGGTCTTGCCCCTTCAAACTATTAGGGAGATCCACTATCCGGTATTCGGTCTACAGGCTGTACGGCGTGTAAGTGCCTGACGGAGGCCTGCCCTTCTTCACCTTCAGGGGCATCAACCCAAAAGGTAAGTGGAACAAAACGAGGGGGGCAATCCCTAAATGAAAAGAGAGGATGCTAAATGCGTTCAACATCAGTCAGCAATCAAAGCTGAGCTACAAAGGGGCAAGAAGATAGAAGGAAAGGAAGGACGACACAAAAGGGTTCAAAGGTACCCGTAGACCATGCTCTATGGTGTATTTACATATAATAAACATGTCCTTCCTCCCATCTAAACATAGATGGGTCTCGAACCCACAAGCCTAGAATGGTACTCCACCAAGTCCGTATTCCCCTAAGAATGATGAAATCACGGACCAACTACGGAAGTCCGACGAAAAATCGTATAAAGTCCTAGTCTCGGCAAAGGCTCTAGAGGAAGAGGCAACAAACTTATCCTTGCTCGCAAAACCCGACATGATGGCTCTTGCTTTAAAGAGGTCTCGACATAGTGACACTCCAACGAAGGACGCCTCTTCACTGTGCTCTGCTAAGAGTAAAACCTCCCCGTGCAAGTGCTCTCCAAGGTAGGTGGGACATTAACCATGATCCCCCACCCTTATATAACCCCCACGGAAGGCGGTTCCCCCTTTCTGGCGTAACTTTCAGAAAAAAAAAAGATCAAATCTCATCGTATTTGACGCGAATTCCAAATATACTGCCAGGAGCGGAGAAAACATAAGCCATCATTACGGACATTTAATACCCCTTTGCATATATCCGCTGTAGCAGGAAGGGCAGTCCCATCAATGATCGGAAGACGCTTGAGGCCTTCGCCTCATCGTAACAGCAATAAATGCTGGTCTTCTCAAATAACAAGACACAATATCACTCCCAATGTAACCGACCATTACTCACGGAAGTCAAGCAGGCGAACGGACCTCACAACCACCACTTAAGGTCGGTGATATAGTAGGCAGACGTGCCTCAAAATTGCCTCTCAAGGTCAGTGATATAGCAGGTGGAAATGCCTCACAACTGCCTCTTAAGGCCGGTGATATAACAGGCCGATGAGCCTCATGCCACCTTTTAAGGCCGATAAAAAAGTAGGTTGACGACCCTCATAACCGTCTCCTAAGGCTGGTGACATAGCAAGCTCATGTGCCTCATACCACCTCTTAAGGTCGATACAGCCACGGGCCTTTGCCCTTAAAACCCCGCTATATAACAAATGCTCCCTCGCTTAAATACACAACCAAGGCAAGATTTGGGGCCATTATCTATTGCGGAGTTTCTACTTCAAACGTTACCCTCTCAGCAATCATTCGCTAGCTTAAGAGTACGGGGCATATGATGAGGGGCAAAAAATGCCCTTGAACCTGAAACTTTGCGATAGGCTCGAAAAGAAGGATCTGACTAAGAAAGACTTGAATATAGGTGGGCTCAGGGATCGAACCCACCTACACCCAAGGAAAATCTTCTACACAGACGGATCCGGGAACTCCACCCACCTGCACATGAAAAAAGACAAATGCAGCTAGACCCAAAGGATCCTATTTGTTAAAAGGGACGACGAAAGTACAGCAGGACCACACCCTCAACAAATGCTGACAATGGCCACGATAATTAATAATCTAACAAGGTGTGTACCATGTCAAGCGACGTATCTGCTCAGAAGATTCCATTGGAGGCCCAACTCCAGCACTATAAATGACGGAGGAAGGCCCTTGAGGCCTCCCCTCTGGAGCAACTCGAGAGAAAAATTGAGAGATTGTAAACCTTGTAATCTTGCAAGTCAGTCTACTAGAAATGACACCCTTTCAAATATTCGTGTGAACCCCGATCTAATCAGCTTCAGAATTTTTGGCAATTTTTTACGTAAAACTAGATTTGACAAGGCTAATCTGGAAACAAAATTTCACCCCAATCTAAGTTTTTTATGATTTTTAAAAATTCTTACAAGAATGCAAAATGGTAGCAGAATTCCAGATTGACCCCTTTTCAGTATTTGATTTTATCTATTTGGAGTTAATGCAACTTACATCATTGGAAAGCTTGTTTGAGGATCTATCTCCACAGAACCTTTCATGATTTTTCACACACTAGAACAGTCAGAATCAATTTTTAAAGTTAGTGTACAAATCAACTCGCGAATTCGAAAAAAAACTCAAAACCTAAGCAAAAAAAAGCAAACGAAATCATCTAAACCTAATGCAACCTAGACATAATATAAATACTATTTGCAAGAGATCAAAATTAAAATGAAAACATTGTATTTATATAAACCAAATGTAGCATACAATAAAACTAGCAACTAGAACACATACAAAAAATCTATACTAATAGAAAGACCACCACGTTGGGAGTGCCTTGAGAGGCCGTCAGCTTCTTGGTGGTGGTGGTGGCGGCTAGACCTTGGGTATGGAAACCTGTCTACACTCAAACCAAAAGGGGAGATGACCACGCAAGGCTATGGAGAAGCCTTGTTGGGCATACCCTTAGAGAGGAGGGGCCAGCAAAAAGAAGAAGGAGAGGAGGCTGTAGGTCTTGTTGGAGAGAGGAGAGGAAGACGGTGGTGATCCTCCTCAAAGGAATCATCGCTGGCCTTGAGGAGAGAGGCAGCGATCGATGGCTGCGATGGTGGTCACTAGCAAGGAGGAGAGGGAAGGTGGTGGTCGAAGGTGGAGAAGAGGGGAGGGGGTCTCAAGTTAAAGAGGTTGGGAATAGAATGTGCGATCTTGTTTTTTTGAGGCTTCTATCGAATGGTCACAATTGTTAGTCACCACTTTTGGTGGGACTTTAGTTAGTGACTATGGATGCCAAAAAAAAAGAATCACCACTATTGGTGGCACTTAGGTTGATTACATGTCGAATTAGGAAGGGTCTTATTTGGGGTCTTATTTGGTAGGTGTTGGTGTGTATTGTGTTTGAATTTCGTAGAGTAGAGTGTGTAGGTTTAGGTTGGATTAGGTTGGGTCCTAGACTAATTAGGGATATGTAGGTTAAGTTAGGTCCAATTAGCTTCTAGTTGAGTCCAATTGGGTTCTGGGTGAACCTAATTAGAACTAGGTGAGTTCGGAAGTGAACCTAATTAGGTATAAAGGAACCTAATGAAATCTAGGCTAGCCTAATCAGGTATTGATGAACCCAATTAGGTGTTGGCTGATCCAATTAGGTGTAACAACACCCAATCAGATGTGGGTTGGCCTAATTTGTGTATGGGTGGACCTAATTAGGTAGGGTCAAGTCCAATTAGACTTAAGTGAGCCTAATCAATCATAGGTTAGCCTGGTCAGGACCATATGGACCTAATGAGAATGTGGTCGACCCAATTGACTCCAAATGAGTCTAACTGGATAACGGTGAGCCTACTTGGGATTCTAACATGGGAATTGGGTTAGGGATAGGTGGTTTAGGAATGTGGATAGTGGGATAGGATCTGTGAATAGTAGAATAACACTGTGGATAGTGTTATCCTGATTTTAGGTAATACACTTAGGTTGTCCTAGGTGCAGGTTAGGGATAGGGATAGTGTGGATAGAAGCATGGACATTATTATCCATGTTTTAGGCTCTAAGGTTAGGATACCCTAGTGGGGGTGGTTTTGGTCTTGGGAAGGTTATCCTAGGGTTTTTAGGGGTGTAGATATGGATGCCCTTCTCTCTCCTCTTGTCTGGATCTAGCTTCTTCTTTCTTTTTCTTCTCTTCCTCACTTTATTCCGCTTTATATCCCATCCGACTTTATTTGGATCTTCTATTTACCTGCAATTAGCAATAAAAGCATTAAATAATAGGATAATCTCACATTATTCTATGTATAGCAATATAAAATGATGAAATGCATGCTATGCAGAATATGAATGCACTATTTACAAATTAAGCTAGGTTCTAACATTATTTAGGTTTATGAAGTCATATGATTGCTATGCAATCATACCCCCATGCCTAAACTTTGCTAATCCCTAGCAAAACCTATATAAGCAAAACACTAGAAAAAAATGCAGAAAAGAGAAGGTAGGTTTTTTGTCTTTTTCACACACACACACACACACATATACATACATATTTGAAACATGAAATCCCCAAAGACTTCAAGCAAGGCCAAATCAAAAAAATCTTAGTAAGATTTTTCACCAACGAGAGGAGGTCGCATAGAAATCCTTAACAACAAAGTCTAAACAGTTCTAAAGTATCAACTCAAATCCAGGCCTCCTAAATCAAATTAGGAATCGTATTAGCATTAGACTTGGTTCTCAAAAGCAACTTGCTCTACCGAGTTAACCCACCAAAAGTTTGAATCGAATATGAGAAATAAGCATGCATCTTGTGTATGATTTGATGTGACTCTCATTAGACGGACAGCTAAGCTGATTTCTAGTATTCAATAAGGGTTAGAATATTTCTTCGCCTTATAGATACAGTTTTTGGATTAGCCTTACTAAGATTTGGCAGCTTTCTCCTCACCACTTTTCTACCTTGAGGTCAACACACTAGGTGTATATCTCCCCTGCTGGACCACTAGTTCTCCTATTCCTAATTCTTTTCTCCATATTTTTTTTTCGTTTTTTCTTTATAAGGCAAGCGTTCATGTGTAGCAAGATGCTTTTATTTGGTGGAATGAAACTCATTTGTAAATAGGTGCTTATTTATTTGGTGGTGTTTTCTCATATATTTTTTTCTCCTTCTCATTTTTCAAAGGCTAAATAAATATTTTTTTCCTCGAAATCATTTTTCTAGGTGAGTGGCTCTCCTTCATCCATTAAAGAATCGCACCTAACACAGATCCAAAAGCTAAAGACACAGGTTGAGCTCTAGACATCGTACATCTAGGGAGTATGCCTAGTGTAACATGCCAGTCATACCCACAAGGATCATTTAACCCTCAAACTAAACCTTATTAACCACTAAGGACTCAACAAAATCACCGAGGAGACGGTCAGTGCACTGTGTAAGTGAAGATATGCTTGGAACTCAAAGACTATCCAAACCAAAGGGTGGAAAGATAAGTCATTCACTTGTCACCCTTTTGACTTAATACTTTTAGTTTTTTCAAATCTCTTCAAAGACTTAGGAAAACAAATCTAGATCAAGGTAAATACTGGAGAAATTAAGTGTATAAAGACCTGAAGAGTCTAGGAGAAAAGACTTTGTTCTACATTTCCTAAGGTTGGTAAATCTTCAAAATCGAGAATTCTTCACTCTTCCTAGCTTAAATTCAAAAAACAACAGCAAAAACATTTTTTTTCTTTTTTCACTTTTTTTATCTCTTTTTTTGCAAAAGAATTTTTTTATTTTCTTTTTTTAATAATAGACCATTATTCAAAAAATGCAACAGAAAACTTATGCAAACATGAATGTAGATGCAAAAATTATGCTACAATTCATAAGTATTGGCAAAATTATTCAACAAATGCACTACCCCCTCCATGCGCAAATTCTTGCATGTCCTCATGCATGTAAATAAATATAGAAGTATTAATCTAAAATTAAAGCAAGGGTATAAGAAACCTAGAATGGTATCTGAATTTTTTGTTTCCAACATATCCAATACCTACATATGCATGAAATATGAAGAAAAAATGCCATGTATAGTAATTTTCTTTTTACAAAATATGTATAAGTGCTGAGTTTAATGCCTCTAGCTGGGCATAAACTCGAAATGGATCAGTCAAAATGGTATTGAAATTGGCAAGTAAAATGACAAGGAGTTTAAAGTTAGTTACAAGAAGCGAGCCACAAATGCAAACCAACTATCCATGAATTCCAAGCCTAAAAAGTCAAAAAAATATGAAAATGGGGCTTGTGATTACTTATAGCCAGATGCTGCAAAAGTAAGGTAGATAAATGTGGGTGCCTAGAAGAAATGAAGATGGAGGCATCCTAAAGAGGTGATGGAGAATATGGGTGGATGGGGTGTAAGTGGAGTGAAGAATGGGGGAGATATCATATGGATCCCGGTAATGATAGAGAAGCGGGACCTAAGTGGTTTGGTCAAATGTGGAAATCAAGGTCCAGTAATCTATCTTTGACTCTCCCATAGATGTTTCTTCCTGGGTCTCATTCTTTTCTTCAACCTCTTCGAAATCATTCAATTCCAATTTCCAATTGTCCTTGAATTCAGATGATTCAGATAAATTTTTAGCTTCCTCAGATAGCTCATTGTATGTCATCCCCAATAGTCTTGTAATCTCTTTAATATCATTTTCATAAAGGGATACTTCCTCTTACTCACTCAGATGGGATTGGGCATTAGATTCAATAGTGAATCCCTCCAAAAGAGCAGGTTGGCCTAAATCATTGATTGCAAAGTTATCAAGGTTTTGTTGTTCAATGTAAGCGATCATCTGAATTAGTTTGTCAATGTCCATGTGGGTATCCTCAAAGACAACAAAATCATATTTAGGCCCAACAATGCTCAATTCCTCAAAATAAAATGATTGATATTCAAGGTTGAAATCAAGATCTAAATCCTCAATTAGATTTTCTTCCTTAACTTCAATAGGGTTGTCTGACGATGTGACTTTAACTCCATGAATATAAGGTATCTCCCAAGAGTCAAAGTCTTCAAATTGTGATTTCAATTTAGCCTTGGGGATGTCAGCCCTTTCTTCATTATTTTCAAGGATGGGGTTTCCAAATGATTCAATTCCAACAGTGTCACAATCAGTTTCCATGACCCCATCTGATGTCTCGTCCTTAGAATAATCCTTCAATTCAGAATCATGCTTTGAGACATCATTATCATCCACCTTGGTTGGCCGATCCAAAGAATTCTCAATAATAGCCTTAGGATCCAGAATCTATGGTGGCACACCTGAACCAAATTCATGCGTTTGAGATTTTCGTTGCTCGTCCTAGATTTTATGAAACTCTTTTCTCATATCATCATAGTCTCTAGTACTAGCTTCCTTCATTTCCTGGATCATTTGGATCAATTGAATGATCTAGGAGTCATAGCAAGGGGCAGGGGTCTGAATTGGGTTGGGTTGGTCAAGATAGTTAATCATGCTGTCAAAGATTTGGTTTGTCATGGAGGGTGGCTTTTGTGATCTAGTGAATTCTTGATAATTGTTGTATGGTCCTACCCACGTGTCGATTTCCATCATTTCTTCTAAGTCATACTCCAAATCACTTTTCAAAACATCCTCAAAATACCTTGACTTCGCTTACTTAGCGGCTGCAAAAATATCTATATGAATCGTCTCTATGCTGCTACCCATTTCCATGCATCCTGAATAGCAATCAATTTGAGCATTGGTTGTAGCCAAGAAAGGGCGACCCAAGATAATGGGTGAATCATTGAGCTTCTCCGGTATATCCATGTACAATACAATAAAATCAACTGGAAAGCTAAGACCTTGCACTTTAATGATCACATCATAACCTACTCCCCTAGGTGTGTTGGTGGAGCCATCTGCCAATTAAATGGTCATTGGTGTGATGTAGTTCACCAAGTCTGATGTGCTCAAAAAGGGCAATGGGAATCAAACTAGTTGAAGACCCTAAGTTCATACGGGCTTTGCTAAAGGTGAATCCCTTTATGGCACAGGATATAAGAGGTTTCCCAGGCTCATTCTTCGTAGGGGTTAGAGTGCCTAAAACAATTGCACTCATGTGTGCAGAAAAAACTACCTCTTTCTATGTGCAAGTCTTTTTCTTTTGTTTTGATTCTCTCTATAAAGCTCCAGGAAAGGGTAAGAAGGTCAAATCAGATTCAGGGGCCTTTGTCTTCTTTTTCTCTCTAAAGTCCAAGTTAGAGTCTGATGTAGGTTTGACCTTAGGATTTTGAGATGGGCCCAAATCAGATAATTTGGATGGGCCTCTTACTTTTCTCTTGTTTCTTTTAGTGGTCAAAGAAGTTGCACCTGCACATTAGAAAATGTGATAGATTGGAGGAGGGGTCGGGAGAATGTGTGGAGAATAAGAGTGAGGAGTTTGCATAAAGGGGTAAGGATATCCTTGTTGTCTCTTGATTTGGTCCCCTTATGCTTGAATTTCTCTTCTCAACTTAGTCAGCCTTTCTTCATGTTTCTTGTCCCAGCCCAACATTAAGTTCATGATAGTCTCCAAAGTAATTGTGGGTTGGGTGGAACTAGATGGCTATCCTAAAATGGATTGAGTGGAATTCTAGGTAGGCCTAGATTGATCTTGAGTTTGAGTTTGTCTCTGTGGTGGCCAAGAAAGGTCGAGATTGTTTCTCCACACAGGGTTGTACAAATCTAGGTATGAATCACATTGTATAACACCCTGAGTGGGGCTGACTATATAAGAAGTTGATTGAGAACCCGATGTTTAGACATGTACCTGAGATCTAATAGTCCAATCTTTAAGTGAAATATCATCTAGTACAGGAGTATCAGATGTGGTATGTTCCCCAAACGATTTGTTCCAATCCGAATATAGGTCCAATGATGCTTCCTGGGCTGGTTGAGTCCATGATGCCTCCCCAAGGTAGCAAGAGTCTGTAGAGTGGCTAGTGGGTCTAAGAGATGAGTCACTAGATCCACTAGGTGGGTAGTCCATGTCCCTTGTACCTGGGAGGAGTGGGTTTGTTGATACAATTTCACTTGTCATTGTAACTCTAGCATATTGGTGGATAAAATGCCAGATCTCCTTTGATAATCCTGGATTTGCTTTCTTAATTCAGCTAAGGCATTTAATTGGTTATGGTTCAAATAAAGGTTGGATCTTTGGGGGTTGGGTTTTGAGAAAGTCGGGGGGTAAGAAGTGTGAGACAAATAGTCTCAACTGTTGAGGAGTAATCTCCCACCCAAGATAACTCGCAATCATAGTTGCGTTAGGAGCGGGATAACCCTGAGGATATTGATAGGTGGGGTAACGGGATGAGGAAGGAATTTAGACCACTGGAAAAATGAGAGAAGAGGATGAAAAAGAAGGATGCGCAAGGATAGAAGAGTGGGAAGTAGGAGGTCTTCTTATAGAAGACACAAGAGAGGTCTTGGCAACCTCTTACTAGCTACAAGAGGCCAGTGAGCAGAACAAGGTAAAGGCCTTGGAGACAAGGTGTGGTCCTTTTAATTTAGATGATCGAATTTAGTGTTTGAGTTCTGACTTAGTGGATTTTGAGGAGTTCGCTTGTAAATGAGTTAGGCAACTAAGTTTCAAACAAACATGGGTTTGATTTATTCTTTGTAGTTAACACTAACTCCTAAGTGATTGTTGAACCTAATTGATTGCTTCTAAGTGGATGTGAATTGATTTTAATTAGTATAGGTGGGGGGGAACAACCAATCAAAGAAAATCCCCACCTACCATGAAATCACACATAAATTAGGCTCAAACAGGTTGTTTTGAATCTCTAAAGAGTAAGCCCTAATATGAAGCACCTAGGTTTTTTGCTCTTCTAATTCTGCAAATACAAGCAATATCGAAAATGTTTAGTTCGAACGGGTGCAAGTAGTATCAAAATGATCCCAATTTTGAGGTATTGTTCACACATCAAGCTAGGTTCATAATATATTTTTTTTTCTAATTTTTAATGATTTCCCTAATTCTATATAGATTTAATAGTGACTAGCTACCAATTATGGCAGAATGACAGTGTCTCAAACACTCGACAATCAGTCATGCAAATAGTATCCAAAACTTTTGAAAATTTACTGGAGATAGTAGATTCAATAAGCTTTCAAATGTCACTGATTTTAGATTAATCCGAGTTCTATAGAGGCAGGAAGAATTCTCCAAATTTGACTGATCAGTCACTCTGGACAATTCTAACCCACCCTTACAAAATCAATTAATTGGGGTAGTATATTCCGTACTAGGAATTGGGACAGGTACAAAATGAAAGCTAATTAGGAGTGCTATCTACAGTTAAAATTTTGTAATTTTAGGATGCTTAAACAGTACTGCACAAATTTTTAAAAATGATGTTTTCGGTCTACCCAAACACCAAAATTAGGGTTTGATGTTTTACTTATATGAAATTAACACTCACAGACCCATATTAGATCTTAAGTCACTCTACAAGATGGAATCAATATTATATTGACTTGAAATTTGGAATACTGATTCCTCTTTCAATTGGGATTCTAAGGAGTATTTTTGTGGAATTTTTACTCTTTTATAGAATTTTATATGATTTTTATAGCTCCAAGGGATCAAATAGACCAAACTGACTCCTGCAACTAATTCAAACTAAAATAGTAGATGAACAATACCAAAATTTTTTACAAAATTATTGATTAAACTCTACAAATTTTAGAGCCTGCAAATTTCATATCAATTGTGTTTCTACAGAGGTCAGAAGAATTTCCAAAGTCAGATTAAATCAGGTTTTGGGCAGTATTGACCCCTGTCCACTATTTGAATTTTTAAAATTTGTACAGTGTAAATTTTTCCAAATAAAAGATAGCGTTTGAAAGCTAACTTGAAAATCTAGGTTCAGAACAAATTTCAGAATTTTATAACTATAAATTTTTGGTAATGCAATTTTAAAAGTCACTGCAATCTGCTAGCTGAATTTCTAAAGATAGTAAAGGTGTGTTTCAAAAAGGTTTCCAAGCCAAAACACACATGAATTTTTTTTTATAAAAGAAGAAAATCTAAACCTAAGAAAACAACAAAAAATAAAGAAGTAAAAAAATACATACTTGTGGTCTTCACCATGGGTCAATGTGTGCACCGACTCCTTGCTTCTTGATTTAATCACAAAAGCAAGAAACAACAAGGTTAAGTGAATACAAAACCTAATCTAAAAACCCGTGCATTGCCTCCCTTGCAACAACATCATTTGATAATGTCGTTTCGCGTGAGAAATAAAATTTCAAAAATGTGTTGTTTAGTAGTATAGTCGTGCAAAAGTTGAATCAAAGATATTTGTTTTAACAAAACCTGCATAGATTATTATATTTTTTTAATGCATAAGTCTTGGTCGAACTCAGGGAGACAAATAGGTTTTCGAGTTTGAATGGATTTTTCAGCTTTAAAATCTACATGTTTGTGACTTCTTTTTCTTGTACTTTTTTCAATGCAAGTCCAAATCATCCAATATTGTGCATACAGGTTCATCAAACATAGATCATTTGTGAATTTTCTGGGATTTTCATGAAGTTTCTAAATAATAGCTTTTGAATTTCCAAATCAGGCAAGTCAATTTGCCCAAAATGACACCCTTTCAAATATTCATGTGAACCCCAGATCTAATTAGCTTCGGAATTTTTGGCGCTTTTTTACATAAAAGTAAATTTGACAAGTCAAATTGGAAAACAAATTTCACCCCAATCCGTGTTTTGTAAGATTTTTAAAAATTCTTATAAGATTGCAAAATAGTAGTAGAATTCCAGATCGACCCCTTTTTAGTATTTTATTTTGATCCTTTTTTCTATTTAGAATTAGATAATGCAATTTACACCATTAGAAAGCTTGTTTCAGGATCTATCTCCATAGAAAATTTTGTGATTTTTCGTGCAACAGAACAATTAGAGTCAATTTTTAAACTCGCTGCACAGATTAACTTGTAGATCCAAAAAAAAACTCAAAACCTAAGCAACAAAAAAGCAAACTAAGTCATCTAAACCTAATGCAACCTAGACCTAATCTAAATACTATTTACATGAGATCATAATTAGAATGAAAAGATTGCATTATATAAACCAGATGTAACATATAATAAAGCTAGCACCTAGAATAGGCTAAAAAAATCTATACTAATAGAAAGGAGAGGGCGATGGTGGTGATCCTCCTCAAAGGAGGCACTGCCGGTCTTGAGAAGAGAGGCGGCAGTTGGCAACGACGGCGATGGTCGCCAGTGAGGAGGAGAGGGAAGGTGGTGGCCGAAGGTGGAGAGGAGGGGAGGGGGTTGCAAGTTGAAGAGGTTGAGAATAGAATGTGTGATCTCCTTTTGAGAGGCCTTTATGGGATGGTTACAATTATTAGTTGCCACTTTTGGTGGGACTTTAGTTAGTGACTATGGATGCGAAAAAAAAAAGAATCGCCACTTTTGGTGGCACTTAGGTTGATTAGGCATTGAATTAGGGAGGGTCTTATTTGGTAGGTGTTGTTGTGTGTTATGTTTGAATTTCATAGAGTAGAGTGTGTAGGTTTAGGTTGGATTAGGTTGGATCAACCGGATTAGGTTGGGTCCTAGCCTAATTAGGGATAGGCAGTGTAATGACTTGCTACGTTTTAGCCATTTAAGGCGTCTGGAATTTCAGTTAGACGTCTGTCTAGACGTCTGGACCCGTTCCTGGACATCTGAAAGTGGATTATTTCATACTGCGCTTTGCGCTCTGCACGCAGGTGGCGCGCAGAGGCCGTTCTCCTCTCTCTCCCTCATTTTCCCCCGAACCCTAAACCCTACACCCTCCTATTTATACCCCTCTTTCCCCTTCTCCTCTCCTCACAGCACCACCTCCAGCGCTCCTGTGCGGTAGCGACGAGGGCTGAGAGAGAGGCACAAGAGGGGGGCGAGCGAGGGAGAGTGAGAGGGAGGAAGGAGGAGAGCGTGGAAGGTTGGAGGACCTTCGGGAGCTTGGCGGAGCTCGCACGGCTGGCAGAGGGTGCGTGCGCGCGTGGAGGACATCGGCGAGGAGTTGTCCAAGCTCCTATAGCAGCTGGATCTGTCGCCACGGGCGGAGGCACGAGCGGAGCGAGCTGTGAGCAGGTTCTGATACTGGAAGTTTTCCAGTATCAGACGTCTAGCATGACATCCAGACAATTGGTGAGGGACCTAGACGTCCGGAGCTAAGGCCAGACGTCTGAGAGCACGTATTGCGCGTGGTACGTACATTCCTACGCTGATTTCTCCCATGTAGAAGATCTCAGTGCAGGAGGCATTTTTGGCTGATCGCGCCTGCATTTGCATGTGCAAGTGCATCTTTGGGAAGGTGCGCGGGATGCTTTTCCACGCGCTTTTAGACATCTGATCACATCACCAGACGTCTGGAGGTGCTTCCAGACGACTGGAGACATTGTCCGACGTCTGGAACTGTCTTCAGATGATCGTAAAGAAGGTCTGGATGTTTGATCAGCTGCAGGAGACACAAGGTGAGTTTTGATGTCTTTTAGGACGTCTGGGATTATTCCCAGACATCTGATTTTGAGCAAAAACCACATTTTTGGCCTGTTTGAGGCCCAAACGGACTCGGATTTTCGCAAACGAAGTACAGTTGTTTTCTACTCAAGTTCCTCTACGTATTCGTGTTGAGTACCTATTATTTTGAGCCTGTCTAATGTACATTGGTCATTGGTGTAGGTTAGCAGCCGGTGGCGTGTTTGGGGCCCGCGAAGACGATGAGATCTGCTGCACAGGTCCCCATTCCTCCAGTGATACCCGGTAGAGTGGTTTAATTCAATTATTAATATTTAAATAAGAATGTGCTTGGTTGAAATAGCCGAATGGAACTCTAGGATGTGGAATGAACCCTAGGGTAGAGAAATGAATGAGCCTGTTTGTACTGTACTATTTACTTGCATGCGTGGTTAAGATAAATTGCTAGCAAATGCATGTATTATAATTACAAGTTGCCTGTTAGAATATGAGCTGCCTATATTTAATAAATAATTGCCTGTGAAACCACCAGTTGTTTGTTATTTATAATTGAAGTATGAAAACACGAGCTACCTGTATATGGATGAGAAATGAATTATGAAACATGAGACCTGGATCTAGATAGATGAGGTGAACATGAGCATGAACCCTACGGGGAATTAGGAGTAGAACTCCTGTGGATAAACAAAATCTGGAATATAGACGGGAAGTGTGCTGTCCCTTGGGTACGTGGTACCAAGGAGAGCAACTGTCCTCTTTTTGTGTAGAGTGGAGCTAGCCTCCCTTGGGTTGAGACCCAGGGTTAGGATTGGCCACTCTACACCGACTTCTGTTGGCCCTCGCATACGTGGTACCGAGGTGAGCTACTAGTGTAGGGAGGGAGCTAGCCACCCCACAGGGCCCGGGGTTCAACTAGCCACCCTACACCAACTTGTTAGGTCCTCTGGGCAAACCGGGGTAGTCAAATGAGGGTGCGTGGACTATGGAGGGGTGAGACCCCTGTTTGGTTCTGAGAGGCGAGACCCCTATCATGAGAGGGCAAGGCCTTATACTGTTCCGTGCTGTACTTTGGGCGTACTTGCTAGCGGAAACAACTGACCGCGTGTCAGTGCGGGGTAGCTATCCATGCGCTTATGACGCGTGCCGTAGTCACCGCTACGTCTTGACAGTGACCTCAGGGTAGTTGACTGGGTGTAGGACTACCATGGGGGACTCTCCCGGCCAGGAGAGCACCATGTGTACCTTTTACTCTATGGAAAAGACTGCAATCAAGATCGTTCCCATAATGAACATGCAAGATCAAGAAATATCTGGATACTTTGAGAAATGGGTGAAACGGAAACATATAAAATAGATAAATAGAAATGAGAATTAAACCTGTTGTTTTTACTGTTTTGTACTTAGATAATATAAACACCACTCTACTTAGCATTCGCTAACTCTGTCTTTTCATAACACTGTTCAGGAGTAGGAGTTGAGCAGCCCGAGTTTCCGACTGCCGAGGGTGCTGGGCCCAGTCAAGTCCAGCCGTAGTCTTTCTTCAATACTTTCTTTTTCTCTATTGTGTAGTAAGTAATGGACACTTAGTTACTATTTTGCTACTTTTGTTTCCTTTCCGCTTTTCGTCGTCGTCGTCGTTGTTGTGGTGGTATGTACTGAGACAGTTCTCTATTTTTTTTACTGCTTTGTACTTTTCTCCTGTTTAGTTATATTGCATGTGTGAATGTGGTTTATTTTCCTGCTTTTGGTTATTTCTTATTGGACGACTAGGTCTTGGGATTAGTCGAGGCGAGCTGATCTCAGGTTCTGTAGGGATCCAGGAACCAGGTCGTAACAAGATGGTATCAGAGCAAGGTTGTCCTGAGAAATAAGCCAATTAGCTTGAAAATAACCACTCGCGTGCATATAACTAGGATAGCCACCACAACGTATCGCCTGATATTCGTTCTGAGTCCTTTTCTCAATGTAATTCGGTATTGTTGACCCTTTTGTTCTATCTTTCGCATCTCCTTGTAGGAGATGCCTTGTCAGGGAGTTCTCGAGGCGGGCCATGGTCGCGGTCATGGACGAGGTCAGAGGGGCAGACATGCTGGATCTGAGGTACCAGTTGACCCACTTCTTCTCCTGGGCGTTCAGGCCCAGGATCTCGTCCAACTGATCAGAGACATTGTGCGAGAGGAGCTCCACCAGCCTCCACGGGCACCTCTCCTTAAGGACGTGGAGGGGGAGTCCTAGGTGGGACAGAGAGACCATCGTAGCACCGGACGAGCAAGAGGGGGAGGGGGTGATCCTCCACCGCCCCCACCGCACTCTGACACTTCCGAGCACAAGCCCTCCTTGCCTGGAGGCATGCCCGTTCCCCCACTGCAGCTGCACCACGAACTTTTTGGGCAGTTCTGGAAGATGAAGCCCCCTCCTTTAAGGGGGATGAGGACTCGTCTGAGGCAGAGGACTGGATGGAGTAGATAGAGAAGGTGTTTGACACCCTTCGTCCTTCCGTGGAGTGCCGCGTGGCCTTTTCCACGTACCAACTGGAGGGCGCATAACACAGGTGGTGGAGGGTAGTCAGAGGCCAGGAAGGGTTAGAGTTGACGTGGGATCAGTTTGTGACTCTCTTTTGCGAGCAGTACTTTCCGCAGACCTGGAAAGACCAGAGGAGGCAAGAGTTCCACACTCTCCACCAGGGGACGATGTCTGTTAGCGTGTATCGCACATGTTTTCTGGAGCTATCACGTTTTGCCTCGACAGTTGTGTCTACGGAGGAGGAGCGCCTGTGGAGGTTTACTGAAGGGCTCTGACCTGCTATTCAGGGGTATGTCAAACCCCTGAAGCTGCCCACTTTCTCACAAGTGGTTGAGGCAGCCATAACCTACGAGGAGACCAACCTGACCATGTGAGACACTGACAGTGGACAGAAGAAGCCCTACCAGCCAGAGTACTCTCAGGGCCGTCAGGAGGCACACTACACCCATTGGAGAGCTGTCTCATTTTGCGGGGCCATCAATGACCTTTGGGGGCCCCAGACAGGGGCCAGTTGCCAGCACCGGACCCTCGCCCAGCTGCCAGCAGGGACCTACTGAGGGAGGAGGTTGTGTTCCCCTTTGCTACTAGTGTGGCCAGCTGAGCCACATCAGGAGGTACTGTCCATCTAGGGTCGGAGCACAAAAGATGCTCCTTGCACCGAGCATTGGAGGATGAGTTGGTGGTCATGGTCACTAGGCGTGTGGGGGAGGGCAGCAATCATGAGGAGGGTACCGGCCAGCGGCTGCTCGCCCGACCCAGAGTGTAGCTGCTTTGTCTACACCGAGGGCTGAGGGGCGTATCAATGCCCTGACACACAGAGACACCAGGGCTTCAGGTTTAGTGGTGACAGGTATGGTTACTGTTTCTAGCAGATTAGTGTACGCACTTTTTGATTCTAGCTCCACGCACTCTTTCGTCACTACGAGTTTTGCCGTCAGTTTGGGGTAGGGCAGTGTACTGTTAGAGGAGCCGTTTGTGATCAGAGGCCTAGGTGGTTTGTTGTTTGTAGCTGAGGAGGTCTACACGGACTGTGAGGTCAGTATTGGGGGACACAGCCTCCCCGCTGACCTGATTGTGATACAGATGGAGGATTTTGATGTGATCCTAGGGATGGACTGGCTGACTGCCTATCGCCCTGGTGGACTGTTTTGGGAGGAAGATCGTCTTCTCCATACCAGAGTTGCCTCCCTTTGAGTTTCACGGATAGCCAGTGGACGAAGGTTTCAGATGCATCTCCGCGCTTCAGGCTGCAAGGCTTTTAAGCCAGGGGTGTGAGAGCTTTTTGGTCTGTGTAATGGTAGAGTCTAGCCCCGTGGCTGACTTTCAGAGTATCCCGGTGGTTTGCGAGTACCCCGAAGTTTTTCCAAAGGAGCTACCAGGACTACCGCTTGAGCGTGAGATCGAGTTTGAGATCTCACTGGTACCGGGGACCAGTCCCATTTCTACTGTATCATACCGGATGTCACCACTTGAGTTGTGAGAGCTCAAGTCACCACTACAGGACCTGTTGGAGAAGGGCTTTGTGAGGCCCAGTGCGTCCTTGTAAGGAGCCCCTATGCTGTTTGTGAAGAAGAAGGATGGTACCCTGTGACTTTGTGTCGACTACCGACAGCTGAATAGGATCACTATCAAGAGCAAGTATCCGCTACCGAGGATTGATGACCTCCTCGACCAATTGCGAGATGCAATAGTGTTCTCCAAGATAGATCTGAGGTCGGGCTACCACCAGTTGAGGATTAGGGAGACCGACGTCTCGAAGACAGCTTTCCGTACCCAGTACGGGCACTAGAGTTCCTGGTCATGCCATTTGAGTTGACCAATGCCCCTGCTGCTTTTATGGATTTGATGAACCGAGTTTTCAGATTGTACTTGGACAGTTTGTGGTGGTGTTCATCGACGACATGCTCGTTTACTCGCAGGATCAAGCGCAACATGGACAACATTTACGCATGATCCTGGATACCTTGAGGTGACGCAGGTTGCATGCCAAGTACAGCAAGTGCGAGTTTTGGTTGAGGCAGGTGACTTTCTTGGGCCATGTGATTTCAGGGGATGGTTTAGCTGTGGATCCAGCCAAGGTTGAGGCCATACTCAGGTGGGAGAGGCCACGTATAGTGATGGAGATACACAGCTCTTTGGGACTGGCAGGCTACTATCGCCGGTTTATCAGAGGGTTCTCCCAGATTGTGTGTCTTATGACCCAGCTGACTCGAAAGGACATGCCCTTTGCCTAGACAGATGAGTGCGAGGCATGTTTTCAGGAGTTGAAGGAGAGACTAACTTCAGCTCTTGTGCTTACCATCCCAGACAGTAGTGGTAGTTTTATGGTTTACACAAACGCTTCGTTGCAAGGGTTAGGGGGTGTGCTCATGCAGCGGGGTCACGTTGTCGGTTACGCTTCACGGCAACTAAAGCCCCATGAGTATAGCTACCCTACCCATGACTTAGAGCTAGCAACTGTTGTCTTCGCACTGAAGACATGGAGCACTACCTTTACGGTGAGACTTTTGAGATCTTCACGAATCATAAGAGCCTCAGGTACTTGTTTGACCAGAAGGAGCTTAACATGAGACAGAGACGTTGGTTAGAGCTCCTGAAGGACTATGACTGCAGCATCTCCTACCACCTAGGGAAGGCTAATGTGGTGGTTGATGCCTTGAGCCTGAAGACGCCCTCCCACTTGGCTAGTTTACAGGCATAGAGTTGGAGACTATGGAGGAGTTGGGCAGTTGGCGACCCCGAGAGTCACAGGGGTATTGTGGGACAGTGATAGTGACGCGGCAGACACGACCAGAGTTGATAGACTGCATCATCGCAGGGCAAATGACAGATCTGTACAAACAGACACTGCGAGATAGGGTGTTGACAGGGAACCCAGGAGACTTTTCCTTTACAAATGAGATACTGCGCATGAGGGGACGCTTATGCGTTCCTAGGGACGAGGAGTTGTTAAGAGAGCTCTTGGCTGAGGCGTACGGGTCCAGGTTCACCATACATTCCGAGAACACAAAGATGTATCATGATTTGAGATGTGACTTTTGGTGGAGAGGGATGAAGTGGGATGTTGGTGAGTTTGTGCAGCAGTGTTTGGTGTGCCAGCAGGTGAAGGCCGAGCATCAGAGGCCTGCAAGGCCGTTGCAACCACTTCCTGTGCCAGAGTGGAAGTGGGAGAGCATCACCATGGACTTGGTGGTGGGTCTACCAGTTACCCAACGGGGACACGACGCATTCTGGGTGATAGTAGATAGGTTGACGAAGACGGTGTGTTTCCTGCAGATTTGAGTCACCCTTGGACCAGCACAGTTAGCAGAGAGATACATCCAAGATGTGGTATGCTAGCACGGAGTTTTGCATGAGATTGTATCCAAAAGGGATACCCATTTTATTTCCTAGTTTTGGGCTGAGTTTCAGTAGGCTTTGGGGACACGTTTGAGGTTCAATACCGCTTACCACCCTCAGATGGATGGACAGTCCGAGTGCACCATACAAACACTTGACGTGCCTGTGTACTAGACTGGAGAGGCTCCTAGGAGGAGCATTTACCCCTGGCAGAGTTTGCATATAATAACAGTTACCACTCGAGCATCGGCATGGCACCTTACGAGGCTCTGTACGGACAGAGGGGTACTGCACCCTTGAGTTGGGTCGAGGTGGGGAGCAAGTGGGAGGTTGGCCTCATGCTGATCTGGCAGAGTCAGGAGGTGATAGAGCAGATTCACAGATGACTCCGCACTGTCAGGAGTAGGCAAAAGAGTTACACTGACCAGAAACGCAGAGAGGTGCAGTTCGAGGTTGGGGATCACATCTTTCTCCATGTTTTGCCCATGAAGGGCCTGCAGCGTTTTGGGGTGAAAGGGAAGCTTGCGTCGAGGTTTGTGGGGCCCTTTGAGGTCGTGGAGCGGGTAGGACCCATTGCTTACCAGCTTGCCCTTCCTCCCCCGCTTTCTGGAGTGCACGACGTGTTCCACGTGTCCAACCTCAGGAAGTACGTCGCTGAACCTAGTCACGTTCTGAGCCATGAGAGTGTCGAGGTGGGTGACGACCTGACCTACCCTGAGAGATCAATACAGATACTAGACAGAGCCATCCAGAGTCTGAGACAGAAGTAGGTACCACTGGTGAAGGTCCTATGGAGAAGCCAACGGTACGAGGAGGAAACCTGGGAGCCTAAGGCGGCGATGCGAGAGCGGTACCTGGAGCTTTTTGAGGGTACGTCTTTTCGGACCTACTTCGATCCTCTTTAAGTTTTTTATGCATTTTTACGTTCCTTTTTCCGCACCCTAGCTAGCTCAAGTTTCGGGGATGAAACTTCCTTTAAGTTTGTTATGATATGACCTGCTAGATTTTAGCCATTTAAGACGTCTGGAATTTCAGTCAGATGTTTGTCCAGACGTTTAAACCCGTTCCCAGATGTCTGAAAGTGGATTATTCGTACTGTGCTTTGCAATCTACGTGCGGGCGGTGCGTAGAGGTCGTTCTCCTCTCTCTCCCTCATTTTCCCCCGAACCCTAAACCCTACACCCTCCTATTTATACCCCTCTTTCCCCTTCTCCTCTCCTTACACCACCAGCCACCACCACCTCCAGCACTCCTGTGAGGTAGCGGTGAGGGCTGAGAGAGAGGTGCGAGAGGGGGGGAGTGAGGGAGAGCGAGAGGGATGAAGGAGGAGAGTGTGGAAGGTTGGAGGACCTTCAGGAGCTTGACGGAGCTCGCACGGCCGGCAGCGGGAGGACGTCGACGAGGACCTATCCAAGCTCCTGCAGCAGCTAGAGCTGCCGCTGCGGGCGGAGGTGGGAGCGGAGCGGGCTGTGAGCAGGCTCAGATACTAGAAGTTTTCTAGTATCAGACGTCTGGCATGACATCCAGACAACTGGCGAGGGAACTAGACGTTCGGAGCTAAGGTCAGACATCTGAGAGCACGTATCACGCGAGGTACGTACGTTCCTGCACTGATTTCTCTCATGCAAAAGATCTCAACGTAGGAGGCGTTGTCGGTTGACTGCACCTGCGTTTGCGTGCATAGGTGCATCTTTGGGAAGGCGTGCGGGACTCTTTTCCATGTGCTTTTGGACGTCTGATCACATCACCAGACGTCCGGAGGTGCTTCCAAACGACCGGAGACATTGTCCGACGTCTGGAATTGCCTTCAGACTGTCACAGAGAAAGTCTGGACGTTTGATTAGCCACAAAAGATACAAGGTGAGTTTTGACGTCTTTTAAGACGTCTGGGATTAGTCCCAGACGTCTAATTTTGATTAGAAATCGCATTTTTTGACTATTTGAGGCCTAAACGAAATCAGATTTCCGCAAACGAAGTACTGTTGTTTTCTACTCAAGTTCCTCTACGTATTCGTGTTGAGTACCTACTATTTTGAACTTGTCTAATGTACATTGGTCGCTGGTACAAGTTACCAGCCGAGGGCATGTTCGGGGCCCACGGAGACAACGAGATCTGCAGCATAGGCCCCCATTCCTCCAGTGATACCTGGTGGAGTGGTTTAATTCAGTTATTAATATTGAAATAAGAATGTGCTTGGTTGAAATAGCCAAATGGAACTCTAGGATTTGAAATGAACCCTAGGGTAGAGAAATGAATGAGCCTGTTTGTACTGTACTGTTTACTTGCATGCGTGGTTAAGATAAATTGCTAGCAAATGCCTGTATTATAATTACGAGTTGCCTATTAGAATATGAGCTTCCTGCATTGAATGAATAATTGCCTGTGAAACCACTAGTTGTATGTTATTAATAATTGAACTATGAAAACACGAGCTACCTATATATGGATGAGAAATGAATTATGAAACATGAGACCTGGATCTGGATAGATGAGGTGAACATGAGCATGACCCCTACGGGGAATTAGGAGTAGAACTCCTATGGATAAACAGAATTTGGAATGTAGAGGGGAAGTGTGCTGGTCCTTGAGTACGTGGTACCAAGGAGAGCAATTGTCCCCTTTTTGTGTAGTGCGGAGCTAGCCTCCCTTGGGTTAAGACTCGAGGTTAGGATTGACCACTCTACCCGACTCCTGTTGGCCCTCGCGTACGTGGTACCGAGGTAAGCTACTAGTGCAGGGAGGGAGCTAGCCACCCCACGAGGCTCGGGGTTCAGCTAGCCACCCTACACTGACTTGTTAGGCCCTCTGGGCAAACTGGGGTAGTCAGACGAGGGTGCGCAGACTGTGGAGGGGCAAGACCCTATACTATTCTGTGCTGTACTTTGGGTGTACCTGCTAGTAGAAACGATTGACCGTGTGTCAGTGCGAGGTAGCTACCTGTGTGCTTATCACGCGTGTCGTAGTCACCGCTATGTCTTGACAGTGACCTCGGGATGGTTGACTGGGTGTAGGACTACCACGGGGGACTCTCCCAGCCTTGAGAGCACCATGTGTACCTTCTACTCTATGGAAAAGACTACAATCAAGATCATTCCCACGAGGAACATGCAAGATCAAGAAATATCTGGATACTTTGAGAAATGGGTGAAACGGAAACATATAAAACAGATAAATAGAAATGAGAATTAAACTTATTGTTTTTACTATTTTGTACTTAGATAATATAAACACCACTCTACTCAGCGTTCGCTTACTCTCTCCTTTCATAACACTGTTCAGGATCAGGAGTTGAGCAGCCCGAGTTCCCGGCTGCCGAGGGTGCTGGGCCCAGTCGAGTCCAGCCGTAGTCTTTCTTCAGTACTTTCTTTTTCTCTCCTATTGTAGTAAGTAATGGACACTTAGTTACTATTCTGCTACTTTTGTTTCCTTTCCGCTTTCCGACGTTGTTGTCGTATTTGTTGTTGTGGTGGTATGTACTGAGACAGTTCTCTATTTTCTTTACTGCTTTGTACTTTTCTCCTGTTTAGTTATATTGCATGTGTGAATGTGGTTTATTTTCCTACTTTTGGTTATTTCTTGTTGGACAACTAGGTCTTGGGACTAGTCGAGGTGAGCCGGCCTTGAGTCCTATAGGGATCCAGGAACCGGGTCGTAACAGGTGGGTTAAGTTAGGTCCAATTAGATTCTAGGTGATTCCAGTTGGGTACTGGGTGAACCTAATTAGAACTTGGTGAGTTGGGGAGTGAACCTAATTAGGTCTAAAGGAACCTAATGAAATCTAGGCTAGCCTAATCAAGTATTGATGAACCCAATTAGTTGTTGCTGGTCCAATTATGTATAAGTGCACCCAAGTAGATGTGGCTTGGCCTAATTAGTGTATGGGTGGACATAATTAGGTTGGGTCGAGTCCAATTAGACTCAAGTGAACCTAATCAATCATAGGTTAGCCCAATCAGGTCCATATGGACCTAATTAGAATGTGGTCGACCCAATCGACTCCAAATGAGTCTAATTGAATAATGGTGAGCCTACTTGGGATTCTAACATGGGAATTGGGTTAGGGATAGGTGGTTTCGGAACATGGATAGTTGGATAAGATCTGTGAATAGTAGAATGACACTATGGATAGTGTTATCCCAGTTTTAGGTACCAGGTTTAGGTTGACCTAGGTAGAGGTTAAGGATAAAGATAGTGTGTATAGAAGAATGGATAGTATTATCCATGTTTTAGGCTCTAAAGTTAGGATACCCTAGTGGGGGTGGTTTTGGGCTTGGAAAGGTTATCCTAGGGCTTCTAGGGGTGTGGATAGGGATGTCCTCTCTCCTCTTATCTGGATCCAGCATCTTCTTTCTTCTTCTTCTCTTCCTCACTTTATTCCGCTTTATTTCTCATATGACTTTATTTGGATCTTCTATTTACCTGCAATTAGCAATAAAAGCATTAAATAATAGGATAATGTCTTATTATTGTATGTATAACAATATAAAATGATGCAATGCATGCTATGCAGAATATGAATGCACTATTTACAAATTAAGCTAGGTTCTAATTAACATTATTTAGGTTTATTAAGTCCTATGATTGCTGCGCAATCAATCCCCACATTGAGGATGGGAGTAAGAAAGATGTAGCCTCCTCTTATCCCTTCCATCTCTCTACGAGATGGGCAGCAAGGAATTGGCATGAAAAGGAGGTGACCTCTTCCTTAGTCCATCTTGCTAGGCTTTTCTCAAACCTTTTGGTTAAGCTAGGAGTTCTTTGATCTCATTGCAGGGTTTAGGAAGGTGATGTTGGGAGTTGTTTGATCTCATTGCAAGGTTCAAGAAGCTGATGTAGAAGGTCCAAGCTTTCATCTGCTCAAACCTAACTCCTATAAATGGTGCCAATGGTTAAAGAGTAAACTATCCAATGAAGAATAAAGAAGGAAAATAAAAAATCAATCACACAAAGAACACAAGGGATTTATTAACATAGTTCAACCTCATAGGATGTATCTTTAGGGAGGGGATCTAACCCTTAATAGTCATCTAATTGTAGTATGCGGTAAATGATGTAGGCAGAATGCCTTTTACAATGCCCATGACCTATACTTATAGTGTAGAACCTACCCTCATTCAATTGACATTGTGACTAGGAATGCAATATCGTGATTACTGGAGAACTGTATAACTGCCTTGCTTGTAGGAAGAATTCTCCATTCCAATTACTTGTAGGCTTGCCATTACCCGAGCTATCCTTATTTGGTTCTTTGCAGAAATCTTGTAGAATCTTTTTATGGGGATTACATTTATTGTAAATGTTGGGTAGCTTCTGATAGCCTACATTCAGGTGGATAGCTATTCGCCACCAATGTCTGTTGGATATGTTTGGCTAGAGCATTTGTTAAGCATCTACTAGGGATCCTGGAAAGCTATCTTAGCGGGCACTAAAGGATCTATGGATGGTTTTATTGGGTTAAATCCTAACATATAGTATTGTTGGAATTTGTATGCCATTGGCGAACCATCTAAAAAATGTAAGGAGTTACATTAATTTGGTCATGTCATCTGAATAAGAATTAGATTTTTTTTGGTGCATAAATTGGGTTATAACTAGGGTAACATACTTAGCCAAATCAAATAAAACTCAATGTGTGTTGACTTAGAGATCGAAACGGTTTAAAAGATCTGATAGCACATCAAGAAACCATCATATGAGATTTGATCATTTGTTTCTAGGTTGTGTCGAGATGACAACCTTCTCTAGAGACCATCTCTTAATTGATGTTCTCGAATGAGGATTCTGAGTTGTCACTTAGATTGGGTCAAGGGGTTGACTTGATGAAACAAGAGATAAATGGAAGTCCATCTTCAATGTTGTGATGGAGAAGGTGTATCCTTGGATCTGAGACAGATATGTGTCTTTGTTTACAAACACAATCATTTCGTAGACTAATGGTAGGTACACCCACCTTGGTGTTAATATTGGAAAGCTGGTGTGTAGGGGAGGAAATGAGAGGCTCATGACCTCTCGAAAGGATCACACAAGTCTACTTCATAGGTGTATGTAGTAGATTGGATGAAAGAGCTCACTTTGAGTATATTAGGAAAAATCAATTTCACATGTGGTCGCGGAGGTCCAATCAGACTCAAGCATGAAAAAGAAGAAGACTATCCTTTGGAAAGGAACTGATCTTTGTTCTCATCTCAATAATACAAAGAAATATTAAAAATAATATAACCATGGAGGGATGATAACTATCTAATGATGTTAGACCTCAAGAAATATTATCCTTTAGTGTGAAGGATTCATAGGCATTAAGAATATCTAAGGGGGTTGTAGTACCATAATCCATAAATTCTAAATACTTCATTATGGGTTTCCTACTAGTAGAATGATTAAATATTATTTAAGAAGTTAAATAGTATTTTATTTAACATTTAATTAGGCCCAAAATTATGGGCTCTTGATCCAAGAGGATTTGGATGGAAATTAAATGGACTTTGGATGCTAGAACCCAATTGGCCGATTTGATAAAAGGGCTATCAAGCAAATAATCAAGAGGGAATAATCTTGATCATTCGATTCGATCCAATGCTCCCCACTCTATTAGGATTGAATGAATCCCTATAAATATTTCCCAAAGGTGTAGGAGAAGAACCATAATCAATCCTGACAAGTAACAATCTTCTAGAGCCATCTGTGAGAGAGAAAACAAGAAAAGGAAGAGTCTTCACTGCCTCTCCTTCCTTTGCTTCAAGTCCTAGATGTCTAGGGACTTCACAAGAAGTCTAGGAAGCCTTCTGAACATCCAACACTCTTTCTAAATGTCCAGTAGAGCCATTATTGGATGTCCAACACTTCTCTTAAGCGTCCAATTTGTTGTTGGTGAGCCTCTTAGGCATAGCCCACCATAATGATCTCTATGGGCCTTTAAGCCTATTCTCCAAGGGTGAATTTCTTCCCTCATCACCAATCTTCAATTAGGAGATATCCCCATGATCGTGGGTGAAGGAATTATAGGACTCACTATGAAAAAGAATTTTAGCTGCCTTCATATGAATGGTAAAGGAATAGTTTGTTTTGTGAGCCATTTTTTCCATGTTGAATAAATTAGAGTAATTAAAGACATTGTACTAAATGAGACAGATTGATTGAACACATTGAATTAAATTAGAAGTTAAGCAAATGGATTTCAGTTCATTACCCTCCTTAGACGCAAATCACTCACACATAATATATCTCTAATATACATGAGGTTCTTGAAACTTCTATCAATTATAAAATGTTTAGGTCCATGGTAATATGATATATAAATGAGTGACTTTGCCATCTTACATGAAATTCAGGAGCTTTGCAAGCTCACTGACAAATTGACTATTACATCAAATCATTTATTTTAAACTAATGATCAACTCACTAGTTTTTTTTGTTGCTAGGCTAAAATATCCAATGCCATCCAAATTTAAACCCATGGAAGTCTAACCAACTCTAAACTAGGACTAGATACTACTCGTTTAGGAAAAAAAAGTGGTGTTCGCCAATTATTAAGATAATAAACTAACATACAAGAAACAAATTATCTTATGAGATGAACCCAAGAGAAAAGAACTCAAGCGAGTTTTCATCGCTTATTAGTCTTAAACATCTTTTAGTTCTTGATCTTTTCTTACCTTTCATCTGTTGGATCAATTGAAACCTCGCTCTAGCTCCTATGTAAAAATGCCTAAGAAGTCCTAAAAAATATGCAAACATTTATTTGTCCTACAAATTCCTCTCCTAAAGTCAAACATTGCAAACCAACAGAGATTAATATAAAGGATGCGAGTAGGGAAACACGTGTTGTAATGCATTTTGCAACGCGCTACCAAGAATCAACCAGTTGAAAATCAAGCAAACCAAAGCACACCAGTTGGAAATAGTTTTCAACCGTTTGAAAATTAAAATAAATTGATTGAAAATCAAAATACATCGGTTAAAAATGAAAATATACCGGTGTATTTTGACTTTTCATCGGTGGAAAATGATTTTTAACCTATTGTAAGTGATTTTTCATCGATGAAAAGTAGCTTTCACCGGTGGAAAATCAAAATGCACTGATTGAAATTACTATTCTTATCCATGAGTTGCAAAATGTGTTTCAAATTATATTTGTTTACTTTCCTCCGATATAAATACCAATTTCTAAAAATGTACGCAAGTTTTGGAAACTTCTATCATATGTGAGAAACGTTAAGGTCCATGTGTTTGATATGTTAATATGATGTCTAAACAAGTGACCTTATTGACTTGCATGGAAACTCAAAAGCTGATAAGGATTGCCCTTCCAACATGTAGAATGAATAATTAGCCTACTTAAAAAGTCATCCTATCTAAGCAAACTCAGTTGCTAGAGCAAATCTAATCTACTTGAGCAAGGCAACCCGTCGGAGCAGAGTTAGATAGCCTGAGCAATCCAGTCTGTTTGATTCAACCTACCTAACCCATCTGCTAAAGCTAGCACGATAGCCTAAGGCAACTTACCTACGGAATCAACTATACCTAGCTAATTCTTGGCTCTCATGTGGATTCTTGATTAATTTATCTTTTTGTATTTTTTCAACATTTTCCACATTAAACAATTTTTTTGAATGATGTTGGAATTTTGACGATCATTTCTGACCCAACCGAGGGCTTTGCAAGCTCACCAAGATTATGAACAAATTGACTATTACAATTATCAAGTCACTGGACCTTATCTTTAGTTGAGGATTAATACTACTTTCATGAGGATTCCTCGTTAATGTCATGGCTGTTATGTGGATGCTTGATTAATTTATCTCTTCCAAGCTTCTTAAATGTTTTCATCGTTATACAAATATTTTGATAAGTGTTGGAACTTCAAAGGTGATTTCTTACGTGCATCAGGAGGTTTCCATGCTAATCAACATCATGAAAAAATCATCTATTACATCAAATCATATGTTTTTATCTAATGAACCAACTCATAAGTTTTTTTAGTTACCGAGCTAAAGAGTCCAATGCTAGCCCAATTTATATCCATGAAAATTAACGACCAACTTTAAATTAGGATTGTATGGTCATTTGGAAAAAAAATGAAAGATATATGATGGCAAGAGTTCACGAATGATAAATACGTTCATGTAATGTGAATTTAAGATCATTTAAATAATCTTAAACTCCTAAAGATAAAAAAGAATGTATAAAGTGAGACTTCAAGTCATACCATAAGAAGGCAAAGCCGACCGAATCACTTTCTACTATCCTAAGGTAACATCTTTTTGGTAGTTTGGAATATTCAAAACTTTTTTGGGGTTTCGATAAGGGGATAAGCCTATGGGATCTAAGGATAGAAATTAAAATGCAACACAAGTTTGAAATGTAATTCACATGGAAATATTTTTAAAAATTGCAAAACTCTTAAGAAAATTAATGGACTTACCTAATTACCACCTAACTAAAAACTCTACCGATTTTCACGCTAAGAGGATCCATAGAACTCACGCAACAAAATCTAACAAAACATCTGGGACAAAATCTTAAAGAAGGAGTCGAACATAAATTTATTTTAAATTTTTTTTAATAAGGAATTTTCGCACAAAAGTTTGTGGATAGTAATATGCAAAAATATAAGATAAAACTTTTGGATTGCTTTTGACGTACGAAAAGAAACGTAAAAAACTGGGAAACAAACGTGACTATCCAGCAATTAACGTAAAAGCAAATCAGCAAAGCGATCATTAAGATAAAACCAAACATCCTATCACCTAAGCCATTAAGAGAATAATGAACGAGGAGAAATTATTTTATTCATAAATCAAAGCAAGAGTCATAAGCGTATATCTAGAAAGCAAATTAAAGAACTAGAACTAAAACTTACAAGAAAGAGTGAAACTAGAGCAATGGAAGATCAGTGAAGCGACGTCGTGGTAGGGATGAAGACTAGAGATGGAGGACAGAAGCGGAGGAGGATGTCAACAATCATCGAAGGCCACATGCTCGAGGGAAGGTTGGGGAAACCATTATTCTTCGCCTTCTTCCTCTTCAAGTCACCTTCACCTTCTTACTTGCTCTTGAGGCCTACTTATAGGCATTTGAGAAGGCAAAAGTTATTGAAGATAAGCATAATTTCGCAATAGGGATAGCTAGGGTCCCAATGGCCTTGAAACTCTCCAAAATCCTTTCAAGATTAGTAATTTTCAGCTATTTTTCATGCTAATATCATCCCAGCTGGCCGCCAAAAATCACGCAAACGGGCTTGAATTGATTTGTTTCTCATCATTTTCAGCTACCCCACCTAAGACGACCCATTAGATGGCCCAACAGTCCTAGGCCCATGTAGGCCCCTCTTCCCAGTCGTGCCTGCCTGTAGCCATGTGCGTGGAGCATGAAGCACGTTGAGATTTGTGTGTGTGAGTGTGTGTGTGTGTGTGTGTGTCGGGTGGAGGGGGGCGGCGCGCGCCCTTTCACTTTGGATGCTGCTCCTCTTAGTGCGTTACTGCACCTTGAGTTAAGCACCATTTGGGGAGTTGACTTGGTATCTGAGTTCGAAAGAATTATGATAAATAAATTTTTTTTATTTGGATACTAATAATATTTAAAAATTGATTTTGAATTGGATGATGAGATTATTCAACATGTGAAATTGGTTGAATATTAATTAAATGATATCATAAACTTATCTTATTATGAAATGGACATCCTTCCGTGATAATTGATTCTTGAATGAAATAGATATGGGGGTGGTGTTGGAAATTGTTCCAATGGAAATTAAAGCCATCGATGTAAATGAAATGATATCTTAGTGTTCTGAAGGCTACCATAGGTAGCAAATGTAAATCAAAGTTGAAAGCATTTCATAAAGATACGGGTCTCGTGGATCGATGGTTTTCTTACATAGATGTTACGTAATCTTTGGACATTACACTCGTATCCCTAGGTTTCCAATATTATCATGAAAATATCAAATTTTTTACGTGTACGACGGTTTGAAGAATGGGAATTGAAAATTAAACTTGTGTGGAAAGCCCTTACAATTTTCTTCTTTGTTGTCAATGTCCTCTTCTTTCCTCCTCCTCCTAACCTGCCTCCTCTTCCAACAAACCCCTCACTGTTGTGGAGGAGGGAAGAGAAAGAAATTACAAGGATTTTTTTTGACAAAAGTTCTATACTTTTTAGCACCTATTTTTCAAAAAAGAGTACGTGCAAGAAATTTAGTATTTTGAAGGGCATCCTAATAATATCAGGAATCGCAGGGCATAGGCGTAATATGAAAGATTATAGGATTATCTACATAAAGATTCCTTAATAAAATACTTATTTGAGAACACATCCGAATTCGGTATTCCAAGGCAAGAAGTGTATGGACAGGGACCTTTAGTCCCACAGCGCATGATTGTGAAGAGGTGGAATTGTAAATACATAACCATCTCGGGCATGGATCGCCCCTTTGGAGAAATTTGATAAAATTGGAACGATACGGAGATGATTAGCATGGGCCTTCCGTAAGGATGACACGCCTAAAGCGAGAAATGGTCCAAACTTTTTTCCCCTGCTTGTTCGGGACTGATCGTCCTCTAAAATTCTTCGCCGGTGTTTGCGGTACTTCTTGCTCGTTTCTTTCTTGTTAATGGCCTCTTCTTTCCTCTGGATCGAGATTCATGAAACCCCACGCGTATGTGTTCTGCCAGTCCCGATGATTCCAATTTCTGAAATCCCTTTCCACGCTAACATCATGCTCTTGTTTTTCTTTTTTTTTTCTTTTAGTCTCTATTTATTTTAGATAGCTTCATACGTGCACAGTTGATCCATGCTCTTGTGTATTAGACCATCTGTAGCCCTTCCCTTTTCCGCAGCCAAAGCTAATGTATTTACATGGGCAGGTTTGTTTGCAATTTTTTTTGTGGTGGCTGGATAATATTCTCTCTCGATGTTGCTACTTTAAGTCAATTTCTTTCATTTGTTCTCATATTACATATCAATTTTGCTGGATACATCATTTCGTAGATTATCATCTTCGGAAAAACCGAAAAAAAGAAAAGAGTCATTGATCATTTCAGAGATTGTCCACTACTTCAACCGTGTGTGTTTTCAGTTTGCACATTGGCTATTATTCTCTTGAGTGGAATTTGATCTTTGATAATAATAAGTAAGCCCAACTCAACTGGCTGGTCACGTCTCCCTGAGGCATCATGAATCTACAAATTTTGAACCATCCTATATTTTAGGACCTGTGGCAATAAATTCTTCTATGTGATTCCAGCTGACTGTCTGCGGATATCCATCGATTTTTGCCCTCTGAATTTAATTTGGATAATCACATATATGATATGGTGGTTCACACTCATAGTGATCTTCTTCTTTTTATTCTTCTTGGCAGGAGATGCAAATCCTTCCGGTGTCAATATAGACTTTCCTTCGATTGAATTTGGGATATCCGATGCATGTTGTTCATTAGATCCGCTGGCAATAAATTTGTCTGTTAATGTACTGTAGAATCTAGTGCCCCTGGATACTATTACTATCCTCTGGCTGCTGCTCATCAAGTAAAAAAGATTTGATGGATTTTTTTTCATCCTAGGTTTTGTACTAGCAGGCCATGTATGTACCTCAAGCATATATATTCGAATTTTCAATTACCTTTTGATTATGCGATTTTTTGGTTAGTAACCAATTATAGCCTGAGAATTAATTGGGATTCTTTGTGGGAAAATAAATTAACTCAAAAGAGGGTTGTAAAAGAGGAAGTATTCATAAAAATTGAAACATTTCTGCAAACAAAATGGGATCATAATCAAAATTGTGGACTCAGCCAGTTTTGATTGATGTAGGTGTGTCTCTCTCTCTCTCTCTCTCTCTCTCTCTCTCTATCTATATATATATATATATATATATATATATATATATATATATATATATATATATACACACACACACATCAAATTGAGGACATGATGGAGCCATTGCCCAAGCTGGAACTCAAATTGAGGTACTCCACAAGGTTTGCATCAGTAACGTCCAATGAGAAGATTTTTCCATGTAGTGGCAGTATCATTCCACCCATGGAATTGAAGATTGTCCTCTACCTCAGGTAAGATAGAAATGATTGCGTGTCTCCTTGTGAATTTTTGGAAGCTTTCCTTTCCTGGTTGGACTTTCCCTAGCTGAGATCAACCAATGGAAACCAAAGCCGCATATAACGATCCCAAATCCAAGCCTGTAAAGACCCGTCCCACTTTTAGCCTTTTAAGACATCTAGAGTCTCAGTCAGACATCTGGACCCTTTCTTGGACGTATGAAAATGAAATTTTCGTACGTGCTCTGCGCTCTGCGTGCGACCGGCGTGCAGAACGTCTTCTTTCTCTCTCTCCTTTCCTCCCTTCTTGCTCGACCCCTAAACCCCAGCCATCTATAAAAGCCCCCTCCCCTCCTCTCCTCTCCACTCCACACACCACCACCTCCACCTTCAAAGCTGCGGGAGTGGAGAGAGGAGGCAAGCGAGGGAGAGCGAGAGGGTGAGAAGGAGGAGTGTGCGGGAGGAGGAGGAGGAGGTCGAGGAGAAGCTCGCACGGCCACCACGGGTGCGTGCAGGAGGAGGAGAGATTCTGGAGAGGCAGCCTCGACCATCTGCAGCGACTGGAGCTGCGGCAGAGCGAGGAGAAGCGCGACGGAGAGCGCTAGGAGTGGGTTCTAGTACTGGAAATTTTCCAGTATCAGATGTTTGGAGCGGAGTCCAGACGACTGGCGGAGCATCTGGACGGCTGAAGTTAAGACCAGACGTTTGAAAGCTCATTTATCACGAAGGTACATTCTTTTCCCGGTTACGACCATGCAGGCCTCACCGCAGAAGTGGTTGTCGGGCCTGATGTGCGGGCTGCAACTGTCGTACGCAGGAGCAGCCTTAAGAAGGAGTGCGGAATGCTCTCCCACGCACTTTTGGACTCTGATCAGATCACCAGACGTCTTGAGGTGCTTCTAGATGACCGTAGGAGTGGTCCGACGTCTGGAATTGCCTCCAAACAATCGCAGAGGAGGCCTGGACATCTGAGGGCACCGCAGGGACTTGAGATAAGGTTCTTGTATCTTTTAAGACGTCTGGACTTATTCCCAGATGTCTGATTTTGGACAGTAGACACGTTTTTGACCCGTTTGGGGTCTGATCGGGATCCGATTTACACAAACGAAGTACCTATAGTTTCCTTGCGAGTTTCTCTACGTACTAGAGACCTTTGTATATTGTTTTGAACCTTCCTTTGTAATGTATTCCCTGGTATAGGGTTTCAGCCTACTACGTGTTTGGGGTTTGCAGAGACATCTGGGTTTGCGGTTCGAGCCCCTAGTACTCCCGAATTGTCTGATAGAGTGGTTTAATACTTTTAATAGTATTCAAATAAGCATGTGTTGTAGAATTAACTGACTGGAACCCTAGGATGAGGCATGAACCCTAGGGTAGAGAAATGAATGCACCATTGGTACTTATATGAAAAATTGAGATAAACTACTAGCAATTGCTTGTAAAATAATTATGGATTGCCTGTTAGAATATGAGCTGCATGTATTTTATAACCAATTGCCTGTGAAATCACCAGTGGCATGTATTGAATTATGGGAACACGAGCTGCCTGCATATAAATGAGAATTGAATTGTGAATGGTAGAATTTGGATCGGAATAAATGTGATGAATATGAGCATGAACCCTACAGGGAATTAGGAGTAGAACTCCTGTGGTTAGTTGGAAACCTAGAATGTAGATGGGAAGTGTGCTGGCCCTTGAGTACGTGATACTAAGGAGAGTGACTGTCCCCTTTTCGTGTAGAGCAGAGATAGCCGCCCTTGGGTTGAGACCCAGGATTAGGATTGGCCACTCTACACTGACTCCCGTTGGCCCTCACGTACACGGTACCAAGGCAAGCTACTAGTGTAGGGAGAGAGCTAGCCACCCCACGGGACCCAGGCTTCAGCTAGCCACCCTACACCAACTTGTTAGGCCCTCTGGGCAAACTAGGGTAGTCAGACAAGGGTGCGCGGACTATGGAGGGGTGAGACCCCTGTTCTGAGGGGCGAGACCTTATACTGTTCCATGCTGTACTTTAGGCGTACCCGCTAATGGAAACGACTGATCGCGTGTCAATGTGGGGTAGCTACCCTTGCGCTTATCACGGGTGCCATAGTCACCACTACGTCTTGACAGTGACCTAGGGGTGGTTGACTGGGTGTAGGACTGCCACGGGGGACTCTCTCAACCAGGAGAGCACCACGTGTACCTTCTACTCTTCAAAAAAGACTACAATTACGATCGTTCCCTCAGAATATCTAGATATTGAGAAAAATGGGTGAAAAGGTAATACACATGAAACCAAATAAATAGAAAAGAGAATTAAACATGTTGCTTTTACTATTTTAGATAGTATAGATATCACTCCACTCAACGTTCACTGACTCTGTCTTTTCCATAACACTGTTCAGGACCAGGAGTTGAGTAGCCTGAGCTTCCAGCTGTGGAAGGTGCTGGGCCCAGTCGAGCCCAGCCATAGTTTTCTGCACTTTCTTATTGTATTGTTGTACCCGTACTGTTGTAGTAAGTATCAGACTTTTTAGCTACTGTTATCTCTAATGTTACTTTCGTTTCCATTGTTTCTGTTGTTGTGGTGGTATGTAATGAAAGAGTAATTTTACTTTCCTTTACTGCTTAGTTATATTGCATGTATGAATGTAGTTTACTTTCCTGATTTTTGGTTATTTCTTGTTGGACGATTGGGTTTTGGGATTAGTTGAGACGAGCTGGTCTTAGGTCCTATAGGGATCTGGGAACTGGGTCGTAATAAAGCCCAACTCTTTAAAGATCTCTTGCGGCTTTTAACATCCGGGTGAAAGTAGACACCACACCTGGTAGACATGCAAAGCATGTCAACTTGCCTCTGCCTAAGCCTTGCTGCTGGTGTTGTAGAGAGGACACTTGATCTTAGACACAACATGAGCTTTGTGCACCTTTTTGGCTCTATCGAGAGTTACCAGAGGCATTCCTGTCACTCACCTCCTAGTGGTGGTGCGTTGGGCCAAGGCGTAGGGGAGCAGGAGTAGGCAAGGCAGAGGAGGTGATGAAAGGAGAGGGCAGCGTAGGTGATCTCGAAGAAGACGACCTCCACGGCCTCCACGAAGAGGTAGTGGCTCCTCGGAGGGGGCAGGTAGATAGAAACACACACAAAAAAGAAAAAAGAAATGAATAAGGAATAATATGCTATAGGGGGAGTTCCTGTCACTCACCTCCTGGTGGTGGTGCGGTGGGCCCGGGTGGTGGAGTCACAGGAGTAGGAGAGGTGGAGGCGATGATGGAAGGAGAGAGAGACGCAGGTGATCTCGAAGAGGATGACCTCCACAGCCTCCATGAAGAGGCAGAGGCACCTTGGAGGGGTAGGTCGACAGCTCTGACGTCGTCGAGAACGTCAGAGCTAGGGCCATCTCGAACATGCACAGCGATGCCGCGATTGTCAGGGCCATTGCTAGAGCAGCAGCTACTGCCACCACCATGGGGAGGATCTCACGGTCACCGTCGGTGGGTGTGGAGTGGCGGAGGAGAAGGAAGGGGGCGCCTCATTTCCACTCCTCCCCTTCCCCTAGCGATCCCTATCCAGTCATGGGAAGGGCTTGGAGGGCACGTTGATGCTCAAGCAGCTTCACTGGAGGGGTTGGGGCGTGGCGGGGTCAAACTAGTGAGAGGAGAGTTGGGGAGAAGGAGAAGCGGCATTCGCGGTTACATGAGTAGTGGTAGGCGTTAGGGAGGCGGAGGGGTGAAGTAGAGGGAGAAGAAAAGGAGAGCAAGCCGAAGGTGGTGAGACGTGAGAGGGAGGGACGATAGGGGGTAGGCAAGAGATAGCTGTGAGAGAAGAGAGAGAGTTGGAAAGTGGCGAGGGCATGATACATGCAATATTTGAAAGAGTGCCATTGAGAGGGTAATTAAGATTAGAAAAAAATAAAGAAGCTGTGATCATCTTCTCAATGGTTTATAGATATTACGGAAAGGAAATAAAACTTACATTGATGATAAACTGAGTAAACTCAACTTTTTATCTAGGGTAAGGAGAAAATTGGCTAACCTGGCAATTCTATAATTTTGTGCTTTAAACACTTAGATCTGCATTCCCATGCTAGATACTAATTATTCATTTTAAGTAAAGTTGTCAACTCCATAGAAATATACACTAATCATAAATCAAGTGGAGATATATACGTCGGTGTTAACACATAAATATTTTGCATGTCATTACATACGCTTAATTCTCAAGGGAAGTGGCTAACACACCCTAGTAACACATCCAGCAGCAATGAACTCAAATCAACAAACAGAGTTTTAGTCAAAGGCTACTTACAAAAAATAAGAAAGGCAATTCATGAACCTCAATGCGCAATCAGCTACATGACCTTCCAACTCCACTAAGACTATTAAATTTTTATTTTTCTATTAAAGCAAAATTTATAATACAAAATAGAGAGCAAAGTTCACAACCTTTTTTATTTTTGTTCGATTATGTTTATAAGTCATGTTGACTATTTATTTATTGTATAAGGGAATTCCTTTAAGTCTTTTCTAGCGTGCTTTTCTATATAAATGCACCAGGGCCTCTCTGGAATAAACTAATGACATTTTCTCCTATCATGGTATCAGAGCAGTAGTCTTAGACTGGTGTTTGGGTACCCCACCCAAACTTAACCTCCAAATCCCCACCAAAACCCTAACACCTCTCCTCCGAATGTTGCAACTCGTCTCCGATAGCCTCCCCATGGAAGAACTTGCCTATAAGTGGACAATTCAAGATATGACTTAACCTTAAATGACGAAATAAATTTTTGCCGACCATAATTAATGAAATAATTAGTTGAAGTACCATTCATACGAAATTTTTTCCAGATGAAGGCAATATGAAACAAGAATTTCAACAGTTGCATTCCAAAAGAGAAAAATTTAGTGGTCATTGCTATCCTTCTATCTAATTGTTGAACCATGTTCTCCTTGTGGTACTATTTCTAAATATCCTAGGGTCCTAGCGAACAAAGTACTTAGAATAAGTGAAATTATGGCACTACACCTCCCTCAGCTATTTCGAATACCTTTGAATCCTTCACATCAGAAGACAGATGGGTCTAATGCTAAGAATTTGGACCATCAAGCAGTAGAAACTATGTCTTTAATTGGGATAATAATTATATTCTTTGCTTGAGGAAGTCGTGGTTTTGTTAATTGAATGAACGATTGGTAATGGAATTCAAGCAAGGTACTCTTGAGATGCTTGAACCTAATCAAAGTGGATGAAAGCCTTACGGGGTGAATAAAGGGAAGGGAAGCCAAATGTAAAGAATTTAGTTATATGGCCTTGGGGGCTAAATGAAAAGAATAGAATATAGATCCTTAAGTTATCAATAAAAAATTCAACCCCGAATCTTCCAAATGTAGCTTTTAAGAGGAAATCATAAACACCTCATCGAACCTAGTTAGAACCTAGGAGTTGAAACCTAGGATGTGTAGCTATATACATAAATATGTATGCCTAAGAACTAGCTTGCATGGCTAATAAAATGTGGTTATGATCCCATAAGTAGTAGACTAATGCATGGAAGGTTATAGAGTGGTTAATAACCAAGGAAAAAGCTATAATTAGTTAGTTAAATAGGGTTTAGGGTTGAGGAAGACAACCCTCCAACTATCCCAGTTGGAGGAAGACTCAAAGAACAAAAAGCGGATGATCAAGGGATAAATTGTGAAGAGGGTAATGAGTAACCACAATAGCATTCAGCAACCCTGATGGTGTAACTGCTTCCTCCCACAAGGACCACATTTCATCTTTGCGAATATCGACTGCAAAGCCTTTGTAAGCTCCCTTTGGGCTTCTCCCTCAATTTCCACATGCAAATTAGATCGATGATTTCAATGCAAGAGTTTAGTTAGTTCCTTCACCTTTGCCACCAAATATGTGGTGGATATTGAAATTGAGATATTTAGTTTTGAATGTAAGAAGTGGAGGAAGTTGAAACTTACCAAGGATCTAAGGGGGTGAGGGGGTTTGATTTTCTCCGGTATCTCATGTTCGGATACAGAAGCATCTCCCTTTGAAATGCCGTCGCAGTGAATGTGCATGGAGTGTTGAATGTGAGGATGGGAGGGAAATAGATCTGTGGATATGAGAATGTCAACTGCAGAAAGGTTTTAATCTCCTCCAATATCTCACGATTAACATATCGTCCATATGGTTCTGCAAAAGCAACATGAAACGAGAACATGAAGCTTGTAAGGTTAAGGTTAATCATTCCTATTTCACATATTTATGGGTTTTTTTCCTTGCTAATTTGGCATTGGATTTCCTTCTCATTAGCCAATCTTACTCGAGAAAAGTCCGGCCATATCCGAGCTAGATGAATGCCAATCTTCACTTCTACAAGAGATGATTAGCCAAGAAATGTATTTGCTCCAAAAGTGCAAAGAGATTAGAACTTTTAACAAAATTCTACCCAACCAATCAGCATGGAAGGAAACATCAATCTTTTGGTTCTTTTCTGCATATGCAGAGGAATATAATGCACATACAAGTAGCCATTCAATCACCTAAATGACATATTTTTGAAGCATCAATTGAACAAAAATCTCTCAGACATCTGCTGAGAAATCCACAAACTATGCACTTCTACCGAGCAAAAAAAAAGTACACATTTTCTCCATATTACAGGAGATATGCTACATGGATCTTTCTTGAATCTTGACCTGTACTCCACTGTAAGAATCCAAAATCACACCAACGCACCATTTTATTGGAAGAAAAAGCTTTGCGAGGTGTAGGGCATTTACTAAACCATTAAAGTGAATAATCGGGTAGTTTCAACACTATATTACCCAAAGTCAAGGAAAGAAAACAGAACACACATTTTTGGCTCCTAAGCTATACAATCTGGTTAGAATTCAAATAAAATAGTGAGACTATAAAAGAAGAAATTTATAGAGTTTATGCACTTCAGAAATCAGAATCTTCCCTTTGTCAAGAACTGAAGACTATAAAAGAAGAAGGTTATAGAGTTTATACAACTCAGATGTTATCAGAATTTTCCTTTTGTCAAGAACTGAAAACTATAGAAGAAGAAATTTGTAAACTTCATACAGTTCAGATGTTATCAGAATTTTCTTTTTGTCAAGAGCCGTAGCCAGAAAGAATCCACAGGCAAACAATATGCCTCTTCCATCTCACCCCAATGCTGCAAATTCAAGCTGAGCATGTAGAGGCTGCAAACAGTAGAATCGCTAGTGCCAATGAACCAAGGAGGTCGAATTGTAGGATACAAATAACATCTAGGCTACTAGGTAGAGCTCTTTGATGATTTAAAAAATTCCTAGTTCGTCCTAGGATGAGGGATCCAATATTGCGCAGAAAGGTGCATTGGCTGCACAAGGTTATGCACTTTGGACAAGTGCTTGAGTTTGGTTGAATTTGCAAGTTGCAACCCCTTGTCCTTGTTAAGCACAAAAAATCAAACCTAACTAAGAGTCTAAGAGATAGCAGTGTTGTTCTTACTGAATGGGGTGGAGATGGTGCTCTTGATGGACGAAGTGTATTCTTATGCTATTCATTCATTTATTAGTGTTTAAGTTCGAAACTTCATGATCAATCTGTGTTTGATGTTTCTACTTTTCTGGAACATTCACCCCCCAGCAGCATTACCCCAACACGTACACTTCCCCAAAGGGTAGGACAACACTGGCACTGAACATAATACCACCGAATGAAAGTTGCATGTAAGCTAATACCAATAAGAGATTACCAGTCCTCCCTATGCTAGTCATTTGTCTCCTATAACAAGCTCTAAGTTCGCCAAAAACACCCTTCCTTAGTTTCCTTTTTCCTAACAGAGAAGCACCTTCCATAAGGCTACAATATGAAATCAGCACTCATCTCATTTATTTACAAAGCTTCTTCAACAAGAAATATGCAAACCAAAGAGAAGAAAACTCAGATGTCCCAACCTTGAGCTAAAGATAAGCTAGTCAATCGAAAACACCTCGAAAAGGTATGTTTATAAAATTAAGTTAGGATACCCTTATTATTAGGATACCCTTCAAAATACTAAATTTCTTACATGTTCATATTTTTAACTAATGGGTACTGAAAATTATAGAACTTTTGTACAAAGTCCTTATAATTTCCTTCCTTTTTATTTTTATGTCCTCTTCCGCTCCTCTTCCCTTCACCCAATGGTGGCAGACAGGTTGCAAGAGGAAGGGGACTAGGATTAGGAGGAGAGAAGAGGAAAGAAGAGGACATCAATAACAAAGAAGGAAATTGTAAAGACTTTTCACAAAAGTTTAATTTTCAATACTCGTTCTTCAAAAGGGCATACATATAAAAAAATTGATATTTTCAAGGGCATCCATGATAATATTGAGAACGTAGGAGTATGGGTGTAATGTTAAAAGATTACATGAACGTCTATGTAAAAATCCCATTGGTTATGGGATTCCTCTAGTCATGAAATGATCTAAGCTTTGATTTACATTTGCTGGCAATCGTAGCCTTTAAAACACTAAGATATCATTTCCTTTACATCGGTAGCTTTAATTTCCATTAGAACAATTTTCCCTATATCTAATTCATTTGAGAGCCAATTATCACCGGAGGATATCCATTTCAAAACAAGACAAGTATAAGATATCATTTAATTAATTTTCAACCAATTTCGCAACATCCAATTCCAACATTAATTTTTAAGTGTTATTGGTACCCAAGCATAAATAATCATTCGAACTTCGAAACTCGGCAAAAGTAAAGCGAACGAAAACAAAGCAATAATTTTGACACGTGACAGGTCAACTCTCCAAATGGAAATACTCAACTGAAGTTGCAGTAACCTACCAAGAGGAGTAGCGTCCGCAGTCAGAGTCCTCTCCCCCAATTCTCAATGTTCGCTACGTGCACTTCACGCTCCACGCATGTGGCTAGAGGCAGGCACGAGTAGAAAGAGGGGCCCACATGGGACTAGGACTGTTGGGCCATTTAATGGGCCATCTTAGGTGGCTTTTATTGTATTGGGTGGCTAAAAATGATGATAAAAAAAATCAATTCAAGCCCGTTTCCGCTATTTTTGGTGGCCTCGGATGATATTAGCATGAAGAATAGCCAAAAATTACTAACATTTAACGGATTTTGGAGAGCTTTAAACACATTGGGACTCTAGCTATCCCTATTACGAAATTAATCCTCAGCTAATGATAAGGTCCACTGCCTTGATAATTGTAATAGTCAATTTGTACATAATCTTGGTGAGCTTGCAAAGCTCTTGATTGAACCACAAACCACCATCAAAATTCCAACATCATTCAAAATATTTGTTTGATGTGGGAAATGTCAAAGAAATACAAAAGGATAAATTAATCAAGAACCCACATGAGAGTCATGATTTAACAAGGTATCCCTAAGAAAGAGGGACTACTCCTTAGCCATTTATAAGGTTCAACACCTCAACATTTATATTATCTCATATAATGAGTACACTAAACCTTCTCAAGAAGGAAGCTCTTGTAGAGGTATACATGGTGTAACTCAAGGGAGAAGAGAAAATGAAAAGTCCCCTAGAATAAAATTGTAACTCTTTTATAGATTGCAAAGAGAGAATTTAGGAGTCCGCATATTGTCTTGTAGCTCTAGGGAGCCCCCAAGGTTTAGATGGGGTACTTGTTCTTTTTAACAAACAAATAGTGTGGTGAATTGTGGCAAAATGAACCAAGTTGGTTTGGAAGGTTGTAGTTGTCTAAGGAGTTCATCTAAGCTAACTGGCTTGCTTAAGTAAACTAGCTCAAGTGGATTAGCTAGTTGTAGCCGACTCCTTCGGTAGGTTGGCTTATGCTAATTGGCTAGCTTGGCAGACAACTTAGGTAGGATGAATCAAATGGACTAAATTGATCAGGCAGTCTAACCCTACTCTGGCAGGCTGCCTTAGTCAAGCATACTAGATTTGCTTTAGCAACCTAGATTGCCTAGGAAGGATACCTTTTTAGCTTGGCTAATTGTTCAATCTACATGTTGGAAGGGCAATTTTATCCCTCATCAGCTTTTGAGTTTCCATGCAAGTCAGTAAGGTCACTTGTTTAGATATCATATTATCATATCGAACAGTTTGAAAGTTGATAGAAGTTTCCAGAACCTATGTACATTTGAGAAATTGGTCTTTATATTAATCACTGGTAGGTTTGCAATGTTTGACTGTAGGAGAGGAATTTGTAGGATAGATAAATGTTTGCACATTTTTTTAGGACTTCTTAAGCATTTTTATATAGGAGCTACAACAAGGTTTGTGTTGATCCAACAAATAGAAGGTAAGAAAAGATCAAGAACTAAAACACATTTGAGGCTGATGAGTAATGAGAACTCAGTTGAGTTTCTTTTCTCTTGGCTTCATCTCACAAGATAATTTGTTTCCTATATGTTTGTTCATTGTCTTAAAACTTGGAGAATTCCATGATTTTTTTTCCTTAATGAGGACTATCCAATCCTAGTTTAGAGTTGGTTAGACTTCCATGGGTTTAAATTTGGCTAGCATTGGAAACTAGTCAGTCGGTCATTAGTTAAAAATAGATAATTTGATGTAATAGTCAATTGTTCATAATGTTAGTAAGCTTGCAAAACTCCTAAATTCCATGCAGACTAGCAAAGTCGCTTATTTAGATATCATACTACCATGGACCTAAACATTTTATGGCTGGTAGAAGTTTCAAGAACCTCATGTATATTAGAGATATATTATGTGTGGGTGATTTATGTCTAAAGAGAGTAATGAACTTAAATCCATTTGCTTAACTTCTAATTTAGTTCATTGTGTTCAATCACACTGTCTAATTTAGTGCAGTGTCTTTGATCACTCTAATTTTATTCAACATAGAAAAATTGGCTCACAAAACAAACTATGACTTTACCATTCTAATGAATGGGGCTAAAATGCTTTTTCCTAGTGAATCCTATAATTCCCTCACCCACAATCATGGCGATATCTCCTTCTAATTGAAGGAGCATTGGTGATGAGGGAAGAAGTTAGCTCTTACAAAATGGGCCTAAAAGGCCCATAAAGACCACTATGGTAGGCTAAGCCTAAAAGGCTCACCGACAATAAATTGGACGTCCAAGAGAAGTGTTGGACATCCAATGATGGCTCTACTGGACGTTTAGAAAGAGTGTTGGATGTCGAGAAGACTCCTTAGACTTCTTGTGAAGTCCTTAGTCGTCTAGGACTTGTAGGAAAGGAATGAGAGGTGATGTAGACTCCCACTTTTCTTCTTTTCTCTCTCACCGATCGCCCTAGAGGATTGCTACTTGTCAAGGTTGGTTATCGTTTTTCTCTCACACCTTTGGAAGATATTTATGGAGATCCATGCAATCCTAATACAGTAGGGAGCACTGGATCAAATCCAAAGATCATGGTTATTTCCTCTTGATTATTTGCTTGATGGCCCTTAATTAAAATGGTTGATTGGGTTCTAGCATCCAAAAGTACATTTAATTTCCATCCAAACCCTCTCATATCCAAACCTCACACTTTTAGGACAAATTCATTGTTAAATCAAAAAATATTTAACTTCTTAAATAATATTTAATCTTTTCAAAAGTAAGAAACCCACCGAAATCACTATTAGTTTCATCATGCTAATAATAAAGTATTTAGGGTTCACGGATTATAACACTACACCTCCCTTAAATATTCTTAATACCTATGAATCCTTCACACTGAAAAAAAATATTAATCTCAAGATTTAATCCCATTAGATAGTTGTCATCCCTCCATATGTTATATTCTTTCTAATATTTCTTTGTATTATTAAGACGAGAACAAAGACCAACTCCTTTCCAAAGGGCAGTCTTCTTCTCTTTCATGCTTGAGTCTGATCGGGCCTCTGCGACCACGTATGAAATCAATTTTTCCTAATATACTCAAAGTGAGATCTTTCATCCAGTCTGCTACGTACACCTATGAAGTTGATCGAGATCCTAATGATAGGAGCCTCGACTCAAGGAATCAAGAGACTAAGAACGCAAAGTTGGTGACCCAGTTCCACTTAAAGAGGTGTACATCTAGGGGGAGGACGATGCTCCCGAATCTCACTATATTCTGATGGGTAATACAATTACTCTTAGTTTCTCTCTCTGATTGTGTAAAAAATAAAAGCTATCTCATCTTGGTATTCATAATACAAAACCACTTCTCCTAATGGATCTAGCAGTCCTCGCCGTTTCTCCCACAATATGACTATTAGTAGCATTTAAGTGGGAAACTGACACTAACTATTAGCACTAACACTAGCGTAATAGTCATCCATTTCAAATTCGATCAACGGGATCCTTAAGCGGGTCGTCAAACCCTGGGATCGGATCGGATCCGGTGAATCCTTGATCAGCTGGATCCACTAGGATCTGCCAAGATGCTGATCCGATGGATCCGTCAGGATGTTGAGTAACCGGGTTCATTGGATTATTGAGCAACTAGACCCATTAGGTATTTTGCAAAGTTTTAATTGAGAGTACTGTTTGGCCCTCATAAGATGTCCCCATTCTCTAGCTAGCTTATGCTACTGAGAAAGTAGTAAGTATATTAAAACTTCGTGTGGATGGTGCCTCCAATGATATGCCAACTAATTTTTTAGTTGGGATAGTCATTTGTAGGAGGTGTATAGATAGGTTTTAAGTAGGCAAGGTGCTTTTAATGGAGTGGTAGGCGTACCACTGCTCGTTGGAGAGAACATAGGCACATTGCTACCTAAGTTCTTGTTGGCCTTAAGAGGCCTATATCCTAGGAATAAATGCGATGTAAGCATTGCCTTCTGCGAGTGGTGATCAATCACTGTGAGAATTAATTTGTCGTTTTATGAGAAAATAACAGCATTAATTGTCGTAATCATTAGGAATATTTGCCTAAAATATTGCAACAGCCAGCGAGAAATCTGTTGGAAACGAATCATGGTGAAATGATACACGTGCAAGGGCATTTAATACTCACGATGATGGTAGGATTTGATGGGATTGAAAACCTCTCACGTTGTTGTTATAAATAGGGGTGGGCTACTAGAAGGTAGTAAATGCTTTACCCCACCCCATTTACTGTGAGCTTTCTTCACACAAGAGCTCTGCAAACCCTAGTAGTGCGAGGGCCACCACTTGTGAAGGAGTAGGGTTATCGGAGTTGTTGCTTCCTCCTATGAAAAGCATGTTGGGCCTTGCAAGGAAAGGTGAATGAAATGACCCATTTCCTTTTGGGTTGTTTAAGACGTCTAGATGAGTCGTCAAATGTCTGTCCAGACGTTTGGATGGAGGGTCAGACGTTTGAAAGTAGAGGAACCGTACCTTCTTTCTTTTCCGCGTGCACGCTGCACGCGCACTCACCTCTCTCTCCTCACCCCAAACCCCAACCCTCTCCTATTTAACCCCCCCTCACCCACGCCACTTTCCCCATCTCCACCAGCCACCACCTCCATTCTTCCCTCCTGCCAGCCGCCGCCTTCCTCCCTTCCTTCCAATGTGACGAGAGGAGAGGAAGAAGAGAGAGAGATGGGACGCAGAGGAGGAGGAGAGGGGAGAGGGAGCGTGGGAGGAGCTCGAGTGGAAGAGCTCGCGAGGGAGCAACAGGAGCTTGGAGGAGCTCGTGCGCAAGGAGGAGGAGCTCGCAAAGGTGGGCTTCGCGGCCTCCTGAGGCTACCGGCGTCGCAGTTGTGGGCGGCGCGGAGGGGTTCCGCGAGGAGAAGAAGGCTCGCGGAGGTTCTACGTACTTGATATTTTCCAGTATCAGACGTCTGGAGTACATCCCAGACGTTTGGAATAGCACAAGGACGTCCGAAGCTAAAGTCGAACATCTGAATCAATGCTAAGGTATTGGATTAGCCAGCTGTAGCCAACTCCTTCGGTAGGTTGGCTTATGCTAACTGGCTAGCTTGGCAGACAACTTAGGTAGGATGAATCAACTTGTTTTAATTGAGAGTACTGTTTGTCCCTCATAAGATGACCCCATTCTCTAGCTAGCTTATGCTGCTGAGAAAGTAGTAAGTATATTAAAACTTCGTGTGGATGGTGCCCCCAATGATATGCCAACTAATTTTTTAGTTGGGATAGTCATTTGTAGGAGGTGTATAGTTAAGTTTTAAGTGGGCAAGGTGCTTTTAATGGAGTGGTAGGCATACCACTGCTCATTGGAGAGAACATAGGCACATTGCTGCCTGAGTTCTTGTTGGCCTTAAGAGGCCTATATCCTGGGAATAAATGCGATGTAAGCATTGCCTTCCGCGAGTGGTGATCAATCACTGTGAGAATTAATTTGTCATTTTATGAGAAAATAACAACATTAATTGTCATAATCATTAGGAATATTTGCCTAAAATATTGCAACAGCCAGCGAGAAATCTATTGGAAACGAATCATGGTGAAATGATACATGTGTAAGGGCATTTAATGCTCGCGATGATGTCGGGATTTGATGGGATTGAAATCCTCTCACATCGTTGTTATAAATAGGGGTGGGCTGTTGGAAGGTAGTAAATGCTTTACCCTACCCCATTTATTGCAAGCTTTCTTCGCACAAGAGCTCTGCAAACCCTAGTAGCGTGAGGTCCACCACTTGCGAAGGAGTAGGGTTATCGGAGTTGTTGCTTCCTCCTGTGAAAAGCATGTTGGGCCTTGCAAGGAAAGGTGAATGAAATAACTCGTTGCCTTTTGGGTTGTTTAAGACGTCTAGATGAGCCGTCAAACGTCTATCCAGATGTTTGGATGGAGGGTCGGACATCTGAAAGTAGAAGAACCGTACCTTCTTTCTTTTCAGCATGCGTGCTGCACGCACACTCACCTCTCTCTCCTCACCCTAAACCCTAACCCTCTCCTATTTAAGCCCCCCTCACCCACGCCACTCTCCCCATCTCCACTAGCCGCTACCTCCATTCTTCCCTCCTGCCGACTACCACCTTCCTCCCTTCCTTCCAGCGCGGTGAGAGGAGAGGAAGAGGAGAGAGAGGCGGGACGCAGAGGAGGAGGAGAGGGGAGCGAGAGCGTGGGAGGAGCTTGAGAGGAAGAGCTCGCAAGGGAGCCACGGGAGCTCGGAGGAGCTCGTGCACGAGGAGGAGGAGCTTGCGAAGGTGGGCTTCGTGGACTCCTGAAGCTACTGATGTCACAGTTGCGGGCGGCGCAGATGGGTTCCGTGTGGACAAGAAGGCTCGCGAAGGTTCTGCGTACTAGATATTTTCCAGTATCAGACGTCTGGAGCACATCCCAGACGTATGGAATAGCAGAAGGACGTCCGGAGCTAAAGCTGTATGTCTGAAAGCACGCTCAGTGCTAAGGCGTGCGCTTTTGTGCAGTTTACGGCCATGTAGACCTCATTGCAGGGATTTTGTCCAGCCTGATTTAGCTCTGTGTGTGTGTACGCAGGAGTAGAGCATTGAAAAGGCGTGGGGTGCGCCCATCGAGGTGCTTTTGGACGTTTAGACATGTCGCTAGACGTCTAACCGTACCTCCAGATGATCGGAAGGAGGGTCCAGCGTCTGGAACTCACCTTAGACGATCGCGGAAGGGTCCGGACGTCCAAGGTAGCTGCAAGAAACCCAGGGTGAGTATTGACATCTAGGACTAGACCCAGACGTCTGATTTTGGACAGTGTGAGTGTTTTTGGCCCGTTTAGGGCCCAAACGAAATCGGATTTCCGTAAACGAAGCACCGTTGTTTTTTGCTTGAGTTTCTCTATGAGTTAGTGTCACTTGTATGCAATTTTGGACTCGTTTGATGTGGATGGTCAATTGTATAGGTCTCCAGCTAGTCGAGTACGCGGGAGCTACGGAGGCGACGGGATCTGCGATCCGAGCCCCCTTTCCTCCCGTGTTTGCCGATAGAGTGGTTTACATTAATATTATGATTTAAATAAATGAACCGCATGCTTAGAATAGCTTGAATGAACCCTAGGATGAGAATGAACCCTATGGCAGGAACGGATGAATATGGTTGAGCTATACTATATACTTGAGATATATATAGAACCCTAGGATGAAAATGAACCCTAAGGTAGGAACAAATGAGTATGGTCGAGCTACACTGTTTATTGAGATGCCTGTAAAACTTTAAATGTACTGGTCATTTAATATGATGTCTTGTCAGTTAGAAAATCATGAGCTGCCTATTTTAAGAATGGAAACGGAAGTGTACATAGAGAGATCTGAAAGTTTGGAATATGAAATGAAAGGAATACCAGCATAAACCCTACGGGGAATTAGGAGGAAAACTCCTGTAGACGGGAAGTGAGCTGGCACTTGTGTACGCGATACCAAGGAGAGCCACTATCCGTTTAGTGTAGAGGGGTACTAGTTGCCCGTTGGTTTGAGCCCCAGGGTCAATCCTAGACACTCTACACCGACTTTGTTTGGCCCTCGTGTACGTGGTGTCGAGGTGAGCAACTTAGTATAGGGAGGGAGCTAGCTGCCCCAGGGGGCTCGGGGTTAGGACTAGCCGCCCTATACCAACTCTTGTTAGGCCCACTGGGCAAACCGGGATAGTCGGACGAGGGTACGCGGACTTTGGAGGGGCGAGACCCCTGTTCTGTTCTGCTCTAAGAGGGAAAGGCCCTGTACTATTCCGTGCTGTACCTTTAGGCGTACCCGTTAGCATAAATGACTGACCGCGTGCCAATGCGGGATAGCTACCTATGCATTTATCACGCATGCCGTAGTCACCGCTACGTCGCGACTGTGAGCTCGGTGTGGTTGACTGGGTGTAAGACTACCACGGGGGACTCTCCCAGCCAGAAGAGCACCACGTGTACCTCCTACACCATGGAAAAGACTGCAATCAAGATCGTTCCCGTGAGGGACAAGCCAGATCAAGAAATGATTTAAGTGAATAGAGGAACAACAAATTAGAAGTACTTGGTTGAACTAAATGAAAATGGATAATTACCTAATTGCATTAATTAATTGCTTGCCTTAATTACATGTAAATGGCTAAATTACCACTCTACTCAGCGTTCGTTGACTCTGGAAATTTTATAACCTTGTTCAAGTCAGGGAGTTGAGCAGCCAGCACCACTGGCTGCAGAGGAAGCTTGGCCCAGTTGAGCCCAGCCTTAGTTGCCTTTCCTTACTGTTACCCTAGCTTCTATTGTAGTAGTGAGTATTTTGATCTATGTAATACTATTTCAGTTACTTTTTCGCTGTATTTTTCTCTATCGTAGTTGTAATGGCCTGCAATATTGATAGACTATTTCGCTTTGCCCTTTTACTGTCTCTTGATTTCTTTCTGCTTAGTTACATTGCATGTGTGGTTGTGAATTAGTTTCCTGCTTTTTGTTATTTCTTGTTGGACGATTAGGTCTTGGGATTAGTCGAGGCAGGCCAATCTCGGATCCTGTAGGGATTTGGGATTAAGTCGTAACAATGAGTCCACTTCTTCCCCGTCGATGATTTTTGTTCTAACTTTTTGTTTGGGCGAAATTGTCGTTGTTTAAGAAATGCATCATAGTATAGGACAAAATCGCTCAAATCATTTAAATTTATTGCTCAGATCCAGGAAATAGAGTCCGAGGTCATTCGTAGTGAGTAAAGATGCAATTTAAATTCATCGATATCAAGAAATATAAGCAATTTGAAGGCAATGATTATTCAAAATGATAGTTCAATAAGAATCAAAATGATAGTACAGAAAGATCGGGTTAAAATGGTGATTTGAATCACCAAACTAACCCTTAAGTTTAAAGCTTACAAATATTCAAATAAATGGACAGTAACCAAATCAAATTTCTCAGAAATTATCAGACCAAGTATAGGAGCAATGTAGCCAATCAATCGATAGAACCAAGGCACAAACACCTTAAACCTCCACACCTCAGAGGAGCCAAGGCACAACAGCAGTAGAGGGGCACAGGGCTCTCATATGAGCAAGGCACAAGGGCCTCACGAAGCTTTAGGGATGCTAAGTCCTGAGAGGAGATGAGGGCTTAAGAGCAAAACCCTCCCCCTCTCTCTCTGATTCTCTTTCTTCTTTATCAATTCAGACCTGGGTGAACAGTGCTGGGTAATCGGGTATACGGTCAGAGGTCTAAACCCGCCTGTGAGGTGTAGCGGGTGAGGAGTGAGTGCATGTGTGGTGAGTGGGACCTCACCCCATGTGCTGAGGTGAACAGGAAGGAGCAGAAATTCCATTTAAGCGGTGTCGGTCGGTTGTGCACAATCGATGTGGGACTAAATGTCCCCTTATTCTTCGCACAGCAGCATGTGAGATGCTGCTCCAAATCTAAGGCGAAGGCGTGGCTGTGGTGTCCAATTGAGGTCTTGGAAGAGCACCTGGGAGTTCTCCGTAGCACTTGGAGATGGATTCGCAGATGATTGAGGCCGGAGAACTGTCGTCAAGGTCGGAGAAGTCAAGGGCGGCAGCGATGCTTTGACGATGACCTGAAAAGAAGATGGCCACGTCAGAAATGCTTAGGAGGATCGCGCAAATGTGGCGAACATGATGGTGGTCGTGGTGTTGCGTACGGGTGAGTGTGGATGTTTGGCAACCTCGACATGGTGGTGCAGAGGTGTGTGCGTTCGGTGGAGAGTTTGAGAGGTCAATCCCATCAATTACTTGAAGGGTTTTGGTCATGAGGACATGGCGGAGCTTTTGAGATCGGTGCTGAGCAATTTGGTGTGGTGTGGCAATTTTGCGAGGTCGCCGGTGGTACGCCGAAGACGTGGAAGATGACAGTGGCACGGGCATGAGAGCTTGCTAATGTGGGTGTTGAGTGTGTGAATCGGGTCAGGGGGAGATGAGGAGACGAACTGGACTGGCTGCTAATGAAGGAGATGCCAAGATGCCGAGATGAAGGGTTGCTCCGAGAGGAAGAATGGCGACCCCTGAAGGGGGAAGGAGCTTCTCGCAAGTATGGCAAGATGCAGACGAGGATGGGGAAGGCAAACTTGCTACCTATATTACGTGGCAGCAGGCGAGGAGACCGGAGGGAGAAGATAGCTGGAGCGGTCTTTGGAGCAGGCCAGAGATAGAGAAGATGGAGGATTTCTGGGCTTAGAACTCGTTGAGGAACTGGGCAATGCGATGGAGGTCCTTTTAAAGGCTTTGGGCAAACTTCTAAGCTTGGAAACAAGTTTGAGGAGCTCGGATTTCTAGGGAAAGAGATCCTTGAAATCCAAGAGTTTGCATGAGCTTCTCAAGAAGAATTGGAGCCCAAGATAAGGTTTAGGTAATTGGGGATTCTCTCAAGATCATTCCTTCCAAATTTGGAAGGAATTGATCGAGAAATCAAGGAAAAATCCTAGATTGAAGGTCGGTGTTGATGGGTTCACACTATTAATGGCGGTAGGGACCTTTTTGAAGAAAATGATGAGAAGTTAGGGGGCTAAATGCAAATATTTTGAAAGCTAGGGGCTTAAGTGTGAAAAATAAAGTTTAAATGGACTAAAATGCAAACAAGGTCAAAATGGACTTTGATTGGACCCAAATTTTGGTACAAACCTAATTTGGATCCAAATAATCTGATGGTAAAGTCGTATTTGAGTTTTGACCAAGTTTGACTGGGCAATTTTCGTAAAAACCCAAATTAGGCCAGAATTATGTCTGTGACTGTTTAAGGTCAAATAGATTCCAATGGTCAAATCAAGGGTACTAAACCTCAAGGAATATTTTTAAATGAAATTTAGAAGGTTTAGATGGATTTTATCCTAACCAAAACCTCAGTAATTTAAGCAGGTTTGAAATTAGGATTTTGGGTGCTGTATTGGTTCTCGAAATACGCAAAACCCTATTTTTGTCTACATGGACCCACTTATTAGGCTTTAATGCTCATTTGACCTTTATTTCACCCCTAACAAACCCCTTGGTTATTCTTTTTTCATAATATGCTGTTAAAATTATAGAATTAACCCTAGTTTCCTATTCTCTTCTCAAAACAACCTGAAGTAGAGTTGTAACCCTCAAATGGTTATATAGGAGCATTTATCTTTTAAACCTGGATAAAAGTGGCCAGTTAGGGTCTATTATGGTGTTCCCAACATACCCCCATACCTAGCTTTTGCTAGTCCCTTAGCAAACATCCTATGGATCAAACCAGGTCTCTAGGTCGGATGTAATCGTTAGGGTGCCTTATTAAGCTGCATCTCTAGAAATCAGATTAGAATACCATCAATAAGCCTAAAGGTACTCAAGTATCAGCCAAGATCTAGATTTGACCAGTTGCATCCTAAGTCTGCCGCGAAGGTTTCTAAGTTCTGCAAAAACTACCGAGAGGTTCGTTGAATCCAGCTGTTAAAGCACCCGTGCGTAGACGTAACATGTCTAAGTTCAGTTTGCCAGTGCATTTTGATAAGAGAGAGATAGAGAAGGATTTTTATTTTGGAGAGTTTTCTCTCTTTTCTTTTTAGATTTCCCTATATCCATCCTCGAATTGACCCTAAACACGGTCTGTATCGGATTCCTTGTTCCTACCATCAATCCTCTAAGGGTCCTTGACTTTCGATGCTTAAGGATAGCACCGCCCATGGAAACCCCCAGAACCCTAGCTTTCGACACTTCCAGATAGTGTCGCCCATGGCGTTCTGTAGCTAAATTCAAGTCCTAGCAATCGACTTTATGATCATTGATTTGGGTTGGGATGGCTTCGATCCATTTGGATACATAGTCCATGGCTAAGAGAATGTATTCAAAACCATCAGATTTTGGGAAGGGGCCCATAAAGTCAATCCCCCAAATGTCGAAGATTTCGCACACGTGAATCGACTGTAAAGGCATCATGTCACGTCGGCTCATGTTAGCTAAGGTCTGGCAATGAGTGCATGCCTTACAATAGTCGTGCACATCTTTGAAAATCATGGGCAAATAGAATCCACACGCAGACCTGGTCGTGGCAGAAGGATAAAATTCCATTGAACTCAGATTCCGGAACACATCTTCTGATGATTTGATCAACACCGATGTAGAATAAATACGGATCTTCCCAAAAAAAGTATTTGGCATCTGAAAGTAATTGTCTTTTTTGGCTTTTGGCCAATTAGACGAAATCTGATGCGATGCCAAATAGTTCACCATATCAGCATACCACGGAACTTCCGTTTTGATTGTCAGGAGGTGCTCATCCGAAAAGTGCTTTGTGATAGGTCCAGAAGGGTCTATGAGTGAAGAAGGAAGATGGGATAAGTGGTCAGGTACCACATTTTGCTTTCCCACCTTGTCGAGAATTTCAAGATCAAATTCTTGCAACAGCAAGATCCAGCGGATTAATCTAGGCTTCGCATCCTTCTTCATGAGTAAGTGCCTCACTGCAGTGTGGTCCGAGTAAATGATAACGTGGGATCCCAAGAGGTATGACCTGAATTTCTCCAAGCCAAATACTACAACCAGTAGCTCTTTCTCTATAACAGTGTAATTACGCTGAGCCTTGTCCAATGTCTTGCTGGTGTAGTATATGACCACTAGTTTCCCATCGATTTTCTGACCCAGCATTGCTCCTACTGCATAGTCAGACGCATCGCACATGATCTCAAAGGGTTGAGACCAATCAGGAGATTGCAGGATTGGTGCTTAGGTGACTCGATCATGCAGGATCTCAAATACGTGAATGCACTCACTCGATACCTCAAAAGGTGTGTCCTTTGAGAGGAGATTCATCAAGGGGTGTGCGATCTTAAAAAAATCTAGTATGAATCGTCGATAAAATCTAACGGGCCCCAGGAATGATCTGATGTCTTTGACCGAGTTAGGCACGGGTAGCTTGGAAATCAAACTCACCTTAGCTCGATCAACTTGGATACCTCTCTGAGAGACAAGATGTCCAAGAACGATGCCTTTAGGAACCATGAAGTGGCTATTTTCCCAGGACAGAACCAGGTTCACTTCAATGCATCTTTTAAGGATTTGGATCAAATGCAGGAGGCATTCATCAAAAGATTCACCGAATATCAAGAAGTCGTCCATGAAGACCTCAAGGTAATTACCTACCATCCAAAATTCCAACCATCTAGGAATTTTTGACAGCTCATGGGCTCGGCCATGTTCGTTTCCAACACGCGGGGGATAGGATTTTTTTATTATTGATAAATACACCATAGAGAATGGCCTTCATGTGGCATTAAATCCTTTTCTTACCTCCTTGACTACTACTGGGTTGCCCCCTCTCAACTTAGCCATAACTTTTGACCTGTTCTTAACACCTTCACCGTCATTTGTTTTCACTTAGGAATCCGTCCCCAGGTGGGAGTATTTCGTCTCCTTTTTGTGCTAATGACACTTAAAGTAAAGAAGGAAAAGCTGGCATCTGGAACCTATACCCTTTATAGCGGACAGACTAAGTATAGGATAACTGACCTGCCGAATAGTCTAAAGGGGTAGGATCGCCACTTTTTCTTTCTCCACAATGTGGAGAAATTAGAAGTTTCTAGTAAGTGATAGGGTCTAGCTGAGAAAGACCTCTCGCCTAGTGCACACGAACTTGACCCAGATGCTTCCAATGACGCCGAGAGAGTCATGAATTTTGGGCCATAGCCCTGTCAGAATTGAGGTAGGATGATGTGTTAGCGGTGCTATCATGGGTGGCTAATTCTTATCCCACACCATATAAGTTGGAGGGCAATAGCTTTGGATAATACATTCTTCCCAAGAATCTAAATAATGGTTCTTTTTGTCTTTCTCCAGCTTTTGGGTAGTTTACTCATCCAGATACTCCAAGGCAGTGCCCTAGGAGCTTGTCTCATGGTGGGTCGAGGCAGGGGGATGAGCAAGATAAGCCTAAAGAGAGAGGTGAGGGAAGTGGATGTTCCTGCCCCAAGGAGGGAAAAAGGAAGGAGTCGGTGAACAATGATCCAGAGGAGATCCCCCCTAAGCGCTTGAGGAGAGGGCATGTCAAGGCAACCTCAATAGAAGAGGCGACAATGCTCAAGTCCTCAATTTCTAGCAGGATTAAAGCGAGGGATGCCTCCTTAGTTTCGCCTGGCTAGTCTAAGCACACCACATTACCTGTCTCCCCTCGTCAAGTCCCTAGTGTGGCAGCTGAGAAGGGAGGTTCAGGCCTACTCATTCCTTCGACTGGGCCTCCATGTGCTTTTGTGAAGGTGGCACAGGAGGCGGCAACTTCAGGAGGTTTTTTGGGTGACAACATTTTTCACTGATCATACTACAGGTAGAGTGCAACAAGGGCGTGGATGTTGGTGGACCCTCGTGGCCAAGGAGGCTTTGGGGTTATAGGTCAAACCATTGGGGAGGTAAGGGGGTCGGTATTGGAAGGAGCCCAGAAAGGTGGTTTACCCACCTAGGAAAACCTGGCTGAAGTGAGCTCTTCCTTAGCCAGAGGTATGCCGACTTCGTCTAGTGGTATGAGAATTAGTGGTAGGGAGGCATCCACAAATGGTGCCTTTACATTGGAAAGGCAGGTATTGCAACACCTACAAGATGCCCTAACGTGGGCTAACCCTTCTTGATCAGGGATGAATTTTAAACATGTGCTTTCCTTCACAAGGACTTGAAAGAGGCCCGCCTAGGGCTAAGGACAGCAGGAACAACTATCAAGAATATTGAAGACTCACTTTGCGCTATTCACATCAGAGATCTTATGAAATTACGTGATCTTAACGAAAGACTGCAATCTTCTTGTAGTAACATGGTTTGGTTGAAAGAGGAGGTACAGGTACTGAAGGCCAAACACTCTTCTGCGGTGGAAGGGTATGAGGTGGTCCTAGAAGAGGAGTGCCTTCGCCTTAATGCAAGCCTAGACGAGCTTGCCAACATCAAGGCAACTCATGATAAGGCAGAAGCAGACGTGCAAGGGGTGAGGGAGGACCTTGCCAAAGCCCACCAACTCGCTAAAGAAAGGGCCAAGAGGGTCCTTGAATTAGAAAATGCTCCCGTGATGGAGATGAACCCTAAGACTGTGATGGACTTCTTTTCCTCGAACCTGTTTATAAGGGAAAGCAGGGACCTCGTTACAAAAGAAGTCAGGAAGTATACTCTAGTGGCGGCACAGGCCCTCGTGGAGGGTGGTCAAACTACTGTGGAAGAATTATGTGGGTGGTCCATAGATAGACTAACTTCCAAGTTTGACTACCAGAAGGATAAGGGACTTATAGAAGACAAGTCTCCAGTACTACCACCTAAGGACCAGTCGGGGAACCTGGCTCCTGAAGAGGAGGTGGACAAGTCTGGTCTGTCAGGGGCCTTTGAACAGCCTTCTCATCACGTAAGGCTCGCTTATTAGGCCACCTCTCCTCCTCCGACTCCCGAAGTCGACCTCCCAGAAGACTCCGACTGAAGGCTTTTGGTTGTTGTTGGTGTCCCCTTTTTTAACTTTTTTTCTTATTTTTTATTGGTCATTTGATGGAAATGACCCTTATGCAATGAAAGAAAGACTTTTTTTTTTTACTTCATTCGATCTTATACATGATACATCTTTAAATTACTGGCATGCCAAGTCTAAGAAATTGACCTGCCACCTAGAGTTTGCAATTTATAAAAATCGCCTGGACTGTCTTCACATACTCTATAAGGTCCCCCTCCATGGAGCATCAAGCTTTCCACTTGAGTTACTTGGCATAGACACTTTGCTCTTTCGCAACACTAGGTCTCCCTCAGAGAATTTTCTCTTACGGACCCGCTTGTTGCAAGCGGAGGCGGCTACAGTTGCCTCCTTATATTGAAGCGCCGAAGCTGACGCATTTTCTGTCATTTCTTCCACCAAATCTAAGGCTAGGCGAACTTGATCATCGTTAGAGCTGGGATCATATAGTTGAGATCGGTATGTAGGAAGGACTATCTATAGAGGCAGCTGGGCTTCTATGTCATATACCAAGTTGTAGGGTGTATGGCCAGTTGAAGTCCTTTGGTAAGTCTTGTAACCCCACAATTGTTTGTGCTAAAGCACCATAATCATTTATTTTGATGATAACAAAACACGTGCTATTTAATATCTGCATTTGAAGTCTTAGATTTCAGGATATTTGCAAATGGAGACGTGTTTAGACGAAGTTCAAGCTCTCATCCATGGCGGATTGGAAGAGCTTGACAGAGGAGAAGGAGCTTCGCAAGGAGCGAAAGCTTGAAGAAGGAAGGAGATGAAGAATATGATAGATTTCCTTCATTGTATTTTGTACTTTGTTTTTTACTTTTTATCTTTCTTAGATCTTATGTTAAAGAACCTCAAGGAACCCTTAAAGTAGTCCTAGGAACACTTGCACAACCCTAGGATACTTAGGTTTTCTGTAGAGAATTTAGAAAACCAAAATAGGGTTCTTATAGCCTAATCAAACGTCTAATCTGAAAATCAGATGTCAGATAGTGACTTTTAAGACGTCTAACTGTTGACTCAAATGTCTAATAATTCAGGCTAGACTTAGTCGGTTCTGTCTGATAAAATTAGACGACCAGACCTTAGTCCAGACGTCTTAGAAGACGTCTGATGGTTGTGCTAGACATCCAACTAGTGGAACATTAGCCAACAAAGTAAACATTGAGGAATATAACCGTTAGGCTTCTATCAGACATTCGTAGAGGATCCCAGATGTCTAAAATGTGACAGTTCTGCCTCGACTAACCCAAATTCACCTTTGTGAGATTTTCTAGCTATTAACCTATCTTGGGAATTTATTCCCACAGTACAATAGGTTTCCAGATGTCCAGACCAAGTGCCAGACATCCTGTACGTCGTCTGATGGCCTTACTCTAGAACCCTGCTTAGGTCGAAACCAAGTCAGGAAGGAAACCCACCTAGAATCATCTGACTCAGTTCCCATACATCTTAAACCAGTTTCTAGACGTCTAATACCTGGAACAAACGTCTAATGACCCTGTCAGAATCATAATTGATTCTGATTATGGCCTGTTTTGCCTTGGGTTCAACCCTAACGGCTATGGAAGCCTTCCAAGCCCTTCCAAAACCTTCCTAGGCCCTCTATAAATAGAGGAGTACCATTGCCTTGCAAATATACACCTTGAATATCATTTCCACATCAATTTGTGTCTTTTGATTGTGAGAAGAAAGCTTTAGTTCTCTAAGCCTAGTTCTACATCCAGAGATCTTCATCTGAGTTTGCGCACCCGCCCTCCTGCCATAGTTCACAAAAGCGTAGTTGTGCTAAAGCGTGGCTTATGCATCTGTATCTTTCGTCGATGCGCTTCCAAAAAAAGGAAGTATTTTTACCTATAGTAGCTAGGTTAATCTTTGTTGGCTATATAGGTTGTTTTGTAATTTATCTTTTTAATTGTGTTGCGTATTTGCTTTGTGAATTCCCGTCTCTTTTGTGGGACAAAATCCTCCTTGTGAAGAGGAAGGGTTGAGGAACGCTACCCTCGTACTCGTAGCGTGGTTGTAATTGAGGTTGTACTATTCTCATTAAAGTAGTACGTTAGTGGATTTGATCAACTTTGTCGATCGGGAAATCCCAACTCGAGAGGGTTAGGTGGTGATTTTCACCCCGTTTGGGTTTTCACCTAAAAATTACTTGTGTCTTGTGTGGTTGCTTCATTTGTGAGATTGTTATCCTTTTGATTCTGCATTTTATACGTCACGCTTATCTCACCCCCTCCCGTAGGGATTTACAATTTTATGTATTATTATTTATGATTTTGTCATCATCAAAAGGGGGGAGATTGTCGGTACTAGAGCACCACGATCATTTATTTTGATGATAAAAAAACACGTGTTATTCAATATTTGCATTTGAAGTCTTAGATTTCAGGATATTTGCAAATGGAGACGTGTTTAGACGGAGTTCGAGCTCGCATCCATGGCGGATTGGAAGAGCTTGATAGAGGAAAAGGAGCTTCTCGAGGAGCGAAGGCTTGAAGAAGGAAGGAGATGAAGAATATGATAGATTTCCTTCATTGTATTTTGTACTTTGCTTTTTTGCTTTTTATCTTTCTTAGATTTTATGTTAAAGAGCCTCAAAGAACCCTTAAAGTAGTCCTAAGAACACTTGCACAACCCTAGGATACTTAGGTTTTCTGTAAAGAACTTAGAAAACCAAAATAGGGTTCTGAGAGCCTAATCAAACGTCTGATAGTGACTTTTATGACGTCTGACTGTTGACTCAGACGTCTAATAATTTAGGTTGGACTTAGTCGGTTCTGTCTGATAAAATTAGATGACCAGACCTTAGTCCAGACATCTTAGAAGACGTCTAGTGGTTGTACCAGACGTCCAACTAGTGGAACATTGGCCAACAAAGTAAACGTTGAGGAATATAACCGTTAGGCTTCTATAAGACGTCTGTAGAGGACCCCAGACGTCTGATATATGACCGTTCTGCCTCGACTGACCCAAAATCACCTTTGTGAGATTTTCTAGCCGTTAACCTATCTTGGGAATCCATTCCCACAGTACAATAGGTTTCCAGACGTCTAAACCTAATGCCAGACGTTTTTTACATCGTCTGATGGCCTTACATTGGAACCTTATTTAGGTCTAAACCAAGTCAGGAAGGAAACCTGCCTAGAATCAGAAGTCTGACTCAGTTCCCAGACGTCTTAAACCAGTTTCTAGATGTCTGATACTTAGAACAGACGTCTGATGACCCTGTAAGAATCATAATTGATTCTGATTACGACCTGTTTTGCCTTAGGTTCAACCCCAACAGCTATGGAAGCCTTCCAAGGCCTTCCAAAGCCTTCCTAGACCCTTTATAAATAGAGGAGTACCCTTGCCTTTCAAATATACACCTTGAATATCATGTCCACATCAATTTATGTCTTCTGATCTTGAGAAGAAAGCTCTAGCTCTCTAAGCCTAGTTCTACATCCAGAGAGCTTCATCTGAGTTGCGCACCTGCTCTCCTGCCATAGTTTTCAAGAGCGTAGTTGTCCCAAAGCATGGTTAACGCATCCGCGTCTTTCGTCGATGCGCTTCCAACAAAGGGAAGTATTTTTACCTGTAGTAGCTAGGTTAATCTTTGTTGGCTCTATAGGTTGTTTTGCAATTTATCTTTGTAATTGTGTTGGGTATTCGCTTTGTGAATTTCTGTTTCCTTCGTGAGGCAAAATCCTTCTTGTGAAGAGGAGGGGTTGAGGAACGCTACCCTCGTACTCGTAGCGTGGTTGTAATTGAGGTTGTACTATTCTCATTAAAGTAGTACGTTAGTGGATTTGATCAACTTTGTCGATCGGGAAATCCCAACTCGAGAGGGTTAGGTGGTGATTTTCACCCCGTTTGGGTTTCCACCTAAAAATTACTTGTGTCTTGTGTGGTTGCTTCATTTGTGAGATTGTTATCCTTTTGATTCTGCATTTTATACGTCACACTTATCTCACCCCCTCCCGTAGGGATTTACAATTTTATGTATTATTATTTATGATTTTGTCATCATCAAAAGGGGGGAGATTGTCGATACTAGAGCACCACGATCATTTATTTTGATGATAAAAAAACACGTGTTATTTAATATTTGCATTTGAAGTCTTAGATTTCAGGATATTTGCAAATGGAAACGTGTTTAGATGAAGTTCGAGCTCGCATCCATAGCAGATTGGAAGAGCTTGACAGAGGAGAATGAGCTTTGCGAGGAGCGAAAGCTTGAAGAAGGAAGGAGATGAACAATAGGATAGATTTCCTTCATTGTATTTTGTACTTTGCTTTTTTTCTTTTTATCTTTCTTAGATCTTATGTTAAAGAGCCTCAAAGAACCCTTAAAGTAGTCCCAGAAATACTTGCACAACCCTAGGATACTTAGGTTTTCTATAAAGAACTTATAAAATCAAAATAGGGTTCTGAGATCCTAATCAGATGTCTAATCTGAAAATCAGACGTCTGATAGTGACTTTTATGACATCTGACTGTTGACTCAGACGTCCAATAATTTAGGTTGGACTTAGTCAGTTCTGTCTGATAAAATCAGACGACCAGACCTTAGTCCAAATGTCTGATGGTTGTGCCAGACGTCCAACTAGTGGAACATTGGCCAACAAAGTAAACGTTGAGGAATATGACTATTAGGCTTTTATAAGACGTCCATAGAGGACCCTAAACGTCTAATATGTGACCGTTCTGCCTCGACTAACCCAAAGTCACCTTTGTGAGATTTTTTAGCTGTTAACCTATCTTAGGAATTGGTCGTTTCCTACCTCAACTCAGTTAATTAAGTTAATTTTACTTAATTATGAGTAGAGAAAAGTCACTTAGGTTAACTCGAAGTTGTGTCGATTAGTAGTATAGGGTCGAATTAACCTAATATTTTAGAAAATTTTTACTAGTTGAGTCCAGGTCGTTCGCTGGGAGGTATAATTCATTCTAAATTTACTAGTTATCTTTTATTTTTCTTTATAAGTATAGGAGGTTTATTTAAGTTAATTATAGAAGCATGAATTTTGCCAAAAATTAATTTAAATGAAATAACATGCAACATCCCATATGAACTCTCATTTCCAATATTAAAAACATGTAAATTCTCTATTTATTTCAAATGACTTAAGGCAACGAAGAGTTTATTTAGTCAATATATGCCTTAATACAACAATTAAGAGCAAAAAGAAATGAAAATATAACAAGAAAAATTAACTTCTTTTCCTTATTCTCAGCCTCTCTTCTTTCTCTTCTTCTCTTTATCTTCTTTTTTCTTTTATTTCTTAATCCTTTATTTTTTTCTTTCTCTTTCTATTTTTTCTCTCGATCTCTTTCTTTCTTCTCTTTTTCTTATGTTCCTGCCCTTCTTCTCCTTTATTCTTCCTTAGCTTCCTTTAGCGTCTGCTTGTTCTCTTCTTCCTCCTTAGCTTCTCCTTGCGAATTCTTCTTCTGTTTCCTTTCTTCTTTCTTTTCTTTTCCTTATTCTCTTAACTTCTCCAGCACCTGTGTCCTTAGTCTTCTCAGCTCCTTCATTCTCTCTTCTTTCTCTTCTAGCTGAATCGGGTTAATTTGCTTTTCAACCAAAAATTTATTTTAAATTTGCGGCGAGGTCCTTTCGAGGATACACAACACCCTGAGATCAGGGTGGGACCAGACCCTACTCGGTCCTCACCTAATTTCATTAGGGTATATTTTCGATTTTTTTCTCTTGAGCCAAACTGGCCCTCTCTCGAGCCAAACCGGCTCGACGCCTCCTAGGCCTCGCCCTCCCAAGGCCAATCGCACACACACGCCCACTCGGGTGCACACCCGCAGGCGCACTCACCCACACACACACACACACACAATGCTCAGATGTTCAGGTTTTCTTTTCGCACCGAGCATTGACGACTGAAGAGGCTATGCAACAAATAGCTTTTATACTAAGGCAGGCGCTCAAGGATTTCCGATGTGGGACTAAGTTCTCCCCCTCCAGACCTGACTTCAAGTGATAAATTTTCCCTACACACAGCTCTAAATCATGTGAAACAAAGCTTGATGGAGAGCTCTAAGGTGGCTCTACATGATTGTGCAATCAATTTTAGGTTAAGGGAATGTTTTCTTCTTCGATTTGAAGAGCGAATCCAGGGGGTTTCTACGGGTTTAATATGCCTGAAAAGTGAAATTAATGTTACAGAGTTTACAAGATAGCTTTTCCAACTTAGCTAAGTGTCAGAATAGGTTCTACAAGGAATTCCGTATCCGCTGTGTGGATTTCCAAGCTCTTGAAGCTTCAGGAAGCACAGGGAAGCTTAGATCTTCACTGAAAGCTTCAAAGAGAGGAATTTAGATGAAAGAAAGGTGTAACAGACACTAAGGATCATTTCTGATTAATTGGAACAACTTCTAATGGATTTAACGAACTTATTTAGGTAGAATTTACATCCAAATTTCATCGAACAACAACTGTCGTCAGTTTGGGTTCAAAAACAACCCAAACTAGCAGATTGTGAATTCCTACAAAATTACAAGTTTGAGCTTAATAAAATCATTCTAAAATCATCCAACAGATTCTCAGAAATGATTCTAACTTCTCAATTCCTCAGATTGAGCTCAGAATCAGAATTTCCTCCTCAGGTTTGACTGTTAGGCTTGAAAATTGACTTTCTGATTTAAGCCTTTTTACAAGGAATTAAAGCCTAGAAGAGAATCCTAACAACCTCAGGGACTTATCCAATCCCTTAAACAGATGTTTTAACCCTAGAAATTAGGGTTCCAGGCTCATCGCTTGAACTCTAAAAGTGCTTTGTTCGATAGAGGGATTGAAAGGTTGCTACACTGAACTGAAGACATAGATAGCGTCAATGCACTGCACTGAAGCTTCTAGACCTCTTAAATGTGGCTATTAAGCTTCTGTACAGACTTCTCCAACTTTGCCGAAGTTGGAGAAGATGAAATCCTATCTCAAGCTCCAGACATAAAAATCACAATTTAAATATCTCAACATGATCAGTAAACCTCAAATCATTGATCTAGAGCTTCACGCTAAGTTTAACAGGCTGAAGAACATATTTGACTCGTCGGAGCTCGTCGGAGCTCCGGTGAGTCCAGTAAAAGGTGAAAAGTGTGTTCCGAATGGAGAATTGCACCATTTTTTATTTAAAAATGATCCTTAGGTTGTAAGGAACCTTAGGAACTCATTAAATTCTTTAATTAATCATTAGAATTAAGAATTGGCAGTGAATTCAGTTTTTGAAGAATATAGATTGGTTGAAGCTTAGGACTCAGTCTCCCACTCAATTAAGTGGTTGAGACTAGTCTAAAGTAGATTGCAATGATAAATATTTAGTTAATTTAAGGTTTTAACTACTCCTAAGCCGCCATTGACAGCGAGCTCAGAAGCTTAATTAGATTTGGGTGTTTAGGTTATAGGTGGTAATTATACAAATTAAAGTGATAATTAGGATCCTTAGATTGTGAATAGGTGGTGGAGGATCCTATGGAGGTGGATCTAAGCTCAGTTACTGTCACCATGGACAACGACAGTAGCTGTTGAAGGTAAAGGTGAATTAGGCAAAACAGAGATAAGATTTATGTTTTAATGGAATAGAAATGATCGTGAGTGATAGAGGAAGGTGGGCAATGGCTTAAAAGACAAAATCAGGTCTCTAGCAAGCTCAAGGAACTTGCCGGAGTCGAAGAAGATGAAGATTGGAATCTAACATTACAACTAACTACATACCTAACTATCTATCCAAACTACTCCTACTCCTACTCCTACTCCTATCCTACTGTTACCTAGACGAAGGGGTCAAAGGGACTCCGTCGACAACTCATGACAGAGGATGAAATTAGAGGGAATAAGAAGAATCTCCGATGGGCGAGTTTGGACGGAGCAGAGGATCTCCTTGGTTGCCGCCTTTCTCCAGAGACGCAGCTGACCTCGACTAAACTCCTCAGCTGAACAGGATGGACGGAAGAAGTCGAAGGATGGTGTGGAAGATCGCCAGAGTTGCAGACGAATAGCCTATTGGGTCGGCTCAGTGTTAGAAGAAGGAAGGGAGCCAACTTGAGAGAAATCGAGGGGGTGAGGGGGTATTTATAGTGAATGGCAACGAAGAAGACGATGGAGTCTGGACGAAGAAGAAGCTTGGGGAGGTTAACCTCCGACATCGTCTCCGACGACGGTGAGGTTAACTCCCACCAAAAATTAGGATTTCAGAGTAATCCAGACCGATGGATGAAGATGGAATGGAGAGTGCAAGCTCCAAGAGCTTGGAGAAGGAAGAATGATGTCGGCAGGGTGGTAATCGAGTGGTGGAGTCACCCTCCGTTGTTAGCTGATCAATCGGTTGAAGAAGAAGAAGACAACAGGGACTTAGGTGTGATGAAGCCTAAGGACCTATATAAAAATTAAGGACCCGATTGCAATGAATAATAAGGACCTAAATGTAAACCTAGGTTTTAAAGGTTTATTTTAACTTAGATATTTTTCAACTTTTTATATATGTTAGTAAATAAGATAATTATTATGTTTACACCTTGAATTTACATTTTTGACCTTTTTAAGTTAATTTATTAAATTAAGCAAAGTTACTTAAGTTATTATATACTTATGTATACATTATGTTTAAGTTACTTAACTTATTAATTAAGAGAATGGCTAATAAGATTTCAAGTCCAATTATTAATTAGATTGTTATTAATATTAATTGAATTATAAAATATCATTTTTAAATTATTTTAAGGTCCTTTACTATATATCCCATATTTTATAATTAACCCTTATATACTCATATCCTTAGCTAATTAACTAAGAAGACTAGTTAATTAGAGGTAATTAGAGATTATGATGAGTCTCTCATCAGGAATCTATTCCCGCAGTACAATAGGTTTCCAGACATCCAGACCTAGTGCCAGACATTCTGTACGCCGTCTGATGGCCTTACACTGGAACCCTGTTTAGGTCTGAACTAAGTCAGGAAGGAAACCCGCTTAGAATCAAAAGTCTGACTTAGTTCCCAGATGTCTTAAGCTAGTTTCCAGACATCTGATGCCTGGAACAGATGTCTGATGACCCTGTAAGAATCATAATTGATTCTGATTACGGCTTGTTTTACCTTCGGTTCAACCCCAACGGCTATGGAAGCCTTCCAAGACCTTCCAAAGCCTTCCTAGGCCCTCTATAAATAGAGGAGTGCCCTTGCCTTGCAAATATACACCTTGAATATCATTTTCCATCAATTTGTGTCTTTTAATCTTGAGAAGAAAGCTCTAGCCCTCCAAGCCTAGTTCTATATCCAGAGAGCTTCATCTGAGTTACACACCCACTCTTCCGCCATAGTTCATAAGAGCGTAGTTGTGCCAAAGCGTGGTTCATGCATCCGCGTCTTTCGTCGATGCGCTTCCAACAAAGGGATGTAATTTTACCTATAGTAGCTAGGTTAATCTTTGTTGGCTCTATAGGTTGTTTTGTAATTTATCTTTGTAATTGTGTTGGGTATTCGCTTTGCGAATTTTCGTTTCCTTCGTGGGGCAAAATCCTTCTTGTGAAGAGGAGGGGTTGAGGAACGCTACCCTCATACTCATAACGTGGTTGTAATTGAGCTTGTACTACCCTCGTTAAAGTAGTACGTTAGTGAATTTGATCGACTTTATCGATCGGGAAATCCTAACTCGAGAGGGTTAGGTGATGGTTTTCACCTAGTTTGGGTTTCCACCTAAAAATTACTTGTGTTTTGTGTGATTGCTTCATTTGTGAAATTGTTATCCTTTTGATTCAGCATTTTATACGTCACGCATATCTCACCCCCTCCCATTGGGATTTACAATTGGTATCAGAGCAGGTTTCCGCTTTCTAGGAGTATCCGCAGAAGATTCAATGGAGGGGAGCAGTTCCATGACGAGGATTCTGGAGGGACAGTCTACCACTAGACCACCATTCTTTGACGAGAACAACTACCTGTACTGGAAGTTGCGGATGAAGACTTGGCTACAAGCCAACGACTTCACCATCTGGGCCAAATGCAAGACGCCGTTCGACATCCTGGAGTGACCCACCGCAAGATACTCGCAGCAACAGATCCAGGAACTCCCGCTCAATGCAAAGACGATGAACGCGTTGTATGGTGCGCTTAGCCTAGAGGAGTTCAACCTTATCTCACAATGCGCCATCGCATATGAGATTTGGCATACACTTGAGGTAACTCACGAGGGTACCTCCAAGGTAAAGTCTTCTAAACTCAACTTACTTTCTCAAGAATTTGAATCATTTTCTATGAAGACAAATGAATCTTTAAGTGAGATGAACACTAGGTTCACTCTCATAGTGAACAATTTTAAGGCATTAAAAAAGACCTTCATCAAGGGGGAGCTTCAAGGGAATCTTCTTCGTTCTCTTGGATCGGAATGGGAGCAGAAGGTTACCACCATCGAGGAGGCGAATGAGGTGGATGAGCTCAACATGGAGGATCTCCTAGGCAATCTAAATGGCCTACGAGACAAAGTTGAAGCAGAAGAAGAAGGATACACCAGAGCCAAAGCCAAAGAAGACTCTCGCCTTCAAAGCCACTTCAGATACTGAGGCAAGTTCTGATGACGAGGACTTTAAATTTTTACTTAAAAAATTTTCCAAGTTTTGTAGGGAATCGAAGAAAGAAAAGGAGAAGGAAAAGGAAAGCCCGAGATGCTGCTACCACTGCAATGAAAAGGGACATTTACGACCCGAGTGCCCTCTTCTCAAGAAGGAGAAGAAGGAGAAGGAGAAGGAGAAGAAGAAGGTGTTTCTAGTTGCATGGGTTTCATGGCCAATGCAAGTAATAGCGAAAGTGACTCTGACGATGAGGTAAACTCGGATTTACAAGATGCATTTGATGAGCTATTTGAAATTAGTAAATCACTTATGGTAGAGAATAAAAACTTTAAAAAGAATCTTAGTTTCCATAAATCAGAAAATGAAAGATTAGAATTGAAACTTAAGGACCTAGAAGTAGCTCTAGTTCTAAAAATGATTGGTCATTAGGAAATCATAACCTAATCAATGAGAATAGTAAATTGATTGAGGAAAATACTAGTTTAAAATTAGAAATCTCTGATTTAAAGACTAAAATGTATGTTGTAGAAAAAGAGCTTACATGTCTCATGGAAGAATCTAACAAATTAATGAAAAAACTAGATAACTTTTCTAATGAAAAAGTTAGTCTTTGCTCTAAGGTTGAGAAAGGATCTCCATCAAGGAGACCCGCTAACAAAATCGGATCCAAATTAATATGGATACCTAGGAAAGAACTAGAATCTTGTTTTGTAGGTCATAAAGATTACAACACAAAGGACTGGACCTACAAGTTCAAAAATGGTCAACTCGAGTTGGGAGGACCAAGGAGTAGACCAAGGAGGAGGACAAAAAGTCTGACGAGACGATGAACAAATGATCGAATCACCGCACGTCGACCGTCCAATTGGAGACCGACGCCAATGCCCGGACCTCCAACCTATGAATGGGAACCCCATCCAGTTTGGCATCCACCTCTATTTGGGCCATTCTATTGGCCATGGTAGGTAAGGTAAATTCTTTACCCTATCTTTTAATTTATAGCATCTAGATAAGGGGAGTAAAAAATTGATGCAAGTAATTGTCAATCTTTAAGGGGGAGTTTTAAAAAATAACATAGCTATATTGCCTTTAGAAAGGGGGAGGTAATAACATAGCTATCTTAATTAATGAAAAGATGAAATTAGAAGAGCATGTTTTAAGGGAGAGTTTAGGATAATTAAAAATTATAGCACCCCTTTGATAATGTCAAAAGGGGGGAGAATTTTATGTATTATTATTTATGATTTTGTCATCATTAAAAAGGGGGAGATTATTGGTGCTAGAGCACCACGATCATTTATTTTGATGATAACAAAACACGTGTTATTTAATATTTACATTTGAAGCCTTAGATTTCAGGATATTTGCAAATGGAGATGTGTTTAGACGGAGTTCGAGCTCGCATTCATGGCGGATTGGAAGAACTTGACAGAGGAGAAGGAGCTTCGCGAGGAGTGAAAGCTTGAAAAAGGAAGGAGATGAAGAGTAGGATAGATTTCCTTCATTGTATTTTGTACTTTATTTTTCACTTTTTATTTTTCTTAGATCTTATGTTAAAGAACCTTAAAGAACCCTTAAAGTAGTCCTAGAAACACTTGCACAACCCTAGAATACTTAGGTTTTCTGTAGAGAACTTAGAAAACCAAAATAGAGTTCTGATAGCTTAATCAGACGTCTGATAGTGACTTTTAAGACGTCCAACTATTGACTCAGACGTCCAATAATTTAAGCTGGACTTAGTCGATTCTGTCTGATAAAATCAGACGACCGGACCTTAGTCCAGACGTCTTAGAAGACGTCTGATGGTTATGCGAAAGGTCCGACTAGTGGAACATTGGCCAACAAAGCAAACGTTAAGGAATATAATCGTTAGGCTTCTATCAAACGTCCGTAGAGGACCCCAAACGTCTAATATGTGACCGTTCTGCCTTGACTGACCCAAAGTCACCTTTGTGAGATTTTTTAGCCATTAACCTATCTTGGGAATCCATTCCGCAGTATAATAAGTTTCCAGATGTCCAGACCTAGTGCTAGACGTCATGTACGTTGTCTGATGGCCTTACACTAGAACCCTGTTTAGGTCTAAACCAAGTCAAGAAGGAAACTCGCCTAGAATCAGATGTATGACTTAGTTACCAGACGTCTTAAACCAATTTTTCAGATGTCTGATACCTAGAATAGACTTTTAATGACCCTATTAGAATCATAATTGATTCTGATTACAGCTTGTTTTGCCTTGGGTTCAACCCCAACGGCTATGGAAGCCTTCCTAGGCCCTCTATAAATAGAGGAGTGCCCTTGCCTTGCAAATATACACCTTGAATATCATTTTCCATCAATTTGTGTCTTTTAATCTTGAGAAGAAAGCTCTAACCCTCCAAGCCTAGTTCTATATCCAGAGAGCTTCATCTGAGTTACACACCCACTCTTCCGCCATAGTTCATAAGAGCGTAGTTGTGCCAAAGCGTGGTTCATGCATCCGCGTCTTTCGTCGATGCGCTTCCAACAAAGGGATGTAATTTTACCTATAGTAGCTAGGTTAATCTTTGTTGGCTCTATAGGTTGTTTTGTAATTTATCTTTGTAATTGTGTTGGGTATTTGCTTTGAGAATTTCTGTCTCCTTCGTGTGACAAAATCCTCCTTGTGAAGAGGAGGGGTTGAGGAACGCTACCCTTGTGCTCATAGCATGGTTGTAATTGAGGTTGTACTACCCTTATTGAAGTAGTACATTAGTGGATTTGATCGACTTTGTCGATTGGGAAATCCTAACTCGAGAGGGTTAGGTGGTGGTTTTTACCCGGTTTAAGTTTCCACCTAAAAATTACTTATGTCTTGTGTGATTGCTTCATTTGTGAGATTATTATCCTTTTGATTCCACATTTTATACGTCACGTATATCTCACCCCCTCCCGTAGGGATTTACAACAATACATCCGGCAACTCTTCTGTCCATCTTACCTTCAATGAATCTAGTCGTTGTTTTAATGCGGAAATGATAGTACAGATAGTTACCTCTGCTTGTCTGTTTGCCTGAGCATGCGCTACAAACGTGAAGTACAAATGGATGTCCCAACTTGCACAAAAGTCTTCAAAGTTTTTAGAAGCAAATTGTGTGTCATTGTCAGTGACAATGGTACAGGGAATTCCATACTGTGCAATAATGTTCTTCTACACAAAAGATACGACCATGTCAGCTGTCGGGCTAGCCATAGCTTCAACTTCTACCCATTTGGAGAAGTAATCTACCACTACTAGGATGAAGCATTTTTTAGTGGGTGTAGGTGGAAAAGGGCCAATAAAATCCATTCCCCATTTAGCAAAAGGTATAGGTGACATGATGGGTACCAATTTTCCAGGCGGCAAATGACGTAGCGAAGCGAATCGCTGACACTTATCACATTTGCGCACAAAAATTTTGCAATGTTGTTTCATCCGAGGCCAGAAATACCCTATCTGAAATAGTTGAGCTAGGAGTGCTTTGTACCCCTCATGGTTGCCGCAGATGCCACCGTAAGCCTCTTGAAGAGCCTATGATGCCTCCTCCTATGTGAGGCAACATAATAGGGGAGTTGAATGCCCCCACTTATATAGCTAACCACCAATCAAAGTATATCTGGATGCTTTTAGACAAAATGCCTTGGGGCGTGTGATGAGAACCTCATCATGAGCCATAACTAGCTCATTTTGACCCAATACAAAGGATAAAAGCTCCTACATATCTCAAGGAAAGGCTTAACTCAGAGAATTCTGAGTTTGAGAAGAAAACCAGTCATAAGGGGTAAAAGTGCAATTTTATCAGTATAATCTGCATACAGGGTAATTCAGGGCCCAAACACAGGTCAAAACAGCTTAATAAGAATAAAAGTGGGATGAGATGATCTAGCAAGGGCTACAGCACTTCCAAGGAACCAAATGATAATCTGTAACCCTAAAACAATCCACTTCAATTCACAAGGTTCGAGGCAAAGTAAAAATAGAATAAACCCTCTAAAATTCATAGAAAAATAATCTCTAGGGTTTAGAACCTTCAATTTGGCCTTTAGAACCCATTTTGACCTACATTGAGAACCATGCCCAATTAATAACTTAATTTGGGTCTTTACGCAAATTGACCGGTCAAACAAGGTTTAATATGAAAATGAAATTTACCATCAGATTCCTTAGGTTCTAATTAGTCATGTATAAAAACTTGAGCCTAAGAAGAAACCTCCTTGACCGACTTTACACTTTGGTCCTCATATATTTACTCTTTGGCCCTCAACTTTTGAACCCTCGCATTTAGGCCCCTAACTCTCCTTCGTTCTTTGCAAACAGGTCCCTCCTGCAAAACCCTGCCAGCACCATGCTCCGGCGACCTTGCGCGGAGCATGGCGCCGCGCAGGGTGAGGTGGAGGACCTGGCATGTATACCGGGGGTGCCCTGCGTCGTCAGCCGTCGCAGGAGCACCCCCATGGTCATTGTAGCCCCCCATACCGGCCGTGCGAACGCACGGACGGTATGGGTTCGTATTCCGACCATTCTCCGGCGAGGGAGACACGTCGTCTCCCTCCGCCTTCCTCCCTGCTTCAACCCTATAAATACCCCCCGCCGCTCCACCGACCAAAGCAGCCTGGATCTGACGGAGAAAACCCCCAGCTTTCTTCTCTTCTTTCTCCGGCGGACGCTCACCAGCTCCGGCGGCTTCCTCCCCCTCCACCTCTTCGCTCTACCGCACTACCAGCAGCAGAGACTTCCTCCCCTGCTCTTCCCGCGCCACGCCGCACCCAGCTGGCGCCTCTCCAGCCCTCTGCTCGCCGCCGCCCCTCTCCCTGAGCATCGTCTTCTCCGGCGACAGTCGATACGACTGTCGCCCTGTTCCTCCCCCTTCGTCCCTGCAAGTAAGTTAGACCTACTCCCCTTCTTCTCCTCTTTCTTTCCCCGCTTTCAATTTAGTCAATTAAACCCTCGACCGCTCCTGTTCACCCTCATCCTCTCCGCCTCCGACCACCCTCCGGCGAGCCGCTCCCATCACCTCAGCGACCCACACGGCTCGCCGACCACCGCAGAACCTCCGCCTCCTCACCCTGATCCTCTTCCGCCCCTCCACTTCCCACCAAACACCCTCTGCAGATCCACCGAACACACCCACTTCTTCGCTCACAGTTTGACCTAGGACGACCTGTTAGCTCCATCTCGCCCCCTGCAGACCCCCTGACCACCTTCGCCGTGCCACGGCGAAGGTCCCCCGCCTGTCTGATTTGGCCGAGAGGCCGTTCTATTGATTTCAGGTTCCAGGCCTTGACCGCCATTGGCGAGGAAGCTCGAAGATTGCTTGAGGTTGCTCCAAGCCTAGATATCCCAGGTTGAAGACCTAGGCTGCGCGAAAGAGTCTTGCGCACACACCCTGGCCCTCAATTGGAGTTGCGAGCCTCAACAGCTGTTGCAATTGGAAGCACCATCCCTATTGCAGGCGTGAGAGAAAAGGGGTGCGCGGATAGTCCCACCTCGGAACCTTCTGAAGCCACACACCCACATAAATTGCAAAAGTGCCACCATCTGTTTGCCTCAGTTACCACGGGGTGAGGTCCCTCTCACCCGACCCGACCCGGCCTCGTCCGTGACCACGCTCCGCGGACCTGGCCCGACCCGATTAGACTGACCTGCACTCCTCGCCCACCACGCACGCCGGTGGGCCTGGACCCGGGCCTGACCCGAACCCGATTACCCGGTAGCGCTCTGGGAGAGCTTCCGAAGAGTGATTTCAGAGAGAAAGAGAGACGCGGGGGAGGGGGGTAGAGTAGGTTTTTGCCTCTTGACGAAAAAACTCTGAAGTGTGCAGGCCAAAGAAGAAGAAGCAGACCCGCTGAAGAAGAAGGAGCTGCGGCACTGTAGCATAGGCATCGTTAAGTCGTCTCAGCACCGGGGCAGACGACGGAAGGTCAGCAGCCAGAGCAGGAAAGAAGACAGGCTGAAGAAGAAGGAAGAGCAACGGCCAACGCGAAAGAAGAAGAAGAGAGGTCAAGGCAGAAAACCAAAGAAGAAGAAGAAATGAAGAGAAGCAAGAAGCAAGAAAAGAAGAAGAAGATCTGAAGAAAGCAGAAGAAGAAGAAGAACAGAAAGAACAAAAGCCAAAGAGGAGATAAGACAAAGAGGAAGAAAGAAGAAAAGAAGAAGAAGCCAAATTTTCATCTCTCTCTCTCTCTCTTTATTTTTGTAATAGAACTTGTATATCTCTAGAATACAACTTGCTCCCTGAGTTCGACCTCGGGAACTCTTTTATTTTTCCGAGTAAAAAATTTATATTTGAAATGTTGGTAACAACCAGCTTTACTACAACGTTATAACAGAACCGACGTTTCATTTTGGCGCCGTTGCCGGGGAGCAACGGCTATTCTAGAGGTAAACATTCCTGTATCTTTTAATTTCTGATAATCTCCTCTCTTTTGTGCAGCTACAGGAACTCAAGAAGACAAGCAACCACACGACAACCACTCCGAAGACAGGTAAATCTTTTCTCTCACTATTAACCCCTACACTCTAAAGAGAAAGAAAAGAAAAGAACAAAGCAATATAGGGCTAACCTGTCTTCCATACTTAGTAACCATAAAAAGTTGCATGTTTTCAACTCATCACTCCTGCACACTATTAAGGGTATTTAAGGGCTAACACATTCTTGCTTGAGCCCTAATTGCCCAACAAAGAGTTAAATGGACCAAGTAGAGCCAACATAAGGTCAAACATTAGGATTTCAGTAGAGACACACCCCTTAATCAAGAATTGAGGAAATCCTAAAGAGGTGTGCCCAAGCCATTGATTGAAAATAATTAACAAGAAAAATCCTAAACAATTGGCTCTCTCTAAACACTTGAACCCTAAAAGACAGGACCTAAAAGCTCTTAAAGAAAACAATAGGTAAAGTTGACCCCTTTGGGTTAACCAACCTTAAATTAGGTCACTCTTTGCACTTAAAAAGACTAAAGTTCAAGTGAAACCTTAAGCACCCTGATCTTAAAATTGGTAGACTTAAGAGGTCAAGATCCCCATTCTGGTCTACCTGGAACCGCAGTGACAAGAGAGGTCGGGTGGGGGAAACCCTGTAACCCGTGGGGACGCTCTACCGTGTAGGGGTCTTCGCGGGACTCTCCCTCTCTGGCTGCCCAGGTAATTCTCAGGTGGACGATCTTTCTGATCAAGGGGTCCATCTGCCCCGCACCTCTATAGTCACCCAACACATTTTTGGGTGTCTTGATTGGGTCCAGCACCTTCTAAACTTACCTCTCCCAACTGTGCATGTACGGAAGGAGGTCTCTAAGACCACCCTTAAGACCTCCATTAGAAATTCACTCTCGTCAAGGCCAAGCCTCGACGCCCGTGTTTGTGCAGCAACACCCTCACATTATTCTCTCTTCTGATTCAGAACCAAGTTCTTCTTCTTCCCCCATCATGGCTCAGCCAGTTGAGGAAGAAAATAATCTGGAACACCAGCTCCAGCGACTCAATGACCTCTTCCAAAACTTCGTGCACCCACCGCAGCGTCCTATGATGCGGGACCACTACAATCCTGCTGCGGTGGCCATTGAGCCTCGAGTTAGAATCCCGATTGGAGGACCTGATTCCGAACTAAAGCCCAACATGATTCACGCTATACCTAAATTCCATGGGCTTAATTCTGAAGATCCTTTCCAGCACATCAAACAGCTAAAGCATCTGGCCCACACTTTTGGATCAGATGCGCAAAATCGGGATATTCTTCTCATGAAGATGTTCTCCTTTTCTCTTATGGACAAGGCCGCCCATTGGTATCAAACTCAGACCCGGCCGATCAACACTTGGGAAGAACTTCAATCCGAGTTTTTGAAAAAGTTCTTTCCCGTTGGTCGGACCAACGCCTTGCGCCATCAGATTACACACTTCACTCAACAATCAGGAGAACCTCTCCATGAGGCATGGGATCGTTTTCAGGATCTCATGAGGAAGTGCCCCCATCACGGAGTTCCTAAATGGGAACAAGTCCAATCTTTTTACCAGGGACTCCGTGAGGACATCCGCCTTTTCGTCAATGCAACCTGCGGAGGAAACATCATGGGTCAACATGAAGACACCGTATGGGAGATTCTCGAAAACATGTGCGAGAACTCCATCAACAATGACTCCATGGGATTATTCGACAGGACGAATACCCGCGCAGCGACGAATCTTAAGGGAGCACATGAGACGCAGGGCCTGTCCGCATCAGTCGACCTGGAATTAATGGCCAGTCGATTGGACAAGGTCTCAATTATTGAAAAGAAGGTGGATGAGCTGACTCAGCACTTGCAGCGAGCCACCTCTGCGCGTAACTCCTTTGCACAACCTCCTTCCACACAGGAGACTGTGCAAAACATCCTACACCGATCCTCCCCTGGGATGGATCCATATCCATCCCCATCTGATTCTTGGACTGGAAGATCATCCGATCCTTTCTTCACCAGCCGGGGGAACTCCATTCCCCCTTTCCCTGATTCTCAGGAGGTTCCTCAGACCTGCGAGGACCTCAACGCCATCCAGAACGACCCATTCTCCAACACTTACAACCCTGGATGGCGAAACCATCCCAATTTTCAGTGGGCGGGAAATTCCCAAACCCAAAGACCACCTTTTCAGTCCCGCCCACAGCCCTCTCATCACTACCAGCCGCCTCAGCCTCGGCCCAACCCTACTTATCCATCAGGGCCAAATCAAGATCAAATGTCCTTAATCCTTCAGACTCTGGCTGACATTCAAAAATCGAATGCGGCCATTCAAAAACAGCACAAGGACGAGCTTACTGAAGTTAAAACTCAGCTGGCCCAGTTGGCAAATTCTCGCCAGCCAGGCACACTCCCTTCCCAACCCCTTCCTAACCCAAATAACGTGCCAACCCAGAAGCGCGTTATGAATCCAAATTTAGGCCACGCTCAATGGATTTATCAGGCCCCTACTGCCCCATCTCCAGACGAGATGGAAGCCTCTACTTCTCGTACGGGATTTCAGCAGCAGCCACCCCTCCTACCAAATCCAAACCAAAATCAGGCCGGATTAAATTCTGTAACAACACGTAGTGGTAAGACAACTCAGGACCCGCGTTATCCAAACCACTCCCAGCCTGATAATCATGACCCTAGGATAGTTATCCAAGGTACCGCTGTTCCAGACCCACAACCAGGACCTATCCTAGAGGAACCAACCAAGATCCCGTTTCCCGAAGCCCTGACCAAGGGAAAGAAGACCACCAAACCCGTGGCCCCTGAGGAGGACCTGGTCAAGCTCTTTGAGCAGGTCCACATAAACATCCCCTTGATGGATGCAATCCGCCACGTACCAGCTTACGCACGATTTCTAAAGAATATATGTACACCCCAGCGTAAGCCGCGAACCAAGGGAGGGAGCCCAATTGTTCTGTCAGAGCAAGCCAGCTCTGTAATCCTTAGTAGACTCCCACCCAAGGCAAAAGATCCTGGAACTCCCCTGATCTCCTGTAAGATAGGTGGTACCCAATTTGACAGAGCATTGTTAGACTTAGGTGCATCTATAAATCTGATACCCACATCCTTACTTGACCATCTGGAAGAATCTGAGCTGAAACCAACTGAGGTGACATTACAATTAGCAGATCGATCTATAAAGTCACCAAAAGGGATTCTCGAGGATGTTATCGTAAGAGTGCGGGATTTCTATTTTCCAGTGGACTTTATAGTCTTAGACATGGATGCACCTGAGAACCCTAGGCATACACCAATCATTCTAGGGAGACCTTTCTTGGCTACTGCTAGAGCCAACATCAGCTGTGAGGAGGGCCAAATAGAGCTTAAGTTTGGAGATCAAACACTGAAAATTGATATATTTAAGGCCCAGCAAGGAATTAATTGCGGCGTCATCGAGCAAATTTGTGACATCAAGACTTTGGTTGATGAATCACACCTCCAGAATGACTTGAGTATGCCTCATCAACCACAGAAGGATCTTGACCCGCAAACAGAGGAGTCCAATCCGGATGTGAACAACCCAGTAACTCCCACCCTTGAACCTCACATCTATACTGAACCACCCGCTGCTGCTGAAAACCCCATCCTTGAACTGAAACCCCTTCCTGCTCATTTGAAATACATCTTTTTGGGTTCTAATCAGACCCTTCCTGTGATCATCAATTCCAACCTCAATCCTGAACAGGAATCCCGTCTGATTGTTGTCCTCCAGCAACATCGCAGAGCCATCGGATGGACCCTCGATGATTTGACTGGAATAAGTCCCTCTTATTGTACTCATCATATCTATTCAGAAGAGGGCACACGACCTTCTCGTGAAATGCAGAGACGCTTAAACCCCAATCTGCAGGATGTCGTGAAAAAGGAGATCATCAAGTGGTTAGATGCCGGGATCATCTACCCGATCTCCGATAGTCGTTGGGTGAGCCCAATTCAGGTCGTGCCTAAGAAGGCAGGACTCACCACTATAACGACTGAGACCGGAGAAATCATTCCTACCCGATTAGCCAACTCGTGGAGAGTCTGTATAGATTACCGTCGACTCAATTCCTCCACGAAGAAGGATCATTTCCCACTACCCTTCATTGATCAAATTCTCGAAAAACTAGCGGGAAATAGGTTCTTCTGCTTTCTTGACGGGTACTCTGGTTATAACCAGGTGGCAATCCATCCTGAGGACCAAGAAAAGACCACATTCACCTGCCCCTTCGGAACATACGCTTTCCGAAGGATGCCTTTCGGTCTTTGCAATGCACCCGCTACTTTTCAGCGATGCATGCTTGCCATATTCTCAGATATGGTAGGTGATTATCTGGAAGTCTTCATGGATGACTTTTCAGTTTTCGGAGCATCATTCGACGATTGCCTCCAACACTTGGTCCAGATACTCAGGCGGTGCATCGACGTGAATTTGGTTATTTCCTGGGAAAAGAGCCATTTCATGGTGCCTGAGGGAATTGTCCTGGGACACTCAATTTCGGAGAAAGGTATCCAAGTGGATCGAGCTAAGGTTAATCTGATTTCTCACCTTCCTATGCCTAGCTCGATCAGGGACATCCGATCCTTTTTAGGGCATGTCGGTTTTTATCGACGATTTATCCCTGATTTTTCAAAAATCGCACGCCCCCTGACCACTCTTCTCTCCAAGGATGTTCCCTTCGAAATCTCCAAGGAATGCACTCAAGCATTTGAAATCCTGCGTGACCGAGTCACCCAAGCCCCGATCCTACAGTCCCCTGATTGGTCTCAACCCTTTGAGATCATGTGTGATGCATCCGACTTCGCTGTAGGAGCGGTTTTGGGGCAGAAAAATGACAAGAAACCTGTGGTCATTTACTACGCCAGCAAAACACTCGATGAGGCTCAGCGTAACTATACAGTTACTGAGAAAGAGCTGCTAGCTGTAGTATTTGCCCTAGAGAAGTTCAGATCGTACCTTCTGGGTTCCCATGTCATCATATACTCAGATCACACGGCTGTGAGGCATCTCCTTGCAAAGAAGGACGCGAAACCTCGATTGATCCGATGGATCTTGCTGTTGCAAGAATTTGACCTCGAGATTCGCGATAAAGCGGGAAAACAAAACGTGGTAGCTGATCACTTGTCCCGTCTTCCTTCTGAAATGATAAACCCTTCCGGACCCATCACTGAGCATTTTCCCGATGAGCACCTGCTGACTATTGGTACTAGCCTTCCATGGTTTGCTAATATTGTAAATTACTTGGCATCTCATCAAACCCCGTCCGATTGGCCGAAGGCCAAGAAAGACAAATTACGCTCCGATGCCAAGTATTACATTTGGGAGGACCCGTACCTCTTCCGCATAGGTGCCGATCAGATCATCCGGAGATGTGTCCCGGAAGGGGAAGTCAACAATATCCTCTCTTTCTGCCATGACCAGGCATGCGGTGGCCATTTTGCCGGGCATAAAACCGCATCAAAAGTCCTCCAGTGCGGCTTCTACTGGCCCACACTGTTCAAAGACGCATACAGTCATTGCAAGGCATGCAGTCGTTGCCAGACTTTGGGCAACATGAGCCATCGCGACATGATGCCTATGCAACCGATTCTAGTATGCGAAATCTTTGATGTTTGGGGGATTGATTTTATGGGCCCCTTTCCTGTTTCGGATGGTTTCGAATACATTCTGTTGGCTGTGGACTACGTGTCCAAATGGATCGAAGCCATACCGACCCGAACCTGTGATCACAAAATCGTTCTCAAATTCATTCATCAACACATTTTCTCAAGGTTCGGGATTCCTCGTGCAATAATCTCTGATGGGGGAACCCATTTCACAAATGCTCAGTTTAGGTCACTGATGACCAAATACAGGGTGTCTCACCGAATCTCTACTCCTTACCACCCCCAAACTAATGGTCTAGCTGAGCTGTCGAATCGGGAGATCAAGAAAATCCTGCAGGTCACTGTTCGACCTGACAGGAAGGACTGGTCGTCCCGACTTCCGGAAGCATTGTGGGCCTATAGGACCGCCCACAAGACCCAATTGGGCATGTCTCCCTTTAGATTGGTGTACGGAAAGGCATGCCACCTTCCCGTCGAACTGGAGCATAAAGCCTATTGGGCAGTACGGAACTGTAATCTAGATCTTTCCAAGGCTGGGACCCACAGAAAACTCCAAATCAGCGAGATCGATGAATTGCGCATAGACGCGTACGAGAACTCGCAAATCTACAAGGAGCGGGTTAAAGCCTTCCACGACAAACACATCTCGAGAAAGATCTTTCATCCTGGTCAAAAGGTCCTACTCTTTGATGCCCGACTCAAACTCTTCCCAGGAAAACTGAGATCTAAGTGGGTCGGACCATATTTGGTCCGACAGGTTTTTGGAAATGGAGCAATCGAAATCAGTCCACTCAGCCACGATTCTGAACCTTTCATCGTGAATGGTCAAAGACTCAAGCCGTTCATTGATGTAACTTCTACTGATTTGGCTGAGGCATCTCATATCCTCCTTTCCCCTTGAGCTTATTGCGCCCAGCCGATGGCGTAAAACTCAGCGCTTAACGGGAGGCAGCCCGTCATTCTCTTTGAAAACCTGAAACTTGTTCTGACACCTTTCAGCACTCGAAGTTCACCCTGAACTAAGACCCCCTAGGTTACAATGAGGACATTGCAAATCTTAGGCATGGGGGGGTATGAAAGTGCAAAAACTCGTAAGAAAAGGTTTCAAACAAAAAATTCACATATGATACCATAAAAAAAAAAAAAAAAAAAAAAATTTCGAAAAAGAATAAGAGGAAAAGAGGAGAAGGAAAATTTTGTGAAGGAGAGAAGAAACAAAATGAAAAAGGAGCACAAAATTATAAGAAAAGTTGATAGTCATTAGTAAGGAACTAAGGAATTAACCTAAGTTCTAGACCTCATTCAAGAAAATAACTGAAAAGTGCACAATGAGATTAGTAAGAATGCAAACCTTAGGCATTCTTGAATAGACTCTTAGTACCCATTAAGATCTGGACACTCCTCAAGAGGTTGAGGAAAATGAAAAGCTGAAGTATTAGGTCTAAGGCTTAGGGAGTATTCGGCCTCGTTAACTAATTTTTGGTTTACGGGACTCAGTAACCTAAGCACCCTAATCTCACACACAGCCTGGTTCAGTAAGCGTAAAAATCAGAATCACGCAGAAGCGTCGCAAAAATCTGAAAAGAACACCTAGAATAGGAATGGCCGATCAACACAAGTTGATTTGGACGAGTTCCCAGCGCGGAGAGGCGGGAAATCCCCTCGAAGATGCGTAACAAAATATCATCTCCTCGGTGCTTGTCTCTTAGGATATTTACATATCCTACGGGGGGCATGTAAGCACTCTGCTGGTTCAGATTCCATGGATGGCATTATCTCGAAGTGTCAATTGCCAGGGTCTGGATTCGGCCACGGAATACCATGGATGGGATTATCTCGAAATCTCAATAGCCAGGGTTCCGGGGGTTGCCATGGGCGGTGCTATCTCGAAGCATCGATCGCCAGGAACCCTTGAGGATTGATGATGGGAGCAAGGAATCTGATACAGACCGTGTTGAAAAGCCAATCCTAGGCTAGAACTAAAAAGAAAAAGAGAGAGAAAACTCTCCAAACAGAAAAAAACTTTCTATCTCTCTCTTACAAAACGCACTGCGAACTGGGCCAGGGCTAAAATCATTTCAAGCACGGGTGCTTTAACCACGAAGTCCAATAAACCTTAGGTTAGTTCTTGCGGGCCTTAAAAACCTTTGCTAAAAGACTGAGGCTAAGGCTAGACAGATTTGGATCTTGATTGGTACTAGAGTATCTTTTAGGCCTATGGTCAGCATTCTAACCTAATCTATGCTCAAATAAAAAGGCACTTATCTAAAACCATTGAAAACTTCATGGTCTAGAACAAGGGTTGAAACCTTAAGTTTTTTTGCTAAGGGACTAGCAAAAGCTAGGCATGGGGGTATGATGAGAACCTCATCATGAGCCATAACTAGCTCATTTTGACCCAATACAAAGGATAAAAGCTCCTACATATCTCAAGGAAAGGCTTAACTCAGAGAATTCTGAGTTTGAGAAGAAAACCAGTCATAAGGGGTAAAAGTGCAATTTTATCAGTATAATCTGCATACAGGGTAATTCAGGGCCCAAACACAGGTCAAAACAGCTTAATAAGAATAAAAGTGGGATGAGATGATCTAGCAAGGGCTACAGCACTTCCAAGGAACCAAATGATAATCTGTAACCCTAAAACAACCCACTTCAATTCACAAGGTTCGAGGCAAAGTAAAAATAGAGTAAACCCTCTAAAATTCATAGAAAAATAATCTCTAGGGTTTAGAACCTTCAATTTGGCCTTTAGAACCCATTTTGACCTACATTGAGAACCATGCCCAATTAATAACTTAATTGGGTCTTTACGCAAATTGACCGGTCAAACAAGGTTTAATATGAAAATGAAATTTACCATCAGATTCCTTAGGTTCTAATTAGTCATGTATAAAAACTTGAGCCTAAGAAGAAACCTCCTTGACCGACTTTACACTTTGGTCCTCATATATTTACTCTTTGGCCCTCAACTTTTGAACCCTCGCATTTAGGCCCCTAACTCTCCTTCGTTCTTTGCAAACAGGTCCCTCCTGCAAAACCCTGCCAGCACCATGCTCCGGCGACCTTGCGCGGAGCATGGCGCCGCGCAGGGTGAGGTGGAGGACCTGGCATGTATACCGGGGGTGCCCTGCGTCGTCAGCCGTCGCAGGAGCACCCCCATGGTCATTGTAGCCCCCCATACCGGCCGTGCGAACGCACGGACGGTATGGGTTCGTATTCCGACCATTCTCCGGCGAGGGAGACACGTCGTCTCCCTCCGCCTTCCTCCCTGCTTCAACCCTATAAATACCCCCCGCCGCTCCACCGACCAAAGCAGCCTGGATCTGACGGAGAAAACCCCCAGCTTTCTTCTCTTCTTTCTCCGGCGGACGCTCACCAGCTCCGGCGGCTTCCTCCCCCTCCACCTCTTCGCTCTGCCGCACTACCAGCAGCAGAGACTTCCTCCCCTGCTCTTCCCGCGCCACGCCGCACCCAGCTGGCGCCTCTCCAGCCCTCTGCTCGCCGCCGCCCCTCTCCCTGAGCATCGTCTTCTCCGGCGACAGTCGATACGACTGTCGCCCTGTTCCTCCCCCTTCGTCCCTGCAAGTAAGTTAGACCTACTCCCCTTCTTCTCCTCTTTCTTTCCCCGCTTTCAATTTAGTCAATTAAACCCTCGACCGCTCCTGTTCACCCTCATCCTCTCCGCCTCCGACCACCCTCCGGCGAGCCGCTCCCATCACCTCAGCGACCCACACGGCTCGCCGACCACCGCAGAACCTCCGCCTCCTCACCCTGATCCTCTTCCGCCCCTCCACTTCCCACCAAACACCCTCTGCAGATCCACCGAACACACCCACTTCTTCGCTCACAGTTTGACCTAGGACGACCTGTTAGCTCCATCTCGCCCCCTGCAGACCCCCTGACCACCTTCGCCGTGCCACGGCGAAGGTCCCCCGCCTGTCTGATTTGGCCGAGAGGCCGTTCTATTGATTTCAGGTTCCAGGCCTTGACCGCCATTGGCGAGGAAGCTCGAAGATTGCTTGAGGTTGCTCCAAGCCTAGATATCCCAGGTTGAAGACCTAGGCTGCGCGAAAGAGTCTTGCGCACACACCCTGGCCCTCAATTGGAGTTGCGAGCCTCAACAGCTGTTGCAATTGGAAGCACCATCCCTATTGCAGGCGTGAGAGAAAAGGGGTGCGCGGATAGTCCCACCTCGGAACCTTCTGAAGCCACACACCCACATAAATTGCAAAAGTGCCACCATCTGTTTGCCTCAGTTACCACGGGGTGAGGTCCCTCTCACCCGACCCGACCCGGCCTCGTCCGTGACCACGCTCCGCGGACCTGGCCCGACCCGATTAGACTGACCTGCACTCCTCGCCCACCACGCACGCCGGTGGGCCTGGACCCGGGCCTGACCCGAACCCGATTACCCGGTAGCGCTCTGGGAGAGCTTCCGAAGAGTGATTTCAGAGAGAAAGAGAGACGCGGGGGAGGGGGGTAGAGTAGGTTTTTGCCTCTTGACGAAAAAACTCTGAAGTGTGCAGGCCAAAGAAGAAGAAGCAGACCCGCTGAAGAAGAAGGAGCTGCGGCACTGTAGCATAGGCATCGTTAAGTCGTCTCAGCACCGGGGCAGACGACGGAAGGTCAGCAGCCAGAGCAGGAAAGAAGACAGGCTGAAGAAGAAGGAAGAGCAACGGCCAACGCGAAAGAAGAAGAAGAGAGGTCAAGGCAGAAAACCAAAGAAGAAGAAGAAATGAAGAGAAGCAAGAAGCAAGAAAAGAAGAAGAAGATCTGAAGAAAGCAGAAGAAGAAGAAGAACAGAAAGAACAAAAGCCAAAGAGGAGATAAGACAAAGAGGAAGAAAGAAGAAAAGAAGAAGAAGCCAAATTTTCATCTCTCTCTCTCTCTCTTTATTTTTGTAATAGAACTTGTATATCTCTAGAATACAACTTGCTCCCTGAGTTCGACCTCGGGAACTCTTTTATTTTTCCGAGTAAAAAATTTATATTTGAAATGTTGGTAACAACCAGCTTTACTACAACGTTATAACAGAACCGACGTTTCAGCGTGGTTGCTTAGGAGGTAACTTGCCAATATTTAGAAATCGTATGATCGACGTCATCCAAGTGGCAGACTATTATATCACGAATGCTTTGGGAAGGAGTACTATTAGCTTGTTAAGCATTTGGAGGCATATATCCTCCTCTTGTTCTAGTGGGATCGTAGATTCCAGTAGGGCTAAAGGGTCCACCAAAGGATTGTCAGACCAGGGTACCTAGCTAATTGAGGTGTTCCTGAAGTCCGACAGCTCTTCTCTGACTTTGTCGGTGTAAAGACCCATATTAGGATCCCTGACTTGGTACTCACCATTTACTTGGTTAGCCACCAACTAGGAGTTCGTATACACTTCTAACAATGAGTCACCCATTGACTTGGCCACCCGAATGTAGGGTAGCAAAGCTTCATATTCAGCTACATTGTTGGAGGTGGGGAAAATAAGTTTGACGGCATACTTGTGAGTGGTACCTCTGGAGTTGTCAATGCTATGCCAGCTCTAGATCCAACTGCCACAAAGGAGTCATCATCATATAATTTCCATGGCATGGTAAAGCAAGCATCTGGGCCTGTAAATTCTGCTACAAAATCAGCTAGAACTTGGCCTTTTATTGACTTCCTTGGTTGGTACTGGATGTCAAATTCTGCCAACTCCATAGCCTATTTTATTTGCTAGGTAGAACCTGTTGGTTTGTGCAGCATCCATCGTAGGGGGAAGTCGAATAAGACTATTATAGGATGAGCCTGAAAGTATGGGCATAGCTTTTTGGTAGCAATTACCAATGCTAGCCCTAGGTTCTCATCCACAATGTATTTGCTTTCTACGCCTTGATAAGTCTTGCTGATAAAATATACTAGTCGTTGCCCCCCATCTCGGTCAAAAAATAGAATGGCGCTAACGGCTGACATGGACGTCGCTAGGTAGATAAATAAAGATTCCCTGGTCCTAACAGCCATCAAAATTGGAGGGCATTGTAGGGCATTCTTAACTTCGTCTAGAGCCTTCTGGCAATGGGGGGTCCACTGGGCGGCTGTATAACCCTTTTCCTTTTTAATACAATCAAAGAATGGAAGACATTTGTCGGAAGATTAAGATTAGAATCAGCCTAAAGAGGCGATTTTGCCAACTAACGACTGCATTCCCTTCAGAGTAGTTGGAGGCGTTAGAGCCATGATTGCTTGGGTCTTGTCGGAATTAGCCTCTATTCCGAGTTAGAGACTAAAAATCCCAAAAATTTTCCCAAGGAAACGCTAAAAGCGCATTTCTTAGGATTCATATGAAGTCGTGTGTTCCTCAAGACATGGAACACCTCAACTAGATTTGCAAGATGCTGAAGGAAATTCAATCCCTTTACCAACATGCTATCGATATATACTTCAAATGATTTTCCATTTAAGTGAGAAAAAATCATGTTTACAAGGCACTGGTAAGTCACTCTAGCATTTTTCAAGCCAAATGGCATGACTCTATATTGAAAAAGACCCCTATCAATTATGAAAGAAGTGTGAGGCCTATATGCTGGAGCTAAACTTATCAGATGATATCTACTGTAGGCATCTAGGAAAGACATGTGAGACTGTCCACTACATGAGTCTACAAGGGCGTCGATCCTTCAAGAGGAATTCATCTTTTGGGCAATCTTCATTCAAATTTATGAAATCGATGCACATCCTTTACTTGCCATTCACTTTCTTGACCATGACTACATTGGATAGCTGATTAGCCCTTATTTGTGGCCTATTTAGGTATTTGAATGCCTAGATATTAAGTTAATTTTAACATGTATTTATCAAGCATTAGGATATAAATACATTAATTATAGATTTATTTCATGCATTGCATTTTTATTAGATCTTAGCAAGCATTAGCTTAGTCTTTAATTTAGTTTGCATTTTAATTTAGTGAGCATTATACACATTGCATGCATTACATAAAATTAGACATTTTATAAGGCTTTGTATATTAATAAGCCAATCTTTTATTTGTTTATTTATCTCTTTCTTTTCCCGCAGGGCTCTTCCGTCGAGCCACCGTGCAACAGCTGCTGCCTCGACAATCAAGGAGCAATCCACTCATCCCAGCAAGGAAGGAACGGGAAAAGTGTATTTGGCTCCCTCGCGACTCCATTCAAAAGATGTTGGCCGCTATAAGAGGAGGGCAGAGGCTGCGGAGCAGGGGAGGCCACCACCCCCCATTCACCACCGTGCAGAGCTTCAAGCTCACCCATTCCACCATCGTGAGCCTCAACTGCGGCAACGAGTCTCCACCATTGTAGGCGTGTGACCTGACAAGCTACACCACCAAACGGAGCTCCTTGCAGTACCGTGAGCACACACAGGTGTGCACTCCATCGTGATCCACCCTCCACCTGCAACAACCTCCTGAACAACCCCAACTCAATGCACCACCACTATTCATCTTCTTCCCCATATTTTCTTCCTCTGTTTTTCCTCCAGCAAAAGGAACCCAAACCTCATCCTCTCGCCACCTTCAACAGCCACCAGCACACTCCCGTCAACCATGCACAACTGTGCACGGCTACGCCCGTACACACACCTACAGGCTTGCCACGTGCATTGCCTGCTCTCGCCGGGCCTCAACTGCGCACGTGCATGCCCCTGGTGCACCATCTACGCGACCTCACCACGCGTGCCCTCTCCTCTTCGTGCGGTCCTCTAGCAGCCCACGCATGCCCTCTCCTCTCTGTGTGCACCTTCAGCAGCAAGAAGACATCGACACCCGCACCCTCTTCTCCAATGCAGCAGCAGCAGGAAGAGCTCCACTGTCGGACACCCACACCCGCCTCCTCTCCGACCGGCCACCTCTGATGCCCTCGTGACTCGCTGCCACCACCACCGCGTAGCCCTCAAAGGACTTGTCCTTCATCGCGAACTTCAGCTCCAGCCGTGGCCTGCCGTGCATGCACGCCAAGCACAAAGAAATCCCCTGTTTTGGGTTTCATTTCTTTTTACATTTCATGCCATTGCCACATATTTTCTTTTTCATTTATTGAATATTTTATGTCGTTGATTTCATGTGAACACCCTTTCCTTTCAAAGAAAATACGATTTCAGCATGATCATACCTTGTTATCTTAATTAAAAGGCGATTTTGATTCGATTTCTTGGCGGAATTAATCATGAACATCTGTTTTTGACCCGTGCAAGTTTTAATAGGCCAATGCCTCCCTGTGGACACGATCCGCTCATCTCGAGTGGTTTATTATAATTATGACTGGTTTTCCACCACTAGCATACTACAATACGTCATTTCATGTGCAAAATTTCTTCCAAAGAAACAACCAGCTCGATCAATAGCCGTGCAGGCTATAAGGATTTTTCAATGAATCCACCCTTTAGAAGCTTTCTCACCTTTACATCAGCTACTTGCCATTGCTCCACTGATTTATGTCGGTGGGCTTATTTCACTGCTCAGGCATCCACCTGAATATTGAGACGGTGTTGAATTAAAGGCAAATTGACCCTTGGCAGGTCATTGACAGACCAAGTAAATATAATCCGCATTAGCCCTCAATAAGAGCAACAACTCACAAACTTTGGAGGGATCAAGGTCCGCACCAACTCGAATGAGTTTATCCTTCACGTCAGGATATAACTATATGGCCATAGCTGAAGACCCTGGCTAAGCTTTTGCAGCTGTTGGGGGATTGGCTGGATCCATTTCTTGCTAGATCGCCTAGATCTAACTCTTCTTTCCCTATTTCTATGGTTTTGGGAGCCTTGGCTCCATAGATCACTCCAACTTGATCCGCAAAAGCTCTCGCCTAGTGGATTGATTTCTGTGCACTATTCCTACTCCACGAGGAGTGTGAAAGAGCATAGATTGGAAATATGATGAGGGGATTACTTGAAAGGTGTGGGTTGTTGGTTGGCTAATGATGTTGTCAAATGCTGCCACCAAATCGACCACTATGAGATGCTTGTCCCCATCGTAGATAGACACAGGCAAACTAATCTCTCCCTTAGGCATCACCTTATGGTTCCCAAACCCCACCACCAGGTGGGTTGAGGGGGAAAGGTGTTCTTCTTTAAATCCCAACTTTAATAGCATCTTGAGGAACAAGATGTCGACCACACTACCATCATCCACAAGGAGCCTGGGCTGAAGCTGTCATGCCAACAAGAGAGTTACAAGGAGGGGATCTGTATGGGCTGACGGATCCGGCAAGGTAGAGAAGAGTGTCGATGCTACCTGTCCGATAGTATTCCTCTCCCCCCATTGAAGGGTAGGGAATACTTCTCTAGGTCCCCCATTAACTTGAGTGGTTTTTGGACTAGGAGTGTTGACTCCAAAAATGACTTCCACTTCCTCAGTTGTCGATGTAGGAGGAAGATTAAGTACATAGATGTCCTGGGGTTATGCTAACATCACTACCGGAACTTTCTGATGATACTCCATAGGTGGTAGCTGTCGAGAGATTCCCGACTGATCCTGGTGATCTACGGATTTAGTTGAACTCTCGCTGGCTAGGAATGCCACATTTACCCCCTGGAGCTCTCAAAGCTTCTCCTGGTGGTAATCTTCCAGACCCTTCATGGGTCACTTGCCCTTATCCTGGCTTTTGTTGCACTTCACAAAATGTGCCAAGTTACCGTGCTGAGTTTGAGACTCAATTTGGTCATGCAAATTCCGACAGTTTTCAGTAGCATATCCTCGAGCCTGATGATATTTACAATATGGACCCTTATTAGCCTTTCTTTCTAAGAGGCTTTGGCAGCGACAGAAGGTCTTTATTGGTTGACCAAACCTCTGCGAACATGTTAGCTTGGTTCATGGCCAAGGAAGTGTACTCAACAAACTCCTACCTGCGTTGGCGGGGCCCGTTAGTTCGACCTTTGCTGGACCTTTCATTCCTCTGGTCCTAGAAGTTCACCTTCCACTTATTGTAGTAGTTACCTTCACGAATGGATATGGAGGCCAGCTCGACTGAGGTCTTCTTCTCATCAGGGGAATTCAAATCCTCCCTATATCCATCCACCAGTCGGCTACGAGAGCGGAATGAATCATCTTGTTTCACAAATCTTGTAGCCCGGTCCCATAGCTCGGCCATGCTCCTTGGTGGGAAGTCACCAATGTCATATCAAAACCTTTAGGTCAGAAGTTCTAACTTGAAGTACTGGATGGCAACGGCATCATTGGGCCTTTTGCACTTGAAGTACTGAGTTTTGAACTAATCAAGATATGATCGGAAAGACTCATTCTTTCGTTTCCTGCTTTCCGACAATCTTTTTGGGTTATCCCTAATCCGCTATTGCCATGCAAAGTATTGGCAAAATTTGTTTGCCAATTTTTGGAAGCAGGTAATTTGTCATGCCGGCAGCTCGTTGAACCACTCACGATCCATATTGGAGAGATACAATGGGAATACCTAGCAAAGTACCTCGTCAAGATAGCCATGGACGAGCATCAACTGGCAGTAGTTCCCTACAAGTCTGTTAGGGTTTGCCGTCCCATCATATTGCATCATGACGGGTGATGAGATACTCATCATGATCTCTAATTACCCCTAATTAACTAGTCTTCCTAGTTAATTAGCTAAGGTTATGAACATATAAGGGTTAATTATAGAATAAGGGATATTTAGTCAAGGACCTTAAAATAAGTTAAAAATGACATTTTATCATTCAATTAATATTATTAATAATTTAGATAATAATTGGACTCGAAATCCTATTAATCATTCTCTCAATTAATAAGTTAAGTAACTTGAATATAATATATAGCTAAGTATATAATAACTTAAGTGATTTTACTTAATCTAATAAATTAACCTAAAAATGTCAAAAATGTAAATTCAAGGTGTAAACATAATAATTACCTTATTTACTAACATATATAAAAAGTTGAAAAAGATTTAAGTTAAAATAAACCTTCAAAACCTGGGTTTACATTTTAGTCCTTAATATTCATTACAGTCGGGTCCTTATTTCTCACATAGGTCCTTAAGTTTTATTACTTTTATGTCCCTCCTCATCTTCTTCTTCTTCTTCTTCTCCAGCCGAACGAACGGCTGGCGGCAGAGAGTCACCCCACCGCGTGATCACCGCCCTACTGACATCATTCCTCTTTGTCCAAGCTCTTGCAGCTTGCACTCACCACCTCCACTTGATCCACCGATCTGGATTAACCGAGAATTCTATTTTTCAGTGGGAGATAACCTCACCGTCGTTGGAGACGACGATGGAGGTTAAGCTCCTCGAGCTCCTTCTTCGGCCAGACCCCGCAATTCTCTTCGCCGCAAACTACTATAAATACCCCCTCACACCTCTGATTTTATTCAAGTTGGCTCCCTTCCCTCTACTAACATTGCACCCGACCCAATAGGCTATTCGTCCAAAACTCCGACGACTTCCTCCATCCATCTTAAGCAGCCGAGGAGATCCGCCATGGTCTTCCGCACCTCTGACACAGGCACTGACCCAAGGATTCCTCCGCTCCACCTCAAATCCGCTTGCTGGAGATCTTTCTTCCACCCTCTGATTTCGTCGTCCACCATGAGACTTCGGTGGAACCCTATTGACCCCTTCGTCCAGGTAACAGTAGATTAGGAGTAGGAGTAGGAGTAAGCTAGCTTAGTTAGTTAGTTTAGTTAGTTAGATTAGAGTAATGTCAGATTTTAGTTTCATCTCCTCCGACACCGGTGAGTTCCTTGAGCTCTCCAGAGCCTTAATCTTGTCTTTTCAATCATTGTACACCTTCCTGTATCTTCCATGATCACTTCTAAATCACTTAATCATTTAATTGAATCACCTAATCGCCTAATTCATATCTCACCTTCACCGACTACTGACACCGTCTATGGTGACAGTAATCGAGATAATTCCACCTCCAGTGGGTTCTTTCATCATCTATCACCACTAATGAACCCTAATCGACACTATAATACCTATTATTATCATCTATAAATTAAACGCCCAAATTTTAATTAAGCTCCTGAGCTTGCTATCCATGGCGGCTCAAGAACAGTTCAAACTATTAATTAACTATATAATTATAAATTCTAACATCTATTGACTTGTTTTAACCTCTCAATCGAGTGGTTAAACAAGTCCTGAGCTTTAACCACCCAGATCTTTAAGAAAACAAACTTACTGTCAAATATTACATTTAAAGAGACAAATGAAGAATTAAAAGTGATACTGAGGTTCCTTGCAACCTCAGGATCCTTTTTTAATAAAAAATGGTTAGTTTTATCAATCTGTACATACAATTTTATATTTTCTGGACTCACCGGAGCTCCGGCAAGCCATTCTTGAGTTTCAGCCTCTAGAACTTGCTGAGTAGCTCCAGAATAGTATAATAAGGATCACTGATTGTTTTGAAGATATTTGTTTGAGGATTTAACCATTGGAGCTATAGATTTGACTTCATTTTCCCCAACTCCGGCGGAGTTGGAGAAGTCTGTTAGGAAAGACCTGAAGAGCATTTAATGAGCTCAGAAGCTTCAGTGCGATGCACTAAAGCTGTTTGAGTCTTTAAAACACTGTAGTAATCTTCCAATGATTCTGTCGAACACACACCTTTTTCAGTTCAAGCGACGAGCCTGAAACCCTAGGAATTAAAGTTAAAACACCTTCCTGAAGATCTGAATAAGTTCTGGATGATGAGAAGACTCTATTTGAGGCTTTGATTTCTTGGGAGGAAGCTTTGAATAGAAAGTCAATTTTCGTGCTTCCACAGTCAAACATGAGTCTGTTAAAGGAGATCTGAGCTTGAATTGAGGTATTGAGGAGATTAAGTTGTTTCTGGGAACTTATTTGATGATCTGAAAGTGATTAAAGTAAGCTCAGATGATTTACATAGTGAAGATTTAGTTTCTGCCAATTTGGGTTACTTTCGAACCCAAACCAACAGGAGAAGTATTTTAATGAAATTTAAACTTAAAACCTTCCCAGATTGATCTGTTATAACCCTTAGAATTAATCTAAATTGATTAAAAGCACTTTTAAGTGTCTGTTGCACATATTGATGTCTGAAAAATCGAACTCTGAAGCTTTCAGAGAAGTGAAGAGCTTCTCTGGTGGTTCTGAAGGTTTTAAAAGATCAAAACCTATTCTAACAGATGCGGAATCACTTATAAAACATGTATAGACCTTTAAATAAAAGAGAGAAGTCCATCTGAGGACTCTCCTGACTTAATTTCATTTCCAGGCTAAAAATAACCTGTAGGAATCCCTGATTTCATCTTTCAAATTGAAAAGGAAAACATCATTAAAACATTAAATTGATCCTGCAATTGTGTAGATTACCCTTATAGCTTTCTAACAAACTTGAAATCATTCGATTTGGAGCTCTAGGTAGAAAGTTATGATAATTTGAATTCGGGTCTAGAAGGGGTAGGATAGTCCCACCTCGGTTGTTCACGAGCGCGCGCCTGGGGATAAAAGTAATTCGTTGCATGGCCTCTACAGTCGTCAACGCTCGGCGCACTGGTTACTGATTCCATCTGATCTGAGCATTGCATGTGTATGTGCGGGCTTATGCCTGTGGGTGTGCGCCCTTAAGGGCGTGTGAATGAGATTGTGCCCTGGGAGGGCGAGAGTGGCCTGGGAGGCCGAGTTGAGCCGATGTGGCTCAAGACTGTCAACTGATAAACAAATGAACCGAAACAAACCTAATTGAGATTAGGCGAGGACCGAGTAGGGTCTGGTCCCACCCTAGTCTCAGGGTGCTGTGTATCCTCGAAAGGACCTCGCCGCAAATAAAATAACTTTTGGTTAAAAAAGTAAAAAAACTCGGTTCAGTTGAAAGTTTAAGGAAAAGAGAAGCCACTGAAGGATGTTAAGTTAAAATGTTAAGTGTTGAAGCTGAAAGCTAAAGAAGGAGCACAAACGCTAAGGAGTGCTTATTTTACTGGGCTAATTCCTCCCTGTGGAAACGACCTAATCATTGTGGTTAGAAATAATTAATGTTTTGATAGTCGATTTTCTACCACAAAAGCTTTACAACGACACATCATTTTATGTTTAAAATTTCAACGAAAGTGAAAATCGATTCGTCAATGAGTCACACCTCATCAGTAGACATTAGTGGGTAATAGATATTCTCCTGAATGTAAGCTATCAGAAGCCACCTAACATTTACAAAAAATGTAATCCCCATGGAAAGATTCTCCAAGATTTTTGCACAGAACCAAATATGGAAAGCTTAGGCAGTGGGAAGCCTACAAGGGAATGGAAAGGAAAATTTCATCCTACAAGCAAGCCAGTTGTGCAATCCTCAGATAATCACAGGACTGCATTCCCAGTCATAGTGTTAATTGAATGAGGGTAGGTTTACATTATAACTATGGGTCTTGGGCATTATACAAGGCATTCTGCCTACATCATTTACCATAAACTACTATTAGGAGACTATTATGGGTTATATCCCCTTCCCAAAGGTACATCCTATGAGGGGGAACTGATGGGAGCACCATCATGAGTCTTAACTAGCTCATTTTGACCCAATGAAGAGAATAAATGCTCCTATATAACAGCCTGAAGGTCATACTTCACTGCACAACCATTTTGAGAGTAAAATAAGAAACTAGGGTCAAAACTATAATTTTACCAATGCAATACAACCACGGGTTTTATCAAGGGCTAAACAAAGGTCAAATGGTCTTAATAAGATAATAAGTGGGTTGGATTTTACATAAAAGGGTTTGTGTGAGTTCTGAGAATTAAATGACTTCTTGAAACCCTAAAACAGACCCACTTGATTAACCATGATTCTAGTCAGGATAAAATTCACTTAAATCCTCTAAAAATCATATAAAAATATCCTCTAGGGTTTGGTATCTTCAATTTAGCCATTGGAATCCATCTTGACCTAGAATGGGGTCTCAGACAGATAGTTACCCTAATTTGAGTTTTTACATAAATTTCCTAGTCAAACGTGGTCAAACCCAAAATCCAACTTTACCATTGGATTCCTTAGGTCAAAATTAGGTTTATACCAAAGTTTGGACCTAAGGGGAACTCATCTTGACCTAGTTTGCAAAAAGGTTTAGTCTGATTACATTTCTACCCCTAACTTTTAAAAACTCTTGCATTTAGCCCCCTAGCTTCTTCGTCGTCTTTGCAAATAGGTTCCTCCACCATTATAGTGGAGGAATCCTAGTCCGATGAGCTTTGAAAGGAGGTTTCCCCTTGATTTCTCAAAGAATCCCCTCCAAAATTGGAAGGGAGATTCTCTAAGAAAATCCCTCCAATATGAACCTAGTTTGATGCCCTAATTGTTTCCTAATCCTCATGCAAACGCATGATAGATTTGGGTCACTTAAATCTTCCAACTCCAATGACCCTGCCTTGCTTGGAAGCTTGCATTCCAAGCACAAATCCCTCTCCAAAGATCTATTTAAGAAACCCCATATCAAAATCGAACTCAGCTTGAATTTGGGTCGGTTACCCCTTAATTCCTCTCTCCCTCACTGGCCACAATCTCCGCAAGCTCCGACGGCTTCTCCCTCGCTTTCTCATCACCCAGCCACAATACCAGTGGTCGGGTTGTCTTCCTCTCAGTCCTCCGTGTCGCACAACACCGCCCGACGTTGCCTCTGCACCGTCTTCGCCGCCGCCTCATCTATGGAGGTCTTCATCTTCCCCACGTCCGGCAACCATACCAGTGTGGGATTCCCTTCCCTTTCAACCCTTAGATTAGGTCTCTTAAGTTCTATATCCTCCACAATTTTTCCCCTCTTTTTATTTCTCAAAACCACCCACCGACGTCACTGACCACCGTCACCTTCTCCACCTCCGGTGATACATCCGGCAAGGTGCTCCCGTCGCTCTGCACCTCCATCCACCTCTCCAACCACCCTACGATCTCTGCCTCGACTCCCTAATCACATTCCCACACTCCAATCTCTCCATCGACCACCCACCTCACCGAACACACCCACTCACACGGCCACAATAAGCTCTAGATAGGCCACCACAGCCACCTTCGCTCCATGCCACAGCCACCATTCCATTCACCGTGCCTCGGCGACCATGCTGAATGTTCTGATGCGGTCATAAGGCCCTTGTTCTTGATTTCAGGTATCCAACCATGGTTCACCATTACTGTCCAAGCTTGAAGCATGCTTGCTGTGCACCAGGCCTCGCTTTGCTCCAGGAGACCACTCCAGGCTGTGCGGAATCCTCTTGCACATGGTTCCAGGCCTTTGATTGAAGTCAAGAGCCTCTGCAGCCTCGCCAATTGAGGAAGCCTCAACTGTTGTTGTGGCACGCAAAGGAAGGTGGGACATTTAGTCCCACCTCGGAAGTGGAAAGGCGCCCTTATGCACATAAAAGGAAAAAGTGTTAGAGGCTCTTCGCCTCCAACACTGAGGGTAAGGTCCTCCTCCCCCCTCTCACCGGACTTGTCCGCGACACTTAATGCGTAGACCTGGCCACAACCCGACTACCCGACCTATTCACTCCTCGCTCACCGCACACGCCGGTGAGCTTGGACCCGGGTCTCCGTTGGGTCCGATTACCCAACCGGTTAAAGGCTCTGGGAGAGCGACTCTTAAATAGAAAAGAGAGAAAGAGAGAAGAGAGCTACACAGGGGAAGGGGGATTTTGCTCTGAGGAGTTTACCTTCGACACTTAGTCGAATTCAGAGACAGAGCAGGGCTGAAGGAAGAAGGGAAGAAGAAGAAGAAGAGAAGGCCAGCACAAGGCCAAGGCAGAAGAAAAGTAAAGTCAGGAAGAAGCAAAGGAAGAAGAGGAGGTTAGGCAGAAAAGCAAGAAGGAAGGAGAAGACAAAGAAGAAGGAAGAAGCTGAAGAAGAAGGAAGCTAAGGAAGAAGGCAGAGCAAAGGAAGCTAAGGCAGAACGCAGAGAAAGCTAAGAAAAGGAAGAGAAGGCTAAAGAAGAGAAAGAAGAAGAGGATTCGCAAAGGCAAAAGAAGAAGAAGAAAAGAGAAATCAGAGAAAGAGATTAGAAGAAGAAAAGAAGGAAAAGCACTGTAGCCAGAGTCATTTAAGGCGTCTGATTTTGCAATCAGATGCCTGAATTTATATTTTCTTCTTTAATTAATTTGAGTAACTATTATCTGGTCTACAATTCTTTTTACTCTTGATATACTCATATGCTCTACATTCATGATTAGCTTTTGAGTAATGATTTGTGTTCAAATTGCATTAATTGCCAAGTTTATGTGTGAATTCCATTTGCTCCCTGTGTTCGACCTCGGAAATCTTTCGAGTAATAAAATTATATCTGTTTTGAATGCTATTTCGACTATACTACAACTCAACACTCTTAAATACCGATCCAACGCTCTCAACAAGAGCTGGGTTAACAAATTCTTTGTATTTTTTGTGATTGATTTTTTATTTTCCTACGTTATTCTTCATCAAATAGTTTTCTCTCTACCCATTAACACCATCTATGAGAGTCAGGCTTGAGTGGATGAAATCTTAGACTTCCTACATCACCTTTCTAAACCCTACAATGCGACCAAAGAACTCTCAGCTTAACCAAAAGGCTTAAGCAAAGCCTAGTAAGATGGACTAAGGAAGAGGTCACCTCCTTATCATGCCATTCCTTGCAGCCCTTTTCGTAGAGAGATGGATGGGATGAGCCTCAATGCGGGGACCTACAGCCATGCTACCTATTTTGTAGCAAGATGGGCTGGGCAAGAGGTCACTCTCTTCTTGTGCCTATCCTTCTTGATAAAGAATCTCCCAACAAGAGTTAATTCATCCACCATGCCTCCATATACAACTATTGATGCAAGTGTTGGGAAATTTCGGGTCCTTGTGGTAACTTCGCTCAACAATCGAGGGCTTGGAATCAAACAATTAATCCGATCCCCATTTCCTATGACATTACGAAAGCATGGAAACATAGGTTTTAAAACTTTTATCAAAATGAAACGATAGTCAATGCCCATAAACCTAAATAACAGAAATCGATAAAAAACGTATGTAACCAGAATCAAGTGGAGAGATCTAGTATCTCTCTATTCCAAGATCCCCACAAGTTTGAGGTATATCTGTGGTTGCGTAGCACGGCACCTGACATGTTGTGCCTCTACAAACAGTCCTGCGTTAGGGGCTCCCCTCATCTTGAAAAGCCAATGAGGTCATTCATGTCAAGGACGCTACAAGAAAATAGGTCAATTATGATAGAAAATTACTGTTATGAAAACATACCAGCACAAAGCCTTTTTAGGACGGTAACATTAACCATTTCAAAAAGTGACGTCCAAAAGGTTTTATTGTCACAAATGATAAAACATTTATGACACTTAAGAACCATCACGAAAGTATCTTACATGATGATTAATAATCATTGCAAACTTAAGACAATAATTTCATGTCTTAAAAATTAATTTAGCACTAAATTTTGTAACATTTAAAAATCATAGTAAAATGTGTATACCGTCACAAAAATCTTTCATTTGGCGCCACAAAAGATTTTTATTAACCTATTTTAATATTCTTAATTATAGTAATATAACAATACAATAATCATAATACCTATTATAATTAAATTTTCTTTCATCACTATTATTGTACTTGTAATATTAATAGCACTCACAATAGTAACATTAACTACAAGAAAATAAGTCAATTGCAACAAAAAATTACCGCTGCAAAAGCATCCACTACCGTCCCAAGGCCTTTTTAAGATGGCAACATTAATTGCCACAAAAAATGATTTCCCAAAAAGTTTTATTGTCACAAATGATAAACATTTGTGACAATTAATAGCCATCACAAAAGTATCTAATGCGATGATCAGCGAGATTTCGTACGCAAAAAGTTTAAGTTAGATCTCTATCGTTGTAGTGCGTAAAAATCCACTATCAGATAAAATTTATAACCAAAACTCTAGTAAGTCGAGGGTTGAGCACGAGAAGATGAACATTTGATTTAAAATCCATGTTTCTTTTTATAAAGCAGGGTAGCTAGTTGAAATTAATCTACGTAAGCTAAACTACTTAAAGAATAAACAATAGAAGAAAGAGAGAAAATAATACAAAGAAAAAGAAAAATAGAAAGAGAGGATGAACAAGTATTGCATAACCATAGAATAATGTCCATTACATCTACTTGCAAAATTAAAACTACACTAGAAAGCAATAAAAAGATTGGGGTGAAAATCCTCATCGACGACTGCTTAAAGGACGAACCGCGTTGACAGAGCACCCAAAAGAGTGTGGTAAGATGCTAGACGAGGGAGAACGGGGCTGGAGGACGAAGGACAAAGCAAAGTGACGTCGTAGTGGGATCATTTCCTAAATGGTGGCAAGAGGACAACCACGGGTGCTCCACGAAGTGGACGAGAAGATAGAAAAATTATTTTACTCTAGCTCTAGTGGAGCATCCCAGGTATGGGACCAACTCTTATAGCTTTGGAGGAGGTGAAAAGAGAAGAGAATGGATGGGAAATGAGGAGGGGATGTAGGGCCTTTATATAGGTGAGGTTTGAGGGCAAAAAGGTCTTTTTAAAGGCTTAAAAATGAACGTAGGGCCTTTGGTAATGCTTATAAGCGTCACTGAAGAGAAAGGTGGCCATTGGTGCACACATGACATGAGGCCTTTGATCAAGATCTGACGCACCACATCCAACCATGTCTCAAGGCACTTGATCTTCAACTGTTGGCGCACAGATCGTGCCACATAACGATTAGTCGTCCGATCGTTCAATCAATGGCTTATAATGCACCTCACCTTGCGCTGTTGAGGAGTGCATTAGATCGCACATCTGATGGCATGTCATCTCATTCGTGTACAATCCATGGCCCTCTGCATGCCACGTTGCTGCCTTCATCGCTATTCGATCAAGATTGAGCGGTCGAATTTCACGCTCACACTTCTCAGCAGATTTATTCTGCTTGCTACGGCTCGAACATGCACCCTGCACTGTGCATAAAGCGTTGGACCGTTGTGCCACGCTCTCACTTGAGTCACATTTATGTTTTAAGGCTCGAGCGCTTACGACCGTTGGATAGGAATCCAATGGTCAAAATCGCTTGAGCCCTTGCCTTCAGAAGTCGTGACGCGCGAGTGATATTAAATCTTAGCCGTTGGATCTTGATCCAACAGCTAGGTTTGATCATGCGGCCAAAGAGGAAGTCCTGCAGGAGATCTTGGGTGGCTAGGATGGTGCCACGTGGCATCATCTCGGTCATCCATCTTCTATTGCCTATAAGCGGTCCCACGGATGTCAGATTGAACTGATTTTCACGCCATTGGGATGAGATTATTGATCCAAACGCATCGTGCGGTTGGATTTATCATCTGAAGTTCGAATTTTCACCACCTTGCCCCTTGACCTCTGATCTTCCTTAAACTACATTTGATGCTACGAAGGTCCGATCGGGGCAATCTCAGAGGCGTTGGACTCCGATCATCACCCTGATCAGATCCGTATGGTTGGATCTTCAATCTGAGGCTTTGAAATTATGTCTCCCTGTCCCTTAGCCACAATAAGAGGTGAATTACTATACAATTTGTATAAATTAATCTAAATGCCTGATGATACATGTTATGCAATATTTATAATGGTGAATGCAATTATGAGCCTAAGAACATGCATAAATAGACATTTTAGGTCAATTAGATATGTACACATCACACTCCCATGCCTATCTTTTGTTAATCCCTAGCAAACTATACGCTATTTATAAAAGAATAAGGAACAAATTACTTGGGCAATAGTTATTTCTTAACATTAAGAAATTTCTATTAAAGACCTAAACTACAAAGACTCAATAGTGCCCAGGTGTCTGCCAAAACACAAACTACCCACAAGCTCTCACCTTATTCAAAATCAAATATATATATATATATATTCTTTTACTTTTTCTTCATTTTTTTTTTATTTCTAAGCTTAGAGTTTCAGAGCAGTTTTCTACGGCTACCCAACCAACCACCCAAGACTAAAAAAAAACTCTAAGTTCTAAGCATCTATTTTTGAAACTATGATAGACTCACTGATCGGCAATTAGAATGGACTTCAAGTTTCTACGAACCCTAGGTAACCCTAATGAAGAATTTCTACCTAAAGGTGTATCTGTTCGACCAGTAGCTTTCTCCCTAGTTTTTTATTTTTATGAGGTCAACACAAGGGTGAACCTAGTGTATATCTCCCTAGCTTATTTTACTTCCCCTCTTCTTCCTAAGTGTTTGGAGCTGGGTTCTGGATAACTAGCCAATGGGGCATCCACCCATAGCAACTTGCCAACCATACTCGTGTGGTGAAGTGTGGCTTATTTATTTTTTTCTTATCTTCTATTTCTTATTTTTTCTTTTGAGAGAGAATAGGTGGCTACTTTGATCTAAGATTTACCTAAAGGTAGCAGAAAAAGAATGGTCGTGTGGTTGAGCTTTAGACAACCAACCAATGGGACGTCAAACCTACAACAACTTGCCAGCATACTACCCGAGAAGGTTCATTAGCTACCTACTTTCCGTTAAAATCATTAAAAATTGAGTCAGTACAAATAGTGTATAGATGCTTTAAACTTAAAGTCCCTTCAAATTAGAGGGCGGGTTGATAAGTCGTGTACTTATCACCCCAACTTATTTAAACAATTAGAAATGAATTTATGAATGGCGAGGACTCGAGAAATAAATCCACATTTTAGTGGACACCCAGGCTGATAAAGCCCGAAGACCTGAAAGATCTAAGTGTTTAGGTCCTATTGTATCATTTCCTAAAGTTGACAAATTTCTAATGCCCAAGTTCTCTTTTCCTAATTTAATTTTTTTCTCAAAAATAAAGAGAAAATAAAAAGAATCTATGGAGCTAACAAAATAATTCAGATAAGGATATCCACCCCCCCATGCCTATCTAATGCAATGTCCTTATTGTATTAAAAAGACATGAAAAGGAGCGGAGTAAAGAAGAAAGCACCTGAATTTCGTGATTAACAGGTTAGCTCCGAAACGAAAATAAACTGTATACGTGCTGAATTTAGTGCCTTCAGCTAGGCACACTATACAAAGAAGAAATAAAAAATTCACAGGTGCGAGTCAAGATCAAAATACGATCAATTTTAGGACCTGCCAGGAGAAGATGTCCACAGATGTGGACGAGATTGTGATGGAGACCCATGCCCCAGGGTCAAGTGGTTCTAAGGTTTTAGATGAAAATTGCCCAGAATTGGAGAGCGTTGTGCCAGTAGGGTCGGGCCTACAGTTTAGTGGTATGCAACCCAAGTTTGAAATGTCGAACAACAAGTAGATCTAAATCAATAGGCTCGTTTGTCTAGTTAACAGTTTGCTTAAAAAGATAATCCATTATTACGCACTTGGGTTTCATATCCACAAAAAGGTCATAAGGGTCCTAGTAAAAAGTTGGTAATTTCAGGCATATAGAAACCCTTAGATCAAGAATTCTATTTCCCCTAAAATTGACTTCCCAAGTTGTCATTCCTTGGCTCCTATCCTAATCTCAAAGAGAGAATCATCATTATGCTCAACAGGGTGTATGAGAAGACTGGGGTTACTAGTTGAATCATCCATTAACTCAAGATCTGAATTCTCCATGTCAACCCCAATAAGATCACAATCTTTAATTATTAGGCTATCAAATGATTCAGCATACTCCTCGAGCCCATTTGTCTCACTAAAATTATCTTCCTCAAACTCAAGTGAGACTTCACATAAAGATTCTTCACCTTCAGAATCAAAGAATTTTGGATCCGCATTTATATATTTATCAAAATCTTCTATCATTTCCTGGTCCATGGAGACATTTTTCTTCGTATCCTAGTGCTGAGATCTCAAGTGAAAGAATCAGTGTATCCTCAATTTGTTGCTCTAGACCAATCCAGTTATCCCAAGTCTCTTAAAATGTGTTCCCCCCTACAAGTGCCTGAGCTGGTTCTGACATTGGCTCTCATGAGGGGGGTTCATCCTGGGAATCATCCCAAGATTGAAATAAAGCAATCACAAATCTCATCCTCAATCTTAACAATTTCTCAAGTAAAAACTCACCTGGGTCTTTATCCTCAATATCTTGGAGCCAATCTAATAAACACTTGTTAAGATCGTCAATCATTTGAATTAGAGGCTCCAATTCTTCAATGTAGGGTGTTGGCTGAGCTTCTAAAGATTGAATGGTGTTCCTTAAGTTGGCCAACACCTTATCTTAGACTTAATGCACCTGAACCAAATGGTTTGATTCAAGGTCAGGTGGGTTTGGGTTCATTCCAAGGGAGTCAAGAAATTGAGATTCTTGGTGCCCTGCTTGATAATAGGTCATTTCAGGTTATTCAAAGAGGGTTGATGACCTAATGCAGTGTAATCCTGGGGAGGGTGTTTTTTGTGAGGCAAGATTAACGTTAAAATCAATCCGTCATAGTATAATTGAAATCGCTCAAAAATAAATAAATTTTATTGCTCGAAATTGTAAATTCGAGATCGAACACAGGGAGCAAATTAGGGTTAAAAAATCAAAAGCACAACTTTAAGATTGAATATAATATGCAATGAAAATCAGAGTATAGTGCAAAAACACAATGTCAATGTATATAGAAGAAGCACAAAAAAAATGGACGTCTGATTTTGGAAATCAGACGTCTTAAATATGAGGTTGCTATAGTGCTTCTATTGCTCTTCTCTGTTCTCTGTCTCTGTCTGGCTTTCTTCCTTCTTCTCTGATTTCTTCGTGCCTTAGCCTTCTCTCTTCCTTTAGCTTCTCTTTCTCTTTCAACCCGTCAGCTTCTTCTTCTTCAATCCTTGCCTTCTCTTCGTTTGCCTTTGGCTCTTCTCTTTCTTCTTCTTCTCTGTCTGCCTTCAGCTCTTCTTCTTCCTCCTCTTCAGCCTAGCCTTCTCCTTCCTTAGCTTCTCTGGTTGCCGCCCACTCCTTCATTGGCTTCTTCTTCTTCTCATGCCTACGAGAGCAAAACCTACCCCTACCGCCCCCGCGATCTCTCTTCTTCTTTCTCTCTTAGGTTCGCTCTCCCAAAGCCTTCTCGGGTAATTGGGTTGGGTATGAGTGCCTGGGACCAGGCCCACTGGCGTGCGTGGTGGGCAAGGAGTGCAGGCTAGTCGGGTATACAGGTTAGGGCCAAGTCCGCAGGCAGTGGGTCACGGATGAGGCAGTGAGAGCGAGTGGGACCTCACCCCGTGGTCAGGAGGCGATAAGCCCCTATCACTTTTACAATTTATTTCGCTGTGTCCGCTCCTCCATTTCCGAGGTGCAACTAAACGTCCCACCTTTCTTCGCGAGCGCCCGCAGCGGATGTTCTCCTCTGATTGCAGCAACTTTGTAGGGCGTCAATGCCAATTGCTTGGCTGAGGTTGTGCGCGAAAGGAGTCCGTGCGACTTGGGACTTGTTGCCTGGAGCGAGGAGTCCTGGATGAAGCTAGCAAGCAAGCTCCTTGCTGCGTTAATGGCGGCGAAGACCTCTAACCTTGTCAGCAAGAAAACGGCCTTGCAGCCTCATCAAAAAATGCAGACAGCTTCGTCGAGACACGGTGAAGGTAGTGCGGTGGTCGGCGTAGAGTGGGGTGGTTGGAGCGTGCGTGCCTAGGTCACCCTGTGTGTGCAAAAGTGGGTGTGTTCAAGGGGAGTTCTGGGGGCTTGGTGTGGTGAATGGAGTGAGGGTTTAGGGTCAGTGAGGTGTGGCAATGCTTGTGGGGTAGTTGGCAAGGCGGATGGAAGCGTGGAGCGGCGGGAACACCTTGCCGGAGGTTTGGCCGGAGGTGGAGAAGGTGGTGGTGGTTGCGAGTGTCGAGGCATGTTTGTAAGAATAAACGATAGAAAAATGATGAGAAGAGAGAGAGGACTTAACTGAGTGAAAATAGAGGAAGGGGGATGCAGAGGAGGCGGCCGGCTCATATTACCATCGTCGGAGATGAAATACCCAGTGGAGGAGGACGGCGACGACAAGGGGGTTGCAGGGACGTTGGCTGGTGCCGCGCGATGCGAACGAAGAGGATAAAGAGAACCCTGCCATAGGTATTGTGGCAGGGCGACGAGAGAGAGAGAGAGGGGTTTCCGGAGCTTGCTGGGTTATTGACCGGAGGGGAAGAGAAGAAATAGGAGGTTTCTCAGGCCAATTTCAAGCTTGGAGGCTGCTGGTTGATCTGGGCACGCTTTTATAGGGCCTAACTTCTCGCCAGAGTTGGAAGGTCGAAGGTGACCCAAATCTCTCATGCATTCGCATGAGAGATTGGATGCCAAATCAAGCCTCTAACTGTGTTTAAACTAAAGGAGATTTATCAGAGAATCTCCCTTTCAAATTTGAAGGGGATTCTCCGAGGAATTAGGGAGATCTTTCCCTCGATACCTCGCCGGAGTAAGATTCCCTCCGCGATAATGGTGGAGGGACCTAATTGCAAAGAATGATGAGAAAGTTAGGGGGTTTCTGCAGAGGTTTTCAAAAGTTAAGGGTAGAAATTTAATTGGGCTGGACCTGTTTGCAAAGTAGATCAAGATGAATTCCCCTTTGGTCCAAATTTTGGTACAAACCTAATTTGGACCTAAGAAATCCAATGGTGAAGTTGGATTTTAGGTTTGATCACGTTTGACTGGGCAATTTATACAAAAATCCAATTTAGGGCAAATATTTGACTGAGACCCCAATTTAGGTCAAAATAGGTTCTAAGAGCCAAATTGAAGGTTCTGAACCCTAGAGGATAGTTTTCCATGAATTTTACAGGGTTTAAGTGAATTTTATCCTGACCAGAACCTTGTTAAATTAAGTGGGTCTATTTTAGGATTATAAGAAGTCATTTAATTCCTAGAATTTATATGAACCCTTTCTGTTTGAATCAACCCACTTTTTATCTTGTTAAGACCATTTGACCTGTGTTTAGCCCATGAGAAAACCCGTTGTTGTACTACAATGGTAAAATTGTAATTTTACCCCTTGTTTCTTGCTTTTCTCTCAGAATGGTTATTCATTGAGTTAGGACCTCCAGTTGGTTATGTAGGAGCTTTTATTCTCTTTCCTAGGTCAAAATGAGCTAGTTAGGGCTTATGATGGTGTTCCCATCAGAGGGTAGGGATTATAATCAACATATCTTTCTTGATTGTAGATCAGATTAGGTTGATCATCAAAGGGTGGAGATTTATAACCAGTATAGCTCTGTGAAGGATAATAATCATAATCATGATGTCCAGGGTTAAGCACTGGACACTGAGATCTGGAATTGTATTCCCAATCAAAGTTATCCCGACTAGTGGATGGATGGTCATAAGTCGGGTTAGGATAGTAATCATCTTGGGAATAAGTGATTGTAGGAGGGTAGGAATGGAAATGCGAGTAGGATGTAGAAGGGTCCATGGCAAAGAGAGAGGAAAAAGAGAAAAGAAAGGTGACCTGCAATACAAACAATCAAACTTGTCCTTAGGTGAGGTAGCTTAAAGATCTACAGACTCCCAGAACTCGTCTTAAGATTAAAGACAATTTAGTCTACTCCTATCCTGTCAATCCAACCAATTGAGGGAGGGATTGGGGAGAAGATACTTCCCTTGGCTTTCGCCTCAGGTTCCTTTGATACCCCCCAACCACAGTCATTTGACACTGCTCCCCTAGCTAGACATCATATGGATCGGTAGAAGCAGATTGATCACAAATAATCTCGATCTAGGCTCTGAAGAGTGAATCAAATCCTTAAGGCCAATGTCTACTTGATTTTAGTTAGGCTTAGGTTTAAATGTACTTTGAAATGTTATGGGCCCTTAGATAGGTTGTGCCCTTAAAGGTCAATTAATTCGTATGTGCGTTCACAACCAGGGTTTTCAAAAAAGGTTATTTGATGATTCATCTTTTAGGGTTCAACCTTGTTTAGTAGCTTTTAGGATTCAATCCTTAGGTGTATTCAGAGAAGGCTCACTTGGCACACTAATTTTGAAAGCACAAGTTCAAATATTTTCCTTTAAAACTCAAAAGAATGTAAAGTGTCTGGTTAATTCCTAAAAGTTGAGTCCTAAGAGGCAGCTACTCAATGAATCAATTTATGTTAAGTGGTGTAGCCCAGACAAATTAGGCAAGTGACCTGATGCACCACTAATTAAGGCACCCAATTAGTTTTATCCTATTCTGATGTCTAATCACATATTCATATAGTGCGTTGAGGTGTGCTGGGTCCTTAGGTCGACTCCCCAGTTAAGTGATTAAGCCCTAGTTAAGTGATTAAGCCCTAGTTAAGTGGTTGAATCAGACAAGAGTGGTGCACTTTAGTGGGTGTATAAGGTGTGTAAGTTTAAATATGTGGGGGGCGAGGGGGGTTGAGGTGGGTAGAAATGACAAATAAACAACCAAGATTAACCTTAGGGTTTATGCAAGCTCCTAAGTTTAAATAAGGTTTGCGTTATTAGATGGTGGAATGAAATCCAGGGATGGGTGATGGGGATATGGTTACAGAACCTTCATTTGCACTTTTCTCCAATCTAATCGCTCTGGCCCGCCTCGGAAGAGTACCTACAATCACAGCAAGATCGGAGAAAAAGTGAGATAAAGGTTAGGTAAGGGGAAAAACGTGGGAATTCAAAGAGCATTGCATAGTCCAATTCTCAACACAATTAATTAAGGTTATCAGGCTTAACTAATCACGTAAAGAAATGACTTAGGTTAACTTGAATCAATTAAATCGTTGTCATTAATTGTAGTATAAGGTTAAGCTAACCTAACATTTTAGATTTAATTCTTTTTAACTTGTTGAGTCCAGGTCGTTTAATGGGAGGCATAATTGTAATTTTAGTTCATCATTTCAATTATTAAGTTAATGAATAACTAATTACTTTATTAATTATAGTATATGTTAAGCACGTGAATAATTGCACATAAAATTGAATGTAAAATCAAGCAACTATTCCACTAATAAGAAACAGGTGTACATGAAAAATTTTCAATGAATGACAAGAGTAGAGAAATGTTTATTACAATAGTTAAGGCATAGAACAAATTACAATGAATATAAAATGCCTTTTATAACAAAATAGAACTCAAACACTCTCTCTTCTCAACTCTCAGCCTTCTCTTTTCTCCATTAGATGACTTTTAAGAAAATCAGATGACTTAAAGTTCAAAGTTAGTCTTCTAATCAAAGCAACAGACGTCTGTTTCTCTCTTTTAATTTCTCTTTATTTAATTCTTTCTAATCTCCTCTCTTAACTTCACTCTTCTTTTAAGCTCTTTGTCTCTCGCCTTTAACTTCTCTTCCTTAGCTTCTCTCACCTGTCTCTCTTTACTGTGCATTCCGGTGTTTCATACTTAGCCAAATTTTGAACTCAAACCCACGTTGACTCTTCACTTAACAAAAATTTTGTTAAGTGGGCTGCTGGGCTTCTCTGGGATATGCAGCACCCACTAGGGGCGGGACTAGACCCTATTAAGCCCAAGCCTAGTTTAAATTAGGTGGATTATTATCAATTTTCACTTATACATAGTCTCTAGCCTATCAGGCCCATAGAAGCCACACGCACACTCGAGCCCATGCACACACAGGTGTGTGCACACACTCACATGCATCGCACACACAGATCATGGTCAGAATGATCAGAGAGGTTTAGGTGCGCCCAACGCTGTCAACTAAACTGCCAAGTGCACAAAATAGTAATATACAAGGTTACGTGCTCATACTTCCCCGATGTGGGACTAACAGAGCTAGTCCTTCTTTCACGTAGCTGTGTCCATAGGCAGATCTTCAAGGACTGATTCCCATCGACACAGATGGTCAAATTAAGCATACAATAGCTCAATGGAAATTTATAGAGATCCTCTATCCAATTTTGGCTTTGGATCGGATTTGATCCACCGATTTCAAGAAGGAATATGGCTCTCTCGTCGTAACCTGAAAGGAACCTCAGAGGAAGATCTTAGGTCTTTTGACTTGCAGTTGAGTTAATACCCTCGATTGAGGATTTGAGATGCTTCAGTAGTGTATTCCGTTAGGATTGGGAGACGCTTTGAGCTTGGAAAGGGCTTCAAAAGCTCTAGAAGCTTTAGAGCTTCGAATCTAGAGGTTCAGAGCTCATATTCAAGCTTGAATCAGCTCTGCAGATAGTTTAGGTCATCATGAAGTGATTTACATTGATTCAGTGAATCAAAAAGGGCTGATCTGAGTAAAGATTGGCTTCAAATCTTGACAAAAAGCCCAAGAACAACCTTGGGTTCCATTTTGAACCCAAATGGTGCAGAGATTAGAATCTTTATGGAAACTCCATAAAACTAATTCAAATCAATTCTAATCAGTTCAAAATCAACCCAGGAACTTATCCTATCCATAAAATCAGACATTCAAGCATAGATTCCTCAAGAACAGCTTTTGGTTGACCAACTAAGCTCAAAAGTTGACTTCCCAAATCAGAGCTTACATATTCCAATTAACAGCGTAATTAGACTTAAATCAAATCGAGGATTCTACTTAGAGCCTAAAAATCACATTTTGAACACTCCTATGGAACTCTCAGGCTTCATCGCCTGAGATCAAAGTGGTGAGTGCTCGGCAGAGCTACCCAAAGGTTCTTCGACCTAATTGAATTTACTTGTAGATTCCTCGAAACCTGCTCATGCTTTAGAATTGATTTCCAGAACTTAAACCCTACTGGTTGTGTCTCTCCAACTCCGTCGAAGTTGGAGAAGACGATGATCAACGGTAAAGAATCAACTTCAATTCTTGATTCTAAAGATTGGAATCTGATCCTCAACTCAACACAAGTCTTTCTAGAGCTCCATGGGAAGTTTCAAAGGCTATGGCTCTAGTTAAGTTTGTCGAAGCTCCGGTGAACATATTTTGAACAAGCTGGAGATGAAATCTCCAAGAAATTGAAAAAAAGTGGTCTCAAATGATCCTTGAGGTCTCAAGGATCATTTGAGACCACTTTTTTTCTCAAGGAACCTCAAGATCATAACAATTGATCAAATTATAGATCAGCTACATAGATTGATCATTGAATTCAGTAAAAACCAATCTTGAGTTTGAATGAACTCAAGAACTCTTCTCCCTCTCAATTAAGTGAGGGGAACTGTTAATTAGAGTTATGCGATGGTTTGTGTGTGACTAATTAGGTGGAAGAACTCCTCCTGAGCTGCCATTGATAGTGAGCTCAGGAGGTTGGGGTGAATTAGGCGTTTTAGATTTAGTGAGTAGTAGGCGAAATTAAGAATGAGATCGGGGCCCTAGTGCTATGAATAAGTGATGGAGGGCCCCTATTGAGTGTGGATTAGGTCGGAGACCTCCGCCAGAGACAGCGGAGGTGCTCCAATCAGCATGGAATGGATTAGTCATAAAAGCTAATAGAATTTAGAGAGAAGGTGGATTGGATTCTTAGAGAGGTGAGGAAGATGATAAAGTGGATAAAATCATGAATCGAAGTCCTATGAAGCCGAATTTGGCCTCAACAAAGTCGGGGAAGAAGAAGCTTACAGATGAGTTAACACTAACTAATTAACTAATCTACTCTACAGTAAAATTAAGTAATCTACTCTAAACTAAAATTTACGCTAATTTACAATTACCTGGAAGAAGGGGGAAAGATCTCCGTCGATGGCATGTAATGGAGGACGAAATCCAATGAGGTTGGATCAGACTCTGACGAGAAAGGAAGTGGAGTAGAAGGGAGGATGGCACGCTCCCAAGCTCTGTTATAGCTGCGGGAGAGGAAGAGGGGTTGAGAGAGGCAAACGCCTCTGTCGAAGGCACATCGAAAGGGGGGTGAGAGGTCACCAAAGGGGAGGGAATAGCCTATCATCGATCTACGATTGGGGAAGAGGGAAGGGAGCTGACCCTTCAAATCGGAGGTGGCCATGGCTATTTATAGGTGGTGGCGGAAAGGTAGGGGGCTGAACTTGGATGGTAAAGGGTCTAGGTACATCCTAACACACCAGCCTCGTCTCTGACGCTAGTGAGGTTAGTCACCTAGTCTAATTAGGATTAGAGGTTAATCCGGACCGTTGGATGTGAAGGTGGAGGTGAGCAAAAGAATGGCGACAATGGTGGTGGTGTTCTGATGTCAGATGGAAGATGATCAAGAGACACTGTCACCGGACCTCCTCGACCGTCCATAGCTGAGGAAGAAGAAGAAATGAAGAAGGCTATGTATGTAGGGTCCTTTTTGCAATAAAAATAAAGGACCTATTTGTAATAAAAGGACTCAATTGAAATAGAATTTAAGGACTTAAACGTAAATAATTAGTTTTAAGGCTTATTTTAATTTATTTCCTTTTCAAATTTTTATATATAATTATAAATTAGATAAATACTATATTTATGCCTTGGAATTACATTTTTACCTTTTTTAGCTATATATATTTTAAGTAATTAATTTAAATAGGTTAATTACATAAGTTAGTTTAAATATTAAATAACTAGCTAAATGGTTATTAATTGAGTCTAAATTATTTATTAAATTAATATTAATATTAATTAATATTTAATTTAGTATTTTTAACTTATTTTAGAGGTCCTTAGTGATTTAACCCTTATAATATAATTAACTATGTATTAAGTATATTCTTGGCTAATTAATTAGGGAAACTAGTTAATTATAGATAATTAGGAGCCATGATGAGTCACTCATCAAGTTTCCCTATCGTACGTAAATGATTAGTGATATTATGTACGCAAAAAGCTTGAGTTAGAAACTTATCGTTATAGTGCATAAAAATCTGCTATCAGAAAAAATTTATAACCAAAACTCTGGTGAGTCCCGGGTCGAACACGGGGAGGAAAATGTTTGATTGAAAATTCATGTTTGTTTCTATAAATTAGAGTAGCTAGTTGAAATTAATCTATGCAAGTTAAATTACTAGAAAGCAGTAAAAAGATAAGGGTAAGAAAATCCTCCTCGACGGCCACTTGGAAGACGAGTCGCGTTGATGGAGCACCCAGAAGAGGGTGGTGAGATGTTGTATAAGGGAGAACAGGGCTGGAGGATGTAGGATGAAGCAGGGCGACATCACAACGAGATCCGATTCCCGAATGGCGGAGAGAGGACAACTACGGGTGCTCCATGAAGGGGATGAGAAGATAAAATTATTTTACTCCACCCTCTCGAGTTTGAGACTAGCTCTTAGAGCTTTGAAGGAGATGAGAAGAGAAGAGAATGGATGGGATATGAGGAGGGGATGTAGGGCCTTTATATAGGTGAGGTTTTGAGGGAAAAAAGGTCTTTTTAAAGGCTTAAAAATGAATGTAAGGCCTTTAGTGATGCTTATTACTGAAGAGAAAGGTGGTCGTTGGTGCACACATGACGTGAGCCCCTCGATCAAGATCTGACACACCACTTTTAGCCACATCTCCAAGTGCTTGATTTTCAGCTATTGGCATGCAGATCGCGCCGCATCACAATCAGTCGTCCAATCGTTTGATAGAAGGTGTTTACGCAGCGAAATCGATGTTTAAAAGATAAATGATATTGCATTGCAGTATAAGTGAAATCGCCTTGTAAACAAATAAGATTTTTATTACTCGAAAACTTAGGAATCCGAGGTCGAATACGGGGAGCAAATTGGTATTTAAAAACTAAGAGCACAACCTCAAATTAATAAAATGTGATGTTCAACAATATTATGAAGCAATAGAATGAAATTCAATGTATATAAATGCTAAAGAGAACAATAGAGATGTAAAAAGAAATAGAATTAATCTCTGTCTTTTCTCTCTCTTTCTTTTCTTTCTTCTCTGTTGTCTTCTTTCTTCTTCTCTTTTCTTCCTTCTCTGAGTTCTTCTTCCTTTCTCTGCAGCTACTTTTCTCTTCTGTCTTCTTCTTCCTTCTTTTTCTTATCTTGGTTTCTGCTTTCTTTCCTCTGCCTTGGTTTCTTTCTCTTCCTTTTCTTTTCTTCTTTGTCTGTGGCCTTGTTTCTTTCCTTCTCTGTCTGCAGCCTTCTTTTCTCTCTTCAGCTCCTTCCTTCTCTTCTTTCTTCAGTTATGTCTTCTTTCTTCCTTGGCTTATGATTTCCTTCTTTCTCTTTCTTCTTCTTTTTCTTTCCTCAGCCGATCGTTCTCCTTCCTTCCTTAAGCTCCTTCTTCTTCAACCTCTGCCTTCAAGTCTTTAGCTTTCTTCCTTAGCCTCTCCTACCCTTAGCCTTCTTTCCTTCCTGCAGCTCCTTCCCTCAGCTTCCCTTCCTGCACAGAGAAGTGCAAAACCTACCCCTACCCTCCCCCGCGTACGCTCTCTCTCTTTCTCTCTCTTAGGTTCGCTCTCCCAAAGCCAATCGGATATACAGGTCGGGTCAAGCGCACCCGGGTCCAGGCGCATCGGCGTGGGTGGTGCGCGAGGAGTGCAGGGTTATCGGGTCAGGCAGCCAGGTCCGCGTAGCGTGGGTCATGGACGAGGCGGGTGAGCGGGAGAATGATGATCAGTGGGTGATGGTAGAGGTTCTAAGGTAGGTGGCGAGGCGTGTGGATGAGTGGAGCGACGGTTGCACCTTCGTCTGTGGTTTGCCGGAGATGAGGAAGATGGAGGTGGTCTGTGGCTGTCAAAGGGGATTTTGTGAAATAAAGAGGGGGAAAGTGAAAGATAGAGAGAGAGGAACTTAACTGAGGGTATTTGGACGAAGGGGGGAGACGGAGGGCAGACGGCGCATATTTGCCATCGCCAGAGACAAAAGCCCTGAGATGAAGAGGCGGTGACGACGAGAGGGTTGAAGAAGCACGTGCAGGTATGGCGCGACGCGAAGGAGCAAGGTGGAGAAGACTCTGCCACTAGTATAGTGGTAGAGCGACGAGAAGAGGGAGGAGAGATCGTCAGAGCTTGCAGGCTATTGGTGTAACGAAAGCGTGCCCCAGACGTATTTTAAGACGTCTGGGAGGTGGTCCAGACGTCTGGGATCGCTTCCAGACGTCTGGAAATCCGTTAATTTCGACACGCGCGAGTCGTCTGCGCGCCTGAGCGCGCCCGAATATTCGTTATTCCCTCTTTCCCTGCGGCTGCAGACGCCTGCCGCGTCCTCTCTCTCCTCCTCGCGAGGCCTTAAAAGGCCACGCGCTCCCTCCCGTCGTCTCCACCGTCTCCTCCCTCTTCTCCTTCAGCCAGTGAGCGTGAGCGCGAGTGCGAGGGCGGCAGCGACGGCCGCAGTGAGCGCGGAGGAGGTGCTGCGTGCGAGAGCGGAGCTCTACCGTGAGGGCGAGCTCGCCGGGGCTGCTAGGGCCGGCCGGCGGAGGGCGAGGGGGCGCGGAGCGACGCGGAGGGGGGACTGCTGTGGTCTGAGCAGCAGGAGCGCGAGGTGCGACGCGGGCGGCGTCGCGAGCGGAAGCCGGGTGGCGCCCTGTTCTGGAAAAATTTCCAGAATCGGACGTCTAGGTTGATAGGCAGACGGCGAGGGCGACGTCTGGTAGATCTTCCAGTCGTTTGAAAGGTGAGTTTTCCGTCTTCTTCTTCCTTCCTGTCCACTGACCGTACTGAGGGAGGGAGATGGGTGTGCGCAGGCTCGGTGATTCTCCATCCAACGCGAATCAGACGTCTGTCTGTTGTACCAGACGGCGGGAGTGACCTCCAGACGTCCTGGGTGACCATCGGACGTCTGGGATATAGGCCTGACGTTTCAACAGACTTCTGGACGTCTGGGAAACCACGCTGAGCAGGTAATTCTCTGATCCACTTTATAAGACGTCTGGAAGAAGTTCCAGACATCTGATTTTGCACAGTGTCGTCATTTTTGACCCTTTTAGGGCCCGTTCGGGTTCCATTTTCCGCGATTCGAGTTGCGTTCTTTTCAGAATTAATTCCTCTACCCGTCTACAGTAGCTATACACTGTTTTGAGACACTCCTTGTGTTTGATCCTTGTGATAGGACCTCCTTCAGTTGCAGTCTTGGGAGTCGCGGAGGCACGCGGGATTCCCGATCATGCCCCCATTACTCCCGTTGTACCTGGTAGAGTGGCTTTAAGTTATTAATAAAATCTGTTAAAGTATGGAACCATAACTAGAACCTAGGACGTTGCATGAATCCTAGGAATGAGAAATATATGATAGCTCCTTAGTGTTGCATGAATCCTAGGGCTGGAAAACTAGATTGTATGATAGATCCTAGGATATGGCATGAATCCTAGGATGGGGAAAAACTAGTGGAATGTACAATACTGCAGTCTTGGAAAATGGAAAGAGATATAAAGCTGCCTGTAATTTGAATTAACAGCTGCCTGTTGTGAATAAATAACGTGGTTGAGAACATGGATTGTAAGAATGTGAAACTGGAAAGTGAAACCTGGACGTTTGAGTAAAAAGGATGGAACCCTACGGGGAAGTAGGAGTAGAACTCCTAGAAGGTGAATGGAATAGTATTGGGGAAGTGAGCTGGCCCTTGAGTACGGAGTACCAAGGAGAGCGACTGTCCCCCTGTTTAGTGCAGAGCGGAGCTAGCCACCCCCAGGAACCCGGGGTTAGGACTGGCCACTCTGTACCGACTTGCTGGCCCTCGCGTACGTAGTACCGAGGAGAGCTACTAGTGTAGGGAGGTACTAGCTACGCCACGGGCCCCGGGGTTCTGCTAGCCTCCCACACCGACTTGTTAGGCCCGCTGGGGCAAACCAGGGTAGTCAAGCGAGGGTGCGCGGACTGTGGAGGGGCAAGGCCCCGGTTTGGTTACTGTGGAGGGGTTGGACCCCTGTTACTGAGAGGGCTCTGCCCTGGACTGGTTCCGTGCTGTGCTTTGGGTGCACCCGTTAACGGAAACGACTGACCGCGTGCCAGTACGGGTTAGCTACCTGTGCGTTTATCGCGCGTGCCGTAGTCACCGTTACGTCTGTCAGTGACCTTGGGGTGGTTGACTGAGGGTAGGATCACCACGGGGGACTCTCCCGGCCAGGAGAGCACCACATGCTACTTCTACTTTTTGGAAAAAACTGCAATCAAGATCGTTCCCACGAGGAACATTCGAGATCAAGAAAAAGATCTGGGGAATAAATGAAATAGTGAGACAATTGAAAAATGTGAATAAAGAAAGTAATAGAACATCACAGCTACTGTACACTCTACTGTTGTCTTTAGTTTTAGTTGCCACTCTACTCAGCGTTTTGCTGATGTGTTACACTCGTTACTTTTTTCAGGACCAAGTGTTGAGCAGCCAGGGTCAGCGGCTGCAGAGGACGCTGGGCCGAGTAGGGTCCAGTAGAGTTACTACTGTCTTTTGTACCTCTTTGTTTCCGTTATAGTGAGTAGTTCTTGTTTCCGCTGTACTTTTCTTTACCTGCAGTTCATGTTATATGATAAATGTTGTTCTACTGTTGTGGTGATATATACTGTAGTAGTTTCTTTCCTTACTGCTGTACTTTCTTACTGTTAGTTATATTCATGCTGAATGTGGTTTATTTTACTGCTCTTTTGGTTACTTCCTCGTTGGACGACTTGGTCTTGGGATTAGTCGAGTCGGTCCGGTTCTCGTGTCTCGTAGGGACTCGGGAACCGGGTCGTTACAATTGGCCGGAGATGGGAGAGGATGAATTTCAAAGGATATCAGAGGCCAAATCAAGCTTGAGATGGCTGGAAGGATCTGGGGCAACTTTTATAGGCACCGGCGGAGGGCCTTGTGCTTGGAAGGCAAGCTTCCAAGCACGGCAACCTCGCCGGAATTAGAAGGTCGAGAGATACCCATATCTCTCGTGCATTTGCATGAGAGATTGGGTGCGAATCAAATCGCTTAATTGGGTTCGCATCATCGGGAATTCCTCAAAGAATCTCCCTTTCAAATCTGAGAGGGATTCTCTGAGGAATCAAGGAGATATCCTTCTTGAATCCTCGCCAAAGTAGGATTCCTCCACTGTAATGGTGGAGGGACCTAATTGCAAAGAGTGGCGAGGAAGATAAGGGGGTCTCTATAAGGTTTTCAAAAGTTTGGAGCATAAAAGTAACTGGGTTGGACTGTTTTGTAAAGTAGGTCAAGGTGAACTCCCCTTAGGTCCAAATTTTCATATAAACTTAATTTAGACCCAAGGAATCCAATGGTGAAGTTGGATTTTAGGTTTGACCACGTTTGACCGGACATTTTCCATAAAAACCCAATTTAGGGCAAATAATTAGCTAGGACCCCTAGTTAGGTCAAAATAGGTTTCGAAGGCCAAATTGAAGGTTCTAAATCCTAGATGATATTTTTCCATGAATGTTAGAGGGTTTAGTTGATTTTTATCCAGACCAGAACCTTGTAAAATTAAGTGGGTTTGTTTTAGGGTTACAGGATGTCATTTAATTCTCAGATCTTACAATAACCATTTTCTGATTGAACCATCCCACTTTTCATCTTGTTAAAACCAATTGACCCATGTTTAACCCCTGAGAAATCCTGTTGTTGCACTGCAATGGTAAAATTACAGTTTTACCCTTTGTTTCTTATTTCTCTCAGAACAGTTATTCCCTGAGTTAGGCCCTTCTCTAGGTTATGTAGGAGCTTTTGTTCTCTTTTCTAGGTCAAAATGAGCTAGTTAGGGCTCCTGATGGTGTTCCCATCAGAAGGCATCCACTAGGGCCTACACCGGGTGAGTCTAAGGTCACAATCAAGGGGAAGGGTTTTGTGGCTTACGCATGTGTTGGCGATCTGGTGTGCCTACAAAGTAAGGTGTGAGGGGGTGCGCTACTCACGAGTAAGGGAATTGGGGTTGGTTGCGTGCCTGAAAGGAATGGGAATGGCTAGGTGTCGCACACGACTTAGGAGGGATGCTGTGCACTTGCGTGTGAGAGAGAGGGTAAGGAGAGAGGATCATTGGTTGGAAGAGAGAGAAAGAGATAAAGAGAGAGGTGGGGGTGAAATTGTGAGGAAGGACATTGATAAGCGAACTTCTATGCAGTGTTAATTTTGTTTAAATCACCGTTGTAGTTTGAACTTCGTGTTAAATCCACTAATCAAATTAAATTTATAACAAGACCACTAATCTATTTTGCAAAAAAATATGGTGAGTCTCGATTTATTCCATAGGGAGGCGATTTAGTCCTCTCTCTCACTTAAACCATTCCCTTAACCTTATTAATTTTTTTTCAAATTTTTCTTTCTGAGATTTTTTTTCCCTTTTTAGAGCTTATATGAGAATGAATCTACACTCATGAAACAAAAACCATATTCTGTCATTTTTGCTTTGTGACTTTTTTCCCTTTTTGATAAAACTAAAGAACAACAACAAAAAACACTTAGAAGTACAAGTACATTGCTTGATAACTTGAAAACTTAAAACTAAACACTTCACACTACACTTAAAAACATAAAATATACTATTACAACTCCAAGAGTGGCCGAAGCCACTTACACACTTTGACGCTAAAGAGGAGAGAAGAGCTATTTACAAACGAGCTTTAGGACACCACATCGAGGAAGGTAATGATGGTCACTAAGTAGTGAGTACGTTAGAAGTGTTAAGGTAAGTGAGGAAAATGGCTAAGTCCAAAGGCGATGGTGGTGAAGGTGAAAAGAGTGACTATGACTAGGTAATAGGGCATGATAGCTAGTTCTATTAGAATAGAATCTAAATGTCGAGTTGAAGATCGTGGTGGTTAGAGTGGTGTGGGTGTCTAGGTAGCTAACTATAATGGTCATGGCCTCAAGTTTCACATAAACCTCTATACATGTGTTAGGCCTTTAGTTCGAAATGGTGACTAAATACCTAATGATATGGTTGTCAAAGGTATCTTCTTGGTGGCCTAGGTGGTAGGATGATGGAATGGCCATGCTAGAGTCTGATGGAAAGGGTTATGTTTAGGATGGTAGGGTGGATGTGAATATGATAAGTGATGGTTATGGTAGATGTGGGTGCACAAGTAGTAGGGGTGGTTTTGGTTTGGGTGATGGTGACGGTGATGGTGTGTGGAGTGTGGAGTGAGGCAGGTGTATAAATGTGTGTGAATAAAACAAACAACACACTAGAAATATCAAGAGCAACAATATATGTTGGAACCATGTTTCACATCTTATTTTGGTGTTAATAAAATTATTTTAGATTAATATTTGCAATTGAGTGTTATTTTAGATTTTAGACTTCGATGGAGATTACAACTATCAAGACAGAGGAAAGTTGATAAGAAAGACAATGATAGGGAGATCATCTTCAAGATTTATTCAAGTTACTGAGTTAATTGAGTTAAATAGAATAGTTTTCTTTTTATCTTAGAATGTATGCCTCTCAATAAAGAAACAAAAATTAAATTATAAAAATCATATAAAGATAAATTAGGATAAAACATTATGATCATTCGATTTCTTTCAAAAAACATATTGTTCAAAAGATCATTTTTTTAATATTTAAATTATTTGCAAAAGTAGACTAATAATCAAATTGAATTCATGTTTGAAAAGGTACTCGTTAACCCACAAACACCGGTACATGTGAGTTACAAGTTTGGATTTTTTCAAAAAAGCAAACTTGTACCCCGCAAGTATTGATACTCATGATAAGTACTGGTGCTGAAGGCAATGAGTACCTATACCAATGGGTTACAGATTTGTGTTAAGTGTTTAAAACCCAAATCTGAAAGCACCGAGTACCGGTATTCATGTTTAGTACCAGTACCTCACAGGTATTGTCCATGACAAGTTAGTTTAAAACACAAAACAGTAAGTCATTAGTACCAGTACCCATACTTTAGTATTGGTACCAGTTGTCCATTGGGCCAAATCTAAACCACTGAAAAATTGAATTTGATAATATGAACTTTGGGATTTAAACTCAAATAGTTAGTACTCGATTTTCCTTGATCCTAACTCTATATATAGGCCCTTGGACCCTTAGTTTGCACATAAGAAAAACAAAAGAGAACAATTGTGCTTAAAGAGTGTTTCTACACCATAACTCTACCAAAAAATAAGCTTGTTATCTCTACGGTTTCTTCGTTCTCATTCTTCACTGAGACAAGCTCTCTAAAGTGCTTGGATTCACTCTCGATTCGTCACAAGCATAAGTTCATAGGTTCTCTATTCGATAATATCTTTTTAATACTATTGTTAGGAGGTCTAGGAATTTTTGTTGTAAGATTTTATATTTCTTACACTAGTGCTTATATTGTATTAAGCTTGTTGCTCATTGTTTGGGTTGTAATAACCGGTTTGTTGTAATTGAGTTGAGATAACCCATTAATTACCTCGATTAGTAAATTGGTTCCCTCAGGGTTGAGGGAATCAGGTTAAAAATCCTAAGCTGGGAGACTTAGGTAGTGGAGTACCCAAGTGAATAGAGAACAACTATACATTTTGTGTTTATTCTTGTGGTTTGATTTCTATGCTAATATTATTTTATTCCACATTACGTATATCTTGCATCTAGTGTTTTTGTACACGTAGTTTTAAGATCTTGCACAAAAAGGGATTGAAAGTGAATTACTTGCATTCAAAGATTAAGTAAACATCACAACACTTGCTTGAAATAAAAAGCCAACTACCAAAAACAAAACAAAAATAATCCAAAGAAGTAAGGTGGCCTCTCAATGGAGGCTGTAAGAGCGTAATGAAAGGGTGAGGATATCCTTGGCGTGACCTAATCCTCTTCACCCTAAGAGCACCAGGTATCCAAGGGGGCTTAGTAGCCTTTGGCCATTAGGCATGGAAGGGGATAGAGCTTGAGTGTTGCATGGAGAGTAGAGGACGGGTGAGTGGAGACGGGGGGAGAGGGGGCACCTATGGGAGAGAGGTGTTCTTGTAGAAGTTGGATCAAGGTGTGGTGGCGGTGGTGAGGAGCAATGTAAGGCCTAGGATAATAAGGTGCATTCATAGCATTTTGGAAGATTCTAGTTGGTCCAAGTGAGTGCACAACTTAAGGGAGGTGTAGTCAAGCTTGGTCCAAAAGTTGTGGATATGGTCAAGGTGTAGTTAGGATTAGGTAGGGCTTAGGTGAGCACTAATGGGGCTTAATCGGTGTGGAGGATTGATGGGAAGCTTAGTTTGAAGGTGTACTAGAAAGGTATTAGAACATGGTAGATGGTGCTTGGTGTTATCCATTCATGAGTTGGTTAAAAGAGTGGTGTTCAAACAAGTTCGCTCACTGGACAAGTAGAATAGAGGTCTAGAGAGTGTTTTGGACAACTTAAGTGGCAAAATTGGACTTCTTGAAGAAGTCTTGGATGTCCAATTTACTCTGCGAGCCTAAGATTACTCCTAGATGTTGGAATCTGCTCAATTTGGATGTCCAGTGAGTGTTCTGGACGTCCAAACTGGTGCTAGGTGAGGCATACTAGTGCTGGAGTTGGGTTTTTGACTTGGGATTTTGTCGTAAAAGGCTGAGATGAGGATGCAAGGATTCTAATGGGTGGGACATGGTTGTGGTTCTAAGGCAAAGGTGGTTTGTTATTTTGGGCATAGAATACATCGCCAATAGGTGCACCTATAGGAGGATTTTGTGATGGATTTGTTGCCCAAGTGGGGATGTATATGGAGTAATGTTTCAGTATGTACCCCCTTGTGTACATGCAAGTGTATGTATACATTGTGGTGCATTTTACATGTGCTTGTATTGTATTACATTGGTGTGTATACAATGGATGCACATTCATGGACTTGCATTTATGGAATGTCTGGCTTGTTTTAAGTTGGGTTTGTTTCGTTCCTTCTCCTCTTGCATTGAAGGGTCTTTTCACTATACTACGAGAATTGTTTAGTGCCTACTTCACATGTCTTCCCACATTTCTCTTGTAATACAACTCCCTCTCTTTCTAGCACAAGCCTACACACATGAAATGTCAATTGTTACTACAAGGTCTTATTCTAAAGAAAGATTAGATAAGAAAGTTCGTGGGTGCAGATGCATGCTACACATGAGATGCATGGTCTATTAACAATGTAAATTAGGTATTAGCCTAATTTAGCCTTTTTAAGGCCCATGATTGCTACGTAATCATACCCCTATGCCTAAACTTTGCTAGTGCTTAGCCAATGAATGCATATTTTTTTCGAGAGCTGATGTATAGATTTATTGAGCCAGGAATCAAACTACTAAGTAGTTGTTATTACCAACCCTAAGAAACTATACTTAGGATCTCATCTACAAAGAGTCAACAAGACCTAGGTGCCTACCAAAATGCAGACCGCCCAAGTCCTTATCTTATTCCTTCATTTTCCTTTTTTTCTTACTATTTTTCTTTCATAATCCTTTTTTTGACTTTTCGTTTAGAGTTCAAGGATAACTTTCTATGGTTACTCAATCCACCCAAGACTCAAAAGACTTGAAAGTACTGAGCGTCTTGTTAGTGTTTGTGTGACTCATCACATAGGCAATGGTATTAGACCTTAGGTAATCCTAAACTCTAGTCGACCCTAACACAAATGTTTCTGCCCAAAAGTTTATCTTATTTGACTAGTAACTTTCTCCCTATTGTTCTTTTATAGGGTAAACATATGGGTAAACCTAGTATATATCTCTGTAGGTTTATATCTACTTCCCCAACTTCACCTTTTTTTAGGGATATTTTTGTGCTTTTTTTTGTAGGCTGGGCTCTAGACAACCCACCCTATTAAGACCTGTGCCATCAAAGTTCTTTAAGACGTCTGAGACTTGGGCCAAACGTCTGGTCAGACATCTGGACACCTTCCCAAACGTCTGGAAATCAATTTTTGCGTGTGTACGATCGCGAGTCTGCGCGCGTGTCGTGCGCAAGCTAAGCCCCAGCCGCCTTCTTCTCTTTCTTCTTCCCTCTCCTATTGCAGAGCTGCCCCCCCCCCCCCCCCCCGCACACCTACTTATACCCTCTCCTCTCCCTCACACCACCCCACATCATCCGTCTTCTCCTTCCTTCAGCGCGAGAGCGAGAACGAGAGTAGCAGCTGCAGCCGAGTACAACGGCGGAGAGGAGAGCGCACGAGCCATGAGAGAGCTCGCCGGAGCAGCTTGAGGCCAGTCGGGTGTGCGCGAGGTGAAGCGTTGTGCTGGGGAGGTTTCCCCCGGCACTGCTGCAGCTAGAGCAGCGGACGAGCGGCTGCACGGCGTGGTCGCGCGCAGCAGGAAGAAGACAAAGGAGCTTCTGATTCTGGGATGTTTCCCAGAATCAGATGTCTGGACCTACATCCAGACGACACGGACGACGTCTGGAGGAAGCTCCAGATGACTGAGAGGTATGTACTGCGTCCTATGCTTCCTTTTGCGGATACGGCCATGCAGGTCATTCCGCCGAGGCTCTGTTGCATGCCGTGTTAAGAGATTTTGTGTGCACGTGCAGGATTCTCTTCGGGAAGGCGTGGAACACGCCCTCCCACGCAGTTCAGACGTCTAGGTGAGGCACCAGAAGGCGGAGAGTGTCTTCAGACGTCCGGAGGGATAGTCGAACGTCTGGAAGTAGGTCCAGAAGATTCAGTAGGATCCCTAGACATCTGAGGAGCAGTGTAGAGTGAGGTATGCTCTGGACCCCTTTTTAAGACGTCTGGAAGATGTTCCAGACGTCTGATTTGAGTCAGAGTTGTCATTTTTGACCCATTTAGGGTCCGTTCGAGGTCCGATTTCCGCGTTTAAGATTCCGTTCTTCGTATAAGTTCCTCTTCTTGTTTGAAATACTTTTATCCTATTCTGAGTGGTTCCTTGTGGTTGATCCTTGTGTTAGGAACTCGTTCTGTTGTGGATTTAGGGGTTGCGGAGGCACGTGGACCTGCTGATCAAGCCCCCATTACTCCTGGTTTTGCAGGTAGAGTGACTTCCCTTAGGTAATTACAAACTTAACTGCATGTCTGGAATAAATGATAGATCCTAGGGTATGGCATGAATCCTAGGACCAGAAATACTAGATTGAATGATAGATCCTAGGGTATGGCATAAATCCTAGGACTAGAAACACTGGAACGATTGTATTGAATGCCTGAATTGCAGTCTTGGATGAGTAGATAGAATAATAATAATTGCCTGTAATTGGATAGCAGCTGCCTGTGAAATATAGAGTACTGTTGTTAGTAACTGCTACATGTAATCCCTGTTGTTTGAAATTAAATACGAGCTGCTTGTATATAAATTGGAAAAGAAGGATTGAATGTTGGAAACACGTGCTATATGTGAATAAACCTGAAATGATGAAACCTAGTATAGCTTGGCCTGAGAAACATGAGCATGAACCCTACGGGGAATTAGGAGTAGAGCTCCTAGAAATAAATAGAATGGAACTGGAAAAGTGAATGGGAAAGTGTGTTGTCTCTTGGGTACGTGGTACCAAAAGGGAGCACATATTACCTCTTAATGTAGAGGGGAGCTTGCCGCCTCAGGTCGAGACTGGGGTGAGTTTGGCCACTTTGCACCGACTTTCTAGCCCTCGCGTACATAGTACCGGGGAGAACTACTAGTGTAGGGAGAGAGCTAGCCACCCCATGGGGCCCGGGGTTCAGCTAGCCGTCCTACACCGACTTGTTAGGCCCATTGGGCAAACCAGGGTAGTCAGGCGAGGGTGCGCGGACTGTGGAAGGGCAAGACCCCTGTTTGGTTCTCAAGGGCTAGACCCCTGTTATTGAGACGGCTCTGCCCTATATTGGTTCCGTGCTGTGCTTTAGGTGCACCCGTTAACGGAAACGACTGACTGCGTGCCAGTGCAGGGTAGCTACCCGTGAGTTTATCGCACGTGCCGTAGTCACCGTTACGTCTGTCAGCAACCTTGGGGTGGTTGACTGAGGGTAGGACCACCACCATGGGGAACTCTCCTGGCGAGGGGAGCACCACGTGCTACTCTTACTCTTCGGAAAAGACTACAATCAAGATCGTTCCCATGAGGAACATTCGAGATCAAGAAAATGACCTAATAAATGAACCAAGTGAAAAAAGAAAAGGATAATTAGTTGAATAAAGAAAGAAATTGAAAACAACAGCTACCTATCAACCTTTACTATTTTCCTTAGTTAGCTGATTGCCACTCTACTCAGCATTTCGCTGACGTGTCATACTTACCACCTTTTTTAGGTCTAGGTGTTGAGCAGCCAAAGCCTACGGCTGCGGAGGGTGCTGGGCCCAGTAGTTGTACTTTTGTTGTACCCGTTTTCTATAGTAATGAGTATTTTGTTAACTTCTGTATTCGTTTAATGTAAATTTTATATTCCTGTACTTTTTTTAAATTCTCTACGGTTGTGGTGGTGTGTACTGTAGTAGTTATTTCTTTACTGCTGTACTTTTGTTACTGTTAGTTGCTTGCATGGTAAATGTGGTTTATTTTATTGCTTTTTTGCTACCTTCTCGCTGGACGATTGGGTCTTGGGATCAGTTGAGTCGATCCTGTCTCATGTCCTGTAGGGACTCGGGAACTGGGTCGTAACACACCCCAAGGGGTTACCCTAGGGCAACTTGCCAGTCATACGTGTGCAGTACAGTGTGGCTATATATATATATATATTCTCTCCATTTCGATACATATATTTTTCTTTTCTTTTCTTTTCTATTTTTGGGTTTTTCTATTTTTTTTCTATGTAGGTGGCTTCCTTGATCTATGATATACCTGGAGGCAATGATCAAGAGAATTAGTCTAGTGGCTAGGATCTGGACACCCAACAATGGGGGGTTACCCACTACTACATGCCAATCATACCATTCCTGTATGTTATTGGCTTCCTAGTTTCCATTACAATTTCCCACATGACTAGTCAATGCTATAAAGTGTGCAGACACTTAGATTTCCAAAACCTTTCAAACCAAAGGGCGGGTTAATAAGTCACATACTTATCATCCCAACTTATTAATTAATATATTCAAATTTATTTCAAAGTGTCAAGGATTCTAGAAACAAGTCCACATCATAGTGGACACCCAGGTTATTTAAGACGCTAAACCTGAAGACTCTAACCAGCAAGACCCTAATTGTATCACTTCTTAGGGTCGGTGACTTCTTAATACTTACTAATCCTATCCTGACTTAATTTTATTTCTTTCTTTAGTTTTTGTATTTTGTTGTGTGTGTGTGTCTATATATATATATAATTTGCATTTTTTTCATTTTTATCATGTTTCTAACTTATTTTTAAAATTTTTTCTCTTTTGCTCTTTCTTTTTTTTTAAAGAAATTCAAAATTTTGAGCTACTAGCAAAAAGTAATCAGTATATAATGTATTTACCCACCTCCTATGCTTAAATTCGTGCATGTCCTCATGCATGAAAATAATAAAAAAAAAAGAGGTAAATATCATGTGAAATAGCATCTGATTTTCTTTTTAGTTACTTCCATTACCTAAGGAAGAATTGAAAAGCAACTATTTACAAAATTTTGTTGGTTATCTCCCAATAAGGGTTGAATTTTATGCTGCTAGCTGGGCAAAAACTAAGTATCTAACCCTCAATAAGATGAATAGTTTCTTTGGGTGTGGAGGGTTCATGGGCAATGAACGGCTTCAAACACTAACCATTGAATGTGAATGTATGCCCAGTGTTGGGATCTTGAATTTGAACAGCCCCATATAACTCGATATGGATCAGTCCATTTCGACTTGAGTTTTCCTGCAAACAACTTGAGGCAAGCATCAAACAACCATACCACCTGGTTAGGCTCAAATTGTTTTCTCTGGATGTTTTTATCGTGGAAGGCTTTCATCCGATCTATATAGATTTTGACGTTTTCATAGGCCTCCCTACGGATTTCTTCAAACTCTAAGAGTTGGTGTTTCCTATGCTGACCTCCTTGAGGGGCAAATATACAAATATCTATGTATATGTGTACCTGCGTGACTCCATAAATGGGCCACATAGTAGGTAAGGCCTTAGGACGAGCCCATGAAACCAACATGGATTGAGTTGGGTTTGGGTCACCTCAACCCAAGGTCCAATTCATTTAATAAATAAGTCATATTTACAACCTAAACTTGACTCAAGTTAATTTCGAATTTAAGCTTAGGTTGACCCAATTGGGTTGAGCCTCATGTTAGGTCGGGTCGACTCGACCTAATGCTCATCTTTATACAAGGGACTCTTACAAAATGAGTCGACTGAAAGACCCAAACTTAATCTTTATTAACTTGGAAATCTCTAGCAAATCAAATTGAATTAGGCAACATTGGTCAAAAAACCATGATTAATAAATCTAATCCTTGATCTACTAAATATTTGCTAAAATAATCATGGATCTCCAAATATGCCATTGGTTTGCTCGAGTAGGAGTTGAGAGAAAGGAGAAAGAGGGGGTGGGAATTTATAAATGAGTAAAAAGGGTTTTCGAGATTTTTATTTTGTTGGTATTTTGTCATATCTATGAGCATGAGGTCGCTTTCCTTCAGAAAGTCACCTGGTTCCGAATCTTGAGATACGTTTTCTTTTTCTTTTTCCTTTGTTTCTTATCTTGTTTTTTGTCATTGTATTCCCCCATTTCTGTGGAACGTATTTCCTCTTTTGTGGGTGAGGATTCTCCATCTCTACTTTTCCTTTCGGGAGCATGTCGGCTACTTTCCCTTAATGATATATTTTATTTTCGCAAAAAGGATAAATTGTTGGAGACTCCCTATTTATAAGCGGTCAATTGTACCTATGGTATGCCAACATGGCTGGCAATGGCTAGCAATTGATGAACTTTCAAGGCTTCGGAAGCCTACCTTGGCAATTTATGAGAAAAATAGTTATGAAATCCTCCGAGAGGAACAATAGTATGACTAATCCGGTAAGCAATTTTTATGAGCTTACCTAGGAAATTGAGAATCATCAAAGTAGAGACATTGTGGGTCTACTTAACCATTAGGGTTCATCTGATTAAAGCTCCCATATATCCATTCAGGTAATGTAAGTTGCAACCTCTTCGAGAAAACTCTCATGGGTCAACTTGGAGTTATTAAACGTCTGGCAGACTCTTTGGTAAGGTATAAAATTGGGAGAGTGGTATTCTTTTTCTCAAACATCGTCTTTTCTTTCGTAACTGAGGTACTTAGACGTAAATATATTCTAGAGCTACAGGCTCTTGCTAGATGTTTGACAGTTCTCAAAAGTTAGGATTTTAGACTGCGGAGACGGATGCTCTTACTAATTAGGGAACTATTTTTCTTAGAAGACTCTGAAAAAGTAACAAGTTCTTGGATTAAAGAATATAATTAATAATTATGAAAAAAGAACTGGCTTCACTATCTTAATTTATATATATAATCTTTTCAATTACGATAATTTTTTTCTAAGGTATTTATACCCCTCATCAGTATGTCTGTATAGGAGAATTTCATGTCATGCTAAAGCTTAAATTAACTGTCAATCGCTTGAGTCATTGGAACTAGTTTTTCTTTCTTTATGACTTTTATGGATTATTCTACAAAGTTGTATCAAGCCATCCAAATTGAAATTTCTAATAAATGCTTTCAAATGCTTTACAAAGTAGTATTACTCAGATATTTTACATAAATATCCCTGAAAACATCTGCAATTTTGTGTATTAAATACCTTTTCCACACACACACACCTGGAAACATGGTTTTTTTTTTCTTTTTTCTTTTTTCTAAAAACATGTTGTTTACGTGCATGGTATGCCCCTCTATTAAAAAAAAAAAAGTCTATCATCTGTCGTAGAATAAGACATCTATATCTTTTAGAAGAGGGACCATTATAAATTTTTTATTTGATCACTTCGTCCTCCTTCATTTCTTCTTACTCTCTCTTCTAAATTAACTTCGTCTTCCTCCACTCATCTCCTTCCTCCCCCTCCTCCACCTACCTTTCCTACTTCCCTCCTTTTCTCCACTCTATATATCTTCTATAGGAGGGACACTTATAACTTTTTTATTTGATCTCTTCATCCTTCTTCATTTCTTCTTACCCTCTCTTCTAAATTAATTTCCTCTTCCTCCACTCATTTCCTTCCTCCCCCACCTCCACCTACCTTTTCCTGCTTTCCTCCTTTTCTCCACTTTCCATAACTTGTAGAAGGTGTACCACCCTCTATCATAGTTCCCACTCCCTAACAACATTTTGTGGGCACATCACATTGCATTTCATGGAAAGTCCAGTAGCAACATGGCAAGCATGATGTCCCTCTTGAATCCCTTTGGCAGCTTGTCCCTAAGTGGGCCTCTCTTGGCCCCCAACAGCACCTCTAGTAGCACATCTTTCATGATCACTGCTCCTTGATGCCCCTAAGAAGACACAATTATAGTAGGGTTTGATAGGCAATCTCGATAACTTGGTAATAAGGAGATCCTCCATATTGTAGCCATGAATGAGAGTGCCGGAGAGCTTTGATTTGCAAGTAACATGAGTGAGAAATTCGGGAAGGAAACAGGGTTCTGGTAGGAGGCATGGAAGGGAAAGGGTGGGGGTTTGTTAGGGGACTGAAGGTGGTGATGTGATGAGAGGTAAGGGATGGTGGTGTTTAGAGAGGCGTGACCAAAAAGAGTAGTGGGTGATAGGAGGTGAATTAGTGGGATGAAGAAGGAGACGCATGGAAGAATAGGAAGTTAGGAAAGGAGAAAGAATAATACGAAAAGAAGAAGGATGGAGAGATTAAATAAAAGAACGAACAAGGGTCTCTCCACAAAAAGATATATTGATATTTTAGTCTACATTTGTTAAAGATTATCAACTATCCTACGGGGCATACCATTTAAACTAAATGTTTTTGGGAGAGTATGCATGTAAGCATGGAAAAGGTAGTGTTGTGTACATCTGCAAACGTTTCTGAGGGCAGTTTTGTAAAAATTTCATTCTTTTAAATGACTTTTCATTATGAGCATTATAGATATTTCTCTCTAACGAGGGTTTAAATTACCTCAATTTAGATATGAAGTTTTAATGATTTTTTGTTAATAGTAATGAATCATTTTTGTATAAGGTTGTGAAAATACAGGAAGTTTGTTGACTTGTAAGAAAAAAGAAGATAATTAGGCCAAAGAAATCATGCTGGAAAACTCTTATAACTAGGAATCTGAGAATATTCAATGACCTAATCCAAACAAAATCTCTCAAAATTGAATTTCTCATGATCTCTAAGATCTCAAAATGCCTGTAGCCTGTGTGTTTTGTTTTGATGAATTTGAGGGAAAGAACAAAATAAAAAAGAAGCACCAATGAGCGTAAAAGGTAAAGTCCAACAACCTTAAGATCAAAGGTTAAGGGCAATGTCTGAGTATCCCTACGAGAGAAAGAATCAACTCGTGCCTAAAGAAAAGAGGACTATAGTCCCAATAACAAGCCTATGCTTTTGAACCCATTTGGGAGAAAGAGTCGATTCTATTTGACCATCAAATAAGTCCTAGTAATCAGGTAATGCCCGAGTAGTCAGCAAGGACAGAAGTGGCTGGCTTTGAAATGTTCGCGTAGTGCTCGCAAGATTTGATAAAGGATCTAATAAATAAAAGACCACTTGGCCAAGGCTATTTAGCCCATACAAATAAGTTAGAAGTCTATTCAGCCAAGGTTATTTAGGTCGCATAAACAACCTAGCGGTTGGAAATATTTTCCATAAGGATGATATGAACCATGAGAGAAACCAATCAAGTTCATTATAACAAACTATAATGAACATGTAAGGTTGTTCCCCTTTGTATGTTATGCCCCTTAGAAAAACGTATAGATCAGGTGAGTGTTTATAGAACACCTTCATCAAACTATATCACAAACAAAAACACCTGAAATATTACTTTCATAACTTTATGAGTGAGTCGAGAGACCATATACAATATGTGAGTGTTTATAGAACACCTTCATCAAACTATATCACAAACAAAAACACCTGAAATATTACTTTCATAACTTTATGAGTGAGTCGAGAGACCATATACAATATACATTTGAAGTGCAAAATAATACACATCATTCAGGTGATCTGCTATATGTTTTTCCAGTCATCTGATATATTGATTTCCTACATTATGTTGTATTTACAAAAACTATCAACCTCCGGTAGAAGAGGAACAGCTGTTCAGTGCAAGAGGGGCAATTACCAAAACATTGCCAGAATCTCAGATGTGCTCTATTTCCATTTAAAGTGGAATGAGAAGTCTAAAATGACATATCAACTCCTAATGCTGCAATGATGTCCTCCATTTGTGCTAACTTATCTGATAAGAACAGAAGTGAAACGAGAAAATTATGCACGTAAAATGTCTAAAAGGGAGACTCAAAGAAATTTGTGGAGTAAAAGTGAATGCACAATAAGTCAGTAAATGAATCAAAGGAAAGACTAACCCATGAAAGATGACTCCGCTGCATCATTCTGTCACCAAAAATGAATGAAATAAAAGCACAAAAAGGAAGAGCGAAATTTAGACGAATAGAATTATAATATGATGTTGGCAATATAGAATAGCTGCAACCAACAGTGGAATGAACATACCACAAGCCCATTGTTGACAGCAACTGACGATATTGGCTTCTGCAAAGTATTCGCTGTTTTAGGCACAGAAATAATAGTTAAATACATGGGTTGGATATCTGCTGCTTAGGATCCATCCTAGCTGTGCCAAAGTTAAAAAGAGCAATGGAAGGTACCATTTGGAACTGAATCGGACAGGTTCGATTGCAATCAAAACAGCAATATATAAGTAGTTAATAAAATCAGATACAAAATCCATATTTTTATTTACATGAATTCAGATCAAAACATTAAATCTTATTAAAAGATTAAAAAAAATAGAGGCCTTAGATTGTTGTGAGACGTAGAGCAGCCATCCTTTATTAACTTAGATTGCTCTATAAAGTCAACCAAAATCAAAGAACAATACATTGAAAAGAGCGAAGTAAAACAGACAAGAAATACTACGGCAAGAAAAAGGCACAAGTGCTGCAGGAAAGTGAAATACTTTGAAATACTCTTCATAAGTTCTCCATCTTCTAGAATTTTGGAATCAATTATCCAGAAGTTCATTTTCATGATATCTGATTGCAGCAACCGCCCAAACTAAACTTCCAAATTACATAGGATTAATTGAGTGAAAATCATGGCATAATCATGTAAATCACTGACGTCAAAAGCATCTTGCAAATCTGACTGTGCAAGATTCTCTCTTCCAGATTCCAAGTGTGTGAGGGGGGTTTTTCTCTAAGTTGTCTCAGGTAGGGTAGGCTTGATTGGAGCTACTTTAGCATTCTTAGGCCAATTTTTTTTTTTTTTAAAAGCCAAAGGACGGTTATCCAAAAGATAACCACCCAAAATCATCACATTCCAAATAACTGAATCACATCAGAGTTTATAAAATAGATCCCCAGAATCCCATCTGGGAAGAGATGGAAGAAATAAAATTCTCAACATAGAATCCTTCACCCCTAAACAGCACCCAATTTCTCCCCAGCCAAACACCACACAGAACCACCAAAATCTTGGCCAAATTGGCTAACAATCAATTGTTTTTGCAATGGCTTCTGAGAGGTTGTCAGTGCAATGAAAACTATATGCAGTGCTTATGTAAATGCTTATAAAATGATGAATTAGATGTAAACCTCTTGTTATCCCAGTACAATCCTGGAGATAATTAGACACTTTCAATTAAAAGTAAGGGAGAAACCTAGATATTTAAATTATATGATTCATACAGCTAACTTATAGAAATATATTTTATTGTGGTGGTGACAATTCAATATTAGACCGTACGCGAGTCATGTCCACTTCCACATCTTTTTTTTTTCCTAAAATAAAAAGGATGCCTACGGGTCATCAGCACTTCCAAAACGAAATTACATCCACTTCCGCATCTTAAGGAAACTCTTTTTATTTTTAATCTCAATTAAAAAGAAACTGTTGTGATGGTAAAACAGGCTTTTAAAGGCGATTTGCAAGTATTAACAATGTTGGAGGAAGTCAGCACCATCTACTTAGAAGGGCCATGCCAGTGACTAAAGAGACCAGCATGAGGCATGAAGGTAACAAGAAGTGTTGCAATTCATGATAGTTAAAAGTATCCACAAACTACATAGATGAATTGCTATTTCGAACGAAGCTAATAAAAAGTCAACGAACTTTAGTAGTGTTTGGGATTGAAGTTGGCCACGTGGCATGGCAGTGGCAACCAGCAGGCCACGTGCCACATGGCAAGTTCTAAGGCCCCCATCAAGCCCGGCGGTATTGATCCAACATGACCAATTTTGGGTGCATTATTTTAGTTTGTTAGTTTTTAGTAAAGTTGTTTTTAGGAAAAATGTGTGGGATTTGTTTTAATTAGGAGATAAGATCTTACTTAATGAAATAAGATCTTTTCTCAATAGAGATATAATCTTTTGTTACTACTTGTAGAGATATGTTCTCTCTATAAATAGAAAGTCTTCCCAACTTTTCTAATTTGAGTAATATACAAATATTTCCCAACTCAAAGCTCCTCTCCTCTCTCTCTCTTCTATCCAACCGGCTACCACCAAGGCCACAACCGGCCACCAACCAAGGTTTTAAAAAATGTGAGGCGGTACCGAGACGGTTTGCCTTCATCGAGACGAGGCGTAAGCCTCGAGGCGGTCGAGGTGTAAGCCTCAAGAATTGCATAAAAACATAAAAAAATAAAATGATATATACTTATTAAGTGCTAATAAGGAAATAAAATAAAACTATCAAATAAATGACCTAAACTTGATAAATAAGTAAAACTATCAAATAAATAACAAAGGTTCCACTTTGACAACTAGTATGCATGCTGAATCAAGTCATTCACTAGTGCATTCTCTCCCCAACCTTCGACGCTGCTACGACAACCTTCTGTGACGTTGCTACGAGCCTGCATCATTCACTATTCTGCGACGACAACCTTCAAAGAACCAACCTCGAGGTCCGACGCTGCTACGGGCCTGCAGCGATGCTGCTCCTCCAGCTTCGACGATGCTACGGAGCTGCTACTGCTACACCTGTGACGACGCTGCTACAGGAGAGCTCCAACGCTGCTACTGCGCGATGCGAGCTCCGACGCTGCTGCGGAGCTGCTACTGCCACGCCTGCGACGACACTGCTACGGGCCTGCGACGACATTGCTATTGCGTGATGCGAGCTCCAACGCTGCTGCGGCGATGCTTCGCCTCGAGCTCCGACGATGCTACAGCAGTAGCACCGACGCTTGAAGACCTAACCTAAGCCTCCTTTCGCAGGCAGCTGAGGCGGCGCCTCAAGTGCACCTCACCGCCTCGAGCGCCTCAGACCGCCTCACCTCCGGTAAGGCTCACGCCTCTTGAGTGCACCCCGAGGCTATCGCCTCGAGGCTATTTGGGGCCGCCTCGCCTCGAGGCACGATTTTTAAAACAATGCCACCAACCCACACAGTGGTGTGCTCCTCCACGCCTCCAAGCAACACGTGCATAGTGCCTCCCACGTGGACTATTTTTCCTACGTACTCGAAGTCATCATGCTCCAATATTTTGTCAAATCCTGACATGGCATCAGAGCCTTCGGTCTAGGCTCCCTGTGCGTGTGGGTATCCTGACCACACGGTAGTTCTCACATTCAAGAAGTCCTCGACAAATCCAACGCCTTACACGAAGGACTAGAAGAAAATGACAGAGGCTGCCACGACGGTCAGAGACACCACACTCGACCCTGAAGAAAGCAAGGTGGTTGTCTCCGAGACAACCATCAAGCTTAGTGGTGCCTCCAACTATGTCTTGTAGGCTCACGCCTTCAAGATCTTCATTGGAAGCCAGGAGAAACTAAATATTCTTCTTGAGGAGGCGCCAGAATTCAAAGATGACAAGAAAAAATACAAGAAAAATTACGTCGTCATGAACTGACTCATGAACTCAATGGATCTGTCCATAACCTTGAATATGCTCTACAAAAAGAGCGCATTCGAGATTTGGACAGCCCTCGAGAAAAGGTATGCCCGAACCTTAAACACCTGCATCACTGAACTCTACACTTGTATATGGATAGCCAATTAAAGAGATCTTTCCTTGACAAAATACTACGAGAAGAAGGCACTATTTGAGGAGTTGGAGATCTACGAGCCTCTCTGTTGTAACAAGCAGGGAGAGACACAGGCGATTTGGCAGTCTCGATAAAAACTTGGCAGACTGCCAAGTTTTTATCGAGATTACATTCTCGTTATCGAGTCGCCCGCAATCAGATTCTTACTTCAGAAGGAAAGATGAATCTTGAGACCATCTTCTGCCGTCTCCTCAAGATAGAGATCCTTGAGGAGGAAGACACGCTAAGAGGAGAGAACTCTGCACTTGCTATTCCAGAAGCAGGTGCAGGGCAAGGATGAGGGTGTGGACATGGATCTAACCGCGTCTATCTGAAGCGCCAACATTGTGGATGCAACAATCATCCACAAGATAAGTGTTGAAAGAAGTTTGAGAGGCTACCACGTAGGGCTAATAGCACCTCACGCGTGGACTCCCTAACTCAAGATCTTGAGAAGCTACATACTCTTCTGAGAGAAGACAAGTCCACGGCTACTGTCACGACAACTACTTAGGTTGCCACAGAAGCAACAACTCCGGAGGTCGCGAAAGGATTTGCCATCAACTTGTCCAAAGAGAAGACCAAGAGCTTTACCCTCAAAGAAGATGAATGGTAAGGCGTCTAGCCTTACAAGGTGAAGACCAAGTCATCCGCCTCGCAACCTTCGACTTAAGGCGGCATGTTGGGATTGAAATTGGCCACATGGCACTGCCACATGGCAACCAATAGGCCACATGATAGGTTCTAATGCCCCCATCAGGGCCGACAGTATTGGTCCAACAGGACCAATTTTAGGTGCATTATTTTGATTTGCTATTTTTAGTAAAGTTATTTTTAGGAAATATGTGTGAGATTTGTTTTAATTAGGAGAAAAGATCTTTCCAAATGAAATAAGATCTTCTCAAAAGGGATAGAATCTTTTGTTACTATTTGTAGAGATATGTTATCTCTATAAATAGAGAGCCTTCCAACTTTTATAATTTGAGTAATATGCAAATATTTCCCAATAACTCAAAGCTCCTCTCCTCTTTATCTCGCTCTTCTCTCCAACCAGCTACCACCAAGGCCACAACCAGTCGCCAGCCCACACGGTGGTGCTCCTTCACGCCTCCAAGCCACGCATGCATAGTCCCTCCCACGTGGACTATTTTTCCCACGTACTCAGAGTCTCCACGCTCCAATATTTTGTCAAATCCTGACAAGTATTAACAAATTCAAACAAGTTAGCATTTGTTTTAGTAGATACATCTATCAAGTGTTTTTTCTTTTGTTTTTTGTTTTATGATCTAGAATTGAATATGGGAAAATTGAGGAAAAATCGGCCATCCTCCACACACTAACTCAGATAGTGGAGGGATGGAGATTCAAACTTGGGTCCCTCTTGCCAAAGCTAGGAGTCCTCACCATTCAACGACACCCTAGTGCACATTTGTCAAGCATTTTGACTTAGGAACTACAGAACACCCAGCAGCATTGTGTATGTAGCAGTATGCAGGACTTAAGGTGCAAAAGGATTGGTTTTGGTTGATGGTATGCCACACTTCTAAGATTTACCCTACATGAAGGAAGATGCTAGATATTCCATATTATACAATAATGTCTCTTTACAAAGTTGTAGCTATTATGAAGCTATAAAATTGCACACTCAGTTATTGCTGCTAAAAAATTGAGGCCTATAGTGGAACTGAAATTCATACTAAGCTTGAGACAAGATGCATGAATTTTCATTTTTAGATATCAGAAATGAATTATTTTCTGCAGAGAGATTACCTTCTACACTCTTTACCGAGCAACGATTAAGCAAGTCATTGAAGCTTGGTGGCAGAACTCTGGAACTACTGTCAATGTTTGGCATTTGCAGTGAGAGCTCTGTGGCTATGGCATCGTGTGCCATGGCAGAAATAGATTCTCCAGCACTCACTTTGTGACCACATCTGCCTACAAATTTTCTAGCAAAACCACATATCTTAACTTACTTAGACTTTAGAAATCAAAGGACTTGAAAATCTAAATGCATAAAAGGATTTGCAAAGTGAGCCACTTCCTCACCTACAAGGAATCCCTGTTGAAGCAGCCTTTGGAGAAATGTTTCCACGCATAAGATGGCTATCTTCTAAATCCATGATATCACCTGAGGACTTATGAGAAGAAAAATGTTCAAAAAAGTCAACTATATATCTTCAACCTTAACTTGACTGAAGATAGAATATAGTCCCTGATTTTGAGAAGCTAAGCCTTGCTAGTAACAATGTATAAATTCAGTAATTCTTGCTTTCTGTGGAAGATTCTGGACAATGATGCAATAATCCTTGATTTAAACTATTTCTGAGATTTGCAGGAATGGCTGCTTCCATGAGTTGCAAAAGGTGGATAAATATCCCTTCAAGATTAACACAGGGAATGTATATTTCTATGTTGTGCCCCTATAGTCTTTACTTATTTGTTTGTAATCGGTCTATGTATTTTTATTATTTGATTATTTTCTTTAAGTTTTACTAAACTTTTCCCACCTCTATATATTATGAGGTAGGGTAAGAATAATATGTGCTTGGTCATTTTCTCCTACTTTCTATGATGACTTATTTGTAAGTCAATTTCCTTGAAAAAATGCCATTACCCTTGTAAGAGATGCACCTCTACTTCTTTAGAATTGTCATGGCCACATAGACAAGAACATGCTCAAATATCTAGAGGACTAAACTAGAAAAAGTTGAAAAGAAATTTTACCATCACATATTCAAAGAATGCCTGCACCTCAATGCTTGTATTAAACCTTGCAGCAAACTTTTGAATCTGTGAAATGACATCAATTTCAAGGTTAACTTGCATTCTGTGAAATCAGATATTGCAAACTAGTGCTTTCATTGCATAAAGAATATAACCAATCTGATTGATTTCTACAAAATAAGAGACAGGAAAATTAAAACGCATTATCAATGGAACAATCTTGGGATAGACAAATAGACAAAAGCAGGAAAATTAGAGATCCATTTACAATGGAAGAATCTTTTAAAAACAAAGATAAAATAAATCCTATCCAACAGTCATAAAAGGGACTTCTTTCAATTGAATCCTGAAAAGAAAAGACCTTACATTATCTGGTTCAAGCAGAAGTGAATGCTTATTTCTGAATAGATGCTAAAGGATGCTGTTCAAATATAATGACAACGAACAACAACTGCAAGGCACAGATCTTTCACTAATGTATCCTGGCGCCAAGCGGTAGGTGAAGGGGAATACTCCTCCCACATGGCCATGATGTAGCACCATGATAAAGCTAGAGGTTTGGGGAAACCATCTAAGCTAAGTCAAAGGAACGTCGCTATCTGTATGGACAGTGATAAATCCTTTGAACTTGTATTACTCCCCTTCTAGCAAGGTGATTAGGTCTACAAGAAAAACTGGTTCCCGAATATTCATACAGAAACACCTGGGACCGATGCACTTATGTACATCCTATGTACATCATATGAAATATCCTTCTGTCAAATGTCAACTAATCATACCTCATAATATTGTAAGAAGGTTAAGCATAATGCAAAAATAAAGAATAGACAATGCCATTCATTCTTAACAAGGGCCAGATTATATTTCTTCAAGGTCCATAAATCAAGTAAAGAATGCAGAATACTTGATCAGCAAGATGGAGGTGTATAACGGGTCTAATTAAGCCACGTACTTTTCAGAAAGAAAAGTAACTAAAGTAGATGAGGAAAAAGATAAAATGCAATTACTTGCCTGGCTAGAGCAATCTCTGAAGCTTAGGAGAACCGCCCTACTTCCTCCCAAGGAACCTTCTGATGTGCATGACACTTGAGGCCATGTGATGTTCAGTTTCGAGATGAAATGTTGTTCCTGCAGAAATGACAGTTATACATTAACCTTGATGAAAAAAAAGGCTGTTTCCCAAAAAAAAAGAAAGAAAGAAAAAAGCCCGAAGAATAGGAAGGATTTTGAGAAAGAAAATTGCTAGTCTATGATACAACTTAGAATGGCTAGCATCTGTGGCCTTAAGTGGTAGAACTGCATCTTTGGCAATGGTGAGGAACTTTTCCCAGTTTACAGAGGACACTCCGCATCCAACCAATGAATTATATTGTTGAGAACGGGAAACAAACCAAACAATTTTCTGAATTTTCAAGGAATCTAATTGAGCAAAGAACTCATGCTAAATGCTCAGATATTAGGCAAAGAACCTTGTTCCAACCAATGAATTATATTGTTGAGAACGGGAAACAAACCAAACAATTTTCTGAATTTTCAAGGAATCTAATTGAGCAAAGAACTCATGCTAAATGCTCAGATATTAGGCAAAGAACCTTGTTCATCCCACGATTAGTACTTAGACTGCAATAATCGTTATGATATAATAGAAAGGATGGACTCTTAAAATAGTAGACCAGCAACAGGGGAAAAGTTCTGAAAAATGGCTCGCTTTTATGAGATCATTTTGCCTGGGGGGGAAATGAGAAGAATGTAAGACGGTTATCAGTGCTAGTTATCCAGCTACAGAAGCGACCCTATAGGTTTGTATTTCCGTGTCTCTCTAAAATTGCAAAATCCTGGTGAATTACATTTTTCAAAAACTTCCAAGCACACATGTTAGCTATAAGTGGCAATGAAGAGCAATGGGTCTCCTGGTTTTAGTCCAAGATAATCGTCACCAAAAATTGACCAATTAGCCACAAAGAGATTGGCTTAGCGGTAGAACACCCCACTGGCAATCAAGAAGTCATGGGATCGAATCTCATGCGCACACATTACCTTCTAAAAAAAAGGCCCAATTAGGATTCGAACACTAGGGTAATGGGGAATCAAAAAATCACCATATAGAACACAAGCAGATTGATTACTAAGTTCACACCAACTTATCTAAGTGGGGCCATTATTTGACTTCTTGCATGCTTTGCACGGGACATCTAGGATCCAGATGGGCTCGAATCCTAATAGAGACCCCAATCTGCTTTTGTTCAAACCCATCTCTAAACCAAATTCTACCAGTTATCGCACGATTCCGGTCGAAGGCTGGATCCAACAGGTTAGCTAATCTGACGAGTATCACTCGAGTGTGCTTCCATACCAAATCCGGTCAATGGTCCAAGTGCCGATATGATTTCCAAAATTGGACCGAAGTCTGATTCTTAAGCTTCAAACTGTTGAGGATGATCTAATGTAAATACTAGGACTTTCAAGCCTGGTTTGGTAGCTATGGGATATATTTTTTGGGATAATTTTCCATCAAAGGGGTTTATGTTATGTTTTTGTTTGGTAGCTATAGGATATATGTTTTTGTTTGATGGCACTTTTAATGACCCCCTTTTCCCCCAATGCAAACGCTTGTACATACACATATCAAGAATAAATAACCATCCACTTTTGAACGAATTAATTAACTTGTTAAGAGGTAACAAATTCATTCCTTTGGAAAATTCAAAAGAAAAACACGAGCACCAGAATTGAATAACGATCACTCCTTGAAAAAAAAAATCATTTTTTCATCAAAATTTCACCTTTTCTAACTCAAACAAAGTTCAGAGAGAGAGAGGGAAAAACAGCAGGAAATTTCGAATTAAAGACATGCAACGAAACATCAGGTGAAATCGGTGACATCCCGATGAGATGGAATATTATATATGATATCTCATGTAAATAACACCGGGGATGGAGATGGAGAGGATGGTGGAGGGGTCGGATCCGGCGAGGGGGCGGAGGCGAAGGTAGGCGAGGGACGAGGCAGTTATCCACACGCCCCCGTCGCGTGTCTTCGTGCATGGGAGGACCTTAAGGAGGCCACCGCTGGTAGAGCTCTGCAAAGACGAGGACGATGGAGTTGGGAAGTTGAAGAAGCGCGAGTACTCCACCTCCCACTCGCCTCCACCTATAGTGGAGGCGACGGAGGAAGGCATAGCTCCACCACCTTCTCCCACCATGGGCTCACGGAAGGTGGTGAGTGGGAGTTGGAGAAGGGAAATAGATGCCTGAGATGCACCTCTACTTCTTTAGAATTGTCGTGGCCATATAGACAAGAACATGCTCATATCTGGAGGACTAAACTAGAAAAAGTTGAAAAGAAATTTTACCTTCACATATTCTAAGAATGCCTGCACCTCAATGCTTGTATTAAACCTTGTAGCAAACTTTTGAATCTGTGAAATGACATCGATTTCAAGGTTAACTTGCATTCTGTGAAATTAGATATTGCAAACTAGTGCTTTCATTGCATAAAGAATATAACCAATCTGATCGAAAAAAGTAAAGTAAAAATTTCTACAAAATAAGAGAGGAAAAATAAAAGGCATTATCAATAGGACAATCTTAGGATAGACAAATAGACAAAAAGCAGGAAAATTAGAGATCCATTTACAACGGAAGAATTTTTTAAAAACAAAAAATAAATCCTATCCAGCAGTCACAGAACGGACTTCTTCCAACTGAATCCTGAAAAGAAAAGACCTTACATCATCTGGTTCAAGCAGAAGTGAATGATTATTTCTGAATAGATGCTGAAGGATGCTGTTCAAATATATTGACAACGAACAACAACAGAAAGGCACAGATCTTTCACTAGTGTATACTGGCACCAAGCAGTAGGTGAAGGGGAATACTCCCAACACATGGCCGTGATGTAGCACCATGATAAAGCTAGAGGTTTGGGACAAACCATCTAAACTAAGTCAAAGGAACATCACCATCTGTATGGACAGTGATAAATCCTTTGAACTTGTATTGCTCCCCTTCTAGCAAGGTGATTAGGTCTACAAGAAAAACCGATTCCTGAATATTCATATAGAAACACCTGGGACCGAAGTCGGTGGAAATGTTCAAGTTATTATTTCAAGAAAATCTTATACCTTTTTATATAGAGGAAGAGGTGTGGGTAAAGTATAAAAGAGGACCATAGAAATAAAAGAATATTAAAATAATAAAATATAAAAGGGATATTGTAACACTCCCCCTCAAGCTAGAGCATAGATATTGATCATGCTCAGCTTGTCACAACAACTATAAAAAGCAGTCCAACCAAGTGGCTTGGTGAAGATATCTGCTGTCTGATCCTCTGAGGAGACAGGCGTAGTGCAAATGATCCCCTTCTGGATGAGATCTTATGTATAATGATAATCAATCTCTACATGTTTTGTGCGCTCATAAAACATGGAATTGTTGGCAATGTAAGTAGCTGCAAGATTGCCACACTTCATCTCCATTAACTCTTCCATTCTGAGCATGCAAATCTCTAAGGATAAATCGAATCCATACCATCTCTGCAGCAGTTTGAGCTATGGTACAATACTCTTACTCTACACTTGATCTGGATACAACAGTCTGCTTCTTGCTTCTCCAAGTGACTATATTTATAGGATACCCTTTTTTGAACAACCCAAGTTCAAGTGCTTTCTCCAGGTATCTAAACACCTGCATAACAACATCCCAGTGTTGCTTTGTGGGCTTATCCATAAACTGGCTTAACCTTCCTACAGCAAAGATGTCTAGTCTGGTAGTGGTCAGGTAAAGCAACCTTCCAACCAATTGTCTGTAACTACTACTCTCCACCTGTTGTGCCTCAGTATCATATAGATGGACCTTGGGATCCATGGGTGCATTTGCTGCCTTTGCCCCAAGCATCACAGTCTCTTGAAGAATATCAAAAGCATATTTTCTCTGATTAGCAACAATTCCTTCTAGCCACCTCAATGCCCACAAAATATCGTAGAAGACCTAAGTCCATAACAAATTGAAATGCCAATTCCTGTTTGACATGTCAAATCCCTTCCGTATCATCTGTTGTAATGATAATATCATCAACATACACAAGGAAACCACAAATCCCTTGTCAGTTTTCCTGAGAAACAAAGAATGATCCGAATTGGATTTCACCATGCCCAGTCCTTCCACAACCTATGACAATTTGTGGAACCATGCACAAGGACTCTGCTTGAGTCCATATATTGTCTTCCTTAGCCTACACACACTCCCCCTCAACCTCAAAACCAGGAAGTTGTTGCATATATACTTCTTCCTGAAAATTACCATATAGAAAAGCATTCTTTACATCTAATTGATGTAACTCCCAACTTCTGTTTGCTGCAATAGACAAAAGAATCCAAACTATCGAAAGTCGTGCCACCAGGGAGAATGTGTCAAAAAAGTCTACCTCATAAGTCTGGGTAAAACATTTGGCCACCGATCAATCCTTATACCTTGAAATAGACCCGTCAGGGTTATATTTCAAGGCAAAGACTTACCTGCATCCTACCACCCATGTTGTGGGTGGTCTAGACGTAAGCTCTCACGTGCCTTGCGAACATGGAGTTGTCATCTCCTCCTTCATTGCCTAAAGCCACTTAGGATGAAGCATGGCCTCCTCATAAGATGTAGGCAACCTGGATGCAGATACAGCCTAAGTAAATGCAGCAAACTAGAAACCAAGCCCATCACTGATAGAAGCACCTATAATCTTGTACTGAGCACAACTTCGAGGTGCCTTATGAATGGCAATAGATAAATCACTGTCGTCAGTAGCCTCATCTGGAACATTAGCAACTTCGTGTTTCGCTAGAACACCAGTGAGTTCCTGCTGACTATCCCTCGGAGAAGAATCAGACAGATATATCGGTATCATCAACATATACCTATGTCGAGGAGGATGATGGTGCTAAGGCGGGTGAAGGGGGGTACTGTGACACGTGATCTGTAAGTCATTGGAAGCTTGTACACAAATGGTTGTCCCTTGAATCTGGTATCCGTGCTAAGTAGCAGCTGATTGGGAGAGAAATCCACAGAACTATATCCCAGAAACACATTTTACTGCCCGCGGTGCTAGCTTGTCCCGGTTAGGTCCATTAATATGGACAAATGCAACACAATCAAAGATACGAGGTGGCACATGAAACAATTTTCTATCTGGATGTGCCAAGGAATCTGTTCAGACAATACAGAACTGGACATTCTATTGACTAAATAACAAGCAGTAAGACAGACGTCACCCCAATAGATCTGTGGAACATTATGGTGTATCATTAAAGTTCTAGCAACATCCAGGAGGTGTCTATGTTTACTCTCAGCTATCCCATTCTATTGGGATGTATGAGAATAGGAGGTCTGATGTACAATACCATTCAATCTGTAGAAATCACGCAATCTAGCAGTGCAGAATTCCAAAGCATTATCTAAACGTGCACATTTCACAATGGTAGAAAACTGTCTTTATTTCAAGAATAAAATTCTGAATAACATTGCCCACATCTAGCTTATTATTTAATAAAAAGAGCCATAACATAGGTGAAAAATCATCCACAATAACTAGATAATATCTATGACCCTGTTTATCTGGAACACGACTCAAACCCCAAACATCCAAGTGAATCAACTGAAACACAGAATCAGTAGTAGAGGAACTAACAGGAAATGAAGTCTGATGATACTTTCCAAGTTGATAAGCATCACAAGTAATCTCAATGGCCGGAAAGACATGGGGGAAAATCCGGCGAAGCCTGTCCAGAGGAATGTGTCCAAGACGGTAGTGCCACTGCAGTGCAGTCCTTACAGCAAAACTGAACTCGCTCTGACACGAAGTAGCAGTATCAATCAGGACTAGACAATAAACCCTCCTCTTCATGTCCACCACTAATCATCCTCCCCGTGAGCCTGCCCTGTAACACACACCCCATCATCAAATATAACCCTGCAGTTGAGATCTTTTGTAATTCTACTCACAGATAAAAGAATAATAAGAAACTCTGGCACAAACAAAACTCAAGGCAACTGTAAAGTAGATGAGAGAGACACCTCCCCCTGTCCATCTACTCTAGAATGGCTGCACAGTTCTACCTAAAGAAACAACCTGTATCTGTCTAAAACAACTCCGATCTCCACTCAAGTGCTGAGAGGCTCTGGAATCAATAAGCCATGTAGCACTCCGACTGTGGGGAGAGAGAAATACTAGAGGCATAGTCCATACCTAAGGAGGCAACTGCAGTAGTGTTAGATGTAGGTGGATTTTCCTGGGTCGCATGTGCCAATCTTTGAGCAATAGCCTCATACTCAAACCTAGGTACCATATTAGTCTCCATCTTCGGTGTCAAGGTAGCCTAATTTGCCATGGGAGGACAACCATGCTTGGTCCAGCAGTTAACCTCCACATGACCAATACGACCACAGTATGTGCAAGTGGATCATGGTTTACCAAGTTGTCCCCAGCCACGCCCACGTCCACGAGTAGATGGAACTCCACATCCACCACGTCCTCCATTAGTAGCGACGGCTGAAGTCTGGCCTGTCATCTCAGGATTAATAATTTAATGGTCAATCTACTAACCCTACTGTAAGCCTCCTCCAAGGTAGGAAGCTCTGTGAGAGTAAGCATCTGATCCCGTGCAGACTCATACTCAGTGCTCAATCCAGACAGGAACTTGAGCACCGCACACTCCTTGCGATGCTCTCTCTACGTCGCACAAGTGCACACAGGTCTACATGAGTTGTTCTCCAACAACCCCTTCAATTTCGCATAATATTGTGCTAGTGTCAGCCCATCCTGTCTTAGTGAGAAGGTGTCATGAGTAATTTGGAACACCTTGCTCGAGTTCTTCTCATGTGAATATGTATCATGGAGTGAGTTCCACATCTCTCTAGCAATTCTATAGACCTTTATCCCATCTCCTATATAAGTAGCCACAGCATTCATAATCCAGGCTCTCACCATAGCATTGTCACACTTCCATGTGGCATTCTTCCCAATTTTCTCCATTGGCTCAGGCTCCAGAAGAATATGTTCCTTATCATGACCTTCAACTGTTATAAGGAATGTTTGTGACCAACGGGCATAGTTGGTCTCATCAAGCTTCGTAATGGGAACAAAGAATAGATTTTTTATGTTTCCATGATCCGTCACACTCTCAAACAAGTCCTCAATCTTTGGAACGCCAGCCATGATTCCAAAGAACAGGAAACCAGGAAGAATACATCACTTCATAGACATGTAAGATCTGAATCTAAACTTTTCAGATCTGCATGATAAACAGAAGGCCCCTTGGCAGATGTAGGCCTATCAAGGGTGCAAGGAAAGACACCCAAGATGGCCGCAGGGGCACTTAAGTCCCTCTCGCTACAGCTACAGAGGAGACAACCCTAGATCAAGGTCACAGCAACCCCTGTGATCACGAGGACTCCTGCCTACACTTCAGGGCAGCGCAGCAACCTTCAGATCACCCTGTGATCATGAGGACCACCACCTGCACTTCAAGGCAGCGCAACCTTCAGATCGCCACTACACCATCAAACCAATGTCGCGCCACCGCTGTAGGTGCTTCGATCGCCGCTGTGCCGCTAGATCGGTTTCGTGCGACCATAGTAGAGGCTTCAATCACCGTTGCGCCACCAGATAGGTGTTGCACCACCCCCGCAGGTGCTGCAACGCCAACACTACGACGAGGAGGCGCCGTCGCCGCTAATCACGCACACGAGAGAGTGGGGCTTGTTGGTTTAGGGTTTCAAGGGCCTCTTTGGGTGGGATACTGAGAGCTCCGGTCCAAGACCGTCGCTCTGATACCAAGTTTGTGAAAATGTTCAAGTTATTATTCCAAGGAAACTCTACACCTCTTTATATAGAAGAAAAGGTGTGGGTAAAATATAAAAGAGGACAAGAGAAATAAAAGAATAACAAAATAATAAAATATAAAAGGGATATGGTAACAACCGATACACTTATGTACGTGTGGGTAAAATATAAAAGAGGACCAGAGAAATAAAAAAATAACAAAATAACAAAATATAAAAGGGATATGGTAACAACTGATACACTTATGTACATCATATGAAATATCCATCTGCCGAATGTCAACTAATCATGCCTCATAATATTGTAAGAAGGTTAAGCATAATGCAAAAATAAAGAATAAACAATACCATTCATTCTTAACAAGGGCAGATTATATTTCATCAAGGTCCATAAATCAAGTAAAGAATGCAGAATACTTAATGAGAAAGATGGAGGCGTATAACAAGTCTAATTAAGCCATGTACATTTCAGAAAGAAAAGTAACTTAAGTAGATGAGGCAAAAGATAAAATGCAATTGCTTGCCTGGCTAGAGCAATCTCTGAAGCTTAGGAGAACCGCCCTACTTCCTCCCAAGGAAACTTCTGATGTGCATGACACTTGAGGCCATGTGATGTTCAGTTTCGAGATGAAATGTTGTTCCTGCAGAAATGACACAGTTATACATTATCCTTGATGAAAAAAAGGCTGTTTCCCAGAAAAAAAGAAAGAAAAAAAAGCCCAAAGAATAGGAAGGATTTTGAGAAAGCAAATTGCAAGTCTATGCTACAAATTAGAATGGCTAGCGTCTGTGGCCTTAAGTGGTAGAACTGCATCTTTAGCAATGGCAAGGAACTTTTCCCAGTTTACAGAGGACACTCCAGATCCAAACAATGAATTATATTGTTGAGAACGGGAAACAAACCAAACAATTTTCTGAATTTTCAAGGAATCTAATTGAGCAAAGAACTCATGCTAAATGCTCAGATATTAGGCAAAGAACCTTGTTCATCCCACGATTAGTACTTAGACTACAATAAGCGTTATGATATAATAGAAAGGATGGACTCTTAAAATAGTGGACCAGCAACAGTGGAAAAGTTCTGAAAAATGGTTCACTTTTATGAGATCATTTTGCCTTGGGGGAAATGAGAAGAATGTAAGACAGTTATCAGTGCTAGTTATCCGGCAGCAAAAGCAACCCTATAGGTTTGTATTTTCGTGTCTCTCTAAAATTGCAAAATCCTGGGGGATTACATTTTCAAAGACTTCCAAGCACAAATGTTAGCTATAACTGGCAATGTAGAGCAATGGGTCTCCTTGTTTTAGTCCAAGATAATCGCCACCAAAAATTGCCCAATTAGCCACGAAGAGATTGGCTTAGCGGTAGAACACCCCACTGGCAATCAAGGAGTCATGGGATCGAATCTCATGCGCACCACATTTACCTTCTAATAAAAAAAGGCCCAATTAGGATTCAAACACTAGGGTAATGGGGAATCAAAAAATCACCATATCGAACACAAGCAGATTGATTACTAAGTTCACACCAACTTATCTAAGTGGGGCCACTATTTGACTTCTTGCATGCTTTGCACGGGACATCTAGGATCCAGATGGGCTCAAATCCTAGTGGAGACCCCAATCTGCTTTTGTTCAAACGCATCTCTGAACCAAATTCTACCAGTTATCGCATGATTCCAGTCAAAGGTTGGATTTGACGGTTAGCAAATCTGACGAGTATCACTCGAGTGTGCTTCCATACCAAATCTGATCAATGGTCCAAGTGCCGATATGATTCCCAAAATTGGACCGAAGCCCGATTCTTAAGCTTCAAACTGTTGAAGACGATGGAATGTAAATACTAGGACTTTCAAGCCTGGTTTAGTAGCTATGGGATATGTTTTTCGGGATAATTTTCCGTCAAAGGGGTTTATGTTATGTTTTTGTTTGGTAGCCATAGGATATATGTTTTTGTTTGATGGCACTTTCAATGACCCCCTTTTCCCCCAATGCAAACGCTTGTATATACACATATCAAGAACAAATAACCATCAACTTTTGAACGAATTAATTAACTTGTTAAGAGGTAACAAATTCATTCCTTTGGAAAATTCAAAAGAAAAAAAAAAAGAGCACCAGAATTGAATAACGATCACTCTTTGAAAAAAAAAATCATTTTTCATCAAAATTCCACCTTTTCCAACTCAAAAAAAAAAAAAAGAAACCGAGAGAGAGAGAGAGAGAGAGAGAGAGAGAGAGAGAGAGAGAGAGGGGAAAAAACAGCAGGAAATTTCGAATTAAAGACATGCAACGAAACATCAGGCGAAATCGGCTACATGCAGATGAGATGGAATATTATATATGATATCTCACGTAAATAACGCCGGGGATGGAGACGGAGAGGACGGGGGAGGGATCGGATCCGGCGAGGGGGGGGAGGCGGAGGTAGGCGAGGGACGAGGCGGTTATCCACACGCCCCCGTCGCGTGTCTTCGCGCGTGGGAGGACCTTGAGGAGGCCACCGCTGGTAGAGCTCTGCAAAGACGAGGATGACGGAGTGGGGAAGTTGAAGAAGCGCGAGTACTCCACCTCCCACTCGCCTCCACCTACAATGGAGGCGACGGAGGAAGGCGTAGCTCCGCCGCCTTCTCCCACCATGGGCTCACGGAAGGTGGCGAGTGGGAGGAGAAGGTAAATAAATACCTGAGATGGCAAGCACTAAGCAGGATGTTTCGCTGCTGACTATTAAACGGATCGGCAATCCGTATTTTAACCCAGAGAATTCTAGCTCGGTCCAAACTCAAATTTTTGCGGGGTCGGAACATGGCTTATTTAGTTATAGATCGGGTCGAGTCACGTCCCGCTAAAGTTTAAATTGAGTCTAATGGCTTAAAAATATTTGTACTTAGATGCATGTATTATATATGGAAAAATATTTTATCCACATAAAAATGAATAACTTAATTAATATATGCACAGATCTAAAATTAATGGTAGACATAAAAAGATATTAATAGTAGCGTGTGGAGATATCACTATTCTTAAATACGTATATGTTAAACATATATTCATATACAAATTATAAATACATACATATACATAATTTTATTTAATAAAAAAATCTCAAAAAGTTAATGCAATAATTTACTTGGATACAGAGATTTTAGTAATTCTCATGTGAAAGTGGTAATTTTATTTCTTTTTCATAAAAATATAATGTATTTTTCTTTTATTAAGATAATATCCTTATATATGATCATTACCCACTTTTATAAAAATCACTTAACATACAAAAAAAAATATTCGCATCAACAAACAGATCCAATCGATCCGAACTTATGCTCAAAATAATGGGCTTTGGATCAAGGGTAAACCTTGGTTGGTGGAGATTTTTAGGCCATAGTCGAGAAAAAAGTTCGAGTATAAATAGATCAAAGTCGATTAGGGTTAAACCTTGGTTGGTGGAGATTTTTAGGTTATAGATCGAGAAAAAATTTGGAACCTAAATAGGTCCAAGCCAACCAAGTTGGATTGGACCCAATACTACATCCTAGTTGTGGGTGTCAATCGAGAAGGATTTGTTTCCTTATTTATTTATTTATCTATCTATGGTAGTGGTTTGCAATGGGCATGTCGTTTCATTTTTCTTCTTCAAATCATATGTCCTTACATGTTTTCAAAGTCAGATTTGTAAATCCCAATCCCATTAGGATTTGGGATCCCCCTCACTGCCCCCTCCTTTAAATACCACCACAACCCCCCCACACTCCTCGTTGTAACATCATCTTCAAGCAAACTCCAATCAACTCTAAACCAGCACAAACTTATTCAATTCCCTTCTTCACATTACCCTCTTCATCATCGCTGGCGGGATGCCTCAGCGTGGCCGATATCCCTAGCACCTTTCACCACCATGGAGAGCAAGCATGATGCCATGGAGGATGGAGGCTTCTCCTTTCTACCAATTCTACGTAGAGGTCTGCGCCTACGTACCTGAGAAAAAGGTATGTAGCAACACCATATCCTTAACTACCGCACGAAGATGACCAAGTTCTAAGTTACTGTAACTTATAATAAGGATTGACGTATTTGTTTGGAATACGCTAATGAGAAATTAAGAATTTCTACCATGAACTAATGTCACCGAAGAACTAGATCATTATATATTTTCAACTTCTTAGTGTGATCTGACCTATAAGTTACTTGGATCGATAGCTAACAACATGTAGGATGTTATGAATGATATTATTAGCCATGTTCAGTTAGCCTTTCTGAAAGGTCGATCCCTCCAGGAGTCGTTTATATTGGCGCAAGAGATGGTGTCGGGATGAGTGAGGAGGAAGAAGGCCTTCATGTGGAAGGTTGATTTTCCAAAGTATACAACGCAGTCTCTTGGGCATCTCTTTAGGAAATCTTCAAGCGGAGTAGGTTTCCTGAGGCGTGGGTTCAGTGGATTAAAAGGTGTGTTACCACCTCATCCTTCTTCCCTCTTATCAATGGCCAGCCTACAGGGCAGTGGATACAGCCTCAAGGGGTCAGGACCCCTAAATGAGAAGTGAAGTTCCGAGGAATGACAACAGAAGAGGTGCTGATATATTTAATTTAAGTTGTACTTAGCTAAGTCAAGCTATCAAAAATTCCATTTGATAAGGAAATGGAAGAAAATACGAAAAGGATGGCACATAATTGATACAAAAGAGCAGTAGCAAAACATAAATTTACTTTAAATCAAAGCATAAAAATTTACTTGTCAACAGATTGGACAAAAACCTACGCAGCGAAAAATCCTTTGCGTTAACGACCTAACAGCAACAACCTGAAGTATGTGACAAAGTAGGGATAAGTCAACCGACTCAGTAGGGAACAAATAACTACTGCATCTCAACCAAATAGGATAATGTACAGTTTCATTTACCGGCTAGACCCTAGCCCAACCCAACACCCTAGCTTCTAATTCTCAAACCTTGTCTAACACGACCAACCACCATGGTCCCACTACCCATTAAACAAGTTACCCAAAATTTTCCCATGATTTAGTATTAATATTTATTCTCTCACTCGCCTCAGTGATTAGATTCTGGAAATCATCCCTCTCTACTAAAGGAGATTGAGATGCATCATTTCCTTTGGATTCCAGCCTGATAGTCTTACCCTAGCAAGTGGAGAGGCTAGCAAGTCTATTGTTCCTTGAGAAAGGCATGCCCGTTCTCAACGTATCGAGTACGTTGTTGACTTTAGCCAGAAGAGTCGACCCTTTTGAGAGCTACCCAGGCCTATACCTTGCGACCACGAAGCGCAAGCTCAGTTTATGTCCAACAAAGACCAGTTACAAATCAAACCAGATTGCCATCGCAGGATTGGCTAGAACTATCGAGCCACACCAATGCTCCTGCTAGGAGCAGCTCCCCGTAAGAGTGCAGTCTTCGGATGTGCCTTCCCAATCCGCCATCGGACGGGATCTCAACCAATCCATCATGGTACCCAGGCAAATTCCGTACATACAGACGCCAAGTAAGTCTCTAGCGACAAGTACCAAGTACCCTCTGTTATGACCCAATCCCATATCCTAACAGGACCCAAGACCGGCCCGCCTCGATTAATTCCAAGACCTAGTCGTCCAACAAAAAATAACCAAAAGCAAAAAATATTCCACAACCACAAGTACAATGTAACTAAGCAGAAAATAATACAGAGACAGTAAAAGAACCAAAAGGAATATCTCATAATAGTACAGGCTATCACAACTAGTATAGTGGAAAGTAAAGCAGAAAGGTAACGGAAACAGTATTACATATAACAAAATACCCACTACTACAAAAAAAAACGTGCAGGAATAGAAAACGTCAACAGCTAAGGTTGGGCTCGACTGAGCCCAGCTCCCTCTGCAACCAATGGTGTTGGCTGCTCAACTCCCGGACCTGAACAAGGTTATAAAACTTCGTAGTCAGCTAACGCTGAGTAAAGTGGTAGCTAAATCATTTATATACAATTTAATTTAAGACAGGCAGCTAATTTATTATTCAATTCCATTTAGCTCAACTAAGTGGTTCTAATTGGTTTGCTCCTTTACTCATCTAGTCATTTCTTGATCAGGCCTGTTCCTCATAGAAACGATCTTGATTGCAGTCTTTTCCGTGATGTAGGATGTACACGTGGTGCTCTCCTGGCTGGGAGAATCCCCTGTGGTAATCGTACACCCAGTCAACCATCTCGAGGTCACGGTCGCGACGCAGCAGTAACTACAGCATGTGCAATAAGCACACGGGTAGCTATCCCACACTGGCACGCGGTCAGTCGTTTCCGCTAACGGGTATGCCTAAAGGTACAGTACGGAACAACACAGGGCCTTGCCCTCTCAGAACAGGGGTCTCGCCCATCCACAATCCGCATACCCTCATCCGACTATCCCGGTTTGCCCAATGGACCTAACAAGAGTCAGTGTAGGGCGGCTAGTCCTAACCCCGAGTCCCGTGGGGCAGCTAGCTTCCACCATACACTAAGGAGCTCACCTCGATACCACATACACGAGGGCCAAACAGAAGTCGGTGTAGAGTGACTAGGCCTAACCCCGGGGCTCAACCCAAAGGGGTGGCTAGCTCCCCTCTACACTAAAGGGACAGTTGCTCTCCTTGGTACCGCGTACACAAGGGTCAGCTCACTTCCCATCTACTTACTATGTACAGGAGTCCTTCACCTAATTCCCCTTAGGGTTCATGCTTGTATTCCTTTCATTCTATTTTTCAACATTCAGATCTCACTATTTACATTACAGGTTTCATTCCTATATCAGGCAACTCGTGTTTTTCTAAAGAAAGCATCACATCAATAGACTAATACATTTGCTAGCAATTTGGTTTAACATGCATCTTAGGGAAGATTGTATAGCCTGACCAAGATTCATTCGTTTCTGCCCTAGAGTCCATTTTACGCCCTAGGATTCAAGTTATTCTAAACATGCACTTAGTTTTATTAAATCTTGATATTAAAGCAAACTACTCTACCAGGAAACACGAGAGGAATGGGGGTTAGAACCGCAGGTCCTATTGCCTCCATGGGTCCCGCGTGCTCAACTGGCTGAAGACCTATACAATTGACCAACCTCGTCAAATGAGTCCAAAACTGTATACAAGTGACACTAACTCGTAGAGAAACTCAAGTGGAAAATAACGGTACTTCGTTTGCAGAAAACTGGTTCCGTTTGGGCCCTAAACAGGCAAACAACATGCATACTGTCCCAGACGTCTTAAAAGACATCAAAACTCACCCCTTCTTTCCTGCGGCTTCCTCAGACGTTCGAACCCCTCTGTAATCATCTGATGGAAGTCTCAGACATTAGACTCTCCTTCTGGTCGTCTGGGGGTATAATAAGATGTCTGGCGGTGTGCCCAGACATCCAAAAGTACCTCGAAGGGCGTACCGCGTGCCTTTCCAACACTCTGCACCTACATACGCATGCGCAGAGCCAAAAGCGGCTAAGACATCCTGCGACAAGGCTTACATGGCCAGAAACCGTGAAGAAACACGTACCTTGGCACTAAGCGTGCTTTCAGACATCCGGCCTCAGCTCCAGACGTCCCACTGCTGCTCCGGACGTCTGGTAGATGCTCTAGACGTCTAATACTGGAAAATCCAGTACGCAGAACTCCTTCGCGATGTTTGTCTTCTCATGAGCTCCACCCGCGGATCCCACAGCAGCTGCTGGAGGTTGCGAGACCTCTTCCTCTGGCATGAGCTCCCTCGGCTCCCACGGCTCCTCCCTCTACGGCTCCTCTCCTCACACCTTCGAGCTCTTCAGAGGTCCTCACACCTCTGAGCTCCTAGCCGTTGTAGCCGCAGCGAGGGCAACTCCCATGCGTGAGCTCTCCTGCTCGAGCTCCTCTGCCACGCACGCTCGAGCTCCCCCGAGCTCTCTCCTTCTCTCCCACACTCTCCCCTTCTTCACTTGCACTCTCTCCCTCTCTTCCTCTCTCCCTCTCCTCCACTCTCGAGCTTCTCTCCTCCCCTCATGGCTGCAAGGGACGAGGAAGGGCGGATGCTAAGGGATGAAGGTGGAGGCTATGGTGATTGCGAGGGAGGAGGGGGGTTGGGTTTAAATAGGAAGTGTTTAGGGTTTCGGGTGAGGAGGCCGGAGGAGAGAGAAAATGCATGTGTGTAGCATGCGTGAGAAATGCAAAAGCACGTACGATTTTCCCTACTTTCAGACTTTCAACCATCAATCTAGACGTCTGATGAATACTCCAGACGTCTTATCCAACCCAAGAGCGGCGGGTCATTTCACCCTCTATGTCCCCCGTTATGCATACGGGTGCCTATAGAGTCTAGAGCCACGAGTACCTCCTCATTGAGTTTGATTCAGGTACAACCAAGTACCAAACACCGATGACAACCAAGGGCCTGTCACCAAACCCAGGAACCTTCCAAGTTCCAATGCAAATTCCTTTGATAGCCTTTAGCTACCACAACACCTCGATTCTCCTGCTCGAGCAATGAACCCATAGTTCACCAAGTCCAAGGGTACAACCTTACTAGCTAAACTATTCGACCTGATCATTTCTCAATCCTTTTCTTTTCCCCCTAGTCTGAACCAAATCAGACAACCCTACTTACCTACTGGATCGCCTAGGGGTCTTTACCCAAGACCTTAGGATCCAAATATTTCACTTATTAGACTCGAACCAAGTCATTGATGTCAACATGTAGGGCTCAAGTTGTTACTTAGCCAACTTAGATTGTTTTTAATCCATTTAGAGTGCTTCATGCTTAGTTAAAGACACCCTAAACCCATCTTGGGTTAAACTATAATTTAACCATTTTCCTGCCTATTAGGGCACCTATCAGACCCCCAATTAGATTATAAACTAGGCTGAATCATTCCTTAGGACTCCTAGCATTAGAAATCCTAATTCCAGGCCAATTAACAACCCCAATATACTACCTAACATTAGAGACCTATTACCTAATGTTAGGAGGCCCTCCAGTAGCTACCTAATGTTAGGTAAGGCTATAGGCCAATTCCAAAACTACCAAATCATGATTCCAAGCCTCAAATCACCCACTTAACTCATCCAAATCTCATGCCAAGGAACATTTTGAAACAAACAAATCCCCCATCCAACCTTAGGGCAACCTCTAACTAGAAAAACCCCATTACCACAATTGTAAAATATCATGGGATAGAACTCAACATGCAATACCCAAAAATCCCCCATTTTGAACACTAATTTTAGATCCAAATCAGTCCCTTTCTACTCCTAATTATAGGGAACAAGAGGAGATACAAAAGAAGAGGAAAATCCCTACCTCAAAGTTGAGCTCATGTCTCCCTTCTCGCAGCAACCCCAACTTTAGTAGCAACAGCAGCAACTACAACAGCGGTAGTAGAAACTCCTCTTCTCCGAAGATGGCAACGGCGGTGAGGGCGATGGTTGGTTGGTGGTCGGTGGAGTAGGAAAGGAGAGGAAGCTCTCCCTTCTCCCTTGTCTTTTCCTTCTTTCCTCTCTTCTCTCTTTCTTTCTTTTCACATTGGAGAAAATGAGGAGGGTGTGACTTGGAGGATAGGAAAGGGGAGGATAGTGATGGGAACACCATCATGAGCCATAAATAGCTCATTTTGATCCAATTAAGTCAGTAAATGCTCCTACATAACTGCAGAGAGCCATATTTCCTTGCAAAGTCATTCTGAGGGAAAGATAAGAAAATAGGGTTAAAACTGTAGTTTTACCATCATATCATGAATACAATACAATCATGGGTTTTCCCAGGAGGTAATTAAGGGTCAAATGATCCTAAAAGTCTAACAAGTGGGTTAAAACAGACATAAAAGGGTTTACACGTGTTTTGAGAATTAAATGATTTTTGAAACCCTAAAAACAGACCTGCTTAATTAATTGAGATTATGGTCAAGATAAAATTCACCTAAATCCTCTAAAATTCATATAAAAATATTCTCTAGGGTTTGGAACCTTCAATTTGACCATCATAACCCGTCTTGACCTAAAATAGAGTCTCAGACAGATATTTACCCTAATTTGGGTTTTTGCATAAATTACCTATTCAAACTTGGTAAAAACCTAAATCTAACTTCACCATTGGATTCCTTGGGTCCAAATTACGTTTGTACCAAAATCTGGGCCCAATCTAAGATCACATTGACCAAGTTTGCATTTTGGTCCAGTCGAACTCTTTCTATCTCATTCAGACCCTTAACTTTTGAATTCTCTTACAAATAGCCCCCCAACTTCTTTGTCTTCTTCACAAGCAGGTCCCCATGCCATTTTTGGAAGGTAAAACCTTCACCGTCGAGTTTCGAGAGAGGATTTCTCGCTCGATTCTCAAGCAATCCCTCCCAAAATTAATACGGGGATTCCTTAGGAAGTTACCTTCCATTTGAGCCATTCCTTGGGCTCTAAGTCTTTCCCAAAAGACCATGCGAACCTTTCAAAGGTTCAGGTATCCTACTTCACAAGTACCTTCCAAGCTTGAAAGCTTCTTTCCAAGCTTGGAAGGGCTTCCTATGGCCTATAAAAAAGACACCATCGCACGACTGTACATTTTCAGCAAGTCTTGGCGCGTCTAATGGCCTAAAAAACCCTCTCCGACCACCGAAGACCCCTGCTCTGGCAACACCCCTGGATCTCCCTCCTCCGGCCGTCTAACCATCAAATTGGACAACCTAAACTCCTCTTTTCGTCGCGACCCTCCCCAGCCAAAGGGAGGGCGTTCCTCCATCTACATTGCCATCACTGCTTCGCCGCATCTTCCTCCTTCTCCGGCTCCAGTCGACCAACACCGGAGCCCTCCACCTCCCTATCCTCTCTCTAAGCCCTTCTTTAGCTCCCTCTCTCTTTCTATTTCATTTTTCCACCCTCACAGACACACATAACCGCCAACCGCCGCCGTTCACCCTCATCTTCTCCGTCTCCGGTCACTCCTCCAGCGAGGCGTATCCGCCACTACACTCCTCCATCTGCCTCGCCAACCACCTCATAACCTTCGCCTCAACTCCACCAACCAAACCTCTCTCCTTATTTGCCATTCCATCCACCCAAACACCTCCCCTAACAACCCATCATCCTCCAGCCAGTTCTGTCTCCACCAGCGACCTACAAGCACTCTCACTCCACGCTACAACCACCTTCACACTTGCCGTGCTTTGGCGATCGTTCCTAAGCCTTTTGACGTGGCTGAAAGGCCTTATTTGTGATTTCAGGTTCCAGCCCCCCTCCGCCATTAATGCCAACCTTCAAGCAAGCTTCAAGCTCGCTCCAGGGTGCCTTCACTCCAGGCCTTGGCTCCAGCCTGCACGGAGTCATCACACGCACATGCCCAGGTCTCCAATTGAGGGAGATACCCTCAGCATCTGACCCAATTGAGGAAGAGTTCCCTGCTACGGCGGATGCGCAAAGGAAAGGTGGGGCTTTAGTCCTACCTCGGAAGCTAAAGAGCGGCTACGGTCGCATAAATTGAAAAAGTGCCTGGGGCTTATCTCCTTAGACACAAGGAGTGAGGTCCCTCACACCCCTTACATGCCTCGTCCACGACCTCTCTTCCGTGGACCTAGTACACCCAACCTGCCTAAGCCCACACCTCAGCTACCACCCACGCCTGTAGCCCTAGTCCCGGGTACGCTCTTGCCCGAATCCGACTACCCAATACTGTGTGTGGCCTTGGGAAGGAGAGAAAGAGAAGAGCCCAGAGAGAAAGGAAACAGAGCGCGGGGTTGGGGGGGTTTTGCTAAAGAGAATAACGGCTGACACTTGGCTGTTTGAAGGAGGATCCCCCTTTGTGTGTGAAGAAGAGAAGAAGAGAAAGAAAATAAAAGAGAAGTCAAGGCAGAAGAAGAAGAGGCACGTAGAGCTAAGGAGAAGAGACAGAAGCTAAAGAAGAAGAAGGGGAGCTGCACAAGAAGAAAGGCAGAAGAACAGAAAGGTAGAGAGGCAGAAGAAGAAAGAAGGAAGAAGGAAAGAAGAGGACCCGCACAAACAGAGAAGTAGAGAAAGAAGATAAGAGAAAGAGTTTAAGAAGAAGATTTCTTTAAGATTGTTAATTGATATTTTGTCTAATTTGAGCTTCTTAATTGATATTGTGCATCTCTTAACTATCATTGTGCGGAGTAATTGGTGATTCAAATCACCATTTTACTCCATTCTTTCTACAGTATTGACATTAGCTTGCATTGATATATCATTATTGCTTGAAGTTTCATTATAAACTGCTCATCCTGTGTTTAAATTGCAATTTTTGAGATTGAATTCCACATTGCTCCCTATGTTCAACCTTGGACTTTAAATTCAAATAATAAATATTATTTATTTTCAAAGCGATTTCGGCTATACTACAACACAGTTTTTAAAACCTCGATTTTGCTCGTGAACAGATAGTAGCTTCTCAAGCAAACCAAAAAGAAATGGCTTCTCAAGCAAGCCAAAAAGAGAATGGCTTCCTTAACAAGCTAAATAAAAAAAAAATAAGGCTTCATATATATGCCCCTAATCCCACCAGTAAACATTTAATTAGAGCTTTAATTAACCAATTAAAAGTATTAAAAATCTGAGCCCTTACACCCTACCTTCCTTAAAAAAGATTTCGTCCTTGAAATCAACTAAGGCAATCAGGTGTAAGCATAGACAGTTACAACAAATCTAAAGCGATAACCATGTCAGCATAAAGCACAAGAATAAGGCACAAGTATCAAAACAACAAAGCATTCTTACATATACCTAGTACTTATTATAATATATCAAAAACCCTCCCTCAAGCTACAAAAGAACACAAAAGAGGGAGTGTACATCAAAATCCATACTCCAAAAGACTAGAGATATCCTGAGCCTCCCAACCAAGCTTAAACATCAAGGTTGTCATTTGTTGTAGGAGCACCCATCACATCCTTTTCTTTGTCTGCAATAGGTCTCTCATCCTGGTTCATGAAAGGAACAACTTGAATAGCAACTTTCAGCCCGTCATCATCTTCACCTTGGTGTTCTGTAGTCCAGGCTGCCACCTGTTCCCCCATGGGGCAATCCCGCTTCAAGTGTCCAAGTTGCTTGCACCTAAAACACAACTTTGGAGCCTTGCACGGTCCTGCATGATTCCTTCCACAATTAGCACATCCATTTCTCTTAGAAGACCGACTCATAGTACCCGAGGTGCTATCCACGCCAGAATTATTTTCTCCTGTCCAAGCATCCATCATCATTGGGTCATATCGTTGGGATTGATGATTGCTCTTGCGAGTAAGTCCTCCCGTACTACGGTGTGATTGCTGGGTTTGTGCTTGCAGCTGAATCACTGTCATTGTCCTCTCGACTACAATGGCTCTTTCAGTTATCGCAATATGACTGGTCATCGGCATCTTGGCTAGTTGCATCCCAACTTTATTTACGGTCTCCAACAGATTCTACATTTCCCTTGCATCTGCTCCATCACACCCTGCAGTTGGCCTATAGCTGCAGCAAGATCCGTGGGGTTCCAATTACCACCTTTAGTATGCTTCCCTCTCAGAGGCATCCTACAACACATCGATGAAATCAAACATGTGCCATCATAGCTCAACCACAATGGAGGTCTAGTCGCAACCTTATACCAGCCACAACGTACACACTTCCAATGAAGTGCATGCTTTGATACCACCGAAGGTTGTCATGCCCCAAAAGTCTGGACCCCTAAATGAGAATCTAAGTTCTGAGTAATGATAACAAAAGAGGTGTTGTTTTATTTAATTCAGGTTGTACCTAGCTAAGTTGATCTATCAAGAATTCCATTTGATAATGAAATGAAAGAAAATACAGAAAGGATGGCACATAATGATAAGGAAAAGCAGAAATTAAACATGCGCTAAACAAAAAGTTACAAAGGAAATAAAGCATAGAAGATTACCTACCAGAAATCTCGGTAAAAACCCACGCAGCAACAAATCCTTTGCGTTGATGACTTAACAACGATAACCTGAAAGCAGGTCACAAAGTAGGGATGAGCCAATCGACTGAGTAAGGAACAAACAACTACTATATCTCAACCAAATAGGATAGTGTATAGTTTCATTTACCAGCTGGTCCCTAACCTAACCCAACACCCTAGGTTCTAATTCCCGAACCCAGTCTAACACGACCAACCCCTGTGTTCCCACAACCCATTAAACAAGTTGTCCAAATCCTTCCCATGATTTGGTATTAATATTTATTCTCTCACTTACATCAGTGATCAGATTTTGAAAATCATTCCTCTCTACCAGAGGAGATTGAGATGCATCATGTTACAACCCGAACCCAACTCCACGTGGAACCCAAGGTCAGAGCACCTCGACTAACCTAAGACCCAGTCGTCCATCGAGAAATAACATCACAAAGGAAATAATTCCACACATGTATCATAGCTAGAACATTCAAATAAATGACAGGAAGCTGTAAGTAAATTCATAAACAGTAACACAAGAGAAAAAAGGATCCTTAACATAGCTATCACAACCATAAATGAAAAATGGAAATGGAACTAATGGTTCTAATCAAGAGTACTCACAATAGTAGTAGGAAAAGTCCAACTACAGCAGAAAAAAAAAATGGACTAAGGCTGGGCTCGACTAAGCCCAGCACCCTCTGTAGCCGGTGGTACTAGCTGCTCACCTCCCTGACTTGAACATAAGTGGTAGTAGTCAGCAAAAGCTGAGTAGAGTGGCAAGTACAAAATTAACTAATGCAATTTAATTTAAAAGCAGTAAACATTTCAGGTAATTGTAAACGTTTCACACATTACCATGATTCATTTCAATTGCTTTGTACTAGCAGTTTTTGTGTTTTAGATAATCTAACAAAGGTCCCGTTCCTCTTGGTTCACATGTTCCTTAATAGAATGATCTTGTTGCAGTTTTCCCCGCGATGTAGAACATGCACGTGGTGCTCTCCTAGCTGGGAGAACACCCCGCGTTTGTCCTACACCCAATCTACTACCCCGAGGACATGGTCGCAACGTAGCGGTGACTACGACACATGCGATAAACGCACGGGTAGCTACCCCGTACCTGCACGCAGTCAGTCCTTTCCACTAACGGGTGTGCTTTAAGTCTACAGCATAGAACAGAACAAGGGCCACGCCCCTCACCAGTTGCGTACCCTCGCCTGACTACCCGGTTGACCCAGTGAGCATAGCAGAAGTCGATGTAGGGAGGCCATTCCTACCCTGGGTCCCAACCCAAAAGAAGGCTAGCTCTCTCCCTACACAAGGGGTGGATAGCTCTCCTCGGTACATACATACTCGAGGGCCAGCTCACCCCTAAACTAAAGTCCAAACAACAGTCGTGCCTCACGGAAGGCGAGTTATTCCATCATTATCAAAGTTTCATACCATAGCAGATAAATTATTCTTCTAGTGCACCTTTTATTTTATATCAAACAAGCCCATGTATTGAAGATAAATATGCATCATTCGCATACCAAGGGTTTATTCTATATCGATCAAGCTCTATAATATCATACACATTTAACAAGCACCCTTAAATTAAATTGTTAACTTAATTATGACCACCACCATATTGGCTAAGGCATGGATAACAAAATCACTTATACGCCAAACCTATAAGGTTAGGGTAGGCACTCATCAATTCCGTAAATAGACGAGGAATAATAGACTTCAAACTTGTATTGCAAAACTTAGGTTTCAAAACGGAATTCTTTAACTTAGAGCATTCACTTAACCAAACCAAAGAGGAAGAGTAGAAGAAGACCACTCTACCTAGGGGTACGGGAGATATGAGGGCACCAGCAGCGGATCCCGACGCCTTTGCAGGTCCTGCACACACCACGAACTTGGGGCCTATACCAATTTAATGGTCAAACGGGGCATTAAACAAGTTGACCGACATTTCAGTATGCTAAACAGTTCCAAAATAGTGTAGAAACGACTCTAAAATGTAGGAAATCCAAGAACATTCCAACGATACCTTATTTGTGAGATTCGGAGACCGAATGGGCCCCAAACCGGCCTTGGAAAGGTCCTGGTTCACTTGAACCGAACCGAGTTGGTTCGATCTGGTTGTCCGACCTCCCACCTGCTTCAGGAAACGCCTGACGCCTGAATCAGACGTCTAAGACACTCCTTAGACGTCTTAAACAGCACGAGACTCCAACTCTCCTCAGACGTCCAATACACTATCTTGACATCTGAAAGCACCTTGAAGTCCACCTACGCGCAACTCCCTACGCGAACTTGCACTGCACGAGTGTTGCTTCCCCACGCAAGCTCACTCCTCGAGGCCGTCCCTGCCACAGACACCTCAGGCAGGCTGTACCTCGTGCCTCGCGCATCCTCAAACATCTGAAGCCCGCCTCAGTCGTCCGCAGAGCCTTCTAGCCGTTTGCAGGGTGTTGCGAACGTCCGATGAATGCAAGGCTCACCCCTGCTCCGCGCACCGAATGCGTCGCGTCTATGGCTACAGTGCCTCGCACCACGCGCTCCTTGCATCGCACGCCGTTGCAATCCCCCTCTCTTGCCTTTTCCTCTCAGTCGCTCACTCTCCTTACTCTCTCTCTCTCTCCCTCTACCTCACTCTCTGTTTGCAAAAGGGGGTGTAGGGCGCGTCACTCAAGGTGGTGTGGGGGAGGAGCAGGATTGAGGGGGAGAGGGTTTTAAAGGGGGTATCGAGTAGCATTTTAGGGCTTATGGGGTCGGGAAAATTTACAAAAACATCCTAGGTTCTTAGAGTTGTTTACGTGGGGTCAAAAGGGTGAGGAATAGGGGAATAAAAATTGCATTAAGCCCCTCCACGAGCTATATAACTCGGATGAGGGTCTCTACGTGCGTTTCCTGGTGCACGAAAATTACGACGAGGCCCCTTTAGTTTAGGAAAACCACCAAATGACCCTTGGGAAAGGTCATTTCACATCCTTTCCTTCGGATTCCAGTCTGATAGTCTCATCCTAGCCAGGGGAGAGGCTAGCAAGTTTGTTGATCCTAGAGAAAGGTGTGCCCATTCTCGACGTATCGAGTACGTTGTTGATTTCAGCTAGAAGAGTCAGGCCTCTTGGGAGCTACTTAGGCCTATACCTTGCGACCACAAAGTGCAAGCTCAGTTTGTGTCCAACAAGGACCAGTCATAGATCAAATCATATTATCATCGCAGGATTGGCCAGAACTGTCGAGCTACACCAATGCTCCCGCTAGGAGCAGCTCCCCATAGGAGCGTAGTCTTCGAGTGTGCCTTCCCAATCCGCTATCAGATGAGATCTCAACCAATCCATCATGGTACCTAGGTGAATTTCATACATACGGTCGTCAAGTGAGTCTCTGGCGATAAGTACCAAGTACCCTCTGTGTCCCTCATTGCACATATGGGTGCCTACAGAGTCTAAAGCCACGAGTACCTCCTCATTGAGTTGGATTCGAGTACAACTAAGTACCAAACACCAATGACAGCCCAAGGCCTATCACCAAACCCAGGAACCTTCCAAGTTTCGAGGCAAGTTCTTTTGGTAGCCTCTAGCTACCGCAACACCTCGGATCTCTTGCTCGAGCAGTGAACCCATGGTTCACCAAGTCCATAGGTACAACCTTATGAATTCATCTATTCGACCTAATCATTTCTCAATCATTTTCTTTTCCCTTCGATCCGAACCAGATTAGAGAACCCAAATTACCTACTGGATCGCTTGGGGTCTTTATCCAAGATCTTATGATCCAAGCATTTCACTTATTAAACTCGAACCAAGTCATTGATGTCATCAAGTGGGGTTCAAGTTGTTATTTAACCAATTTAGTTTGATTTTAATCTATTTAGAGAGCTTCATGCTCAGTTAAAGATACCCTAAACCCATCTTGGGTTAAACATCAATTTAACCATTTTCCCACCTATTAGGGCACCTATCAGCCCCCCAATTAGATTATAAACTAGGCTCAATCATTCCTTAAGACTCCTAGCTTCAGAAATCCTAATTTCAGGCCAATTAGCAACCTCAACATACTACCTAACATTAGGGACCTATTACCTAATGTTAGGAGGCCCTCCAACAGCTATCAAACGTTAGGTAAAGTTGCAGGCCGATTCCAGAATTGCCAAATCATGATTCCAAGCCTCAAATCACCCACTTAACTCATCCAAATCTCATGAAACATAGACCACTAGCTACCACACATCCAAGGAACATTTTGAAACAAGCAAATCCCCCATCTAACCTTAGGACAACCTCTAACTAGAAAAACCCTATTACCACAATTATAAACCACCATGGGATAGAACTCAACATGAAACACCCAAAAATCCCTAATTTCAAACACTGATTTTAGATCCAAATCAATCCCTTTCTATTCCTAATTACAGGGAACAAGAGGAGATACAAAAGAAGAGGAAAATCCCTACCTCAGAGTTGAGCTCGTCTCTTCCTTCTCATAGTAGCTCGAACTTTAGCAGCAACAACAGCGGTAGTAGCAACTCTTCTTCTCTTCTCTGACGATGGCAAGGGCAATGGCTGGTTAGTGGTCGATGGAGTAGGAGAGGAGAGGAAGCTCTCCCTTCTCCCTTGCATTTTCCTTCTTTCCTCTGTCTCTCTTTCTTTCTTTTCACGTTGGAGAAAATGAGCAGGGTGACTTGGAGGATAAAAAAGGGGAGGAAAGTGACTTTTCAAGCAAGCCAAAAGGAAATGGCTTCTTAAGGAAGCCAAAAAGAGAATGGCTTCCAAAACAAGCTAAATAAAAAAAGGCTTCCTTTGCCCTAATCCCATCATTAAACATCTAATTAGAGCTTTAATTAACTAATTAAATGTATTAAAAATTCGAACCCTTACATTTATTCTGCAGTTGACACCTTAGCCCATTTTGCCTTTAAATCATGTCCAGGTGGCCTCCTACACGGCTACACCCTTTCCTCCCAAAGGGCATTGATCCCAATTTTGTAGTTTGCCGATGATACGATTTTTTTTATTGGAGGGGTCCATGAGGCAAAGGTCCTAAAACATGTGGTGGACATTTTTAGTGAGTGTTCAGGCCTATAGATCAATGACCCCATGTCCTCTCTACTTTGTTTTGGTGATGCGTGCAAGTGCAAAGAGTTGTCTTTGGCTTTACAGATGCTTGTGGTTGCCCTCCTAGTGTGATACCTTGGCTTGCCCTACAAGCCAAGAGAATGAGGAACAAGGATTTGATGCAGCTTTTTTAGAAGATTTCCTTGAAAATGACAAGTTGGTGTAGTAGATTTTTATCTAAAGGAGGTAGATTGATTTTATTGAATTTAGTTCTTTCTGCTATCCCAATCTTCTTTCTATCCATGTTCAAGCCTCCCAGTTCCATCTTGAAGAAGATTGATATTTTCCACAAGCATTTTTTCTGGAAGTATCCTTCACATACTGGTCCGTTCATGCAACTTGTTAAGTGGTAGACGGTATACCCTAAAGAAGCAAGGCAATTTGGGTGTGTGTTCACTTTGAGTGTTCGAGGACTCTATTGCTTAAGTGGCACTACAACCAAAAAGGGTTTTGGGTTTTGGTTGAAAATCGTGACCAAAAGGTTAAAAATTGTCACCAATTAGTGTGACCAAAAGTTGCGTAGCGGAAGAATTTTGGTCACGGTTTCACCCAAAACTGTGACCAGCTTTTGGTCACAGTTCCACTAAGAACCATGACCAATGGTCCCACCGAGCATTTGGCCACCGTTATAAATTGTGACCAGACTTTTACTTACAATTTTAGAACCATGACCAAAGAAAGACTTTTGGTGACAATTCATGAACCGTCACCAAAGACCTCTTAAAAATTAAAACAAATAATAAAGAGATCTGAGATGCGACTCCTATCCTCCTCCTGGCAGAAAAAAAAGGACTTCAAGGACTTTACAATGATGGTTAAAAAATACACATTTTATGGCTATCTTATATTGGAAGCCCACAATCTCAATCTAGAATATATGTTTGAAACTCAAAAGAATATGCTTGAAATTGCTTGGCATCCTCGTAACATTGGATTTGAACTCTATATATGAGTTCAACTCCCAATCTCCCACTACTACAGAAGGCATTCAACAGTTTAACCCATATTCTAACCTACAAGCGATGGAAATTTAGCCACATTAAAGAAAAAAAAATGAAATACAGTTAGCCACATTAATATGACTTATAATTTTGTAAACTACTATTCTTACTCTACCAAAATGTAAAAGGAAAAATAGAAAGTTCGCAATCCCAAAGTTCCTTGAATCAACAAGATAACACTATAAGTTTGACACAGCAAACGGAACACAGGCCATTAGTGAAAACAAATGACATAAAATTAATATTGAGCATGATTTTGTTTATATGGATCTATACAGAGTAGTTGTGTACGACCCATATTGTTCCAAGTTAATAGGGGAAAATAATTCATGGCAAGTCTTAATATGAGATAAGGCCTAGTTTAGGTTTTGTTATTAGATAGCTAGCATGGTTGTTTTCAGAATGTATCATAATCATTCTCTTCATTACTTGTTTTCGGAATGGTTGTTTTCAGAATGTAGCATGGTTGGACGAGATCTCTTCTGAGATCATGCTGTGCGATAGTTGGAATTGTTCAAATTAGATTGCTTAGACTGCTAATGAGGCGGACTTTAGATTGGGATCATTGTTCTGTGGTGGTGTTATTGTTGTTAGTTTTGATGGTTGATCTGAGGAGGCTGCAGAGTACGTAGTAGCAACTAACTGCTAATTTTTAAGATGAAGTGTTGAGACTACTGGTGGTTTGTACTATGTTGAGCAAGAAGATGTGCTAGATAAACAGGTTTTGATATAATGGATTTATTCAGTAAGTCACCTCAATGCCCTCCCACTCACACCTTCTACTAGGCTTTTTCTACCAGCAATCTCAATGACCTTTTGGATAATAACTATATATGAAACATTGCAAATGTTGACTGGTCCAAAACTTCTGAAGCCCCTAGACCAATCTTTTTTTAGATATTAGGACTGTAAAAGTAAATTCCATAGACCTGGGCAACTAGAAAGAATCATTTAATAGTTACAATATCATCTATAATAATATTACAGAAATGTCTTAGTTTCACAAATATTGCCCCTGGCTCAAGAGCCCTATCCTTGGATAAGTTCATAATAGCCTCATTTATCCCATTACCATTAGGGAATTTAGTAATGAGATGGATTTCAGATTCAGCAAGAAGATTAGGAATAACCTCCATTATATTTCTACTACTACCCATCTTTTCAAAAAAAAATTGTCGATCACTACTCAGATTGTGAGGATTTGGTAACAGACTTTGGAGCTTATCTTCTTTTGTGCATTGATCTAGAGGCTTTGGAAAATGACTTGTAAGAGATACCCGGCTTGTTTGGACAGCTAAATTACTCTTGTGAAAGTTAAAATTTTTTCTTGGTTGCTCAGATAAAGAAGGATTTTGACCAAGGGTTACAAGCAGAAAATCTTTCCTCAGGAGGATCCTACGTGCATTTTGTTTGGTTTGGAGATGGACAACTGGCGTCAATTTTTCTTTGCTTTCCCTTTGCTAGGGAGGTGTGGAATGCAAGTAGATTGGATTGACAGTTCATTAAGGTATGTTTTGGAATACTTTTGTGTCTGGAAGGGTGAGACAGAGGCCCATGTGTTTCAGATTTAAACAGAAGTGCGCAACTCTTTTGGCTGTTTCACAGGCCTTGTGATTCCAACCTAATGGGGTCACTTGTTGACAGTGTCTTGTTTGATATAATAATTTGAAGGGGATATGGGCTTCAGTGTTGTGGAGTAGTTTTTTCATGTATTTTGTCTTTTAGATTATGGATCACATCACAAGCCAAGTAACAAGAATGCTTACGTTGCCTAAAACTTAAAGGCGCTACTTGGTTATACCATCCGATGATTGCACAGCTGACTACTCCAAAAAAGTAGGGTTGAAATTACACCTTGTGCAGAAATTAAAAATAAAAAAAGATAATTTGTTTGCAGATAATAGATGATAATTTTTCTCAATTATCTTAAGTTTTACTTTTTAAGCTTGATGTCAATTTTGTTATAACACATTTCATAGTTGAAATAGATATCCATGTTGATGCCAAAATGAAAATTACTCAACCAGACGAGTTGGAAATGTATTAGTTATTTTTGTGAGCCTTATCGTTCTTATGACATCATTCACTAAACTATTTGTTTACATATTTCACAGTCAAGCATAAAAGAAAACATTATCCGGTGGATAGCATATACAACATATACATACTCAGTGTGCTCTTCAAGTATGCAACCATCCATTGCAGAATGTTCCCCTTCAAGATCAACAGTAAACCAATCAAGCATTCGGCTGTACTAGTTAGGCAGTAAAAAATCATCCAAAAGCTTTAGAAGCTTATCCCATCCATCTATGAAAGAAGCTCCATGATAAAAATCAGTCTCTAGTGGGCCTCCCTGGAATGCACGGGCAGATTCTGCTGCCAAAGAGTGCACCTACAAATCATATAGAATTAAAACTACATTTTCAGATAGGAAAGACACCTTCTGATGCACAAAGTATATGTCCCATAAAGCTAATTGTGCATAAATTGCAAAATAAATGAAATTGCTAAAGGGAGCTCCAGGAATGATACTTTTATCTTATAAAATATCATCTGACACAAACCAGAGTTCTCCTTTCACGAAAGGCACAGACAGTCAGATAAAAAAGCCATCAAAAAGTGTTTTTACTTTAAGTTTGCATTTGGCTGCCATTTATACTGTAGGATTACCTGCAACGGCAGATTATCATGTCTGTTGCAGAGGATAACTCGCTAGATGGTCAACCTGGGACAAATGGGATCATTCAAGTTAAATACATCCAAATAATGAGTGATAGTCATTGTGCTGGATGGCTATCCAAACATAGATTATCCTGCTGAAATACAAGGGACCAGCCCTCAAAAAAAATTTTCTAATGTCATATCAGCAGATGTCCTCCCTTCGCATCCCTCAGCCAAACACCAAAGCATCATATCAAATCTAAACTCCTACGTATCCTTCACCTCTCTACTTTCTCTTTTTGAAAAATGATTACTTGTCATAACTCATAAGATGGAATTATAAGATGCCTATAGTCAGAACCATCTTTAGTAGTCCATAATTTAGATATTAAGCAAGACCCAGATATCAAAATAAATTTAAAGATCTTTTGCGGAGATATTTGATGTAGCATTGAGGGCACGTAGTCATGCTCCCATCCCATATCTTTAATACAACTTTTATCAAAATAACTTCTAGTTGATATTAACATTTGGAGATGCTGACTTTTCATACTGACTGGTGTTTAAAGAATGAATCTGTCCACTGTAGGATAATTTGGCCTCACCATTGGCAATCCCAGGAGCAGAGCTGTTAAGAAAATAATGGATTTATAATGATTAAATGAAAGATAAAGTTCATTGCAGCCAAAAACCAATAAGTATGTCACCGTTTGAAGAGAGGATACAACTAATACCAAATACATATAGCTGATTCATTGCTTGGGACTTCTAAGACATGCAAACAAGATCACTTAATAGGTCTCAAGAGCTGCAAAAACAGGAGTGGGGGCATTAGTCTAAACAAGATTAGAAGAAAAAGGAACTAGAGGCTACATTGCTGATCTAAGAAGGGTGAGGAGAAGACCTTTAATAATGTCACAGACATAAGCTTTAAGATTCTACTCGTGTCAAACCACAAAATGAATTTCAAAATATTCCATTCATGTCAACACAAAAGCATGGATGAAAATTCGATCTAGTGATCATTGGTGCAAAATTAGAAGAAAAAGGAAATAGCAACTATATAGCATAGGAATGATGCATTTTAAAAATCTTTAACAAGTAATGAACTGAGATAGGTTAAGATTCCACTAACGGTCAAGTAAATTTTCAGGCACGTACTGTCTACCAAAACAAGTTAAAGTGACACCTACAAATTAAGAACATTGACGTTATACCACTAGACGACACAAACACATTGCTTAGGGAATCGATAATTCAAATATTGAGTTGGATATATATAAATGGACATAGACCACAAATTTTTTTTTTTTTGAAACTGTAGACTACGAATATTTGCTAAGCATTGAGTTTGATTCATGTGTTTCAATCACAATTGCCTATCAAGCTCAGCTTCAAATGCATGGTTTTCCACCCCCAAATGATAAGACTTCGAGCCGGAAGAGGCTTAGAAGAGGGTAAGAAGGAAGGAAAAGCGTGCTTTGCTTACCAAGGGGGTGTAAATCCCATGGCGAGATGCTGGAACAGCTTTCTCCCCACAAAGGGCATGAAGAACACATAGAAGGCAACGCCCAGCGCCAAGGACACTGCGATGGCCACCACCTGCAATTTAACAAAAAAACAAAAAAGAAAAGAAAAGAGAGAAAGAAAGAAGAATTAAGATAACATAGTACTAAGAGGCACAGATTAAATAAGGAGATACCTGCCTGCCTTCCATTTTGATTTCTTTTTGGTGGGGATTTGGGGAATGAAAGTTAAAAAAAAAAAAAGTAGGAAAAATGGGTGAAATTAAGAAGGAAAAGAAAACCTACCTGGAGAGGATGGTAAGGCAGCTGCCATCCATGCTTCCTCATTTCTCCCCCAACCAACCAAAGGACTACTCAACTGGATGATCAGAGCCAGAAACCCAGAATGCTTTTCAAGATGCAGCAGCACCTCAATTCATCACGTTGGATCTTTCTTTACCCCCACAACAATGCATTGCAATGATGGGATCTTTCTTTCTTTCTTTCTCTCTTTGCAACTCCTCCTGGAAGTGACCAAATGACCTGGAGGGCTTCGAGTCAGAAGAGGCTCGGAGGGCGCTGGGGGCCGCGGGTTTTAGGGACGGAGGAGGTGGGAAAAAAAAAATTTAAAAATATAATTATTGAAAAAATTAATTCTTTAAATATTATTGGGATTTTTATTTAATTATGTGCGGTGATAAATTTATTTTTACACGTAAGTTTTAAATGGTCATCATCTCCTCTCGTGAAGAGTGTCAAGAGGGTGATTGTCGTGATAAAGTTTACTTTGTGTGTATCCCGCGTTGTGCCCAGCAGCCTTCCTCCTTCCACATTGCTTCCTTCAACGCTCGAGCTCTTTGCTTACTATCCTCATCTCGTCGTCAAGTCTCCTCGCCATTAGCTGCTACCACATCCTCCTCACCGTCAGCTGCTGCCACATCACCGTTGCTACGACATCCCCTCGTTGACCACACCGCTGTTCCAGCGACAGTGCCCTCGTTGCCCTCACTGCCATTGCTGCGATAGCCACCTCACCGCCCTCACCGTCGTTGCTACGACAACCACCTCACCACCATCACCGCCATTACTACCACCGATTGTGAAGGTTGATTTTTTTTTTTTGTTCCTAAGACAGAAAACAACATGAGAAATTGATAATGTATTTTTTATTTGCTATTAGGGTTAAATTTACTTATGATAATCAACCTCAAATAAAATTGAGAAATTTCACTTAGAGAGTGAGAAATTGGTATTGTGCTTACCTATGAATGTTTTTTTATTATGTTTTTCCAGGATAGTTATAATGGATGGAAACGTATTTTATGTTTGTTATGCAAATGAAAATGTCGAATATAGAGATGACGGTGTTGGTTATGATAGAGGACTGATAAGAACTGTAATGGTCCGTAATGATTGAAAATTTGACAGATTTGATAGGCATATCAGCATGAAAGTTAGAATTGATCGATGTAACCGTGAAGTTGAGATTCAACATAGGCTCCCATTAATTTTGGGAAATCAAAGGAACAAGCATGTCATCAAATATGTTTTCATGCCCATCTTTGATGATGATTCGTTAGAAACAATGATGTGCTTCAGTGAAAATACTGGTAATTGTGTGGAGCTATATATTGACTCTCAAGAGAGATGTGAAGCGTCCATTGAATGCGATGCTGGAAATAGAATGTCTAATGTAGTTATGGAAAAACGCAATGTTTTTTTTTTTTTTAAAGATAAAAATGCAAAGTTGTTAATGAACCCAATGCAGAAGTGAACTTGGTTGCTGGTGGTAATGAAGGTGGTGTACATGGTGATGTTGGTGAGCCAATTCGATATTCACCAAATCACGTACATACAGAGGAAGTGCCTGATTGTAGAGGCGACTCATTGGGTGGAATTGATACGCATGCTCAAACACATCAAGTAAATGAAAATTCTACCATTGCTTTTTAGAGTTTACCAATTCGGCTTGCAACCATTGTAGGCACTTGTGGATTGGATTTTAACGTGTCAATTTCATGACATTCCGTCGATGTTGACGTGAATGATTGCCACGATGAGGAGATGCAAGTTGAAGATAGATTACTGATGATGAGATGGAAAATGAAGGTGCAAGAGATGATGCAAGAGGTCAACAAAAGGATAGAAATGATGTTCTTATTATTCCTCGTGTTCCTTTCTTTAATGTGCGTAGCAAAGAAACATATTGCTCTTGGGAAGAAAATGAAAGCATGCTAGGCGACAATATAAGCCTAAGTAATGAATTGACAAAAGGAATGTTGTTTCCAAGAAAGGAAGATGTAATATCCGTTGTAAAAAATTATTACATCAAGACTAGATATGATTTCATTGTTCATGAATCATCAAAATCAATTTGGTTTATGATTTGCATGGAAAAGGATAATGGTTGCAAATGGAGATTACAAGCACATCGCCGGAAAATTGATGGATAATTTGTGATTAGAATTCTGGATGGACCACATACTTGCATTGATACAAGTAAAAATCATGATCATCCAAAATTGGATTGTAATTTCCTTGTGCATTCGATAGTCAATCATGTTAGAGATTCCCCAATTGTAAAGATCTCACATTTGAAGACAGTCTTAAAGGATAAGCATGGTTACCAGGTGACACGAAAGAGAGTTTGGGATGTGAGAGAGAAGGCCATCAAGCTTGTGTATAGTTATTGGAAGGCGTCATATAATGACTTGCAATACTTCACATTATAAAGGACAAGAATCCAGGCACCTTTATTGATATTGCACATGTGACATCATATGAGGATCCTACCAAGGAATATTTTGTGGGAGGCTTTTGGGCATTCAGTCCATATATTGAAGCATTCAAGTACCGTCGCCCAGTGATTAGCATTGATGGGCATTCTTATATGGAAAGTACAAGTAGAAGTTACTTATTGTATGCAGTATGGACGGTGATAATCATATTATACCATTAGTTTTTGCAATCGTTACTGAGGAGGCAACAGACACGTGGGGGTGGTTCCTCATGCACCTTCGCAATCACGTAATTGGAGATCATGAAGGTCCCATATGTTTGATTTCAAATCGTCATGGAGAGATTTTGGCAGCAGCGACTAATGATTATGTTGGATTGTGACCTCCCTTTGCTATAAGGAGGTTTTGTTCACGACATGTTGCAAGTAACTTCAATGTCACCCACAAGAATGCTACATTGAAAAAGTTGGTGACACGAGCATCGTTGCAAGTGTCACCAATTAAATTTCAAAGATGTATGGAGAAAGTAAAGGATATTGATGAAGATGCACCAAAGTGGTTCGATGAACATGGATGCGCACCAGAAAAGTGGACATTAGCATTTGATGGTGATTATCAATTTGGGTGCATGACAACCAATGTAAGCGAAAGTTATAATGCTATGTTGAAAGATGCAAGATGTTTACCTGTGGCTACACTAGTTGAGAAAACATTTTACAACTGTGTGTCATATTTTGATGAGAGACGTGAGGAAGCATCTACGGGGATATTAAGAAATGAGCGATTAACGAAGTACGCTAAAAAAAACTTCAGCATTAGGGTGGCATTGCAATTCTATATCATGTGACAAGATTTCATGGACAACCTCATCTACATTACGAGGTTGTTACCGGTCAGCGGCATAACGATTATTGAGAAAATGGTGGCAAAAAGCATGAAGCAAATCTTCATGATAGTACATGTTCTTGTAACAAGTGGCAAATATACAGAATTCCATGTTCACATGCTTGTGAAGTCCTTTCACATAGAAATGTGCATCTTGAACAATTCATTGGAGAGTGGTATACATGGGAACAACAGTTTAAATTGTACTCTGGGAGATTCTATGCATATGGAAATAAAGAGACATGGGAACCTCTTTCACTTCCACTAATAATACCTCATGAAAGCTAAAGACGTGAAAAAGGTCGACCAAGATCAAGTAGAATACACAATGAAATGGATATTAGAGAGCAAAGAGGGCAGAATATTTGTATTGGTTGTAACCAACCTGGACACAACATTCGTAGGTGTCCACCTACTACACAAGCATCTCAGTCCTTGTCAACTGCATAATCTTCTACACCTACTGTATAGTCTTCAGTGCGTCACAAAGCAAGAATAAAAATAAATATAGGATTTGTAGACAACTTAGATATAACAGGAAAATTTGCCAACATAGAGGTACAAAAAGCAAACATAACTTGTTTTTATTTTGTACTTGTTTAAATTTATTCATATAACCTCATTTCATGAACAAAAGCATGTATGTATGCATCTAACCTCATTTTGAAAAACTTTTTTTGTGAACTTTACATTATTCCTTTTTTGTAACTTAAGTTTTTTATGATTTCTACAGAAGGAGCTGGGACCTGATGATAGGAGTGTATTAAGACTGCAGGATAGCCATCGATCACGTGGTGTCTAGGAGGGTGGAGATGTAAGGGAAAAAATTAATCACATAAATTGTCAAATAATCATTTCCGCATTTGATAATAATGTTATTTTCAATTGTAGGACTCTACATGGTTGAGATGCAAACGTCAAGAGTGCATCTTATGTGGTGATCCAGTTGATCTGAGAGTGGTTGATTATATACAGAGAACTGGATTTGGAGGCATACATGAGCTTGAGTTCGTCCACCTTGATTGGCACCTTATTACCGCCCTGCTAGATAGATGGAGACGTGAGACTCACAACATTCACATGAGGCATGGGGAGATGACCCTTACTTTGGAGGACATATCGGTTATTACTGGCCTAGCTATAGATGGGACAGTTGTTACTGGTGTTATGACATTGGATAGTTGGCTAGCATTGTGTGGACGTTTGCTCGGACGAACACCGAAAGGGAGGCAGATTATAGGTTCGAGAGTTCTCATGACATGGCTTGCTGATAACTTCCAACAATTGCCACCTGATGCAGACGACGAGACAGTCCCGATCCCAAATCCCGATCCCAAATCCCTACAGGACCCGAGATCGGCCCGCCTCGACTAATCCCAAGACCTAATCGTTCAACGAGAAATAACCAAAAGCAGAAAATATTACACAACCACAAGTACAATGTAAGTAAGTAGAAAACAATAATACAGAGACTGTAAAAGAACCAAAACGAAATGTCTCATAATAGTACAAGCCATCACAACTAGTATAGCGGAAAAGAAACTGAAACAATATTACATATAACAAAATACTCACTACTACAAAAAGAAGCGTGCAGGAACAGAAAACGTCAACAGCTAAGGCTGGGCTCGACTGGGCCCAGCTCCCTCTGCAGCCGGTGATGCTGGCTGCTCAACTCCCTGACCTGAACAAGGTTATAAAATTCTGGAGTCAGTGAACGCTGAGTAGAGTGGTGATTAAGCGATTTATATGCAATTAAGACAAGCAACTAATTAAGTATTAATTTTCATTTAACTCAAGTAGTTCTAATTTGTGTGTTCCTTTGTTCATCTAGTCATTTCTTGATCTGGTCTGTTCCTCACGGGAACGATCTTGATTGCAGTCTTTTCCGTAATGTAGGATGTACACGTGGTGCTCTCCTGGCTGGGAGAGTCCCTCGTGGTAATCCTACACCCAGTCAACCACCCCGAGGTCATGGTCGCAATGTAGCGCTAACTACGACACGTGCAATAAGCACATGGGTAGCTATCTCGCACTGGCACGCGATCAGTCGTTTCCGCTAACGGTACGCCTAAAGGTACAACATGGAATAATACAGGGCCTTGTCCTCTCAGAACAGGGGTCTTGCCCCTCAGAACAGAACACGGGTCTCGCCCCTCCACAGTCCGTGTACCCTCGTCTGACTATCCCGGTTTGCCCTAGTGGGCCTAACAAGAGTCGGTGTAGGGCAGCTAGTCCTAAGCCCAGGCCCTGTGGGGCGGCTAGCTCCCTCCCTACACTAAGTAGCTCACCTCAATACCATGTACATGAGGGGCAAACAAAAGTCAGTGTAGAATGACTAGGCCTAACCCCGAGTCTCAACCCAAAGGGGCGGCTAGCTCCCCTCTACACTAAAGGGATAGTTGCTCTCCTTGGTACCGCGTACACAAGGGCCAGCTCACTTCCCATCTACTTACTAAGTTCTTTCCATGTACAGGAGTCCTTCTCCTAATTCCTCTTAGGGTTCATGCTTGTATTCCTTTCATTCCACTTTTCCAACTTTCAGATCTCACTATTCACATTACAGGTTTCATTCGTATAACAGGCAGCACGTGTTTTTCTAAAGATAGTATCACATTAATATACTAATGCATTTGCTAGCAAAAAGGTCTGACATGCATCTCGAGAAAGACAGTGTAGCTCAAGCAATATTCGTTCATTTCTGCCCTAGAGTTCATTTCACGCCCTAGGGTTCAATTAAGTTATGCTAAACATTCACTTAGTTTTATTAAATCTTGATATCAAAGCAAACCACTCTACCGGGAAACACGGAAAGAATGGGGACTAGAACCGCAGGTCCAGTCGCCTCCACGGGCCCCACGTACTAACCTAGCTGGAGACCTATACAATTGACCAACCACGTCAAATGAGTCCAAAACTGTATGCAAGTGACACTAACTCGTAAAGAAACTCAAGCGGAAAACAACGGTACTTCATTTGCGTAAATTCGATTCCGTTTGGGCTCTAAATGGGTCAAAAACATGCATACTATCTAAAATCAGACGTTTGGGACTAGTCCCAGACATCTTAAAAGACGTCAAAACTCACCCTTGTTTCCTGCAACTTCTTCAGATGTCCGAACCCCTTAGTAATCGTTTGAGGGAAGTCCCAGACGTTGGACTCTCCTTTCGATCATCTGGAAGTACGGTCAGACGTCTGGCAATGTGCCCAGGTGTCCAAAGTGCCTCGAAGGGCGTACCGTGCTCCTTTCCAACACTCTGCATCTGCGTACGCACACGTAGAGCCAAAATCAACTAAAAATCTCCTGCGGTAAGGCCTGCATGGCCAGAAATCGTGTAGAAACACGTACCTTGGCACTAAGCGTGATTTCAGATGTCTGGCTTCAGCTTCAGACATCCCTCTGCTACTCCAGACGTCTGGGAGATGCTTCAGACATCCGATACTGGAAAATATCTAGTACGCAAAACTCTCCCGCTAGCTGTCTCCTTCGCGAGCTCGCCCGCAGGAGCTGCAGCAGTGCCTCCAGGAGCTGTAGGAGGCCAAGGTTTCTGCCCGCGAGCTCCTCCTCCTTGCACGCGTCCTCGACCCCTCCTGCACGAGCTCCTCCGAGCTCCCGCAGCTCCCTCACGAGGTCCTCCCCTCGAGCTCCTCCCACGCTCTCGCTCCTTGTTCACACCCTCCTCTCCTTCTCCTCCGCATCCTGTCCCTCTTCTTCCTCTCTACTCGCTGCGCTAGGGGCGGAAGAGGAAGGTGGTTGCCGACAGGGGGGAAAGGAGATGGAGGTGATGGCTGGTGGTGATGGGGAGAAAGAGGACGGGTTGGGTTTAAATAGAAAGTGTTTAGGGTTTCGGGTGAGGAGATCGGAGGAGAGAGAAAATGCATGCGTGTCGCATGCATGCGAAAGGGAAAAGCACGTACTGTTTTCCCTACTTTCAGACGTCCGATCATCAATCCAAATGTCTGGACAAACGTTGGGGGGGGCCTTAGGCTGCTAGGAGGCCTGAGCCTCCTCCCTACGACTCTTATTAACCTTCTTATTGAAAATAACCTGCGTAAAAACATCACAAATAATCATATTTTTTTTAAAAAAATTCGACAGCATTTCCCCTATATATTCTGATATTTCATAAATCTTGTATAAAATAAGCATACAAATAAATGAAATGAAATAAGCTCATATAAATGAAAACGAAAATAAGCGTATAAAATGAAATATTTCCCTCCCCTTCTCCCTTCTTTTTTCTCCTCTTTTTCTCTTCCCCTTTCCCCTTCCCCTTCCCTCCATTTCCCTTATCTTCCCCTCTTCTCTATTTCCCTACACTTCTCCCTTCCTCTTTCTTCTCCTTCTCTCCCTTCTCCTTCCCATCCCTCCTTTTCCCTTCCCCTCTGCTCTATTTCCCTCCATTTCTCCCTTCCTCCTTCTTCTCCTTCTCTTTCTCCCTTCTCCTTCCCATCCCTCCATCTCCCTTCCCCTCTCCTCTATTTCCCTCCACTTCTCCCTTCCTCCTTCTCCTTCTCTTTCTCCCTTCTCCCCATCCCTCCATCTCCCTTCCCCTCTCCTCTATTTCCCTACACTTCTCCCTTCCTCCTCCTTCTCCTTCTCTTTCTCCCTTCTCCTCTCCTCCCCCCATCTCCCTTCCCCTCTCCTCTATTTCCCTACACTTCTCCCTTCCTCTTTCTTCTCCTTCTCTCCCTTCTCCTTCCACCTTTTCATACCTCTTCTCTCACCCTCCATTTCCCTTTCTCCTTCTCCACATTCAATAGAAAACATTCAATATACAGAAAGTAAATAAATGCATCATTCCACACAAAAAATAAATCTAAGTGGGCACACCCAACACAAAAAATAAACCTAAGTGGACACACCCTACACAAAAAATAAATCTAAGTGGGCACACCCAACACAAAAAATAAACCTAAGTGGACACACCCTACACAAAAAATAAATCTAAGTGGACACACCCCACACTAAAAATAAACCTAAGTGGGCACACCCCACATTTAACATGATAACAGCATTTTAAAGAAAAAAGTAATAAGAAACTCACCATAGTGACAAAATGATCCACAAACTGTGCAAAAATAGTAGGAGAATGCAAAGAACCCATATGAGAACGCAATAAAACAAATTTCAATTTTGAAATATAAATGAACATTAATAAAAGATAAAATAATTTAAAGGGAATTTAAATAAAATAGACAACTAAGAATTTCTTAAATTATTTTTATTTATGGTTATGAATTAATACTTTTGACAAATTACTTTATATGTCAATGTCAGTTGCACGAGGGACAAGTTCTTCACTTTGTGGGTTTTGTTGATGTGCTTCAGATTCAACATTTGGGTGTAGATTATTTCCCGCATCGTATTGTTCATGCGGTTGAGCTCTAACAGGTATAATCCACCCATTTCTGCTATTATCAGGCATGTAGAATACTTGTGCTACCTGACAAGCTAGTGTAAATGATTCTGATGATTGGAGGATGCGATGGTTCTTACTTAAGCTCAAGAAACGGTGTTTCCTATCGACTTTGAATCCAATACCTTCTTTAAAAATATCAAACCAATCACACTTGAATAAAATCACCTTACGGTCAAACCTGAAACTTATATATTTCCATAATCTCTTCAATTTGACCGTAACACCCATCACAACCAGTGCTTAGGTCACAATTGACGACAACTCCCGCCTGTTGCGTAGCCTTCGCATCATCAATGGATCGTACTCTGAATTTGAAACGGTTAATTATGTATCTCGAATGGTAACGTCCGTACATTAAAGGTATATCGGCAATTATATCAAAATCCTGTACCCACCGTTGATCCCTATCTTCTTTCAGTTTATTTACACAATCCTTGAACCAATTAAGAAATTGCAAGTTGTCTGTAGATGACACAGAGGATGCTTTGAATTCATTGTAAAATTCATCCACTTCTGGAATTTGCTTCAGAATGTACAAGTGTGTCAATTGTCAATCCATTTCTGAGATGGGTTTAACCTCCGTCTGGAGGATCGACCTTCCTCCGATTTTAAATATGGACAGACAATCTTCATCATTACCATTAAATTCTCCTTCATAGTTCCGTTCAAGATGATTAAATCGATTGTCTATTTCATTCATGTACATAGCATAGAAGTTAATACATTCTTTTACAAGATAGCCTTAAACGATTGACCCTTTTGGCTTAGCCTTATTCAAGACATAATCTTTCAATTTCTTCAAATATTGTCAATTGGATACATCCATCTGTATTGCATGGGACCAGCAATTCTCGCTTCATTCGAAAGATGAAGCGTGACATGAACCATCACGTCGAAGAATGCAGGCGAAAAATCTGCTCCATTTTACAAAGTGTCGCACTATCAAATCCTTCCAATATGAAAGCTCCATAAAAAAATGCTTTTCTTCCTAAACCCTGAATGTCGCAAGGAAACCAAGTCATTCTTGAAAAGACGACCCAAACGTATTTCTCCAAGCTGTTGCAATATCTTCATGATTTTATCCCGGTAGCCTAATAGAAGATGTAATGAGTTTATTCTTTGGATTCCTCAATAAATATCGACATGCTTTACCATCAAATCTATCCTTAAATTATGACATTCGCCATCTGTGTTCAATGGGCAAAAACCTACGTTGCCCTAAGTAACAGAACATCTTGCTTTCAGGTAATCTCAAGTGATGAGTATCATCCATACAGATTGGACAGGCAAACTTCCCCATCGTACTCCATCCTAACAAATTCACATATGCTGGAAAGTCATTGATTGTCCACAGTAATGCTGCGTGCAACTGGAAGAAATGTTTCTTCTGTGCATCATATGTTTGAACACCACTGTACCATAAAACTTTCAATTCATCAATCAATGGCTGGAGATAAACATCTATTGCATTTCCTAGTTTGGGTCATTGGATAAGGACTGTCAACATCATGAATGCAAATTGTATGCATAACCATAGGGTTAAGTTGTAAGTGACCATGACCACCGGCCATATGGAATATGATGGATACATTCTCTTGAATGGGTTGAATCTATTGCTTGCAAGACCTAGCCTCACATTTCATGCCTCCTTTACAAATAATGCGTGATTCTCGTTAAATCTGTTCGACTCATCAGAATCTGTTGGATGACGGATGCGTCCATCTTTTGATTTATTATTCTGATGCCACGACATCAATTTTGTTGTTTTACTGGAAATGAATAGGTGTTGTAGCCTAGGGATCAGTGGAAAATAACGGAGACCGTCTCTTGTTGTTTCATCCCTCCAGTGTTTGTTGACTTACCCACCTTATATCTCTCCTCACCACATTTAAAACAGTTAGTCAATCCTAAGTACTCATTTTTGTACAGGACACAGTCATTACGACAAGCTTCAATCTTCTTGCATTTCAATCTGAGCCCACGTATCTACTTCTTCTCATCATACCCTAACTTAGGATACCCAGCAGGATTATTTAGCAAATCGCTAACGAATTCCAGAACCTCAAACATTAATTTCGTTGTGGCTCTATTCATCACTTTCATTTAAAACAATTTCAGAAGGAATGACAACTTCGACATTAACATTATTCCAGGAGCAATAAGATCCTCTGCTGCGTTAGCTGCATCGTACAACTCCTTACAATCTTGTAATGTCTAATTGTCATCTGCATCCTCATGGTCTCCTGCTCTCATATCATGTAACATTCATCCAATTCATCTCCTTGATTATCATCACTTCCTTCAAAGGCTTCAAATCTCTCATTTCTAACTTCCCTCATTTACTCACCATGAGCTATCTAATTTATGTAATGTTGCCACCAACCGTTACATATCACATGCTCCAAAACTGTGTCTCGGTCATAGAAAAACTCATTCAAACAGTATCTACATGGGCATAAAATCAACTGAAGGAATTCACCTTGTCTAAATGTCTTCCTATTATCATAAAATGCCCACTCCAGAAAAAAAATTACTCCACTCTTGTATCTGTGGTAATTTGAATTCCTTATACTGATCCATGACTCATTCATGATAATTAACCTAAATGTAAAAAATAACCACTCATTAGTTGGACTCGAATAAGGTAAAAATGTGTATTTTAAGATCACTCATAAGTTATATTCGAATAAGGAAGAAATGTGTATTTTAAGAAGATTTTCACTTGATAGCCCATCCTTGAAGATTTGATTAGAACATTACTTCTTACATGCAACCAGTGTTTGAAGAAATTTCGGCAGCATTTTCCCGCACTTCTCCAGTATACCCCCCAAGGCTAACATTAACTACATCCCCAATAGCCCCCACTAAAGGGCGCTTTAGGAACGGAGCTAAGATTAGTTGGTATACCGGAGAAGAGCCAGAAAATATGACTGAAATTTCTTCAAACACTAACTACATGTAAGAAGTAACCCTAAGTTGTGATCAAATCTTCAAAGACCCCCCTTTGTTCAAAACTTCTCTAAATAAAGGACGACGACACTTATGACATGTTATAAAGATAATGCATCGTGCATGTAAGTGAGGTATACACACACTCTACATTGTTTGTATAACATGATCATAAGTCTCGACGGGCTAGTATTTTGACACAATTATATCCCTCCCACAACTTGTTACCTAAGGGTTATAATTCCTATTGTTTGTTATCAAATGCATCTAAATTTGTGCAAGTGTGTGTATCTACAAAGTTATAACAAAAATTTCATAATCAAACATAAATTATCAAATGTTTATTTATAAATTATACTTTACTAATAGTAACTGCCTACACCCCAACCCTCTCCTCCTCCTCCTCACTTTCTAAACCCCTAATCTTCTTCATATTCCTCTTACTCCCTCTCCATTCTCATCTTTCCCTCCTTTATAAAACCCTAAACATTAAGTTTGTTAATCGAATCCCTAAACGCATAACCCTAACACTCAAATCTTAAACACCAAACCCTAAAAGTAAACCTTAAATCCTAAGCAAGACCAAAGGCCATAAATCCTAAGCTCGAGACCTTAAACATTCACTTCGTAACCCTAAATCAATGGTCATAAATCCTAAGCCCTAAACTCTAACCCATAAATAAATCCATCGCGTAACCCATGACATTAAACCTCCTTCCACTCCCTTTCACTCGTTTCTCTCCTCCTCCTCCCTCTCCCTCAATCCCTCCTCTAAACCCTCCTCCTCCCCTTCCCCTTGCCTCCTCCCTCCTCCTTCAATTCTCTCCTCTAGTTCCTCCTCCCACCTCCTCTTTCCTCCTCGCACCCCCCTACCTCCTTTATGCCGTCTGCCTCTTCCCACCTCCCCCCTCACCACCATTGCCCACCTCTAGTACTCTCCACCTCGATCTTCCCTCCCTTCCTCCAACACCACCCACAACCCTTACTCCTCGTCCTTGTCCTCACATTCACATTCATTAACACATTCAAAATACACTAATTAAAACATATAATTTGAAAACATTCATTAACACACATTCACTCACACAAAATAATGTAATCAAACTAAATATACATGTGGGCACAATTGCATAAGAATACTAATTAAAACATACCAATTAAAACAAACAATCAAGACATACTAAATTAAAAAAATATAGTGAGATGGTTGTGGTGGTGGTGGTAGGGAGGAGGTAGGAGGACGAGTATGAGTTAGTGGTGGTGCTAGGGGGAGGGAAGGGGGTGGTGGCAAGGGGTGGTGCTGCTGGTGGCTGGGGCAGGCGGTGGTGGTCCTCTCCTATCCTGCATGATAGGTAACACCACATTTAATAGAGCATTACTTGACCTAGGAGCTTCCATCAATCTGATCCCAACCTCTCTACTAACACATTTCGAGGTTGGCAATCTGAAGCCAACCGAGGTGTCCCTGTAATTAGCTGATAGATCAGTTAAGACACCTCAGGGAGTGTTGGAAGATGTTATAGTGCAGGTCAAGGATTTTTGCTTTCCTGTAGACTTTATAGTCCTTGACATGGAAGTACCTGAGGACATCCAGAACACACCTATCATTTTAGGAAGACCTTTCTTGGCTACGGCCAAGGTAAACATTAATTGTGAGGAGGGCCTAATAGAATTGAAGTTCGGAGATCAAAAGATAAAAATTGATATTTTTCAGGCCCAAAGAGGACCGTCATGTAGTTTAATTGAGGAAATTTGTTCCCTGGATTCTTTGGATCGATTGGTTGAGGATACTTTGATTGACTCACTAAATTTAGAACCTCAACACTCTTTGGACTCTGACCTGACGCTCATTGAGATACCAGCTTTAGAGACTAAGGACTTATCTTCTATTCCATTAGTGTCTCTAGGATCTCCTGAAATCTCCACACCTGCTCCTTCATCTGATCCTGTACTTATTGAGCTCAAACCTCTCCCTAATTCTCTTAAGTATGTTTTCTTAGGACCTAATCAGACCTATCCTGTTATTGTCAACTCTCTTTTATCATCTGATCAAGAATCACGACTCTTATCTGTCCTGAGAGCACATACACAAGCTATAGAATGGAGCCTCTCTGACCTGACTAGCATTAGTCCTTCTTACTGCACACATAGGATTTTCACTGACGAAGGATCTAGACCTACTGGGCAGCCCCAGCGTAGATTGAACCCTACACTTCAAGAGGTGGTGAAAAATGAGATGATTAAGTGGTTAGACAACGGAATTATCTTCCCCATTTTTGACAACCAATGGGTAAGTCATGTTCAGGTTGTGCCTAAAAAGGCTGGACTTACTGCCATAACCACTGATTCTGAAGAAGTCATCCCTGCAAGGATTGCTTGTTTGTGGCAAGTATGTATTGACTACCGAAAACTCAATCAAGCCACGAAGAAAGATCATTTTCCATTGCCCTTCATTGATCAGATATTTGAAAGATTGGCGGGAAATAGATTTTTCTGCTTTTTGGATGCCTATTCAGGATATAATCAGGTGGCAATTCACCCCGATGATCAGGAAAAAATGACGTTCACCTGCCCCTGCGGAACCTTTGCATTTCGTAGGATGCCTTTTGGGTTGTGCAACGCACCTGCTACATTTCAGTGGTGTATGTTTGCAATCTTTTCCGATTTGATAGGTGATTGCTTAGAAGTCTTCATGGATGACTTCTCAATCTTCGAGAGCACATTTGATGCATGCTTAGACCACCTAACTAAGGTCCTGCAAAGATGCATAAATGTGAATCTGGTACTTTCCTGGGAGAAATCACATTTCATGGTACCAGAAGGACTAGTATTAGGTCACCTTTTCTCGGAGAGAGGAATAGAGGTTGACCGTGCAAAGGGAAAATTGATTTATGAACTACCTATACCTTCGTCAGTTAAACAAATTAGATCTTTTCTCGGGCATGTTGGTTTTTATCGCCGCTTTATACCAGATTTCTCGAAAATAGCCCGACCTCTCACCAATCTCCTCATTAAGGACGTAGACTTCCAGATCCCTGACGATTGTGTTCGTGCCTATACGACACTTTGTGATCTGGTTACCAAAGCACCAATACTGCAACCTTCGAAATGGTCTCACCCTTTTGAGATCATGTGTGATGCCTCTGATTATGCAGTAGGGGCTATCCTTGGTCAAAAACTGGACGGGAAGCCCACAGTCATCTATTACGCTAGCAAGACCTTAGATGAAGCTCAGAGGAATTACACCATCACAGAAAAGGAATTGCTAGCTGTAGCATTTACACTGGAAAAATTCAGACCTTATCTTTTAGGTTCCCACATTATAGTCTACATTGACCACACTGCAGTTCGACATCTTCTCGCTAAGAAGGACGCGAAATCTCGTCTGATTAGATGGATCCTACTTCTGCAGGAATTTGATTTAGAGATTCATGACAAGGCTAGAAAGTAGAATGTGGTAGCTGACCACTTATCCCGCCTTCCTTCTGAAGCGATTTCCCCTTCTTTACCTATTTCTGACCATTTCCCTGACGAGCAATTGCTAGTCATTCATTCTGATCTTCCCTGGTATGCTGACATTGTCAACTACTTGGCTTCTGGAATCCTTCCCACTGATTGGGTCCGACATCAAAAAGAAAGACTTAGGTCCGAGGCCAAGCACTATTACTGGGAAGAAACATGGCTTTTCAAGCACTGCAAAGACCAGATTCTTAGGAAGTGTGTCCCTGATAAGGAGATAGAAAGCATCCTGTCGTTCTGCTATGACTAGGCATGTGGTGGTCATTTCTCTAGCAAAAAGATCGTTGCAAAGATTTTGCAGAGCGATTTTTATTGGCCCACGATCTTCACAGATGCACACGAATATAGTAGGGCATGTTCACGCTGTCAGTCTCTAGGAAGTATTAGCCACCGAGACATGATGCCCTTGAATCCGAGTGTAGTGTGTGAAATCTTTGACATTTGGGGCATTGACTTCATTGGACCTTTTCCAAAATCTTATGGCTTCGAGTATATATTGTTAGCAGTTGAGTATGTTTCCAAAGGGATAGAAGCCATCCCCTCGAGGACTAACAATCATAGAGTTTATCTTCTCTAGATTTGGGGTACCAAAAGCCATCATTAGTGATGGAAGGCCTCACTTTAGAAACACACATTTTCAGTCCCTACTTCAAAAGTTTGGGGTGTCACATAGGATTGCCACACCATATCACCCTCAAACCAATGGACTTGCTGAATTGTCCAACCGAGAGATCAAGAAGATTTTGCAGACTACCATTCGACCTGATAGAAAGGATTGGTCTTCCCGCCTTTCTGATGCATTGTGGGCATATAGGACAGCTCACAAAACCCCATTAGGCATGTCTCCTTTCAGACTTGTGTACGGGAAACACTGTCATCGTCCCGTAGAACTTGAGCACAAAGCCTATTGGGGAATCAGAAAGTGTAACTTGGACTTAGAGAAGGCCGGTGATCACAGAAGATTACAAATTTCCGAGCTAGATGAGTTAAGGAATGAATCTTATGAAAGCTCGAGGATTTATAAAGATAAACTTAAGGCCTTCCATGACCGTCACATTCATAGGAAATCATTTCACCCTGGTCAAAAAGTCCTTTTTGACTCTAGACTAAAACTCTTCCCAGGAAAACTAAGATCCAAATGGACTGGACCTTTCAAAATAATGAGAATCTTTGATAATGGAGCCGTTGAGATCACTGAGATTGACAAATCTGAACCTTTTACCGTCAATGGACAAAGACTAAGGCCTTTTATTGAACCGCATGATCTCAGACTTGTCAATTCCACTATTTCGCTCCTACATTTTGAGTTACCGACTGGGTTTACGCCTAGCTGAAGGCGTTAAACTTAGCAAAACTTATCCTTGTATATAGCTATTTTCACCTTTCTTATCTAGGTGTCTACCTTTGCATTTCAAGCTGTTAAGAGGGCTCGATCGAGTTTTAGAAAATTACGTTGTAGTACAATCGAAAAAGTGTTCAAAATAAATACAATTTATTACTCAAATTGTAAAGTCTGAGGTCGAACACAGGGAACAAATTAGGGTCTAGAAATCAAGATCACAACTTGAGAATTTGAATATAATATGCAATAAAAATCACTGTTATAGTGCAAAAAGATAAATGTAAGCACAAAATATTAAAGAAATCAATGAATGTGAATAAGCACAAAATTGGACGTCTGATTTGTGAATCAGACGCCTTAAAATGTAGATGCTACAGTGCTTGACTCTTCTTCTTTCTTCTGCTTCTTCTCCTTCTCTTCTCTATCTCTGGCAGCTGCTTTGAAGCTTCTTCTTCTTTCTTTCTCTCCTTCTGATTCCTTGCCTTAGCCTTTCTCTTCCTCTGCCTTCTTCTTTGTCTCGGGTTTTAGTCTTCTTCTTCCTTCAGCCTCTTTTCTCTTTTCTTTCTCTTTCTCTTCAGCTCCTTCTTCTGCCTTCAGCCTTTTACTTCCTCTCTCTGCTGCAGCTCTTCTCTTTTCTTAGCTTCTGACTTCGACTTCGTCCTTCTTCTTCCTTGGCTTCCGCCCTTAGCTTCCTCTTCGGCCTTCTTCTCCTTCCTCTACAAAGCAAAACCTACCCTCTACCCGCACGATCTCTCTTCTCTTCTTTCTCTCTTAGGTTCGCTCTCCCAAAGCCACTTTCTCGGGTAATCGGGTCGGGTACGTGCCTGGGACCAGGCCCACCGATGTGCGATGGTGGGTGAGGTGTGCTGGGTCAGGTCAGATCACCAAGTCCGTGGGGGGTGGTTGCGGACGAGGCGTCGAGTCGGGTGAGAGGGGACCTCATCCCGTGAGTAGGAGGCGAAGAGCTTAATGCAGAAAAATAATTTATGTGGGCGCGGCGTTTCGTCCAGTTCTGAGGTGGGACTATCTTCCCACCTTCCTCGCGCGCGCCTGCGGCAGGGATGCTTCGTTCATTTGCAGCTGCAGTGATGGCGCTAGGCTTCAAGTAGATGCCTGGAAGCGTTCGCGAGAGTGCCCCGTGCAGCCTGGGACACAAGCTTGGTGTGGGCTGCAAGCTTGCTTCGAGCTTCACTTCAATGGCGACGAGTCCCTGGACCTACAATCATGCAAACGGCCTCGCTTCCACGTCAGAATGTTCAGGAGGCTTCGCTGAGGCACAGCGAGTATGCTGCGGGGGTCGACGTGGCATGGGACCGCCTGTGGGGGCGTGCCTAGGGCACCCTGTGGCCGTGTGTGTGGATGTGTTCGGGGGTTTGTTTGGGTGAGTGGCAGAGTGATTGGAGTAGTGGAAGATGATCAGTGGGGTGTTGTGGAGGTCGTAGGGTGGTCGGTGAGGCGGGTGGAGGTGCGGAGTGACAGGGATGCCTCGCCAAAGGTTTGGTCGGAGATGAAGGAGAAGATGGTGGTGGGTGCGGTAGTGATCGTTCGAGGAAAATAAAGAGGAAAAAATAAAGTAGAGGGTGAGAGGACTTATCTGAGAGAGAAGAGACGAAGGGGGAGGCAGGGATCGCGGCTGGCTCGTATCACCGACGCCGAAGATGAAGGTGGTCGGCGAGGACGAAGGGGATGCAGAGGTGTTGGCGGGTACTGCGCGACGCGGACGAGCGAGAGGAAGAGGAACCTGCCACCGGTATTGTGGCTAGGCGACGAGGGAGAGCGGGGGAAGTCTCCGGTGCTTGATGAGCGAACTGGCCAGAGGAGGAGAGACGAATTTGAGGGGTTTTCCCTGTCAATTTCAAGCTCAGGAGATGCGGGGTGATTTGGGGTCTCTTAAATAGGCTCTGGAGGTTGGGTTTGTGCTTGGAGGCCAAGCTTCCAAGCACGGTAAGTTCACCGGAGATGGTAACTCGAAAGAGACCTGAATCTCTAATGCGTTCGCATGAGAGATTGGGTACCAAGCAAGGCCTCAAATTGGGTTCACATTGGAGGAGATTTCTCAAAGAATCTCCCTTTCAATTTTGAAGGGGATTCTCTGAGAGATCAGGGAGAAATCGCCCTTGCAATCTCGCCGGAGTAGGATTCCCTCTGCTATAATGGTGCAGGGACCTAATTGCAAAGAACGAAGAAGAAGCTAGGGGGATTTCTGCAAAGGTTTTTGAAAGATAAGGGTAGAAATGTAATTGGGCTGGACTTATTTGCAAAGTGGGTCAAGATGGATTCCCCTTAGGTCCAAATTTTGGTAAAAACCTAATTTAGACCTAAGGAATCCAATGGTGAAGTTGGATTTTGGGTTTGACCACGTTTGACTGGGTAATTTGCGTAAAAACCCAATTTAGGGTAAATATTTGTCTGAGATCCCATTTTAGGTCAAAATAGGTTCCAATGACCAAATTGAAGGTTCTAAATCCTAGAGAATATTTTTATATGATTTTTAGAGGATTTAAGTAAATTTTATCCTGATCAAAACCTTGTTTAATCAAGCGGGTCTATTTTAGGGTTGCAAGAAGTCATTTAATTCTTAGCATTCACACGAACCCTTTTCTATCTGATTCAACCCACTTATTATCCAGTTAAGACCATTTGACTTGTGTTTAGCTCATGTGAAAACCCATTGTTGCACTGCAATGGTAAAATTATAGTTTTACCCTTTATTTCTTGCTTTTACCTCAGAATGGTTATTCATTGAATTAGGACCTCCAATTGGTTATGTAGGAGCTTTTGTTCTCTTTTATGGGTCAAAATGAGATAGTAAGGGCTCATGATGGTGTTCACATATACCCCCATTCCTAGCTTTTTCTAGTCCCTTAGCAAAATTTTGGGGTTTTAACTTCGATTCTAGACCATAAGTTCCTTGATGTTCCAAAACTATGATGAGTGCTTTCTTCCTTTGATTAGGTTAGAATGCTGATGATAGGCCTAGAGGTACTCAAGTACCAACCAAGATCCGGACCTAACCAACTCTAGCCTCAGTCCGCCGCGAAGGTTTTTAAGGCCCACAGGAACTATCCTAAGGTTCGTTGGACTCCACGGTTAAAGCACTTGTGCTTGTAACATATTTTAGCCTCGATTCAATTTGCAGTGTGTTTTTGTAAGAGAGAGACAAAGGATTTTCTTTGTTTGGAGAGTTTTCTCTCTCTTTTCTCTTTATTTCTAGCTCCGGATTGGCTTCTCAACACGGTCTATATCGGATTCCTAGTCCTTATCATCAATCCTCGAAGGGTCCCTAGTAATCGATGCTTCGTGATAGCACCGCCCATGGCAACCCCCGGAACCCTGGCTTTCGAGATTTTGAGATAATCCCTCCCATAGTGTTCTGTAGCCAAATCCAGACCTTGACAATCGACATTTCGTGATAATGCCGTTCATGGCATCTAAACCAGCACAGGATGCTTACATGCCCCCAGTAGGATATGTAAATATCTTAGGAGACAAGCACCGAGGAGAAGATATGTTTTGCGCATCTTCGAGGGGAATTTCCCACCTCTCCGTGCTGGGAACTCATCCAAATCAACTTGTGTTGATCGGTCGCTCCTAATCTAGGTGACTTTTTCAGAACAATTAAATGCTTTTGCGTGATTTTGATACTTATGCGCACTGAACCAGACTATGTGTGGATTGGGGTGCTTAGGTTATTGAGTCCCGCAAATATGAGGTCAGTTAAATAGGTTGAATACTCCCTAAGCCTTAGACCTAATACTTAAGCTTTGCATTTTCCCCAACCTCTTGAGGACTATTTAGATCTTAGCGGATATTTGAATTTTTAAGCCTAGAAGTCTAGCCCAAGAAGCCTAAGATCAGCGTTCCTACTAATCTTTTTTGTGTCTCATTAGCACTTTTTCTTTTCATTTTCTTTTTCTTGATATGGTCTAGAACTTAGTTAATCTCTTAATTTCTTACTAATAACTATCTATTCTTTTTCTTTTCATTTTGTCCTCCTTTTTTGACATTTTTCACTTTTCCCATTTTTCTCCTCATAATTTGTATGGCCTAAAAATTTTCTCTCCCCTAAGAATTTTTTTTTTTGTTCTTTTTCAAGAATTTTTTCATTTTTTTGGTGTTTTTGTGATGTGTGATTTTTTTTGTTGAGACCTTTTCCTGTGAGATTAGTTTTCACGGCATTTTGCACATTCATACCCCCCATGCCTACGATTTGTAATGTCCCCATTGTAAATTAGGTGGGTTCGAGTTCACCTTAGATCATTCATTAGAATATGTTTTAAGTGGACAAACGGGTTGAGGTGACTGTTGCAAATGATTTCAAAACTCGGGTATAGGTACTTGAGGTAAGGTAGACTGTTCTAATCGATGAACCCTAAAGTACAATATGAATTTAGCGTAGGAATGTCAAGAAAGGTTTCGGGTTTTTCAAGAATGACGGGTTGCCTCCCGTTAAGCGCTGAGTTTTATGCCATCGGCTGGGCGCAATGAGCTCAGGGAGAAGGGTAAAGGATATCTTAGCCAAATTTGTATTAGTCAAGTCAATGAATGGTTTGAGTCTCTGACTGTTCACGACGAATGGTTCTGAATCGTGGCTGAGTGGACTGATCTCGATAGCTCCATTTCCGAAGATTCATCGAATGAGGTAAGGTCCAATCCATTTTGATCGTAGTTTTTTTGGAAACAGTTTAAGCTTGGCATCAAAGAGTAGGACTTTTTGACCAGGGTGGAAGATCTTTCTGGATATGTGCTTGTTGTGAAAGGCCTTAACCCGCTCTTTGTAAATTCGTGAGTTCTCATATGTGTCGTGGCGTAATTCATCGATCTCGCTCATTTGAAGCTTTCTGTGGGTTTCTGCCTTAGAAAGATCTAGGTTGTAGTTCCGTACTGCCCAATAGGCTTTGTGCTCCAATTTGACGGGGTGGTGACATGCCTTCCTGTACGCCAATCTGAAGGGAGACATACCTAATTGGGTTTTGTGGGCAGTCCTATAAGCCCACAAAGCTTCCGGAAGTCGGGATGACCAGTCTTTCCTATCAGGTCGAACAGTAACCTGGAGGATTTTCCTGATCTCCCGATTTGATAGCTCAGCTAGACCATTAGTTTGAGGATGGTAAGGAGTAGAGATTCAGTGAGACACCCTGTATTTGGTCATCAGTGACCTGAACTGAGTGTTAATGAAATGGGTCCCTCCATCAGAGATTATAGCACGTGGAATCCCGAACTGTGAAAAGATGTTTTGACGAATGAATTCGATAACCACCTTATGATCATTGGTTCGGGTCGGAATGGCTTCGATCCATTTGGACACGTAGTCAACAACGAGTAGAATGTACTCGAAGCCGTCTAAAACAGGAAAGGGTCCCATAAAATCAATTCCCCACACGTCGAAGATTTCGCATACGAGAATCGGCTGTAAGGGCATCATATCACAATGGCTCATGTTGCCTAAGGTCTGGCAACGAGTGCATGCCCTATAGTGATTGTATGCGTCCTTGAAACCGTAGGCCAATCGAAGCCGCACTGGAGGACTTTTGCTATGGTTTTATGACCTGAGAAATGTCCACCGCATGCCTGGTCATGGCAGAAGGACAATATGTCCTGAATTTCCGCTTCCGCAACACATCGTCGAATGATTTGATCAGCACCGATGCAAAAAAGATACAGGACTTCCCAAAAGTAATACTTGGCATCAGGAAGCAATTTGTTCTTCTTGGCCTTCGGCTAATCGGACGGGATCTGATGCGATACCAGGTAGTTTACTATATCAGCAAACCATGGAAGCCCTGTATAAATAGTTAGGAGGTGCTCATCCGGAAAATGTTCCATGATGGGTCTAAAAGGGTTGATGATCTTAGAAGGAAGGTGGGACAAGTGATCAGCTACCACATTCTATTTTCCTATTTTGTCACGAATCTCGAGGTCAAACTCTTACAGCAGCAAGATCCAGCAGATTAATTGAGGTTTCTAATCCTTCTTTGCAAGGAGATGCCTCACAGTTGTGTGATCCGAGTAAATGATAACACGGGAACCCAAGAGATATGATCTGAATTTTTCCAGGGCAAATATTACGACTAGCAGCTCTTTCTCCGTAATCGAGTAGTTACACTGAGCCTCGTCAAGTGTCTTGCTAGTGTAGTAGATGACCACGGGTTTCCCGTCAATTTTCTGCCCAAGTACCACTCCTACTGCAAAATCAGATGTATCAAACATGATCTCAAAGGGTTGAGACTAGTCAGGGGACTGTAAGATCGGAGCTTGGGTAACTCGATCACGGAGGATTTCAAATACTTGAGTGCATTCCTTGGAGATTTCGAAAGGTACATCCTTAGAAAGCAGAGTGGTCAGGGGGCGCATGATCTTTGAGAAATCAGGAATGAATCGATGGTAAAAATCGACGTGCCCCAAAAAAGATCAAATGTCCTTGATCGAGTTAGGCATAGGGAGTTTGGAAATCAAGTTCACCTTGGCTCGATCGACCTGGATGCCCTTTTCTGATATGAGATGTCCCAGGACAATTCCTTCAGCCACCATGAAATGGCTCCTTTCCCAGGAAAGAACTAGATTCACGTCAATGCACCACTTGAGGATTTGGACAAGGTGTAGGAGGCAATCGTCAAATGATTCTCCGAATACTGAAAAGTCATCCATGAAACCTTCCAGATAATCACCTACCATATCTGAGAATATGGCAAGCATGCACCGCTGAAAAGTAGCGGGTGCATTGTAGAGACCGAATGGCAACCTTCGGAACGCATACATCCCGAAGGGGCAGATGAAAGTGGTCTTTTCTTGGTCCTCAGGATGGATTGTCACCTGGTTATAACCGGAGTACCTGTCCAAAAAGCAGAACCTATTTCCCTCTAGTTTCTCAAGGATCTACTCAATAAATGATAGTAGGAAATGATCCTTCTTCATGGAGGAATTGAGTCTTCTGTAATCAATGCAAACTCTCCACGAATTCGCCACACGGGTTGGTATGATTTCTCCAGTTTCAGTCATGATCACGGTGAGTCCTGCCTTCTTAGGCACAACCTGGATTGGACTCACCCACTGACTATCAGAGATCGGGTAGATGATCCCTGCATCTAACCACTTGATGATCTCCTTTTTCACGACCTCCTGCAGATTAGGATTCAGACATCTCTGCATTTCATGGGAAGGTCGTGTGCCCTCTTTGGTGTAGATATGATATGTGCAGTAAGAGGGGCTTATACCAGTCAAATCATCGAGAGTCCATCCAATGGCTCTTCGATGTTGCTGGAGAATAGTAATCAGACGGGATTCCTGATCAGGTGTGAGCCTGGAGTTGATAATCATAGGAAACGTCTGATTGGAACCCAAAAAGATGTACTTCAGATGGTCGGGAAGAGGCTTGAGTTCTAGAACAGGGTTATTAGCAGCAGCGGGCGGTTCGGGGTGTGTGTCAGGAGCAAGGGAAGGAGTTATGGTTGTATCTAGGTCAAGTTCGGACTCCTCAGATTGCGGGTTTTGATCCTCTTGTGGTTGATTAGAAGTTCTCAAGTTTTCCTCAATATATGGATCCTCAACCATAGCCTTGATATCACATATCTGTTCTATAATACCATAATTAATCCCTTGTGGGCCTTAAAGATGTCAATCTTTAGTGTTTGGTTCCCGAATTTCAGTTCAATTTGGCCCTCCTCACAATTTATATTGGCCCTAATAGTGACCAGAAAGGGTCTCCCTCGTATAATTGGTGTATCCCTTGGATTTTCTGGAGCATCCATATCCAAGATTACAAAGTCCACCGGGAAATAGAAATCCTGCACCCTAACAATGACATCCTCAAGTACTCCTTTAGATGACTTAATAGATCAGTCAGCCAACTGCAATGTCACCTCTGTTGGTTTAAGCTTAAATTCCTCAAGATGGTCCAATAGGGATGTAGGTATTAGGTTTGTGGAGGCTCCTAGATCTAATAAAGCTCTGTCAAATTGGGTATCACCAATGGTTCAGGAAATTAGGGGAGTACCAGGGTCTTTTGCCTTAGGTGGGAGTTTACTCAAAATTACAGAGCTGGCTTGCTTTGACAGTATGATCGGACTCCCACTTTTGATTTGCGGCTTACGCTTGAGTGTATGATTAGCCCATATTTGTGGGCTATTTAAGTATCTAAATGTCTAGACATTTAGTTAATTTTAACATTTAGACAGCATACATTAGAATGTAAATAAATGAATGCATATTTTTAGCTTAAGTGCATAATTCATGCATATAGAATTAACCTAGAGTTGCATACATTTAATTAGTTAATTAATTAGGTGCATTATTTTAATTAACATAGAAGTTATGGAGTTATGTGTAAATAATCCTAATTATTTTATTCTTTTATTCTTCTTCTCCTTTGCAGGTAACTCCTTCGTCTCCACCTCCTCCTCCGACGCATCACATTGATTCTACGGTGTTTTGAAATTCAAATCTTTGTAGCCGTGGCTACAAAAGAGGAGGGGCTGCCATTCAAAGGGAGGCCACCACCCCTTTGTTCCTCACTATGCTTAGAGGACCTTGCTCCTCATCCATTCCATACCATCAGCCTCCCACAGCGACAATACGACTCCACCACCGTGGGCGTGTGGGGTGACAGCCCACACCGCCAAGAGTCTCTGCAACTCCTCCTCACCTTAGCTAGCAACTCACACCAGCCTCTGCACATCCCACCTCCAGCACACCCACCTCCAGCGCACGCGCCTACCCCCGCGTGCCTTCATCTCCAATCCACCCACGCACCAGCCTCCGGCGCATCACATTGATTCTACGGTGTTTTGAAATTCAAATCTTTGTAGCCGTGGCTACAAAAGAGGAGGGGCTGCCATTCAAAGGGAGGCCACCACCCCTTTGTTCCTCACTATGCTTAGAGGACCTTGCTCCTCATCCATTCCATACCATCAGCCTCCCACCGCAGCAATACGACTCCACCACCGTGGGCGTGTGGGGTGACAACCCACACCGCCAAGAGTCTCTGCAACTCCTCCTCACCTTAGCTAGAAACTCACACCAGCCTCTGCGCATCCCACCTCCAGCACACCCACCTCCAGTGCACGCGCCTACCCCCGCGTGCCTTCATCTCCAATCCACCCACGCACCAGCACCTGCACCACCGCACGCCCTCACTTCATCACCAGCAACACCAGTGCCCTCACCAACCACCTGCGCACAGCACGCTCTCACCCCAACGCCCTCACCTTAGCCAGCGCACGCGCCAGCAGCCCCCCCGCTCCATCAGACCCCACCGAGCACCTTCACCCCAGCCAGCACGCCCGCGCCTCCTTGCCTTCACCAGAACCTCCAGCACCCTCGCTTAGCCACCTACGCATAGTGCACTCTCACCCCAGCGCCCTCGCCTCACGCCATCAGACCATGACCGCACCTTCACCTTTAGCACACCCACGCCCGCACACCAGCAGTCCACCGCTCCAGCGCCTCCCTGCAGCACCTACAGCAGCACCAACAGAACCCCCACGCATGCCTGTGCGCCCTGCAGAGCCCGCGCCTCCATGTGCCCACACCTCGTGCGCGCCTGCAGTGCCTGCGCGCTGCCCTCCTTACGCCTGCAACACGCGTGGCCAGCAGCAACCTCCTCCACTTCCGCCACTTCTTTCCTCCGGCTGGCGGACTCCGACCGTCTCGCAACTTGCCGTCGCCACCGTTGCGGAGCCCTTGCTCCAACCAATCTACATCTAGAAGAGCTCTTCGAACAATCCTCTCTCCCATGCATGAGGAGAGAGGTAGAATCCTTTGTTTCAACCTCAATTAATAATTACATTTCATGCCATTGCCATAAAAAATGAATTTTGATTTATGATTATTTTATTATGGTGAAATTGCAACTTCATACTCATGCTTTCTTATAATTGCGTGGCTTTTGTTATTCACATCTTTTGACATTGGTTTTGGATTAAGATGTGCACAAATTCTCTCTAATGCATGTCAATTGGAAATTACATAGATTCATCACATATTTACTGAATATTTCAGTGAGGAAAAATTACACATATACCCTTACATTTTTGAGTTATTGTGTATCTTCTTTTCGTCACATTTCACGTCAAATTTGACTATGGATTTCGCACTTCATTGAATAAATACGAGAAAAAAATATTCCTGATTTTATTGCATCATTGCCTCCCTACGGACACGACCCGCTCTTCTGTGAGTGGTTTAATCTTTATTTTAATTGTTTTGTTAAGCGGTTTTCCACCACTTTGATCCTACAACGACAAATCATCTTAATACATTATTCGAAAGCGAAAATCGACTTATCAAATGGCGTCGTTGCCGAGGAGGTGATGAAAACCTCATCATGAGCCATAACTAGCTCATTTTGACCCAATACAAAGGATAAAAGCTCCTACATAACTCAAGGAAAGGCTTAACTCAGAGAATTCTGAGTTTAAGGAGAAAACAAGTCATAAGGGGTAAAAATGCAATTTTACCAGTATAATCTGCATACAGGGTAATTCAGGGTCCAAACATAGGTCAAAGCAACTTAATAAGAATAAAAGTGGGATGAAATGATCTAGCAAGGGCTATAGCAATTCCAAGGAACTAAATGATAATCTGTAACCCTAAAACAAACCCACTTCAATTCACGAGGTTCAAGGCAAAGCAAAAATGGAATAAACCCTCTAAAATTCATAGAAAAATAATCTCTAGGGTTTAGAACCTTCAATTTGACCTTAGGAACCCATCTTGACCTACATTGAGAACCATACCCAATTAATAACTTAATTTGGGTTTTTGCATAAATTGACCAGTCAAACAAGGTTTAATCTAGAAATAAAATTCACCATCAGATTCCTTAGGTCCTAATTAGTCATGTATAAAAACTTGAGCCTAAGAAGAAACCTTCTTGACCAACTTTACACTTTGGTCCTCATATATTTACTTTTTGGCCCTCAACTTTTGAACCCTCGCATTTTGGCCCCTAACTCTCCTTCGTTCTTTGCGTTCAGGTCCCCCCTGCAAAACCTGCCAGCACCATGCTCCGGCGACCTTGCGCGGAGCATGGCGCCGCGCAGGGTGAGGGGGAGAGCCTGGCAAGTAAACCGGGGGTGCCCTGCGTCGTCAGCCGTCGCAGGGACACCCCCCTGGTCGCTGTAACCCACCATACCGGCCGTGCGAACGCACGGACGGTATGGGTTTCCATCTCCGGCGTCCTCCGGCGAGGGAGACACGTCGTCTCCCTCCGCCTTCCTCCCTGTTTCGGTCCCTATAAATACCCCCGTCGCTCCACCGTTCTTCCCAGCTCGGATCTGACGGAGAAAGCCCCCAACTTTCCTCTCTTCTCACTCCGGCAGACGCCCACCAGCTCCGGCGGTTCTTCCTCCTCCTCCTCTTCGCTCTGCCGCAATACCAGCAGCAGAGACTTCTTCCCCTGCTCTTCCCGCGCCACGCCGCACCCAGCTGGCGCCTCTCCGGCCCTCTGCTCGCCGCCGCCCCTTCCCCCGGGCATCTTCTTCTCCGGCGACAGTCGATACGACTGTCACCCGCTCCGACCCCTCCTCCTCCTGCTAAGTAGGTAGAACTCCTCCTCTTCCTCCCCTCTTCCTTTTCCTCACTTTAAACATCTACTGTCGCCCTCGATTCCGACCCCTCACCCTCACCTTCTCCGCCTCCGGCCATCTTCCGGCGAGCCGCTCCCATCACTCCAGCAACCCACACGGCTCGCCGACCACCGCAGAACCTCCGCCTCCTCACCCTGATCAACCCCCGCCCTTCCACTTCCCCCACATCACCCTCTGCAACCCCACCGAACAAACCCATCTTCCGACCCACAGTCCGACCTAGGGCAGCCCTTGCACGCCGCCCCACGCCTCGCCACCACCCACACGAGCTTCGCCGCACTCTGGCGAAGCTCCCGGCACCTTCTGATTAGGCCGAGAGGCCGTTTTGCTGTGAACAGGTCACCCGTCCTTCGCCGCCATTGCCGTGCAGAAGGAGCTGCTTCCGCCTGCAGCTGTAGGCGCGCCACGCCCAGATTCAACTCCCAGGCCGTGCGAGGCATTTCGACAAAGTGTCAGGCTGCAGCTGAAGCGAAGCCCTCGCGCGAAGGCCTCGCGTAACGTCGCGATTACCAGCTGTTTCCTCCGCGCAGGTGCCAACTCGGGGTGGGACATTTAGTCCCACCTCGGAAAACTCTGAAGAGGCGCAGCGGTATAAAGTGAAAAAGTGCTGGAGGCTTATTGCCTCAGCACACGGGGTGAGGTCCCCTTCACCCGCCCGGTTACCCGGTCTCGTCCGCGCTCACGCCCCGCGGACCTGGCCCGACCCGACTTAGACTGACCTGCACTCCTCGCCCACCACGCACGCCGGTGGGCCTGGACCCGGGCGCGACCCGTACCCGGCAACCCGGCAGCTCTGGGAGAGCTTTCCCAAGAGTGGCTTCTGTGAGAGAGAGACGCGGGGGGAGGGTAGAGATAGGTTTTGCCCCTCTCTCTGATCAAGCTGTGTAAGTGTGCAGGCACAGGTGAAGAAGAACCGTGGAAGAAGACGAAGGCTGAAGGAAGGAGGATCACCGAGCGACACTGTAGCAGCGGCGGTTTAAGTCGTCTGATTGGAAAATCAGACGACGTCCTGAAGGCAAGGAAGGAGAAGGAAGGCGAGGCAGAGGAGAACGCAGAGAGGCCAAGACAAGAACTGAAAGAAGAAAAAGAGCACGAGAAGAAGATCTGAAGAAAGGAAAAGAAAAGAAAAGAAGAAAAAGAAGAAGAACCAAAAAGAAGAGAGCAGAAGATCTGAGAAGGAAGAAGAGGAGAAGCAAAGAGAAAAGAAGAAAAGCCAACAAATTCTCTCTCTCTCTCTTTCTTTATTTTTGTAAAAGAAACTTGTACCCCTAGAATACAACTTGCTCCCTGAGTTCGACCTCGGGAACTCTTTATTTCCGAGTAACAAATTGTATTAAACTGGTAATCACCTCCCTCTATACTATACTACGACGAAACAATAAAACTATAGAGGAAGGTCGCCCCACCCTGTGGTCGCGAACGAGGCCGGGTGAGCGGGTGAGAGGGACCTCACCCTGTGTGACTGAGGCGATAAGCCTCAATCACTTTTACAATTTATTCCACACCGCCTGCTTGCAATCTTCCAAGGTGGGACTAAATGTCCCACTGATGAGAACCTCATCATGAGCCATAACTAGCTCATTTTGACCTAATACAAAGGATAAAAGCTCCTACATAACTCAAGGAAAGGCTTAACTCAGAGAATTCTGAGTTTAAGGAGAAAACAAGTCATAAGGGGTAAAAATGCAATTTTACCAGTATAATCTGCATACAGGGTAATTCAGGGTCCAAACATAGGTCAAAGCAACTTAATAAGAATAAAAGTGGGATGAGATGATCTAGCAAGGCTACAGCAATTCCAAGGAACTAAATGATAATCTGTAACCCTAAAACAACCCACTTCAATTCACGAGGTTCGAGGCAAAGTAAAAATAGAATAAACCCTCTAAAATTCATAGAAAAATAATCTCTAGGGTTTAGAACCTTCAATTTGGCCTTCAGAACCCATTTTTGACCTACATTGAGAACCATGCCCAATTAATAACTTAATTTGGGTTTTCGCATAAATTGACCGATCAAACAAGGTTTAATATAAAAATGAAATTCACCATCAGATTCCTTAGGTCATAATTAATCATGTATAAAAACTTGAGCCTAAGAAGAAACCTCCTTGACCAACTTTACACTTTGGTCCTCATATATTTACTTTTTGGCCCTCAACTTTTGAACCCTCGCATTTTGGCCCCTAACTCTCCTTCGTTCTTTGCGTTCAGGTCCCCCCTGCAAAACCTGCCAGCACCATGCTCCGGCGACCTTGCGCGGAGCATGGCGCCGCGCAGGGTGAGGGGGAGAGCCTGGCAAGTAAACCGGGGGTGCCCTGCGTCGTCAGCCGTCGCAGCGACACCCCCTGGTCGCTGTAACCCGCCATACCGGCCGTGCGAACGCACGGACGGTATGGGTTTCCATCTCCGGCGTCCTCCGGCGAGGGAGACACGTCGTCTCCCTCCGCCTTCCTCCCTGATTCGGTCCCTATAAATACCCCCGTCGCTCCACCGTTCTTCCCAGCTCGGATCTGACGGAGAAAACCCCCAACTTTCCTCTCCTCTCACTCCGGCAGACGCCCACCAGCTCCGACGGTTCTTCCTCCTCCTCCTCTTCGCTCTGCCGCAATACCAGCAGCAGAGACTTCCTCCCCTGCTCTTCCCGCGCCACGCCGTACCCAGCTGGCGCATCTCCGGCTCTCTGCTCGCCGCCGCCCCTTCCCTGGGCATCTTCTTCTCCGGCGACAGTCGATACGACTGTCGCCCTGCCCCGGCCCCTTTCGTCTCCATAGCTAGGTCAGAACTCCTCCCATCTCCCCCTCTTTCTTTTCCTCACTGTCTTTTATTTGATTAAACCCTCGACCGCTCCTGTCCACCGTCACCCCCTTCGTCTCCGGCCATCCTCCGGCGAGCCGCTCCCATCACCCCAGCATCCCACACGACTCGCCGACCACCGCAGAACCTCCGCCTCCTCACCCTGATCAACCCCCGCCCTTCCACTTCCCCCACATCACCCTCTGCAACCCCACCGAACAAACCCATCCTCCGACCCACAGTCCGACCTAGGGCAGCCCTTGCACGCAGCCCCACGCCTCGCCACCACCCACACGAGCTTCGCCGCACTCTGGCGAAGCTCCCTGCACCTTCTGATTAGGCCGAGAGGCCGTTTTACTGTGAACGGGCCACCCGACCTCCGCCGCCATTGCCGTGCAGAAGGAGCTGCTTCCGCCTGCAGCTGCAGGCGCGCCACGCCCAGATTCGACTCCCAGGCCTTGCGAGGCATTTCGACAAAACATCAGGCTCGCAGCTGGGGCGAAGGCTTCGCGTGAAGCCGCGACCGCCCGCTGCTTTCTCCGCTGCGGGCGCTCAATTGAGGTGGGACATTTAGTCCCACCTCGGAAAAGTCTGAAGAGGCGCAGCGGTTTAAAGCGAAAAAGTGCTGGAGGCTTACTGCCTCAGCACACGGGGTGAGGTCCCCTTCACCCGCCCGGTTACCCGGTCTCGTCCACGCTCACGCCCCGCGGATCTGACCCGACCCGACTTAGACTGACCTGCACTCCTCGCCCACCACGCACGCCGGTGGGCCTGGACCCGGGCGCGACCCGTACCCGACTACCCGGCAGCTCTGGGAGAGCTTTCCCAAGAGTGGTTTCAGAGAGAGAGAGAGACGCGGGGGGGGGAGGGTAGAGTAGGTTTTGTCCTCTGATGTAAACTCTGAAGTGTGCAGGCACAGGTGAAGAAGAAGGACCGCGGAAGAAGAAGGAAGCTGAGGGAGACACTGTAGCAACAAGCAGTTTAAGTCGTCTGATTGGAAAATCAGACGACGCACTGCAGATAAAGAAGAAAGAAGGAGATCTGAAGAACAACAGAAGAAGGCGAGGCAGAGGAGAACACAAAAGAACAAGGGAAGAACTGAAAGAAAAAAAAAAAAAGAGAAGAAGATCTGAAGAAAGGAAAAGAAGAAGAGCAGGACCGCTCTGCAGAAGAAAAAGGAAGAGCAGGAACAGCTGAAAGAAGAAGAACATCACCACTGCAGAAGAAGAACATCACCACTGCAGATAAAGAAGAAGAAGATAACAGAAGATCTGAGACGAGGAGAAGCAAAGAGAAAAGAAGAAAAGACAACAAATTCTTTCTCTCTCTTTCTTTATTTTTGTAAAAGAAACATGTATATCTCTAGAATACAACTTGCTCCCTGAGTTCGACCTCGGGAACTCTTTTATTTTCCAAGTAAAAAAAAAATTTATATTTGAAATGATGGCAATAACTGGCTATACTACAACGCTATAACAATAAAACCCGGTTGTCACAACGACCATCACCCACCTTCTCGCGCGCACCCGCAACAAGTCGACGTTCAATCACAGCAGCTACAGACGCTTTGGCCTCCAATAGCAGGGCGTGAGAGGTTCGCGAAGGGAGCCCACGCACCTGGGACCCTGCTCCCTGAAGCCTAGGGCAGTAGGTGAAGCTCTCAAGCTCACTTTGCCCTTCGTTAATGGCGGCAAAGGTCTGAACCTGTCCACAAGCAAAATGCCCTTACGGCCTCATCAAATCACACAGAAAGCTTTACCGTGACATGGTGAAGGTGGCCCGGTGGTTGGCATGGCGTAGGGTGGCCTGGGCATGCTTGCCTAGGTCACCCTGTGGCTGTGAAGGTGGGTGCGTTCGGGGGTCGTGTTGGGAGTGTGTGGCAGTGAATGGGAAGAGGGGTTATGATCAGTGAGTCGTGGCGAAGCTTGTGAGGTGATTGGCGAAGTGGGTGGATGCGTGGAGTGGCGGGAGCACTTCGCCGGTGATCTGGTCAGAGGTGGAGATGGTGAGGGTGGACAGTGGTGTAGATGGGTCGAAACAACAAATTGATAGGAGAGAATTAAAGAGAAAGGTAAGAGGGACTTAGCTAGTAGGTCAAGAGTGAACTAAGGAGGCGGAGGTGGCGAGCGGCTGGTACTACCGTCACCAGAGACAAAGGCACCCAGGGGAAGAGACGGCGACGAGGAAGAGGGGTTGGAGGGCGCCTGCTGGTACGGCTAGGCGCGGTGGAAGACGGTGGAAGTAACCCTGCCACTGGTATGGTGGCAGAGCGACGAGAAAGGAGGAGGAGAGTCGCCAGAGCCTGCGAGCAGATGGCCAGAGGAGGAGGAGACGAAGTTGGGGGGTTATTTCTGGCCAAAACAGGCTTGCTAGAAGCGGAGGGCTCTAGGCAAGCTTAAATAGGCACGGGCAGAGGGAGAATCGCAACGAGGAGGCGAGAATACCTCACCAGAGGTATGGCTAGAGCGAGACCCATACCTCTCGAGCGTTCGCAGGAGAGGTATTGGATGATTCAGGGTATAGGGAGCTGCTCATGTGGTAGGGTGCTTCGTAGGGAGCTCCCCTTTCAAATCTGGGAGCAGCTCCCCATAGAGATGAGGAGAAAACCGACTCGCCAAGTCACCAGCTGGTATGGGTCCCTGCTGAGGGGGTAATTGCAAGGGCTTTCAAAAGTTAAGGGCCAAAATGTAATTGGGTGGACCAATTTGCAAAGTAGGTCAAGATGACCTTTCCTTAGGTCTAAATTTTGGTACAAACCTAATTTGGACCTAAGGAATCCAATGGTGAAGTTGGATTTTAGGTTTGACCTCATCTGACTAGACATTTTGTACAAAAACCCAGATTAGGTCAAATATTGTGCTTGGTCCCCAATCTAGGTCAAAACAGGTTCCAAAGGCCAAATTGAAGGTTCTAAACCCTAAGAGATATTTTTCCATGATTTTTAGAGGGTTTATTTGATTTTTATCTTGCCTGAAACTTTGTGAATTAGAGTGGGCTTATTTTAGGGTTACAGAATGTCATTTAATTCCTAGATTTTATCATAACCCTTTTCTGACCAATTCATCCCACTTTTTCTCTTATTAAGTCCTCTTGACCTATGCCTAGACCCTTAAAAATCTCGTTCATGCACTGCAATGATAAAATTATAGTTTTACCCTTTGTATAATATTTTATTCTCTGCACAACAATTCCCTGATTTTGGTCTTCCCTTAGGTTTTGTAGGAGTTTTTGTTCAATTTATCAGGTCAAAATGTGTTAGTTAGAGTTCATGATGAAGTTCTCATCACTCGTGTACTTGCATTCATAATCATGTGTTCTATCCTCATGTAGAACCATTAGAATAGTGGCATTTGGCATAATTACTTGGACTACCAATTCCATGTTTGCCATGCCAAATTCCAAACTACAAATACCATGGAATGCATATAAGATTTGCATGAATTTTAAGTTGAATTGATTTCAAACAAAAAAAAATAACTATCATGACTACTTGAACAAATATGTTCTTGAAATTGCTTGGTTCTTATATTAAAATAAAGAGAAGCAACCAAAAGTAACATACGAAAATGATTCATGAAAAAAGTGTTAACCACCTGTTACGATAAGATGCTGCTATGATTGTCTAATTCGCTTACTAAAAGAAAATACAATAGAAAGGATAATATTAGAAAAATCTAATCAAACAATAAGATAATTATCATTAAGAATCACTAGAATGTTGACAACGAAAGATTCAAAAAAAGAATATGTTTGAACCTGAGCTACCGTAACTTCTCAATATCGTCCTACCAAAATGCCCTAAAAAGATGGCAATAAACTTCCAAATGAAGTTTCGACAACCATCTTAAAAAGAAGGATGAAGTTGAGATATAACTATAAATTAATACCATAGCCCAAGAAAATATTGTCAAATTTATATAGGTTAAGGCCATAGACTTATTCTCAATTACTTCCTATGAAAATCACAACAAAAAATCAAGTTTGCCACAAATACACATCAACTAAAGTTAAATCAATCTAAACATCAATAGGATGCACATTACAAAACTTATAAATTGTAGACTCACAAAGTATGAGAAAAACTAAAATTAAACTCAAACAAATCTATAGGACCCAAATCTAAAGCAACTTGTTTTGCCGACATATATGGGATCAAGTGTGGACAAAGGCACCATTGCTCTTGTGGAAGTTGAAGCAGCAGTACCTAGAGATGAGCAATTAAAGAAAGTTTGCATTCTAATAATCATTAGTCAAAGAAATATATTTAGAGTAAATGATGTCACATATTCTATGGCAAGACATCAAATAGAACATTAATAATGTTTTTTCACTTTTTGCTCATTACATGATTTCAGGTGAACTTGGTCCTGAGTTTTCATGATTTAGGATTCATGATCAAGGATTGTTGGATTGTTATCTGCCATCGTTATTGCCATTGCAGATGTCAATACAGCTAATTACCATGATCTCTATTTTCCTGTTGAATGATCTCCATTCTATCAAATTTCATTACCCTATTCGGTGAATTCTATAAATGGTTTTCTACTTTGTTTCATCCACCATTTCTTATATGGCCCAGACCAACTCCTTTTAACTTGTTAATAAGTAAAAGGTTGATCTCTAAGGGGCTACTTGGATGCATAGCTTCAGCCTGTGCTTTTCTATGAGGAGGATCTTGTCCCCTAAAAGCCTACTTCGTGTTTGACAAATGCACGTCTATGCAATACTTTGGTGGATGCACTAAAAGATTTCTAAAAGTAGCGTATAATACTACCAAACAGTCACTTAAGCATTGTGGGATCATCGCATACCAATATCAAATTTTGTGAATGTTTAATATCCAGAGTTTCTGTTTGACCACAAAGTTTTGTCATTCTACTTTTGTATATGTGCACTTTTTTGTTATTTCCATAATGTTCATTGTTCGTTTAGAATCGCATAAAAAGATTTTTATATCATTGTAATTGTGAATTACGTAGAAACAAAATAAAATTTTAAATCTTTCGGTAAGTACCGAGTCATTCGCATAAAGGTAAAACATAATTTTTGTGCGAAAACTTTTTGAAGCAAATATTTATATATGTATACATGTATTTATAGACAGGCATTCATAAGATGAAATAAACATTTTATTGATAAAGAGAATGTCTCACAAATCTAATGTAATTGAATGGTTGAAAAGCATATGAGGCAGAAGAATGAACTATGGAGGAGGAAATAGAAGAAGAAAATGTGGTGGAGATGACGGAGCCGCTTGAGGGATGCTTGTGAGAAGTGTGGCAACACTTTAGATCCAGGGTGCTAGGAAGAAGACCAGAGAGAGATGCTCCAGAGAGAGGGGGCGCGCACTATGTGGGGGCTATTTTTTTCTATCTCTAAGTATCTAAGTTATGTTCCAAAGGGTAGAGGCTAGGTCTTTTTATAGAAAAGTAGGTGGCTTCCTATTGGTTGATCTAAAGTGCCAAGGATCACTAATTTAGATGGTTTAGATTTAATCAAAAGTAATGTCTAAAATTTGTTGAATAGGGACCCTAGGATCTAAGTTATAGGGCTAAGATAGGATAAGGGTTTTCTAAAAATAGGCAACCTAGGTGGGTGGCTACCAAGGGATAAAATATTGCCAAGAAATAAGATCTTATTGAAGATTCACTAACAGATGAGGTGAGATTTGTGTGATATATATAAAAATGCGAAAATATAAATAAATCAATCTTACAAAAGTTTAATCACAAATACACAATGATTTTTAGGTGGAAACCCAAAATCGGGTAAAAACCACCACCTAAATCTCTCGATTTAGGATTTCCTGATAGACCGAGTCGATCAAATTTACTAACCAAGTCACTTCAACGAGGGTGACTTAACCTCTTACAACAATGCTACTTAGACGAGGGTAGAGTATCTCAAACCTCTCCACTTCACGAGGAGTATTTTGTCCCACGAAGGAGACGGGAATTCGCAAAGTGAATACCCAACTAAGAATAAAGAAAATACAACAGAACTTATAGAGCCAAAAAGTATAAATATTAATCTAGCTCCTATAGGAAAAAGAGAGACTTCCCTTAGATGGAAGTGCGTAGGCGTGATCTCAGTAGAGTAGCAATGCTCTCGGATTTGTTGAATGGGGCTGGAGAGCAAGATCACTTCACTTCTTGATAATTGCTTCTTTATGACACAAAAAAGTGTAGAAGTAGTGTTACTTGGTGTGTGTTGGCTTAGGAAGGGCGTTCCTCTATTTATAGAGGTCCTAAGAAGGGTTTAGAAGCCTCTTCTACTCCTTGGAGGGCTTCTCTAGCCATTGAGAATTATCCCAAGGAAAATCAGGCTGAAATTAGGGTTATTTATGATTCTGACAGGGTTATCAAAGATCTGGATCTATTATCAGACATCTGGGTCATTATCTGATTTTATGGTCAGACGTCTGATCTAGAAGAGTGGATCAACTGGACAGTGTTGGATCAGAACGGTCGTCTGAAGATGACTTTTAAGACGTCTGGACTTAAGGTCAGACGTCTAATTTAAGACGGGTTTCCTTCCTATTTTTGTTCAGAACTAAACAGGGTTCTAGGTCTTATGAGTCGACGATAGGTCAGACGTCTGGCACAAAGTCTGGATGTCTGAAAATAGGTTTTACTACAGGAATTGATTTTCTAAGGCTAAACGACTATAATCATCTGACAAAAGGTGATTTGAGCCAAACGTCTACTTATCAGGCATCTAGTGTTATCTAAGGACGTCTGAAAGTGAATGTAGGTCAGATTAAAAGATAATCCTCAATGATCAAGTCTGACAAAGCCAACAGTCCTCTAGTTGGACATCTGGTAAGGTCATCAGACATCTTCTAAGATGTCTGGACTAAGGGATGGTCATCTAAAATCAACAGATAGAAGTCACTAGGTCTAGCCTAAGTGTTTGGACGTCTGATCAAATAATCAGATGTCTTAAAGTCTAAGATCAGACGTCTGATTTTCAGATTGGATGTCTGATCAGGCTGTTTGAAACCTATTTTGATTTTCTAAGTTCTCTATAAACAACCCAAGTGTCCTAGGTTTGAGTAAGTGTTCCTAAGGCTATAGTTTAGTTACTTTGAGGCTCTTTAACATATAATCTAGACAGAAATAAAGAGCAAAGAAATAACAAAAGAATACATGAATAAAGTATCTATCTTATTCTTCATCTCCTTCATTCTTCAAGCTTTTGCTCCAAGCAAAGCTCTTTTCCTCTGTCAAGCTCCTCCAAACTGCCATGGATGTGAGCTTAAGCTCCATACTTGTAATCATTTGCATTTTCCTAAAACTTTAAACTCAAAGTAAATGTTAAATTACAAGTGTTTTACTATTATTAAAATTAATAATCGCGGAGCCCTTACACCAACAATCTCCTTTTAGATGATGACAAAATCATAAATATTAATCCAAAAAGTTCTCCCCCTTTTTGACATGATCAAAAAGGTTTAATCAATTTTAGTTGTCCTATGCTCCCCTTTAAAACATGCTCTTCTAATTCCATATTTTTCATATAGCAAGATAGCTATGTAATTATCTTCCCTTTAAAACATGCTCTTCTAATTCCATCTTTTTCATATAGTAATATAGCTATGTAATTATCTCCCCCTTTCTAAAGACAATATAGGTATTATTATCTTTTAAATCCTCCCCCTTAATGATGAACAAATAGCTTTATCAATTTTAACTCCTACTATCTATATGCTATAAATAAAAAGATAGGGTAAGGAATTTACCTTACCATGGCCAATAGCATGGCCCAAATGGATGGGGCTCCCATCCGAAGCTTGGAGGTCTAGGCATCGGCGTCGGTCTCCAATCGAGTAATTGACGTGCAGTGATTCGATCACCTGTCAGTCTTCTCGTTGATCTTCTCATCTTCCTCTTCGTTCAACTCTTTGGTCCTCCCAATTCGAGTTGACCATTCTTGAGCTTGTAGGTCCAATCCTTGATATTGTAATCTTCTTTGTGACCTACAAAACAAGATTCGAGTTCTCTTTTCCTTATCCAAGTCAATTTGGATCCAGTTGTGTTAATTGATCTCCTTGATGGAGACCCTTTCTCAACCTTATGTCTAGTGCTAACTTTATCATTAGAGAAATTATCTAATTTATTCATCAAATTATTAGAATTTTCCCTAATACATGGAAGTTCTTTTTCTATATCATGCATCTTCATTTTTAAACTAGAAATTTCTATTTTTAAACAAGTATTCTCCTCAATCAATCTACTATTTTCATTGATTATGTTTTTATTTTCTAACAACAAATTATCACTTTCGAAATTACAACTATAACTACTTTCTAGATCTTAATTTTAATCTCTAATCTTTCATTTTCAGATTTTAAAGAACTAAGATTCTTTTTAATGCTTTTGTTTTCTACTTTTAATGACTTAGTAATTTCAAAAAGTTCATCAAAAGCATCTTGTAGTTCATAATTTACCTCCTTGTTGTCGTCGTCACTTTTACTATCACTTGTGAAGGCCATGAGCCCCAATCAAGCAGAACCCCGGGGCCCGTGGGGTAGCTAGCCTCCTTCACCGACTTGTTAGGCCCACTAGGGCAAACCAGGGTAGTCAGGCGAGGGTGCGCGGACTGTGGAGGGGCAAGGCCCCGGTTTGGTTACTGTGGAGGGGTTGGACCCCTGTTACTGAGAGGGCTCTGCCCTGGTTCCGTGCTGTGCTTTGGGTGCACCCGTTAACGGAAACGACTGACCGCGTGCCAGTGCGGGCTAGCTACCTGTGCGTTTATCGTGCGTGCCGTAGTCACCGTTACGTCTGTCAGTGACCTTGGGGTGGTTGACTGAGGGTAGGATCACCACGGGAGACTCTCCCGGCCAGGAGAGCACCACATGCTACTTCTACTTTTGGAAAAGACTGCAATCAAGATCGTTCCCACGAGGACATTCGAGATCAAGTAAAGGATCTGAGAAATAAATGAAATAGTGAGAAAATTGAAAGATGTGAATAAAGGAAGTAATAGAACATAACAGCTACTGTACACTCTACTGTTGCCTTTAGTTAGTTTGCCACTCTACTCAGTGTTTTGCTGACGTGTTACACTCGTTACCTTTTTCAGGACCAGGGGTTGAGCAGCCAGGGTCGGCGGCTGCAGAGGACGCTGGGCCAAGTAGGGTCCAGTAGAGTTTACCACAGTCTTTTGTACCTCTTTTGTTTCTGTTCTAGTGAGTAGTTTTTGTTTCCGCTGTACTTTCTTTACCTGCAGTTCTTGTTATATGATAAATGTTGTTCTACTGTTGTGGTGGTATCTACTGTAGTAGTTTCTTTCCTTACTGCTGTACTTCCTTACTGTTAGTTATATTCATGCTGAATGTGGTTTATTTTACTGCTCTTTTGGTTACTTCCTCGTTGGACGACTAGGTCTTGGGATTAGTCGAGTCGGTCCGATTCTCGTGTCTCGTAGGGACTCGAGAACCGGGTCGTTACAAGATGGTATCAGAGCAAGGTCGTCCCGAGAAGTGAATCAACTGACTGGAAAATAACCAATTCACATGTTTATAGCTAGAGTAGCCACCACAACATATCTCTTGACATGAGCTCTTAGAAGTTTTGTTAGGTACAGTCTGTTTTGACGTTTCCGTTTTGTTTCGCGTCTCCTTGCAGGAGATGCCTCGTCGCGTGACTGGCGAGACTGGCCGCGGGCGCGGCCGAGGGCGAGGTCGGCGAGGTGGACGTGCTGTCGTTGACGTCTCGGTGGACCAGCCACCACTCCCTGGCATCCAGGCCCAGGACCTCGCCAGACTGATACGGAATATTGTACGAGAGGAGCTCCACCCACTGCCCCGAGCACCTCCTCCTGGGGTTGCAGAGGGGGAGTCCTCTGTGGGACCACGCGACGGACGCGGCGCTGGAAACGAGGGAGGGGATGGGCCCCTGCCGCCCCCACCTTCCTCCGGCACTTCTGTACACGAGGCACCTTCGCCTGGAGGTGCACCAGTACCTCCCCTACAGCGCCACTTCGAGCTGTTCGGACAGTTCTGGAAGCTGAAGCCCCCCTCCTTCAAGGGGGATGAGGACCCGACCGAGGCAGAGGACTGGCTTGAGAAGCTGGAGAAGATCTTCGACACCCTTCGCCCCCCGGTGGAGTGCCGCGTGGCCTTTGCCACGTACCAGCTGGAGAGTGCGGCACACCGGTGGTGGAGGGCGGTCCGGGGACAGGAGAGGGACGAGCCAACGTAGGACCAGTTCGTCACCCTCTTCTGCGAGCAGTACTTTCCCCAAACATGGCAGGACCAGAGGAGGCGGGAGTTCCACACTCTCCGCCAAGGGACAATGACTGTGAGCGCGTACCGCACGCGTTTCTTGGAGCTGTCCCGCTTTGCAGCGACAGCGGTAGCCACTGAGGAGGAGCGCCTTTGGAGGTTCACCGAGGGGCTCCGGCCTGCGATCCGGGGGTATGTCAAACCCCTGAAGCTGCCGACGTTTTCGAGGGTGGTAGAGGCAGCTATGACTGACGAGGAGACCAACCCGTCCGCACGAGAGACCGACGGCGGGCGGAAGAGGCCCTTTCAGCCAGACTTCTCACAGGGCGGGCGAGAACGGAGACACGTGGCGTCCGCAGGAGAGCCGTCACATTGTGCAGGGCCATCAGTGGCCTTTAGGGGCCCTCGACAGGGGCCAGTCGCCAGCACCGGACCCCCGCCTAGCCGACAGCAGGGACTCACTGAGGGCGGGAGTCGGGTTCCCCTCTGCTACCAGTGTGGCCAGCCGGGCCACGTCAAGAGGGATTGCCCATCTATGGCAGGAGGTCAGCAGATACTTCCCGTGCAGAGCACTGGAGGGCGCGCAGGAGGCCGCAGTTCCCAGGCACGAGGAGGAGGACAGCAGTCGCGAGGAGGGTACCGGCCAGCACCTACCCGTCCGACGTAGAGTGTGGCTGCTTCGTCCGCACCTAGAGCTGAGGGGCGTATCAACGCCCTAACACACAGGGACGCCAGAGCATCGGGATCCGTGGTAGCAGGTATGGTTTCAGTTTCTGGCAGACTCGTTTACACGCTTTTCGATTCCGACGCTACGCACTCGTTTGTCGCAGCCAGTTTCGCAGTTAGTTTGGACCAGGATTATACACTGTTAGAGAATCCGTTCGTAATCAGAGGTCCGAGTGGTCAGCTGTTTGTAGCTGAGGAGGTGTACACGGGTTGCGAGGTCAGCATCGGGGGACATAGCCTGCCAGCTGACCTGATTATGATACAGATGGAGGACTTTGGAGTGATTCTGGGGATGGATTGGCTGTCCGCTTACCACGCCTTGGTAGACTGTTTTGAGAGGAAGATTGTATTCTCCATTCCCGAGTTGCCTTCTTTCGAGTTTCACGGGCAGCCAGTGGACGGAGGTTTTAGGTGCATTTCGGCACTTCGGGCGGTGAGACTTTTGAGCCAGGGGTGTGAGGGCTTCCTAGCCTGTGTGGTGGCAGAGCCCAGCCCTGTGGCAGACTTCCAGAGCATCCCGGTGGTCAGAGAGTTCCCCGACGTGTTTCCAGAAGAGTTACCAGGACTACCGCCAGAGCGTGAGATCGAGTTTGAGATCTCACTAGTACCAGGGACCAGCCCCATCTCCACCGCGCCATACAGGATGGCACCGCTTGAGCTGCGAGAGCTCAAGTCCCTGTTGCAGGACCTTTTGGAGAAAGGTTTCGTGAGGCCCAGTGCGTCTCCCTGTGGAGCCCCGGTACTGTTTGTGAAGAAGAAGGATGGGACCCTACGCCTTTGTGTGGACTACCGACAGCTGAATAGGGTCACCATCAAGAACAGATATCCGCTGCCGAGGATCGACGATTTGTTTGACCAATTGCGGGGTGCCACGGTGTTTTCCAAGATAGACTTGAGGTCTGGATACCACCAGTTGAGGATCAGGGAGACCGACGTCTCCAAGACAGCTTTTCGCACCCGGTACGGACACTACGAGTTTTTGGTCATGCCGTTTGGGCTGACCAATGCCCCCGCTGCTTTCATGGACCTGATGAACAGGGTGTTTAGACCGTACTTGGATCAGTTCATGGTGGTTTTCATAGATGATGTGCTCATCTATTCTAGAGATCGGACGCAGCAAGGACAGCACTTGCGGATGGTTCTGGACACTCTGAGACGACGTAGGCTGTACGCCAAATACAGCAAGTGCGAGTTCTGGTTGAGGGAGGTGACCTTCTTGGGTCATGTGATCTCTGGTGACGGCCTGGCGGTGGACCCTGCCAAGGTCGAGGCAGTGCTTAGGTGGGAGAGACCGCGTTCAGTCACTGAGATTCGCAGTTTCCTGGGACTGGCAGGTTACTACAGACGGTTCATCAGAGGATTTTCACAAATTGCGTGTCCTATGACACAGTTGACCCGGAAGGACGTGCCTTTCGCTTGGGCAGACGCCTGTGAGGCGTGTTTTCTGGAGCTGAAGGAGAGGTTGACCTCGGCTCCCATGCTCACCATCCCTGACAGTAGTGGCGGGTTCGTTGTGTACACGGACGCTTCCTTGCAGGGGTTAGGAGGTGTGCTCATGCAGAGGGGTCATGTTGTCGCTTACGCTTCGCGGCAACTGAAGCCCCATGAGCATACCTACCCTACCCACGACCTAGAGTTGGCAGCTGTTGTCTTCGCGTTGAAGACCTGGAGGCACTACTTGTACGGTGAGACCTTCGAGATTTTTACAGATCACAAGAGCCTCAGATATCTTTTTGACCAGAAGGAGCTCAACATGAGACAGAGACGTTGGTTGGAGCTCCTGAAGGACTACGATTGCAGCATCTCCTACCACCCGGGAAAGGCCAATGTGGTGGCTGACGCCTTGAGCCGTAAGGCGCCCGCACGCTTGGCCAGTCTACAGTTACAGAGTTGGAGCCTTTTGGAGGAGGTGGGCAGTTGGCGACCTCTAGAGTTACGAGGATACTGTGGGGCAGTGACGGTGACACGGCAGACCAGGCCAGAGCTGATAGACCGTATCATCACAGGACAGATGGCAGATCCGTACTTGCAGTCTTTGCGCGACAGAGTACTATCAGGGTACCCAGGGGACTTCTCTTTCACAGACCAGGTGTTACGCTTGAGGGGACGGTTGTGCGTTCCCAGAGACGAGGAGCTGTTGAGAGAGCTCATGACTGAGGCACATGGTTCCAGATTCACCATACATCCCGGAAACACGAAAATGTACCATGACTTGAGACGCGAGTTTTGGTGGAGAGGGATGAAGCGGGATGTGGGTGAGTTCGTGCAGCAGTGCTTAGTGTGCCAGCAGGTGAAAGCCGAGCATCAGAGGCCTGCAAGGCCGCTTTAGCCGCTTCCAGTGCCAGAGTGGAAGTGGGAGAGCATCACCATGGACTTGGTGGTGGGCTTACCTGTTACCTAGCGGGGACACGACGCAGTCTAGGTAATAGTGGATAGATTGACGAAGACGGCGCGTTTCTTGCCGATCCAAGTCACTTTGGGACCAGCACAGTTGGCAGAGAGGTATATCCGTGATGTGGTGCGACTACACGGAGTTCCGTGGGAGATCGTATCCGACCGGGATACCCGCTTTACATCCCAGTTTTGGGCTGAGTTTCAGCAGGCCTTGGGGACGAGGTTGAGGTTTAGCACGGCTTACCACCCCCAGACGGACGGACAGTCTGAGCGCACGATACAGACACTTGAGGACCTTTTGCGTGCCTGTGTACTGAACTGGAGGGGCTCTTGGGAGGAGCACCTGCCCCTGGCGGAGTTTGCATACAACAACAGTTATCACTCGAGCATCGGCATGGCTCCCTACGAGGCTCTGTACGGACGGAAGTGTACGGCACCCTTGAGTTGGGTTGAGGTGGGGACCAAGTGGGAGGTTGGCCCCAGGTTGATCCGGCAGAGTCAGGAGGTAGTTGAGCAGATCCACAGACGACTCCGCACTATCAGGAGCAGACAGAAGAGCTACGTGGATCGCAGACGCAGAGAGGTGCAGTTCAAGGTTGGGGACCACGTCTTCCTTCGTGTTTCGCCCATGAAGGGCTTACAGCGGTTTGGGGTGAGAGGGAAGCTCGCGCCGAGGTTCGTGGGGCCCTTTGAGGTCCTGGAGCGGGTTGGACCCGTTGCTTACAGACTTGCCCTTCCCCCGCAGCTTTCTGGTGTGCACGACGTGTTCCACGTGTCCAACCTCAAGAAGTACGTAGCCGATTCCAGTCACGTACTGAGTCACGAGAGCGTCGAGGTGAGCGACGACCTGACCTACCCCGAGCGGCCAGTGCAGATCCTAGACCGAGCCGTCCGTCGGTTGAGACGAAAGCAAGTACCCCTGGTAAAGGTTTTGTGGAGGAGCCAGCGGTACGAGGAGGCTACCTGGGAGCCTGAGGCGGCAATGCGGGAGCGGTACCCAGAGCATTTCGCGGGTACGTCTTTTCGGACCGGCTTCGATCCTCTTTGAGTTTGTTATGGTTATTCGGACGTCTTTTCCCGCACCCTAGTTGGCGCAAGTTTCGGGGACGAAACTTCCTTTGAGTTTGTTATATTGTAACGAGCGTGTGGCACAGACGTATTTTAAGACGTCTGGAGGGTTGTCCAGACGTCTGACCAGACGTCTGGGATAGTTTCCAGACGTCTGGAAATCCGTTATTTTCGACACACGCGAGTCATCTGCGCTCCTGTGCGCGCAGACCACATATTCGCCTTCTCCCCTCCTGCGGCTGCATGATTCCCCTGCCGCAAATCCTTCCCTCCTCTCCGCACGGCCTTAAAAGGGCACGCCTTCCCTCCCGTCTCCACCGTCTCCTCCTTCTCCTCCTTTAGCCAGTGAGCGTGAGCGTGAGCGCGAGCGCGAGGGCGGCAGCAGTGGCCGCAGTGAGCGCGGAGGAGGTGCGGCGTGCGGGAGCGGAGCTCTGCCGTGAGGGCGAGCTCGCCGGAGCGGCTTGGCCGGCCGGCGGAGGGCGCGGGGGGTGCGGAACGACGCGGAGAGGGACCTGCTGCAGTCTGAGCAGCAGGGCGCGAGGTGCGATGCGGGCGGCGTCGCGAGCGGAGGCCGAGTAGCGCCCTGATTCTGGAAAAATTTCCAGAATCAGACGTCTGGATTTATAGGCAGACGGCGAGGACGACGTCTGGTAGCTCATACAGACGTCTGAAAGGTGTGTATTCCGCTTTCTTCTCCCTTCCTGTCGACCGACCGTACTAAGGGAGGGAGGTGGCTGTGCGCAGGTTCACTGATTCGCCATCCTTTGCGAATCGGACGTCTGGAAGTTGTACCAGATGGCGGGAGTGACCTCCAAACGTCCGGGGTGACCATCGAACGTCTGGGAGCTAGGACAGACGTCCCCGCAGACTTCTGGACGTCTGGGAAACCACAGTGAACAGGTAATTCTCTGATCCACTGTTTAAGACGTCTGGAAGAAGTTCCAGACGTCTGATTTTGCACAGTATCGTCTTTTTCGACCCGTTTAGGGCCCGTTCGGGCTCCGTTTTCCGCGATTCGAGTTGTTTCTTTTCAGAATTAATTCCTCTACCCGTCTACAGTAGCTATACACTGTTTTGAGACACTCCTTGTGTTTGATCCTTGTGATAGGACCTCGTTCAGTTGCAGTCTTGAGAGTCGCGGAGGCACGCGGGATTCCCGATCACGCCCCCATTACTCCCGTTGTACCTGGTAGAGTGGCTTAAGTTTATTATTAAAATCTGTTAAAGTATGGAACCATAACTAGAATCTAGGACATTGCATGAATCCTAGGAATGAGAAATGTATGGAATGATAGCTCCTAGGTGATGCATGAATCCTAGGGCTGGAAAACTAGTTGTATGCTAGATCCTAGGATGTGGCATGAACCCTAGGATGGAAAAACTAGTGGAATGTATAATACTGCAGTCTTGGAAAAATGGAAAGGAATATAAAGCTGCCTGTAAATTGAATTAACAGCTGCCTGTTATGAATAAAGAAACATGATTGAGATCATGGATTGTGAGAACGTGAAACTGGAAAGTGAAACATATGATGTTCTGAGATAAAGAGCTGGAACCCTACGGGGAATTAGGAGTGGAACTCCTGGAAAGAAAAAGGAATGGAACTGAGATGTAGTTTGTACTGTCTCTTGGGTACGCAGTACCAAGGGAAGTACCCGTACCTGTTTAGTGCAGAGTGGGGCCAGCCACCCCAGGGACCCGGGGTTAGGATTGGCCGCTCTGTACCGACTTGTTGGCTCTCGTGTACGTAGTACCGAGGAGAGCTACTAGTGTTAGGAGAGTACTAGCTACCCCACGGGCCCCGGGGTTCTGCTAGCCTCCTTCACCGACTTGTTAGGCCCACTAGGGCAAACCAGGGTAGTCAGGCGAGCGTGCGCGGACTGTGGAGGGGCAAGGCCCCGGTTTGGTTACTGTGGAGGGGTTGGACCCCTGTTACTGAGAGGGCTCTGCCCTGGTTCCGTGCTGTACTTTGGGCGCACCCGTTAACGGAAACGACTGACCGCGTGCCAGTGCGGGATAGCTACCTGTGCGTTTATCGCGCGTGCCGTAGTCACCGTTACGTCTGTCAGTGACCTTGGGGTGGTTGACTGAGGGTAGGATCACCACGGGGGACTCTCCCGGCCAGGAGAGCACCACGTGCTACTTCTACTTTTGGAAAAGACTGCAATCAAGATCGTTCCCACGAGGACATTCGAGATCAAGTAAAGGATCTGAGAAATAAATGAAATAATGAGAAAATTGAAAGATGTGAATAAAGGAAGTAATAGAACATAATAGCTACTGTACACTCTACTGTTGCCTTTAGTTAGTTTGCCACTCTACTCAACGTTTTGCTGACGTGTTACACTCGTTACCTTTTTCAGGACCAGGGGTTGAGCAGCCAGGGTCGGTGGCTGCAGAGGACGCTGGGCCAAGTAAGGTCCAGTAGAGTTTACCACAGTCTTTTGTACCTCTTTTGTTTCTGTTCTAGTGAGTAGTTTTTGTTTTCGCTGTACTTTCTTTACCTGCAGTTCTTGTTATATGATAAATGTTGTTCTACTGTTGTGGTGGTATCTACTGTAGTAGTTTCTTTCCTTACTGCTGTACTTCCTTACTGTTAGTTATATTCATGCTGAATGTGGTTTATTTTACTGCTCTTTTGGTTACTTCCTCGTTGGACGACTAGGTCTTGGGATTAGTCGAGTCGGTCCGGTTCTCGTGTCTCGTAGGGACTCGGGAACCGGGTCGTTACATCAAGTCTTGGTCTTCAACCAGCTCCTAGCTTTGTAGCTTAATCTTCTATCTTGCTTTTATTCTGCATGGCTGTTGAATCGAAATCCGTCACGGTTTAGAAAATGAGTCGTAGCATAATCGACAAAAACTGAAACAACATTTAAATTTATAATCGCTTGAAAAACGTTGAGTTCTGAGGTCATTTGCAGGGAACAAAATTGTGCAATTCAACCACTAATCTATAATAAAAATGAACACAATAATCTAATTCAAAATGGAACAAAATGTGCAATGTATTCCACTCTCAAAATAGATAGAAATATGAGTTTTAAGAGAGCCAAAAATAAGTAAATACAAGGCTAAAAATGGTGTTTAAACTACAGACAAAAGCCTTGATATTTAGGCTTGAACTCAACCCAAATTAGATGTCTCCCAAGAGTATCCAGACATCTTAAACATTTAAAAGCCAAAGCCCTTCACATTTCAGCCAAAACTCCACCATGCTAGTGCTGTCCCCAAGGCACAAAAATACCCCACATGCGTGCATGCGCACACGTGTGGGCGTGTGTGTGTGAGATGCTTTGGGGGCTTAACCCCCTGCACTAAGGCAATATGCATATGCAAGAAATTCAATAAATATCAAAATCTAGAATAAAATCCAACGATGTGGCATCAAATGCGTGGGCTTTTTGACATGTTGCAGTAGTGACTTCGTTCTTTCAATGTGGGATGTGGATGATGATGGGAGAAGATCTAACTGTTGGATCTTCAATCCAATGCCTTGGATAGCTTCCTAATAACTCTACATTCAATGATGATAATTCCATCAACTAAGGTTAGTTTTGAGAACATATGCACACTAATGACATGACATGATGGGCATAAGAGCATTACATGCATTACGATTTGAGATTGCTTATAAATCAATGTTTAATGGCCATAAGTACAAGTGCATGTTGAAATAGGTCTCAGATGAGCAATCAGATTGCACAGATGGATTCAGATCGACGAATGGAGTCTAACGGACTTGAAATCACTTAAATCTAACATCCGGAGCTCCCTCGACAAACCCAAGAAGTTTCATCCGTTGATCTAATGATCAACGGCCCAAAAGCGACCAAGTAGCAGCCATTAGCCGCCCTCACCAACACCAAGCCCCCACTTCATTACACAGGAACAACCATGACCGTCCGATCTCCCATCAAACGACTGAGGATTGGCGAAGAGCGCAACCATATCGCACACGTGCCGCAGCGATCAACGCTTCTCCACGCTCACCAGGGGCACGCGTTCAAAACGCACTTGCCCGCATCCACGCGTGCGAACAAAATTCAGCTGTTGATGTGCGCGCGAATGGCAAGGATGAAGGCCACGTGGCGCAACGAGGACGCACAGATGCGCTCGGGCGGGAATGCGCGCGATCCAAGCACCCGATCACACGTAATCATGGCCGTTGAGGCGCGATCGAACGGTCGATGCTCATCCATCACACGAGGGTGCACAAAGGCACACCCAACCGCGGGCGAGAAGGATGACGTGGTGCGCCTTCAGCTGTCCGATGGTGATCCTTGCCTTGGATCCAATGGCTGAGGACATGCGGGCGCAGATTGAAGGGAAGAAGCACGCGCGCCTCAAAGGGTCGGCGAGCGAGGAGCTTCACCGACGCTTATGGAATGGGTTTAGCAATGTCCTGGACATCGCTAAAGCCCTTACTTAGTTTGGAAACCCTTCTTTTTTATATAAGCATCCTCAACCACCCCATTCAAAGGCATTCAATACACACACACCTTCCATACTACTCTAGCCTTCTCCTAACTCCACTAAATACTCCATACCCGCCTCGGAGTTGTCAAGCCATCAACAGAGCCTCCCTCCATCGCCATGGCCACCTTGACTCCTTCTCACACTCTCTCTTTACTTTAGTTTACATTGTACTTGTTTAAGCACACTTTAATTGCATGCTATATATTGATGAAAGTTTCATATATTGTAGCACACATCCTCTTAATGCTTGGCATGTTTTAAACACGATCTCTAACCCTACTCTCTCTCTCTCTCGCGCGCGTTTTCTCCCAAGCAAGCAAACCACCCATTCCTATGACAACTAAAGCGACAAAATAATCTGATTTTACACCTTCTTCTGTTCGACACTTGGACTCACCAACTCCACTTCTTAAATTAAAATCGACGTCGCGAACACATATTACAATGGCATAATTAAACAAACGTGTTCCACACGCGTCACTTCCTAGTACCAAGCTATGTCAAGGGGACCTTCACATTAACCTTCGACAGTCGAATGGAGGAGTCGGATGGTGTGGTGGCGTGGGTTGATGGTGTGGTACCTAAGCACAAAATACAGGCTTTAAGCCCCAATTACAATCCTCAAGAGCTTCTATGTGAAGAGTGGAGTGTGATGGTGTTGTTGGTGTAGTGAATGGAAGTCGAACGTGGTTGAACGGTGGTGGATAGCGACAGCGATTATGGGTTTGTCCAATGCGAGTTTTGGGTGAGCAAAAGCCTCAATTTCTTAAGGGCTTTTGCTCCCCAAGTTGTGATGAGTGTTTTGGGGGTGGTGGCGTGAAGGTTTGTGGTGTGTGGACGTGGTGCGAGCTCACCGGAGCATCATCGGAGTTTGAGAAGGAGGAAGAACGGTGAAGGTAGAGGTATAAACTAGAATCTAAGGGCATGAAACTACTCTAGGAAGCAAGGGGAGGAAGTTCACCTAGCTAATTGGATGAAAGGGAAGAGTTCCACATCCGGCTCGTCTCACTGAACGTGGGGAAGAAGAGGAGTCCGGTGACGTGGAACTGCGACGAGGAACGAGAAAGGTGTAGCTTTGGTTGGCTAGCACCAGAAGAACTTGGGGAGGAGTTTGACACTTCCAATTTGATGGTTGGATGACTAGAAGAGGGAGAATGGAGGACATCATCGGAGTTTGTGTGGACCTGGTCATAGCTTGAGGAGAAGAAATTTTGGCCAATTCACGATTGCCTAACAAGTTGGGAGATGCCAAAGCTTAAATAGAAGAGCAATTGACCCTCAATTGCGAGGAATCATCGTGATTTCCTTGTGAATTTGGCAATTCAAATCCATGATTTCGAGCTCCTCGCCAGCAACGTAGGGAGTAGGTCGATCCTCATGCCTTTATGCATTTGGTAGGGGATTACTTCAAGATCAATCCCTCCAAATTTAGAGGGATTTTATCTTGAAATGAGCGAGAAATCAATGGATGACATTCGTGGGTTTGGATTTTGAGACCTGCTACTGTTGCAATTTGAGGAAGAAGACGATGGTGTGAAGGGTTTAGATGATTAAAGACTTAGGGTATTATGCAATAATCATGGGTAAATGGGCTAAAATGCAAACTGAGTTGAAACAAACTTCGATTAGGCTCAAAATTTGGACTTAACCTAATTTTGACTCAAGAAATCTAGTAGTGACCTTAGATTTGGGTTTTAATGCAATTTGACTGGGTAATTTACACAGAAATCTAAAACAAGGTAAATTCCAATCCAAGTTTGTTTTTTATCAAAATAGGTTCCGATGGTTAAAGTGAAGATAACAAACCTCTTAGAATATTTTTCAATGAATTTTAGGTGATTTAGATTGAGTGTGGTAGATAATTAAGGTTTTTAGTACTATTTTAATCCTCAAAATGCATAAAACCCAGATTTAGTTATTCTAAGCCCACCTCTTGATTTGTTAAGTTCATTTGACCTTTGATTAACCTCTGATCAACCTTTTGGTTAATCTGCATTAGTGATTGGACGTTAAAATAGCAGAATTAACCCTTTTTCCTATCTTCTTCTCAGATCAGTTTAGTACAGATTTACGATCCTCAGTCAATCATTAAGAAGCATTTAATACTTGAATCAGATTAATTTCAATTAGTTATGATGAATGGTTGTGTTACCATCAATGGCTCCAAGTCATTCTACGTCCTTTACCTACATTATTTACAAAAGACTAGAATTAGATAATTAGACCTGAAATAAACACAATGCATATGATATGCATGCATGGTCTAAATGCAATATTTGCATTCTAAATATATGATTTCACTAGGAAGCAATCCTAGATTAAGCCAATTACGGTAATAAATTAAGCTGTTAGCACAACCCATGCCTATCTTTTGCTAGTCCCTTAGCAAATGCAAGAATGAAAAATGAATACAAAACATATGATTTATGCTAATTACAACTCTGCCCCCAAAGGACTACTTATTCCTTTTTATCAAGGGTTTTACAAAAGATTTCTTCTTGTCTTCTTCCAAAAAATTAAAAATCCATACAAATGTGAAAATGATGTGATAGTAACCTAAGCAATAGATCTAAGTGAAAAGTCAACACATACTTAAAGTTCGTACTTGACCCTCGGTAAAAATTCTATCAAGATAGACAAACTTCTTCTCACGAGGATACAAATAATTTGAAATTTCTACCCTGGCTTTCTGGCTTAAGGAGAAGATGTCTGAGTCAAATGGTTTTATATTTGGTGGCTCACACTCATCTGGTGTTACATGTAGCCTACTACTACAGACTCTAGATATCCAGACTATCAAACAAATCAACCCAAAGAGAGGCTCAAAACTATGCTCTCTTTTAGTTCCTTTGCACTCACTCTCTTTCTTTTCTTTTCTTTTTTCTTTTCGAGCACACAATCTCACCAGATGCACTCAATATTTGGTGACTTCACATGGCATTAACACTTCAATTAAATTTCTAACAACCCTATAACTAAGTTAGAATTCCTCAGCCCATATTCACATAATCAGAAATACAGAAAAAGTAGGTCAGGGCTATATTTGGTGGATCACAAAGAAAGTAGGTGTTGTTGCCTCAATGTAATGAAATAAACACAACTATGAACTCAACACTTTTTTTATCAGATTTTTTCTCTTTTCCCCCTTTTTTTCTTTTCTTTTTTCTTTCTTTCTTTTTCATATATATATATATTCTCTTTGTTTTTCTTTCATACCTATCAATACAACGCAACACAACACACGTAAATTTTTATTCACGAGGCATTATTAAGGATTGGTGATGTTTAAAAGGATATCGAGTAGTTTATTTGGTGGAAGTGTCTACTCTTGACACTGGAAAAGAAATGGATAGGATGGTATATTTTCTGACCTTCACATTAATACCCTCCTTCGATCGAGGATTCCGTAAAGGATGGTAGTAACCATTCACCTTAGTCTTAATTTTATTAGAACTCAATCTCTATGTATTTGCCTTATTTGGTAGCTCTCAAGAATCTCACGAAAAATTCGCACGTAGGAACCGAGAGTGAAAAACTATACCTAACTTTGAATATCATTATCTAATTATCCAAAAACTAAGAGTCCTTATGCTAGACTTAGAACACCAATAGGCACTCTACTCTCACCTCACAATTGCTTGGTGGATCTATTGAAAGATAGCTTGCCGACTCCCTAATCATTGTCCAAAGATTTAGGAAAAGAAGCAATGCTTCTCTTCGAGAAACTAAAAATGTCTATTGATTTTCATAAATGATCTATTGCAAAGTGTACTAGATTTTAAACTAAGAAACAATTCCAGAAGAAAATCCTCAATAAAACATTCTTGATAAAAATATTTTATGCATTAATGTAATATGTATAAATGGTTTGTTTTTTCTTTTAAATTCTATTTATAAGTTCTGACATAAAAATAAGATATGCAATGCTCACACTCCCATACATATTCATTATAATATCCTCATTGAAATGTATGCAGGAAAATCAAAATGTATTAAGCAAGAGGAGGGGATATCGCCTGACTGAGCTTGTTAATCCAAGTCATCTTGGACAGACAAAAATGAAACATACCTATACAAAATACTAGGTTGCCTCCCAGCTAGCACTTAGTTCAACATCATTTGCTGGACTTAGTTCAGCTTTAAGATAATTCTAGGATGTTAATGTGATTATCAAAAATAGGATCAAGATACTGAGTAATATAAGGCTTCAACCTCTAACCATTGACCTTAGTTTCCTAGCCAATCTTGGGATCCAAAATTAGAACAACTCCATGAGGGAAAATTTTTCTTACAATAAAAAGACCTATCCATTTTGATCTTAATTTTCTTGGAACAAGCTTCAAGTGCGCAACAAACAACCAAACTTTTTTATTAGGGACAAAGCTTTTTTGAGAAATATACTTATCATGTAAAGCTTTTGTCTTATTCTTATAATTCTCGCACTACCATAAGCGTCATTCCGGATTTCCTCCAATTCAATCAATTGGAGTTTTCTTTGTCATCCAAATTGATCAAGATTCAAATTAAAAGTCCCGATTGCCCAATAAGCTTTATGTTCAAGTTCAATTGGTAAATGACAATTTTCCATAGACTAAACAAAATGAAGACATTCCAATCTGGATCTTATACACAGTCTAGTAGGCCCAAAGAGCGTCATCCAATTTTGTAGACCAATCCTTCCAATTTGGGCGAACCGTCTTTTGAAGGATTTTCTTAATTTCCCAATTGGAAATTTTAGTTTGTCCGTTGGTCTGCAGATGATATGGAGTAGAGATTTTATGAGTAACTCCATACTTAGTTAGTAAGATCCTAAATTGATTGTGAGTGAAATGGGACTCACCATCACTAATTAGAGCCTTAGTACACAAAACCGGCTAAAGATGTTTTTCTTAACAAAGTCCATGACCGCCTTATGGTCATTGGTTTGGGTCAGGATGGCCTCAATTCATTTGGACATGTAGTCAACTACAACCAATATATACAAGTACCCAAAGGAATTGGTAAAAGGTCCCATAAAATCAATACCCCAAACATCAAAGATCTTGATTTCAAGGATTGGATTTAGGAGCATCATATCCTTCCTGGTCATGTGTTACAACCCGGTTCCCGAATCCTTACAGGACCCGAGACCGGCTCGACTTGACTAATCCCAAGACCCAGTCGTCCAACAAGAAATAACCAAAAAGCAGAAAAATAAACCGCATTCACTATGCAAGGTAACTAACAGTAAAAGAGTACAAGCAGTAAAAGAAGTAAAAGCTGCTAAACAGTACATACCACCACAACAACAGGAAAGTAGAACAAAAGTACAATAACAGAAACGGTAACAATAGTCTAAAACTCACTAGTAGAAATGAAAGTACAACAACAACAGGAAACTACTACTGAGCTCAACTGGGCCCAGCACCCTCTGCAACTGGTAACTCGGGCTACTCAACTCCTGGACCTGTAAAGGGTTATGAGAAAACGGAGTCAGCGAACGCTGAGTAGAGTGGTAACCAAACTATCTAAAATAGGAAAAGCTAACAGGTAGATTTATCTTTTCCAATTATTTTATTTTACAAGCAATTCTTTTTCACCCCTTGGTTTACTTTCATATTTCTTTCTTGATCTCGCATGTTTCTCGTGGGAACAATCTTGATTGTACTCTTTTCCGAAAAGTAGAAACCACACGTGGTGCTCTCCTGGCCGGGAGAGTCCCCTGTGATAATCCTACACCCAGTCAACCACCCCGAGGTCACTGACAAACGTAGCGGTGACTACGACATGCGCGATAAGCGCACCGGTAGCTACCCCGCACTGGCACACGGTCAGTCATTTCCGCTAGCGGGTACACCCAAAGTACAGCATGGAACAATATAAAGCCTAGCCCTCTCAGAAATAGGGGTCTCACCCCTCATAACCAAACAGGAGTCTCGCCCCTCCATAATCCACGTACCCTCGTCTGACTACCCCGGTTTGCCCATTGGGCCTAACAAGTCGGTATAGAGTGGCTAGCTGAACCTCGGGCCCTGTGGGGTGGCTAGCTCCCTCCCTACACCAATAGCTCTCCCCGGTACTGTGTACACAAGGGCCAACAGAAGTCGATGTAAAGTGACCATTCCTAACCCCGAGTCCCAACCCAAGGGCGGCTACCTCCGCTCTACACTAAAAAGGGGACAGTCACTCCCCCTTGGTACCAAGTACTCAAGGGACAGCACACTTCCCACTCACATTTCCAGACCTTTCCATTCATCCACAGGAGCTCTACTCCTAACTCCCTGTAAGGTTCATGCTCATATTCACCATACTATTCCATACCAGGTTTCATCATTCACAATTCCATTCTCGTATTATATACATGCAGCCAGTATTTGCACAATTAGCATATGCAACAAGTAATATCGCAGTAACTGCTTAGCTATCTCAGGCATTTCATGTTCTAACAGGCAACTCGTATTGATTAACAGGTAGTTGTTTACAATTCAGCTCATTCATTTATGACTGCAATCTCAATCACACATACAAACAGTGCAACTATTTTTCGTCCTAGGGTTCATGCCACATCCTAGATTTCTAGTTATCTAATTTTCATATATGTATTGATGTTTTATAATTAGAACAGGGGGAAACCACTCTACCAGACAATCCGGAAGTTCTGGGGGCTCGAACGGCAGACCCACGTGCCTCTGCAAGCCCCAGACACGCAACAGAGTAAAGTCTTATACCAAGGAACATGTCACAACGGAATGTTCAGAATCAATATATAAGGATTTCTAACATGTAGGGGAACTCACAAGGAAAATACAGATATCTCGTTTGCGTAAAATGGGCCCCGATCGGACCCTAAACGGGTCAAAAACAAGTCTGCAGACTCAAATCAGACATCTGGAACCAAGTTCAGACATCTTAAAAGTCACCAAAGTCTCACCTGAAGTCCCTGCGTCGACCTAAGACGTCCATGACTCCTACTCAATCGTCTGGACTTAGCTCCAGACGTCCGACCTATCTTCCAATCGCCTGGGAGTGCTTCCGGTCGTCTGGTAAGCTGTCCAGACATCCGAAATGCGTGGGAGGGCATGCCATGCACCTTCCCAAAGCTGCTCCTACGCACGATAGAGGAGCACATCCTTATTTACCCAAGAAAATCATACTATGGTGCAGCCTACATGGCCGCAGCCGCGGAAATGACATACCTTCGCGAATACCTGCTTTCAGACGTTCGATGTCATCACCAGACGTCCAGCCCGTTGTCTAGAAGGCATTCCGGACGTCTAATACTGGAAAAGTTCCAGTATCAGAGCGAGCTCCCGCTCCTCTCGCTGCGCTCCGCCGTAGCTCCTCCCTCTCGGCTGCAGCTCAGCCGCTGCAGGAAGTCAGGGACGGCTCCCCGACGCTCGCCTCCTCCCACACGTGCCGCGGTGGCCACGCGCACTCCGGCAAGCTCCCACGAAGCTCGTGAGATCAACCTCCTCCTCTCCTCATGCCGCTCCTCCTTGCTCTTGCTCCCTCTCTCTCGCTCGTCTCTCTCACAGCAGTGGAGAGGAAGGAAGGAAGGTGGTGGAGTGGAGAGGAGAGGAAGGGGGAGAGGGCTTCTTATAGGCAAGGGTTAGGGTTCGGTGAGGGGAAAGGAAAAGAAGAAAGAGAAGAAAAGTAGTCTGCGCGCCAACTGCGTGCAGAGCCAACTTCGCGTACAGAATTTTCAATTTCCAGACGTTTGGGAAGAGGTCAAGACGTCTGACTGACAGTCCAGACGTCTTAAAAGGCTCAAAACAGAACGGGTCTTTACATCATGTTTCCTAAAGTTTGGCAATTAATGCATGACCTACAAAAATTGTAAGAATCGTGGAATAAAGACGACCAATATAATCCACTTTGCAACACCTTAGCCGCCATCTTTTTCCCAGAGAAAGTCACCTCCACAAGTAGTAGCATGACAGAATTCAAGTGTACTTGTGAACTTATTGTCCAGAACACAACAGATAACCTAATCTACATAAATTCTGAAAAGTTCCGGATCCTCCCAAAAGTAGAACTTGGCATCAGAAATCAGCTTATCACACCTTTTCTTAGGCCAATTCAAAGGTATTTTCCAATTACCAAATAGTTGACAATATTTGCGAACCAAGGTAGCTTATAGATGGTCAAAATAGGCTCATTAGGGAAGGAATCAATAAATTCTGGTGTAGGATTTTCCACAAGGATTTGAAAGAGATCTGCTAACACATTTTGGGCACCTGATTTATCTCGAATCTCGAGATCAAATTCCTGAAGTAAAAGGATCCATATGATTAAATAGGGCTTTGCATCCTTCTTAGCTAAGAGGTGCCTTAATGCAGCATGGTCAGTGAAGATAATCACATGTGATCCAAGTAGATAAGATCTAAACCTCTCTAAGGCAAAAATTACTACTAGCAACTCTTCTTTTGTAGTGGTATAATTCTTTTGAGCCTCATCAAGTGTTTTACTAGCGTAGTAAATCACGGAGGGTTTCTTATCAATCTTTTGTCCCAAAACCGTGTCAATGACAAAATCAGAAGCCTTGATCATGATTTCGAATGGGTGATTCCAATTAGGAGGTTGTAGGATAGGTGACTGTGTAATGACCCCCTTCAATAGATGAAAAGCCCTTAAGTAACTTGAATCAAAATCAAAGGTTTGATATTTCACCAATAGATTACTTAAGGGCATCGCTACCTTAGAAAAATCCTTAGTGAATCGACAGTAAAATCCCACATGTCCAAGAAATGATCTCACTTGTTTAACCGTCAAAGGTGGCAGGAGTTTTATGATAGTGTCCACTTTCGCTTTACCCACTTCAATTCCTCTTTTAGACATGACATGGCCAAAGATAATACCTTCCCTAACCATGAAGTGGCTCTTTTCCCAAGCTAGGACAAGATTTACCTCTATGCACTTTTATAAAGTTTTCTCTGGATTGATCAGATGAGATTCAAAGGAGTCCTCAAATATAAAAAAAAAATCATCCATAAAGATTTCCATAAAATCACCCATAATGTCTAAAAAGATTACAAGCATGCACCTTCGAAAAGTCGTTGGTGCATTGCATAATCCCAAAAGGCATCCTACGGAATGCGAAGGTTCCACAAGGACATGTGAAGGTGGTTTTCTCTTGATCGTCAAGGTGGATAGCTACTTGACTGTAAGTGGAGTTGTTATCCAAGAAATAGAAAAACTTTTGGTTGGATAGTCTTTCAAGAATTTGATCAATGAAGGGAAGCAGAAAGTGACCTTTCTTAGTTGCATTGTTTAGCTTCCTGTAATCTATATAGACTCTCTAAGAGGAAGCTATGCAGCCTAGAATCAATTCCCCTTTATTATTAGTAATCACGGTCAACCCTACTTTCTTAGGAATCACTTATACAGGACTAATCCACGAGCTGTCAGAGATTGGGTAGATTATTCCCGCATCTAACCACTTAATCATCTCCTTTTTTACAACCTCCCGCTTATTAGGATTCAATTGTTTCTGCATTTCCCAGAAGGGTTTAGATCCATCTTCAACATATATTCTATCGGTGCAGTAAGTAGGACTGATTCCCTTCAGATCATCCAATGTCCAACCAATTGCCGTACTATTTCTTCCCAAAACTTGAATTAATTGATTTTCTTGAGTTTAGGTTAGATAAAAGCTGATGATCACTGGATAAGTCTGATCAGATCCCAAGAAAACATACTTTAGATAATTAGGAAGAGGTTTTAGTTCAGCTTTGAGTCCTTGGTATGAAGGGTCCAAAGGCAAATCACAGTTATCCTCAAGAGGTCTTGGAATCAAGTTAGTGATTGGGTGGCTGACCTCTTGATTGGTTTCGGGATCAAGGCCTGTAGGGTCGGATTGGGAAACTCCTAAGTTCATACAATATTCAACATTATGGTCCACATCTTCAGAATCTTCTATCATTCCACAATCCTCAAATTATTTGATGGCCTTAAAAATATTAAGCATTGTCTTCTTGTCTCTAAATTTAATTTCCATATTGCCAGATTCACAATCAATATTACCCTTGACAATAGCTAAGAATGGTCTTCCCAAAATTATTGGAGTGTTCCTCAAATTTTCTGGCACCTCCATGTCAAGGACCAAGAAATCTACAGAAAAATAAAAATCACAAACCTTGACAATTATATCCTCAATAATTCTCCATGGTGTGATCACAGATCAATCAGCCAGCTGTAGTGTGGACTCAGTAGGTTTTAACTCTCCAAAGTTAAATTTTTCATATAATATCGTAGGGATTAAATTGATAAAGTCACCTAAATCTAAAAGAGCCGTATCAAAGATAGTATCTCCAATAACACAAGAAATAAAAGGGGTTCCAAGATCTTTTTGTTTTCAGGGTAGGTTTTTAGGGATAACTACAGTAGTTTGTTTAGATAATACTACCCTTTTAGATGATTTAGCCTGGCATTTAGGTGTGCACATTTCCTTCAAAAATTTCGCACGGGTTGGAATATTCTCAAATGAATTGATTTTCTTTTTTCTGGGTTTGTTCAAGGCTTCAGGAAAGGGCGCTTGAGAGAAATCATGAGCATTCGGGTTCTGATCCTTGTCTTTTAGATTAGTTGGGCTCTTAGGTCAGATTCAGGCTCCTCAATATCTTAATTAGATTTAGATTTGAAGTAAGGATCTTGGATTTGTTTCCCACTTCTCAAAGTTATGGCACCAGCAGAGGCATTACAATTAGAAGGTTCAAATGGGTTTTGCAAGATAGGTTGAGCCTAGTTAGGATTAGGGTTAACAAATCCAGGTGGGTGCTGGGGAGCAAGTTGAACTATATGTGCATGTTGCTCCCATGTGTTGTTTTGGTTAACCCTCTTAAAGTTTCTAGGGCTAGGGACGAGTTGGGATGATAGCATCCTATTTAATCATAAAATCACGTTTAAAGGTGATTAAGTTGTAGTATAGCATGAAAATACATCAAAACAAATAAATATAACAAGATGAGAGTCCTAGTCGACCTCAGAGAGGCAGAAAACGACTTGATTTAAAACTGATTTAGAACTAACTATAACTAAATATTAATCACAATAGATATAAAGCAAATCAGGTAATTGTTTGATCATGAGTTGTAATTAGACTAGAACTAGAATTAAAGATAACTATCTAAGCTACTAGAACAAGGGCACCAAAGGTGGTCCTTGGTGGCCTTTTGGAGAGATTGGGGAGAGCAGCAGCGATGCACCAAGGTGGTCTTGATGTATGCTTTAGAAGAAGAGGGAGTCTGGAGAAGCTTGGAGGTCTAGAGGGAGAGATGCAGAAGATGCCTCCATATGGGGGCTTTAGGGTCCTTTTTATAGCTAAAATGAGGGGCAAAGTAATTATTTGGCCCTCCAAACCATGCAACAGCCTCAGATCGATCAGCTCCATCGATCGAGAGATCAACGAATTAGATCGCACTTCAAAAGAACCTCCATAACGCCTGATACACACGCACTCCACCAGAGGTCGACACGTGACATGCTCAGCACCTTCGGTTCTTGATCGCACGGTCGTGCACGCATTGCTTACCACCTTCGGTAAAATCACGAGTGCGTGCGCGCGTTTAAATCCAATCATCCAATCTAAATGATCGATAGCTTAAATGCACGCTAGCACTGCCTCTAAGCGTCCACGTACATCGGGGCAAGGAACCGAGCGTGCATCTCTGCATTCACCCACCGCCTGATCCAACGTGCAATAACGCGCCACGCGTTCGCCTCCACGTTGCCCGATTGTCATTACACGACCTAATTGAAAGATTCCCTTCTAGGAGGGGTGACGTAAAAATATGCGGAAATAAAAATATAAAGCAATCTCACAAAAATCAATCGCACAATGTACACAGGTATTTTTAGGTGGAAACCCAAACCGGGTGAAAACCACCACCTGACCCTCTCGAGTTAGGATTTTCCGATCAACCAAGTTGATCAAAATCCACTAAACGAATCACTTTAAACGAGGGTGATTCAACCTCAGTACAACCATGCTACAAGTACGAGGGTAGCGTTCCTCAACCCCTTCTCTCCACGAGAAGGATTTTGTCCCACGAAGGAGACGGGAATTCGCAAAGCGAATACCCAACCAAAATACAAAGATAAAATAAAACAACAGTCCTATAGAGCCAACAAAATTAAACCTAGCTTCTATAGGAAATAGGAAACTCCCCTTTGCAAGGAGTGCGTCGACGATGACGCGGTGCGTGTGCCACGCGATGGTGCTACGTCGCTCTCGTTAACAACGCCGGGAGAGCGGGTGCGCAACGGTTGAATGCTCTCAAGAAAATGGAGCTTGAGCTTGGAGAGCAAGAGAGTCTTTTCTTTGGACACAAAAGGTTTGAAAGTGTATTGCAAGGTGTGTGTCTTAGTGTGTATATGTCTCTCTAGGTGTGTTTTTTTTTAGTCTATTTGTGTTGCAAGGGTTCCCCTCTATTTATAGAGGCCTTAGGAAGGTTTTGGAAGGCTTGGAAAAGCTTCCATAGCCGTTGGGTGCAAAGCCCAAGAGAATCAGGCCGAAATCAGGACAATGATTGCATTTGACAGGGTTATCAGACGTCTAACTCTGTCATCAGACGTCTGGAAGGCCACTTTAAGACGTCTGATTCCAAGGTCAGACGTCTGATTCTATGCGGGTTTCTCCCTGACTTGAATCAGATCTAAACAGGGTTTTTGTACAAGTCCATCAGACGACCTACAGGACGTCTGGAAACCTACTTTAACTGTGGGAATTGATTTCCAAACGTTGCAACGGCTAGAAAATCTCTGAGAAGAGATTTTGGGTCAGCCGAGGCAAAACGGTCATTTATCAGACGTCTGTAAAGTCCTATGGACGTCTGATAAGGCTCTAACGGTCATATTCTTGAGCGTCTTCTAAGCCAGCCAACGGTCCACTAACTGGACGTATGGCAAAGTCATCAGACGTCTCCTAAGACGTCTGGTCTAAGGTCTGGACGTCTGATTTCATCAGACAGAACTAACTATGTCCAGCCTAACAGTTATCAGACGTCTGAAACAACAGTCAGACGTCTTAAAATACTTTATCAGACGTCTGATTTCTGAATTAGACGTCTGGAAAGTCTGTTTGAACCCTATATTGGTTTTCTAAGTGTTCTACAGAAAACCTAAGTATCCTAGGGTTGTGCCGGTGTTCCTAGGACTACTGTTAGGGTACTTTGAGGCTCTTTAACATGAAATATCTAAGGAAATAAAGAGCAACAAAAGAAACGGAAAAAATACAACAAGTACAAAAGAAAGAATCTATCCTATTCTTCTTTTCCTTCCATCTTCAATCTTTCGCTCCACGTGAACCTCCTCTGTTTTCCGTCAAGCTCCTCCAATCCGTCCTGGATGCGAGCTCGAGTTCCGTCTAAACACGTCCACATTTGCAATTGACCTGAAATCTAGGACTCAAATTGCAAATGTTAAATAACACGTGTTTTGTTATCATCAAAACAAATGATCGTGGTGCTTTAGCACCAACAATCTCCCCCTTTTTGATGATGACAAAACCGTAAATAATAATGCAGAAAATCCTCTCCCTTTTTGACATTATCAAAAAGGTTTAATTGGTTTTATATTTCCTATAACTCCCCCTTAAAACATGCTCTTCTATGAGTTTCTTTTGACAAAGGTAATGTCCTCCCCCTTTTTGTAACAATGCGATAGCTATTATTTTTCTCCCCCTTTCTAAAGGAAATTTAGCTACCTTATATCTCCCCCTTAAAAATTGACAATTAGCTCATCCTTTTTTAACTCCCCCTATCTAAATGCTTATGATAAAAAGATAGGGTAAAGGGTTTTACCTCACCTACCGTGGCCAATAAAATGGCCCGAATGGTGGTGGTGGATGCCACATCGGATGGGGTTCCCATCCGTAGCTTGGAGGCCCGGGCATCGGCGCCGGTCTCCAATCTGGTGGTCGACGTGCGGCGGGTCCGTCGTTTGTTCGCCGTCTCGTCGGTCTTCTTGTTCTCCTCCTTGGTCTACTCCTTGGTTCCCCTAACTTGAGTTGACCAGCCTTGAGCTTGTAGGTCCAGTCCCTTATGTTGTAATTATCCCTGAACCCTACAAAACAAGATTCTAATTTTTTCTTCGGTATCCAAGTGAGCTTGGATCCGGATCTGTTAGAAGGTCTCCTTGATGGAGATCCTTTCTCAACCTTAGGGCTATAAAAATTATCAACTTTGTTGATTAATTTGTTAGAATTTTCCCTAAGACATGCGATTTCTTTTTCTATAATATACATCTTAGTCTTTAAATCAGAAATTTCTAACTTTAGACTATTATTTTCCTCAATCAATTTATTATTTTCATTGATGAGGTCTTGATTTTCTAATAACAGGTTATTATCCTTAGGACTAGTCTCTATATCCTTGAGTTGTTTTTCTAACCTATCATTTTCATTTCTAAGAAAACTAAGGTTCTTTTTAATGCTTTTATTTTCTACCCTAAGTGATTTACTAATCTCAAAAAGTTCATTAAAAGCTTCTTGTAAATCCAGGTTTACCTCATTGTCGGAGTCGCTTTCGCTGTCGATGTCGCTTTCTCCGATTGCCATGAAACCAAGGCACGTGGTTTCCTTCTCTCCGAGATCTTCTTCCGAACTCGTCTCCTCATGAGTGCCTTCCAACCTCCTCCATATCTCGTGAGCGGTGGTGCACTCTTGGATTCGTTCGAATTCTTTCGGACTCAACGCGCAATACAAGGCATTCATTGCCTTTGCGTTGAGTGAGAGATCTTGAATCTGCAACTGCGAGTAGCCTGCATCCGGTCGCTCCGGGATCTCGTATGAGGCTTCGCAACGTCCCCATAGAGTGAAGTCCGTGGCTTGAAGCCACATCCTCATCCTCAGCTTCCAGTAGCTGTAGTTGTTCCCGTCAAAGTAGGGCGGACGGGTTGTGGACTGTCCCTTCGAAATCCTACACGCGGAACTGCTTCCCTCCATCGATCTTCTTGCTTGGTTGTTACGCCGAAACAGCAAGACCTGCTCTGATACCAATTGAAAGTTTCCCTTCTAGGAGGGGTGACGTAAAAATATGCGGAAATAAAAATATAAAGCAATCTCACAAAAATCAATCGCACAATGTACACAGGTATTTTTAGGTGGAAACCCAAACCGGGTGAAAACCACCACCTAACCCTCTCGAGTTAGGATTTTCCGATCAACCAAGTTGATCAAAATCCACTAAATGAATCACTTTAAACGAGGGTGATTCAACCTCAGTACAACCACGCTACAAGTACGAGGGTAGCGTTCCTCAACCCCTTCTCTCCACGAGAAGGATTTTGTCCCACGAAGGAGACGGGAATTCGCAAAGCGAATACCCAACCAAAATACAAAGATAAAATAAAACAACAGTCCTATAGAGCCAACAAAATTAAACCTAGCTTCTATAGGAAATAGGAAACTCCCCTTTGCAAGGAGTGCGTCGACGATGACGCGGTGCGTGTGCCACGAGATGGTGCTACGTCGCTCTCGTTAACAACGCCGGGAGAGCGGGTGCGCAACGGTTGAATGCTCTCAAGAAAATGGAGCTTGAGCTTGGAGAGCAAGAGAGTCTTTTCTTTGGACACAAAAGGTTTGAAAGTGTATTGCAAGGTGTGTGTCTTAGTGTGTATATGTCTCTCTAGGTGTGTTTTTTTTTAGTCTATTTGTGTTGCAAGGGTTCCCTTCTATTTATAGAGGCCTTAGGAAGGTTATGGAAGGCTTGGAAAAGCTTCCATAGCCGTTGGGTGCAAAGCCCAAGAGAATCAGGCCGAAATCAGGACAATGATTGCATTTGACAGGGTTATCAGACGTCTAACTCTGTCATCAGACGTCTGGAAGGCCACTTTAAGACGTCTGATTCCAAGGTCAGACGTCTGATTCTATGCGGGTTTCTCCCTAACTTGAATCAGATCTAAACAGGGTTTTTGTACAAGTCCATCAAACGACCTACAGGACATCTGGAAACCTACTTTAACTGTGGGAATTGATTTCCAAACATTGCAACGGCTAGAAAATCTCTGAGAAGAGATTTTGGGTCAGCCGAGGCAAAACGGTCATTTATCAGACGTCTGTAAAGTCTTATGGACGTCTGATAAGGCTCTAACGGTCATATTCTTGAGCGTCTTCTAAGCCAGCCAACGGTCCACTAACTGGACGTATGGCAAAGTCATCAGACGTCTCCTAAGACGTCTGGTCTAAGGTCTGGACGTCTGATTTCATCAGACAGAACTAACTATGTCCAGCCTAACAGTTATCAGACGTCTGAAACAACAGTCAGACGTCTTAAAATACTTTATCAGACGTCTGATTTCTGAATTAGACGTCTGGAAAGTCTGTTTGAACCCTATATTGGTTTTCTAAGTGCTCTACAGAAAACCTAAGTATCCTAGGGTTGTGCCGGTGTTCCTAGGACTACTGTTAGGGTACTTTGAGGATCTTTAACATGAAATATCTAAGGAAATAAAGAGCAACAAAAGAAACGGAAAAAATACAACAAGTACAAAAGAAAGAATCTATCCTATTCTTCTTTTCCTTCCATCTTCAATCTTTCGCTCCACGTGAACCTCCTCTGTTTTCCGTCAAGCTCCTCCAATCCGTCCTGGATGCGAGCTCGAGTTCCGTCTAAACACGTCCACATTTGCAATTGACCTGAAATCTAGGACTCAAATTGCAAATGTTAAATAACACGTGTTTTGTTATCATCAAAACAAATGATCGTGGTGCTTTAGCACCAACACTAATTTCATCCGCGCCTCGCCGCCTCTTCAATTTCATGCTTCGCGCACCTCTAATGCTTGGCGCCAGCTTGCTTCCACGCGCACTTACCAATGTGCTATGCACATGGATGGTCACACGTTTGTTTCTTCGCACATGCTGCCTCAGACATTGGATGAAGATCCAACAGCTGGGATAGATCTGCTCGATAATGAGCGCAAGGGTCGATAGGCGTGGCGCTCGCCATCCAACAGCCCAAAAAGCGCGTGGGACTCCTTCAATGGATGGAGGTAGCGATCTTGGGCGATTGTGATGGCACCACGTGGAACCATCGTGGTCGTCCATCTTATTTGCTTTGTAGATGGTGCTGTAGGGCTCCAATTGAGGCTATTCTCATGCCGGTGGATTGCGATCGTTAATCCGAATCCATCCATGTGATCGGATTTGGCATCTGAGGTTCGAATTTCTGCCACCTTGCTTCTTTGCCTTTGCTCTTCTACGAACTGCATAGGATGCTACGAGAGTCCAATCAAAACGATCTCAGAAGAATTGGACTCCTGTCTTCGTTTTGAGCAGATCCGTACAGTCGGATTCATTATCCGCGCCTACAAATTACCTGCAATTATTATTACCTCTCAACTAAAACATAATATAGCATTATTATTTACAAAGCTAACAAATCGACTATGATGCAAAATAAGATGCTTATGCATGCATTATTCCAAGGTTAAGCTAGGATCTAACTTAATTCAGGTAGATTAGAACCTATATGATTGCTACACAATCACATCCCGTGTAGTCTAGCATCAACTAATTGGTCCAATCGTCCTGTCAATTCTTTCCTCAATTGATTCATTTCTTCTTTATGTCTCAAATTCATTTCCCGCATTTCCTTGACGACTAAACTCAAATCAGATGAGTGGGCTTCTTGGGTAGGTTGAGGTTGGTAAATTCATGGCTGTGTACCTACTAGATTGCCCATAATTATTTTGCCTAGTCAAGTTAGGATCCTGAATAAGTTTCTGACTTGACCAGGCAAAATTAGGATGGTTACGCCATCTAAGGATGTAAGTATTTGAATATGGATCGCTTCTGGTATATTCCTGGAGTGCATTAACATCCTCAAAATAATTAGGCATCGAGATGCCTAGTTCAGAATTTGAGGGCATCAAGATCCCTCCTTAGTACCCAGAAAGATAAGGGTCCAAGTACAGCTGGCTCATAGGTGGAGCCATGGGCAGGTTGTTTATGTTGTGCACTAATTCTTGACCTAGGGGGGTGGGGATTTGGGTGCAGGTTAAAATCGTCTTTCTTTGGGTAAGCATCGGATTAACATTAGATTGTGTACCTAAGGAATTCCCGCCCTTCAGAATATGATCCAATTTCTTTTCAAGATTATCTACACTTTTTCCAACAAGTTCCACCTTATCTAATCGTTGTGTAATTAGTTCTAAATCAACCAAACTCGAATTATCCTTAATCTCATGGACTCCGCTCCTTGGTTGATTTGATCAGTCGAATGCAGATACTGAAGCATTCTTGAGGGAATTTTCACTCATACTCTCAAATAATTCAAATGCTCCCTTAGCATCTTTACTTAGAAAATTAGCTCAACATGCCGCATCAACAAAATTCTTCAGGTTGTCACTTAACCCATAATAGAAAATATGAGCCAAGTGCCACCTGAGAATCCCATGATGAGGGCATGTCCTAGTTAAGTTGTTAAATCTCTTCCAAGCCTTATGTAATTATTCCCTTGGGTTCTGCTTAAAGGTTATAATGGCACATTTATTTTTCCTATGGGAAAGAATTTCTTCAGAAAAGTGCTTCTCAAATCTTCCCAAGTTAGAATTGGTCTATTAATAGTTCTCAACCATTGAGCAGCTTTATCTTTTAAGGAAAATGGGAACATTTTCATCATCAAGATATCTTCATTCATGTTCTTAGGACTAAAGGTCCCTCCTACGTGTAGAAATTCTTCAAGGTGGTGGAAGGGTTCATCAGAATTGTAGCCATGGAAGTAGGGAATCAGATTGATGTTTTGTGGTTTTAGCTCAAAATCATCCCCATCCTGAGGTACCCCGACAAAAGGTTCAGATTGGGCATTAGGAGGATTGTAGAAATCTCTAAGAGGGCGGTCTGCTCTTCCATTTTGGAGTCAGGTAATGGCCTGTACTATAGTTTGTATCTGTCTGTCATAATGGTGGCCCTACCTATCAATCTGTTTCTGTAAAAGAACCATTGGATTTAGATTTTGTTCTTCCCCTTCAGCATCGTCTCCCTCGTGGTGACTAGCCATTGAAGAAGATTCATATTCAAATTTTGGAAAATCAGGTCTTCTCCTATGATTTCTCTCTAAAGGTGGTAGCAAATCAGGTTTTAGAGATCATCTCCCTTGTATAAACTAGAAGAAAGTCTATAAATGAGAGAGAGAAGACAGATGAGAAAATCCCCAAACAAGCAAACAAACTAAGCTTTAAAGTGTAAACCCTAATTAGACCTAACCATGGCTCCTCAAAATACGACTAGATTAGACCAACCCTTGAATTACTTGGCTAGCCAAAAGGGTGGGACCCCCTAGGACATCCCTCACGACGGGACAACACAAAAGGTTAATACGATTACCGCACCGACCTTTCTTGTTACCAGTTGGCCCAAGTAGACAAGGCATTGATCTTAGCCCAATCTAACTTCAAGTTACCTAGAAAATTAGTCCTACCTAGGGCACGTCTACTCAATTTTAGGCTTAGGCTTGAAGTTCTCTTGGAATGTGATGGCCATTAGAGGCGGTGCTCCCCTTAAAATTGATTTCAAAAGTGTGATGCACAGGCAAGGGGTTCACAAATAATTTTTATGATGAAGTGAATTTTAAGGTTAAATTGCTTGTATAATTATGTTTTAGGGTTTCATAGTTAAATAAATTCAAGTAAGGTTTAAATGAGCATACAAGAGTTTCTTTGCAAGTCTCATTCTATTAGATAGATTTTCTTTAAAAGTATGCAATGCAAAGGGTACTCTACCTTAAGGTTTCAAACCAAACAAGTAGCTACTAAAATGATCATTTTAAGTCCAAAATCAGGAATGTGGTGCAACCCAAACAATGCAATAATTGATCTTGTTGAACCATTAAGTAGGCACAGAAAAAAAAAATCAAGAATTTAGTGCACTTTTTTTCAAAATTTTCAAGATTTAAAGTGCACTAGGGTCCTATAGTCTGTTTTCACCCTTAGTCAGTGATTGGATATTCCATGTAATCAAACATAGGAAACTATTTTTTTTCAGATTTTTTCAAGATGTTATATTACCACAGGAATCTAACATAATAAATTTCAGATAAATTAGAGTTATATAAAAATTTCAATGATTTTTTAAAGTCTAAAAAATCAAGAACAATATCAGATTTGATAACACATCAGTTTACGAATTTTTAAAAATTTTGCATAAAACATAATTATGCAAAATTTGGATATGTTATTCTTGACTTCAAAATTTTTGGAAATTAAATTTTTAACATCAGAGTTTGTTGTAGCTCAAAAATTTTAAGAGGTAATTTTGTTGATTTCAAATGAATAATGTCCACCAAGAAGATTTTTTTTTATATACAAACAACCCAAACAAATGTCTAACCTAAGAATCAAATAAAGCACCTTTTTTTTCCAAAAGTAAATCTAACATAATCTAAGATACGAGTATCTATCTGAGATTCGAACTCTTGTTTTTTCGTTGTTGCGTGTTTCTTCTTGTAATTCCACAATTCCTACGCACACGCAATCAAAGAGAATAGCAAGTTATAATCTCAAATAAGCACTTTATAAAAAAAGCTTCTAAAAATTTCCGTTGTCTTTCTGGCAATGATGTCAATTTGTTCGTTGCAAATCGCGTAAAAAGATTTTTATATTGTTGTTGCTGTAAATTACGTAGAAACAAAATAAATTTTAAATATTTCAGTAAGTATCGAGTTGTTCGTAGAGAGGCAAAATGTTATTTTTGTGCAAAAGCTTTTTAAAAAGACGTTCTAAGCAAATATTTATATATGTATATATGCATATATAGACGAGCATTCATAAAATCAAATAAATATTTTATTGATGAAGAAAATATCTCACAAATTTAACGTAATTGAATGATTGAAAATAATATGAAGCAGAAGAATAAACTATGGAGGAGGAAATAAAAGAAGAAAATGTGGTGGAGATGATGGAGCCACTTGAGTGATGCTTGTGCAAAGTGTAACAGCACTTTAGATCCAGGGCACCGGTAAGAAGACTTAAGAGAAATGCTGCAAAGAGAGGGGGTGTGCACTATGTGGTGGCTATTTTTTTTTATCTATAGGTATCTAAGTTATGTTCCAAAGGGTAAATGCTAAGTCCTTTTATAGAAAAATAGGTAGCTTCCTATTGGTTTATCTAGAGTGCCAAGGATCACTAATTTAGATGGTTTAAATTTCATCAAAAGTAATGCCTACGATTGGTTGAATAAGGATCTTAAGATCTAAGTTGTAGGACTACGATAGGATGAAGGTTTTCTAAAAATAGGCAACCTAGGTGGGTGGCTACCAAGGGATAAAATCTTGCCGAGAGATAAGATTTTATCCCCTGTTCAACCATTAAGGGATAAAATCTTCTTAAGTTGATACAACTTAAGAGGAGTAGGGTACAAATTTCGTGGGTCTTATGTGGGTAGGGTTAGGGTTAGGTTTTGTAGACATAGGTTGTAAGAATAGGTTCCTAATTAAGCTAGATTGACCCTAAGTATAGTGGGTTGGGTCCAAATAGGTTCCATTAACTCAATTGACTTATACTAAATCAATTAAGTGTCCTCATAGATCTAAATAGGTTTTGGGATTAAGGATTGGTTCCATAATAGGTTGGATAGGCTCCTGGATAGTAGGACAACTCTGTGGATAAAGGGTCAAGATTATGGATAGTGTTATCCATGATTTTGACTTTTGAGCTCACTTATTCAGTTTGAGCTGACCTAAGGGTAGGAGTTGAGATAAGGATATACTAGGGTTCTAAGGGTAGGGTTAGGTTATCCTAGTCCCTCTCTTTCTTCTTCTTTAATTAGATCTTCATTTCTTCCTTAATCAAGTCTTAATCTTCAACCAACTCCTAACTTTGTAGCTTTATCTTCTATCCTGCTTTTATTTTGCATGGCACCAAGTCATGCTACATCATTTTCTTACATTATCCACAAAAGACTAGAATTAGATAATTAAGCCTAAAATGAACATAATGCATATGATATGTATGCATGCTCTAAATGCAATATTCACATTCTAATTGTATAATTTTATTAAGAAGCTAACCCTAGATTAAGCTAATTAAGGTAATAAATTAATCTATTATCATTCATTAGGGATGTCAATTTGTGGTAACATTTTCATGCCGTGATCATTCTTCGATTTTAGATTAGGGATATCTTGTGTATACTTACTTTTATATGAATTTAATATGCTTGCCATCTTTTAATTTGCGTTATTTTCTCCATACACGGCTCTACCACACTTTTGTTGCATGTAGCATCAGAGTTTGTTTTCCTTTTAATAATTTCCGATATAACTATTACTGTAATGGGGCTGGAGTTATTGGATTCTTGTGCTAGTCTTCTTGTTGGATTGGAATAACTCAAACAAAGTTTGACAAACGGGTGCAGAAGGGAAGCGCTCCTCCACTAATGTCTAGCTTAAAGGTTTATGAAGATCCTCTTTAAAAGGTTGGTTATTTGTTGTGATCTTTTCAATTTATAGTGTTAAACATTTATATCAATGCTAGTTTTGACTGCATTTTCTTGAGCAGATTGGATTTCTTTCACTAGCATCCTTTTATCAAGTAATGCTTGCTTCTACAATCTCATAACTGAATCTGGGTAAATGATGAATAATTTCAGTTTGTGGGCATAAAGATGATGAGCATGAAAATACACAAGCATTTTTTTGGGGGGAAATGAACATATGCAACTTGTTGATAGAATACCAACAAACAAGTTGTGCAAGAAAATCATGTAGTGCAAGCTGAACCAGTAGGTAGTTGGTATATTAGTAGGGATGACCGTGAGGTGGTTAGGATGGCCGTGAGGTGGTGGTTGTCGGTGGCAACGCATCTTCATAAGAAAAATAATGTAGGTGTACTCCAAAAAAGGAAAACAATAATGCAGGTGTATACATACGTCGACTCTGATTGCAAGGGGACATGGCTCTACTGCCCTTTAAGAAGGTCTCACCGCGTAGGAGTGCTCGCATCACTGACGACAACCTTGAGGAGCTCTATGGTCGACTTCGACTTCAAGCTCAACTCCCTCACCAAGTTGGGTAAGCCCAGAGCCTCCATCCACCCCACCATTCCAGTTTGTAATAAATTATCGGATGGTAGTCCCGAATCAATGTTGAAGTATTATTAGAAAATGATATCGAAGGCACGACAAAGGGAAGCTTGCAATGCAAAAAGCCCACAATTATAGATAAGAGACAGCGCTTTCAGCACACATTATAAAGGCCCGACCCTTAAGAAGATGGAGATCTCTGTTTTTTTATTAGTACATAACGACTAAATCGAAATAGAATATGTAACCCATTATGATCAGAAAAAACTTTACAACTTACAAAATATCTTGCCTTTAGAATCCAAGTTCATGAAAACTTGGCATTGCATCCAATTCTTAGGAAATGGAAAGCAACATGGCCCTATTGAGACAAAAAAAAAGAAGAAAAGGCTATCCAAAATTGACAAGAGAGAATGTGAAGGAAGGAAGTTCCAAGGAAAAAGCAAATAAGGAAAGGGAAAGCACATGCATGTCACAATTACATCTTAGGTGGTAAATAGGTGTTGAGTAGAAGAACAACAGTTGAAGAGAAGTACATTCAAGCAAGCATAGTTGTAAATTCTATTGCAATGAACCACAGTAGATAATATTTCCTTCAAAAGAAAGAAAACATTGAACATGTGTATTGCCCTATCTATATGGAGATCCATCTATCATACATCATCAATTGGAAGGCAATATATTTTGGATACCAAACTTGAAAGAAAATCCAGAAATGAAGGCTAGCAGGATCCTAAGATTGGAGGATAATATGAATTTTATAGTCTAAAACACATTGAAAGTTATAATCCAATTACAGTCAATGAGTTACACCATAAGGGTACATAGTTTTATAACAACAATCTCAATCTTGCATAGACCATCATCGTAGAATGATACATCAACCTCCTAACACAATTGAATGAAATGCCAAAAGTATTAAGAATTGCATTCAATTCATAGATCTATCATCCAAACCTTGTTCCAGTTCATCTTTAGTACATAAAGGTGTATTAGTTACTTCATTTGCCAGCAATGTTGATTATTTTAGTTGAATGAAATCTAGCAGCTTGTACCTTTATTTAATTTATCCTTTGTAACGTCAAATCTGCTATGTTGGGATCCATTTGAGTCAAAGCTAGCCTTTCTAAGAAGATCTGATCCTAGATGCCAGAGTCAAAGCCAGCTACTTGTAGATCTTGAGAGCAGTGTCTTTGATATTCAATATAGGGAATGTTCCTTTTCTCGTCTACAAAGGTCTGGTCATAATCCTTTCTTACATTATTCTACTTGATTCGTTTGGGATGTAGGCCTTGTATTGGTTCCTCAACTGTGGGTATGCTGACTTCCCACATTTTCTTCCCAAGTAATTTCCATAACCTCTGTAGGTTTCAGAGACTGAAGTGGCATTTGTTCTCTTGCTCGAAAACCAAACCGTTTATCTCCTTTCTCTCCCTCCCCTTCCTCATGGGAATGCAACTTTGTGGCGATTTTGTACCATCCCTTGGTGAGCCTCCAAGAATGAGGATTATCATGAATGATGGATCTAATTATATAATCGGAAGTCTGATTAAGGTATAAGACCAACGATACCTAGACCCCAGGAGAATCTAAAGCTATCAATGTCAGCAAACCCTTCTCCACCTCCCTTGTTGTAGACTTCCCCCCTCCAACAACCCCCTTCCCATTATCCAAAGATGCATACGGCCGGGCAACTACAAGCAATGAGGTTGACACCTCATTGCAAGGCAATGGCGAATCATCAAGTAAATGGTTGAAAGCACTGCCAAGGATGAGATGTGCTTGTTCGCTTTTGTCAAGGTGTAAAATGCGCATTGTAATATAGGGACGAGCGAAATAAACATTCAAAAATTTATAATATCGAAGTATGAGTTTCAAGGTCATCTTAGGGAGCAAGTAATTTGCAAATACTACTAATCAATTGAATATAAAGCATAGGAGTTTGATGCCAAAGAAATTAATATTTGATTAATGTCACAAGCAAACTCAAAATAAGTAAACATGAGTTAAGGCAAAAAAATGTATTTTGAATCAACTAAGCCTCAGCCCAAATCGCAGCACAACTGCCCCAGTTCTTTTGGGCCAAACCTCAACCAAAGCCCTCTTGTTTTCGGATCCAAAATTGGGTCAACCCGCTCGCGTGTGCATGGGCAAGCATGTACGTGTGCATGCATTGGGAACCCGACCCCTGATACCAAGCAAATGGTATGGTCGTTGATTCCTTTTTTGGCGAGTTGAGGAGCAGCCAATACACAAGGTGGGACTACCTTCGTTCTCTTCGCCAAATGAGGTTGGAGATGTTGGCGACGAATTGGCCGTTAGATCTTCAAATCCATGGCCTGGATGGACAACCGCGAGGATTCCGCAGCAGCTGGAGGTGAATTCATCCTCGTCCCATTGTCGGATGCGTCGTCTGTTGCCAGAGAAGGAGGCTTATCCGGTGAAACCTGCGTACAAGAATAGGGACCTCTTGACCCTAATTAAAATCCTCAAAAGCTCTGGCAAAGCACGTCGAAGTGAGGCCCTATGTCTATTGGCTTTGAGAATGGTTGGAGGGTGGTGGCGGTGAAGCTCGAAGGAGCTTCGACGGCGGCAATGGTGGTCGATGATGGAGGCGGTGGCAAAGCTAATTGACTTAGGCAAAAGCTCGGCAAGGGTGAGGGGGAAGCTTTTGACCAGGTTAATTGGTCGAGGGGATGACGGAAGTGAGATGGTGAAGGTGGACGTGCTCGTCGGCGGCGGAGTTTGGAAGAGGTCCTAGAGCCTACGAACGGAGCTCTAGAGCTCCAGATTTCTAATTGGGACGATGAGAAGAAGAAGCCCTAACGTAATTGGATGAAAGGAAGAGGGGAGTTACCTGCCGGAGGTACGCCGGCAAGGAGGAAGAAGGTGATGTCGTCGGAGCGGAGGAATTGGGTAACGAAGCTCCACGTGAAGCTTCACGGGATGAAGGAGAGAGGAAACCCTCTGACTTTTGTACATGGCAGAGGGCAACGAGACGGGGCAGAGCTACTTCGAGGTGCTTCAATGGCGTTGGTGAGGAGAGCAAGAAGAAGCGGAAATCCGGTGAAATTGACCACGCCTTATGCTTGGGAAGGTCCAGGCCTTTAAATAGAAGAGAGCCCCGCATCAATCAAACCCAAACTCACAAGATTTGATTGTAAATTTGGTCAGAGGTGAATCATTCCAAATTGGAGCTCGAGATCTAGCTTGCTCAATTGGGCGTGATATGCCCATCAAATTTGGTAGGATTTTATCGAAATTTGCTCAATCTAAAGCCTCTCTCAGGATGGGTCGTTCTCCAATTGCTCGTTTAATAAGAAGGTCGACTGATGTCAACGTGACATTAGCCGAGGACCTAGATAAGGAAAGATTCAAAATATAGGGAGGTTTTTGCAATAATCAAAGATTAATGAGGTAAAGTGAACTCAAAATTTAGGAGAACCTAATTTGAATACAATGAATTTAACGGTGACCTCAAATTTAAATTTTGATGAAATTTAACTGAACAATTTATACTTTAATCCAAAATATATCAATTTCTTACCTTAATCTTTATTTTTTGTCAAAATAATTTCATTTTGTAAAAGTGAATGTTTCAACCCTCATAAAATATCTTTCAATAATTTTTAAAAAATTTAGATTACATTTATTTCTAGAAATCTTTCAAATAAGGTGAGATTATAATTAAGATTTTTATTCATAAATTAACCTTCAATTCTTAAAAATCCTGAATCAATTAGTTTAAGTCTACTTCCCGGGACTTTAAACTCATTTGACCTTTCATTAATTACAGGTCCACCATTTAGTTAATCTGTACTTGTGAATACTCGTTAAAAAATAATATTAACTTAATTTCCATTTATTTCTCTACTTCACGACATAATTAAATTATACCCTTTTTAAGATTAATAGGATGAATTTAACCTTGAAAATTTACTAAATTAGATTAGTTTGCACAACTATTCATCTTCAATAAATGCCCTTGAAAAAAGCACCAAAGCCATCATTACTCGCTACGTAAATGAAGATGCCTTGCAATTGCAGAGAGAGCTGCGCAATCTGCCTTTCCTATGCATCTGAAAGCATCACTCATACATGGTGGGGACAGGTCTCCATCTTCTGAGGCCCTAAAGGGCATGCATTTTTGGACTTAATATTCACAAAAGCAGAAAAAGATAAAAGTAACACACAGGCAAGGACAGAACGCACATTTTCTACCCCATTTTCCTGTCTTCAAAAGCTCCAAAACATACACAGCTTTTCCATTTCATGTGAGAAAAATGGAAAAAGGAAATTTAAACAACAGGAGGTGCACTATCAGGTCGAGAATACAGTTCCCAAGCTCACCGAATTAGCAGATTTTGATTAAAAAACCTAAGAAAATATTACATGGTCCAAGGTCGTAGAAACAGTTTAATTTCCCACTAGAATGGGCACCCAAGAAATTAAAAAATCCTTGGAGCAATAAATTGATCTACTGTGAAAAAAAATTCCTTAAGGTACTGAACAAATGACTCGGGCAATAAATATGAGATTATCTGTGGATATCCACCTTATCTTATGTGGCTGACCTTCAACATCAAACTTTCTTCTATCACATGTAAATAATCACACACCAAAGGCATAAACCAACTGCAAAACCCCAACCCCCTAATTGAATAGAAACACACCAAAGAAAAAAAACAAAGAAAGGAATAATAAGTTGCTGGGGACGTTCCTATCACTCACCTCCTGGTGGTGGTTGATAGGTTCACTTTAGGTGACTATAATTAAGCTTAAAAATATCATTGTTGGGATAGAAAGTCTATTTAAAATATGTATTATGTTGATCAAATTAGTTAAACTTTGGATTTAATATTCCTTGTATTTCATTATTTTACGAATGATTGATGTAATATTATTTTTAAAAGTTTAATTTTAAATGTCATTGAATCCCATCTCAATTAGAATGTTATTTGACATTTGATTTTTTCAATAAAAATGATAAGAAAATTATCATACATTCTCTCTTAAAACTTGTTTTAATTTTACTCTTATAATTTTTAACAAACTTAATTTAAGAAGGAAATAATTGCTCCCATACTTTCGGCAACAATCGAATCAACGCCACCGCCTATTCTTCTCCAATTCCTCTCCTTATTTTCCCCTAAATATCTCCCTCCCCGATAATTTCTCTCTCATTCTCTCATTCTTTCTCTTTATAAAGACCACGCAGAGACAAAGCGGGTTCACCTCCAACTTCCCGGAGAGACGCATGTCCGCAGTCCACCAAAGGGGTGGAGAGAAGTCGAAGTCGTCCAGGACGTCTTCCAGACATCCGGGAAGACCCTTCACCTTTGGTCATCCCCTCCACGACCGCGAGCCTCCCACACGCCCGCTTCTTCTCTGCCACCGCAAGTTCCTCGACTGCGCTCCGTCCACTCCAGTGACCGGGACAACTTCCATCACCGCGAACCACCACCGTGGTCGGCGGTGACAGCACTGATGCCACCACCGCATTCCCGTCGTCAACTGCGCTCGCCACTGTGACTGCCCACAACCGTGCTCCGCTCGTCTTCACCGCCACCACGAGTTCCTCTTAACCACCGTGTCCTCCAAGGATCCTCGACCGTGAGCCACCTTGGCTTCACTGTCTTCTTCTTCTTCTTCCTTCTTCGACCTCCTCTGTTTCTTCTGCTTCACGTGAACCCAAATCGCCAACTTCACCACCGCCTCGACCCATCACTTCCGACCACTCGTTCTCAACGCGGCCGCCATCGGCGTCCTCCCCGCATCACCATCAATGTCGGCGGGCTTCCAACCGCTCCACGTCCCTCCACAGCCACCAGCCGCACCACCCCTCTTCATCGTCTTCGTCTTCTTCATCTTCAACCTCTACACACCTGAAAGAACCCAAAAGCCATGACCACGCAGCCACCTTCTTGTCTCGCCAACAACCGTCTCCGCACGTTGGCAACCTCCTCCACATGCGCACACCCTCCACAGCCACGCACAGCAACTCCTCCGCCCACACATCACCACTAACAGACCTCACCCCCCGCCGGTGACCTCGTTGTTCGGCCGGCTCTAGCCATCTCCATCGACATCGTCACCACCATCGGAACCCCCTCACCACCGGCAACTTCTTCCGAGCTCCCCACCTCCGATCGTGCCTTCCTCTTCTCGTGCACGCAAGGGGAGAGCATCCTCTATTTTTACACAGTAAATACTATATTAATTTTTACATCTACGTGCCATTGTTATTATTTTATTTATCAAATATTTTACTTTATTATTAAGGTGATATTACATATGTGATCCTCTTATTCTCTTTTTTTTTTTTTATTCTTTCTATCTCTTAATCTCTCAACGCCTCTCATGTCTACATGACATTCTTATCGACTTGAATTTAATTATTTTGATGTAACTAAATTATTATATTTATGAACATATATTTTAAATATAAGTGAGTTTATTTTTCTATTTTTTTCTGTGAATGTAATATTCTAATTTTTTATGATTAATTTTTACTGATAAATATTTTTATTTAAAGTTTTTCATCGTATAAATTACGACTGCATATTTTTCTGTGATTCAAGCAAAATTTCACAAGCAGCGGTGCAGTGGGCCCAAGCGACAGAGGCGTGGGAGTAGGCGAGGCGAAAGCGGTGATGGAAGGAGAGGGCAGTGCAGGTGATCTCAAAGAGGACGACGTTCACAACCTCTGCGAAGAGGCAGGGGCACGGCAGGAAGATAGCAACACACACACACACACACACAAAAAAAGGAATAATAAGCTACGAGGGGGGGGGGCGCGGGGGGGTGGGGGTGTGTTCCTGTCACTCACCTCTTGGTGGTGGTGCGATGGGCTAAGGCGAAGTAGGAGTAGGCAAAGGCAGGGGCAGTGATGGAAGGAGAGGGCGATGCAGGTGATCTCGAAGAAGACGACCTCCATGGCCTCCATGAAGAAACAGGGGCTCCACCGAGGGGTCAGGTAGATAGAAACACACAAAATAGAGAAATGAATAAGGGATAATATGCTACAGGGGGGCATTCCTGTCAGTCACCTCCTGGTGGTGGTGCGGTGGGCCCAGGTGGTGGAGGGGTGGGAGTAGGCGAGGCGGAGGCGGTGATGGAAGGAGAGGGCGACGCAGGTGATCTCGAAGAGGATGACCTCCACTAAGAGGCAGAGGGTCCTCGGAGGGGGCAAGTAGACGGCTTTGACGTCGTTGAGAACGTCAGAGCTAGGGCCATCTCAAACATGCACGGTGGCGCCGCGGTCGTCGGGGCAATCGCCAGAGCAGCAGTAGCTGCCACCACCATGGGGAGGATCTCACGGTCGTCGTCGGTGGGTGTGGGGTGGCGGAGGAGAAGGGCACGCTGATGCTCAAGCGGCTTTGCTGAAGGGGTCGAGGAGTACAGCTGTCGAACTGGCAGGAGAGATGGGGAGAAGGAGAAGCGGTGGTTACAGTTACACGAGCAATGGTGGACGTCAGGGGAGGGGGAGGGGTGAGGCAGAGGGAGAAGAAGAGGAGAGAAAGCCGAAGGTCGTAAGCCTTGAGAGGGAGAGGCGAGAGAGGACAGGCGAAGAGAGAGCAGTGAGAGGAGAGAGAGAGTTGGAAAGTGGTTAGTGTGAACAGAGTTCTGCGGCCATGCAAATAAGGCCTGACACATGTGATATTTACAGAGTGCCATTGAGGGGAACTAAGATTAGAAAAGATTAAAGAATCAGTGTTGTGAGCAGTGCCTTCTCCACGGTCGTTCATGGATATCATGGGAAGGAAACAAAACCTACGTTGACGGTAAATTTATTAGATTCAACCATTTCTCAAGAGTAAGGAAAAATTAGTTACCGTTGATATTCTATAATATTATGTTTAAATATTTAGATCTGATTTCTCATCTTAGATACTAATTATTTTTTTTAAGTAGAGTTGTGAATTCCATGAAAATACACATTAGTCATAAATCAAGTGGAGATATATATGTGTGTCAACATATTAATATTTTGCACATCATGTCTTATACTTTATTCTCAAAAGAAATGGCTAAGACACCCTATCAACACATCCAGCAGCAAGGAACTTAAATCAACAGACAGAATTTTAGTCAAAGACCACATATAAAAAATAACAAAAATAATTCCTGAACCTCAATACATAATTAATTACATGAATATTGCACCTTCCAACGCCACTAAAACTATTAAATTTTTAGTCTTCTATTAAAGCAAAATTTATAATACAAAATAAGGATCAAAGTTCACGGTCATCTCATGTGACCATCCTTTTTTACTTTAAGAGGGGAATGCATATCAAGCGTTTGAATTGCTTAGGTAATGTAGATGTAAATTGGAAGATTATAGGAAATCTTAATTATGTTATAATTTACATATGCCTTTAAAGAAGGGTTTGCATCTTGTCTTTTAAATATATATACATGAAAGGACTTGCTTAGTCTAAAAAAATCTAGAAGTAACTTAACTTTGGAATATCTCATCACTCCAACACAGTCTGCATGTGCCATGTGTTGGATTAAAATCCAATGTATGGACTTGTATGTGTAAACGTACATGTAGATATAATCAAATAACAATAAGTTAATGGACTGTCATGTAATGCCCATAACTAAAGTGATCAATTCATGTTTTATTGAGGACATAGGCATAAAATGCAAAGAGAATAGTGTGGTTAAGTTTTCATTTGTGCAGAGATCGATTTTGCAATTACAACTCCTTGATAGGCGGATTTGTAATTTGTTATTAGTAATTAGTTTTGCCTAATTACTAAAAGAGATAAGTTAGGTCTCCAAGGGTTTCTACCTTCATCTTTTCACCTCCGCATCGTGTGAATTGAAAGAAAGCAGAGAAAAGGGTGGCTGGATAGTTGTTGGTTCAAGAGAAGATCTTTTCCTGATTACTCTTGTGCAAATGAAGGTGAGGACACCTTTGGAAGAGCCTAACTTGTGGGTTCTTAGTCTGTATTCAAAAATGAATCTAGGTATGTCTATATCCTCAATATATATATGAACGTTTTCAAACAAGAATAGAGATGCATATTTAATATTTGTTCATATCAATCATGCTTGTACATGTATGTGTTGATTAGTTGTTATTGAAGGTTCCCTACTAGGAGGGGGTGACGTAATAATTGCGGAAATAAAATATAAAGCAATCTCACAAAATAACAATCGCACAATGTACACAATTGTTTTTAGGTGGAAACCCAAACCGGGTGAAAACCACCACCTAACCCTCTCGAGTTAGGATTTTCCGATCAACCTGGTTGATCAAATCCACTAACCGAATCACTTTAAAACGAGGGTGATTCAACCTCAGTACAACCACGCTACAAGTACGAGGGTAGCGTTCCTCAACCCCTTCTCTCCACGAGAAGGATTTTGTCCCACGAAGGAGACGGGAATTCGCAAAGCGAATACCCAACCAAAAGACAAAGATAAAATAAAACAACAAACCTATAGAGCCAACAAAGTAATAAACCTAAGCTTCTATAGGATTTAGGAAACTCCCCTTTGCAAGGAGTGCGTCGACGATGACGCGGGTGCGTGAGCCACGCAACGGCGCAATGTCGCTCTCGTAGACAACGGTGAGAGAGCGAGTGCGCGAAGGGAATGATACTCTCAAGATGTAGAACTTGAGCTTAGAGAGCAAGAGCTTCTTGGATACAAGAGAGTGGAAGTATGTTGCTTAAGTGTGTCTTTTGTGTTTCTAAGTGTGTATTTGAGTTGCAAAGGTTCCCCTCTATTTATAGAGGCCTTAGGAAGGCTTTGGAAGGCTTAGGAAAGGTTCTATAGCCGTTGGGAACAGAGTCCAAGAGAATCAGGCCGAAATCAGGATAATGATTACGTTTGACAGGGTGATCAGACGTCTAACTCTAGCATCAGACGTCTGGAAGGCCACTTTAAGACGTCTGATTTCAATGTCAGACGTCTGATTCTATGCGGGTTTCTCCCTGACTTGAATCAGATCTAAACAGGGTTTTTGTGCAAGTCCATCAGACGACATACAGGACGTCTGGAACTAAGTATGGACGTCTGGAAACCTACTTTTACTGTGGGAATTGATTTCCAAACGTTGCAACGGCTAGAAAATCTCTGAGAAGAGATTTTGGGTCAACCGAGGCAAAACGGTCATTTATCAGACGTCTGGAAAGGCCTAAGGACGTCTGATAAGGCTCTAACGGTCATATTCTTGACTGTTTGCTAAGCCAGCCAACGGTCCACTAATTGGACGTCTGGCAAAGTCATCAGACGTCTGCTAAGACGTCTAGACTAAGGTCTGGACGTCTGATTTCATCAGACAGAACTAGCTATGTCCAGCCTAACAGTTATCAGACGTCTGAAACAACAGTCAGACATCTTACAATACTTTATCAGACGTCTGATTTGGGAATTAGACGTCTGGAAGTGCTGTTTGAACCCTATATTGGTTTTCTAAGTATTCTACAGAAAACCTAAGTATCCTAGGGTTGTGCCGGTGTTCCTAGGACTACTGTTAGGGTTCTTTGAGGCTCTTTAATATAAAATATCTAAGGAAATAAAGAGCAACAAAAGAAACGAAAAGATACAAGTACAAAAGAAGGAAATCTATCATATTCTTCATTTCCTTCCATCTTCAATCTTTCGCTCCAGGCAAACCTCCTCTGTTTTCCGTCAAGCTCCTCCAATCCGTCCTGGATGCGAGCTCGAACTCCTTCTAAACACGTCCACATTTGCAATTGACCTGAAATCTACGACTCAAATTGCAAATGTTAAATAACACGTGTTTTGTTATCATCAAAACAAATGATCGTGGTGCTCTAGCACCAACAATCTCCCCCTTTTTGATGATGACAAAACCGTAAATAATAATGCAGAAAATCCTCCCCCTTTTTGACATTATCAAAAAGGTTTAATTGATTTTACATTTCCTATAACTCCCCCTTAAAACATGCTCTTCTATGAGTTTCTTTTAACAAAGGTAATGTCCTCCCCCTTTTTGTAACAACAAGATAGCTATTATTTTTCTCCCCCTTAAAAATTGACAATTAGCTCATTAATTTTAACTCCCCCTTATCTAAATGCTTATGATAAAAAGATAGGGTAAAGGGTTTTACCTCACCTACCATGGCCAATAAAATGGCCCAAATGGTGGTGGTGGATGCCACATCGGATGGGGCACCCATCCGTAGCTTGGAGGCCCGTGCATCGGCGCCGGTCTCCAATCTGGTGGTCGACGTGCGGCAGGTCCGTCGTTTGTTCGCCGTCTCGTCGGTCTTCTTGTTCTCCTCCTTGGTCTACTCCTTGGTTCTCCCAACTTGAGTTGACCAGCTTTGAGTTTGTAGATCCAATCCTTTTTGTTGTAATTATCCCTGAACCCTACAAAACAAGATTCTAATTCTTTTTTCGGTATCCAAGTGGGCTTGGATCCGGATCTGTTAGAAGGTCTCCTTGATAGAGATCCTTTCCCAACCTTAGGGCTATAAAAATTATCAACTTTGTTAATTAATTTGTTAGAATTTTCCCTAAGACATGCAATTTCTTTTTCTATAGTTTGCATCTTAGTCTTTAAATCATAGATTTCTAACTTTAGACTATCATTTTCCTCAATCAACTTATTATTTTCATTAATGAGGTTATTGTTGGTGCTAGAGCACCACGATCATTTGTTTTGATGATAACAAAACACGTGTTATTTAACATTTGCAATTTGAGTCCTAGATTTCAGGTCAATTGCAAATGAGGACGTGTTTAGACGGAGTTCGAACTCGCATCCAGGACGGATTGGAAGAGCTTGACGGAAAACAGAGGAGGTTCGCGTGGAGCGAAAGATTGAAAATGGAAGGAAATGAAGAATAGGATAGATTTCCTTCTTTTGTACTTGTTGTATTTTTTGTTTCTTTTTTTACTCTTTATTTCCTTAGATATTTCATGTTAAAGAGCCTCAAAGAACCCTAACAGTAGTCCTAGGAACACCGGCACAACCCTAGGATACTTAGGTTTTCTGTAGAATACTTAGAAAACCAATATAGGGTTCAAATAGCACTTCCAGACGTCTAATTCCCAAATCAGACGTCTGATAAAGAATTTTAAGACGTCTGACTGTTGTTTCAGACGTCTGATAACTGTTAGGCTGGACATAGTTAGTTATGTCTGATGAAATCAGACGTCCAGACCTTAGACCAGACGTCTTAGGAGACGTCTGATGACTTTGCCAGACGTCCAATTAGTGGACCGTTGGCTGGCTTAGAAAACACCCAAGATTATGACCGTTAGAGCCTTATCAGACGTCCATAGGACTTTCCATACGTCTGATAAATAACTGTTTTGCCTCGGCTGACCCAAAATCTCTTCTCAGAGATTTTCTAGCCGTTGCAACGTTTGGAAATCAATTCCCACAGTAAAAGTAGGTTTCCAGACGTCCAGACATAGTGCCAGACGTCCTGTATGTCGTCTGATGGACTTGCACAAAAACCCTGTTTAGATCAGATTCAAGTCAGGGAGAAACCCGCATAGAATCAGACGTCTGACCTTTAAATCAGACGTCTTAAAGTGGCCTTCCAGACATCTGATTCCAGAGTTAGACGTCTGATGACCCTGTCAAATGTAATCATTGTCCTGATTTCAGCCTGATTCTCTTGGACTTTGTTCCCAACGGCTTTAGAACCCTTTCTAAGCCTTCCAAAGCCTTCCTAAGGCCTCTATAAATATAGGGGAACCTTTGCAACACAAATACACACAAGATATACACCTAGAGAGACCAAGATACACTAAGATCAAGTATTTCCACTCTCTTGTGTCCAAGAAGCACTTGCTCTCTAAGCTCAAGCTCCATCATCTTGAGGGCATCATTCCCTTCGCGCACCCGCTCTCCCGCCGTTGTCTACGAGAGCGACATTGCGCCGTTGCGTGGCTCACGCACCCGCGTCATCGTCGACGCACTCCTTGCAAAGGGGAGTTTCCTAAATCCTATAGAAGCTTAGGTTTATTACTTTGTTGGCTCTATAGGTTTGTTGTTTATTTTATCTTTGTTATTTGGTTGGGTATTCGCTTTGCGAATTCCCGTCTCCTTCGTGGGACAAAATCCTTCTCGTGGAGAGAAGGGGTTGAGGAACGCTACCCTCGTACTTGTAGCGTGGTTGTACTGAGGTTGAATCACCCTCGTTTTAAAGTGATTCGTTTAGTGGATTTGATCAACTAGGTTGATCGGAAAATCCTAACTCGAGAGGGTTAGGTGGTGGTTTTCACCCGGCTTGGGTTTCCACCTAAAAATTCCTGTGTACATTTTGTGATTGCTTATTTTTGTGAGATTGTTTATATTTTCAATTCCGCATTTTTTTTTGTCACGCTGATCTCACCCCTCCAAGTAGGAAACTTTCAATTGGTATCAGAGCGGGTCTTGCTGTTTCGGCGTAACAACCCGGCAAGAGATCAAACGGACGGAAGCACATCAGCAATCAGGATCTCCGAGGGGCAGTCCACAACCTGTCCGCCGTTCTTCGACGGGAGCAACTACCCCTACTGGAAGTTGCGGATGAAGACCTGGCTTCAAGCCACCGACTTCACGGTTTGGGCCAGATGCGAGACGCCTTTCGACATCCCAGAAAAACCCGCGGGAGGATACTCGCAGCAGCATATTCGAGAGCTTTCACTCAACGCAAAGGCAATGAATGCCATGTATTGCGCGTTGAGTCCGGAAGAGTTCGAGAAAATCCAAGAGTGCACCACCGCCCACGAGATATGGAGGAGGTTGGAAGGCACTCATGAGGAGACAAGCTCGGAGGAAGAAGAAAAAGAAACCGCTTGCTTTGGTTTCATGGCCAGAGGAACCAACAGCGACAACGAAAGTGGAAGCGACGACAGCGACAATGAGGTAAATCTCGATCTTCAAGAAGCATTTAATGAACCTTTTGAGATTAGTAAATCACTTAAAATAGAAAAAAAAAGTATTAAAAAGAACCTTAGTTTTCTTAAATCTGAAAATGATAGGTTAGAAAAACAACTTAAGGACATAGAAACTAGTGCTAAGGATAATAACCTGTTATTAGAAAATCATAACCTTATCAATGAAAATAATAAGTTGATTGAGGAAAATGATAGTCTTAAGTTAGAATTTTCTGATTTAAAGACTAAGATGAATACTATAGAAAAAGAAATTGCATGTCTTAGGGAAAACTATAACAAACTAATCAATAAAGTAGATGATTTTTATAGCCCTAAGGTTGAGAAAGGATCTCCATCAAGGAGACCTTCTAACAAATCCGGATCCAAGCCCACTTGGATACCAAAAAAAGAATTAGAACCTTGTTTTGTAGGGTTCAGGGATAATTACAACATAAAGGACTGGACCTACAAGCTCAAGGCTGGTAAACTCGAATTGGGAGAACCAAGGAGTAGACCAAGGAGGAGAACAAGAAGACCGACGAGACGGCGAACAAACGACGGACCTGCCACACGTCGACCACTAGATTGGAGACCGGCGCCGATACCCGGGCCTCCAAGCTACGGATGGGAGCCCCATCCGATGTGGCATCCACCACCACCATTCGGGCCATTTTATTGGCCATGGTAGGTGAGGTAAAACCCTTTACCCTATCTTTTTATCATAAGCATTTAGATAGGGGGAGTTAAAAAAGGATGAGCTAATTGTCAAGGGGGAGATATAAGGTAGCTAAATTTCCTTTAGAAAGGGGGAGAAAAATAATAGCTATCGCATTGTTACAAAAAGGGGGAGGACATTACCTTTGTCAAAAGAAACTCATAGAAGAGCATATTTTAAGGGGGAGTTATAGGAAATATAAAATCAATTAAACATTTTTGATAATGTCAAAAAGGGGGATGATTTTTTATGCATTATTATTTACGATTTTGTCATCATCAAAAAGGGGGAGATTGTTGGTGCTAGAGCACCACGATCATTTGTTTTGATGATAACAAAACACGTGTTATTTAACATTTGCAATTTGAGTCCTAGATTTCAGGTCAATTGCAAATGAGGACGTGTTTAGACGGAGTTCGAACTCGCATCCAGGACGGATTGGAAGAGCTTGACGGAAAACAGAGGAGGTTCGCGTGGAGCGAAAGATTGAAAATGGAAGGAAATGAAGAATAGGATAGATTTCCTTCTTTTGTACTTGTTGTATTTTTTGTTTCTTTTTTTACTCTTTATTTCCTTAGATATTTCATGTTAAAGAGCCTCAAAGAACCCTAACAGTAGTCCTAGGAACACCGGCACAACCCTAGGATACTTAGGTTTTCTGTAGAATACTTAGAAAACCAATATAGGGTTCAAACAGCACTTCCAGACGTCTAATTCCCAAATCAGACGTCTGATAAAGAATTTTAAGACGTCTGACTGTTGTTTCAGACGTCTGATAACTGTTAGGCTGGACATAGTTAGTTATGTCCGATGAAATCAGACGTCCAGACCTTAGACCAGACGTCTTAGGAGACGTCTGATGACTTTGCCAGACGTCCAATTAGTGGACCGTTGGCTGGCTTAGAAAACACCCAAGATTATGACCGTTAGAGCCTTATCAGACGTCCATAGGACTTTCCAGACGTCTGATAAATGACTGTTTTACCTCGGCTGACCCAAAATCTCTTCTCAGAGATTTTCTAGCCGTTGCAACGTTTGGAAATCAATTCCCACAGTAAAAGTAGGTTTCCAGACGTCCAGACATAGTGCCAGACGTCCTGTATGTCGTCTGATGGACTTGTACAAAAGCCCTGTTTAGATCTGATTCAAGTCAGGGAGAAACCCGCATAGAATCAGACGTCTGACCTTTAAATCAGACGCCTTAAAGTGGCCTTCCAGACGTCTGATTCCAAAGTTAGACGTCTGATGACCCTGTCAAATGTAATCATTGTCCTGATTTCGGCCTGATTCTCTTGGACTTTGTTCCCAACGGCTATAGAACCCTTTCTAAGCCTTCCAAAGCCTTCCTAAGGCCTCTATAAATAGAGGGGAACCTTTGCAACACAAATACACACAAGATATACACCTAGAGAGACCAAGATACACTAAGATCAAGTATTTCCACTCTCTTGTGTCCAAGAAGCACTTGCTCTCTAAGCTCAAGCTCCATCATCTTGAGAGCATCATTCCCTTCGCGCACCCGCTCTCCCGCCGTTGTCTACGAGAGCGACATTGCGCCGTTGCGTGGCTCACGCACCCACGTCATCGTCGACGCACTCCTTGCAAAGGGGAGTTTCCTAAATCCTATAGAAGCTTAGGTTTATTACTTTGTTGGCTCTATAGGTTTGTTGTTTATTTTATCTTTGTTATTTGGTTGGGTATTCGCTTTGCGAATTCCCGTCTCCTTCGTGGGACAAAATCCTTCTCGTGGAGAGAAGGGGTTGAGGAACGCTACCCTCGTACTTGTAGCGTGGTTGTACTGAGGTTGAATCACCCTCGTTTTAAAGTGATTCGTTTAGTGGATTTGATCAACTAGGTTGATCGGAAAATCCTATCTCGAGAGGGTTAGGTGGTGGTTTTCACCCGGTTTGGGTTTCCACCTAAAAATTCCTGTGTACATTTTGTGATTGCTTATTTTTGTGAGATTGTTTATATTTTCAATTCCGCATTTTTTTTTGTCACGCTGATCTCACCCCTCCAAGTAGGAAACTTTTAGTTATGATTTTCTAATAATAGGTTATCATTTTTAGGACAAGTTTCTAGATCCTTAAGTTTTATTTCTAACCTATCATTTTCATTTTTAAGAAAACTAAGGTTCTTTTTAATGCTTTTATTTTCTATCCTAAGTGATTTACTAATCTCAAAAAGTTCATTAAAAGCTTCTTGAAGATCGAGATTTACCTCGTTGTCTGAGTTGCTTTCGCTTTCGCTGTCGCTTCCTCTGGCCATGAAGCCGAAGCAAGCGGTTTCTTCTTCTATGGTCTTTTCTTCTTCTTTCTCCGAGCTAGAATCGTCCCAAGTGGCTTGGAATGCCTTCTTCTTAGATTTCTTCTCTTTTTCCTTCTTCTTCTCCTTTTTGAGAAGAGGGCATTCTGGTCGCAGATGCCCTTTCCCGTTGTAGTGGTAGCAACGTCTCGGGCTTTCCTTCTTCTCCTTTTTCTCTTTCTTTAATTCCCTACAAAACTTGGAAAAATTTTTAAGTAAAATTCTAAAGTCTTCGTCGTCGGAACTTACCTCGCTATCCGACGCGGCTCTGAAGGCGAGAGTCTTCTTTAGTTTAGGCTCCGGTGTATCCTTCTTCTTCTGCTTCAACTTAGTCTCGTAGGCCATCAGATTGCCTAGGAGATCTTCCATGTTGAGCTCCTCCATTTCGTTCGCCTCTTCGATGGCGGTGACTTTCTGTTCCCATTCCGGTCCAAGGGAACGAAGAAGCTTCCCTTGAAGCTCCCCCTTGATGAAAGTCTTCCCTAAAGCTTTCAAGTTATTTATTATGAGAGTGAACCTAGTGTTCATCTTACTTAAAGTTTCGTTAGTTTTCATAAAAAAAGCCTCAAATTCTTGTGAAAGTAAATTGAGTTTAGAAGTTTTTACCTTAGAGGTACCTTCATGAGTTACCTCGAGTGTGTGCCAGATCTCGTATGCGGTGGCGCATTGCGAGATTCTGTTGAACTCCTCCGGGCTGAGCGCGCAATACAACACGTTCATTGTTTTCGCGTTGAGAGAGAGCTCCCGGATCTGCTGCTGCGAGTATCCTCTGGCGGGTTTCTCTGGGATGTCGAAGGGGGTCTCGCACCTGGCCCAGACTGTGAAGTCGGTGGCTTGAAGCCACGTCTTCATCCGCAACTTCCAGTAGGGGTAGTTGCTCCCGTCGAAGAACGGCGGACGGGTTGTGGACTGCCCCTCGGAAATCCTGCTTGTGGAACAGCTTCCCTCCATGTGATCTTTCCGCGGATGTTACTCCTGTCGGCGGAAAACCTGCTCTGATACCAATTGAAGGTTCCCTACTAGGAGGGGGTGACGTAATAATTGCGGAAATAAAATATAAAGCAATCTCACAAAATAACAATCGCACAATGTACACAATTGTTTTTAGGTGGAAACCCAAACAGGGTGAAAACCACCACCTAACCCTCTCGAGTTAGGATTTTCCGATCAACCTGGTTGATCAAATCCACTAACCGAATCACTTTAAAACGAGGGTGATTCAACCTCAGTACAACCACGCTACAAGTACGATGGTAGCGTTCCCCAACCCCTTCTCTCCACGAGAAGGATTTTGTCCCACGAAGGAGACGGGAATTCGCAAAGCGAATACCCAACCAAAAGACAAAGATAAAATAAAACAACAAACCTATAGAGCTAACAAAGTAATAAACCTAAGCTTCTATAGGATTTAGGAAACTCCCCTTTGCAAGGAGTGCGTCGACGATGACGCGGGTGCGTGAGCCACGCAACGGCGCAATGTCGCTCTTGTAGACAACGGCGAGAGAGCGGGTGCGCGAAGGGAATGATGCTCTCAAGATGTAGAACTTGAGCTTAGAGAGCAAGAGCTTCTTGGACACAAGAGAGTGGAAGTATGTTGCTTAAGTGTGTCTTTTGTGTTTCTAAGTGTGTATTTGAGTTGCAAAGGTTCCCCTCTATTTATAGAGGCCTTAGGAAGGCTTTGGAAGGCTTAGGAAAGGTTCTATAGCCGTTGGGAACAAAGTCCAAGAGAATCAGGCCGAAATCAGGATAATGATTACGTTTGACAGGGTGATCAGACGTCTAACTCTAGCATCAGACGTCTGGAAGGCCACTTTAAGACGTCTGATTTCAATGTCAGACGTCTGATTCTATGCGGGTTTCTCCCTGACTTGAATCAGATCTAAACAGGATTTTTGTGCAAGTCCATCAGACGACATACAGGACGTCTGGAACTAAGTATGGACGTCTGGAAACCTACTTTTACTGTGGGAATTGATTTCCAAACGTTGCAACGGCTAGAAAATCTCTGAGAAGAGATTTTGGGTCAACCGAGGCAAAACGGTCATTTATCAGACGTCTGGAAAGGCCTAAGGACGTCTGATAAGGCTCTAACGGTCATATTCTTGACTGTTTGCTAAGCTAGCCAACGGTCCACTAATTGGACGTCTGGCAAAGTCATCAGACGTCTTCTAAGACGTCTAGACTAAGGTCTGGACGTCTGATTTCATCAAACAGAACTAGCTATGTTCAGCCTAACAGTTATCAGACGTCTGAAACAACAGTCAGACGTCTTACAATACTTTATCAGACGTCTGATTTGGGAATTAGACGTCTGGAAGTGCTGTTTGAACCCTATATTGGTTTTCTAAGTATTCTACAGAAAACCTAAGTATCTTAGGGTTGTGCCGGTGTTCGTAGGACTACTGTTAGGGTTCTTTGAGGCTCTTTAACATAAAATATCTAAGGAAATAAAGAGCAACAAAAGAAACGAAAAGATACAATAAGTACAAAAGAAGGAAATCTATCCTATTCTTTATTTCCTTCCATCTTCAATCTTTCGCTCCATGCGAACCTCCTCTGTTTTCCGTCAAGCTCCTCCAATCTGTCCTGGATGCGAGCTCGAACTCCGTCTAAACACGTCCACATTTGCAATTGACATGAAATCTAGGACTCAAATTGCAAATGTTAAATAACACATGTTTTGTTATCATCAAAACAAATGATCGTGTGCTCTAGCACCAACAGTTATCTAGTTGTAGATTCAATGGATCTCATACATGATTAGTTTTGGCTTTCGATTTTCTCAGAAAATGCACAAAATTAACCTGTAACCGTCGTGAGTACCGGTACTCAATACTAGTACCAGTATTGTTGGCATACCCTTTATATACAAAGAAGCGAACTGTAACTAGCTTGTACCGGTACTACTAGCTCCAGATTAATTCCAGGACGTCCTAAGTCCAATATCGGAACCCACACGTACCGGTACTCACCATGAGTACCGGTACAAGTGAGTACTAGACCATATTCTGGGCTTTAGGTCATCAGGACCTGTAGTCTACAAGTACCGGTACTGGTCACCAGTACCGATACTCGTTAGCTACAGGTAAATTGCCAATACTCAACAAGTACCGGTACCATTCATGAGTATCGGTACTCGTTGAGACCAGTTGGTTCCTAGAGTGTTATCAGTACTCATGGAGTATCAGTACTCAACATAAGTACTGGTACATGATGTGTACTGGATGAATACCCATTTGAACTTGTGTTCCAAACAGTAACACATGAGTACCGATACTTCGCATCAGTACCGGTATCCATTGAATATGGAACTCATGACAATAAGTCATGGGTACCGATACTGGTTCACCAGTACTGGTACCCAGTCAACATGAAGTCCAATTGAGATCAAATATAGGTCCATCCTAAGCTAGAAATGGATTAATTTATGTTAAGCTCCTAAATATTTAAGGAATTAATGCCAACACCATGTACATAAGAGAGCTAGTTATGCCACCTACATTGTCAGAGAGCTTAATCGGCACTTTTCGTTTCAAAAGATGGGGTTAATGGAAATATTAGCCCTCAATTTCTGACAACCATTCTCCCCTACTTCCATCTAGTAATTACCTATTCACCATTCCAATTAATTGGTCACACAACTAAGGAGAAACGTGAATTAGTAAACATTGTATAAAACTCCAAAATAAACAAATCAGAACTGCGGCTAAAAGGAATTCATGTGGTTGGAAATCAATGCATTAAATTTGTCCCTCGCGACACTTGAAATCATCCGAGAGCTTCCCAGTTCCTGGAGTTGTGAAAAGATGAGTCAGAAGGAAATTTGAGATGGCAAAGCAATTAAGTGCTCATTTAAAGCAGAGAATTTTCATTGACTGAGTAATATTAACAATTTTCTATAAATGGGAAATTTCTTAATTTATATCACTTCACATAAGTGGATGGAATGCACTTGGCCCTGCAATGCACCTTTCACAAATGTTGCTGCAGCCAACCGCTTAGGAGCCTCACCGGCAATATCAACCTATCCAATAGCATCAGCCACATTAACTAAATCTACAAATTTTTTGGCAAATTCCTTGGACACCATCAACAAGATTATCCTATTTTGCAGCAATCAAATTCAGAATTTCAGCCACATCATTCCCAACAGTCTCCTGTCCTAGGCCTCTGCTATTGCTCATTGTCAACAGGCATTGCAATGCTCTCTTCAAATCATTGCTTTGCATAGCAAGGTCAAACTCCAACCTGAAGATAGAATCATAGAAATATTTCAATTCGGCTATTATCTCCTGAACCTTAAAAACCCTTACCTTTCAAGGATTTTTTTTCAAGAGGATGTGTGCTCATGTGATCTTGGAAGGGAAATTTTTTTATTGAAAATCCAAAGCAATTAATACACAATAAGTTAAATAAGATGACTTGCATGTGAACAAATGTTTTTCTGTAAATATAGGAGTTTCCTCACTAATACCTTTTTCTGTAAATAAGTGCTTTAGTTGCATATCTCATTCCCACCTTGAACTATGCTAAGTTGCCATGGTGTTCTCAATCAGCTAAACAGCAAAAACAAATACCAGGATAGTTCAGAGACAGTGCATGAGAACACATATATCTATCAAAGAAACCAATGTTCCGAAAGATATTTTAAAGTGAATACAAATATGATAGAAACATCAGAATGCACATAGAAAATAAAGCATGTCTTTACATATTTCAACAGGTGGATTAGAACTTGAACTTGGTTACTGCATAAAGATTTATAACATGCATATTAAGGTCAACAACTAAGTTGGTGATTATCCTACTGCTACTGCATAAATAAAGGGCCTAGTGCATTAAAAGAGGTCTACAATTAAGTCTCTATTCTATAAAAGGTGCACTAGTTCTATCGGGTTTCGTTACGATGCAATTAATTGCTGCTTCATCCGAATTTTTTGAACAGGTAATAGCGATGTATACGAAGCAATTGCTCCTAGGGCTTGATTACCTTCACAAGCATGGGATTATACACAGAGATATAGAATAGGTTTAGAGGAATAAAAAATAAAAATTATTTTGTATTGATGCAATGTGGAGATAGGGGAAATGACTCCTATTCTACATTTTAGGTGGAATAAGTTGGAGAGTAAGTTGTGGCCTATCACTTGATGTGATTTTATCCCTCTTTTTATTATTGATGAATCTAGAAGGATAAGACATCCCAGAGGGGAACTTCTCATGGCTTGAGGCATTGTTGGAGGGATAACATTGGAGGAGATCTCCTTTGCAGAAAAAAGAAGGAAATCCCTCATCTTAGGAGGGGCATTCCTCCAACCAAACAGTCTCGTGGAAGCATTACCAAGTTCTTATTAGTTGCGTCACATGTCCACCAAGTACCTTGCCAGTCATCAACTTCTTATATCGGCTCAATGTGAACATGGATATAAGTAGGAACTCTCTAATTTCTGTGGAATGTTTTTATCATGTTTCATTATATTACCTATGGGCATTTTGATGAATGCATATTACTGAAGACATATGACCAATTATTTACTCTATTTGTCTTTCATTTTTATCATTTAGACAATATATTAGCTAATGCACAGGGTAATTAGAGAGGTACATATACACTTATGCACTTATGAATTGAGCATGTGCCTTAGATGATCCAAGAGTATTTGGATTGCAGTCACAGTCTAAATTTCAATTTTCTTGCAGCGATTTTAGTAGGTTTTAAACGCAATTAAACCTCTCTTGATTTTTCCTTTTTTGCATCTGATTGGGCTTGTATAGGGAGCAATGACAATCCCCAAATCCATGAAGGGAACTCCATGCTAGATGGCTCCTGAAGTCATTCTTGATACTGGATATAGTTTGTAAGCAGATACTTTAATCCTGTTTAGTTTTTGTTTGGGCACTGCTTTTTGTTCTTCTTTTTCTTTTTGAATGAAATTACAATTTATAGCCTAGCCAACCCCACTAATGGTGCACAATTTCCATTTTTGTATGATCTTAAGCAAAGGAGATGCCAGTACTTGATATTGAGTTGTCACATAACACCAAACGCAGAAACAAATTACAAGTGTTGCACCAAATAGTTCCCAAAAATGTCAAGTGAACATAGGACAGTCACAATTGTTGAGAGAAATGTGTGGTGTTATTTAATCTTACAAAGTAGAATGGGACTTTTGTTATATGTGTAGCAGCATATAAATAGACCTGTATCCCTTCATTTACTCCTTTGAAAAGAAATAACAAAAACACATGTATATAGGATAATTTTTCCATAATTTTCTCCTTACTATCTAAGGGTAGGTTTCCACGTAAATTCAAGCATACTTGATCTATTTTATTACTTTTGATATCATATTTCCACATTATTTATATTTTTCAACTTGATGTCAAATTCAATTCTCAAATTTATTTGATTATGATATTTTATTATTCAATTCTTCTACTTTGAGTTTTATTCCAAGAAGAAAAAAAAGGAGGGAATCTCAAGAAGGATCCATGTCGGGCACGCCATGAAGATCGAAGGAGATGAAGGGGAGGCGCTACAGGAGTACAATAACCCCTGTTGGGCGATGCAATAGCCCCATCACGGCCTGATGGAGGCACTACAGTGCCGATCCTGCGAGAAGCGACGGTGGCAATGGCACTGCTTAGTGGCGATGTTGCCCTGTGATCGAAAGAGGGTGTTGCGATCCACATACAATGGGAAAGAAGAAGACGAAGAGGCCACGCGAGATCGAATCTTGCATAGGTTTGACGGTGCACACGGGCTCCTCGAACGACGTAAAGAGGGCCTTTGCAGGGTTTTGTTGGGGCTGTGGAGCTCCTCAAGTTTGGCTGCAATGGAGTAACTCGATCCCCCTTGCGTGCGATGGAGAGGATCTTGTGATGGCGAGACAATGACTCGGCGAGGAGATGATGGCGACGCTAGGCAACGTCGCTAGGGCTTGCACGTGGTCGAGGCGCAGATCAAGGAGATCTCGTATCATGCGATCACGCATGGTGATTGAGATTCATGGCGAGATCTCCCAGTGAAGATTGCAAGGAGACTGGTGTTGATGATGACAAAGATTGTGGCAACGATGGCATCTTCAAGGAAACTAATTCCCTGCTGCTCATGTTACTTCAGCGTGTGGTTTGCATCTTTGCCTCTTACCCTCAACCTGCTTACTTATTGGGCTTGTTTTGGGCCTTTTTTTTCCCTAGCTTTGCAAAAGAAAAGGTGCAAAAGAGGCCTAGGCAGAAAAAAAAAACAAAAAAAAAGGAAGGAAAGAGAAAAGAAGGAACAAAAGAAAAGAGGAAGAAAGAAAAAAAAAAAGAGAAAATAGAAGGAAAAAAATAAAAGAAGAATTTTTAAAAAAGAAAAAGGAGAAAAAAATATTTAAAATTCAAAAAAATTTGCTTCAATTGAAGAGAAGAGGTGGAGAAACCTTCTCTAGTTTTTATTATCATTATTTCTTCTTATTGTCATTTTCTTCTCCTATATGAGTATAGGAGAAATGGGGAGTGTGGATGCCATTATAGTCACTCCTATTCAGGAGTCTCTTTTGTTCCTGAACTCCACATAAGGAGCCATAACTCTGGGAGGTACAGATTTTCGAGGTCTCCAAAGAAGGAGATCCAGTTTCAAGGTCCTCAAAGGAAGAGCTCATTTCAGGCTTCTATGTAGGAGATCTAGATTTGTGGACTCTAAAGAGGAAGATCCAATTTCAAGGTCTTTAGAGAAAGATCCCATTAAAGGGATACTAAATAGAAAGCCACCAACATCCGGTCCTTAGAGGAGAAACTATTGTCAGAGCTAGCTACAACAATTCCTTCAGCAACTCCACTCGTGTTCTTACCTACAAGGAACAACTAGTGCAAAGAGTTGTGTTCTATTGTGTAGAATGAATTTCTTTGTATTACAAGCTAAACATTACATGCTCCAACTTGAGAGAGTGTTAGAGAAATGTTCGTAGTGTTCTTTAGTCACACATAGTGGAGTAAGACTTTTATTATGTGTGTGGTAACCTATAAATAGGTATGTGCCTCCCCACCTATTACTTTGAAAAGAAATAACATAAACACATGTCCATAGGGTGTTTTTCCCGTGATTTTCTCCCCGCTCTTTGTGAGTGGGATTTCCACATAAACCAAAGCATTCTTGATCTCTTTTATTACTTTTAATAGCATACTTCCACATTATTTATATTTGTAAACTGCAATGGCTAATAGCTCCATCCATGGTTGGATGATATAGGTATTCTCATAATTTATAGCAAGTTCTTAGTGGTTGAAAGATATTGCCGAACTAATCCAACTTACATGCATCAAAATTTAGTTTGCATTAGGTCCACCAAGGACCTATACTTTGTATGATTATGCTCCCCTTCTCTTCATAGAATTATTTCAATTTTTATAAATTCCACTTTTACAAACATGCACTCTATGTTAATTCACATCCCTATAATTCCCACAGAGAATCCCCGTTAATTCACAGGATATAATTGGTTACCAACCAAAAAAATCGCATAACAAGGTAATTGAAAAATGGAATATGCTTGAGGTATATACATGGTCCGCTGGAACAAAGGCCAGGATAAAATCATCCATCAATTTTTTTTATCAGATGAGCAGCAGCTAGAGGATAGTAATAGTATCCAGTAGATTTAACGGACAAAAATTTGTTGCTAGCAAGTCTAACGAACAACATACATGGGATATCCCAAATACAATCGAAGGCAAGTATATATTAACACCGGAAGGACATGCATCTCTTGCCAAGAATAGAAAGAAGAAGATCACTATGAGTATGAACCACTATATCATAGATGAGGCTAACCAAAACAAAACAAAATATTTGTATGTGATTATCCAAATTAAATCCAGAGGCTAGAAATCCGTAGATACCCCCAGTCAGTCAGCTGAAATCACATAGAAGAATTTATTGCCACAGGTCTTAAAATATAGAATTGGAAGAGGAACCACCAAATTGGTTCAAAATTTGTAGATTCATGATGCCTCAGGAAGACGTGACGAGCCAGTTGGGCTTGCTTATCACTGTCAAGACCAAATTCCATTCAAGAGAATAATAGCCAATGTGTAAACTAAAAACACACACGGTTGAAGTAGTGGATAATCTCTGAAATGATCAATGATTCTTTTCTTTTTTTTCTTTTTTTCTGAATATGATAATCTATGAAATGATGGATCCAGCAAAGTTGATATGTAATATGAGAACAAACGAAAGAAATTGCATTAAGTAGCAACATCCAGAGAGAATATTATCCAGCCACCACAATGTCTGCGGAAAAGGGAAGGACTACAGATCGTCGAATACACAAAAGCATGGATCAACTGTGTACGTATGAAGCTATCTAAAATAAATAGAAATAAACAAAAACAAAACAACAACGAAAGATTTAAACAAGAGCATGATGTTAGCGTGGAAAGGGTAAACCCTACCACTGGAACGAAATCCCCGTGTGGTTTCAGAAAGTGGAATCATCAGACAGGCGCAGCACGTATGCGTGGGGTTTCACAAATCCCAATCCAAAGGAAGGAAGAGGAGGCCATCGTCTAACAACGAAATGAGCAGCAACTGCAAGCACGATCCGTCGAGAACCGGAAAATGTCAAAAAAAAATTATTGAAACATTTCTCGACTTACTATTTCTTGTTTGCCCAAAAAAAAAAAAAAGCAAAATAAAAAGAAAATGTTCGTCGTGACTTAAGAAGTGACGTAAGGTATTATTTTTATATTTTATATAATATTAAAAATATTAATTTACTTGATAATTAATATTTAATGTAAAAAAATAAAAAAATATAAAATTTATTACATATTAATTTTTATCATATTAAAAAAAATTATCACATTATTTTAACTTGAAAAATACACAGGTGATTGTATCGATGATAAATTATTTTAAGGATAATTTCATTTTCCGAAGTGATTTTGCATTCGTGTAAAGTGATTTTAACTTATAAGTTTAGAATTTAGGTTTATGGAAATTAATTTCACATATTCGAAGTGATTTTTCACTTTAAAGGTGATTTTTTACCTTAGGATTTCAGGTCTAGGATTTAGGATTTAGGATACTAAAATCTAGATCATAAACCCCAAGGTGAAAATTTTTAGGTGGAAATTCACTTGTCATATGTGAAGAAACACATGAAATTTAATTTTGTACCCATACAAAAAAAGATTACGCCAGTAAAAAAAATATTGCACCAGTACAAAGTAATTTAAAGTAAGATGCTTTGCACCTGTGTATAAAATATCGTACCTGTGCAAACAAATATTACACCGGTGTAAAGTAGTTCAAAGTAAAGTATAATCTTACTTTGCACTCGTGAAAAAAATGACACTCGTAAAAAAATATTACACCGGTGTAAAGTAATTCAAAGTAAAACATAACCTTACTTTGTACCTATGTAAAAGAATATTAAATCGATGAAAAATAATTCAAAGTAAGATTATATTTTACATCAATAAAAAATTATTTTAAAAATATAAAATAATTTTATATAACCACTTACCCCTATAAAAATAATTTATTATTAATTTTAACGATAATAAATCTCACCACATATCAACATTTTTTTTATTGGTACCCGAGCATGAATAATCATTCTAACTTCGAAGCTCGGCAAAAGTAAAGCGAACGAAAACAAAGCAACAATTTTGACACGTGACAGGTCAACTCTCCCAATGGCAATACTCAAATGAAGTTGCAGTAACCTACCAAGAGGAGTAGCGTCCGCAGTCAGAGTCCTTTTCCCCAATTCTCAATGTTCGCTGCGTGCACTTCATGCTCCACGCATGTGGCTAGAGGCAGGCACAACTAGAAAGAGGGGCCCACATGGGGCTAGGATTGTTGGGCCATTTAATGGGCCATCTTAGGTGGCTTTTATTGTATTGGGTGGCTAAAAATGATGATAAAAAAAATCAATTCAAGCCCGTTTCCGCTATTTTTGGTGGCCTCGGATGATATTAGCATGAAGAATAGCCAAAAATTACTAACATTTAAAGGATTTTGGAGAGCTTTAAAGACATTGGGACTCTAGCTATCCCTATTACGAAATTAATCCTCAGCTAATGATAAGGTCCACTGCCTTGATAATTGAAATAGTCAATTTGTACATAATCTTGGTGAGCTTGCAAAGCTCTTGATTGAACCACAAACCACCATCAAAATTCCAACATCATTCAAAATATTTGTTTGATGTGGGAAATGTCAAAGAAATACAAAAGGATAAATTAATCAAGAACCCACATGAGAGCCATGATTTAACAAGGTATCCCTAAGAAAGAGGGACTACTCCTCAACCATTTATGAGGTTCACCACCTCAACATTTATATTATCTCATATAATGAGTACACCAAACCTTCTCAAGAAGGAAGCTCTTGTAGAGGTATACATGGTGTAACTCAAGGGAGAAGAGAAAAGGAAAAGTCCCCTAGAATAAAATTGTAACTCTTTTATAGATTGCAAAGAGAGAATTTAGGAGTCCGCATATTGTCTTGTAGCTCTAGGGAGCCCCCAAGGTTTAGATGGGGTACTTGTTCTTTTTAACAAACAAATAGTGTGGTGACATGTGGCAAAATGAACCAAGTTGGATTGGAAGGTTATAGTTGTCTAAGAAGTTCATCTAAGCTAACTGGCTTGCTTAAGTAAACTAGCTCAAGTGGATTAGCTAGTTGTAGCCGACTCCTTTGGTAGGTTGGCTTATGCTAACTGGCTAGCTTAGCAGACAACTTAGGTAGGATGAATCAAATGGACTAAATTGCTCAGGCAGTCTAACCCTACTCTGGCAGGCTGCCTTAGTCAAGCATATTAGATTTGCTTTAGCAACCTAGATTGCCTAGGAAGGATACCTTTTTAGCTTGGCTAATTGTTCATTCTACATGTTGGAAGGGCAATTTTATCCCTCATCAGCTTTTGAGTTTCCATGCAAGTCAGTAAGGTCATTTGTTTAGGTATCATATTATCATATTGAACAGTTTGAAAGTTGATAGAAGTTTCCAGAACCTATGTACATTTGAGAAATTGGTCTTTATATTAATCTCTGGTAGGTTTGCAATGTTTTACTGTAGGAGAGGAATTTGTAGGATAGATAAATGTTTGAACATTTTTTTAGGACTTCTTAAGCATTTTTATATAGGAGCTACAACAAGGTTTGTGTTGATCCAACAAATAGAAGGTAAGAAAAGATCAAGAACTAAAACACATTTGAGGCTGATGAGTAATGAGAACTCAGTTGAGTTTCTTTTCTCTTGGCTTCATCTCACAAGATAATTTGTTTCCTATATGTTAGTTCATTGTCTTAAAACTTGGAGAATTCCATGATTTTTTTTCCTTAATGAGGACTATCCAATCCTAGTTTAGAGTTGGTTAGACTTCCATGGGTTTAAATTTGGCTAGCATTGGAAACTAGTCAGTCGGTCATTAGTTAAAAATAGATAATTTGATGTAATAGTCAATTGTTCATAATGTTAGTAAGCTTGCAAAACTCCTAAATTCCATGCAGACTAGCAAAGTCGCTTATTTAGATATCATACTACCATGGACCTAAACATTTTATGGCTGGTAGAAGTTTCAAGAACCTCATGTATATTAGAGATATATTATGTGTGGGTGATTTATGTCTAAAGAGGGTAATGAACTTAAATCCATTTGCTTAACTTCTAATTTAGTTCATTGTGTTCAATTACACTGTCTAATTTAGTGCAGTGTCTTTGATCAGTCTAATTTTATTCAACATAGAAAAATTGGCTCACAAAACAAACTATGACTTTACCATTCTAATGAATGGGGCTAAAATGCTTTTTCCTAGTGAATCCTATAATTCCCTCACCCACAATCATGGCGATATCTCCTTCTAATTGAAGGAGCATCTGTGATGAGGGAAGAAGTTAGCTCTTACAAAATGGGCCTAAAAGGCCCATAAAGACCACTATGGTAAGCTAAGCCTAAAAGGCTCACCGACAATAAATTGGACGTCCAAGAGAAGTGTTGGACATCCAATGATGGCTCTACTGGACGTTTAGAAAGAGTGTTGGATGTCGAGAAGACTCCTTAGACTTCTTGTGAAGTCCTTAGTCGTCTAGGACTTGTAGGAAAGAAATGAGAGGTGATGTAGACTCCCACTTTTCTTCTTTTCTCTCTCACCGATCGCCCTAGAGGATTGCTACTTGTCAAGGTTGGTTATCGTTCTTCTCTCACATCTTTGGAAGATATTTATGGGGATCCATGCAATCCTAATACAGTAGGGAGCACTGGATCAAATCCAAAAATCATGATTATTTCCTCTTGATTATTTGCTTGATGGCCCTTTAATTAAAATGGTTGATTGGGTTCTAGTATCCAAAAGTACATTTAATTTCCATCCAAACCCTCTCATATCCAAACCCCACACTTTTAGGATAAATTCATTGTTAAATCAAAAAATATTTAACTTCTTAAATAATATTTAATCTTTTCAAAGGTAAGAAACCCACCGAAATAACTATTAGTTTCATCATGCTAATAATAAAGTATTTAGGATTCACGGATTATAACACTACACCTCCCTTAAATACTCTTAATACCTATGAATCCTTTACACTGAAAAATAATATTAATCTCGAGATTTAATCCCATTAGATAGTTGTCATCCCTCCATATGTTATATTCTTTCTAATATTTCTTTGTATTATTAAGATGAGAACAAAGACCAACTCCTTTCCAAAGGGCAGTCTTCTTCTCTTTCATGCTTGAGTCTGATCAGGCCTCTGCGACCACGTATGAAATCGATTTTTCCTAATATACTCAAAGTGAGATCTTTCATCCAGTCTGCTACGTACACCTATGAAGTTGATCGAGATCCTAATGATAGGAGCCTCGACTCAAGGAATCAAGAGACTAAGAACGCAAAGTTGGTGACCCAATTCCACTTAAAGAGGTGTACATCTAGGGGGAGGACGATGCTCCCGAATCTCACTATATTCTGATGGGTAATACAATTACTCTTAGTTTTTCTCTCTGATTGTGTAAAAAATAAAAGCTATCTCATCTCGGTATTCATAATACAAAACCACTTCTCCTAATGGATCTAGCAGTCCTCGCCGTTTCTCCCATAATATGACTATTAGTAGCATTTAAGTGGGAAACTGACACTAACTATTAGCACTAACACTAGCATAATAGTCATCCATTTCAAATTCGATCAACAGGATCCTTAAGCGGGTCGTCAGACCCTGGGATCGGATCGGATCCGGTGAATCCTTGATCAGCTGGATCCACCAGGATCTGCCAAGATGCTGATTCGATGGATCCGTCAGGATGTTGAGTAACCGGGTTCATTGGATTATTGAGCAACTAGACCCATTAGGTATTTTGCAAAGTTTTAATTGAGAGTACCGTTTGGCCCTCATAAGATGTCCCTATTCTCTAGCTAGCTTATGCTACTGAGAAAGTAGTAAGTATATTAAAACTTCATGTGGATGGTGCCCCCAATGATATGCCAACTAATTTTTTAGTTGGGATAGTCATTTGTAGGAGGTGTATAGTTAGGTTTTAAGTAGGCAAGGTGCTTTTAATGGAGTGGTAGGCGTACCATTGCTCGTTGGAGAAAACATGGGCACATTGCTACCTAAGTTCTTGCTGGCCTTAAGAGGCCTATATCCTAGGAATAAATGCGATGTAAGCATTGCCTTCTGCGAGTGGTGATCAATCACTGTGAGAATTAATTTGTCGTTTTATGAGAAAATAACAGCATTAATTGTCATAATCATTAGGAATATTTTCCTAAAATATTGCAACAGCCAGCGAGAAATTGTTGGTGCTAGAGCACCACGATCATTTGTTTTGATGATAACAAAACACGTGTTATTTAACATTTGCAATTTGAGTCCTAGATTTCAGGTCAATTGCAAATGTGGACGTGTTTAGACGGAGTTCGAGCTCGCATCCAGGACGGATTGGAAGAGCTTGACGGAAAACAGAGGAGGTTCGCGTGGAGCGACAGATTGAAGATGGAAGGAAATGAAGAATAGGATAGATTTCCTTCTTTTGTACTTGTTGTATTTTTCGTTTCTTTTGTTGCTCTTTATTTCCTTAGATATTTCATGTTAAAGAGCCTCGAAGAACCCTAACAGTAATCCTAGGAACACCGGCACAACCCTAGGATACTTAGGTTTTCTGTAGAATACTTAGAAAACCAATATAGGGTTCAAACAGCACTTACAGACGTCTAATTCCCAAATCAGACGTCTGATAAAGCATTTTAAGACGTCTGACTGTTGTTTCAGACGTCTGATAATTGTTAGGCTGGAGTTAGTATTCTGTCTGATGAAATCAGACGTCCAGACCTTAGTCCACGTCTGATGACTTTACCAGACGTCAAATTAGTGGACCGTTGGCTGGCTTAGCAAACAGACAAGAATATGACCGTTAGAGCCTTATCAGACGTCCTTAGGTCTTTCCAGACGTCTGATAAATGACCGTTTTGCCTCAGCTGACCCAAAATCTCTTCTCAGAGATTTTCTAGCCGTTGCAACGTTTGGAAATCAATTCCCACAGTAAAAGTAGGTTTCCAGACGTCCAGACTTAGTGCCAGACGTCCTGTATGTCGTCTGATGAACTTGCACAAAAATTCTATTTAGATCTGATTCAAGTCAGGGAGAAACCCGCATAGAATCAGATGTCTGACCTTGAAATCAGACGTCTTAAAGTGGCCTTCCAGATGTCTGATGCCAGAGTTAGACGTCTGATTACCCTGTCAAGTGCAATCATTGTCCTGATTTCGGCCTGATTCTCTTGGGCTTTGCACCCAACGGCTATGGAAGCATTTCCAAGCCTTCCAAAGCCTTCCTAAGGCCTCTATAAATAGAGGGGAGCCTTTACACACTTAGATACACAAGAAACACTTTGCAATACACTAAGATCAAGTATTTCCACTCTCTTGTGTCCAAGAAGCTCTTGCTCTCTAAGCTCAAGTTCTACATCTTGAGAGTATCAAACCGTTGCGCACCCGCTCTCCCGCCGTTGTCTACGAGAGCAAAGTTGCACCGTTGCGTGGCTTACGCACCCGCGTCATCGTCGACGCACTCCTTGCAAAAGGGAGTTTCCTAAATCCTATAGAAGCTTAGGTTTATTACTTTGTTGGCTCTATAGGTTTGTTGTTTATTTTATCTTTGTTATTTGGTTGGGTATTCGCTTTGCGAATTCCCGTCTCCTTCGTGGGACAAAATCCTTCTCATGGAGAGAAGGGGTTGAGGAACGCTACCCTCGTACTTGTAGCGTGGTTGTACTGAGGTTGAATCACCCTCGTTTTAAAGTGATTCGGTTAGTGAATTTGATCAACTTGGTTGATCGGAAAATCCTAACTCGAGAGGGTTAGGTGATGGTTTTCACCCGTTTTGGGTTTCCACCTAAAAACAATTGTGTACATTGTGCGATTGTCTTTTTGTGTGAGATTGTTTATATTTCAATTCCGCATTTCTTTTCGTCACGCTGATCTCACCCCCTCCAAGTAGGGAAGAACCTTCAATTGGTATCAGAGCAGGTCTCGCAAAATCGGCGTTACAAACCGGCGAGGATCTAGATCATGGAGGGAAGCATAGCCGCAATCAGAATCTCCGAGGGGCAGTCCACCGCCCGTCCGCCCTACTTTGACGGGAACAACTACAGCTACTGGAGGCTGAGGATGAAGACGTGGCTCCAAGCCACTGAATTCGAGGTATGGGGATGTTGCGAAACCCCATACGAGATCCCGAAGCGACCCCAAGGAGGATACTCGCAACGGCATATTCAAGAGCTTTCACTCAACGCAAAGGCAATGAATGCCCTGTATTGCGCGTTGAGTCCGAAAGAGTTCGAGAAAATCCAAGAGTGCACCACCGCCCACGAGATATGGAGGAGGTTGGAAGGCACTCATGAGGAGACAAACTCGGAAGAAGATCTCGGGGAGAAGGAAACCGCGTGCCTTGGTTTCATGGCAATCGGAGAAAGTGACAACGGAAGCGACGACAGCGACAACGAGGTAAATCTCGATCTTCAAGAAGCATTTAATGAACTTTTTGAGATTAGTAAATCACTTAGGATAGAAAATAAAAGCATTAAAAAGAACCTTAGTTTTCTTAGAAATGAAAATGATAGGTTAGAAAAATAACTCAAGGACATAGAAACTAGTCCTAAGGATAATAACATGTTATTAGAAAATCATAACCTCATCAATGAAAATAATAAGTTGATTGAGGAAAATGATAGTCTAAAGTTAGAAATTTCTGATTTAAAGACTAAGATGAATACTATAGAAAAAGAAATTGCATGTCTTAGGGAAAACTCTAACAAACTAATCAATAAAGTAGATGATTTTTATAGCCCTAAGATTGAGAAAGGATCTCCATCAAGGAGACCCGCTAACAGATCCAGATCCAAGCCCACTTGGATACCGAAAAAGGAATTAGAATCTTATTTTGTAGGGTTCAGGGATAATTACAACATAAAGGACTGGACCTACAAGCTCAAGTCTGGTCAACTCAAGTTGGGAGAACCAAGGAGTAGACCAAGGAGGAGAACAAGAAGACCGACGAGACGGCGAACAAACGACGGACCCGCCGCACGTCGACCACCAGATTGGAGACCGGCGCCGATGCCCGGGCCTCCAAGCTACGGATGGGAGCCCCATCCGATGTGGCATCCACCACCACCATTCGGGCCATTTTATTGGCCATGGTAGATGAGGTAAAACCCTTTACCCTATCTTTTTATCATAAGCATTTAGATAGGGGGAGTTAAAATTAATGAGCTAATTGTCAATTTTTAAGGGGGAGACACAAGTTAGCTAAATTTCCTTTAGTAAGGGGGAGAAAAATAATAGCTATCATGTTGTTACAAAAAGGGGGAGAATATCACCTTTGTTAAAATAAACTCATAGAAGAGCATGTTTTAAGGGGGAGTTATAGGAAATGTAAAATCAATCAAACCTTTTTGATAATGTCAAAAAGGGGGAGGATTTTTATGCATTATTATTTACGATTTTGTCATCATCAAAAAGGGGGAGATTGTTGGTGCTAAAGAACCACGATCATTTGTTTTGATGATAACAAAACACGTGTTATTTAACATTTGCAATTTGAGTCCTAGATTTCAGGTCAATTGCAAATGTGGACGTGTTTAGACGGAGTTCGAGCTCGCATCCAGGACGGATTGGAGGAGCTTGACGGAAAACAGAGGAGGTTCGCGTGGAGCGACAGATTGATGATGGAAGGAAATGAAGAATAGGATAGATTTCCTTCTTTTGTACTTGTTGTATTTTTCGTTTCTTTTGTTGCTCTTTATTTCCTTAGATATTTCATGTTAAAGAGCCTCAAAGAACCCTAACAGTAATCCTAGGAACACCGGCACAACCCTAGGATACTTAGGTTTTCTGTAGAATACTTAGAAAACCAATATAGGGTTCAAACAGCACTTACAGACGTCTAATTCCCAAATCAGACGTCTGGTAAAGCATTTTAAGACGTCTGACTATTGTTTCAGACGTCTGATAACTGTTAGGCTGGAGTTAGTATTCTGTCTGATGAAATCAGACGTCCAGACCTTAGTCCAGATGTCTTAGAAGACGTCTGATGACTTTGCCAGACGTCCAATTAGTGGACCGTTGGCTGGCTTAGCAAACAGACAAGAATATGACCGTTAGAGCCTTATCAGACGTCCTTAGGTCTTTCCAGACGTCTGATAAATGACCGTTTTGCCTCAGCTGACCCAAAATCTCTTCTCAGAGATTTTCTAGCCGTTGCAACGTTTGGAAATCAATTCCCACAGTAAAAGTAGGTTTCCAGACGTCCAGACTTAGTGCCAGACGTCCTGTATGTCGTCTGATGAACTTGCACAAAAATTCTATTTAGATCTGATTCAAGTCAGGGAGAAACCCGCATAGAATCAGATGTCTGACCTTGAAATCAGACGTCTTAAAGTGGCCTTCCAGATGTCTGATGCCAGAGTTAGACGTCTGATTACCCTGTCAAGTGCAATCATTGTCCTGATTTCGGCCTGATTCTCTTGGGCTTTGCACCCAACGGCTATGGAAGCATTTCCAAGCCTTCCAAAGCCTTCCTAAGGCCTCTATAAATAGAGGGGAGCCTTTACACACTTAGATACACAAGAAACACTTTGCAATACACTAAGATCAAGTATTTCCACTCTCTTGTGTCCAAGAAGCTCTTGCTCTCTAAGCTCAAGTTCTACATCTTGAGAGTATCAAACCGTTGCGCACCCGCTCTCCCGCCGTTGTCTACGAGAGCAAAGTTGCACCGTTGCGTGGCTTACGCACCCGCGTCATCGTCGACGCACTCCTTGCAAAAGGGAGTTTCCTAAATCCTATAGAAGCTTAGGTTTATTACTTTGTTGGCTCTATAGGTTTGTTGTTTATTTTATCTTTGTTATTTGGTTGGGTATTCGCTTTGCGAATTCCCGTCTCCTTCGTGGGACAAAATCCTTCTCGTGGAGAGAAGGGGTTGAGGAACGCTACCCTCGTACTTGTAGCGTGGTTGTACTGAGGTTGAATCACCCTCGTTTTAAAGTGATTCGGTTAGTGAATTTGATCAACTTGGTTGATCGGAAAATCCTAACTCGAGAGGGTTAGGTGATGGTTTTCACCCGTTTTGGGTTTCCACCTAAAAACAATTGTGTACATTGTGCGATTGTCTTTTTGTGTGAGATTGTTTATATTTCAATTCCGCATTTCTTTTCGTCACGCTGATCTCACCCCCTCCAAGTAGGGAAGAACCTTCAATTGGTATCAGAGCAGGTCTCGCAAAATCGGCGTTACAAACCGGCGAGGATCTAGATCATGGAGGGAAGCATAGCCGCAATCAGAATCTCCGAGGGGCAGTCCACCGCCCGTCCGCCCTACTTTGACGGGAACAACTACAGCTACTGGAGGCTGAGGATGAAGACGTGGCTCCAAGCCACTGAATTCGAGGTATGGGGATGTTGCGAAACCCCATACGAGATCCCGAAGCGACCCCAAGGAGGATACTCGCAACGGCATATTCAAGAGCTTTCACTCAACGCAAAGGCAATGAATGCCCTGTATTGCGCGTTGAGTCCGAAAGAGTTCGAGAAAATCCAAGAGTGCACCACCGCCCACGAGATATGGAGGAGGTTGGAAGGCACTCATGAGGAGACAAACTCGGAAGAAGATCTCGGGGAGAAGGAAACCGCGTGCCTTGGTTTCATGGCAATCGGAGAAAGTGACAACGGAAGCGACGACAGCGACAACGAGGTAAATCTCGATCTTCAAGAAGCATTTAATGAACTTTTTGAGATTAGTAAATCACTTAGGATAGAAAATAAAAGCATTAAAAAGAACCTTAGTTTTCTTAGAAATGAAAATGATAGGTTAGAAAAATAACTCAAGGACATAGAAACTAGTCCTAAGGATAATAACATGTTATTAGAAAATCATAACCTCATCAATGAAAATAATAAGTTGATTGAGGAAAATGATAGTCTAAAGTTAGAAATTTCTGATTTAAAGACTAAGATGAATACTATAGAAAAAGAAATTGCATGTCTTAGGGAAAACTCTAACAAACTAATCAATAAAGTAGATGATTTTTATAGCCCTAAGATTGAGAAAGGATCTCCATCAAGGAGACCCGCTAACAGATCCAGATCCAAGCCCACTTGGATACCGAAAAAGGAATTAGAATCTTATTTTGTAGGGTTCAGGGATAATTACAACATAAAGGACTGGACCTACAAGCTCAAGTCTGGTCAACTCAAGTTGGGAGAACCAAGGAGTAGACCAAGGAGGAGAACAAGAAGACCGACGAGACGGCGAACAAACGACGGACCCGCCGCACGTCGACCACCAGATTGGAGACCGGCGCCGATGCCCGGGCCTCCAAGCTACGGATGGGAGCCCCATCCGATGTGGCATCCACCACCACCATTCGGGCCATTTTATTGGCCATGGTAGATGAGGTAAAACCCTTTACCCTATCTTTTTATCATAAGCATTTAGATAGGGGGAGTTAAAATTAATGAGCTAATTGTCAATTTTTAAGGGGGAGACACAAGTTAGCTAAATTTCCTTTAGTAAGGGGGAGAAAAATAATAGCTATCATGTTGTTACAAAAAGGGGGAGAATATCACCTTTGTTAAAATAAACTCATAGAAGAGCATGTTTTAAGGGGGAGTTATAGGAAATGTAAAATCAATCAAACCTTTTTGATAATGTCAAAAAGGGGGAGGATTTTTATGCATTATTATTTACGATTTTGTCATCATCAAAAAGGGGGAGATTGTTGGTGCTAGAGAACCACGATCATTTGTTTTGATGATAACAAAACACGTGTTATTTAACATTTGCAATTTGAGTCCTAGATTTCAGGTCAATTGCAAATGTGGACGTGTTTAGACGGAGTTCGAGCTCGCATCCAGGACGGATTGGAGGAGCTTGACGGAAAACAGAGGAGGTTCGCGTGGAGCGACAGATTGAAGATGGAAGGAAATGAAGAATAGGATAGATTTCCTTCTTTTGTACTTGTTGTATTTTTCGTTTCTTTTGTTGCTCTTTATTTCCTTAGATATTTCATGTTAAAGAGCCTCAAAGAACCCTAACAGTAATCCTAGGAACACCGGCACAACCCTAGGATACTTAGGTTTTCTGTAGAATACTTAGAAAACCAATATAGGGTTCAAACAGCACTTACAGACGTCTAATTCCCAAATCAGACGTCTGGTAAAGCATTTTAAGACGTCTGACTATTGTTTCAGACGTCTGATAACTGTTAGGCTGGAGTTAGTATTCTGTCTGATGAAATCAGACGTCCAGACCTTAGTCCAGATGTCTTAGAAGACGTCTGATGACTTTGCCAGACGTCCAATTAGTGGACCGTTGGCTGGCTTAGCAAACAGACAAGAATATGACCGTTAGAGCCTTATCAGACGTCCTTAGGTCTTTCCAGACGTCTGATAAATGACCGTTTTGCCTCAGCTGACCCAAAATCTCTTCTCAGAGATTTTCTAGCCGTTGCAACGTTTGGAAATCAATTCCCACAGTAAAAGTAGGTTTCCAGACGTCCAGACTTAGTGCCAGACGTCCTGTATGTCGTCTGATGAACTTGCACAAAAATTCTATTTAGATCTGATTCAAGTCAGGGAGAAACCCGCATAGAATCAGATGTCTGACCTTGAAATCAGACGTCTTAAAGTGGCCTTCCAGATGTCTGATGCCAGAGTTAGACGTCTGATTACCCTGTCAAGTGCAATCATTGTCCTGATTTCGGCCTGATTCTCTTGGGCTTTGCACCCAACGGCTATGGAAGCATTTCCAAGCCTTCCAAAGCCTTCCTAAGGCCTCTATAAATAGAGGGGAGCCTTTACACACTTAGATACACAAGAAACACTTTGCAATACACTAAGATCAAGTATTTCCACTCTCTTGTGTCCAAGAAGCTCTTGCTCTCTAAGCTCAAGTTCTACATCTTGAGAGTATCAAACCGTTGCGCACCCGCTCTCCCGCCGTTGTCTACGAGAGCAAAGTTGCGCCGTTGCGTGGCTCACGCACCCGCGTCATCGTCGACGCACTCCTTGCAAAGGGGAGTTTCCTAAATCCTATAGAAGCTTAGGTTTATTACTTTGTTGGCTCTATAGGTTTGTTGTTTATTTTATCTTTGTTATTTGGTTGGGTATTCGCTTTGCGAATTCCCGTCTCCTTCGTGGGACAAAATCCTTCTCGTGGAGAGAAGGGGTTGAGGAACGCTACCCTCGTACTTGTAGCGTGGTTGTACTGAGGTTGAATCACCCTCGTTTTAAAGTGATTCGGTTAGTGGATTTGATCAACTTGGTTGATCGGAAAATCCTAACTCGAGAGGGTTAGGTGGTGGTTTTCACCCGTTTTGGGTTTCCACCTAAAAACAATTGTGTACATTGTGCGATTGTCTTTTTGTGTGAGATTGTTTATATTTCAATTCCGCATTTTTCTTTTTACGTTACGCAAATCTCACCCCCTCCAAGTAGGGAATTTCAGAAATCTGTTGGAAACGAATCATGGTAAAATGATACATGTGCAAGGGCATTTAATACTCACGATGATGGCAGGATTTGATGGGGTTGAAATCCTCTCACGTTGTTGTTATAAATAGGGGTGGGCTACTGGAAGGTAGTAAATGCTTTACCCCACCCCATTTACTGTGAGCTTTCTTCACACAAGAGCTCTGCAAACCCTAGTAGTGCGGGGCCACCACTTGCGAAGGAGTAGGGTTATCGGAGTTGTTGCTTCCTCCTATGAAAAGCATGTTGGGCCTTGCAGGGAAAGGTGAATGAAATGACCCATTTCCTTTTGGGTTGTTTAAGACGTCCAGATGAGCCGTCAAATGTCTGTCCAGACGTTTGGATGGAGGGTCGGACGTTTGAAAGTAGAGGAACCGTACCTTCTTTCTTTTCCGCGCGCACGCTGCACGCGCACTCACCTCTCTCTCCTCACCCCAAACCCCAACCCTCTCCTATTTAACCCCCCCTCACCCACGCCACTTTCCCCATCTCCACCAGCCACCACCTCCATTCTTCCCTCCTGCTAGCCGCCGCCTTCCTCCCTTCCTTCCAACGTGACGAGAGGAGAGGAAGAAGAGAGAGAGATGGGACGCGGAGGAGGAGGAGAGGGGAGAGGGAGCGTGGGAGGAGCTCGAGTGGAAGAGCTCGCGAGGGAGCCACAGGAGCTCGGAGGAGCTCGTGCGCAAGGAGGAGGAGCTCGCGAAGGTGGGCTTCGCGGCTTCCTCAAGCTACCGACGTCGCAGCTGTGGGCGGCGCGGAGGGGTTCCGTGAGGAGAAATAGGCTCGCGGAGGTTCTACGTACTTGATATTTTCCAGTATCAAACGTCTAGAGTACATCCCAGACGTTTGGAATAGCACAAGGACGTCCGGAGCTAAAGTCGGACATCTGAAAGCACGCTCAATGCTAAGGTATTGGATTAGCCAGCTGTAGCCAACTCCTTCGGTAGGTTGGCTTATGCTAACTGGCTAGCTTGGCAAACAACTTAGGTAGGATGAATCAAATGGACTAGATTGCTCAGGCAGTCTAACCTTGCTCTGGCAGGCTACCTTGCTCAGGCAGGCTACCTTAGTCAAGCATATTAGATTTGCTTTAGCAACCTCGATTGCTTAGGCAAGATACCTTTGTAGGTTAGCTAATTATTCATTCTACGTGTTGGAAGGGCAATTTTATCCCTCATTAGCTTTTGAGTTTCCATGCAAATCAATAAGGTCACTTGTGAAAGCTGACAGAAGTTTCCAAAACCTATGTACATTTGACAAATTGGCCTTTATATTAATCTCTGGTAGGTTTGCAATGTTTGACTGTAGGAGAGGAATTTGTAGGATAGATAAATGTTTGCACATTTTTTTAGGACTTCTTAAGGATTTTTATATAGGAGCTACAATAAGGTTTGCGTTGATCCAACAAATATAAGGTATGAAAAGATCAAGAACTAAATGACATTTGAGGCTAATAAGCGATGAAACTTGATAAGTCTACTTTAGTGGAACTAAGTAGTTGCCGAGGAGGAGGGGGAGGAATCGGGAGGAGGGGCAGGAACCGTGGACGATGAGTGTTTAAGCGAATTTGTCGTTGTTTAAGAAATGTGTTATAGTATAGGACAAACATGCTCAAATCATTTAAATTTATAACTCAGATTCTAAATAAGAGTCCGAAGTCAAGCACATTGAGCAAATAATAACAATTTAATCTCACCAATCACAAGAAATGTAAGCGATTTTGATCAAAACTTTATTCAGAACAACTCAAAATGATATATAGATAAAATCAAGTATCTCAGTGCAAAAAGAATGGGTTAAAATCATGATTTGAATCACCAATTAACCCTTTGAAATTAAGTTCAAATATCTCAAATATTTCAATAGTAATTATCAATCAATATTCTACATCAACCAAGTTAAATGAACTAATAATAGCTTTAGAACCAGTAGAACCAAGTTTCTTAGAATAGAGGCAAAGGACTCTTCTCTTCTTCCTCCTTCATGCCTTAAGGGAGAGGCACCCTGTAACGACCCGGTTCCCGAGTCCCTACGAGACACGAGAACCGGACCGACTCGACTAATCCCAAGACCCAGTCGTCCAACGAGGAAGTAACCAAAAGACAGTAAAATAAACCACATTCAGCATGAATATAACTAACAGTAAAAAAAGTACAGCAGTAAGGAAAGAAACTACTACAGTAGGCACCACCACAACAGTAATACAACATTTATCATATAACAAAAACTGCAGGTAAAGAAGGTACAGCGGAAACAAAACTACTCACTAGAACAGAAACAAAAGAAGGTACAAAGCTGTGGCAACTCTACTGGACCCTACTCGGCCCAGCGTCCTCTGCAGCCGCCGACCCTGGCTGCTCAACACCTGGTCCTGAAAAAGGTAACGAGTGTAACACGTCAGCAAAACGCTGAGTAGAGTGGCAAACTAACTAAAGGCAACAGTAGAGTGTACAGTAGCTGTTATGTTCTATTACTTCCTTTATTTACATCTTTCAATTTTTCTCACTATTTCATTTACTTCTCAGATCCTTTACTTGATCTCGAATGTCCTCGTGGGACGATCTTGATTGCAGTCTTTTCCAACAGTAGAAGTAGCACGTGGTGCTCTCCTGGCCGGGAGAGTCCCCCGTGGTGATCCTACCCTCAGTCAACCACCCCAAGGTCACTGACAGACGTAACGGTGACTACGGCACGCGCGATAAACGCACAGGTAGCTAGCCCGTACTGGCACGCGGTCAGTCGTTTCCGTTAACGGGTGCGCCCAAAGCACAGCACGGAACCAGGGCAGAGCCCTCTCAGTAATAGGGGTCCAACCCCTCCACAGTAACCAAACCGGGGCCTTGCCCCTCCACAGTCCGCGCACCCTCGCCTGACTACCCTGGTTTGCCCTAGTGGGCCTAACAAGTCGGTGAAGGAGGCTAGCAGAACCCCGGGGCCCGTGGGGTAGCTAGTACTCTCCTAACACTACTAGCTCTCCTCGGTACTACGTACACGAGGGCCAACAAGTCGGTACAGAGCGGCCAAGCCTAACCCCGGGTCCCTGGGGCGGCTGGCCCCACTCTGCACTAAAACAGGTACAGGTACTTCCCTTGGTACTGCGTACCCAAGAGATAGTACAAACTACATCTCAGTTCCATTCCTTTTCTTTCCAGGAGTTCCACTCCTAATTCCCCGTAGGGTTCCAGCTCTTTATCTCAGAACATCATATGTTTCACTTTCCAGATTCACGTTCTCACATTCCATGATCTCAACATGATTCTCTATGCATAACAGGCAGCTGTTAATTAAATTTACAGGCAGCTTATATATTCCTTTCCATTTTTCCAAGACTGCAGTAATGTACATTCCACTAGTTTTTCCATCCTAGGATTCATGCCATATCCTAGGATCTATCATACAATCTAGTTTTCCGGCCCTAGGATTCATGCAACACCTAGGAGCTATCATTCCATATATTTCTCATTCCTAGGATTCATGCAATGCCCTAGGTTCTAGTTATGGTTCCATACTTTAACAGATTTTATTAATACATAAAACCACTCTACCAGGTACAACGGAAGTAATGGGGGCGTGGTCGGGAATCCCGCGCGCCTCCGCGACTCTCAAGACGGCAACCGAACGAGGTCCTATCACAAGGATCAAACACAAGGAGTGTCTCAAAACAGTGTATAGCTACTGTAGGCGGGTAGAGGAATAAATTCTGAAACGAACGCAACTCGAATCGCGGAAAACGGAGCCCAAACGGGCCCTAAACGGGTCGAAAAAGATAATACTGTGCAAAATCAGACGTCTGGAACTCCTTCCAGACGTCTTAAACGGTGGATCAGAGAATTACCTGTTCGGCTTGGTTCCCCGGACGTCCAGAAGTCTGTGGCGACGTCTCTCCTAGATCCCAGACGTCCGATGGTCTCTCCGGACGTCTGGAGGTCACTCCCGCCGTCTGGTACAACTTCCAGACGTCGGATTCGCAAAGGATGACGAATCCGAACACCTGCGCACAGCCAACCCTCCTCCCTCAGTACGGTCAGTCGACAAAAAAAGAAGGAGAAGGCGGAACTCACCTTTCAGACGTCTGTATGATCTCACAGACGTCGACCTTGTCGTCTGGATATCAGTCCAGACGTCTGATTCTGGAGATTTTTCCAGAATCAGAACCTCGCTCGGCCTCCGCTCGCGACGCCGCCCGCGTCGCACCTCGCGCGTCCGCTGCTCCGCCCGCAGCAGGTCCCTCTTCGCGACGCTCTGCGCCCCCTGCGCCCTCCGCCGGCCGGCCAAGCCGCTCCCGGCGAGCTCGCCCTCACGGCAGAGCCCTGCCCTCGCACGCCGCAGCTCCTCCGCGCCTTCTGCTGCGCCGCTGTCGCTGCGCCCTCGCGTCCGCTCGCTCCGCCCGCAGCAGGAGAGGAGGAAGATGGTGGAGACGGGAGGGGAGGCGCGCCCCCTCCCCCTTTTAACGCCGCGCGGAGAGGAGAGAGAGAGACGGCCGCAGTCGCCTGCAGCCGCAGAGAAGATGCGGATCGCAGGTCTGCGCGCACAGGCGCGCAGACGAATATCCCGTGCGAGTATAACTGTTCGTCAGACGTCTGTAAACTATCCCGGACGTCTTGTCAGACGTCTGGATGTGATCCCAGACGTCTTTACAGACGTCTGGGCCACCTCCCAGACGTCTTAAAAGACGTCTGGGGTACGCGCTCGTTACACACCCATAGCACAACAACACAGAGGCAAAGGCCTCTCAGATTTGCTAAGTGTAGAGAGAGCAGCAGAGTGCAAAACCCCCCCTCTCTCTTTCTCTTCTTTCTTCTTTCTTCTTTCAGAACTGCCAGACCAGACCCGGGTAACCGGCTAATCGGATCAGAGCAAAGGACCAAACCCGTCGACGTGGAGGCAAGTGAGGTGTGTGTAGGTGTAAGGGACCCGACCCCTGTGTTTGTGGGCGAACAGCAGGGGCCACAAATCCCATATATCTCGCACCAGCCGCTTCAATCTTTACGATGTGGCATTAAATGTCCCACAGTCTTCGCGTGTGGGCAGCAAATGGCAGAGGGTCCAATTGAGGCAGAATGTGAGGCTACTGGATCCACTTGAATGCCTGGAGAACCTGGAGGGTCAATCGCTTCACCTGGGCGTGTTGTCTAGAGGATTCGTGGCTGGAGGACTACGGATGATGTTGGCGAAGTCGAGGCAGCAATGGAGGTCCGGTGAGGTACCTCCACCCACGAATATGACCTTTCAGCCACGTCAAACTTGTTCAAGAGGATCGCCGTGGAACAGCGAGTATGCTGGGGGTAGCAGCGTGGCATGTGAGTGCATGAGGAGGCTTGACGATGACAGGGATGACGCGCGAAGAAGGTGGTGTTTGGGGAGGTGTTTTAGTGGGTGGAAGCCTAAATTAGGAGAGGGCTTTTGACGAGGGTGGCACGGTAAAGCTTGTGGAGGTGGTGGCGAGGCATTTGGTGAAGTGTAGCGGGCTGGAGGCTACGCTGGAGCATCGCCAAAGAGGAGATCGAAGGTGCTGTAACGATCGGGGTACTGGTTGTGCATGTGTTATGAGTGTGGGAAAAGGAAATAGAGAGGAAGAGAAAGAGATAGAGGTACTCAGGAGGAAAGTAGGCAAATGGAGAGTGCCGGCATTGGTGAGCCGGAACCGAAGAAGATAAGGAGGTCTGGTGAGTTGGTGCGGCGACGACGAGGAGGAAGAACGCCCCTTCGATGGCTGGCAAGGAGCGGGGTCGACGGAGGAAGGTAGAGGGCCGTCCAATTTGATGGTTGGGCGGTCGAAAGAGGAGGATGGAGAGGGGTCGCCGGAGCAAGGTGCGAAGGTGGTCGGAGAGGGAAGGAGGGTTTTCTCTGGCCAAGACTTGCTTAAGAGAAAGAATTCTTGCCCCTGATCCTTTTATAAGCCTAGAAAGAGGAGCTCCAAGATTGGAAACAAGCTTGCAAAGCTCAAGAATTTTGCGCATGTGGGATACCCACATCTTCCATGCATTTGCATAGGAGATTGGGAATGAATCAGGATCCATGGCCAGGTTTAATTGGAAGAGAATTCCTCAAGGAATCTCCCTTTTAATTTTGGGAGAGTTTGATTGAGAATTGAGCGAGAAATCCTCGCTCGAATCTCGATGGAGCTTGGTGTGTTCACACCAATGGCGGCAAGGACTATTTTCAAAGAACGACGAGAAACCTAGGGGCATGATTGCAAGGATTTCAAAAGTTAGGGTTGTGAATCAGAGAAAGAGTTAGATTGGATCAAAATGCAAACTACCTAAAGATGGACTCTGATTGGGCCCAAATTTTGGTACAAACCTAATTTGGACCCAAGGAATCTATTGGTGAAGTCTGATTTGAGTTTTGACCATGTTTGATTGGGTAATTTGTGTCGAAATCCAAATTAGGGTAATTTTCTGTCTAAGACTTTGTTCTAGGTCAAAATGGGTTCCAAAGGTCAAATCAAGGATACAAATCTTATAGAATATTTTTCTATGATTTTAGAAGGTTTAGATTGAATTTATCCTAACCAGAACCTCTGTTATTTAAGCGGGCCTAAAATTAGGGTTTCGAGTTACTGTTAATTTTTGAAATGCGCGAAAACATGTTTCTGTCTGCATGAACCCACTTATTTTACTTTAATTCTCTTTGACCTTTTTATTCACCCCTAGCCAACCCTTTGGTTATTCTATGTTCATGATATGTTGTTAAAATTACATAATTAACCCTGATTTCTTGTTCTCTTCTCAAAAAATAATATGGTGGAGATATAACCCTCAGATGAATATGTAGGAGCCTTTATCTTTTATTCCAGACTAAAATGAGCTAGTTAGGGCTCGTGATGGTGTTCCCATCAAGGAGAAGGAGTCGAGGAGGACGACGAGGAGGGTGCAGATCGCAGGAGGATCGAGGAGAGGTGGGGGCGGCTGCAGGAGGAGGATGAAGAGCAGCAGAGGCGGAGGGGGCGAGGAGGAGCAAGGGGGCATTGGCAGATGAGGAGGAGGGGGAGGGGGACGATCACAAGAGGTGGAGGAGAGGCGGCGGCCGGAGGGGGAGGACGAGGAGGAGAGCCAAAGGGGGCCGGGAGGACGATGGTCGAGGAGGAGGAGAGGCGGAGGGGGTAGGGAGAAGGAATAGAGGCAAAGGGTCTCACTTGAGATGGCTAGGAGAGGCAGTGAGCTACGACGGGGAGGGTTTTGCGTTCGCTCTGGGGGAGATGAACAGTGAAAGGAGGTCAACGCCGCACGAGATAGATGAAGCGAGATACGCCGTCAGTTTAATGACTAACCGACAGCGAAAGATGAATTAAATCCCCTCGATCATGCCCAAATTTTGGCTACTAAATTTAACCTACTTTGTCCCGTCACCAATTCCACTAACCGACGTCAAAAGTCACTAATCCCACCCAAATTTTAGGTGCAAATTTTAACCATTTTTTCCCCGTTGCTTATTAAATTAACCGACGATAAAAATATATTTGTCGTCGCTTCATGAACGGACAGAAAATATTAATGACAACCACGCACCCAATTGCTTTTCTGCAATTGATGGTAGGCCGAGTATAGGCCTTCGCCGTCGCTTATTTGAATAAGCGATGGTAAAAATAATTTTGGCGTCGATTTTACTAACCGACGGCAAATATCCGATGGCATATCCCATTCTTATAGTAGTGAATGTCCCTCTGCATCAAATTATTCATTACATCTAAATATTATTCACCTTAATTATTTGCACACATCATCACACTTACCCATCCGAATGCTTTAGACCTGCTCTTCTTGTCATGCCCGAAGGAGTTGTACACACAAAACTTCTTTATGTCGAAACTCACCACTAGCATTATCCAATGCCTTGGTAGATGCAATGAGATGAACGCCTTCTTAATATTTCCATAAGTACTTGGTCTTGCATTGAATATTTCATAAAGAGAGGTCCTTTCATCCTTTGTCAATTTTTTAGCCTTATTTTTTTATCAAACTCTGCAAGCATTAAGATTTAATGTTTATGTCCATTACAAGTAAAGGCTGAATAGTATAGAGTGCTAAAAAAATGGTATACCATGGCTGTCAAGGATATGAAAAAGTACGATGCCTCACCTTTTGATATTATGGAGTACTTGAAAAACAAGTAATCCATACAAGCATCAATTATTTGCTTGCATTGAAACATCCTTATTTTAGTCCATATCAAGCTGTTACATTGAAATGTAAGTGCATGTAAGTTATGAAATAAGCTCACCATGTCCTCGATCATTCCTCCATACAACAAGTTATGTATATGCTAACCCCTACTGTAGTTATCCAAAGGGATGTGATAGTTTCTCTGCAACTTAAGTTGTCATAGTATTACAACATTACATATATTATTATGTAAGAGATCATATACTAATATTCGAAGGCATATGTAATATTACTTGTCAGCTGGATCTCTGAGGAATGATTGCATGATGTCATTTTCTTCATCAGTGACATGGTGACGCCCCTTGTAGTCATCGCGTGGATCACATAGGTACTATTATTATAATACAAACATTTCGGTAAATTCTATCAGTAGGAAAAGGTCCATACAAGGATGATAGACACAATTACAGCATCACTATCAACATCATTGTTGAGTGGGACATCGACACCACTTTCCAACTGGGCCTCCTTGTTATCGATCCCTTCTTTGATTTTGTCTTGAGGTTCATTGACCTTGAGATCATGAACAACTATTGTCTTTTCCTTCCTCTTCTTTGTCTTACCAACACTTGTTGTTTCACTTCGTTCCTCAGCATCAAGTGCACCTTCATTCAAATGTCTCCCATTTTCCTCCTCATAGTTCTCTACTCGTCCTCTCTTTTTTTTTGCCCTACTCTTTATTCTCTCAACCATAGAACTTGGTGCTCTCCCCCTTTTTTTACTAGGTTTCAAAACCTCCTCCCCACCTTCAGATGCTCCCCTATTATCCAATATTGTTGTCTCTGTATGATCTTCTCCATGAAGGCCCTCTTTGCCTTCATAGCGTAAGATAGCTTTGTTCTGATTTTGATGTTCACCTCCACCACCCTTCACCCTCTCATCCCTTCCTCCTTCCACCTCTTCGGTCAAACCAAGATCGAATGATGGCATATTGATGTTATGTTGGCACCCCATATCAGTTGGGATTTCAATGTTGAAGAGGGCACTTTCTTCTTCATAGGTTTGCACCCCCACACTAACCATTGTCATTGTTTCTTCAATTGTTGTCTTCTTTATTTCTTCTTATTCTTCCGTTAATTGTTCGATTTTCTTCTTGTATTCTTCAATGACTTCCTTAAGCTCCCTCTTCTCATCATTGCAGACATCTCTTTTGCATATATCATGACATCCTTCCTCTCCAACTGTTTCTATTTATACTTCAATTCTCAATGATATTAAATCAACCGAACCCTCAAGTACAATAAAAGGTCTTCTATGTAGAAAACCCTTTATTTTAAAGGTTTCAAGGGAGAAAATGTAATCGTTTGCCCCTACCCTAGAAACCTCATTTTTTTTCTGCAACAAGCTTTGAATATATCTGTAAGATAACTCAAATATTAGTAACATACATTTTCGCTATATAATTTTTGTACAATTTACAGTAAGGGAAACGTACCTCCTCATCATGTATCTGATTCATGTTAGTAATCCTTACCTTCACCGATTCTGCCCACTTTCGTATCATAAGCCTAGGTCCTTGTTAATGTAGGAATCCTTGAAGCAATGCCCAAGCATCCACCCTTGAAAATCGGTAAGAAGTTTTAAGATCATATACAAATATTATGTAAGACATGTATCATAAAAAAGCACAATCGGTGCAGCAATCACTTACATATAGGCAAGAGACACAACCATTTAGGTATCCCAGGGATTCTCCAACCCTTGAATCATCCCTTGCCTTAAGCCTCTTGGTCATGTCACTCATCTTTAATAATAAAAAATCAGCTACTGTGGTGGACTAATTAAAGTACTTTGTATCCTCCAATGAGTCAATATGGTTCATTAGAATTCTAGGGAATGAGTGCCCCAAATCCAAGAACAAAAAAGTTGTGAACATCAAGCACACTAAGCATGTTATAAAGATATAAACCGAACGATCATCAACATAGTGGTAATATGCATTTAGGAGTGGCTCAAGCAATCTTCTATCAATGTGCCTTTCTCTTCTTAGGACTGACTCATACTTTTCATTGACATTTATATCATAGCCACTACTTAGTATTCCTAGGATCAAACCTATGTCATCATTTGAGAGCTTGATAATTGTATCCCTAATAAGGAATATGTGGTTACCCATGTACCACTCGATGATTCACTTCAACACTTTTGTATCAAAGTTGACGCTTGCTACCCCTAACAATGTGTAGAATGTTGTTTTATTGAGTAGGGCCTGTTGCTTTTCACTTAAAGAATGTTTGTAAATATAATCCTTGAAATGTTGAATATAGCATCGATGTGTGATATTTACGTCATCTATGATTTATTAAATCACACTTTTACTATTTTCGATGTTTGAAAAAATAGTTTGTTTGTACATATTTCTATGTATCATGATTCAATATGAAAATGTTAATATAGTACCTCTTTTTTTGGACTTCACTTCTAACTTGCTTGCCATATCAGTTGATGCTATTGTATGTGTTGCTATTTGTGAATTGCTTTCCCTTTCTGAAGGTTCCTTTTCGCCACGCACAACCATTGCATTCGATTTTTACATTCCTAATATCTCCAGAAAGCTTAAAAAAGTAAACACCATTGTTATCAAAGTTTAACGGTAGATGTGATTACTCTATCATGCAGTGAGTCATTCCATGCTTTGTAAGATCAACACGAACGAAATAACATGCATGTTAAACCTTTTTCTAGACAGAAACCTAGTTTTGTTAAAGCGATGAATACACTACTAACGAAGAATGTATTTCAGTACTGAACTAAAGGATATTAAAATGCATGTATTGCTTAACAATTTTCGTGTGCTTGATTGTTGGAGAAGACCCCTCCGCGATTGTCCTTGCGTCTTCTTTCACAAACAGTTTCGCCTCTCCTGCAGTCTTCTTGCTCTCAAGGAATGCAACAGTGCAGGTACCTCTTTTTTTTTCCTTATCTTTTTTTTTTAACTTGATCTATCTGCACCACGTCCCTTTGCTCCTCCTGCACTCAATGTTATGATACCTTTTTTGGTAATACATCCAATAGACAGGTATTTATTTGTACCTCATAATGGGACATCTTTCAATTTAATGTATTACAATATAATTAAGACAATCTCTTACACTAAATCATATCCACTGAAATTGATTAACTAATGTATAACAAAATTTTTAACATATATTTGAATTACAAATGTATATGTTACTGATTTTGGTGCAGTCCTTTTACATGGAAAATTGAATTGTCCTCGATTTCTTGTAGTATAAGAAAGTTCAGCTAAATTACATACACAACCAATAATATCTTTTTCTGTAATACAAAACAAATATTACTAAATGCACTCTACCATTGCACAATCATATGCTACATATAGTTGTAGACATCATATTACAAAGTGTTTCCATTAAAGTTTTAAATGTATTACAAATATATGTGGTGTCATTATGCATATAGACTTTTTATCATGCAACATTCATTAACCATCATGTATATACAATGTTTATCTATGTTACAACGCTCCTATTATAACGTTACAAAATCTTATCTTACCATTACAAGGTAACAATGCAATTGTTACAACACCATTTGATTGATACTACAACAAAACTACTAAGTTGTTGCAATTGTTTAAGCTTGCTAACATGTATTGTATGGTGTTTTCCGTATTATCTAGTGCTATTCCGATGCCATTCATTTTTTGTTCCATGTAATCCCATATTTTTGTACTTATTTCGTATATTACCATATTATCTATTGCCATTGATGTATAGGATTTACATTTTAACATCATGATAGATTCGCTACAACAATCACAATTTATTGTTACAAAATATATTCGAAATTTTACAAGAGGAATATACATTTGTTACAAGATATGATCTCACTACAAAAGATCTTCTATTTCGTTACAAAAATTTTCTATGTTTTAAATGCAAAATGTACTGATATTACGACGTAATCAATGCGTTATTTTCATTATAATGGTTGTATTACAACTACAAAAATTATGCAGGGAGTTATTTGTACAACTATTTCTAGAATGTTATTTGGATTAGATACTAGCAATCCCCTACTTATAGGTAACTATAAATTTATTATTTAATTAAATCTGTTTTGGTAAATCACTCTATAGACGATGGAATGCAAAACCACCATTGTCAACATTGTTGATTTTGTATTGATCGGAAGATCTCCATCGGATGGCTATTATGCGGTGCTTATTTGCACATTTTTAAGTACAGTGCTCAGAAGATAAGGCCCCTATGTATATATAGGGGGCAGGGAGCAAATACGTACTTGCGTGTAAGTTATGTACAGGTGCGGCAATTTTTTCCACTACAAGTAATGTTTTGGATTGAAAATTTAGGGATTGAGATCACTCCATATGAACATGTTATACACCAAATTTTAAGCCAATCTGACGCTCCTAGCACCTACATCGAAGGGAGCTCATTTTTTATGGCGTAAGTATTACGAAATTTGACCCTAATAGATGTAGGTGTTAGGAGTGTCGGATTGACTTCAAATTTGGTGCATAATATGCTCATATAGAGTGATCTCAATCCATAAATTTTCAATCCAAAACATTACTCGTAGTAGGAGATATTGTCACACCTGTACGTAACTTACGTGTAAGTCACTTCCACTCTCCATTTTCCCTACACACACACACAGAAAGAGAGAGGAATTATCCTATAAGGATCTTTTGGTGAGAAGATGAGAAAAATCCATCATAACCTTTAGATTACTCTAAAAATAATAGAGTTAAGATTAAAAAAACCACCGCTGCCATCACCATCGATCTCAAACCCCCTAGCACGGCTACAACTTCATCTCCCCCTCTACGACAACTCTCTCTGTCGACGTCCTCACCATTGGGCACGTTCTCGAGGTAACAATTGACCTCCCCTCTCCCTTTGCCCCTGAGCACCCACATCACCACCACCGACCCTTCTCTTCTCCTCCCTCTACCCCTAGGCACCACCAATGACCCCTTCCCTTCTCCCTCACCACAACCCCCCCCCCCCCCCCCCCCCCACCCACAACCACCAACACCACCCCTCTTGTCCCTCTCCACAACACCACCACCACTAACCTCTTCTCTTCTCCCTCTCCGTAGCCCCCACCACCACCTGCCCCTCCTCTTCTCCCTCTCCCTCTGCCCCTAAGCACCACCACCACTGGCCCCTTCTCTTCTTCCTCTACCCCTAAGCACCACCACCGCCGCCGCCGCCCCTCCTCTTCTTCTCCCTCAACCACATCCCCCACCTTCCCTCCCCCCAACAGCTCCCCCCTTTCCCCTCTTCCACAGCACCCCCACACCCACCACCACCACCAACCTCCCCTCCTCTTCTCCCTTAAGCTGCCATTGCCTTATCTACCATAACACTCCCACGATCCCCACCGCCCTTCTTCTTCCCCCTCCTCTAACATAGCACCTCTCCCTACTCCCCCCTCACCCACCATCCCTTCCACTCCCCTCAGCACCCCCTTCTATTCCCTTTGTGCTTTACATCCTGAAATTGCTATCAACATCAATTGTTTTTTTCTTAGTAGCCAAAATAATGAATCGTTGATTCTTGATGAATATTTTTTTTTTGAATCTATCCTCTTTTTAACTTGCAAGTGTTGGAAATGATTCCGTTGTTGCAGGGAAGAGGATCAGAGTTCAAGAAGCGAATATCTTAGTAGGCTACTCATTTTTTTATGGTATAGATTTTCATTTTTAAGTTTGATACACACACAAGTTTAGTTTACGTAATTTAAATGGATGGAATGTTGGGCTGGTGGTTGGCAGTATGAGGTTTGGTACAATGTTGACGAGTGTTTAGATAGTGTTGATAGTTGGCAACAAGTTTAGTTGGGAACAACTTTTATTGATAATTTTTTTGTCAAATTATGTCTTTTTAAATTGGAAATTGAAATAGGAGCATTAGGCCTCATAACTTGGAAAATCACTATTTTTTGGGCTTTATTTCAATTGATCTAGAAATGGAGCAGTGGTTAGAAAACTAGTGAAACACTTCTTTGTAATTTTTAAATTTATTTTACCTAAGTATGCATTTGATTGATTTAGGTTGTTATTAGTTGCCTATTTTAGCATTTTATGTTTTTCTTTATGCTTAATTAATTGACCTACGTTTTTCTTTAACCTCTGGAAGATGCATGTGATGGTCTTTCATGCAATGGATGAGACAACCCAATATTCTCATCGCAACTTTGTTTCGGTAGGATATCATATTTATCTTTAGTTTAGGTAATTTGTTTCCTATTAAGATTTAGTGATTAACTTTTGATTTAATTTCTACCATGAGGGCTACATTATCAAGTGAAATATGTTGTTTCCATATTAACTGGAAGAGAGATTTTGTTTGAAGATTTTACTTGTAATTTCTTTTGAAGTTGAACATGAATTTTGATGTAGGAAAATTTGTAGGACGGTTGTTATTAGCATGGGTGGCTAACCGTGATAGGTGTATTCTCACTGGCACCTGATTCTTTGAGATTGGTTGCTCGTTAAGTTATAATAGCTATGTGGTAATCGATGTGTTTGGATTTTGCTTGGGGAATCCTTTTTATGTAGTAATTATTTATGTTTCTGCAATTATGTTGCTTCCACAGTGACGTAGATCATTGTTGTTGTGATGTGGTTATAGTTTCAGTGATTAACCGTGAGAGGTATATTCTCACTGGAACCTGATTCTGTGATATTGAGGCATGAGCTGCATTAAATAAGAGTATCACTAAATTAATTTATGCTCTTGCTGGATGTGCAAGTAAATTGATAATCCTTGGTTGTCATGATTAAACATAATATATGATATGGATTCCATAGCAATTTGCATGGTTTTATTTGGTATCATACTGATTTTGTTTCCATTTAAAAGCTTTCAAGTTCATTACCAAAACTAATAGCTTGCAGACTAAAATCAAGAAACCACTTTTTGAGTTGCTTCCTTTTCTATTCGGTTGCTTTAGATGTTACATATTGGGGAGGGTAAAAACCAAAGATAAAAACCAACAAATGAATGAGGGGAGAAAAAACGAAAGCTGGCAACTCTGGGTATGGCACAAAGGTAAGACGATGGGGGCAAAGTGGATATACTAAAACGAAAGACAGCATCCTTGCATCATCACATGGACAATCATGTTGACAGGGGCTGTGCAATAACTTAGGCTTCATTTAATCCTCTCTTTCCTTAGCCTTTCCAGTCCCTGACCATTTACCAACTTTCTTTTTAAAACACTTGCATGGTCACAACTCTTAGACATCAGCTATCCCATTGTCAGTAACCTGGAGGAAACAATTGTGGCCTTAGTCAAGCAGGCGAAAATATGAACCACGTAAATATGATGATTTGAAATAAAAAAATAAGTAACCTGCTGAGATCTTCGGTTTATAAGCTCAGACCCTCTTGCCTAGCAGCAACCAAATCGTCTTCCAACACCTGCAGGTCAAAAAGATGATAGATTTATAAGAATAATTAAATTCATCATGCAGCAACAACTCTTCATACTAACTATATTCACCAAAAGATCTTAGAGTTGTAAAGTACCACCTCCATGCTTGCTGCTCCTCAAAAGTTGGGTTTGAATTTGTGGCTGAAGTTGGCTGAGGGGGCTGTGGCAGAGGAGGGAGGTGGTGGGGGTGTTGTGGCCGACAGGGGGTGGCATTGAGGGAGAAGAAGAGGGGCAGTGGTGGTCGTGAGAGTGCTGTGGCAAATAGGACGGTGGCGGCTTGAGGGAGAAGAGGAGGGGCGGTTGGCGGTAGTGGGTGTGGGGGTGCTGTCTCCGAGGGGAAGGTAGGGGACGCGGTTGAGGGAGAAGAAGAGGAGGGGCGGTGGTGGGGGTGCGATGGCAGAGGGGAAGGGGGGGAGTTCCCGGGGGTGGAGGGGGGGTGTGTCAAGGTGGGGGATGTGGACAGATGGGGGATGAGGGAGAAGAAGAGGAGAGGCCGGTGACCGGTGGTGGGGGGGGCTGCTATGGAGTTGAGGGTTACCTCAAGACCATGGCCGCCAGCGGAAGGATGACGTCGCCGGAGAGCTGCAGTCGTGTGGGAGTGAGAGAAAGAGAGACCGACGGTGGTCGTGTGTGGGTGGATTTGGTCTCGGAGAGGCCTTGGTGTTGCCGTAGCCACGAAGGTCAAGGGCTACCGCATGGGACCCGAGCTTCGTGAGGGTAGCGATCTGGTGGTGCTACGAGAATCAGAGCACAGGGAGCCATGGAGGAGGAGGTTTATGGAGCCGATGGAGAGGAGGAAGGAGAGAACAAGGGGTAAGCAGAGAGACGAAGAAGATAAAAAGGACTTCGTCTTTGGGAAGGAGAAAGTGGGAATGTGCACACGGGATTGGGGTCTCGGTCACCGATTATCTTAAGAGTAATTCAACGAGCAAGTTCTCTCTCTCTCTCTCTCATATATATATATATATATATATATATATATAGACACACACACACACACGTGGGATTCCCCTCCCCAACCCCCTTACCCCCCTTTTCCCTCTCCATGCAACACGAAGGTAGGTGACGGTGGGACCAATCATTTCAATTCAAAATTTTTGTCTATAATAGGAAGATGAATCCCCTCAAGTGCCAACCACATTTTATCACAGTTGCACATCTCATCAGTAGGTATAGTAGGAGTTCCTCTTCACCTCCAACATCGAGCTCCTCCACGGCTAGCTTGACAGCGACTTCGGCAACAAGCTTGACGATGACCTCAACCTCGACAGTGATCTCGACGTCGACAAAGACCTCGATGACAATCTCGATCTCATCCTCGACAGCGGTGACCCCGACATCGACCTTGGCAGCAAGCTCGACAGTGACCTCATTGTCAACGACGACTACCTCAATGGAGACCTCGACGTCGACGACGGTCTCAGCCTTGACGACATTTACCTCAACGGTGACCTCGACGTCGACAACGACCTTGGCCACGATCTCAACCTCGACGACGGTTACCTCGACCTCAACCTCGGTGGCTAAGTTGACCTTGGCAGCAACCCTTATACTTGTCTCATATTTATCCCAAATTTCCTTTTTGATTCTCCACTCCATACATGTCACCTGCCATCCTTTGGATTTTTCATTATTGGCTTCAATGTATGAAAGATCTATCATTCGTTGTTATTTTCTTTTCTCTATTACTTTTCTTGTCCTACTGTAAGCATATTAAATTTTCATTCTTAATGTATTGTCACTCATTTTTATCTCCTAGCGGCAGAAATTTAAAATGGATGAGTTTTTTCTATCAGCAGGACATATGGATGAACTACGTAATATATGTGAATGTCACCGATTCCTTAGATTCTACTTCATAGACCATTTATACTACTGTTGGTAGCATTTGAAAATGCTTGAGGCATCGTTGAAAATGTTGTAGGCACCATTCATAACCACCAACCATAATGCTACCAACATTAAATTCGTAGTGCTCCTAGTAGCATTGTTAATAAATTCGTAGTACTAATGGCAGTATTATTAACAACTTCATAGTGTTGCTGGCAGTAATGTTAAGAACTTCATAGTGCTGCTACCAGCAGTCACTTACTTGCATGAGATTGTTTTACTCTCTAACAATGACAGCTTTGTTAATAAATTCATAGGACTTCTTGAGACCGTTAATTGAATGAAGTAATCCATGATAAATCTCCACCAACGTATAGATTAAATATGCAAAAGTTGATAGTTGAAAGAATGATTATAGATGGACGTGAGCTAATATATTTGTTTGGATTAGAACGAAATTTATTCACTTACCTATTGTTGGTGTCAGTGTTTTGTTTTGCAATTTTTGATCCCAAAGGCATTCTATTAATGTAGGTTCGCATACTTCAAGTACAATCTTCTCTTCTTAAACACTCTCAAGAATGTGTTTTGTTCCTCTTCAAGAAGAAACGAGAAGCCTACACCTTAGGACAACTTGTGCCAACAGCACCACCACTAGGACGATTTTATTGATGCCAACGTAGGTGTGTTTGTCGTAAGTTACCACTGGCAGGTTAGTAGGTGTTGCTGACATTCTCTTACTTGTTGTTGGCAACAGCATATAGTATGTCGTAAGCTGCAACTGGCAATATTAACAAATCCATAATATTGCTGGAAGCATTGTTAACAACTTCATAGTATTGCTGGCAGCAATGTTAAGAACTTTATAGTGTTGTTGGCAACACATAAGAAGAGGAAACTGGGAGAGGAGTACAAATCTGACATTGCACAGAAATAGAAATAGTCAAATCTAATATCTGCAGACATATGTAGACGCATGGAATGCATGTTAACCTGTTGTTGCCAGCAATGTCGTGTTAAGATGTAAAAGATTTGCATTTGTATACCAATCTGCCGTTGGCAGCAATAGGAGTATTAAGATTATAATCGAAGTATTAAGTGAAAAGTGATGAAGTACCTCCAAAATCTGAAGATTCCTCCCCAATAACTATCATTATAACTCGTTAGATATAGGTACCTGCCGTAGGTAGTAATGCATATGATGGAAGAGTAAAGATATGTAGGAGAATAGGAGACAAATAGAAGGAATGAAGAAAGTGAATGCATGAGAGATGGTCAACAAAGAAAATAGAGGAGAAATAGGAAGGTATAAATGGTAAAGAAGACAACTTCTTTCATTGCACAAAATTAGAAATGAGAAGATATGTCAATTTTAAGACATTAGTTTACGTAAAGTACTTTAGGTACACCTGCCGTTGACATCACTACATATATAAATCGAATTTTACACCTGTCATCGGCATCACCATACCTGCTATTGGCAGCAGCATATAGTATGTCGTAAGTTACCACTGGCAGTGTTAACAAATTCGTAGTGCTGCTGGCAGCATTGTTAAGAGCTTCATAATGTTGCTTGTAGCAACGTTAAGAAGTTCATAGTGCTATTAGCAACATATAAGAAGAGAAAATTGGGAAAGGAGCATAAAATCTGACATTGCACAGGGGTTTGCCCAAGTCGGTCTGAGTCCGTGTGAGTGGGTTTGTTCGGGGGGAGGTGACCATGGTTGGCGCGGTGAATGAAGGGTTGCGAGATGGTCAGTGGGTGGGGGTAAAGCTCAGGGACCGGTTGGCGAGGGGGGGAACTGTATATGGTGGTGAAATGGCCTCGTCGCAGTTGGTGGTCAGAGGTGGAGATGGCGATGGTGAATAGTGCTGTTGAGGGGTCGAAATAACCAATTGATAGAGGGGAAATACACGGGAGAGTAAGGAGAGCTTAACTATGAGTCCAGAGTGAAGGGGGGATGCAAAGGTGGTGAGCGGCCAGTGCTGCCGTCACCAGAGACGAAGGCACCCAGGGGAAGAGACTGCGACGAGGAAGAGCGGCCAGTGCAGCTCCTTAAATAGGCGAGGGCTGGCCAAGAAATGCCCGAGAGTGGCGGGAAAAGTCTCGCCGGAGTTGAGGCAGACGGAGACCAATACCTCTCCCGCGTTCGCACGAGAGGTATGGCGGCCGACAGGGCATGGGAACCGGCCCATGCAGTAGGGGCAACGTAGGGAGTCTCCCTTTCAAATCTAGGGCTGGCTCCCCATGCATGCACGGCACCATCCTCCGCGCAAAGTCGTCGGAGGTATGGCCTGCGCAGCAGGTGGTAGAAGGATCAGATTGAAGAAAATGATGGGAAAGATAGGGGGTATTTGCAAGGTTTCAAAAAGTTAAGGGTCAAAAAGTAATTATTAAGGACCATTTTGTAAAGTGGGTCAAGACGACCTTCCCTTAAGTCCAAATTTTGGTATAAACCTAATTTGGACCTAAGGAATCCATTGGTGAAGTTGGATTATAGGTTTGACCATGTTTGACCAGACATTTAGCACAAAAACCCAAATTAGGTCAAAATTTGCGTATGGTCCTCAATCTAGGTCAAAACAGGTTCCAAAGGCCAAATTGAAGGTTCTAAACCCTAGAATATATTTTTCTATGATTTTTAGAGAGTTTAGTTGCTTTTTATCTTTCCTGAACTTCGTAAATTAAAGTGGATTTGTTTTAGGGTTACAAAATATCATTTAATTTCTAGATTTTGTCATAACCCCTTTTCTGACCAAACCATCCCACTTGACCTGTGTCTAGACACTTAGAAATCCCGTTCATGTACTGAAATGGTAAAATTGCAGTTTTACCTCTTGTATAATGTTTTATTCTCATATTTGCAATTCCCTGATTTAGGCCTTTTCTTAGGTTATGTAGGAACTTTTGTTCAATTTATTAGGTCAAAATGTGCTAGTTAGGGTTCATACCCCCATGCCTAGTTTTTGCTAATCCCTTAGCAAAATTTTAAGGTTTTAACCTTTGTTCTAGACCATGAGTTCCTTTCATCAATTTTGATAAGTGCTTTTTCTCTTGTCTCCTTGATTAGGTCAAAATGTCAACCATGGGCTTAAAAGGTACTCTAGTACCAACCAAGATCCAGGTCTATCTAGCTTTAGCCTTAGTCTTTAGCAAAAGTTTTTAAGGCCCACAGGAACTACCCTAAGGTTTATTAAACTCTGTGGTTAAAGCACTCGTGCTTGAGACATTTTAGTCTTAGTTCAATTTGCAGTGCGTTTTGTAAGAGAGAGACAGAGGGTTTATTTGTTTGGAGAGTTTTATCTCTCTTTTCTTTTTATTTCTAGCTTAGGATTGGCTTCTCAATACGGTCTGTATCGGATTCCTCGTCCCCATCATCAATCCTCAAAGGTTCCTGGCAATCGAAGCTTCGAGATTGTAGTTTTTCCCTACCAGGAGGGGGTGACGTAATAAATTATGGAAATATAATATAAACAATCTCACAAAAATTCAACCACACAAGGTACACAATTATTTTTAGGTGGAAACCCAAACCGAGTGAAAACCACCACCTAACCCTCTCGAGTTAGGATTTTCCGATCAACCAAGTTGATCAAATCCACTAAACGAATCACTTAAATGAAGGTGATTCAACCTCAATTACAACCACACTACAAGTGCGAGGGTAGCATTCCTCAACCCCTTCTCTTCACGAGAAGGATTTTGTCCCATGAAGGAGACAGGAATTCGCAAAGCAAATACCCAACTAAATAACAAAGATAAAATAAAAAATATAGTCCTATAGAGCCAACAAAGATTTAAACCTAGCTTCTATAGGAATTAGGAAACTCCCCTTTGCAAGGAGTGCGTCGAATTGATGACGCGGGTGCGTGAGCCACGCGACGGCGCAACGTCGCTCTCGTGAACTACCGCAGGAGAGCGGGTGCGCAAAGGCTTGATGCTCTCAAGATGTAGAACTTGAGCTTAGAGAGAAAGAGATTCTTTTTGGACACAAAAGAGTGGAAATGCTTGTTCTTGGTGTGTCTAGGTGTCTCTAGGTGTCTCTAGGTGTGTCTTGGTGTGCAAGAGGTTCCTCTCTATTTATAGAGGCCTTAGGAAAGCTTTGGAAGGCTTTGGAAAGCTTCCATAGCCATTGGGTGCAAAGCCCAAGAGAATCAGGCCGAAATCAGGAATAATGATTGCACTGACAAGGTTATCAGACGTCTGATCCTGGCATCAGACGTCTAGAAGATCACTTTAAGACGTCTGGGAACAAAGTCAGATATCTGATTTTAAGCGAGTTTCTTCCTGACTTGAATCAGATCTAAACAGGGTTCTAGGGCAAGTCTATCAGACGACATACAGGACGTCTGGCACTATGTCTGGACATCTGGAAACCTACTTTTTCGTGAGAATGGATTTCCAAGAGTTGCAACGGCTAGAAAATCTCTGAGAAGAGATTTTGGGTCAGCCGAGGCAAAACGATCATCTATCAGATGTCTGGAAAGGCTTAAGGACGTCTGATAAGGCTCTAACGGTCATATCCTTCAGTGTTTGCTAAGCCAGCCAACGGTCCACTAATTGGACGTCTGGCAAGTCCATCAGACGTCTTATAAGACGTCTGGACTAAGGTCTGGACGTCTGATTTCATCAGACAAAGCTAACAAGTCCAGCCTAAATGTTATCAGACATCTGAATCAATAATCAGACATCTTAAAACACATTATCAGACGTCTGATTTTGGAATTAGACGTCTGAAAAAGTAGTTTGAACCCTATATTGATTTTCTAAGTTCTCTACAGAAAACCTAAGTATCCTAGGGTTGTGCCGGTGTTCCTAGGACTACTGTTAGGGTACTTTGAGGCTCTTTAACATGATGTTCTAAGGAACAAAAAAAGTAAGGAAATAAAGACAAGAGTACATAAAAGAAATAAACAGACTTCTATCCTATTCTTCTTGTCCTTCCATCTTCAATCTATCGCTCCTCGCGAATCTCCTCTGTTTTCCATCAAGCTCCTCCAATCCATCCTGGATGCAAGCTCGAACTCCGTCTAATCACGTCTCCATTTGTAATTTTCCTGAAATCTAAGACTTCAAGTGCAAATGTTAAATGACACGTGTTTTGTTATCATCAAAACAAACGATCGCGGTGCTCTAGCACCAACAGAGATAACACCGCCCATGGTAACTCCCAGAACCTTGGTTTTCGAGATTTCGAGATAATCCTGCCCATGGAGTTCCATGGCCGAATTCAATCCTTAGCAATTGACATTTCGTGATAATGCCATTCATGGAATCTGAACCAGCAGAGTGCTTACATGTCCCCAGTAGGATATGTAAATATCCTAGGAGACAAGCACCGAGGAGACGATATGTTGTTATGCATCTTCGAGGGGAATTTTCCACCTCTCCGCGTCGGGAGCTCGTCCAAATCAATTTGCGTTGATCAGCCACTCCTAATCTAGGTGACATTTTCAGAACATTTGAAACGCTTCTGCATGATTTTGATATTTATGCTCACTGAACCAGACTATGTGTGAATTTGGGTGCTTAGGTTACCGAGTCCCGTAAAATGAAGGGCAGTTAACGAGGCCGAATACTCCCTAAGCCTTAGACCTAATACCTAAGCTTTTCATTTTCCTTAACCTCTTGAGGAATATCTAGATCTTAACGGGTATTAAGAGTCTTAGCCAAGAAGGCCTAAGGTTAGCATTCTTACTAATCTTTTTGTGCACTTTCACTTTACTTTTCTTTAATGTGGTCTAGAACTTTGGTTAATTCCTTAATTTCTTACTAATGACTATCCCTTTTCTTTTTCATTTTGTGCTCCTTTTTAGCATTTAGCTTTTTCCTCCTCCTTTTGTAAAGCTCACCAGCACTTTCTTCCCTCCTCCTGAAATTTTGTTTTTAATGTTTTTGACATATGTGATTTTTTGTTGAAACATTTTCTTGTTATGAGTTTTCATTGCACTTTCATAACCCCCCATGCCTAAGGTTTGCAATGTCCTCATTGTACATTAGGTGGGTTTTTATTTAGCTTGGTTCATGCATTAGGACAGATATTAGGTGAGTGGATGGGTCCAGGTGACTGTTACGGACGATTTCTAATCTCAGGTACGAGTACCTGAGGTGAAGTCGGTTGTCCTAAGGAATGAACCTAAAGTGCAAAGAAATGTCAAAAAGGTTTCAGGTTTTCAAAAGAATGACGAGCTACCTCCCGTTAAGCGCTGAGTTTTACGCCATCGGCTGGGCGCAATGAGCTCAGGGAGAATGGAGCATAAATGATAACTCAACCAAATCTGTATTGGTCACATCAATGAATGGTTTGAGTCTCTGACCATTAATGACGAAGGGTTCGGAATCGTGGCTGAGCAGACTGATCTCGACAGCTCTATTTCCAAAAGCCTATCGGACAAGATATGGTCCAATCCACTTGGATCGCAGCTTCCCAGGGAACAATTTAAGTTGAGCATCGAAGAGTAGGACCTTCTGACCAGGGTGAAAGATATTTCTAGATATGTGCTTGTCATGAAAGGCTTTAACCCGGTCTTTGTAGATTCGTAAGCTTTCATACGCATCAAGGCGTAATTCATCAATCTCGCTTATCTGAAGCTTTCTGTAGGTTCCAACCTTAGAAAGATCTAGGTTGTAGTTTCGTACTGCCCAGTAGGCTTTATGCTCCAGTTCGATGAGGAGGTGACACGCCTTCCCGTACACCAGTCTAAAAGGAGACATGCCTATTTGGGTCTTGTAAGCGGTCCTATAAGCCCAAAAAGCTTCCGGAAGTCGGGATGACCAATCATTCTTCTCAGGTCAAACAGTAACCTGCAGGATTTTCTTGATCTCCTGATTTGATAGCTCAGCTAGACCATTAGTCTGGGGGTGATAAGGAGTAGAGATTCGGTGCGACACCCCGTATTTGGTCATCAGTGACCTGAATTGAGCGTTGGTAAAATGGGTCCCTCCATCAGAGATGATAGCTCGAGGAATCTCGAACCGTGAGAAGATATTCTGAAGAATGAATTTGATGACGATCTTGTGATCACTTGTTCGGGTCAGAATGGCTTCGATCCATTTGGACACATAATCAACAGTGAGTAAAATGTACTTGAAGCTGTCCAAGATAGGGAAGGGGCCCATAAAATCAATCCCCCAAATATCAAAAATCTCACATACGAGAATCGACTGTAAAGGCATCATGTCGTGATGGCTCATGTTGCCCAATGTTTGGCAGCGACCGCATGCCTTACAGTGACTGTATGCGTCCTTGAAGATAGTGGGCCAGTAACAGCCACACTGGGGGATTTTTGATGCAGTTTTATGCCCAGAAAAATGGTCACCGCATGCCTGGTCATGACAGAAAGAGAGTATGTCAATGATTTCGACCTCTGGGACACATCATCGGATAATTTGGTCAGCACCTATGCGGAATAAGTACGGGAATTCCCAGATGTAGTACTTAGCATCGAAGCGCAATTTGTCTTTCTTGGCCTTCGGTCAATCAGACGGAATCTGGTGTGATGCCAAGTAGTTTACTATATTAGCAAATCATGGAAGCCCTGTACCAATAGTCAAGAGGTGCTCATCAGGAAAATGCTTCGTGATGGATCCAGAAGGGTCGATGATCTTAGAAGGAAGGCGGGACAAGTGGTCAGCTATCACGTTCTGTCTTCCCGCCTTGTCGCGAATCTCGAGGTCAAATTCTTGCAACAGCAAGATCCATTGGATTGATAGAGGCTTCGCGTCCTTCTTCACAAGGAGATGCCTCACAACTGTGTGATCCGAGTAGATTATAACATGGGAACCCAGGAGAAAATCTGAATTTTTCAAGGGCAAATACTACAGCTAGCAGCTCTTTCTCCGTAATCGTGTAGTTACGTTGAGCCTCGTCAAGTGTTTCGCTAGCGTAGTAGATGACCACGGGTTTCCCGTCAATCTTCTACCCAAGAACCACTCCTACAGCGAAGTCAGATGCATCGCACATGATCTCAAAGGGTTGAGACCAATCAGGGGACTGTAGGATCGGGGCTTAGGTGACTCGGTCATGAAGGATCTCAAAAGCTTGAGTTCATTCCTTGGAAATCTCAAAGGGTACATCCTTGAAGAGAAGAGTGGTCAGGGGGCACACAATTTTTGAGAAATCAGGGATGAAACGACGGAAAAAATCGATGTGCCCCAGAAAATATCGGATGTCCCTGATCGAGCTAGGCATAGGAAATTTGGAAATCAGGTTAACCTTGGCTCGATCCACTTGGATGCCTCTCTCATAAATCAAGTGTCCCAGGACGATCCCCTCAGGCACCATAAAGTGGCTCTTTTCCCAGGAAAGAACCAAATTTACGTTAATGCATCACCTGAGTATATGAACCAAGTGCTGGAAGCAATCGTCAAACAATGCCCCAAAAACTGAGAAGTCATCCATCTAGACTTCCAGATAATCACCTACCATATCAGAGAATATGGCAACCATGCACTGCTGAAAAGTTGTGGGTGCATTGCAAAGACCGAAAGGCATCCTTCGGAACGCGTATGTCCCGAAGGGGTAGGTGAACGTGGTCTTCTCTTTGTCCTCTGGATGAATCTCCACTTGGTTGTAACCGGAGTACCCGTCAAGCAAGCAGAAGAATCTATTTCCCGCTGGTTTTTAGAGAATCTGATCAATAAACGGTAGTGGGAAATGATCCTTCTTCGTAGAGGAATTGAGTCTTCGGTAATCTATGCAGACTCTCCACAAATTGGCTATACAGGTAGGTATGACTTCTCCGGTCTCAGTTGTGATGGTGGTGAGCCCTGCCTTCTTAGGCACAACCTAGATTAGACTCACCCAGCGATTGTCGGAGATCGAGTAGATGATCCCTGCATCTAACCACTTAATGATCTCCTTTTTCATGACCTCCTGCAGATTAGGGCTCAGACGTCTCTGCATCTCACGTAAAGGTTGTGCGCCCTCTTCAAAATAAATGCGATGTGTGCAATAAGAGGGACTGATTCCAGTCAAATCATCGAGAGTCCAACAAATGGCTCTACGATGTTGCTGGAGAACAACAATCAGACGAGATTCCTGGTTAGATGTGAGTTTGGAGTTTATAATCACCGAAAGTGTCTGATTAGAACCTAAAAAGACATATTTCAAATAATCGGGAAGGGGCTTGAGTTCCAAAACGGGGTTATCAGCAACAGCGGGTGGATCAGAGTGGGTGTGGGGAACAATGGTAGGAGTTATGGGTTTGTTTATATCAAGTTCTGACTCCTCTAATTGCGATTTTGGATCTTCTTGTGGTTGATGAGGGATAATCATGTTGTGCTCAATTTGCAGTTCATTAACCACGGCTCTGATGTCACAAATTTGCTCTACCACACCGCAATTAATCTCCTGTTGGGCCTTAAAGATATCAATCTTGAGAGTCTAATTCCCAAATTTCAGCTCTATTTGGCCCTTCTCACAACTTATGTTGGCCCTTACAGTGGCTAGAAAAGGTCTCCCTAGTATAATTGGTGTATCCCTTGGATTCTCAGGTGCATCCATGTCTAGAACTATAAATCTACAGGGAAGTAGAAATCCCACACCCTAACAATAACATCCTCAAGAACTCCTTTAGGTGACTTAATGGATCGATCAGCTAACTGCAATGTCACCTCAGTCGGTTTCAATTTAGATTCTTCTAGGTGGTTAAGTAGGGATGTGGGTATCAGGTTTATAAAGGCACCTAGGTCTAATAATGCTCTATCAAACTGGGTTTCACCAATCTTACATGAAATCAAGGGAGTGCCTGGATCTTTTTCCTTGGGTGGGAGTTTATTTAGGATTATAGAGCTGGCTTGCTCTGAAAATACAATCAGACTCCCACTCTTGGTTTACGGCTTACGCTAGGGTGTACACACATTTTTCAAGAATCGTGCGTAAGCCGGTACATGGCGGATTGCATCCATCAAGGGGATGTTTATTTGTACCTGCTCAAAGAGCTTGATCAGGTCCTCCTCAGGAGCCACGGGTTTAGCTGTCCTCTTTCCCTTGGTCAAGGCGTCGGGAAAAGGAACCTTGGTTGGTTCCTCTAGGATAGGTCCAGGTTTTTGAACTAGGACAGGGATAGGGACATCCTGGATAACTATCCTAGGGTTTGGGTAACTACCAGGCTTGGAGTGGTCCGGATAAGGTGGGTCTTGGGTTGCTTTACCACTACGGGTTGTCACAGAATTTAGTCCTGCCTGGTTCTAGTTGGGGGTTGGTAAGATAGGTTGCTGTTGTTGACAACCCGCATAGGAGGTTGATACTTCCATCCCGTCAAGTGATGGAACAGAAGGGGCCTGATAGATCAAGTGTGCTTGGCCTGGGTTCGGGTTCATAACGCGCCACTGGGTCGGCACGTTATTTGGGTTTGGCAGAGGTTGTGAAGGAAGAGTGCCCGGTTGGCGAGAATTCGCCAACTGGGCGAGTTGGTTGCAGACCTTTGTGATCCCATCCTTGTGTTGTTTCTGGATAGCCGCATTTGTTCTTTGAATGTCAGCCAACATTTGAAGAATGAGGGACATTTGGTCTTGGTTGGGCCCGGATGGATAAGTGGGGTTGGGCCGAGGCTGAGGCGGCAGATAAGGATAAGGGGCTTGTAGACGGGGCTGAAAAGGTGGTCTTGGGTTTTGAGAATTTCCCGTCCACTGGAAATTAGGATGGTTTCACCATCCAGGGTTGTAGATGTTGGAAAATGGGTCATTCTAGATGGCGTTGAGGTCCTCGCAGGTCTGAGAAACCTCAGGAAAGTTAGAGAATGGGGGAGTAGAGTTCCCCCGGCAAGAATAGAAAGGATCGGAGGTCCCTCCGGTCCTGGAGTCAGATGGGGGTGGATATGGATCCATCCCAAGAAAAGGTCGGTGGAAAATGTTCTACACAGTTTCCCTTACGGGAGGTGGCTGTGCGAAGGAGTTCTGCGCAGAGGTGGCTCGCTGCAAGTGCTGAGTCAACTTGTCCACCTTCTTCTCAATGATAGAGACATTGTCCAATCAACTGGCCATTAGTTCCAGGTCGACTGATGTGGACAGGCCCTGCGCCTCATGTGCTCCCCTAAGATTCGTTGCTGCGCAGGTATTCATCCGGTCGAATAATTCCATGGAGTCATTGTTGATGGAGTTCTCGCACATATTCTCGAGAAGCTCCCACACGGTGTTTTCATGTTGACCCATGATATTTCCTCTGCAAGCTGCATTGACGAGCAATCTAATATCTTCACGGAGTCCTTGGAAAAAAGAATAGACTTGTTCCCATTTAGGAACTCCGTGATGGGGGCACTTTCTCATGAGATCCTGGAATCAATCCCATGCCTCATGAGGAGGTTCTCCCGTCCGCTGTGTGAAGTGAGTAATCTGATGGCGCAAGGCGTTTGTTCGACCAACGGGAAAGAACTTCTTCAAAAATTCGGACTAAAGTTCTTCCCAGGTGTTGATCGGGCGGGTCTGTATCTGATACCAATGAGCCTCCTTGTCCATAAGGGAGAAAGAGAACATCTTCATGAGTAAGATATCCCGATTTTGTGCATCTGACCCGAAGGTCTGGGCCAGATGCTTGAGCTGTTTGATATGCTGGAAGGGATCTTCAGAGTTAAGCCCATAGAATTTAGGTATGGCATGAATCATATTAGGCTTCAATTCAGAATTAGGTCCTCCAGTCGGGATTCTGACTCGAGGTTCAATTGCCATTACAGCGGGATTATCGTGATCTCGCATCATGGGGCGCTGCGGTGGGTTCATAAAATTCTGGAAGAGGTCATTAAGACGCTGGAGCTGGTGCTCAAGATTATTCTCTTCTTCAACCAGCTGAGCCATGATGGAAGAAGAAGGGGAACTAGGTTCAGAATCAGAAGAGAGGTCTATGTGGAGCAGTGGTCGCACAAACAAGGGTGCCGAGACTTGGCCTCGGGGAGAGTGGATTTCTAGAGGAGGTTTCAAGGGCCTCCTACCAAACATGCACTGATGGACTGATGAGATTAGAATGTACTGGACCCAATCAAGACACTCAAAATTTGTTGGGTGACTGTAAAGGTTCGGGGCGGATGATACCCCTTGATCAGAAGGTCGTTCACCTGAGAATTACCTGAGTAGCCAGAGATGATGAGTCCCACGAAGACCCCTACACGGTAGAGCGCCTCAACGGGTTACAGGGTTTCCCCCACCCGACCTCTCTTGTCACTGAGGTTACAGGTAGACCTGAATGGGGACCTTGACCTTTTAAGTCTACCACTTTTGATTAAGATCAAGATGGTTAGGGTTTCACTTGAACTTTAAGCCTTTTGTGTGCAAACGTGACCTAATTTAAAGGTTGGTTGATCCAAAGGATCAACTTCACCTCTTGTTCCTATGAAAACTTCTTAGGTCCTTTCTTTTAGTGTTCAAGTGAATTAAGAGTCGGATTTCTTAGGGTTTCTCTTAATAGATCTTTTCAAGTAATGGTTTAGGCACACCTCCTTTTGGAATTTTCAGTTCTTAATTAGAAGATGTGTCTCTAAAACCCTAGTTTAGAATCCTAGGTTGGCTCTAGTTAGTCCAATTAGTTGCCTTAGAAATGGGTAACTAGGGCACAAGTAAGAAGGTTTTAGCCCTAGTTACCTTAAGTGGATATGCAGATAAAATGTATTGAAACTCAAAAAAAGGCAACTCTGTGAATTACTATGTATGGAAGACCGGTAGCCCTAGATTGATTTTTCTTTTCTCTTTCCTCTTTAGAATGTAAGGGGCTTAAGAGGGAGGGTTGAGGGTTACCTGTCCCCTGGTGTGGTTGTTGTGCGGCTGCTTGTCCTTTCTTGCCGTTCCTGCACAACCAGAAGAGAGATCAAGTTAGTATAAAATCAGAAATTGTGATTTTAAAGCTTCTAAAAATGCCCATTGCTCTCCGGCAACGGCGCCAAAAACTAATCGAGAGACCAGTCAGTTTGATTTTATTACTCGAATATAAAAATTCTCCAAGGTCGAACTCAGGGAGAAAGCTTGATTCTAGAAGTATAGAAAATCACATTTTACAATAATACATTATTTTACAAAAGGATTATAGAGAGGAAGTAAAAATTTGTCTTCTCTTTTCTTCTCTCTTTCTTCTTTTGTCCTCCTTGCTCTCTGTCTTTAAACATCTGACTCCATGGATCAAACGCCTTAAGTAGCCACTTGCTACAGTGCTCGTGCTCTCCTTCTTCTTCTTTCTTTTAGCTGTTGCTGCTTCTTCTTCTTGGCTTCTTCTTTTTCTCTTATTTCTCTTAAACTGCTTGGCCTTCCTCTCTTTGGCAGCTTCCGTCTCTTCTTTTCCCTTCCGCTCTGTCTCTGCCTCCTCCTTCTTCAATTGGCTTCCTGCTTGGTCTTCTTGGCTTCTTCTTCTTCTTTCTTGAGCTGTGTTTCCTTCTTCAGTTTGCTTCTCCTCTTCCTCTTCTCCTGCCTCAGATCCTTGGTGCGACTAAGTCCTCGGCTGCTCCTTCCTTGCTGCTTCTGCTTCCTCTTCTTCCTTCTTCTTCTTCTGTTCCCTGCATAGGCATATGGTTAGGCAAAACCTAACCCCTACCCTCCCCGCGTCTCTCTCTCTCTGTTTCACTCCAGGGTTCGCTCTCCCAGAGCATACTCGGGTATGCTGGTCCGGTAACGCGCTCGGGACCAGGCCCACCGGCGTGCGGTGGTGAGCGAGGTGTGCACAACTTAGGTAACGAGTCGGGCTAGGTTCGCGAGGGGTGGTCGCGAATGAGGTCGGGTGAGCAGGTGAGAGGGACCTCATCCCGTGTGACTGAGGCGATAAGCCTTAGTCACTTTTTCCTTTTATGTGTCGCGGGGTGCTTGAAAATGCTCGAGGTGGGACTATCTGCGCCCCTCCTCTCTCGTGCGCCTGCAACAGGGAGTGCGAGCAATAGCCGCTCCAGCCAAGGTCTTCACTGCCAATTAAAGACCTAGAGTTGTGCACGGAAGTCTTCCGTGCAACCTGGGCACGTCTCCTAGAGCTAGAAGGGCCTGGAGCCGCTTGCGAGTTTGCTCCAGGCTCGGCGTCAATGGTAGTGGAGGCACGAGATCTGAAAGCACACAAACGGCCTCGTGGCCACGCCAGAACGCTCAGCAGGCTTCGCCAGAGCACGGCGAAGTTACTGCAGTGGTCATCATGGCTCAGAGCGACCCAGGTGTGCGTGCCCAAGTCGATCTGAGTCCGTGTGAGTGGGTTTGTTCGGGGGGAGGTGACAGTGGTTGGCGTGGTGAATGAAGGGTCGCGAGATGGTCAATGAGTGGATGTGAAGCTCAGGGACCGGTTGGCTAGGGGTGGAACTGTCTGTGGTGGTGAAATGGCCTCGCCGGAGTTGGTGGTCAAAGGTGGAGATGGAGATGGTGGATGGTGCTGTCGAGGGGTCGAAATAACCAATTGATAGAGGGGAAATACAAAGGAGAGTAAGGAGAGCTTAACTATGAGTCCAGAGTGAAGGGGGGATGCGGAGGTGGCGAGTGGCCGATGCTGCCGTCACCGGAGACGAAGGCGCCCAAGGGAAGAGACGACGACGAGGAAGAGGGGCTGGAGGGCACCCGCTGGTACGACGCAGCGCGGCGGAAGACGACGGAGGTAATCCTGCCACTGGTATGGTGGCAAGGTGACGAGAGGGGAGAGGGAGTGTCGCCGAAAGCTCTGGGCGAATGGCCAGAGTTGGGAGGAGAGGAATTTAAAGGGATTCTCGAGCCAAATGGAGCTTGGCGGATGCGGTGAGGAGTGCTACTCCTTAAATAGGCAAGGGCTGGCTGGGAAATGCGCGAGAGTGGTGGGAAAAGCCTCTCCGGAGTTGAGGCAAACAGAGACCCATACCTCTCGCGGGTTCGCACGAGAGGTATGGCGGCCGACAGGGCATGGGGACCGGCCCATGCGGTAGGGAACAACGTAGGGAGTCTCCCTTTCAAATCTGGGGATGGCTCCCCATGCATGCGCAACACGATCCTCCATGCAAATTCGCCAGAGTTATGGCCTGGCAGTAGGTGGCAGAAGGACCAGATTGAAGAAAATGACGGGAAAGATAGGGTGGTATTTGCAAGGTTTCAAAAAGCTAAGGGTTAAAAAGTAATTATTGAGGATCATTTTGTAAAGTGGGTCAAGATGACCTTCCCTTAAGTCCAAATTTTGGTATAAACCTAATTTAGACCTAAGGAATCCAATGGTGAAGTTGGATTATAGGTTTGACCATGTTTGACTGGACATTTAGCACAAAAATCTAAATTAGGTCAAAAATTGGTATGGTTCTCAATCTAGGTCAAAACAGGTTCCAACGGCCAAATTGAAGGTTCTAAACCCGAGAGGATATTTTTATATGATTTTTAGAAGGTTTAGTTGATTTTTATCTTACCTGAAACTTCATGAATTAAAGTGAGTTTGTTTTAGGGTTACAGAATGTCATTTAATTTTCAGATTTTGTTATAACCCCTTTTCTGACCAAATCATCCCACTTTTTCTCTTATTAAGTCCACTTGACCTGTGTCTAGACTCTTAGAAATCCCGTTCATGTACTGCAATGGTAAAATTACAGTTTTACCCCTTGTATAATGTTTTATTCTCAAATTTGCAATTCCCTGATTTAGACCTTTCCTTAGGTTATGTAGGAGCTTTTGTTCAATTTATTAGGTCAAAATGTGCTAGTTAGGGTTCATGATGAGGTTCTCATCAGGTACTGGATGAATACTTTCAGAGAAAATCATCAGTCATTGCCTTACTCTTTGCTCTACTATTTGAATTGGGGAAATCATGCGCACAGCATAGAATACATGGCCTATTTCAAAGAGAACTAGCCAATGAGCAGTTGGAACTTGGAAAAATCAATAATTTTGTGGCATTGTTACCTAGCTTTTGAATCTACATTGCCAACAACACTCTTGGTGCCAAGAAAATATTTTTTTATGTCATCCATGCCTATCTCAAGTCGATGAAACTCTATTTAGATGGATTTGAGAAACTGAGCTCCACAATGTGTGCAAACGAATTGTTTAATCTCCATGACGTGGTGTGTAGCAAGGAATTGAATTTGAGAAAGAATATTTGTGAGATTCTTCTTCTCGATGAGTTTGATGCATCATAAGATATGTAATTTTACCTAGATTCCTCACTATTTCACGAGCAAGTGAAACTTGAAGATTTGGCATGCACAAGGCAGTCTACGAGGAAACAAAGAAGAATAGAGCATATCTATTTGGAAATGCTTTGAGATGTATTATTTGCAAGAAGGATGTGCTAAGAGATGGGAATGCTTCTTACCAATATCATTCTAGTGGATGCAAATTACATAATTTGAGCCAAGTCATTGGAGATGTAATGTATCCCCTATGTGCACGAAGAAACTTATTTTCTTTACAGATAAATAATTTCTTTATTTCTTGTCATGTATGATGTTCATGAACTCTTTTAGAAAGAATGGTAAGAAATAGAAATCAGTACTTTTTTCCTCCCTAAAAAAATAGAAAAGACAATCAAATATTATAGCCAATACCTTAGAGGCATCATTCATCTGAGCTTGTAATGGGCAAGAAAAATGGTAGAGAAGATAAGATATAGCTACCATGTCAACGACATTCCTAAAATATAGAAATAAATAAAGTCTAATACATTGCAAGCAACTACAATTTAACCAATTAATGGATGAATATAAACCAAGATAGGCATGAATTTTTTACCTCCAGAAAGAAATTACTATCTGGATATAAGTTTGTAAGATCCCTTTGAATGTCCTTAGATTTAAGGTCCAACAAACTAAATATTTCATAGAAGGCACGAACAACACAAGGATTGTCAATATATGGGAATGTGCACACAGGATGAACACGTGAATTTGTCATGAAATTGTCACAAATATCAAAGTGGTTGAGTTATTGGAAAAAAGATCTTTTGATGTATGATTGATAGGGAAGGAATAAAGATCTTTTAAGCCAGCATCAATCCAAATGATAAAAACCCCTATCACAACACACTGCAAATGAAGAAGAAAAAAAGGAAAAGAAAAAGAAAAGGGACTACGACTTTGACACAAAAATGAACTGATTACAGAGGCTCCCTACGGTAAGGATGACCTTTGGAGAGGTTGTAGATCACCAGCAAGTACTGTGCCCATCGACGCAATTCCTAGAAACATCATCTTCTCCCTCTTTGTGATCTCCATCCATCAATCGATCAAAGGTTTCAATCGATCTTGGGTTTTCGATGTATGCTTACAGGCTTCTTTGTCATGGATGGCATATAAGGAGGACCTCTTGGCACCGCTATGACAAGGGTGCTTGGGAGGAAGGATGCGGGAGCTGCACGATGTGATGTATCCCTTGTATGCCGTCGGACGTCAAACTCGCAGTTGTGGAGCTGGTTGTGCACACGGAGGTCGTGCACATTGTGGCGGTGGCCGATTGATGTTCTTGTGGAGGGGGTGTTCTCCCCTCTATAGAAAGAAGATGTCCTCCCTCCCCCCGTCCTCTACCTGTTATATAGAGAAGCATAGAAAAAGAAAACACAATCAATGAGAGAGATTGTCGGGGAGAGAGAGAGAATAAGGAAGGAATGCATGGAAATAAGAGAGTTGTGGGTATTTTTGGCTCAAATAAGGAAGATCTTTGATGGAAAGAAATGATTGTAGGAGGTAATCCTATGTTCCAAAAATGACAATTTTAGAATCTCTTTCTCCCTTTCTTTTTCTGATAAAAACCCAAGATGCCAAAATTGATATGCCTAATTTATTTTTGCAAAAAACATATACATGTATTAGCACATGAATATAATAAGCGCACCACCATAAAAATGTCGGAATGATAATTCATGAGCTTAAATTATTTTACCAATGTAATGCATGCTATAAATTAAATTCTCACCTCAATGATAATGTACTTAGGCTATAATTTAGTCCACTAAAGTGGACCTATCAAATATTCCCATGCATAAGTTTTGTTAGTCCCGAGCAAAATCACATGGATCAGACCAAGTCTTTAGGTCAGATTTTACCGTCATGATGCCTTATGGTGCCACACCTTTAAAGACTAAATTGAAATACCAACTATATGCCTAAAGGTACTTAAATACCAGCGAAAATATGAACCTGACCAACCTCAGCCTTGGGTTTGCGGCAAAGGCTTCTAAGGCCTGCAAAGACTACCCAGAGGTTCGTTGACCCTAGCGGTTAAGGCACCCATGTGTATGTGCAGCAACTCTAGGTTCAGGTTGCCAGTGCATTTTTGATAAGAGAGATAGAGAGAGATATTATTTCGAGAGTTTTCTCTCTTTTCTTTTTAAATTCCCCTAAACCCAATAGGTTTCATTCTCGCAGTACAATAGGTTTTCAAGCATCTAGACCTAATGCCAGACGTCCTGTATGTCGTTTGATGGTTATACACTAAAACCCTATTTAGGTCTAATCAAAGTTAGGAAGAAAACCCACTTAGAATCAGACGTCTGACTTAGTTCCCAAACGTCTTAAACTAGTTTTCCAGACATCTGATACCTGGATCAGATGTCTGATGATCCTGTCAGAATCATAAAAGATTTTGATTACGGCCTATTTTACCTTGGATTCAACCCCAACGGCTATGGAAGCCTTCTAAAGCCTTCCAAAGCCTTCCGTGCCCTATATAAATAGAGGAGGACCCTTGGCTTGTTTAAATACACCTAAAGAAACTACTTTCCACTATATTGTGTCAAATTGATTTTGAGAAGAAGCTCTAGCTCTCCAAGCATTCGTTACACACCTGAGAGCTTCGTCCTGCTGTGCACCCGCTTTCCCGTCGACGTTACGAGAGCATTGTTGTGCCAAAGCGCGGTTCACACACCCGCGTCGTCACACCGACACACTCCCACCTAAGGGAAGATTCTTCACCTATAGTAGCTAGGTTTATTTATATACTTTGTTGGCTCTATAATTTGGTTGTATTTTTTCTTTGTTATTGGTTGGGTATTCGCGTTGTGAATTCCTATCTCCTTCGCGAGAACAAATCCTTCTTGTGAAGAGAAGGGGTTTTGAGGTACACTACCCTCATTCAAAGTAGTGTGGTTGCAAGAGGTTAAGTCACCCTCGTTTTAAGTGACTTGTTTAGTGGATTTGATCGACTAAGTCGATCGAAAATCCTAACTTGAGAGGGTTAGGTGGTGGTTTTCACTTGGTTTGGGTTTCCACCTAAAAATCATCTGCACTATTGTGTGATTGCTTATTTTTGTGAGAATGTTTATTTTAATTCCGTATTTTATGCGTCACACACATCTCACCCCCTCCCATAGGGAATTACATGCCATACACTGTGCGAAAGAGAGACATACCTAAGGGGGTCTTATAAGCAATTCTATAAGCCCATAGTGCATCATCAAGTTTCTTCAACCAATCTTTCTTTTCGGGTCTTTAGTTTTCTCCAGAATTTGTTTGATCTCCCTATTGGACACTTCAACTTGTCCACTTGTCTGTGGGTGATAAAGGGTGGCCACGTTGTAGGTGACACCAAGACTTTTGAGTAGACGGGTGAAATGTGCATTACTGAAATGAGGTCCCTCATCACTAGTGATCATCCTCAGGATGCCAAATCAGGAAATGATATTGGCCTTAACAAAAGTTAGGACCACAGAGTGATTGTTGGTCCTGGTCGGAATAGCCTCTATCCATTTTGACACATAATTAACTGCTACGAGGTTATATTCATAGCCGTGAGACAATGGGAAGGGACCCATGAAATCTATGCCCCAAACGTCGAATATCTCGACTAGAAGAATAGATTGTTGAGACATCTCATCGTGCTTCCCAAACGTTCTAGTATGTTGACAATAAAGACATGCCCCCACATAAATATGTGTGTCTTTGAAAAGTGAGGGCCACCAGAAACTAGACTGGAGAACCTTATATGTAGTTTTCTTTGCACTAAAGTGTCCTCCACGGTGCAATGTGTGACAAAAATTCAAGACACTCTGTTGTTCCTCCTCTAGAACACACCTACGTAAGACCTGATCACGGCCTATTCCAAAGAGCTCGGGGTCCTCCAAGTGATAATACTTAGTGTTTGTGAGAAATCCATCTCGCATTTGCTTATTCCACGTACTGGGGGTTTTGCTAGTGACCAAGTAGTTGACAACATCGTCATACTAAGGTGTTGTTGGCTACACCACCATCACCGTTTCATCCGAAAAGGTGTCATGAATATCTCTTGACAAGGTTGAGGCCTCAACTGGGATCCTGGATAAATGATCGACGACAACATTTTCGACCCCTTTCTTATCACAGATATCAAGGTTGAACTCTTGAATTAACAGAATCCATCTAATCAGCCTAGGTTTGGTGTCTTTCTTAGCAAGCAAATGCTTGAATGCCGAATGATCAGTGTACACCACAACCTTAGATCCCAGAAGATAAGACTTAAACTTCTCAAGAGCAAATACTACCGCAAGAAGTTCTTTTTCTGTCACAATGTAGTTTTGCTGTGGATTAGTAAGGGTCTTCCTAGCATACTACAACACATGTGACTTTTTATAAACCCTCTGACCAAGGACCACTCCCATGGCAAAATTTGAGGCATCGCACATCAACTCAAATGAGAGGGTCCAATCAGGTGCTTGCAAGATAGGCACGGTTATGAGGGCTTCCTTCAAGACTTGGAAGGACTTAGCACACTTTATATTAAAAACGAAGGTAGTATCCTTCTCCAGTAAGTTGTAAAGTGGCCTAGAAATCTTGCTAAAGTCTTTACTGAAGCGCTTATAAAAGCCAACATGACCCAGAAATGATCGGATTTGCTTAACATTGGTAGGTGGTGGAAACTTTGAAATGGACTCAACTTGGCCTTATCCACTTCTAAACCTCGCTCAAGCACTACATGCCTAAGAACAATGCCCTGTTGAACCATAAAATGGCTTTTCTCTTAGTTGACCATCAATCCTGTCTCTTCGCAGCAGGAGAGAACTTTTTTTAAATGCGAGAGACAGTGGCCAAACGACGAGCCGTATATGGAAAAGTCATCCAAGAAAACCTTAACAAACTCATCAATCATGTCTGAAAAGATGGACATCATACACCGCTGAAATGTTCCCAGAGCATTACATAGTCCAAATGGCATCTGGCAGAGGATAAATGTGCAATAAGGACTCGTGAAAGTAGTATGCTCTTGGTCATCTGGAAAGGTGGTAATTTGATTATACCCAAAATATCCATCGAGAAAATAGAAGTAATTATTCCTCGCTAATCTCTCCAATATCTGATCAATAAATGGCAGAGGGAAGTGGTCTTTCTGGGTAGTGGTGTTTAGGTGGCGGTAGTTTATGCATACCCTCCATCCTGTTGTGGGTCAAGTGGTAACTTGCTCCTCATTTTCATTGGTCTCTACCGTGAATCCCACCTTTTTGGGCACCACGTGAATGGAATTGACCCATTTACTGTCAGAAATGGGGTAGATTATCTCCGCATCCAACCATTTTAGGATTTCCTTCTTCACTACTTCCTGCATGTTGGGGTTTAACCGTCTTTGCATATCTCAGAAGGGTTTCACAGAGTCATCTGTGTAAATGTAAAGCATGCAGAGAGTTGAGTCAACCCCTTTGATGTCAGCCATAGTCCAAGCAATGGCTTCCTTATGTCGTCTTAGGCATGCAATCAATGCTCCCTCCTGCGTCTCAGATTAGTCAAGATGATGACAGGGAGAGTATCATTGAGCCTAAGGAAAACATATTTGAGAGTTTCTGAAAGTGGTTTAAGCTCCAAGTCGGGAGCTTTCTGAATCGGGGGAATTATGTTCGATGTCCCCGCCTCCGGTAGAGAATCTACCATGATTGTCCATGGCGGGGAGAGGGACTCAACTTTGACATCCAACAACTCTTTAAATTCAGGCATATCTCCCTCTCCTTCTTCAAGATTCGAGGTATGGTCCTTAGAAATGACCATTTGGAGGGGATCATCACACAAAAAAGCTAGTGTTGTCTCCTCTACAATTTCATCGATCACCTTGATTTGGAACAATCTTCCAATACAAGTTGTTTATAGGTATCAAACACATTCAACCGGATTTTTCGATTCCCAAAGCCCATCTTGAGCGCCCCTAATTTGCAATTGATGGACGCATTGGCTATAGCCAAAAAGGGACGCCCTAAGATAATTGAAGGTCCGGTGGACATGTTGGATGGGTCAATATCCAATATCAAAAAGTCGACGAGAAAGAAGAAGTCCTCCACTCTCACCAAGACATCTTCTAAAAGCCTATGTGGTGTCTTAAGTGATCTATCAGCTACCTGAAGGATAATAGGACCAGGCTTCAATTCACCTCCTCTTAATAGCTCATAGACCGAGCTCGGTAATATATTAACCCTTATGCTCCGATCGAGGAGAGCCTCATCGATGCATTGGTCTCCACTGACCACAGAAATATACGGGGCTCTTAGGTCCTCCATTTTGGGGGTGTACCATGTTGTAGGATCGAGCTGACTAGGTTGGGCAGGTCGACCATAGCTTGGACCTATTTCCTCGATTTTCTCTTCTGCACACACAGGTCCTTCAAAAATTTAGCATAGGATGGGATTTGCTTGATAGCATCCAATAAAGTCAAGTTAATGTGAACTTGCTTGAATGTCTCCAATATTTCTTCCATCATATCTTTGGCTCCAGATGAGCCAGCAACAGGTGCCTTAGGGGCGGATAAGCTCTTAGGAAAGGGCACTCTCAGCCTCTGGGTGCAGGGGCTGTCATGGTAGCTCAAGGGCGGAACGGGGACAACATCCTCTGGATGGGTGATTTCAAGAGAAGAGGGGCTCAGTGGCTCTTCCTCGGTAGATGTGTAAGTGATCGTCGAGTTGGTAGGAGGGATGACCGTAGGAGTGAGTTTAGGTTTGGAGAGTTGTTTGCCACTCCTCAAAGAGGTCACACCCTTAGCATGCTCCCTTTTGAAGGGCCCTTTACCCCTAGGATTCTCCTTAAATGAGCTAGGAAACTTCCCAGGATCATGTTGTCTAATAGCCTCAACAAAATGGCCAATTTGAGATTGCATTTCTTGAATTGCCTTATTCTGAGATTGAATGATCATACTCAGGCTTTCTTGCATGGCCTTCATCATAGCCTCAAGGTCATCCATCTCAGAGTTGTTGGGCTGAGGAGGAGGCTGAAATTGTTGTGCCTGAAAGGGTTGGGTGGGTTGGGCTCTTGAATTCCCCAAGTTGGAAGCATCACCTTGCTTCCATGAGAAATTAGGATGGTTTCTCCACCCAGGATTGTAGGTGTTTCCAAAACGGTTGTTCCTAGGAGGTGGAAAAAACCCTTGGACAACATACAGGTCTGCCTGAACTAATTCAGGGAATTGATTAACCAAATTGGACTGCACTCAACAGTGGCGTGAAGAGTGCTTTGGCAAATGGAGCATTCGGAAAGGGCCTGTACTTGGGAAGCTGATTGCGGGAATGTGCCAGGGTTTGTCATGAGTCTTTCAAAGTTCTTATTCAACAATTGGATTTGAAAGGCTAAATTTTAAGTGGCCCCGACTTCGTTAGCTTCTGCTTTCTTTTGTAGGATGGAAGGTTTTCTATCTTGATAGGTTGAGGTCAAGTAGATAGAATTGTCACTTAGTGACTCAAATAATGTCCAGGCCTCATCCTTTGTTTTGGTAAGAAAGGTTCCAATAGAAGCACCATCCACTGTTTGCTTATGCTTATCGTATAGTCCAATATAAAACCTCTCTACCAGTTGCTATTTAGGCAGTTGATGATGGGGGCGTAATCGAATCAGATCATTGAAGTGCTCCCAAGTCTCGTGGAATTGTTCCCCATCTAATTGAGTAAAACCCATGATCTCCCTCTTGAAGTGGTTGGTTTTTCTCAATAGGAAGTATTTCTTCAAGAATTCTCCCGTAAGGGAATTCCAATCATTCACCCTTGCATCTAAAGTGTGATACCAGTGTTTTGCCTTGTCCTTAAGGGAAAAGGGAAAGAGGGTTCTCATCAGAGCTTCAATAGTAAAGTTCTGAAGTTTCACCGTGGAGCAGACCTTGGTGAATTCCTCTAAATGCCGGTAAGGGTCCTCCCTAGTAGTATCAAAAAAGGAGGGCAACAAGGATATGGTACTGCTCTTGATCTCATATGGATAATCCCTAGCAAGTCGTCTCAGTGCTTAAGTGGGTTGGTTGGTCGGAATGAAGTAGTCCCTCAAGGTCCATTGTTGATTTGCTCCTTAATCAGCCATTTCTTCTCTCTTTTCTCTTTGGTGGGCTCTCCTAAGGATTCTCTCGGGCTCAAAATCAAACACTAGACTACCCTCAAGAGAGCGTCTACCAAGCATGCAATATCTACTAATCACAATTCAAGTTCTTGCCAATTGAGTAAGTGAAACCTCTACTCAACTGAAATGACTCTTCCTAAGGGTCGTAGGGCCATTTTTTGAAATTTGGGGGAGGGGGGGTGTTGCTACAATTTGTAACCCCTTGAATTTCTTGCTTTGGGGGTTCTGCGGATAAAAGAGGCTCTTGCGGGGCATTTCATGCAAAATGCCATGGCCCCACCCACACCCATGTACACCCTTAAACCCTAAACACCCCTCTATTTAAACCCCTTGCCTCGTTTCCCAAGCCACCCACCCTCTCCCGTTTCCTCCCTCGACGCACACCAGTAGCTCCCCTTTCCCCCTTTCCTCTCTATGTCCTCCCTGGTTGCACAAGGAACTCCCGCTGCGGGAGTTTGAGTGCACAAGGAGGATCTTGGGCGAGCAACCAGCGAAGCTTGAAGGGAGGGCGCCCGTGCGGAGCTGAGGGAGAGCCATTACGACTGCAGCTCCTGGTGAGGAGGGGTGTTTTCGCGAAGAGAAAAGGTCCACGAACGATTTTGCGAAGTCATTTTTCCGCAAAACCAAATGTTTGAGGAGTCCAATAGATGCCTGATCGGACGTCCGGAGCTGTCACCGAACTCTGATACTGTGCAAAATCTGAGGAAACGCCCTGTTCAAGACTCGTACGCGATGTTCGACGTATTTTTCTCTGCACAATCTGAGCGCCTTTGTATGTGTTTGCTGCACAGGGCGTGGGCGGTTTTCGCAAGGAGAGGAAGGCTTGCAAAGGGGTCTGGGAGAAATTTTCTCCACAGGTCAGACATCTGTATCTCTCGACAGACGTCCGGAGGTAGCACCAGACGTCCAATAAAGCAGATTCAAACAGTAAGGTCCAGTCCGCCTATATTTTTCATACGAGTTTTCTGCTAGTAACGATACATCACTGTATGCATGCAAGGCCGTTGGGAAGAGGTGCAGGTGCATCTCCCCAAACACTTTAGGACATTTGGACGTCTCTCCAGACGACTGATACCCATCCCAGACATCTGGAGGGACCCCTGGACGACCGTGAGGGGTTCCAGACATCCATTTTTAGCATAGAATGCAAGGTGAGCATTTTGGTGTCGTTTAAGATGTCTAGAAGTTGTTCCAGATGTTTGATATCAGCCTGTTTGGAATATTCCAGGTATCAGGCGATCGGTCCAGTTGGACCAGCCTACCTGGTCTGATTCAGGTGAACCGGGAAGTGTGTTTGGGTCGGTTTAGGGCCCAAACGAGGTCAATTTTTCACAAACGAAGTGCCATTGGCTTTCTATCAGATTTTCCAATGCGATGGAGCTTTGTTCTAAATATTTTGAACACATTCCTGTCATGTGAGATGTTAGTAATGTGTGTGTTGACCATTCGTGTTAAATAGGTTGTCCGTTTGTGGTGTGCATTGGACCTGCGGAGGCTGCAAGATCCGCCATTTATGACCCCACATCTCCTGGTTACCCTGGAAGAGTGGTTTTGATATGCCCTGTGAATTACATAATTGAAGTGCATGTACATTAGAATTATTAATTGAACCCTTAGGATGTGAAATGAACCCTAGGACTGAAATAGAGGAATATGCATTATTTGAATGCTTAATCTGTTGTGATGTTTCTTGAATAAATCATGAGCTGCCTGTTTATAATTATTGAACCATGACTTGAACTGAAATGCATGTTGTATCCTGTATAATTGATTGCTGAGGTAATTGTCAGATTGTGAAACCATAAGCTACCAGCTATGTGTTTAATTAATCATGACATGATTAGATGTTACGACTCGGTTCTCGGATCCCTACAGGACCCGAGACCAGCTCGCCTCGACTAATCCCAAGACCTAGTCATCCAATGAAAAATAACCAAAAGCAAAAAAAATAAACCACACTCACACATGCAATATAACTAAGCAGAAGAAAAGTATGAAGTAGTAAAGAAAGTAGAGCAACTGTCTCAGTACATGCCACCACAACAATAATAGAAAGCGGAAAGGAAACATAAAGTAACAAGAACAGTAAAGCATGTATCCATTACTCACTACAACAGTAGGAAAGCAAAAGAACTGAAATCGACTATGGCTGGGCTCGGTTGGGCCCAACACCCTCTGCAGCCAGAAACTTGGGCTACTCAACTCTTGGTCCTTAACAGGGTAACAAAAAGTCAAAGTCAGCAAACGTTGAATAGAGTGGTGTTTACATTATTTAAGTGCAAGTACAGTAAAACAACAGCAGGTTTATTTCTCATTTCTATTTATCTCATTTATGTGTTTCTCGTTCATTTATTTCTTAAGTATCCAGGTATTTCTTGATCTTGCATGTTCCTCATGGGAACGATCTTGATTACAATCTTTTCCGTAGAGTAGAAGGTACACGTGGTGCTCTCCTGGCCGGGAGAGTTGCCCGTGCTAGTCCTACACCCAGTCCCACCCTAAGGTCACCATCAAGACGTAGCGATGACTACGGCATGCGTGATAAGCGCAAGGGTAGCTATCCCGCACTAACACGCAGTCAGTCATTTCCGCTAGCAGGTACGCCCAAAGTACATCACAGAACAGTATAGGGCCTTACCCTCTCAGAACAGGGGTCTCACCCCTCAGAACCAAATAGGCGTCTCGCCCCTCCACAGTTGGCGCACCTTCGTCTGACTACCCCGGTTTGCCCAAAGGGCCTAACAAAGTCGGTGTAGGGTGCCTAACTAAACCCTAAGCCCCGTGAGGTGGCTAGCTCCCTCCCTACACTAGTAGCATGCCTCAGTACTACATACACGAGGGCCAACAGGAGTCGGTGTAGAGTAGCCAATCCTAACCCCAGGTCTCCACCCAAGGGAGGCTAGCTCTGCTCTACACTAAAAAGGGACAGTTGCTCTCCTTGGTACCACGTACACAAGGGCCAACACACTTCCCGTCTACATTCCAGATTTCCTTTCATCCACAGGAGTTCTACTCCTAATTCCCCGCGGTTGTCTTCCTCCTCCCCCCGCTCTCACTCCCTCACACTCTCTCGCTCTCGCTCCTCCCCGCTCTCCCTTCGCTGACTCCTCTCTTCCTCGCCACGGCTGCAGCAGTAGGGATGGCTGGGGAACGTGGCTGTCGCGGAGAAGGTGGAGGTGGCAGTGGCTTGAGTGGTGTGAGGAGGAGAGGAGAGGAGAAAGGAGGGGGTTTATATAGAGGGAAGTTAGGGTTCGGGGGGTGAAGGAGAGAGAGAGAGAGGCCTCTGCACGCTGCTCGTGCGCAGAGCATAAAGCGCAGTACGAAAATCTCACTTTCAGACGTCCAGGCATGTGTCCAGACGTCTGGACAGACGTCTGACTGAAGCTCCAGCCGTCTTATCCAGCTAAAAATGTAACGGGTCATTACATCATAACAAACTTAAAGGAAGTTTCGTCCCTGAAACTTGAGCTAGCTAGGGTGCGGGAAAAGGAACGTAAAAGCGCATAACAAACTTAAAGATGACCAAAGTAGGTCCGAAAACATGTACCCTCAAAAAGCTCTGAGTACCTCTCTCGCATCGCCGCCTTAGGCTCCCAAGTCGCCTCCTCATACCATTGGCTTCTCCATAAGACCTTCACCAGTGGTACCTGCTTCCATCTTAGACTCCAGACGGCTCTGTCTAGTATCTGTACTGGCCTCTTGAGGTAGGTCAGGTCGTCACCCGCCTCAATGCTCTTGTGGCTCATAACATGACTGGGATCGGCGATGTACTTCCTGAGGTTGGACACGTGGAACACGTCGTGCACTTCAGAAAGCTGGGGAGGAAAGGCAAGTCGGTAAGCAACGGGTCCTACCCGCTCCAGGACCTCAAATTGCCCCACAAACCTTGGTGCAAGCGTCCCTTTCACCCCAAAATGCTATAGGCCCTTCATAGGTGACACACGGAGAAAGACGTGATCCCCAACCTCGAACTGTACCTCTCTGCATTTTCGGTCAGCATAGCTCTTCTGCCTACTTCTGACCGTGCGGAGTCATCTGTGAATCTGCTCTATCACCTCCTGACTCTACCAGATCAGCCTGGGACCAACCTCCCACTTGGTCCCCACCTCGACCCAACTCAAGGGTGCACTACACCTTCGTCCGTACACAGCCTCATAACGGGCCATGCCGATGCTCGAGTGATAACTGTTGTTGTATGCAAACTCTGCCAGGTGTAAATGCTCCTCCCAGGAGCCTCTCCAGTCTAGTACACAGGCGCGCAAAAGATCCCCAAGTGTCTGTATGGTGCACTTGATTGCACCGCAAAAATACACCTGCAATTGTGCCATCTTATACTATTTCCTAGCATTACCAGTGCATATTAGGTATCCATAGTCACATTTGTAAAAATACACGCATGCATGCATTTAATTGAGAGGGGAGGAGAGTGAATAAAATGGCATCGCAATTCACGTTTTCCTCAAGTGCTGACTTGCAAAATCTCCCTCTTTATTTTCTATTTCTATTTGACTTTGGAATTCTTCTTCGCGCGGCTACCATGCATGACAGCCTCTTCCTTGTGCCATTCCCTGCTCAAGCTCACCCTGTAGCCAATGCCCTGCCAAGCCATGCACAGCCGCATGCACAGCCAGGGCATGGCTGTGCATGCCTTCTTCCACTATAAAAAAGGGCACGGCTCCTTCTCTGCAAAGGGAGCCTGGTCCTCCACACAAAAAAAACCCCACACAACACAGCAGCTCTTCTCCTTCCAGGTCGTCCCCTCCCCTCTCCCTCCATACGCAGGCCCTCCTCCTCCAAGGAGACACTCTGCGGACAGGAGCACCTCACGGTGGAGCACAACCATCACCGTGAGTCCACCACCGCCCAGCTCATCAAAGAGCCGGTGGGCGTGGTGGTTCTTTCCCTGTCCAAGCCACTTCAGCCATTGGAGCAGGAGCTTCAAGCTTTGAAGCTCAAAGCTCCGTATGCAGCAACAGCAGCAGCCGCAAGGCCCTCCAGCGCACGCCTGCAGGCCTTCCTTGCCTCCAGCGCGCGCCTACAGGCGCCCTTGCCTCCCGCTTCTTCGCGTTGCACTCACCTTTCCGCCCGCAACCGGCCAACGCGCGCCCTTGCAACGGCCGGCCAAGCTTCACCGCGCACACCAGCCAACACCCGCAGGCCACTGCGCGCCCTGCCGCGCTCCTTCGCCCGTGACCCAGCCCTCTCTGCGCACCCTGTCGCGAACCACCTCACCGCAAGCCAACGGCTGACGCCAAGCTTCTGTGCACGCGCCGAGCCATCCACTACCTCCGCACTCACAGCACCGGACGCAAGCGGTCACGCGGCTCGCCTGGCCACTGTTCACGCGTTTCAGCGGAACACGGTGGCTACAGTGGGGTGACCGGTAAGTTTCTCACTTATCCGGTCACCCGGCGTGCAGCTGCCGCTGTTTTCCCGCGCCCGCGTCCAGCCCTGCGCTCGCTCCAACACCTGCTCGCGCGTCTGCATGCGATCCTCTACCAGCGCCTGCTCCCACCCGCTTCGCCTGCACCCTTCGCCCGCGTACGTCTGTGTGCGCCCACTCCAGCTCTCCGTGCAGCGCTGTGCGATGTGGTCCTCTCTCCACTCCCACTCCCTCCAGCGCGCACCTCTCTGCGTGTAGACGTGCCTGTGCGTGCACGCGTGGACTCCAGACGTCAGGCTTGAAGCTTCAGACGCCTTAACCACTCCAACTCCAACTCTCTCTCTCTCTCTCTCTCTCTCTCAGCACTCTCTCCCTCTCTCTCTGCAGAAACACATGCACACACTCACACACTCTCACCTATACACTATTATATAGTTATATATATATACATATATATATTTATATCTATATATATTTATATACATATATATATACTTATATACATATACATATATATATATACATATATCTATATATATATTATTACCTACATAACTAAGTATAAGTATAGATACATACATATATACACACGTACTTATATATACATATATATATATATATATTTATATATATATCTATAAATATACATACATATATACATATATATCTATATAACTATACAAATATATATATATACATGTATTACTATATATATATATATATATACATCTATATACTATATATACATACATATACATATATATATATATATCTATACATATATTTACATATCTATATATATTTACATATATATACATATATATATATTTTCACATTACTTACCATATGTTGTATCGTGGGAATATCTACACCAGTTGATGATATTCCCCGATACACGCGTACAAAAAGCGTGGTCACACTCATCGTCCATCAATCCACCTTACACTCCACGCAGCACCTCGTCCTATTGGTTGCGTCTTTCTAGACGACGACCGACTCAACACCGTGCTACACTCCATCTCCGCCTCCACCCCCACCCCTTTATACATATATAATATATACATATATATATATACTATATTTACTTTATTTCTATTTCTCTTTCCTGCCAATAAAAAGATAAAAAAATATCTAAAAGAGAAAAGATAATCCTTGACTTGCAGGTACTCCGTCTTGCGAACAGCAAGACTTATTTTGGAATCCTGATTTGGCTCAAAGCCAAGAACCTAATTTTGAGGGTGTGCCTCAAGGACAAGAATTATCAGAAAAAAATCTAAATAGAAAAATACCAAAAACACAATAAACGAACGGAAGAGATTCGTTGTAGGAAAGGCATAGAAACTTGACTTCTAACCCCACTTCCCTAAGTTCGACCCTCGGCCTAAAAGTGACCAAGATAAAATCAAATAGGCCAGGTAAAAAAATATTTTGTAAAGAGATGGTTAGGCTCAATTTAGGTTAACCACTATACACACTTCAATGATAAAATCACCATATTAACATACCAATCCGAGTCTACACTAGCGCTCTAACTGTCCGTCCATCTGGGGGTGATAAGCGGTACTGAACCTCAAACGTGTCCCCAAGGCCTGCTAAAACTCAGCCCAGAACTAGGAAGTAAAACGAGTATCCCTATCGGATACAATCTCACGTGGGACTCCATGCAGGTGTACCACATCTTGGATGTATCTCTCTGCTAAACTGTGCTGGTCCAAAGGTGACTCGGATCGACAAGAAACGCGTCATCTTCGTCAACCTGTCTACTATCACCCAGATTGCATCGCCTCCCTGTTAGGTAACTGGTAGACCCACCACCAAGTCCATGGTGATGCTCTCTCACTTCCACTTTAGCACGGGAAGTTGCTGCAACGACCCTACAGGCCTCTGATGCTCGGCCTTCACCTGCTGGCATACCAACACTACTGCACAAACTCACCAACATCCCGCTTCATCCTTCTCCACCAAAAGTCGCGTCGCAAATCATGGTACATCTCTGTGTTCCCAGGATGTATGGTGAACTTGGACCCGTGCGTTTCAGTCTGGAGCTCTCTCAACAACTCCTCGTCCCTAGGAACGCATAAGCATCCCCTCATGCGCAGTATCTCGTCCGAAAAGGAAAAGTCTCCTGGGTCCCTTGTCAACACCTTGTCTCGCAGCGTCTGTAAGTACGGATCTGTCATCTACCCTGTGATGATACGGTCTATCAGCTCAGGTCATGTCTGCCATGTCACTATCACTGTCCCACAATACCCCTGTGACTCCCAGAGTCGCCAATTGCCCAACTCCTCCATGAGTCTCCAACTCTGTGCCTGTAAACTGGCCAAGTGGGCAAGCGCCTTCCAACTCAAGGCGTCGACCACCACATTGGCCTTCCCTAGGTGGTAGGAGATGCTACAGTCGTAGTCCTTCAAGAGCTCTAACCAACGTCTCTGCCTCATGTTAAGCTCCTTCTGGTCAAACAAGTGCCTGAGGCTCTTATGATCTATGAAAATCTCGAAAGTCTCACCGTAAAGGTAGTGCCTCCATGTCTTTAGCGCGAAGACAACTACTGGCAGCTCTAAGTCATGAGTAGGGTAGCTATGCTCATGGGGCTTCAATTGTCGCGAAGCGTAAGCAACAACGTGACCTCGCTGCATGAGCACACCCCCTAACCCTTACAACGAAGCATCGGTGTAAACCACAAAATCGCCACTGCTGTCTGGAATGGTAAGCACAAGAGCTGAAGTTAGTCTCTCCTTCAACTCTTGAAAATACGCCTCGCACTCATCTATCTAGGCAAATGGCACGTCCTTCCAAGTCAGCTGGGTCATAGGATGCACAATTTGAGAGAATCCTCTAATAATTCACCGATAGTAACCTGTCAGTCCCAAAAAGCTATGCACCTCTATCACTGTGCGTGGCCTCTCCCACCTGAGTACGGCCTCAACCTTGGCTGGATCCACAGCCAAACCATCCCCTGAAATCACGTGGCCCAAGAAAGTCACCTGCCTCAACCAAAACTCGCACATGCTATATTTGGCATACAGCCTACGTTGCCTCAAGGTATCCAGGATCATGCGTAAATGCTGTCCATGTTGCGCCTGATCCAGCAAGTAAATGATAACGTCGTCGATGAACACCACCACAAACTAGTCTAAGTACGACCTGAAAATACGGTTCATCAAGTCCATGAAGGCAGTGGGGGCATTGGTCAGCCCAAACGGCATGACCAAGAACTCGTAGTGCCCATACCGGGTACAGAAAGCTATCTTGGAGATGTCAGTCTCCCTGATCCTCAGCTGGTGGTAGCCTGACCTCAGATCTATCTTGGAGGACATTGTGGCATCTCACAACTGGTCGAAGAGGTCGTCAATCCTCAGCAGCGGATACTTGTTCTTGATGGTGACCTTATTCAGCTGTCAGTAGTTGACACAAAGTCGCAGGGTACCGTCCTTCTTCTTCACAAACAGCATAGGGGCTCCCCACGGGGATGCACTGGGCCTCACAAAGTCCTTCTCCAACAGGTCCTGTAGCTGTGACTTGAGCTGTCACAGCTAAAGCGATGCCATCCGATACGGTGTAGTAGAAATGGGGCTGGTCCCCAGTACCAGTGAGATCTCAAACTCGATCTTACGCTCAGGCGGTAGTCCTGGCAGATCTTCTGAAAAAATGTTAGGGTACTCGCAAACCACCGGGATACTCTGAAAGTTAGCCATGGGGCTAGGCTCTGCCACTACACAGGCCAAAAAGCCCTCACACCCCTGGCTCAAAAACCTGGCTGCCCGAAGCGCGGAGATGCATCTGAAACCTTCGTCCACCAGCTGTCCGTGAAACTCAAAGGAAGGCAACTTCGGTATGGAGAAGATGACCTTCCTCCTGAAACAGTCCACCAAGGCGTGATAGGCGAACAGCCAGTTCATCCATAGGATCATGCTAAAATCCTCCATCTGTATCACTATCAGGTTAGTGGGGAGGCTGTATCCCCCTATATTGACCTCGTAGTCCGTGTAGACCTCCTCGGCTACAAACAACTGGCTACCTGAGTCTCTGATGACAAACGAATCCTCTAACGGTACACTGCCCTACCTCAAACTGATGGCAAAACTCGTAGCGACAAAGGAGTGTGTGGCGCTGGAATAAAAAAGTACGTACACTAATCTGCCAGAAACAGTAACCATACCTGCTACCACTGAACCCGAAGCCCTGGCGTCTCGGTGTATCAGAGTGTTGATACTCCCCTCAGCCCTCAGTGCAAACGAAGCAGCTACACTTTGGGTCGGGCGAGCAGCTGGCCGATACCCTCCTCATGACTGCTGTCCTCCCCCACGTGCCAGGTGACCACGACCCCCAGCTCGGCCTCCAGTGCTTGGTGCATGGAGCATCTACTGTGCTCGGGCCCTACATGGGCAGTCCCTCCTGATGCGGCCCGACTGGCCACACTGGCAGCAAAGGGGTACACGACCTCCTCCCTCCATAGGTCCCTGCTGACGGCTGGGTGAGAGTCCGGTGCTGGCAACTGGCCCCTGTCTGGGGCACCCAAAGGCTACTGATGGCCCCGCAAAATGAGACGGCTCTCTTGTGGGCGTCGTGTGCCTCCTCTCCCGACGGCCCTGAGAGTACTCTAGCAGGTAGGGCCTCTTCCGTCCGCTGTCAGTGTCTCTCTCGGTCGAATTGGTCTCCTCATAAGTCATGGCTACCTCAATCACACGAGAGAAAGTGGGTAGCTTCGGGGGTTTGACATACCCTTAAATAGCAGGTCGAAGCCCCTTAGTAAACCTCCACAGGCGCTCCTCCTCAGTAGACACAGCTGTCGAGGCGAAACGCGACAACTCCAGAAAATGCGTGTAGTACGCATTAACCGTCAATGTCCCCTCGCGGAGAGTGTTGAACTCCCGCCTCCTCTGGTCCTGCTAGGTCTGCGGAAAGTACTGCTCGCAGAAGAGAGCCACGAACCGGTCCCACATCGGCTCCCTCCCCTCCTAGCCTTTGACTACCCTCTACCACCTGTGTGCTACGCACTCTAGCTGGTACATGGCAAAGGCCATGCGGCACTCCGCGGGAGTGTGAAGGGTGTCGAACACCTTCTCTATCTACTCCAGCCAGTCCTCTGCCTTAAACGGGTCCTCATCCCCCTTGAAGGAGGGAGGCTTCAGCTTCCGGAACAATCTGAAAAGCTCGTGGTGCAGCTGCAGTGGGGGAACGGGCACGCCTCCTGGAAAGGAGGGCTCGTGCTCGGAAGTGTCAGAGTGTGGTGGGGGTGGTAGAGGACCACAACCTACCCCTCCTACTCGTCCGACGCTACGACGGTCTCTCTGTCCCACCAAGGACTCCCCCTCCATGTCCTCAGGGAGAGGTGCCCGTGAAGGCTGATGGAACTCCTCTTGCACAATGTCTCTAATCAAATGGGCAAGATCCTGGGCTTGAACGCCTAGGAGAAGAGGCAGGTCAATTGGTACCTCAAGTCCAGCACGTTCGCCCCTCCGACCTCGTCCACGACCACGGCCACGACCACGACCTGCCTCGGGAACTCCCCAACGAGGCATCTCCTGCAAGGAGACGCAAGAGATACGTTGTGTGTCAAAAATACCGGATTACGTCGAGAAAAAAACTTGGAAACGAATGTCAAAGCGATACGTTGTGGTGGCTATCCTAGTTATATGCACATGAGTGGTTATTCTCAAGTCAATTGGTTCATTTCTTGAGACGAACATGCTCTGATACCATTTTATTACGACCTGGTTCCCGGATCCCTATAGGACCCGAGACCAGCTCGCCTCAATTAATCCCAAGACCTAGTCATCCAACGAAAAATAACCAAAAGCAGGAAAAATAAACCACATTCACACATGCAATATAACTAAGCAGAATAAAAGTACGAAGTAGTAAAGAAAGTAGAACAACTGTCTCAGTACATGCCACCACAACAACAACAGAAAGTAGAAAGCAAATAGAAATTAACAAGAACAGTAAAGCATGTATCCATTACTCACTACAACAATAGGAAAGCGAAAGAAACTGAAAATCAACTATGGCTAGGCTCGGCTGGGCCCAAAACCCTCTGCAACCGGAAACTCGGGCTGCTCAACTCCTGGTCCTGAACAGGGTTACGAAAAGATAAAGTCAGCGAACACTAAGTAGAGTGGTGTTTACATTATTTAAGTGCAAGTACTGTAAAACAACAACAGGTTTATTTATCATTTCTATTTATATCATTTATGTGTTTCCGGTTCATTTATTTCTCAAGTATCTAGGTATTTCTTGATCTTGCATGTTCCTCGTGGGAACGATCTTGATTGCAGCCTTTTCCGTAGAGTAGAAGGTACACGTGGTGCTCTCCTGCCTGGGAGAGTCCCCCGTGGTAGTCCTACACTCAGTCAAGCACCCAGAGGTCACTGTCAAGACGTAGCGGTGACTACGACACGCGTGATAAGTGCAAAGGTAGCTACCCCGCACTGACACACGGTCAGTCGTTTTCGCTAGCGGGTACGCCTAAAGTACAGCATGAAACAGCATGGGACCTTACCCTCTCAAAACAGGGGTCTCGCCCCTCCACAGTCGGCGCACCCTCGTCTGACTACCCCGATTTGCCCAAAGGGCCTAACAAAGTCGGTGTAGGGTGGCTAGCTGAACCCCGGGCCCCGTGGGGTGGCAAGCTCCCTCCCTACACTAGTAGCACGCCTCGGTACCACGTATGTGAGGGCCAACAGGAGTTGGTGTAGAGTGGCCAATCCTAACCCCAGGTCTCAACCTAAGGAAGGCTAGCTCCGTTCTACACTAAAAAGGGACAGTTGCTCTACATGGTACCATGTACACAAGGGCCAACACACTTCCAGTCTACATTCCAAATTTCCTTTCATCCACAGGAGTTCTACTCCTAATTCCCCATACGGTTCATGCTCATATTCATCTCATTTATCCAGGTCCAGATCTCATATTTCATAACTCGTTCCTCATCCATATACAGGCAGCTCGTGTTTTCATTATTCAATTCTCGATCATAACGTGAAACTTGGGGTTTCATAGTTCAATTCCCATTTACATACAGGCATCTAGTATTTTAGCATGCATCTCCTAATCATACTAAAGGCATTTGCTAGAAATTTATCTTGACCATGCATTCAATTAAATAATACAGCTTAAACAGGCCCATTCATTTCTACCCTAGGGTTCATTCCACATCCAAGAGTTCAACCTGACTATTACAACCAATTACATTCTTATTTAAATATTAATAACTGAGTTAAACCACTCTACCGGGTATCACAAGAGGAATGGGGGCCTGTATCGCAGATCTCGTCGTCTCCACGGGCCCTGAACACGCCACTGGCTGGTAACCCGTATCAGCAACCAATGTACATTAGACGAGCTCAAAACAGTAAACACTCAACACGAATACGTAGAGGAACTTGAGTGGAAAACAATGGTACTTCATTTGCAGAAATCCGATTCTGTTTGAGCCTTAAACAAGCCAAAAACGCGGTTACTGATCAAAATCAGATGTCAGGACTCACCTTGTGTTTCCTGCGGCTGATCAAACGTCCAGACTCCCTCTACGATCGTCTGAGGGCAGCTCCAGACACCGGACAAGGTCTCTGGTCGTTTGGAAGCACCTCTAGACATCTGGCGATGTGATCAGACGTCCAAAAGTACTTGGCAAAGCATACCACGCGCCTTCCCAAAGCCTGCCCTGCGTACGAAAATGCAGGCACGACTTTAGCCTAACAACTCCAGTGTTAAGATCTTCTGCATGGCGGAAATCAACTCAAGAACGAACGTACCTCGCGCAATACGGGCTTTTAGACGTCCAGCCTCAGCTCCGAACGTCCTGGTTCCTCTCCAGTCGTCTGGTCTTCACTCCAGACACCTAATACTGGAAACTTCCAGTATCAGAACTTCTTCATGCCGTTCGCTCTGCTCGCCCTCCGCCTGCAGTGGCAGCTCCAGCAGCTGTAGGAGCTTGAGCAGCTCCTCGCTGACGTCCTCCACTCTCCTACGAGCTCCATCGAGCTCCTGCGGTCATCTTCCTCCTCCCCTCGCTCTCACTTGCTCGCACTCTCTCACCCTTGCTCCTCCCAACTCTCCCTTCACCAACTCCTTTCTTCCTCGCCGCGGCTGCAGCAACAGGAATGGGAGGGGAACGTGGCTATCGCGGAGAAGGTGGAGGTGGCAGTGGATTGAGTGGTGTGAGGAGGAGAGGAGAAAGGAGGGGGTTTATATAAAGGGAAGTTAGGGTTCGGGGGGTGAAGGAGAGAGAGATAGTAGCCTCTGCGCGCAAAGCGCAGTACAAAAATCTCACTTTCAGACGTCCAGGCACGTGTCCAGACATCTGGACAGATGTCTGACTGAAGCTCCAGACATCTTATCTGGTTAAAAATGTAATGGGTCATTACATTAGAGATATATAGATGCTATAGAAGTGGGAAAATCTATGCATGAACCCAATGGGGAATTTGAAAGGAAACTGAAATCGTGATGTGGAAAATCTGTGGAATGATGGAACATGTTGCCTATGGGTGGTTGTTCGAACTTGGTTAAGGGAAGTGAGCTGACCCTCGTGTAACAGTATCGAAGAGAACAATTGTCCCTTAGGGTGGAAGCGCGCTGGCCCTCGTGTACGTGGTACCGAGGAGAGTTACTGTTCCTTTTGTGTATGAGGGAGTTAGCCGCCCCATGGGGCCCAAGGTCAGGACTGGCCCCCCTACACCAACTTTTATTAAGGCCTACTAGGCAAATCGGGATAGTCGGGCGAAGATACGCAGACTATTGAGGGGTGAGACCCTTGTTTTGTTCCGTACTGTGCTGTATGTTTGAGCGTATCTACTTGCGGAAAAGACTAACCACGTGCCAGTGCAGGATAGCTACCCGTGCACTTATCGCGCATACCATAGTCACCACTACGTCGTGACCGTGACCTCGGGGTGGTAGACTGAGGGTAGGACTACCACAGGGTGCTCTCCCGGCTAGGAGAGTGCCACGTGTACATCCTGCATCGTGGGAAAAACTACAGTCAAGATTGTTCCCTTAGGGAACAAGAAGATTAAGAGACATTGTGGATCCTTGTTAGAAAAATCGACTCATGAACACTAATAGTAAAATTAACCATTTGATTGGATAATTGGATAAATGCACGAATAAAACTACTTTTCTTTACTGTCTTTAAATGCTATAACTGTTTTAAATATACCACCCTACTCAGTGTTAGCTGACCACCAACATATATAATTGTGTATAGGTCAAGGAGTCGAGCAGCCAGCACCACCGGCTGCAGAGAGTGCTGGGCCCAGTCGAGCCCAGCCATAGTTCTACTTGTTCCTTTCCGTTTCCGCTACTTTTGTTGTTATTGAGTACTTCTGTTTTATGTTGAGAACTATTATTATTATGCCTTCTTGCCTTAGTTGTGATAGCTAGTGACTATGTTTTCTGCCTATGGCATGGTATCATTCTGGATTCTAATTTACATTTCCACTGTCGATTTTATTTAAATTGCTTAGCTACTTGTATGCGTGGTTTGTGGTTTATTTCGTACATTTGGGATAGTCTCTCGTTGGATGACTAAGTCTCGGGGTTAGTTGAGGCGAATTATTCCTGGGTTCCCAGAGGGGCCGGATTCGGGTCGTAACATCAACAGATCGGTCCAAAAGGGTCAAGGCGATGTCCCTCGGTTGCCACGCAAGTGTTATAAGAGGAAAGTGGCAACTTGAGATCCTGACCTACTCTATTTTGAGGGGCAGAGGTAGAATTGGTTGATATAGATGGTCAAACAAGTTATTCAATGCAGTTATACAACCTAATCCAATCTTCGAGTGCCCTAGGACCTATACCTTACTTCATTGATACTCTCAAGTAATCTAGTGAGAAGTTACTTCATGGACAGAACTAAGGGATGCAAGTAGGGTGAACCATTCCCTTAAGGCGATGGGAATGCGGTGCCTCTTAACTACCCTTTTGTTCCTTTAAGGGGTGTCCCCCTCCTTGAAGTATCAAAACACTTGATCATAGGATAGTACAACCACCACAAAGTAAAATGGGAAGGTCTACACCGATAAAGAGATCGGTGCCTATAGCCTTAAGGGATCGAGACCTAGTGAGGTGCCTAGTGTGCATGCTCAATGTCAGAACTCATAAGTGTACATCACACCACAAATTACTTTGATTTTGAGAAGAATCACACACAAGTCCCCTTTTTATCGGATCAAATGTGATTTTGATTTTAAGGTCGAATATAATTAGCAAACCCAATTTCAGTTAGGTGACCACTGAATTAGCTCAATTCAATCAATTTGGTGGTCTTGAGGTTTAATCCACATGCAATGCATAAACAGGAGCTGGATGTAAAGATAGAACGATATACCTGACTCCAGCAATCTTCGTGTAGATATGTACACAATGAAAGGAAAAAGATCTAGTATGCTGCTCAATCACCCCTAAATGCCCGCACCTAAGAATATGCAACTCCTAAACAGGCAGCTTGATATTTTTGTCTTTTGTTCTTAGAGCAAGCAGGTAGAAACTGAATCGCTCACACATAGAGAGATAGGCCTAGTCGCTAAAGAAAGTGGGCACAGGCCCCCAAAAATTAGCCCTGATGCTACAAGGGCGAGAAGACTGAAATGAAAGAAAATCTGCGACAAAGGAGAATCCCTTGTGAAAGCAGGATCTAGGTCCCCTTCTGCTCGTGTCCTCTGTGTGTGTGGGTGTTGCTCAAGGTTGACGTTGTCGCTTCGCTGTGCCTGTCGTCTCGTCAGACTCCTCGCACAGAAAAATAGAGAATGGTCAGATAAATGCACACCTCAAATAGTTAGAAATAAAATCAGGTGAATATATTACGTCTATTGCCTCCCCGACAATGGCGACATTTGAACGAGAAATTTCGCTTGCAAAATGATGTGTCGGAGAAAATACGTCGTCGTAGAAAAAATTGAGTGGTGGAAAAATCCCAGATCAAAAATATGTATCAATGAAGTTAACCACGAAGTTAGGATGTCGTATCCATAGGGAGGAATAGACCAATAAACTCACATAAATATCACCTGCATTTTCACTCATATAATGATTCGTTAAATCCAAATTAACGACTCAAAAGTGCACATGAGACATATGGCAACAAAAGGGAGGGATAGCATGCATAAGAATAAAGCAGAAACAGGAGTGCATGTCATCAATGTCAACACAAATTAAAATAATGCATTAAATCTCGACAAGGGCATGAAATGTAAATATTAACGCACCCAATCCCTGTAGCAAAATAGGGGATTTCGTTCCCCTTGTGCGTGCGAGGAGGTGGCACAACTGGAAGCGGAAAGCTTAAGGGCGATCGAGATTGCGAAGAGTGTTTTGTTGATGGTGGCAATGTTGACGGAGGTGGTCGAAGGCGGCTGGACGGCGAGGAAGAGCCCACCGGCGGTAGGTTCTTCCGGTCGTGTGCGTGGGCCACGGTTGGCCTGTCGGAGGGTGTGGTTGCACTCATGGTGGCGTGGCGAGTTCGATGGAGTTCCTGGCACGGTGTGGGATGGCCAAAGGAGACGACTGCGTGGAGGTGTAGGCCAGCAGCTTTGGGCTCTTTTCTGTCGGCTAAGAAGAAGATGAGGAGGCGGGGCCGTGCGCAGCCTGCGGTGGTGGTGGTTGCACACTCACAGGCAGCGGTGGTCACACGGTGAGGGTGCACGGCCTACAATGATTGCGCAAAGGTTGATGCCGGGGGTGTATGCTGTGGAAGCGCCACTTGGGCATGCGGGGTGGTTGGTGAAAAGATGATTTTCGCTTTCAAAGTAATTTAGCACGTAAAATGAAGCGTCGAAGTAGTGTGTAAGTGGTTGAAATCACTTAACAGAACAATTAAAATAAACCACTCGAAAGAGCGAGTCGTGTCCACAGGGAAGCACACGCTTATTAAAAACTCATAAAAGTCGATAATAATTGTTCACAAAAAATTTCGCCAATAAAAAAATTCAAAATTCGCGTTAGATATGAGTTTAAATGAAAGTGCATTTTGATTTAGCAATTATGACAAAATAAAGGGGGACAAATGAAATGTCACTCAAATAATGAAATACAAAAAATGAGTTTGGCAATGGCATAGGCATGTAAATACTAATAACACCTCTACTATAGCAAAAAAGGGGAATGGCTTCCCCTTGAGCTTGCGCACGGAGGAGAGGAGGGTTGGTCGCTAGGAGCACACCGAAGGTAGAGTGCTTTGAGCCGCATTTGGCGGCGATGGCAGCAAGTCGCGGCGTGGCCGGAGGTGGGCGATCGAACGAAGTGGAGGTTGTGGGTTCTGGCGGAGTTTCTTCCTGTTGCTTGCTGTTGGTGGCGAGGGAGATGCGTGCGCGGAGAGGGCCGACTGCTGGTGGTGCGCACACGGTCTGCTGGAGGTGGCAAGGAGGGCGGTATGCTCAGCTGCGCACGTAGGCGCACTGCTAGCCGTGGAGTGCGGGAAGGCACAGGGAGAGCTGCTGGCCGCATTGGGCTGGTGGAGTGGTGGGTTGAAGCAGCACGTGGAGGAGAGGGTGATTCGCACTGTTGGCCGTGCGTGCGAGACGAAGGAGTGAGCATGATGGCACGCTACACGCGGAGATGGGGGCACAATGGCATGCGCTGAGGGTCAGCGAGGAGATGGTTGTGGTGTGTACAGTTTGACAGAGGTGAAATAAGGGAAAAAGAAAGGAGGAAGAAGATGAAGATGTTGGTGGTGATGGTGGTGACCGTGGACAGGGGGATGGAGTTTGGGTTCTTTTCGGTGGATTAGAATTAAAGGAAAAAATGAGGAAGATGAAAATGAAGAGGAAGGTGATGAGGCGTGGAGATTGGGAAGGGGCTTCAGACATCCAGAAAACTTCCCAGATGACTTAACCATGCAAGGATGGCTGCTGGCTCATGGCTGCGGTGGTGGTGGTTGCTGGTGATGGTGGTGAGGAAGGATAACTGCGTGGCTTTCAGGCACACACTCACGGTCGCTACACAAGCCACTGGTGGCATGGCGGTCTGTCACCCCACCTACCCGCGGTGGTGTGGACTTGTGTACATAGTCGAGGCTAGCGATGGTGGAATGGAGGAGAGCTTGACTCTCTGCACAGTGGTGGAATGGGGTAGGGGCCTCCTCAGCACAACAGCAGCTTCCCTTCTCTTGTAGCTGTCGCAGTAGAATTCAAATGGAGGAGTGATGGCGAGATCTACTTCTTCTGGGCCTTCAATGGTCTTCAATGGTGGCTAACCCTTATAGCTGTTAAAGAAGAGAATAAATAAAAATGAAAAAGAAATGATGGGTTATTTATGTGCAAACCCTTAACTTCAATGTTAAATTAAAACAATGCATCTAATGCACCTAACTGGTTAACTAATCAAATGCATACAATTCTAAGTTAAATATAAATGCATTTAGATATGAATGCAACGCATGAATTATGCAATTAAGCTAAAAATATGAATTAATTTATTTACATCCTAATGTATGCTAGCTAAATGTTAAAGATATCTTAACGTCTAAGCATTAATATACTTAAATAGCCCACAAATATGGGATAATCAATTGGCTGGCCGCGGGATTGCAATGCGCGCTAAGGCATATGGCGCGGTGGAGGAAAGGTGGTGTGTGCGTCGCTATGGGCACCAAGGTATGCGCGGCTGGTGGTTGTGCGCGATGGGGGTGGTGTGGTTCTGAGGAGGAGGTTGGCTTGCTGCTATCGAGGGTCAACGACGGTGGTGTGCGCAGTGAGGGTGTGCAGGCATGTCTTGCGTCGAGGAGATGCGGACACGGTGGTCATTGTCGTAGTAGCTGAAGAAGAGGCCGAGGACGCGATGTGGTCGATAGTGAGCTTGTTCGAGGTGGAGCGGACGTGGATGTGGCTCGCGGTGATGGATGGTCGTGCAGCGTCAAACTCATGGTTGTGGAGTTGGCTATGCATGAGGAGATTGTGTGCGCGATGGTGGTGGCCGATTGAGGTTCTTGTGGAGAGGGTGTTCTCCCCTCTATAGGAAGATGTCCTCGCCCCCCATCCTCTACATGTTATATAGAGAAGCATAGAAAAAGAAAACACAATCAGTGAGAGAGATTATTGGGTCTTGTTGGCGAAAATCGTTGTTTTAAGAATGTAACTTCGTAGTACAGAACGAAAATCGCAACAGCATTTAAAATTTATAAACTCAAGAAACAAAAAGAGTCTGAGGTTGTTCACAAGAAGAAAATTAAAATTCACAACACTAATCGCAGTATAATTCAATGAGCACAGTAACATATTTAATGAATAATGGAATTTTACTCAAAATAATGTTCAATAAAAGCAAATGCATCTTAAGAAATAATGGGATAAAAAGAGTAAGAAAGAACCATAAAAATGGTGATTTGAATCACCAATTAATCTCCCACATTAACCACATCCCCAATATCTCAAATATTGCTACAGTGGTCATGAACCACTTACTCAAATTTCCACATCAGATTCACCCTAAAATATTTCAACAGTACCAAATTAGACGTCGGCCATAGAGACCAGATGCCTTAAGTATCTCCAAACAACACAAGGCACAAGAGCAATAGCACAAAGTCAGCGTCTCAAAATGTCGCTAAGTGTTGAGCACTTAGACACGAATACAAAGGTGTGAACCTACCACTACCCTCAAATTCTCTTCATTTCCTAGCTGGGTAATCGGGTGTAAACAGTATCGGGTCGTGGGTCCAAGCTCACTAGCAGTGGTAATGAGCGAAAAGTGAACAGTGCATGGGGGACCTCACCCCCGTGTGACTTGAGGCAACAATCCAATGTCACATTTTCCTTTTATATTGTGCACTAGTTTCATTCGTTCACAATGTGGGACTAATGCCCCTTCTTTCCTTCTTGCAACGTAACGTGGATTTCTTCTCGCTATTGCAATTGCAGTTGTCGATCCTTCGCTCAATTGGATGCTCAAAAGGCCTCGTGGAGATGATGCGCTGCCGCTAGATGTGGAATCGTCTCAGTGAGAAAGGCAGTCGGAGACGAGGACGACGATGGCGGTGACGGCAATCCGGCGAGGTACCTTAAATGATCAAAACTGACTAAAAACCCTAATTAGAAAGTTCACACAAGTCGTTGTGAGGTGTGGAGTGCAGTGGTGGAGCTAATGTGATGGTTCGTGCGGTGCAGAGGGCCAGCCGATGAAGGAGGGGACGTGTGGAGGTGGGTTTGTTCGGAGGGGTGAAGGAGTGGATGGAAAGTGAAATTTTGTGAGGGCTTTTGGTGAGTGAGATGAGGCGGAGCCTTTGGTGATGATGATGTGGTGTTTGGTGTACTGTGGAGTGCGTTCAACCACGCCAAGGCGTGGTCAGAGTCGGGGAAGACAGAGGGGGACGCTGTGATTCATCGGATGAATTGAGGAGTTAAGAGTCTAAACCTACTCTAGGGAAGGAGAGGAAGAAGAACAGCTAACTAAGTAAGACGATGGGGGAGGAATTGGTGTCGGCTTTGATTGGTCGGCATCGGAGGGGATTAAATCTCCTCTGGGAGAGACGGCGAGGAGGAAGGGGTCGAGGCAACTCTTGCTGTGGCTGGCAAGGAGCGGAGGAAGCTGAGGAAGAAGTTCCCTTTACCTGTCGTACGTGGCAAAGGGCAACTAAGGAGATTTAAGGACCTCGTCGAAGTCACAGCGAAGGTGGCTAGAGGGAGAGAAGGAAGAAGAATTTTGTGGCCAAATCGGACTAAGAAGCAAGCTGGAATCTTCTAGAGCTTATATAGAGCAAGACTAGGACCTCCAATGTTAGGATGTTGCAATTTTGAGTCAAGCTTTTAGGAAACAAGACCCATGATTTCCTCAAGCTCACCTGAGCTATAGGGTTCACATTAGGACTCAAGATTTGGTCCAAATTGTGAAACTTCTCAAGATTAATCCCTCCAAATTTGGAGGGATTTGGTCTTGATCTGAGGGAGAAATCCCCTCGAGAATCTTGTTGTAGATGCGTTCCCATTACCAATGGCAGTAGGGACCAAAATTTAAGGAAGACGAGAAAGATGGGGATCTAAATGAAAGACTTTCGAAAGTTAAGGGTCTAATTGTGAGAAATAGAGATTTTGGGGATTAAATTGCAAACTAGGTCAAGATGAACTCTGATTGGGTCCAAATTTTGGTCTTAACCTAATTTGGATCCAAGGAATATAATGATGAAGTTGGATTTGAGTTTTGACCATATTTGACTAGAGAATTTGCACATAAGCCCAAATTAGGAGAGGAAGTCTGAAATTCTATTCTAGGTCAAAATAGGTTCAGATGGTCAAACCAAGGATATTAAACTTCTTAAAATATTTTTCTATGAATTTTAGAAGCTTTAGATGAATTTTATCCTGACCAGAACCTTGTTAATTCAAGTGAGGCTAATAATTGGGGCTTTGTATTCTGATTTGGTTCTTGGAATGCATGAAACTCTGTTTCTGTTAGTTTGGACCCACTTTTTGATATTTAATGCTCACTTGACCATTAATTAATCTCTAGGTGACCTCGTGGTTACTCTGAATTCATTATGTAATTTTAAAACTGTAGATTTAACCATGTTTTATTGTTTTCTCCTCAAAACAGATCTAAGTGGAATTATGGTCCTCAAGAAATATTCAGGAGCATTTATCTCTTGATTTTGACTAATTCAAGCTAGTTATGGTGAATGATGGTGTTACCATCATCGGGGAGAGAGAGAGAGAGAGAGAGAGAGAGAGAGAATAAGGAAGGAATGCTTGGAAATAAGAGAGTGGTGAGTATTTTTGGCTCAAATAAGGAAGAAGACCTCTGATGGAAAGAAATGATTATGGGAGGTAATCCTATGTTCCAAAAATGATGATTTTAGAATCTCTTTCTCCCTTTCTTTTTCTAATAAAAACCCAATATGCCAAAATTTATATGCCAAATTTGTTTTTGCAAAAAACATATACATGTATTAGCACATGAATATAATGGGTACACCTCCATAAAAATGTGGGAATGATAATTCTCAAGCTTAAATAATTTTACAAATCTAATGTATGCTATAAATTAAACTCTCATCTCAATGATAATGCACTTAGGCTCTAATTTAGTCCACTAAAGTGGACCTATCAGAGGGGAAGACAATTTAGGTTACAACGAAGAGGAGACAAGTGCATGTGGGTTAGGAGGCTGTAGTTGGTCAAAGAAGTCATCAATGTGGGGTAATGAGTGCATGTTTTTTATGATAACCCGATTCAGCTGCCTATATTCACAAAAAGCAGGAAAGTGTCTTCCTTTTTCTTCACAAACAGTACTGGCACTCCCTAAGGGGATGCATTGGGCCTCACAAAGCCCTTCCCCAACAAGTCCTACAACTGGGACTTGAGTTCTCGCAGCTCCAACGGTGCCATCTTGTATGGCATAGTAGAGATGGCATTGGTCCTTATGTTTGACAGGGCTAGATAGGAGGTTTAAAGTGATTTCGTTGTAGCAAAGTCTCCTAAATAGCTCGATCAACAAATACAATTTATAAACTCAAAATCAAGAAATGAAGTATGAGATCGAACACAGGGAACAAGTATTGCAATTCACATCCTAATCGAAATGAATAAATAAATGAGCACAAGAAATAAAACCAATAATGATATTCAATGAATAATATCTACTCAATTTGATATTTAATGATAAACATGAGTACTTCAAGAGTTTAAGACAACAAAAGATATTTAAGCTAAAATAATGGTGATTTGAATCACTAGTCATTAGTTGAGACACATGTATACCAATTACTTAATAACTCAAATAAATGCACAATGGCCTAAACAACTTGAACCAACTTTCCACGCCAGCCAAATAAATCCATAGTGCTTGTTGTCAGAACCAATCAGACGTTGGCTCCTCACTACAGATGACTTAAATGTCGTTGCTACAGTGCTCTTAGAGAGCCTTCTTCCTTTCTCCTCTTCTTTCTCTGCACAGACCTTCTTCTCTTTTTCTTCCTTATTTCCTTCTTCAGCTTCTTCTTCTTCTTCTCTTCTGAGTGCTTGTCTCCTTCACAACACATGGGGAGCCAAGGCTTTTAGCGACTAAGTGTCGCACAGGGGAAACAACTGAGAGCAAAACCCATCCCCGCTCTCTTACAATTTCCTTCCTATTCTTCTCCCTTCTCTCTCACATAATCGGTCGCATTATCAGGTTAATTGATCCAGGTACATGGACCAAGGCTACTGGCAGTGAAAGGTAGCTGAGGAGTGTGTATGGGTGAACAAGGGACCTCACCGCCGTGGTCTTGAGGCGATAAGCTAAAGGCAAGAATTCGCTTTATTCAGCTGCAGCGACTCTTAATCCCACGATGTGGGACTAACTTCCTCATCCCCTTCGCGTGTAGCTTTAGAAGGAGCTCCTTCCAATTGTAGCAGCTACTGAGGTTGACACCTTCAATCAAGGACCTGGGAAGGTTCCTGGAACGTATCCGCGCGACCTGGGAGTTCAACCAGGTCCATGTGTCGTAGGAGCTTGAACGTGGTTGGAGATGGAGGTGATGATGGACGGCGGCAGTGAGGACCTGCAAGTATGAAAACGAGCTCAGAAGCCCCAATTAGAAAGCTCCTTAGCTTCGCCGTAGCATAGTGAAGGTGACGTTGGTGTTGGTGTGGCGTGAGAAGGTGTGAGGTGGTCTACAGAGGTCGTGCGAAGGTGGGTTGGATGGGGGGTCGCGAGAGTGGGTAGAAGATGGAATAAAGAAAGGGCTTTTGATGGTGGAGTCACGGCGGAACTTATGGAGTAGGTGGCGAGGTGTTTGGTACGGTGGAGCATGTGGAAGACCTTGCCGGAGGAGTGGCCAGAGATGGGAACAATGACCTCGAACGACAGTAGCGTGAGTTGATTGGGAGTTTAAAGGAGAGAACTAGAACTTAGAGAGAAAGAGAGACATAACTAACCTAATATAAACGAACGAAAAGGGAAGATCCGTGCAGGTTTTGTCAGGCCGGTGACGAAGAAGACAAAGTCTCCAGTGGTGAAGGAACGGCGAGGAAGACAAGGAAAGGGGAGTCAGCTGGTATTGCGCGACACGGAAGAAGACAAGGAAGGAGAATCCATCCACTATTGTCTGTGAGGGTGGATGAGGAAGGTAGTTGGAGGATCTCGTTGGAGCTCACAGAGCTTTCGATTGGGGAGAAGGGAAGATAGTGGGAAACTAGCCAAAAATAAGCTAAGGAGGTGAGGAATGCCATGAGCGTGCTTTTATAGGCATTTGGGCAAGTCTCCAAGCTTGGAAACAAGCTTGAAGGGCTCAGATTTCATGGTTTTAGGTTTAGGATTTTCAAGAGTTCGCATGAGCTCTTGGATGGATTTGAAAGGCCATGAACAACCTTAGATGGAAGGGGATCTCGTCAGGAGTCCTTCCATTTTTGGGAGAGATTCGTCAAGGAATCAAAGAGAAACCTCTAATTGAAGGTCACCGGAGTAGGAGTTCCTCCGCGATAATGATGGAGGGACTAATCTGTAAATAAGATGACAATCTTAGGGACCTATTCGTAAATAATTCAAAAAGCTAGGTGTGCGTGTGTAAGAAAAAGAGTCAGATTGAAAGGGAATGCAAAGTAGGTCAAGATGATCTCTGATTGGACCCAAATTTTGGTACAAACTTAATTTTGACCCAAAGAATCTAATGGTGAAGATAAATTTAGTTTTGACCAAGTTTGACTGGGTAATTTGCGTAGAAACCTAAATTAGGGCAACTATCCGTCTAAGACTCTAATTTAGGTCAAAATAGGTTCCAATGGTCAAATTAAGGATATCAAACCTTATAGAATATTTTTATATGATTTTTAGAAGGTTTAGGTGAATTTTATTCTGACCAGAACCTTAGTTAATTAAGCTGGTCTAACATTAGGATTTCGGATGTCCATTAATTCTTGAAACGCATGAAAACTCATTTCTGCCTACACGGACCCTCTTATTAGTCATTTATGACCATTTGACCTTTAATTAAGCCCTGAAAAATCCTGTGATTACTCTGCATTTATGATCTTCTGTTAAAACTGCAGATTTACCCATGATTTAATGTATTTCTCTCATAAAGAATATGCAATGAATTATGGCTCCTCGGCGGTTATGTAGGAGCATTTGTCTATTGATTATAACTAATTAAAGCTAGTTATGGCTGATGATGACGTTATCATCACCATGGAATTAGCAAAATCTCAAGCTTGATCTTATGCTCGGGTGATAGTCTAGACAACTCATCTGGAAAAACATCCGGTTACTAACTGACAACCGGTACGCTGTGCAAATTTGGTCCTGAACTAGGCTCGATCGTGACACATGGTAGGTACCCCGCGCATCCTTGACTAAATAGTTTTACTACCTAAAATGCACCTGAACCTCCATGGAGAAGACGATCTTCTTGTCAAAGCAATTTATTAGTAAATGGTATGAGGATAACCGGTCCATCCCTAAGATGACATCGAAGTCCTCCATGTGGATCACTATTAGCTCGGCTGAATGATTATGCCTGCCTACCGCAACCTCACAAGCAATGTAAACCTCCTCAGCCACAAACATTTATCCCCACGGCCCTTGATCAAGAAGGGCTTGTCTAACAAAGTACTGTGCTACCCCAAACTGGCAGTGAAGCTCGTGGAAATAAAAGAGTGTGTGACACTAGAGTCAAATAAAATGTAACCTGATTGTGCAGCAATTATAGGACTTAATTAACCTAAATTGGATTAGATCTTAGCATAACTTAGGAGAAATTCATGCATTAATTGCATATTCTACATTCTTGTTGCTTTACTTAGCTATTCATGAAATAATGCCATATTTCCGAACTAATTAGCGAATAATTTGGTTTGTAGGTAATAAAAGCTTAGGAGATGGCCTGAAGTAGAATAAAAACTGGAGTAGGAGCTGGTAATACAGTTGCAAATAAAGCTGAAGAGAGAGAGTAAGAAGAGGTATACTAGACTACTAGTAAGATTTAAATGTTAGAATTAAAGTATGAAGAACTTAGGACAACCCTAGAAATATCCCGAATCCTTAGGATAACCCTACGCGCCTTCCCATACCTAAGCCATCCTTTTGTTAGGTCATTTTAGACTAAAACAACCAAAAACCACTTTCCAACCCACCTCTAGACGTCTAGACAGTGTGCTGGACGTCTAATCTTTGTAGAAACCCCAGCCAGAACCTTGACTCCAATACTATTTCAGAATTGGACATCCAACCTATCCCTCAGACATCCAACTTTGAAGTATAAGTCATCTGACCTACTTCCCAAACATTTGCAGGTCACCTCTAATTCCTGTTTTGGAATTAGAAGCTATATGTTGCTTCTTTAGGCCTAGGAACCCTACCATACACCTTAGGAAACCTATTTAGAGACACCCTAAGCCTATTACACTATCACTAGCCCCTTCTAAGAACCTACTTAGGTTCTCACTAAGCCTAATTGACTTAGTAAAAGTCAATTGAACCCTGCTTGTCTAATTGGATCAATGGAACGCAATTGGATCCTAATTTCAACCCATGTAAGTCTAATTAGACTAAGTCAGAGTCCAATTGACTCACACACAACCTAATTGGGAATTCTTTCTCCCAGTTGCACACACATTGACCCGATTAAACTTGTGATAAGTTTAACTGGATCTACCAACTTAGTGATAGGTTGTATGAACCTATTTTTAGGACCCTTATCTAGACCTACTTATACCCAAGCCTATTTGACTCAACCTAGACCTGCCTTAGCCATGAACATAAGTGGTCCACCCAACCACTTAATTCGCGCCCACACACTACACAAGTGGCGTCCACACTTCTCCACAAGTGGAACCACTTAAGTCCTAAACCCTAAGTCTAACCTAGTCCACATTCAACCCAACTACATCCACCAAAAGTGGATCTTGAAGACCCACTCTTCCTCCACTTTGACGCTACCTATGCCCTCTTCTAGAAGCTTCTTCCAACCCCAACTTGAAAGGCCTCCACTTCTATAAAAAGGCATCTCAAGCGGCCACCCATCCAACTTTTTCATCTTGGACTCCACCCTCAATGCACCATCTTCCATAGCATCCACGAGCACCCTCCTCCATAGCATCACCTCCACGTCCAAGAGCTTCTCCAACACCTCATCAAGAGGTCGGCCACCACACCTTGGCCGTCCTCCTTCCCTCCCTCCACCTCCAGCCACACGGCCACCAGAGCCCACCGTTGGTGTCCTGTTTTCCTATAGATTAACTATTATTCATGCTTTTAACTTCTTGCATTTTTTCCTGCTTAGTAGTGCAGTAATACAGCCTTCTAGAGTGCACGCATATTCTCTCCATGGGTTCCATGCATGCATCTCTCTAAGCGGTGTAGACGAGCCATCATACCCAAGGTCTTACCACTCTCATCCTACAATGTCGATGGCTCTGCGAGCATTCCTAGCGGGATGAGCTTCTGTTAGAGTATATCTAGTAGTTTTTAATTCCTTGTACAAGCATTCCACTAGAGTTTATTGTAAATGACATGATTCAATGAAATGAAATTCTTATTATCATTCATTGGATCATAGTCTTTTTTTATGCGAATAAAAATGTCAATTTTGGAAGATATTAATGACCTAGTGATAGATTCATTTTTCATTGGTCACCATTGATTAGTAGAAGTCGTGTGGGCTGAAACTCACATGTTCACATTTGTGATATTCTTGACTCACGCATACGTTCTACGCATTAATAACGCGACCGACGAATCCTATATTTGCACTTTAAATACCGGATTGCAATTCTAAGCTACTAGAAAGAGAAAAATCAAAATCATATTTGCAAAAACACGCCTCCCTAAGATTTACTGAGACTCACCAAGTCTCGTTATATAATTTTTGTTTAAGTCGACTTCGCGACTATACTACAATTAAATCAATTAATCTCACGATTTTCGACTAAACATAACCCAAGAGACTGGAAACAGTAATCACACTTGCCACCATAGATGTGGATGCCTTGGCGCCTCTGAAAGTCAGGCCATTAACATGCCCCTCAGCTTTGGGTGCACAAACCCAGCCATTCTCTACATCAGATGAGTCGCTACCAACCTGAATCCTCTGTGGGACTACTGGTCTCCTCCTCTAGCATGGTAGCCATGGCCAGCTGCCCGACCTCCAACACTAAGTGCAAGAAGTAGCCCATGGGATGCACCTGCCTTAGACGAGCACTCCATCCTCATGTGGCCTGCCTAATGATGAGAACCTCATCATGAACCCTAACTACTACATTTTGACCTAATAAATTGAACAAAAGCTCCTACATAATCTAAGGAAAGGCCTAAATTAGAGAATTGCAAATATGAGAATAAAACATTATATAAGGGGTAAAACTGTCATTTTACCATTGCAGTACATGAACGGGATTTTTAAGGGTCTAAACATAGGTCAAGTGGACTTAATAAGAGAAAAAGTGGGATGGTTTGGTCAGAAAAGGGTTATGACAAAATCTGGGAATTAAATAACATTCTATAATCCTAAAACAAACCCAGTTTAATTCACGAAGTTTCAGGAAAGATAAAAATCAATAAAAACCTCTAAAATTCATGAAAAAATATCCCCTACGGTTTAGAACCTTCAATTTTGCCGTTGGAACCTATCTTGACTTAGGTTGAGAATCATACCTAATTTTTGACCTAATTTGGGTTTTTGTATAAAATGTCTGGTAAAAGATGGTCAAACCTAAAATCCAACTCCACCATTGGATTCCTTAGGTCCAAATTAGGTTTATACCAAAATTTGGATCTAAGGGAAGGTCGCCTTGACCTACTTTACAAAATGGTCCTCAATAATTACTTTTTGACCTTAGCTTTTTGAAACCTTGCAAAAGCCCCCCTATCTTTCCCGTCGCTCTCCTCAGTCTGGTCCCTTTGCCACCCGCATGCGCAGGCCATACCTCCAGCGACTTTGCGCGGAGGATGGCGTCGCGCATGCATGGGGAGCCGACCCCAGATTTAAAAGGGGAGCTCCCTGCGAAGTCCCCTACCACATGGGTCGGCTCCCATGCCCTGTCGGCTGCCATACCTCTCGTGCAAACGCATGAGAGGTATGGGTCTCCGTCTGCCCACATCTCCGGTCGGTTTTTCCCGCCTCTTTTACGTGCTTGGCAGCCAACCGACGCCTATTTAAGGAGCGGCAACCTCTGCCGCATCCTTCAAGCCTAATTTGGTCGATGAAATCCCTCCAAATTCATCTCCTCCTCCTGCCATCCGCCCGCAGGCTCTGGCAACTCTCCGTCCCTCTTCTCGTCGCTCTGCCACCTACCAGTGGCACAGCCATCTTCGCATCACGCAGTACTCGCACGTGCTCCTCTGACCCCATTGTCGTTGCTGCCGCTCCATCTCAGGGCCTTCATCTCCGGCGACGGTAAACACGCGTCGCTCTCCCTCCGCCTCCCCCCTTCGCTCCAAGTCTCACAGATATCTCCTCTCTCTATACCTTTCATTTTCCCAACTTTATTTCTATTTTCGCGCCTCGACTGCCGCTGACCACCACCATCATTCCCACCTCCGACCAGACCACCGGCAAGGTGTTCCCGCCGCTCCACACCTCCATCCACCTCGCCAGACCCCTTAAAACATCCGCCACCATCCACTGAGCACATTCCCCATCTCCACTGCCCTCCACACACACTCCACACCTCCACCGACCTTTCCCACCTTTACGGCCACAGAGCAACCTAGGCATGCATGCCTAGGCCGCCCCACGGCCAGCCAACCCCCGCCTCACCTTTGCTGTGATACGGTGAAGGTTTTCCTATGGTTTGATAGGGTTGCAAGGTCGCATTCATGCATTTCAGGTTCGCGCCTCTGCCGCAATTAACGTAGGTGTGAAGGAGCTCCCTCGCTCGCTCCAAGACAACCCACTCCATGCAGACGCATCCCAGGAGTGCAGAATCCATCTACAAGCCTTACGCACTTGGAAATCGAGGCTTTCATCGACCCCAGCTGCGCCAATTGCGCAGACCTTCCCCCTGTGGGCACCAGCAAAAGCGGGTGGGACTTTAGTCCCACCTCGGAAACGCCCAGCGCAGGTGAGCGCCTTTTATTGTTTTTGTGCTTTCTTCAGGTTGCCTTAGAACACAGGGGTGAGGTCCCTCGCCCTCACTCGCTCACGCCTCGTCCGTGACTTGCCTCCGTGGACTTGGCTGCCTGACCCGACTACCCGTGCACTCCTCGCGCACCACCCAGGCCGGTGCACCTGGTCCCAGGCACGCATACACTACCTGATAACCCGAGAAGGCTCTAGGAGAGCGTACCCTAGAGTGAAACAGAGAGAGAGAGACGTGGGGAGGGTAGTGGGTAGGTTTTGCTTCTCTGTGCTATGCAGGGAAGAAGGAGGAAGAAGAAGCAGCAGCGGGGAAAAGGAAAAGAAGAGGAAGAGGAAGCAACTGAAGGAAAGGAGAAGCCGCAGAGGAAGAAGCAGCTGCGGAGAAGAAGAAGGGAAAGAGGAAGGAGACTTCAGAGGCCAAGGAAGGAGCTGAAGACTTAGCCGCAGAGAAAGAGAAGAAAGAAGAAGGAACTGCAACAGAAAGGAAAGAAGAAGAAGACAAAAGAGAAGAATCACTGTAGCAATTTGCACGATAAGCCGTCTGATTCACAGAATCAGACGTCTAAGAAAAGAAAGATAGAGAAAGGAAGAAGGAAAAGGGTGTGGCCAAGAAGAGAAAAGAAAAGCAAGAAAGAGAGGAAGGGAGAAGCCATCAAGAAAATATTTCCTCTTCCATTGCTACTTTCTTTTTAGTGTTCTTATACATAAACTTTCACTTATATCCTTGTTAAATATCATATTGTGAGAATTGTGATTTTGCTTCTAAAATACCGAATTGCTCCCTGAGTTCGACCTCGGAAGTTTTTAAATTTCGAGTAAATAAAATTGATAATCATTTATACGACGTTTTCAAACTATATTATAACGAATAAAAACCACGATCTCGTCGTTGCACTCGATTACCTGACCACACTGGTAGCAAGTGGGGGCACAAGCTCCTCCCTCTACCTATCCCCACAGGTAGCTAGGATGGGGTCTGGTGTTAGAGGCTAGTCCCTTACATGGGGCCCTAAAAGTAGCCAGCGACCCCACAGACTAAGACACCTTCCCAGCTGGAGGTGTGCGCTGGGAGGGGAAGTGCCTCCTTTCTTGTCAACCCTGAGAATAGTTGTGTTGGAAAGTCCTCTTCTACCCCCCTCTGTCGGTGTCTTGTGCCATCGGGTTGGTCTCCTTGTAGGTCATCGTCACCTCAACCATGTGAGAGAAAGTGGGTAGCTTCAGGGGCTTCACATACTCCGAATAGCAGGTTAGAGGTCCTCTGTGAACCTCCAAAGATGCTCCTCCTTTGTATCTACTATAAATGGAGTGAAGTGTGATAGCTTTAGGAAACGCATACGGTGCGCACTAACTGTCATCGCACCCTGGTGGAGAGTGTGGAACTCCCACCCCCTATGGTTCTGCCAGGTCTATGGGAAGTATTGCTCGCAGAAGAGGGCCACGAAACGGCCCCAGGATGGCTCCTCCCCCTCCTGGCCTCGAATTTCTCGCCACCACCTACGGGTGGCACCAACAAGTTGGTAGGTCTCAAAAGGCACGCGACACTAGACACTCGACAAGAAGGCGGTGCGTGTCAAAGATCTTCTCCATCTGCTCCAACCACTCCTATGCTTCAAATGAGCTCTCTTCCCCCCTAAAGGAAAGGGGCTTCAACTTCCTGAACTAGTTGAATAGGTGGTGGTGGAGCTAAAGAGGGGTCGTTGTAAAGACCGGTCACACTTTTACCCTTGTAAGACGTCTAGAGTCTCGGTCAGATGTCTGTCCAGACATCTGGACCCTTTCTTGAACGTCTGAAAATGAAATATTTGTACACACACTACACCCTGCGCACGGGCGGCACGCAGGACCTTCTTCATCTCTCTCCTTTCCTTTCCTTCCCCGAACCCTAAAACACCCCGCACCATCTATTTAAGCCCCTCCCCTCCTCTCCTTTCCACTCCACACACCACCACCATCACCTTTAGAGCTTGCAGGAGTGGTGAGAGGAGGCGAGCGAGGGAGAGCGAGAGGGAGAAGGAGGAGAGTGCGGGAGGAGGAAGAGGAGGCCGAGGTCGGAGAGCTTCGATGAAAGCTCGGCGGAGCTCGCACGGCCACCGCGGGCACGTGCAAAAGGAGGAGAGAACCCGAGGAGGCAACCTCCCGACCATCTGCAGTGGCTAGAGCTGCGGCGGCGCGAGGCGAAGCATAGCGGAGAGCGCTGGGAGGAGGTTCTGATAATGGAAGATTTCTAGTATCAGACGTCTGGAGTGGAGTCCAGACGGTTGAAGGAGCACTTGGACGTCTGGAGTTAAGATCAGACGTCTGAAAGCTCATTTATCGCGAAGGTACATTCTTTTTCGTGGTTACGACCATGTAAGCCACACCGCAGATGCATGTTTGGTCTAATTTGGGGGCCTACGGTTGTCGTACGATGGAGTAGTCTTGGGAAGGAGCGCAGAACACTTTCCTACGCACTTTTGGACGTCTGATCAGATCACCAGACGTCCGGAGGTGCTTCCAGACGACCGAGGGCGTTGTCCAACGTCTGGAACTACCTTCAGACAATTGCAGAGAAGGCCTGGATGTCTGAGGACACCACAGGGACTTAAGGTAAGGTTCTGGTACCTTTTAAGATGTCTGGACTTGTTCCTAGACGTCTGATTTTAAACAGTAAGCACGTTTTTGACCCGTTTGGGGTCCGATCGCGGTCCGTTCTACATAAACGAAGTACCTGTAGATTCCTTGCGAGTTTCTGTACATACTAGAGACCTTTGTACACTGTTCTAAACCCACCTTTTGTGATGTATTCCCTGGTATAGAGTTTCAACCTACTACGTGTTTAGGGTTCGCAGAGACGCCTGGGTCTGCGATTCGAGCCCCCATTACTCCCGAATTGTCTGGTAGAGTGTTTAACTCTGTTAATGATATTTAAATAAGAATGTGCTTGTGGAAATGGCCAATGTAACCCTAGGATGTGGCATGAACCCTAGGATAGAGAAATGAATGAACCGTTTGTGCTATATAATGTACTCGCACGCATGATTGAGCTAAACTGTTAGCAATTGCCTGTATTATAATTACGAGCTTCCTGTAAATTTTGAACAATTAACTGTGAAATCACCAATTGCATGTATCGAATTATGGAAAAATAAGCTGCCTGTTTATGGACGAGAAATGAATTGTGAATGGTGAATTCTGGATCGGAATAAATGGGGTGAACATGAGCATGAACCCTATGGGGAATTAGGAGTAGAACTCCTGTGGTTAGATGGAAACCTAGAATGTAGACGGGAAGTGTGCTGGCCCTTGAGTACGTGGTACCATTGAGAGCGACTGTCCCCTTTTCGTGTAGAGCGGAGCAAGTCGCCCTTGGGTTGAGACCCGGGGTTAGGATTGACAACTCTACACTGACTCCTGTTGGCCCCTTTGTACGCGTTACTGCGGCGAGCTACTAGTGTAGGGAGAGAGCTAGCCACACCATGGGGCCCGGGGTTCAGCTAGACACCCTACACCGACTTGTTAGGCCCTCTGGGCAAACCGGGGTAATCAGACAAGAGTGCGCGGACTATGGAGGGGCGAGACCTATGTTTGGTTCTGAGGGGCAAGACCTTTGTTCTGAGAGCGCAAGGCCCTATACTATTCCGTGTTGTACTTTGGGCATACCTGCTAGCGAAACGACTAACCGCATGTCAGTGCGGGGTAACTACCCGTGCACTTATCACGCGTGCCGTAGTCACCGCTACGTTTCAACAGTGACCTCGGGGTAGTTGATTGGGTGTAGGACTACCACGGGGGACTCTCCCGGCCAGGAGAGCACCACGTGTACCTTCCACTCTTCGGAAAAGACTGCAATTAAGATCGTTCCCACGAGGAATATGCAAGATCAAGAATATCTGGATGTTTGAAAAAAATGGGTGAAAAGGAAATACACATAAAACAGATAAATAGAAAAGGGAATTAAACCTATTGCTTTTACTATTTTAGATAGTATAGATACCACTCTATTCAGTACTCACTGACTCTGTCTTTTCATAATACTGTTCAGGACCACGAGTTTAGCAGCCCGAGCTTCCAACTGCGGAGGGTGCTGGGCCCAGTCGACCCCAGCCGTAGTTTTTAGCACTTCTTTTTTGTTCCCTTACTGCTGTAGTAAGTATTGGACTGCTAGTTACTGTTTGACCCTACTGTTTACTTCCAGTTTTCGTTGTTTGTTGTTGTGGTGGCATGTAATAGAACAACAGTTTTACTTTCTTCTACTACTTGTACTTTTCTTCTTCTTAGTTATATTGCATATTTCAAGGTGGTTTACTTTCTTGCTTTTTGGTTATTTCTCGTTGGACGACTAGGCCTTGGGATTAGTCGAGGCGAACCGGTCTCGGGTCCTGTAGGGATTCGGGAATCGGGTCATAACAGTCAAGGGTCCGCCTGCAGGTAAGGAAGATTCCTGCTCCGTGCTGTCCTCAAGAGGTGGGGGTTCACCTCCTCCATGACCAGCCCCTTGTCCCTCAGCTCCCCTGGCACTGTGGCGGCTCTCCTACCTAACGGAGGTCTTCTCCTCAACCTCCACTGTTGAACGTTTACGAACCTACGCTAACGAGATTGGTTTTGGAAAACCTGTCGTTGTACTTCGGAAGCGAAGAATTCGTGTTCAAAAAATAAAATTTATACCGAAAATAATTTCGGGTCGAACACAGGGAGGCTACGTTGATCTATTTTCGCAATTATATTTTTTTAAGATTTTCTTTAAGCATGGTGTTATAATTACAATGGGGCTATCAAACTACGAGAGAGAGAGAGAAAGAGAACATGCATTCAATATTTAAATAGTTTATAAAAGTTACACTAGAATGCGAAAAATCAATTACACTATAAAGCAAAAAATTCTACACTAGAAAAGCTGTAAATAAGAATGGGAGAGAAAAATTATCCTCCTCGACGATTGCTTGGAGGACGAACCGGACGGAACGACGCTTGGACGAAGGAGAACGAAGCAGGGCGAAGGAGGACGAAGCAGAAGAACGGGAACGGAGCAGCACGCCGTCGTCGTCGCGGGATCCACTTCCGAAGGGGAACGAAAATTGGACTTTATCTCGCAAGAAGCATCCCGGGTGTGGGACAAGCTTCTTTTGAGCTTTGGAGGGGTGGAGAGGAGAAAGAAGGGATGAGAATTTCGTATGGAGGGGGTCTCCTTTTATAGTTGCAAGGAGTGGGGGCAAAATGGACATTACAACTTCAAAACAATAAATAAGGGGTCTTTAGTGACGGATAAAACCGTCGCTAAAGCCCCCAACGTGGGAGTAGCCTCCGCGCCCACCCGCGCCCACTCAGCTGCCCATGCGCGTAATGCCTACGCACGTCCGCGAAGTCTCAGCCGTCCGATCGCAAGATCGGACGGCTTAAGACGCAACTTCGCCCGCTGCTGCGCGCCCGCTCGCGTGCGATCGCGCGTTACGCGCAGGCGTCCAATCGCGCGTCGTCCTGATTGAGCGCGCGCAGCCGTTGGATCGCGATCGTGAGGTCGATCGGAGGTGCGCCACCACTCCAATTTCAGCGTGGTGAGGCTCGAACGCGCATCCCCGCTTCGCATTAAAGCGCTCGACCAACGCGCTGGGGTCACGTTTATGTCGAGCGCCTGACTTCAGCGTGGGCACGTCGTAGTCGTTGGATCTTAATCCAACGGCGCGGAAAGGCGGATGCGGAGACTGCCAAGATTACGTGCGGCCGTTTGGGCGGCCGAGATGGCGCCACGTGGCACCATCTTGGCCGTCCATCTTCTGGAAGTTGTAGATGGTGCCATGGATGTCGGATTGACTCGATTTTTGTGTCGTTGGGCTGCGATCGTCGATCCGAATTCATCCGTGCGGTCGAATTTGTCATCTGAAGTGCGGATTTACACCATCCTGGCCCTTGATCTTCTAGGGTTCCCGGGTCACTATCTGATGCTACGGACGCCTGATTAGGGCGATCTTAGAGTCGTTAAACTCCAATCGTCGCCCTGATCGCATCCATACGGTTGGATCTTTGATCTGAGGCCCTGATAAAATATCTGCCCTGTCCAAGCACATAAAAGGAGACAATTAACCTCTATTTTATTTAAACTATTCTAAATGCAAGATGATGCATGTAATGCAATATTTATATCATGAAATGCAATCCTATGCTTAAGAACATGCATAAATAGACATCTTAAGTAGTGTAAATTTGTTTACATCATCCACTAACGTACTCAGCAACCATGACCGCTTTGTACTAGGCTCCTTTGTACCCCTTAACCACAACCCTTTGGCATGACCCCGCAACCATAAACACCGAAGTCACTTAAGTGATTAAATAAATTCACTTGCACCCTAGTTTAGATCTTTAAAACTTGGACTCAAATGATTCCTTAAAGGCCAACGTCTAATAGATTTTATTAGGCTTGGGATCTAAGTGCTGATGGAATGCGATGATGTGTTGTTTAATGGGTTGGTGACCCTCAAAGATCGATTAAGAATGTGGTCTCTTAATACAAGCAATACATGTTTAATTTATATGGTCTCTTTTTAGGTTCAATACTTGTATTAGTAGATTTTTAAGGTTCACTTGGTTAGATATTTTCAATCAATGTTTTAGTGGAGCAATCAAAGGTTCACATGTCCCAATTTATTTGATCAATTTCCTTTTAGAAGATGCACATGTAAATGAGTTCTACCTAAGTGTGGGAACTCTATTTGAAAGTTAGCTTTCATTGATGATTTTAAGTCCAAAGAGTAAGATGTGGTGCAGCCCAACCAAAGAAATCAATGGTTCTAATGCTAAGGTTCAAAATGCTGATTTTGATGTCATTTCGATAAATTTTCAAATACGCATTTCGCCAAACACGCCAAGGATATGTTGTGGAAATGGTCATGTTTCGACGTCAAATTTCGACGATTTCAATACCCCAAAAATAATCCATTTCGGAGGCATGCTGAGGGCATGCTAGAGGCACGCCGATGCATGGCAACAAAAATGACAGAATTAGTGAAAATAATTGGAATTTTAAGAATAATTATTTAAATGGATAAATATTTTCATTTAAGCTCCAAATCCTATCCTGTACTTCCTATTTAAATGGATAACTATTTTTAAAATTAAGGAATACAAAAAAAATAGTACTAATGTTAATTCACAGGTTCTATTGGTGATATATTATTGATATTAGAGAATTTTGAGGAAATTACTGAAAATGACTTAAAATGAGTAAAATTGTTACAATATAGAAAAATGCACAGGTTCTAGAAAACTAAAATCATGTTTTGGGGAGCTCCCAAATGGTACATATTATCTATATCTTTCAAGTTAATGATATGGGATACACATAACTCATGCAACAGTAGCAGTAGTGTAATGCAGCAGTAGCCAACTAGCAACCAACAGTAGCAATGGCATGAGGCATATGTCACATGTGCACGACATAGCAGTAGGCAATAACGTAAATTGACATGCCGTTACCATGCTGACAATTTCAATGGTATGCACTGCATTTCGATTAATATGTCGTGTCGATATGTCATCTCATCAAAAACTTCCATTTCATCGACATGCTAGGGGCATGTTGAGGACATTTTAATCATAGTCTAATGCACTGCCAACTAAGGCACACAAGAAAAAAAATTTCAAAATTTTTTTCATGCATGTTTTATATATTTTTTTCAACCCAGTCAATGATTAAGTTTGCAGTGGCAATCAAAAGCGCTAGAAATTTTTTGAAACTTTTTCATTTGATGCCCATATATCTCAGGATTCAAACACCTCCAATTTTAGATCAATCAAATGAGTATAAAAAATATAAAATCTCTCGGATCGGAGAAAACTTGCAGCAAAAGTTAGATCTGATAATAATTCATTGTTGGAATTTTTAAATTTTTTTCCTAACCCAGACTAATCTGAAATTTGGATGGAAAGTTCCTGACTTTAGTACCTACGTTTGGATAGGTTTTGAGAATTTTTAGGGGTCAAGAACACCAACAACCGATTTGTAAAACTCATAATAGGCCTTTCAAAGAGAAGCTCCAACAGAGATTGATTTTTTGATATTTAAATTTTAGATGACTTTTTTTAAATTTTTTTCAAGAAAACAAATAAAATAAAAAATAAAACTAACCTAAGAGCCAAGCAAAACGCCTAATCTTTTTTTTAATTATTTTTTGTTAGATCCAACCAAAAGCTAACGTAAACTAAGGGTAAGGGCACTTACCTGGAGATCCTGACTTCCGCTTTGCTCCATTTACCATTTTCTCTTTGATTTCTCGATTCTTGCATACAAGATAGCAAAAAAGAGATAAAATAGATTAGAAATCTAAAGATAAATGCAAGAAGAAAAGGTAAAACAAGGTTATGCCTCATAGGCAACACGTGCCAAATTGATGTGCTAAAATAATTGTAATTTTACTGAATAGATGATTCCAGGTTAAACATGAGGAAATAGTTGCTTGTTTTAAAAAAAATCTTTTGTTATATTTTTTTGTCATTTTTTCCATATCCAAATTTTTTTTGTTGCTTTTGAAATAAAATCAAGGGTAAGATAGATTTCAAACCAAGGAAGAGATTGTAAATATTAAAACTCTTCTATTACTTATCATGGAGTTTTTACAAACTAAGAATAATCAAAACAAAATATAAGAAGAACATAAACATAAAGAGAGATGGAATGAAGAATAGAAGAAGAAGAGTTGCAATGCTGCTTCTTGGAAGTTTGTAGGAGACTTACTTAAAGGGCCTTAGATCCAGAGCAATGGGATGAAGCTGGGAGGACTAAAGGAGCTGCAGCAAAGCCACTAAGGTGGCATGGAGGAGGAAGGACTAAAGAGGATAATTGGCACTAGGGGAAGGTTTCTATCTAAGGTGGACGGAAGGTGAGGCATGGGCATTAACCTAGATGTGAAGGTAGTCGGCGATGGAGGTGGACTAAGGTATGGTGGGCGTGCTATATAAGGTGGAAGAGTTATGGTGCAAGAGAGTATGTGTCACACCCCAATAATCCTCTCGACGAATCAGGACTAGATCACCGGACGTGCACTGCTGTAAACACGTTTGTATCACATAAATTATCTATTTATGTTTATTCTTAGGCATAAAATTACATCTCATACTATAAATATTGCATAACATGCATCATCTTGCATTTAGTTTAGTTCGTATAAAATGTACGTTAATTGTCTCCTTTTATGGTCAAGGACAGGGCGACTTTTTAATCACGGCCTCGGATCGAAGATCCAACCGTATGGATCTGATCAGGGCAACAATTGGAGTTTAACAATTCCAAGATCGCCCTAATCGAACATCCGTAGCACCAGATAGAGATCAAGGAATCCTAAAGATCAAGGGCCAAGATAGTGTTAATCCGCACCTCATACGACAAATCCAACCACACGGATGAGTTCGGATCGACGATCATAGCCTAACGACTCAATAATCGATCCAATTCGACACCCGTGACACCTTCTACAATACTCAGAAGATGGACGGCCAAGATGGAGCCATCTCAGCCGCTTAAACCAGCCCAGACAATCTAGAAGATTGCCGCGCCCTCTCTCTCTCCCCACCCGCGCGATGAATCTAGACCGTTAGATCACCATCCAATGGCCACGAACGCTCGCACCTTAAAACATCCGCACGACATAAACGCTCGCTCAGTGCAGTGGTCGAGCGCGCTACACGAGTGCGCAATGCACATTCGAGGCCGCATTCGCTGCAAGCGAGCGCGCAATCAAAGCCGCGCGATGAAGATCCAACAGCGGGGAGCAAGCAATAGTGCCCACGCGCCATCAGACGCGCGGTGCTTACGCATGATCTTACGCGGGCGCGTGGTGCGGGCATAGCCACTCTCAGCCGTCCGATCTTTTGATCGAACGACTGTGAGTGCGCAAACGTGCGCTGGTGTTTTTGGAGAAGAAGAAGAGCGAGCACGCAAAGCGCGTGCACACGTCACCTACGACGGACCTTTAGTGACGTTCCTTTAGTGACGTTTAAGTCCATCACTAAAGGTCCCATATTAATGTTTTTGAAATTAAAATGTCCAAAATGCCCCCACTCCTTGCAACTATCAAAGGAGACCCCCTCCATATGGATTTCTCATCCCTTCCTTTTCTTCTTTCTCTCTCCAAAGCTCAAGAGAAGCTTGTCCCACACTCGGGATGCTCCTCAAGGGCTAAAACCAAGTTTTCGCCCTTATTCCGGAAGCGGATCCCGCGACGACGATGACGTGCTGCCTCGTTCCCGTTCCTCCTACTTCGACCTCCTTCCCGCTCCGTTCCTCGTCTTCCAGGCATTGTCTCGTCCGACTCGTCCTCTAATCGATCGTCGAGGAGGATAACTTCTCTCTCCTATTCCTTTTTTCTTGCTTCTAAAGTAGAATTTTCCTGCTTTTTAGTTGTAATAATTTCTCGCTTTCTAGTGTAATTTTCTCTCGCTTTCTTAGTTGTAAAAATATTTTGCAATATCAAGTGAATGTTTTCCCTCTCTCTCTCTTATTGTCTATATTTATTCCATTTCATTGTAATTATTCCGCTCTTTAAACAAAAATACAAAAAAATATAATTACGAATTTTGATCGACGTAGCCTCCCTTAGTTCAACCCATGATTTCTTTATAGATTTCCAGTATAAATTTTATTTGTTGAACCCGAGTTCTTCGCTACTCGAACTACAACTACAGGTTTTCAAAACCAACTCCGATAGCATAGTTTTTCGACATTCAACATGCACGCACCAAGGTCCCCATTACTGGGTGGCTCTTGTTATAGTTTGTAGTCCTATCAATTAGGTACATCCTAGGAAAATTTAATTTTTAAGTTAATTGTAGGGACAAAACCTGCTGAAAATCTGGTAGAGTTTCCTTTTTTATTCAATATTTTCCCCAAAATCTGTATCTGCAATTTGCAGCTGTTCATACACACCATAAAATGTATAGGTGGGTACACCCCACAACCAAACCACAGAACAAGTAAACGTGTTAAAACACAAGTCGGTACACCTCTCATCCAACAATGGTAAAAACAAAGAAAAATGGCGAGAAAATAAAGCTAATAATCATCGCGCATCACCAAAGATAGATTCATAATACGTATTTACAATGTTGCCATACGACAAATGACCTAACACCATAAGCAAGTTTAGCTAAGAGAGACCATTGACTACAACATGACATATACACAGCCCAAGGTTTAAATATACAACCTTTAAATAACATAATCCAACTTGCTATCAATCTAACAAAGAACATCAACTAAAAGATTTACATTAGATACTAATAGTCTTCCCCAGAAATGACAAAAGCAAATACTCTATTATCGTCCCATGGCCTCCTAGGCCTAACGGCCACACGATGTGTCATCTGCAATCATAGCAACAAACACCTGAAAATGGGTTACAAAAGCAGGGATGAGCCAAGCGGCTTAGTAGGGACCACCTATAATAATCAAAACAGAGAAGAGTACTATGCATATTTCTACCCTGTAAGCCAACCATGGGTTACATAACAAGCTAACCACAGGTCTTTTCCATATTCCCATAATTTACCCAAATTTCATTGGCACTACAGGCTAACTAAAAGCCCACTTTTCTCATTCACCAGGAGTTATTCACATGGTTATTTAGCTTTATTATATCATGACTTATTCTCTCACTCGCCTCAAGAGTCAGATTCTAGGAAATCATCCCTCTCTTCTAAAGGAGATTAAGATGTAGCCTCCCCTCAGATCCTAGCCTAGTAGTCGCTCCATGGCCATGAGAGAAGCTAGTAGAGCTGATAACCCTCGCAAAAGGCATACCCATTCTCGATACATCAAGAACGTTATTGACCTTGGTTAGTAGAGTCAGGCCTCTTGGGAGCTACCAAAGATAAATCCTCAAGATTATAAAGAGCAACTCGGCTCGTAGCTCTCAAGATACAGGCATGATTATTCATATTCAGTTGTGGTTGAGTAGGTTGGATGTTCAACGGCACACCAATGCCTCTCACTAGCAGCACATACTTTGGGTGTGCCCTCTCAGCCAGCCATCTGATTGAGGCTACAACTCTTACCCATCTCAAGCATGGTTGGCTAGATGTTTAACGGGTTGCACCATTATTCCCTTATGGAACATGATACCCTGAGTGCACCCTCTCAGTCCACCGTCAATACTGGGGCCATGACTAGATCCCGCATCCCTCACATGTCATAAGACATCAATTAGATTTGAGTACTCGCTGGTACCAAAACTTGACGACAGCCATCTAGCATGTTATCGTGATTGGGAATCCCCCAGATCCCAAGGTCAATCGCAAGTAGCCACTAGCTACTTCAACTTTTCGGATCTCCAACTTGTGATAGTGAACCCTTGGTTCCTAAGGCCATTGATGCAGCCCTATGAGCTCACCTAATAGACTTACTTGTCTTTAAATAAAATTTGGTTCTCGTGCTAAGAATGAAGTCCTAGGAACCTACTACATCGTGTGGGGTCTATCCTTAGACCTTAGGATCCAAGTTTCCTTTTTTGTAGACTCCTGACAGAGTTGCTAGGATTCAATAAATCAAGGTTTCACTTTGGATTTAGCCGGTTACACCTCGACTTCTAATTCATGTCTTTAGAGATTTCAGATGCCTCACTTTCTTAGCGACCATTAAGGATAGTTAATGTTTTAAAATTTACATTCTTAACATCCTGAATTGGGTTAGGCCTTTCCCTCTCAATTTCCCCCATTCCATTTTCATAAGTTGGGGTAAGGCTCAACACTAGAGTCATTATTTCTAAGGCACCAATATCGGCATTAGTGCTCAGTACCAATTCTAGCTGCCTACTGCCAACTAGCCACCAGGTAGTGCCAGCACCAATACTGGTTCTCAAGATTGGTATTATTGGTACTAGGTACGCTTTACACTCTACTCAACCTCCAATCAAATCTGGGTTGATGGCTAGTGTTGGTATTGGTTTGTAGTACCAATATTTCGAATCCTTAGATCCCCATTTGTACATTAATCGAGTCTAGTAAAAATGGTCAGTACCAATACTAATCAATTAGCACTGGTACTGGGCTCTCCTAGCCCCATTCAATTGGTAAGCTCTTCAAGCGAGTTTAGGAGTCTGTACAGCTACTAATTGATTAGTGCTGGTGTTGGGTGGCTCTAAAGCTTAGTTATAACATGAATAACTTCACGTGGCCATGCCAAAACCCATTTGTTATTCCCAACAAATTTGGGTTTCCATTTTCGCATAGTATTCAACATTTGTGGACATATCCAATTTAGTTGCACACTCCGATCCAACCCCTTGGCATGCCTATCATCCACATTGCATCCAATCAAGCCTTTACTCTCAACTTCGTCATCTCGGGTCCATTCCCACTCCTTATTTAACATTCAAGGGGGCGCTCCAGGCCCAATCATCACCTATGAGTGCTCATCTTACATTCAAAATCCTAGGGTGTAAGGACAACCTATCCACATTCTCGATTAAACACCATGCACTAACCACATATGCGAACTCCCATTTCTCATGGGGAGCCTTGGTTTGGCATTCCAGAACCTCCCTCTCAATTCTCTTATTACTTAGGAATTTCAAAAGAATAATATGGAAGAAGAGGGAAGTCTTTGATGAAGTGCAGATTATCATAGTTAAAATGATTAAGTAAAGTTAGAAACTGAGTCCAAACACTATAATTAATTGAAGAAAAGGGCTAAGTGTGAAATTTATGGAAGATGACCTAAAACACTAAATTTGTGCTAAAATGTGAAAGTAGGTCATAATTAAAGAGATTCTATATTAAGTATGTAAATGGCTGGATCAAATGGTAATTGAGCATCAACATGGGCTCAAACTCATAGATCAATAGGTGGAATATTATAAGTTCAAAATACGTGCCATAAAAGTTTCAATGAGATTTGACTTCATTTGGACCTTGGAAATAGTGATTTACGTTTAGGTCCTTATTACATATTCAAGCCTTCACATATTTTCAGCACAAAAATTATCAAGTACCTCTTTGTAAGCCATCAGGGACCATTCTGCATTGAATTCCTACCACTTATGGGCTTTTGCATAAATATTCTACTGTTTTGCCTAAGGGTTTCCTATGTAAATTACCCAACATACCTGGAGCTCAAGCTTCTCTACAGGTGCTTGAATGTAAAGCACACAATCATTCTCCATTGTTCAATCTCCTAGATCTAATCCTACGGTGGATCCTCCACCAACTTGCTATCGTAGGTTACCAGAGCTTCGCACCTATTTATAGATCTCATCCAACGGCTGCTATTCATTCTAATCCCTCACACGCTTCCTAGATCCATCCTTAGCCCTTGATGACTAACGACCTTGACCTGTGATTCCCAGTACATTGAAGTCCCAATGGCTATAAATACACCCTCACCTTGAGCTTGTGACCCCATCAGTTCCCTCCCCCTCAAGCTGATCATTGTTTACACCTTTAGTTCTTCTTCCCCTTCTTCTAGCTGGTGATAACAGCTACATCCTCCCCACTTCTTCCCTTGCTGCTAAGGATCACATAACACCCAAGAGCAAGCCCAGAGCTCCCTAATTCTAGAGCTTTCAATCGCTAGAGGTCTTCTCCCATTTCTTCGTTGTAGCCACCAGCTGCAGTTTCTGCCTAGGTCCCATGCATTCAATTAGAATAGGTTTTATTGCTTTCTTACCGTAGATTAGATTAGTTTAGATAGTTTAGATTAGATCTAATTGTCTAATTATGTTAGATTAGTTTTGATTAGTCTTAGTTGTTCTTAGTCCCTCGATCAATCCCCTCTGATCAATTTAGATCAGATAAGCAAATTCACCCATCCATAGTGATTCATTAATCTGCCTCTACATTTTACGATCGTGCTCAATCGAATTTCTCGTGTTTTTGGTTACCAAACGACTCCCTCCATTAGAGCCACTATAGATATAAAGCTCTCTAGCTTCTAGATCTTAAGTGCGCTCAAATCCACTCGAGGGTTATCCCATTCACTGCATCTAATCACCATAGCCCTCTCCTTGGCTTGAATTGAGCACAAATCACTCGATTTACTCTAATTTGATTTCAGCGCTTGATCAGAGAACTTGAAGTGAAATTTAGCTTTAATCTAATTTAATTGAGTGAATTGCGCTTTTAGAATTCTAATTGGATTATTGCAATGAGTGTGAGCTATTTTGATTCGATTTTTATTGCTTTTTAAGCTCACACCTAATTTCTATCTCAGTTCCTAATTTCTATCTTCACCTGGTAGCAATGGCCAAGGAAACTCGATGCACTGGGTAGAGGCTGTCGCAATGACCTAATGATTTTCTAAGGATCCCCTAAGGACCCTAAACACTAATCAACACTGTGCAGGGATCCTAGATGATTAGTTCATCATGGCAGAGCCACATCAAATGCCTAGGTGGGCAACAGCTTGAATTCATCGAGATGGATTTTAATCCGTCAATGAGAGGTTAAATAAGGTTTGAAGGATCCTAATGAAGGTTATGAATTGGTTTACAAGTGGTTTCAATGTCTAGTTTAATTCGACCTTCTCATGCTGTCTATGGCAAAGAAGGAGGATCAACTAGGGATTCTTTTGGGATCTCCAAGTGTGAATTGAATTTAATGAAGTTTCAGAATCTTCAATATATGTTTGTGACACTTGAAATGAGTTTTTAATTAGCTGGAGTTTGATTTGGGATTTTTGAGTTTCATTTGCAAGGTCCCAGGTCAATCTGGGAGCTATGAGGGTTTTATTCAATGTCTAATGCTGTGAGAAAGTCTTAAGATGATTTTAAATGGGTATGCAACTTGTTGGCATAACATCTGAGGTATTGATGTGAAGTTGAGGTGGTTTCAAACAGAGCAGCAATGCTCTGAATAAAGTTGTGAATAAGATTTCAACACATATTTTAAATGAGTTTTGAATAAGTGTTGAGATATAAGTGATCCTCTGGAATGGAATTGGCATGAAATTACTTATTTGATGTTTGAAGAAATTTGGAACACACTAATCAAGTCTCAGCTGGTCTGCATCAATGTTTGACTGTATTGGGTGTCTGAAGAATTGTTATGATTTTAGTGATGGATCGAGAAGATCAAAGAGATCCTAATCATGTTCAGAGTTTAAATGTGTTTTCCAAGTTAATCTAATGTTAGATCAAGTCTAAAAAGCATTCGTGTACTATTATTGATTTTAATTTAAACAGAAAAGCATTTTAAATCAATTTGCAAATTCTTTGTCAGCAATCAGAGTTGTTGTTAACTGTCTAAGCCACATTTTGATGATGAATTTGTTTGCTAATCATATTTTGGAGTTTGATTCTGATGTTTATCAGTTGCTAGAGGTTTGTTATGTATAATTCTATCTTTCCAGTATTTTTTCATGATTCCCATGGCTTGGAATTAGATTTTGATCTTTATTTCGCTTATTTCCAGCATTTCTACTCAAAATATGGTGAAAAATACAAAATAATGTAAATAAATAAACAAAATGTGTAGAGTGAGTGAGTATTGAGCATGTTGAACATGTGTGTGTAGTTAGATTTGAATTTCTAGGTGTTTAGGTTGTAGAAATAAAAGACCTAAACTAAAAATCCAGAAAGAATTCTATCTTATGCAGTTTGCTAGTTTTCATCTTCTTTCTTTCCTTAGTTGAAAACCAAAACAAAACACAAAAGGTGAAAAACCTTCAAAAATCCTAAAAAGATCCATGTTTATAGTCTACATATGTGTATATAATCTTAATTTAATATTATATAATAACTAAATTATTCTAAACTATGTTAGTAAGTTAACTATGTAATTATGTAATTTATAATGTATATTCTAATTTATTTTTAACTTAGGTATAGTCTAAATTAAATGGTAAAATAACCTATGTATTATATTAAGCTAACTTATATGTACTTATGTATATAAGTAATGCATAGATTTAACTTATTTGTGTATAGTAGTAATTATAACTAACTAACTTAGAGATCCTAAGCAGGATATTTATTATGTAAAGTAATACATGTATAATCTATTTAACCAGTGAGTATATATAGTAGTTTAAGTTATTAATGTACATTAGTAATTTATCCTAACTTAAATTAGTAATTTAATTAATTGGGAAGCTAAATTATAGTGTAATCTTATAATTTATATTTTAACTTACTTTAACCATACTTATAACCTTATATATATTGTATAGTAGTATGTACATATTGTATAATTAACACATATGTATATTATGTACATAGTAATTATATGTATATAACGTGTATAAATAGTAATAAACTTAAGTAAATAACTTAAAAATCAAAATTATATTATTTATTAGGTAAATTAACCTAATTATAGTCCAATTATGTATTGTACATGAGTATATGTGTTGTGTATAATGTATATTAATTTATATAAGCTATAATGTACCTATTTAATACCTTATGTAAATGTACCTTAGAATTGTAATTAAATTAATGTAAATTATGTAATAAGTAGTTATATGTGTTAATTAAATAATTATGGCTTTAATTTATAATTTTGATCATTAATTAAACCCTAATTAACTACCTAATTTATTAATTAAAATATTGCACAAGAGCACAACTATGCACAACAAATAAGACACGGTCTTTAATGCCACATCAAGCATTGAAAACATTCCTACTCGGAGCCTTATCGCCTGATCTGGGGATGGGCTCCTGAGCAGGCACTCACGTGCTACTCGCTTGCTATTCAATAAATTGATCGATCGATTGATCAATCAAGAGAGAGAGAGAGAGAGACCTATAGAATTTAGGCCCTAGAGCACATAGGTTAGGGTGCTATTCAGAGTGTGACCCACTAGAGGCGAGGTCCATTTGGGTGGGTGAAATTGTGGATTATGCTACCTATGTAATTGTAGTTCGACCTTAGTGGCTATTGATTTAGTTTGAGGTAGTCCTAAATTTTTTTAGCCTGTGTAGTGTGGGCTACATGAGAAAAACAAGCTAAGTGTCGAAGAAGATGAGAATGAGATTTGTCTAAGTGTTTTTACGTAGTAATGAAAAGAGGAGAAGAGTAAGAGAGTAACTTAGGATTATAACTATGTTAATTTTATTTCTTTTACCTTATTTGTGAATACTTTTTGAGGCATTTTTGTACATGAGTCTTTATTCTTTTCATTCTTTTTATATGATCTCATGCATATTAATTTAAGTGTAAATACTAGTTTAAATTCAATTCTTTTTGCCCTTGTATTTGTACATAGTTTTTAAGGCAAGCTTTGTATATAAGTTTTGTTCTCTTCTTATTCTTATCATAGTGTTTATTCTTGTACATAGTTAGTATTAAATAAATAGATGCATATACATATTCTTACATGTACATAGATGTAATCAATCTAACCTAAATTCATGTGTTTTGTGCCTTTGCATTGCATAAATTCTTAAGGCATTTCTAACCTCTATTCATTTAATCTACTTTTATATAATTGACTTTGTGATTCATTGTATAAATTGTATAAATTCTAACTCCTTCATTTGTGTTACGAACGCATGCCCCGGACGTATTTTAAGACGTCTGGGAGGTGGCCCAGATGTCTGGGATCACATCCAGACGTCCTGCCAGACGTCTGGGATGGTTTACAGACGTCTGAAAAACCGTTATCGTCCACACCCGCGAGTCGTCTGCGCGCCTGCGCGCGCAGACCGCATATTCGTTATTCCCTCTTTTCTTCTGCGGCTGCAGACGCCTGCCGCGCCTTCTCTCTCTCCTCTCCGCGCGGCGTTAAAAGGACCACGCCTCCCCTCCCGTCTCCACCGTCTCCATCTTCTTCTCCTTCCTGTGCACGAGAGCAAGCGAGCGCGAGGGCTGCAGCGGCGGCCGCAGTGAGCGCGGAGGAGGCGCGGCGTGCGAGGGCGAGCTCGCCGGAGCGGCTTGGCCGGCCGGTGGAGGGCGCAGGGGGCGCGGAACGACGAGGAGAGGGACCTGCTGCAGTCTGAGCAGCAGGAGCGCGAGGTGCGACGCGGGCGGCGTCGCGAGCAGAGTCCGGGTCGCGCCCTGGTTCTGGAAAAATTTCCAGAATCAGATGTCTGGGTTGATAGGCAGACGGCGAGGACGACATCTGGTAGCTCATACCGACGACTGAAAGGTGTGTATTCCGCTTTCTTCTTCCTTCCTGTCGACCGACCGTACTAAGGGAGGGAGTTGGCTGTGCGCAGGTTCGCTGATTCGCCATCCTTTGCGAATCAGACGTCTGGAAGTTGTACCAGACGGCGGGAGTGACCTCCAGACGTCCGGGGTGACCATCGGACGTCTGGGAGCTAGGACAGACGTCCCTGCAGACTTCTGGACGTCTGGGAAACCACGCTGAACAGGTAATTCTCTGATCCACTGTTTAAGACGTCTGGAAGAAGTTCCAGACATCTGATTTTGCATAGTATCGTCTTTTTTGACCCGTTTAGGGCCCGTTTGGGCTCCGTTTTCCACGATTCGAGTTGCGTTCTTTTCAGAATTAATTCCTCTACCCGTCTACAGTAGCTATACACTGTTTTGAGACACTACTTGTGTTGATCCTTGTGATAGGACCTCATTCAGTTGCAGTCTTGGGAGTCGCGGAGGCACGCGGGATTCCCGATTACGCCCCCATTACTCCCGTTGTACCTGGTAGAGTGGCTTAAGTTTATTATTAAAATCTGTTAAAGTATGGAACCATAACTAGAATCTAGGACATTGCATGAATCCTAGGAATGAGAAATGTATGGAATGATAGCTCCTAGGTGGTGCATGAATCCTAGGGCTGGAAAACTAGTTGTATGCTAGATCCTAGGATGTGACATGAACCCTAGGATGGAAAAACTAGCGGAATGTATAATATTGCAGTCTTGGAAAAATGGAAAGGAATATAAAGCTGCCTGTAAATTGAATTAACAACTGCCTGTTATGAATAAAGAAACGTGGTTGAGAACATGGATTGTAAGAATGTGAAACTGGGAAGTGAAACCTGGATCTTGAGTAAAAAGGATGGAACCCTACGGGGAAGTGGGAGTAGAACTCCTGGAAAGTGAATGGAATAGTTTTGGGGAAGTGAGCTGGCCCTTGAGTACGGAGTACCAAGGAGAGCGACTGTCCGCCTGTTTAGTGCAGAGCTGAGCTAGCCGCCCCAGGGACCCGGGGTTAGGACTTGCCACTCTGTACCGACTTGCTGGCCCTCGCGTACGTAGTACCGAGGAGAGCTACTAGTGTTAGGAGAGTACTAGCTACCCCACGGGCCCCGGGGTTCTACTAGCCTCCTTCACCGACTTGTTAGGCCCACTAGGGCAAACCAGGGTAGTCAGGCGAGGGTGCGCGGACTGTGGAGGGGCAAGGCCCCGGTTTGGTTACTGTGGAGGGGTCAGACCCCTGTTACTGAGAGGGCTCTGCCCTGGTTCCGTGCTGTGCTTTGGGCGCACCCGTTAACGGAAACGACTGACCGCGTGCCAGTGCGGGCTAGCTACCTGTGCGTTTATCGCGCGTGCCGTAGTCACCGTTATGTTTGTCAGTGACCTTGGGGTGATTGACTGAGGGTAGGATCACCACGGGGGACTCTCCTGGCCAGGAGAGCACCACGTGCTACTTCTACTTTTGGAAAAGACTGCAATCAAGATCGTTCCCACGAGGACATTCGAGATCAAGTAAAGGACCTGAGAAATAAATGAAATAGTGAGAAAAATTGAAAGATGTGAATAAAGGAAGTAATAGAACATAACAGCTACTGTACACTCTACTGTTGCCTTTAGTTAGCTTGCCACTCTACTCAGCGTTTTGCTGACGTGTTACACTCGTTACCTTTTTCAGGACCAGGTGTTGAGCAGCCAGGGTCGGTGGCTGCAGAGGACGCTGGGCCGAGTAGGGTCCAATAGAGTTTACCACAGTCTTTTGTACCTCTTTTGTTTCTGTTCTAGTGAGTAGTTTTTGTTTCCGCTGTACTTTCTTTACCTGCAGTTCCTGTTATATGATAAATGTTGTCTACTGTTATGGTGGTACCTACTGTAGTAGTTTCTTTCCTTACTGTTGTACTTTCTTACTGTTAGTTATATTCATGCTGAATGTGGTTTATTTTACTGTCTTTTGGTTACTTCCTCGTTGGACGACTAGGTCTTGGGATTAGTCGAGTCGGTCCGGTTCTCGTGTCTCGTAGGGACTCGGGAACCGGGTCGTTACAATTTGTAAATAACATTCATATTTTTGGAATAACTGATTGATTTTGAATTTTAGAGAGTGATATATATCAATAACTACCTCTTAGTGAACTACCTGAAATAAAACTACTAAAAATTGTATATATATAAAATAACATTCGACTGGATTACGACTTTATACTACAATAACGATTGTGACATTAATAAACCCTAATTAACATGCGATCCATTTGGCACATCATTTCCAGCCATGCCTCAAGTATCTCGACTTCCTCGACGCCATGCGACTGCACCTTTCGGATCATCTCACGATCAACAACACAAAACACACATCAGTATTTTATTTCCCTTAAATAAGTTCCTAACACAACCATAAATCCTTAAATCCCTAAAATAAAAAATACTGAGGGCTAGAGATTTAAATAAAGGAGAGGAAGGGGATGCACCAAGGGCCATTGTGGACTTGATGAGGTGGCTTACCATCTCTAAGTCATCGAGGAGCACCCAAAGTTGCTACCATGGCTACTACCCCCTCATGCAACAGTCGCATCTCCCTCCTTCCACAGTAGTAGGGGATGCCACTCCCCTCCTTAACTAATGTAGCTGTAGCAACAACAGGGTTACTGTGGCCTCCAAATCAACGATGCCGACCCTCCTTGCCACCTATTACAGCCGGCAAGAGGAGGAGGGAGAGGGCAAGCGTGTTGTGGAAGAAGGGTAGGGTGAATCAATGGTGAAGAGTAGGAAGGGACCTCCCACGCGAGAAATATGAAGGGAGGGGATCCTCGGGGTGGCATGCATCGCCCCTCCCATCTCTTCATCTTCTTCCTGTGGCCAGCAATAGCAATGGTAGCAGTCATAAGAACAACATCTTTTATTGCAAATGAGGGGGGAGAAAGATCAACAAGGCAAAGAGGAAGGAGAGGAGTAGGGAGAGGTGTGGCCAACGATCTCAAATGGAAGCAAGTGGAAGTCTTTTGGCTTCTCTTGCAAGCCTAGTCCATAATTATGGGGTGGAAAAATTATCTGACATGCCCTCCACCTAAATCACCACTTATTGAAAAGTCCTCCAATAAGATCCTCTCTCTCCAATTGCCTACACCCAAAAATGTCAAGACCATCAAAGAGAGTCAATTTCTAAGGGATCCAAAATTCCATAATCATAGAGTCAATGAGGGTTGGATTATTTCCAAAAAGGGCTATTAGAAATCAGAACCCTTACAGTGTGATTAAGGTGGGTGGGTAGTAGTTTTTTTTAGGAATGTAGGATTAATGTGGTCCCTTGGATTAGATGGAAGGTCAAGATGCATCCACCAATTCTCTTTCAAATTAAGCCATTAGATGATGATCCAAGCGTGGGTCTTGAGAGCATGGTTGGGCAACCTTGGAACACTCTAGAATTCTCTAGAGTGGGTGGCTTGGGATGGTTTGATGATGGCCCTTGGATTGGTGATCAAAGGTGGAGATGGAGTCTTGAAAGTCTAGAGAAATGGGGAGCAAGTTGAGGGGTGCTTTTTGACTGGTGTGGCCAGCTATAAGGCTTGGAATTTAGGGTTTAATTGGGTCCTTAAGATGGCTTTTGGATGGTGGATGTAGGTCCTTAGGTTGTAGGCTTGGGTTGCTAAAAATAGGTTGTGTCATGGGTATCCTTAGGATGGAAATCTAAGGGTTGATAGGGCTTCTCTACACTAGATTTAAGACATGATTTTGTAGAGAATTAGGTGTTCTAATGTCTAAAGATACGAAGGGCTTAGATAGTTCCATGTTGTCCTCTTTCTTGTTTGTCTTTATTTCTTCAAGTCTTCTTGTCTTCAGTTGTCTTATTCTTCTTTATTTAGGCTTCCCACGGGTCTTTCTCTTCTCCTAAGTGGATCTTCAAGTTCCTCGAACTTTATTCGTTACTCTCACTAACTACATTATTCACAAAAGCATATAATTAGCCACATTTTATTTATAAAACACACTTAGGTCCTATATATGCATGTATGTAAAGATTACTTTATTTACAACTTAAATATATGTTTTAACTTAGGAACTAGCCTAAGATTAAACATATTAGGATTATAAATTAGGTTGTTATTATCTGGCGAACGACAATCTTATCCTAAGGATTGCCATTACGGATCATGAAACCCATGATGACATTAGTTGGAACGTGGGCTGTGGTGGTTACGTATGTTGATCTTCTTTTCCACCATCCATGAACTTGCTAATGTAAGAGGAAGGGCATTACTCCAACTGCAATTGATAAATGGGAGATCATCCCATCTGTGCGAGAGGACATGCACAAGCAAACAAAGAAAGAGCTTTCTATACTGTACCATCAAAATACTTAGTGAATTTGAGAGAAATTGCACTCTTCCTAGATGTACACCTTTTTAGGTAGAACTAGTTAACCAATCGCTTCGTCTATTGTGTGTGATTTTGTGATTTGAGGGACCTACTCCTTTCGTGAACATAGATAGGGCCCAATTACATAGGTCCCAATCACGTATACATCTTGATGTTGGATTTCACACCCTAAATTCTTTTTGCCATCTCAAAGCCCCTACACCCCTTATGTACGTCATTATTCTTAACCCGTTCTCATAGCACCTCACAAATAAATTTATACACTTGTATTCTTCAATCATCGTCCTTTCATGTATTTATAGTCACTCTTTCACGTATTTGCATATAAAAGTTGCATTTACTTGTGGAACAACTTGTGATTAGAGGATTAGAGGATAATATGATTTGTGGTGGAGAAAATTGGAAAAAGATTGTTTTACTAGATGATATGATAAGTAATAAATTGGATATAGTAGATGATTAGAGGATAATATGATTGTGCCATTATTATCTTTTTCCTACATGGATGATGAGAAAAAAATGTCTTATTACCATACACTTATCCTCTTAATTTACTCCCTCTATATATATAGTGGATAACTAATTTATTTCGTTAGTCTAAATATAACCATAGTACTTTTGATATGTATTTATATGCTTGGAAGCTTGACATATCATTGTTGCTTTTCTCTAAAGATATTTTTTAGAAGGGTAAATATGATGGATATAAGAATCGACTCCATGATGACTTTTATATATTAATGGGGAGATTCTACCATTGCATAAATCATTTGGTGGCATTATTCCATGTTATATTTTGGGGGTAAAAGGGTCATTACATTATCATGACTAAACATGGACCTAGCATTTATTTATTTTTTTAATCTCTAAATTAGCACTTATTTGTAGATAGGAGACTTTATCATATATAGGAAATACAAAACTCTTACACGAAGACTTAGAATATCAATACCTATTCATAGATAAGATACACCAACTCTTGTATGTAAGCAAAAAATAGTAAAAATTATTCATAGATAATGGATATTAACTTGATTTTCTACTTATTCTATCATATCATATGATATTTTTAATAATGCACCATAATCCAAATTTACTTTTTTTTTTATTTATAAAAACGATTAACCTTATTTTTAGTGTAATCCACGGTCGTGTAAAGTTTTTTCTGCTGGTTAATACCTACCGTAAGAATCAAACTATACTTGAGAGAGGAGGGCTGATGGGTTGGGTTGGATGCATTTCCCTCGTCTTTGGATGCGGTGGGTACAACAAATCCCCTCATCTCATTTTTATTCGACGGCTTGCAACTTTGCGCATATCCCACGGAGTATATCTTCCCCTGGAAGTTGCCTTGCTGAAGCGCCAAAGGAGGCGCCGGGACAGAAGAAGAAGAAGCATGAAGTTTGGTTCCAAGGTGATCTTCCTCGTCCGAGACCCCATCGGCTTCGGCACCTCCCTCTTCGATGCCCTCCTCCCAATCCATCCTTCCACAAGGTTACACCCCCCACCCCCGCAGATGATTTGCCTCTATAGTCAGTCGTCATAAAGGAACTAATACGGTTTCCTTCTCTGTTTCCCGTTCGTCTCAGGGAGTTATCGAGTTTTGAGGTACCATCGTTGGGCGAGAAGTACGGGATCGTGGGCAGGCAGACCGTGACGGTGGAAATCGCTCAGTTCTTCGCTCCGGATGGCTCCCCTGAGGTCTACTTTCAACCCCCCACCCTTTCTTCTATCGTCTTTGTCGCTGTTTTAGTCCGTTCATTCCAAGTTTTCGACATCAAATTGGAGCCAAAATCTCCAAGATGAGGTGTAGCCTCTGTTGCCTTTCCACCAAGGGAGCAGTAATGTGGGTTTTGTTCCACGAGTTGGATTAGACCCACACCCGGCCACGCTAACCACACGGCCCCCTTCGCTGCCGCGATGACCGCAGGACCTCATGCATTCGCCAAAGTATTGGAGGGTGTAACCAAAAATTGGACTTCCATTATCATCGTTGTTAGACGCTTCTATTTTTCCTGTGACTCAAAATGGGGTGTGGAGGAAATTTTTTCGGTTAGTTCACTTACTCACCTGACATCTGAATGGAAATTGACAGCGACAGAAAGTATGGACACCCACAAAACCGATCCAGATCGAACATTCTACTGGAGTTTAGGGGCGGACCGTGGTAATTGAACAAGCCGAAAAGATGGATCTTGCTTCCGAATGTCCCGTACCTGGAAGATGGAGCTCTTCGGCACATTAAGTTTCATATATTTTGATCAATTACTCAAGCACACCTTGATCATTACCTGTTGATGGCGAGGGTTTAGGTTTCATCAGCATGAGACTTACCTTTTGCAGTTGTTTCGAATAAAATTCGCTATCTTCATTCTCGCAAAATGAGAAATTGACCGATCATCTTGACTTTATTGAGAAGACCGGTCTCATCTAATTTGAAAAATTACTAAATTGTGTATCAGGAATTCTGCAGGTGAGGTGTCTCCAAAGACCTAATCCGTGAGTCAGAAAAATGATCTGGTTTTGGAAATTAAGGGTCAATTGATTTTCACAATGCCATATGTCAATTTAATTGAAATCATGAACACTGAATGGGAGGAAACGAGATAGTTCTATTATTGAGTCTTAAGTCTCCTTATAAATGAAGATGTGGAAAAGTTGTCGTATAATACCAAAGTAAGAAATAAAATAACAAGGGATCCCTCATACAAAAGGTGCATATTGCTAACACTCTCCCTCAAGTTGGAGTATAGATATCTATTATATTCAGCTTGGATATACATAAATAAAATAAAGACCTGGCCAAGGACTTGGTAAAAATATCTGCAATCTGATTCTCAGACATGACTGGTGTTGTATATAGTAACCCCTTCTGAATAATATCTATGGTATAATGGCAATCAACCTCTACATGCTTCGTTTTTTCGTGAAATGCTGGGTTGTTGGCAATGAAGGTAGCTGCTCTATTATCACATTGCATCTCCATAGATTAGAAAACTGTACATCCAAATAAGTGAGTAGAGACCTGATCCACATCATCTTTGTAGTCGTCTGAGCCTTGGCCTTGTATTTAGACTTGGCACTCGACCTAGCAACTGTGCCTTTTTTTTTCTCCACCATGTGATTAGGTTCCCTGCCAAAAAAGTATAGAACCTAGTAGTGGATTTTCGGTCCACATAACATCCAGCGTACTCCGCGTTAGAGTAGCCAACCAAAGTCATAGAAGACCCCTTGGAGAAGAGAAGTTCTTTTTCAGGAGCTTTCTTGATGTATCTGAACATCATCAACGCTGCATTCCGGTGCTGTTGTGTTGTCTTGGCCATGAAATGACTTAATCTCCCCACCACAAAGGAGATATTAGGCATTGTAATAGTCAGATATAGTAGCTTGTCCACAAGCTGCTTATACTGCTTGTTATCCATTAACTGTGTATCCTTATCATAAAGTGACATATTGGGTTCTATAGGAATATTGGCTTCCTTGGCCCCAAGCATGGCCACCTCCTGCAGAATATCCAATGCATACCTCCTCTGAAATAGGACTACGCCCTTCTTGCTCTGGGCAACCTCAATACCAAGAAAGTATCGTAGAGCTCTCAAATCTTTCACGACAAACTCCTCGGCTAGAATGTGCTTGATTTCAGTGATACCATGCACATCATCTCTTGTAACAATCAAGTCATTAACATATATGAGAAGTACCACAGTACCTTGTCCAGCTCTCTTGACAAAAAGAAAGAAATCAGCCGTCGATCTCCTGAATCTAGCTACCTCCACAACCTGAAACAATCTTTGGAATCATGCTCTGGGACTTTACTTGAGGTTGTAGATGGCCTTCCGCAATTGCATACACACTCCCCTTGAACCTCGAAATATGGTGGCTGCTGCATATAGACTTTCTCGTGGAGATCACCGTAGAGTAATGTATTCTTCACATCCATCTGATGCAAGGGCCAATTAAGCGGACCGCTACTGCTACCATCACCCGTACTATAGGAAGTCTAGCAACTTGTGAAAATATGTTAAAGAAGTCCACCTTATAGGTTTGGGTGAACCCCTTTGCCACGAGACATGCTTTGTATCTAATAATGTCTATCTGGGTTGAACTTCACTGTGAAAACCCATCGATAGCCAATAACAGTAGCTTCGTTTGGAAGTTGAGTGAGCTCCCAGGTCTTACGACCCCTAAGAGCAGCCATCTCATCCTCCATAGCTGCCTGTTATTTTAGATCAAGCATGGTCTCGTGATGTGTCGTTGGGATGTGAGTAGCAGGCAACGCCTGTGTGAAGCCTGCAAACCTAGGGCCTAAGCTGTCAGTAGCAAGTATCCTAGCTGTTGGGTAAGTAGCATAAGTCCGTGGCCTCTTCTAAACAGTTATCGGAAGATCCAGATCATCACCTGTCCTGTCCTTGTGATCAATATTTGGTAAACTAGTGTCAGTGTTTTAGGAACTCACCTGAGAATTCGATGGTGGAGGTAGGGGAGGGGGTGCCCGAAAGGTAGTGCGAGGATGTGTATATGTCTAAAGGGGCTTACTCAGATGTGGAAAGGGTGGCGTAGCAGATGGTGGTGGTGGTGGTACAGTAGCGACTGGAAGCTTAGGAAAACTCTCAAAGTGAATAAGTGTAAATGACATTGGTGCCATATCACCCTTAGAAGGTAGATCAACTGCAAATGTGGAAAAGAATGGTATTGCTTCATGAAAGGTTACGTCTACAGAAATGAAATGCTGAGAAGTAGTCGGATCAAAACACTAATATTCCTTCTATGTCCGAGTGTACCTAAGAAAAACACACTTAACTGCTCTCAGTGCTAATTTATTCCAACCCGGTTCGAACAGATGGACAAAAGCAATACAATCAAATGTCCAGGAGTTGACGTGAAACAAGGGTCTATTAGGATACATAACCTGCAAGGGAATTCGCTCATGTAAAGCAGCGTTAAGCATCTGATTGATCAGAAAATAGGCCGTCAAAACAGTGTCACCCCAGTAAAGAGAGGGGACCTAGTGGTGGATTAACAAGGTATGGGCAACATCAAGCAAGTGGCGGTGCTTCCTCTTAGCAACACCATTCTGCTGAGAGTTGTGAGGGCAAGTAGTCTCATGAATAATGTCACACAATTGGAAAAAAAAGTACGCAACCGAGTGGTATAAAATTCTAAGGCATTATTATATCGAAAACGCTTCACAAAACATGAATGCTGAGTTTTTATTTCTTTAATAAAATTTTCAACAATTTGTCCCACATCAGACATGTTTTTCAAAAGAAAGCTAAGAAAGACTGGAAAAATCATCCACTAATAGTAGATAGTATATTTTCTCAAGTTGATTAGGAATACGACTGGGACCTTAAACATCCATGTGAACCAGATCAAACATAGCAATAGAGGAAATAGAAACAGACGTGGAAAAACTAGTCCTGTGATGCTTGCCCAGCTGACAGGCATTATAGGTGAGAGCAGTAGTGGAGGTTATGTGCAGCAAAACTCATTTGAGACGATCAATAGGTAGGTAACGAAGGCAGTGATGTCATTGGAGAGGGACCCAGCAGAATTAAGGCCTTGGGTACCAGAAGCAGCAACAACACTACGGTTTAGACGTATACCCTCGTTTCTCATGCCCTCCACCAATCGTCTTCCCATGAGCTTGTCCTACAAGATATAAGAAGATGCATCAAATATAGTTCGGCAGTTCAGATCTCTGATAATACTGATAACAGACAACAAGTTCAATGGGAATGTAGAAAACATCTATCAGTCGTAAGGTTGGAGATAGAGACATATCTCCCTTGCCAACAAGAGACGAGTGTCTCCCATATGCCACCTGTACAGTCCTGACTGGTGTACCAGGTGCTAATTGAGAAAGGGATCTGTGGCCATATAGGTGCTTGGACGTACCAGAGTGAATCAACCAATCGCCAAGAGATAAAAGAGATGACGTACCTGTCACGGGGGTCTCAGAAGAGGAGGTAATGGTTGTAGTGTCCGGAGGCTGAGAGGATGCCTGGGCTAACTGAGCAATCTGCTGTCGTCTCAATCTTTATACTGAGAGAATTGATGTCACCTGATATCAAATTGGAGGAAACGAGTTAGTTCTATTATTGATCTCTACCCCTCCTTATATAATGAAGAGGTGGAAAAATTGTGATACAACACCAAAGCAAGAAATAAAATGACAAGGAACCCCTCATAGAAAAGGTGCGTATGCTTACACATTGGAATCAATGCATGAGGAAGAGGAACAAATTGTGCTTTCTGTCGGGCATAATGTTTCAGTCGGAGCTTATAACGGATGTTCAATGATGGTGGGAAAAAGTTGATTAGATTAGAAGAAAAGGGAAATGCACCCTTCGCATAAGGGACTCATATGGGAGTTCTGCATACAAGGGAAGGAGTTCTATACCACTGGATGTGGGGATTCACCAAAAGGTCAGATGGAAGCTTACAACCTCAGAACCAGGCATCAGGCATCATCACGTTTGGTTGCTACTATCTGGATAGCCTCTTGCAAGTTATCATCTTGACGACAACCCCCCTTGGAACACTCTCCACCAAAACATTGCCGTTAGAAGGCAGTGGTTGATCACCCTTATAGAGCTTGCAGGTGTAGGGTTGGATAAAAGATGGATCAAAGCTTTCTGCTTTCACCTTAGTTTGCTTACTATTTGACAACACATAGCTGTTATGTTTTTTTTTGAAATGAAAAAGAATGATCATATGAGATTAGTGATCGTCCTCTTCATTTATTAAGAAATGGGTATCACAATACCAAAATGATCTCCTCAAAAAAAACAAAAAAAAAAAAGAAGCCAAAATGACGCTCCTTCCCCTGCCTAGGCCCTAGCCTAGTGGGCTGGGATGGGAGTGGGGACTGGACTGTGCACAAGCAGCACCACTTGCGAGCGTGTACCCTCATAAATGATGTATTCACCATTTTAACCAACTACCTTGCTAAGCTACATAAGTAACTATAAGTACAAAGGACTAAAGAATGTAAGGTGGAATAAGGCAGTTGCAGGTGGTGGTGGTGGCGACAGTGATGGGGTCCTTCATGAGGTCTAGCAATATCAGGCACCGGAAGTGGGTCGAGACTATGATCCCCACTTCCAACAATGTGAATGTAGTATAAAAAACATATTTCCACCCATAACCATTCCACTAAAACAAAGTAAATTTCACCTTCAAGTTGGACAAATGAGAAATCTGTTTGGATTTTAAAGGAGATACTAACAAATAGATGGAAAAAGATGATATTGTTGGGATATGGAAGTTTTATTTGTAGGAAGTTTAATACATCCGACCTAACTTCATGCTAAAGATTTAAGCAGTTTGACACTGTTGAGTTATATTTATGTTTGTAAGGAGTGTTGTGTTATTTTATTTTGTGTAGTGGGCCTATGATGTACTTTTCCCACACCTATATAGAGGTATAGGGACTTCTTGGCAACCTAAGGAAGTTTGTTTTCTTCAACTTGGTATTAGAGCCAAGGTTGAGGACTTCACCAAAAACAAAACCCTAACCCTACCTTAAGCTTTCTCACTGGAACTACTGTTGCCACCGCCAATGACCACGTCGGTGCTAGACCACCACTGCAGCAGCAGTAGCACTGTTTGCTGTCGCTAGCTGCTGCAATAGTAGGCCAGCAGCAGGCCACTATCGTCGCTAGTAGCAGCAGCAGCAGCAACACTGGGCCACCGCCGCTGCTAACAGCAGTAGCAGCACAAGGCCACCGCTACTGCTAGCAGCAGCACCGATTGCTGCCATTGCTGCAGCCAACCCTTCGCGTCAGACTGGGGCGCAGCATCGCCACCTTGGCTCTTTACGCTGCTGTAGCGCCAGACTGGGGCACAATTGGTTCCTCAGCTCCTCCCTCGCGCCACAACACCTGGCCATAACGCTGTTGCCACCGTCGTAGCCTGATCGGGGCGCAACCGGCCCCTCGCGCCGTAGCACCCTTGGTGCTGTCGCCGCCAGCAGCCTGCTACAACACTCGCGTCGCCAGTAGCCTGACCAGGGCGCATCTCCCATGGTGCTGCTCCTGGTTGCCTTGTCGCAACTCCCTGATCGTCGTTGGTGCCGGTTGCTCTTGATCACTCACCGTGGAGATGAGGGTTTGAAGCAAAAATCTTTCAACAGGGTGGTATGAACTTCTTGATCTTTTGATCTAATTTGGGGTATGTATTTCCTGTATTTCCCATAGTGGATGACTTTTAGGGTGTGTATTCCCCGTTGATGCATGTTTTTGGGGTGTGTTGTCCCCTTGAGTACTGACCGCGTGTGAGCGGAGATTTTTGGGGTGTGTATTCCCCTGTTGGTATATTTGTTGGGGTGTGTAGTATCCATTTTCTTTCAATTTTCAGATTTGAAGTGTGAAGAAGTTCAGGGGTGTGTACCCTTCTCTGTGGCACGTCGAACTTTGTTCGAGGCAGTGTGGTTTAGTAAACATGGCAGTGTCTCGATCAGAGATTGCACTAGGAACTGCTGTGGGTGATACTCAAACCACTGGTGTGACATGGTTGATTGATTCAGGTTCTTCCAATCATTTATCCGGGAATCTGCAGTGCTTTGGACAGATTTAACCTGTCTCTCGGGGTCGTACAGTACAGGTGGCTGATGGGTGACTTGTTCCTATTAGTGGTCGGGGGTAAATTAATGTTACTGCTTCTATGCAGCTTAATCATGTTCAGTTTGTTCCAGATTTATCCATGAACTTGCTCTCTGTCAGTAAGATCATTAAGCAGATGAATTGTCGAGCCATCTTTGATGAGCGTGGATGTATTTTCCAGGATAGAATGATAGGGAAGATTATTGGTAGTGGATATGAAGAAAGAATTTATCGACTTTAGCAGGATCCTATGGCTGCTGCATGTCGGGTTAGTACCACATCTGGGAGTGCTTTACAGTGGCATATACGGTTTGGCCATCCTTCTTTGGAAAAGTTACGCAGGCTTATTCCTCATGTGTCCCCAACTACGCAACTTTCTTGCGATACATGTCAACTTGGGAAGTACCATAGATCTTCCTTTCCAGCTGCTATAGGACCACGTTTAATTTCATGTTTTCAGTTAGTGCATCTTGATGTTTGGGGTCCCAGTAGGACTCCTGATAGAGTAGGACATCGGTACTATTTGATTGTGGCTGATGAATTTTCCAGATTGTCCTAGCTATTTCTCATGAAGAATAAGTCTGAAGTAGATCCACTAATTGAAAAGTTTGTGTTGATGATAAAAAATCAGTTTGATGTTTGCATCAAGACTCTCAGATCTGATAATGCACTGGAGTTTTGTACTCGTCGGTTGGCAGAATTCTATGGCATACATTGTATAATTCGTTAGACCTCATGTCCTCACACTTCTCAGCAAAATGTAGTCGCAGAGAGGAAGCACAGGCATACCCTTGATATGGCCAGAGCTCTTCTTATCCATAACAGCGTGCCACAGAACTATTGGGGAGATGCAGTTCTCACTGCTTGCTACCTTATTAATAGATTGCCCTCCTCAGTGATTCACGAGCAGATACCATGCAGGTGCTTTATCGAAATGATGAGTTGTTTGATCATCCACCCAAGACATTTGGGTGCGTGATTTTTGTACATCTCCTTGGACTTGGGCATGATAAATTAGCACATAGAGCAGTCAAGTGTGTGTTTCTTGGCTATTCTCGTACTCAAAAGGGGTATCGGTGTTTTGATCCCCTCCATCAAAGGCATTATATCAGTGCAGATATCACCTTTCATGAAGCAGTACCTTATTTTTCTGTTGCTGCCAGGCAGGTGTAGAGTGTGCTGGAGAGTGCACCTGTACCAGTTGCTCCTATACCATTTGGTATATTCACAGATACTAGTAGCCCTTCTCAGGTTGATGAGTTACCTACCAGCACATTTAGACCAACACTAGTGGATGAAGGGACCTTCAAGGGTCACACCTATTAGTTGCTAGTTGTGTACAGGGCAAAGCCCCCTCCATCTATTCCACAGACTCAGGTTAGTGTTGATAAGCTAGAGGTGGCTTCTACTCAGGAAACTGTTTCAGGCACAGTGTCAGCAGATGTAGCAGGTGGGAGTCTGCCACCTGAGGATAGTTCTCCAGGTTCTGATTCCATGAGTACTGATGAAGATATTCCTATTGCTATTAGGAAGGCTCCGCGATCTTGTGCCCAGTATCGTGTTGCTGGGAGTGGTGTTACTAATGATTCTTTAAGTTCGGAGTTTCATGCATTCACAGCTGCTGTATCTAGTGCTGAGTTACCTACTTCGTACCAGCAGGTTCTACTACATCCCCACTGGAAGGCAGCTATGGAGGAGGAGATGTCTGCACTTACTATCAGAGGTACTTGGGAGCTGTTACCTTTATCGTCTGGCGTGCATCTTGTTGGAGCCAGATGGGTCTTTGCCTTGAAATACAACCCAGATGGGTCTATTTCAAGGTATAAGGCCCGCTTAGTGGCCAAAGGATTCACTCATACATATGGGATGGATTTCTTTGACACGTTCTCCCCTGTTGCACAACTATCTACTGTTCGAATTCTTATATCTGTTGCGGCTCATTATGGATGGCAATTATATCAGTTGGGTGTTAAAAATGCATTTCTATACGGAGACTTGGAGGAAGAGATATACATGCAGCAGCCACTTGGCTTTGAGATTTAGGGAGAGTGTGTATGCAGGCTTCGTAAGGCCATTTATGGTCTTAAGCAGAGCCCTCGAGCTTGGTTCCAACACCTGTCTGAGGCATTGTTTGTTATTGGGATGCAGAGATCTTCATCGGATCATTCACTATTTGTGAGGAAAACCAGTAGGGGTATAGTGGCTTTACTTGTGTATGTGGATGATCTTATTCTTACAGGTGATGATGCAGGGGGTGTATCTCAGATGAAGAAATACTTGGCACACCAGTTTGTCATGAAAGATCTTGGGAAGCTGAGATATTTTTTATGCATTGAGTTTGCTACAAGTAAGCACGTGATAATTATGTCGCAGAGGAAATATGCCCTTGATATTCTTCAGGAGACAGGCACGCTAGGATTCAAAGATGCAAATATTTTTATGGATCATAAAATTCATCTGTTTGAGGATAATGTGAAGCTAAGTGACAATAAGGTATATCGACAACTGGTGGGGAAGCTGTTATATCTGACTATGACTAGGCCAGATATTAACCTTGCAGTGGGGAAGCTGAGTCAGTTCTTAGATAAATCCACTGAGGTTCATTGGCAGGCTGTGATGTAGGTGTTGAGGTATATCAAGGGATGTCCAGGTAGAGGTATTCTTTTTCAAAGAAAGGCACCTATGGCCATTGTTGCATACTCAGATGCAGATTATGTAGGTGATGTCAGGGATAGGCGGTCTACTACTGGTTTCTGTACCTTTGTTGCTGGGAACTTGGTAACCTGGAGGAGCAAGAAACAAAGTGTTTCACGCTCTAGTGCTAAGTCTGAGTACAGAGCCATGGCACATACTGCTGCTGAGATGATATGGATCAGATCTCTGTTACGAGATCTTCATGTTGATGTTCAGAAACCTATGAAGATGCATCATGACAACCGGGCTGCTACCTACATTGCAAACAATCCTATCTTCCATGAGAGAACAAAACATGTGGAAATGGATTGTCATTACACCAGGAGTTTGATTTAATAGGATCTGCTTCGTACTACTTGTCTTGCCTCCTCAGACCAGACTGCTGACATGTTTACTAAGCCGTTGCCACGCCCCAACTTGAGAAGTGTATAAACAAGCTGAGCATGATGGATATATATGCTCCAGTTTGAGGGGGAGCGTTGAGTTATATTTATGTGTGTAAGGAGTGCTGTGTTATTTTATTTTGTGTAGTAGATTTATGATGTACTTTTCCCACATCTATATAGAAGTATAGGGACTTCTTGATAATCTAAGAAAGTTTATTTTCTTCAACTTGCACACGATAGCTTTTGAATTTTCATTTGCCAGTGATCTTCCTTTCATGTATAAATAACTACAAGTAATCACCTAAATAACCTGGATGAAAATAAGGGATTTATGCCCTCATATCTGGTGCATTATCCCTTAGCTAGTTAATTGGTAGGACAAGTTGTGTTCCAATGGTAGCATAGGCTAGATGGTTTTCTTTCTTTCCTTTTTGGAGGTCTATATTCTAGGTAAAATTAATTGGACTGCTACTTAGCTCTCTTGATTTTTTTTTCTTTTTAAAAAGAGAAAGGATGGTCACATAGGAGTAGTGACCATCTGAGATATATTATTAAAACTCAGGGGATTACAATATCGTCTCACAGGGTTGCCTTCAGGCCCTTTAAAACATTAACTTCCCCACAAATATTGTCAATGAAGGACCTTTCATCTTTGAACATATCACATTCCTTTTAAGCCAAATGCTCGAAAGAACTACAAGAGGATGCATTGTTTCTTTTCTTGATCTAAAGTAGCCGCAACCGAAGCTTCTCTAGAATTCAACCAAAGAGGAGGTATCTAGCCACCTTAGCTGACATTGCTTACACAACTTCTCAAAACAAGTAAAAAACAAATAATTTTGGGGCTGTATTGCAAAGCTGGCATGTGAGATCTGATTTTGAGGCAACCTTTTGCCTATACACCTTGGTCATGAGCCTCCCTCTTCTCAGTTGTCAAGCAGAAATCTTAATTTTCATTGGCTTCTTCATCTTCCATGATAACTGCCAGTATCTAAAGAATACAACATTCCTACCATTAACTGGTGGTGCAAGACAACTGTAGCTTTTTACTAGGAAGTGTGCGTCCTTCCAGACCCACCATTAAACTCCTCTCCTGAATCACCACTAGCAAGCAGCACTCCATCTCCTCTTGTTCCCTACTGATCATTGACCTCTTGATCACCACCGATAGTTGCCTTTCATCACTGGTCAAACATACCATCACTCATTGCACATCAAACAAGCACTCAACCATCAGTAGTCCTGCCCTCCATCACCAACTTCCACCTAGTCGCATGTGCCATCAAGCACTATTGTTGAGGTTGAACGTGCCACTAAATGCCACATCCTCCTTTGAGCACACCACCATTGTCACAGACTCGTCAAGTCATTGACTTCCACTACCATCCCGTTTTCTAACGATATAGACTTTAGAGAAAACTTTTCTTATTGCATTATTATGAAATATCATATTTTTATTTGAAGCTTCTATGGTTAAGTTCAATCTATAGAATACCATTTTTTCACATGGTTAAAATTCTTAAGATTAATCCACAAAAAATCATTTTTTTTCTCTTGTGGTTCAAATCCTTAAGGTTGATCTAGGAATATCATTTTCTCTTCTGTTGTTCGAATCTTTATTGGAAGCTCCTATGCTACAAAGGATTTGTGGTTGTATAGAATGTTATTTTTCTTCCCAATCATTTACGATTATATGATGGGCTGGATTTGTCCTGGTAAGATGTAAATAATATTGTGAGTAGGGTTGTTAATGTGATTTTTTGATACCACTTTTGAAATAAGTTTTGTAATGATATGTAACTTAATCTAACTAACAATCTGCAATAATCTTGTCCGTATGGCAATTTATTAACAAAATTTTGGTGTCTTTGTTTTGGTTTTGCTTTGTATCTTTTACGTGCTTTTGCTAGAGTTCCATCTTGTGTTATCTTTTGGCTACTTTTAGGGTTGTTAAAGTGATTTTTTGATGCCACTTTTGAAATAAGTTTTGGTAATGATATGTAACTTAATCTAACTAACACTATGCAATAATCTTATACATATTACAATTTATTAACAAAATTTAGGTGTCTTTGTTTGGGTTTTGCTTTATATCTTTTACGTGCTTTTGTTAGAGTTCCATCTTATATTATCTTTTAACTACTTTTATTTTCTTTGTGGACTTCCTTGTAATTTTTTCATCCCTTTTTTCTATGTAAAAGATGCTAAGGTTTCTTTTTAGAGTTATGACATCATATTTTATTTCACATGATATCATAGCAACAATTCTAGATTGGCATTTTAATATCCCACCAAGGTCGTCGCCAAATCGGTAGCAATCGGTGCCACCCAAATAGTTGTAGTTGGTGCTGTTCAGCAGCAATTGCTGCCACTTGACTGGCAGTAGTCGGCGACACCCTTGCTGCCGCTGCTTCTGAGGGGACTTGTGCTTCTTTGTGCCCTATTATTGTGTGGCTGACCTTAATGCACATGTAGTCGCACGTGCACAACTCCCATGCATGTGTGATTTTTGCCTATTCTAGATGTGCCTTCCATGTTTCGATTTACGTTGACTAGTCATGTGTTACTGCTATTGCTGCTTGGGATCGTCTTCTACTGCTTGCTTGTCTTCGTCCCTGTAGTTGTTGCCACCACAATTATTCCCTTTGCTTGCTACTACTTTGGATGTATCCCCTTTCTTCAGTCACCTAGTACTTAATTTGCCTGCATTGTTGATGCTTTTGATATACACACACATCTGAGATTTGCCATTCTTAGACAGTGGGTGATCAGTTTAGGTTCCTCTATACACCTTACTAGGGATGCTAAGTCCTTATTTGCGAGTAGACCTCCAAGAAGAGTCACTTCGATGAAAGTGGCCAATGGTACCAATTCTCTAGTAACTACAGTTGGTAACATTCAGTGGTTGCAACTATAATCAATTCACTGTGCCAAAGTTCCCATTGAGTCTCCTATTCGGTGTTGTAAAATTCGGTAGTCGGTATTCAGTAGGCCAGGCCACTGACTAAGGAGTATACGATATACGGGGGAGTAGTCGTGGAGTACTTGGTCGGGCATTTTTTAAATAAATAAATACACACACAACACCAAGGCAAGGACTAAGGAGAGAGAGGAGTAACAGTAGTTGTAGTATTAGCAGTAGTAGTAGGCCGAAGTGGCAGGGCATCGACAATGGCGTGGTGCTTGAAGAAGCAGCAGCAGCAGTGGCGTCGGTGAAGGTGAAAGGGCTGAAGGGCAAGGTGATGATTGGAGAGGGAGAGGAAGGGGCGATCGTGTGGAATTGTGGAGGATGGGGTGATGCTCTGTCAGGTCAGAGTAGGGGGCTGTCATGGCGTTACCTATAGGGAGAAGCTCTGATCGTTTGGAGGAGGGCGTCGCCTATTAGGTCGCATGTAGGTTTTAAACGAAAGGGGTGGGAGGCGCGAAGGGTGTCAGGGCAAGTAAGGGTTAACTTTACCTAGGAAAATAATATCTAAATGTATCCATTTATATTAACCTCTATGCAAAAAGTGGCCTATTGCTCGGCCGACTACACCGACCACTTGGTTGAGTAGTTGGTGTTGCTGACTATAGTACCGTATATAGCTTATTCAGTTGGAGGTGGGTGCGACTAGGATTACTAGGTCGAGTACTTGGCCAAGTAGATCGATTTTTACATTAGAGCTCCTGTTAATTAGCAGACTGTGCAAGAACCTAGAGTACCATGCTATATTTGACGAGTGTTATTGCTATTTTCAGGATAAGAAGACCAATCAAATTATTGGTGGTAGATATGAGAAGAACGGTCTTTATTATTGTTAGGAGAAGAAAATGTCATATCATCAAAATAAAACCCTAGCCTCTCTTTTGTACTGGAGAGGTTCGGTAGAATTACAAAGACACCCAAAAAATAACATGGATGACAAATAAGTCCTTAGGCTCAACACTCCCCTTCAAGTTGGGATGTAGATATCTATAAGACCCAACTTGTTGCATAAGAAATCAAGATGCTTCTTCTTCAGAGCCTAGGTAAATATATCAGCCAGCTGAAGCTCCGTGGAGACATATGGGTTGCTAATCTTGTCGATGAGAACATCACGAACAAAGTGCAAGTCAACCTTAATATGCTTGGTCCTCTCATGGAAGACCGGATTTGAGGTGATGTAAGTGGCTGACTTGTCACAGAGAAGTGAGACAAGCATAGTAGTTTGGATGCCAAGATCTTGTAGGAAGGAAACAATCCACATAATCTTACAAGCAACCTGCACCATTGCTCTATACTTTGCTTCTATACTCGAACGGACAACAACACTTTGCTTTTTGCTCCTCCAGGAGACTAGATTTTCACCAAGATAAATTGCAAAGCTCGAAGTAGAGCGCCAATCATCCACAGATTCGGCATAATCTGCATCAGAATAGGAAATAATATCTAAGCTGCCACCGTCTTTGTAATACAACCCTCTACTTGGTGTCCTCTTGAGGTACCTTAGAATAAGGCAAACCTCATGCCAATGATTGTAACGAGGGTTCTGCATGTGCTGGCTGGCCGTGTTCACTGCAAAGTTGATATCAGGCCTCGTGATAGTATGATAAAGTAAGCGACCCACTGTACTACGGTAACGAATAACGTCCTCATACAATGAGTCCTCATTAGAAGAATGTGCAGGTGGAGGCTCCATAGGTATACCAGAGGGCTTAGTCCCAAGCAAGCCTGTTTCCTAAAGAATATGGAGTGTTTACTGTCTCTGTGACAAAGACAAACCTGACCTCTGTCGCACTGCCTCAATCTCCAGAAAGTATCTCAACTCTCTCAAGTCTTTGGTGACAAACGTAAACTCCAAGAAGGACTTGGTTTGGGCTATCCCATCCTCATCATCATAAGTAAGAATCATATTGTTCACATACATTGCAAGAATGACAACACGTGTATGACCACCATATTTAGTCTTCCTGATGAAGATAGAGTGATCAGAAGTAGAGCACAAAAAGCCAACCTTCTCAATCTTTGTGCTAAGCCTCTCAAACCAGGCTCGAAGGCTCTGTTTCAACCCATATATCACCTTCCTTAGGCGACTAACATGCTCCCTTTGGTAGTTGTAACCTGGTGGTTGTCTCATATACACCTCTTTAGATTAGTCACCATATAAGAAGTCATTTTTAATATCAAGTTGTTATAAAGGCCATCTTTTGATCACAGTAGCATAAATAATAATCTTAACAGAAGTAATACAAGCAACGGGAGAAAATGTCTCAAAATAATCTACCCCATAAGTCTGAGTAAAGCCTTAGGCAATGAGCCTGGCCTTATATCTGTCCACTGCTCCATCAGGTTTGTACTTGATAATATAGAACCATTTGCAATCAACCATTGTCGTACCAAAAAGATAGCATTAAGTCCCATGTCTGTCGTTACTGTAAGGCCTGTATCTCCTTATCTATCGCAGCACGCCACTTAGGATCTTTGGAAGCCTGGACAAAATCCCTAGGAATCATGGTGGCAATAATGGCAGAAGCAAATTGATGAATCTCATCCTCCAGATGAGCAACTCTTGTATACTGGGAAAGAGGATGAAGTGTACTCTGCTGGATCTCCTTGAAACTGATTGCTCCTTTATGTCTGAGCTACTCTCATCTGTCAGTTGGGACAAGGCCCAGTGTCTGGGGAAGCATGTGGCCTTTGATGGTAAACCTGAGTCTCCTCCAAGGTAGCCTGTATAGATGTTCCTTCATTTGAGAAGTATGGAACATTATCAAAGAAAGTGACATCTGCGGTGACAATGTATCTCCTGCGGCTCGGATCATAATATCTGTACCCTTCCGTGTCCTGGAATACCCAAGGAAGACACATTTGACTGTCCTAGGAGAAAACTTATCCTAATTACCTTATGTCTGAACAAAGCAAGTGCACCCAAAGATCCTTAGCGGTAGAGCAAAAGGCCTGTTACAATCTGGATGAATCACCTGGAAGGGAATCTGCTCTCGAAGAATTAATGAAGGTACCCGATTAATTAGGTAGGCCACAGTAAGTATTGACATCTCCCCAAAATTTCTTAGGAACCTTCATATGGATCATTAGGGTCCTAGCAGTGTTCAGGAGATGTCGAAGCTTCCGTTGAGCCACACTGTTCTACTGGTATGTGTGAGCATAAGATGTTTGGTGAATAATGTCATGAACAGAGAAAAGGCTCTGAACATCATGTTGCATAAACTTTAAGGCATTATCACTGCAGAAGACTCAAACTGTAACATCATATTAAGTCTAAACCTCTACCAAGAACTGCCAAATAACCTGGAGAATCTTTGAGCGGGTCTTCATCAAGAAAACCCAAGTGAGGTGACTATGATCATCCACAAGAACAATGTAATATTGATGTCCTCCTGGGATAGGCACCCTGGATGGCCCCCACACATAACAATGTACTAAGGCAAAGGGGACAATACTCCTACATCTCTCTGTGCGTAAGTGCTCCTGTGATGCTTTCCAAGCTGACAATCCTCACACTGTAAAGTCAATGAATTTGGCAGACTAGGATACATCTGTCGAGCGATAGGTGCCCAAGTCTCCTATGCCATAGCCAGGGATTGGTAGCTATGGAAATTGCACCAGCAAATAACATAGGTGTATCAAGATAGTAAAGACTGTCTCGCTCTATGCCTCCACCAACAATATCCCCTATCTGTTGATCCTGGAAATAACAGTGACCATCAATTAGCACACGGCATCCAAGGTCCCTACATATACGACTCATTGACAATTGGTTCATTGGAAACTCCGGAGCACAATGAACCTCTTTAATCAACATCTTTGGAAAGGCATGTACATGCCCAACTGCTGTAATATGTGACGTGGCTCCATTAGCCACTCATACATCCTTGATCCCATGTGGATCCATGGGATTCATAAGTTGCTCCATATCTCCAATAAGATGGATAGAGGCATCGGAGTCGATTATCCACACTCCTGTCGTCTTCTTTTTCTTCTTTGGATCTTGTTGCACTGCAAATGCAAGTCCCTTAGAATATGAAATTGATCCTTTCCGTGGATCAACCACCCCTTCCTTTCATGAGAGAAGACTTATCATGCTTGAAAGGAACAACTTGAGTGTCAAGGGTGAGAGGAGGTTCATCACCACACAAACAATGCGTGAAAGTCTTCATCACGCATAGAACACCACGAGGAATCATGAGACGGGCGAGGACACCAGTCTGCTGGGTCACCGACCGACCATCTGCCGGTCTGTCGGCGGCAATCTGCTGCTTACCGGTGGTCTAGACAATGGTTTGGGCAATGGCGATGGGGCCGCCTGACCTCCAATCGATGACAACAGGTAGTGGGGCACCCGCGGTAGTGTTAAGGATGTCTTTGGCGTCGCTGCCATTGCTACCATGCTCCATCAGAGTTTTGATGATAAAATCACCTCTATGTTGATGATTTGATTATCCTTTGGGTGGGTATTTGGTGGGATATCGGAGTATCGACCAAGGATCGCTGCTCTGATATGATGTTAGGAGAAGAAAATGTCATCATCAAAAGAAAATCCTAGCCTCTCTTTTACACTAAAGAGGTTTGTAAGAATTACAAAGACATCATAAAAATAACATGAATGACAAATAAATCCCTAGGCTCAACAATTATCTTGACATACCATCCCACTTTGCTGGAGCTATCTCTGTCTCCATTGATCCTGTGCTTTGGCATTGTCGTCTTGGTCACCCGTACTTTAGGAAGTGTGTTAGATGTTTCCAAAGTTGCCTACCTCTGTTAGATTTGATAAGGAGGCTTGTCGGCTAGGTAAGTACCATCATTCTTCCTTGATGAGCTGGGGCATGGAGCACATCTCCATTTTATCTGATACATTGTGTTGTCTGTGGGCCTTTGCACGTGAGCACCACGGGAGGCCATAGATACTTTGTTGTATTTGTATATGATTATAGTCAATCCACATGGGTCTTTCTTATGAAGAATTGGTTAAAGATCCTTTAAATAGTTTGATACTTCTTCACAAAGGTGTAGAATGTATACTTAACCACTTGGATCTTCCACAGCGACAACACTTTGGAGTACATGTAGGAGTTGCAATCCTTTTTCATCACCAATGTTCCCTTACATTAGATTTCATGTGCATATACCTCTCAACAGAATAGTGTTGGCGAAAGAAAACTGAGGCACTTTCTAGATATTGCGTGGACTCTTCTTGTCTTAATGAAGGTGTTGAAGCAGTTCTGGGGAGATGCAGTAGTCACTGTGACCTATTTGATCAGTTGGGTCCCTTAATTCTACATGGGGAGATTCTATTCCATCTACTACATCCTAATGCTAATCGTCTGTTTGCCTTGCCACTACAAGTGTTTGGTTGTATTTGTTTTGTACATGCAGTTGGACAATAGGATAAGTTCTCTCCCTATGTAGTCAAATGCATTTTTCTTGGCTATACATACACTTAAAAGGGCTACAGGTGTTATGATTCTAGCAATCATCGATATATTGTTACGGCGGATCCTATCTTCATTGAGAAGGTTTCATTTATTAGGATTGAAAAGAATTGTTTATTATCATAGGCCATATGTGCCTTTATGTAGAGAGACACTTGGAAAAATATATAACAGACACTTACAATTATGAAAAGATAAAAAGTGACATTATAAATAGATTATTTAATACGCAACACTCCCCCTCAAGTTGGAGCATAGACATCTAACATGCTTAGTCTGGAACACAAAAATTCAAGACGTTTCTTAGAAGTTGCTTTGGTGAAAATATCTGCAATATGTAGGATCTAAAGATATAGGATATATGGCTAAAAATGCGCACAAAAAACTCAAACACAAAATCAGTAGTAACAAGAAAATTTGCACAATCAATCAAACCACAGAAATAGGCACAATATGTATAGTGGTTCCCTTCCTTTGGGTACTCCACTACCTAAGTCTCCCAGCTTAGGGTTTTTAACCCGATTCCCTCAATCTCGAGGAAATCAATTTACTAATCGAGGTAATTAACAGGTTACCTTAACCCAAGTACAAAAACGGGTTTATTACAACCCAACGAGCAAATGCTCAAGAACAAATGAAATATAGGTGTAAGAAAAAAAGATAAATATTACAACTAGAATCTAAGCCTCTCAACAAATGTAAATATAATGTTACCAATTTAAAAGCCTAGAATGAAAGTGAATGCCTTGACAATGTGTAAAGAAATCACGTTGATGTGCTTGCAAAACCGTAAAGAGATTGATAGCAGCAAACTATTCCTTCTTCAAAATATTGTGAGAATATGAAATATAGCTCTAGAATTTTTCTTCTCTATTTCTCATATGCAAACTAAGGGTCCAAGGGTTTATTTATAGAGTTTAGGACCTCAAGGATTCGTCTACTAGACGTTGAGGTTTAAATCCCAACGTTCATATAGCCAAAATTAATTTCTAGCTGTTCAGTTTTGAGCCAATGGCTACCTGATCCCGGTACTAAAGTGTGGGTACCGGTACTCGTTGCTTCCAGATTTGGGTTTCAAACTCTTAACACAAATCTGTTCCCACTTGTATCGGTACTCATGGTTAGTACCGGTACTCGTTAGCTCCAGTACCGGTATTGATCATGAGTACCGGTACTCGCGGGGTACAAGTTTGTTTCTTGAGAAAACTGAAACCTATAACTCACATGTATCGGTACTAAACTTTAGTACCGGTACTTGTGGGCTAACAAGTACCTTTTTAAGTGATTTAATCAATTACATTCTTTGAAAATAATCGCAATATTAATCCAAATTTATCTATAATCATTTTTACGATCTAAGTTATATTCCTTTGTTAAGATGCATATACAATTTATAAATAAAAAATCTAAACTAGAAACACCAAAGGTCGAAGATGATCTTCTCCTCCTTGATTCTTCTTTGTCATTTTGCCTCCTTCTTATCATGATCTCCTTTTCATCAAGCCTTTATCATTTCCTGTTTGCTTTGATCTTCACCTAAATATGAAAGAAGTCAATTGCAAACATTAATCTATAATAATTTTGTTAACACCAAAATAAGATGTGGAACAAGGTTCCAACAATCTCCTTTTTGGTGTTGACAAAACTATCTTGCAAATAGATAATTATAAGAATAAAAATAATTTTTAACAATGTTATATATAGGAAAAAAACTTTAAATTAAATCCCCCCTCAATATATGCTCCCCTTAAAAATATTACCATTTGCTCTTTATCTTTCTCCCCCTTTTTGTCAATCACAAAAAAAATGAAGAAATATCATACCATAAAATTTACCAATAGTAAAATGGTGCTTGTGGATACCAAGCATCTCTCGTCCAACATTCTTGGTCTTCATTCAACCTTTAGAAAAGTTGAAGTGTTCCGTTATGTGCCTTCAACATCCATGATTACTTTGATCTACTCCTGCAAAACAAATATCTTTTCTAAGTACCCATTTTCTTGTGGGTTCTTTAGAGTTAGTACCTTTCAAATTCTGAGATTTATAGAACTTTTTAGTGTTAGATCTATAATTCTTGGGATTTTTAGCCTTTTGATACATCCATGCATGCCTAGGTGCATGTGATTTAGTATGTGTATTCTTTTTATTCTGAAATTTTGATTTTATAGCTTCGCAAAATTCAGTATTTAATCTAGTTGTTATTTTGAGATTATTTAAAGTACCTTCAAAGTACTTATAAATGTCTTCTAATTCTACTATTTTTGCATGCAACTAATTGTTAGTCTCTTTTTGACATTTCTAATTCCATTTTTAAACATGATTTATCTATTTTTAATGTTTGATAATTATTTATTAAAACCTTATTTTCCTTTTTAATAACCTAGTTTTATGATATAGTTCTTCATAAGCTTCTAATAATTCTTAAAAAGAAAAATTAGGATTTACCTCTTATGTGTCTTCTGAAGTTGTAACAAGACAAAGGTGTGCGACCTCATCTTCATCCGATTCACTAAAGTCAGTGTCCATGTTAGAGTCGCTATCATCCCATGTCGCTTTAAATGCTTTCTTCTTCTTCTTGAGTTCATTTGTTTCTTTCTTATTGTCCTCCTTGTTTAAGGGGCAATCCTTTTGCAAGTGGCCATTCTTCTTGCACTCATAACAAATAATATTAGAAGAAATTTTATTTACTTGCTTCATTGTTTCTTGAGGAATTTTTAGAATTTCCTAGTGAGCATTTCCATCTCATTGTCTTCGGATTCCGATGTTGAGTTTGAGTCCTCTGTGATTGCTCTAAAATCAACACTTTCCTTCCTTCTTGTTGCCTTCTCCTCGCTTTTCTTTGTGTTCTCGAATTGAACTTCATACGCTATGAGGCTTCCAATCAGATCATCCAAGGGGAGAGTGGATAGATCCTTGGCCTCTTGGATCGCTATGGTCTTTGGAGACCAATCGTCTGTAAGTGATCTCAATACCTTTCTTACAAGCTGCTCCTCTTTCAGCTTGACTCCTAGATTTTTCATTGGATTCATGATCTCTCCAAACCCTGTGTACATGTCCTTGATTGTTTCTCCTTTTTCCATCCTGAAACACTCATAATTTTCTGTTAAAATAGAAATACGTGTTTCTTTTACCTTGCTTGTACCTTCATAGGTGACCTCGAGAGTGTTCCATATCTCATACGCGGACTCGCATGTCGAAATTCAGTTGAATTCCTCCCTTGATAATGCACAATAAAGTGCATTCATCGCCTTTGCGTTACCTACGATCTTCTTTTGATCCGTTGTCCAAGCTATGCTTTCCTGCACCTCCGGATCCGTATGCTTCTCTTGAATGAGAATCCAAGACTCCTCGTCTATTGCTTTGAGGAAGACTTGCATCCTCTTCCAATACCTGTAGTCCGTCCCATCGAAATAGGGAGGACGGGTAGAAGACTGTCCTTCAGTGCGCCTTGAGAATGATGCCATCACAAGTCGAGTTGTTATGTCTTCTTGCAACTTGGCTCTGATACCACTTGATAGGATCTAAAGATATGTGGAATATATATATGGCTATGCACACAAAAAACTCAAACACAAAATCAGTAATAATAAGAAAATTTGCACAATCAATCAAACCACAGAAATAGGCACAATATGTATAGTGGTTCCCCTCCCTTGGATACTCCACTACTTAAGCCTCCTAGCTTAGGGTTTTAAACTCGATTCCCTCAACCCCGAGGAAATCAATTTACTAACCGAGGTAATTAACGGGTTACCTCAACCCAAGTACAAAAACGGGTTTATTACTACCTAAAGAGCAAATGCTCAAGAACAAATGAAATACATGTGTAAGAAAGAAAGATAAATATTACAACTAGAACCTAAGCCTCTCAACAAATGTAAACATAATGTTACCAATTTGAGAGCCTACAATGAAAGTGAATGCCTTGACAATGTGCAAAGAAATCACGTTGATGTGCTTGCAAAACCGTAGAGAGATTGATAGTAACAAACTATTCCTTCTTCTTTAAAATATTGTGAGAATATGAAATATAGCTCTAGAATTTTTCTTCTCTATTTCTCATATGCAAGCTAAGGGTCCAAGGATTTATTTATAGAGTTTAAGACCTCAAGGATTCGTCTACTAGACGTTGGGGTTTAAATCTCAATATTCATATAGCCAAAATTAATTTTCTAGCTATTCAGTTTTGAGCCAACAACTACTTGGTATCGGTACTAAAGTGTGGGTACCGGTACTCGTTGCTTGCAGATTTGGGTTTCAAACTCTTAACACAAATCTGTTCCTACTTGTACCGGTACTCATGGTTAGTACTGGTACTCGTTACCTCCAGTACCGGTACTAATCATGAGTACCGGTACTCGCGGGGTGCAGGTTTGTTTCTTGAGAAAATCGAAACCTGTAACTCACATGTACCGGTACTAAACTTTAGTACCGGTATTTGTAGGCTAACAAGTACCTTTTTAAAGTGATTTAATCAATTACATTTTTTGAAAATAATCGCAATATTAATCCTAATTTATCTATAATTATTTTTACGATCTAAGTTATATTCCTTTGTTAAGAGGCATATAAAATCTATAAATAAAAAATCTAAACTAGAAACACTAAAGGTCGAAGATGATCTTCTCCTCATTGATTCTTCTTTGTCATCTTGCCTCTTTATCATGATCTTCTCCTTTTCATCAAGCTTCCATCATTTCTTATTTGCCTTGTTCTTCACCTAAATCTGAAAGAACTCAATTGCAAACATTAATCCATAATAATTTTGTTTACACTAAAACAAGATGTGGAACAATGTTCCAACACAATATGCTCTTTTGCGGTAAGGTAGGGTTTGAGATCTTCCTCTCCAATATAGCATCTCTTATGAAGTGATATTTCATTTCAATTTGCTTGGTCCTTTCATGAAATGCAAGATTGTTGGCAATGAAAGTAGAAGCTTTGTTATCACAATACATAGGCATAGAACCAGAAACATCAATACCAAAATGTTGCATAATGGAGCACACCCACAATAGCTCACAAGTGGTATGTGCTATCACTCTATGCTTAGCTTCGACAGATGACTGTGGGACCGCATTTTGTTTCTTGCCACGCTGGGTAACAAGGTTGGCACCAACATAAACACATCATCCAGTGGTGGAGCGTTTATCTTTATGTGTCTTAACATAATCTGCATCAGAATATCCTTATATGTCAAGGTGTCCATGGCTCTGAATAGAGAAGCCTTTCCCAGGTGTCTTCTTCAGGTATCTCAAGATCTAGCAAACTCCATCCCAGTGTATCTCTCTTGAAGATTGCATAAACTGGCTCAAATGGCCTACAACAAAGGCAATATCAGGTCTTGTCATAGTCAAGTAGAGTAGCTTCCCAGCTATAGCACGGTACCTGGTCACATTATACAAAGGTGGGCTATCTGAATCAGGTAATGATAAAGAAGGATCCATAGGGACTGAAGCAGGCTTACAACTAAGCATCCTTTCATCCTTAAGCATGTCAGCCATATACTTCCTCTGGGACAAAACAAGCCCACCATCAACATATTGTACTTTATTGTTCAAAAAATAGCTAACGAGACCTAGATCCTTAGTAACAAATTGGGAATGAAGAAAGGCTTTGGTATTCTGTATAGCTCCTTTGGTACTTCTTGTTAGCAAAATATCATCTATATAAATAATAAGAATAACTGACCTGTCCTCACCATGCATAAAAAAAACGAAATGATTGGTAGTGGATCTCTGGAAACCATACTCCTAAACCGCTCCATTGAACCTTTCAAACCAAGCACATATGCTTTATTTCAACCCATACATTGCTTTCCTTAGCCTACAGACTTTCTGACACTCCCCATGAGTAATAAAGCGTGAAGGCTATTGCATATACACCTCTTTATGCAAATCACCATAGAGAAACGCATTTTTATTGTCAAGCTAGAACACAAGCCATCTATTGTTGATAGCCAACGAGAGAAGTATCTTGATTGAGTTCAAGCGTGCCACTGGTGAGAAAGTCTCAAAATAGTCCACCCCAAGGGTCTGTTATATCCTTTGGCTACTAGCCTTGCCTAATACTACTCAATAGATCAATCTGGATGACATTTCAGGGTAAACACCCACCCACACCCTACGATGATTGCACTTGGGGGTAGGTCAACAAGCTCCCAAGTATTGCGAGACTGAAGAGCTGCCATTTCCTCCTCTATAGCTAGGATCTAGGATGGGTCGTGAAAAGCCTCTGTATGATTTTGCGGTATATAATGATTGTCCACAGTATAAGAGAGGTGTTTTCCTGAAATAGGCAAATGATCAAGTGACATAAAATTGAAAATAGAGTACTTAGCACAAGATCACTGACCCTTTCTATGAGCAATGGGAATATGCAACCGTGTTACCTCTGGTACCTCAGTACGAGGCGAGGAGGGGCCTCAAGTAGAGTCTGCAGCATCGGCAGGAGACTGAGAAGGAATGGTTATCAAAGGTTCCTCAGGTTAAGGATCAGTAGTCCTACGTTGATAAGTACGAGGATAAAAAATGGTGCATTAGAGTTAGTATCATGGGTTGGCTCAAAGGGCTGTGGTGGCGGAGTAGAGGGGACTGGTAAAGGCAGACTAACGATAGGAAAGGCGTTACCACTAGGAGTAAAGTAGACAATATACTAAAAAATACATGACATTAGTACTAACGTAAAATCGATTTGCCTTGGGATCATAATGCCTGTAGTCTTTTTGGGTCCTAGTATAACCCAAGAAAATACACCAAACAAATCGTGGAGTAAGCTTATCCACCTTAAATTAATGAATAAAACAAACACACCCAAATACTTTAGGCAGTAAGGAAAAAGCTTACTGTCGGGAAACAAATAGGAATAGGGGCTCTTCCTATCCATAACACAGGAACCCTATTTATCAAAAAGGTTGTAGTAATCAGATCAATACTGAGAAGGAACATACATGTGAAACATTAAAGTATGAGCAACATCCATCGAGTGTCTCAATTTGCATTCAGTTACCTCATTTGGTTGATATGTGTGAACACAAGAAGTCTAATGAATGATCCTAAGAGAAGCAAAAAAGTGAGAGAACTCATCATTAACAAACTCATGGCCATTATTCATTCTAAACATACATATGGTGCGACAAAATTGAATCTTTATTTCAGCAACAAACTTCTTTATTACATCAGGGATTTTCTTTTAACATAAATGCGCAAGATATTCTATTATAATCATCATCCAAAACAAGAAAATAACGAAAATCCTTGATACTCTTGACTCGACATGGGCCCTCTAAATCAGCATGAACGAATGTAAACGGAGACTCAGACCTTTTATTTGAACTAGGAAAAGAAACTCTATGATACTTACCCAGTTGGCAAGCCTCTCACCAAAAGGAACCATGAAATTGTAAATCATGAAATAGACGACGAAGAGCGGGAATGTTATGGTGACCTAGGCAAAGGTGCCATTGAAGAGAGGATGTGGAATCGGTAGTAGCAGCATGATCAAGAGGACGGTGAAGGTGGTAGAGACCATCCTGTTCAAGTCCACCAATCTGCTTCCTCATTTGAAGGTCTTGCAAATAGAAGAATGAGTCATGAAAAACTACCTGACACTTCAATGCTTTTGTAATTTGACTAATTGACATAAGATTCAAAGCGAATTTGGGAGCATGCATAACATCAGATTACGGTAAATTGGGAGAAAGAGAAATATCATCAAGCCCAGCAACTGGTGGCAGGGTACCATCTGTTACTCTAATATGTAAAGGAGTATCAAGAGATCTAAGAGAAGAAAATAATGTATTATCTCTCATAATATGAGAAGAACATTACTTGCACTTGTACCATGGATGAGAAGGGACCAATATTAAGCTTATACCTCGGCAACCGTAAATGTGCCATGGATGAGATCAGGAACAACCTTCTCTTCCATTGCGTACTTTGCATGCCCGTTCACTAGAGGAGAGCTCCACTAGGGATCCACAACCATAGAGCCACAATAATGATGATAGACCGATTGCATTGGGGAAGTCTATTCGCACGTGCACATTGCACCCTATCTCAAACTACAGATCTCATTTGCACTATCCTTTATGGCAATTCTCCCAGGCCCTCTTTAGAACGGTAGTGCCATGCGATTACTCGGAGGTTGCTCAAGATTTACAATGGAAGGCCGCCATGGATGCAAAGATGGAGGCACTCATTACTCGAGGCACATGGAAGCAAGGTTCGAAATGTCAATTTTGACACCGTGCCAATGAAATTCTAAATGTGCATTTCGTGAGCATGCCGAGGGTACGTCGTGGAAATGCCTGTTTTTCGATGGGCATGATTATGGCCATGTCGAGGGCACGCCATGGAAATGCTGAGGGCATGCCGATGCATGTCGACAAAAATGACAGAAGTAGTTAAAATGATATCAATTTCAAGCAAAACAAACGTTAATTATGTAACAATAAGAGTGTTTCATCATGACTATACTATGTTAAAGTTCAATAATGAAATATCAAATATTTTTACCATGTTTGGAATTCGAGTAACAAATAGATGGCATTCGAGAGCACAATGGGCCTATAATATTTTATTTTTTCAATCACTTCTTTTTTTAGGTAAGGTAAAAGGGAGGCTTCTCCACCTCTTTTGATAATAATAACTCTTTTACAACCTACCTAAGGCACCACCCATCAACTAACCAGAACACCTTAAACAATAAAATTGGAAACCCATTAGGTTCCAAAGCCCCCTTCACATTGAGTCCAGCCACATCTGCTTTCACCTCAAATTCAAAAAAAGATTGCACCAGTAATTCTGGGTACAGATAAAAGGGAAGAGCCCTCCTTCTACTCCATCTCCCATTGTCTTGATTACCTCTCCTTGAATGCTTTAAAATGTTTTTCCACCAATCTCCCAATGTCCTCTCTGTCATTATACTCCATTTCATTAACTTTGGATCTTACCAATGGACTTCCTCTTTTCATTGGCTGCCATGTGAAAGAAACATGCTTGCACCCCCTTCCTTCAATCAAAGAGGTTATGATCACTTTCTTCACCCCACCTCTTCCTTCTTATCTTCTAGAGAAATAATTTGTTGGGCATGCTTCCTCTCTAACACCTCTGGAATCATCGATATAGTATTATCCTCAAGTTTGTCAAACTTAGTGACCTTCTCCGAAGCCTTAGTCATCTTGCATTTCAACCCTTTTTTCATTTACCTTTTATTATGCAATAAAGTGTGGGTCTGCAGTCCTCTTGCCTCGGTTAGATTTAGATAAACCAAAGGATCGCACTACCCACTACCAATCTCTCACTATTCATTTGATGTTCGCCTCCAGCAACTAAGCATGCTTAAACTTGAAACAGGAAAGGTCCAAGACCAGTCTCAATTACACAAAGGAAATGTGTCCAAAATCTCTATGGAATCAAGAAACATATCAATGCATCATTGCACTCCTCCAAGTATACCGGCAATAAGCTTGACCAATCTCCTCCAAGTTAATTGCTACCATAACCTACAAAAAGTCCATCGATCCAACATTATTACCACTCCCATTGTCGGGTAAATCATCAAAAAAAGACCTATATCAAAGCCATCGTCAACCAACAATACGACCTCGCAAAAGAATCAATAACAAATGGGCCATACACATACATGATCCCAAATAAGAAGCCATCACTCCTCTTCAAGAGCACAACTACCACATGTTGACCTCTCCAATGACCTTTCAGATCAAATAAATCATTGCTCTATGAGATAAACCTACAAACCAACCATGGAGCCTTTGTCCCCAATCTACCTCTAAGCCCATTGATCATAAACCAACAGCAGCCTCGACATTGGCTGCGAAATCGTCGGCATGCTGGTGAAATCTTGATATTTCGACAACATAGTCATCTCAGCATAGGGATTTTCCAAAATAGGCCTTGCCAGCGACATGCCGTCGACATTTAAATTGTTGCATGGAAGCTTGTGCCCTATCTTCTTGGGGCTAAGCTTGTTGACTACAAATGGGTGTACACCGTGAAGTATCTTGCAGATGGCATCATTGATAGATTCCAAGTCAAGCTAGTGGCCAAGGGATGCACACAAATGTATGGAGTGGATTATTTCGAGACATTCTCTCTTCTAACTCGTGTTTCATCCATATGAATTATTCTCTTTGTTGCAGTTGGTAGGAACTAGCCCTTGTAGCAGTTGGACATAAAGGATGCCTTCCTTTATGAAGATTTGACTAAGGAAGTGTATCTACAACAACCTCCTGGTTATGAGGTTGAGGGGGAGTAAGTGTGCAAATTGAGGAAGGCCATATATGGGGTTAAGTAGAGCCCTTGAGTTTGGTTTGACAGGTTAAGTGCGGAGGCCATGAAGATTGGCTTCAGGAGATCTATAGCCGATTACTCCATTTTTACCAGGTAGGTTTCCACTGGGATTGTCATCTTAGTAGTATACGTCGATGACATGATCCTGACAAGACATGACAGTGCTGGTATTCAACGAGCAAGGGCCTTCTTGCGAACGGTCTTTGTCACTAAAAATTTGGGAGAGCTACAATACTTTCTAGGTATATGTAGGTGTATTTTTAGCTTATCTTGTTCTGTTTTATTGTGAGGCTATAATAGCCCTTGTCCCTCAGGGACATTCATGTACTTTTAGCCCCCTGGTCTTTCTCTATATAAAGAGACCTATGGTTTCTAATAGAATTGAGCTCTTTCAACCAACTTGGTATCAGAGCACCGATCCTAAACCGTGGCTCTAGGTATCCCACCCCTCAAGGCCACTGAAACCCTAACACCTAAATCCCACTCTCTCTCCTCCTTCCTTGGCGGCGGCGCTCTTTGGTGGCCCTCTGGCCGCACGCAAGTGCCCTAGCGACTGGAGGTGGCACCTCTACGAGCTACCTTCAGCCTTGCAACGACGCTGAAGCGGCACCAAGTCTCCTGAGCTCTTGTGCAACCCCACAGGCACTATGCAGTAGCCCTAACACCCGAAGGCGGCGCTGCTCTGACCTGATTCGACCTCTCGACGGGTCTGCGGCGGTGCAGAAGCTCCTCAACCATCAATCAGAGCTTTGGTGAGGCCTTGGTGGCTTGAGGCGACGGCGCTGCCACCTGTTTAAGCCCTTGCGACAGGGCTGAGGCGGAGATCAACAGACCTAGCGGCGACGCAGCATCACCCGAAGGTGCCTAACGACCTGTTTTCGCCTGTGCGATCTCCAGCATTAGCCAGCGGCGCTCCGGCGAGGGTTAGCAGACCCAGCGGCGGCGCTTACAACCCCATATAGACGCTGCTGCCGGCACTGCAGGTCCTAGCAGCGGCGGCGCCCTGTAGCAAGCCTTAGCACCGTCACCCAACTCCTGTTAGCGTCACAGTGACTATCTAAGGTCGCGACTGGCGGAGATCAGTCGCTAGAAGGGGGTTAGACCGGTTCATGGCCTCCTTGGGTGTTTTCTTTGCACCCAAGTGAGGCTACCACTTGTCCAAGGAAGCCTCCTAGCAGCTATGTTGATCTGAATCTACAGCATTATTGGATTATTGAAGATCTTTTGGTCCTAGGTACTTGAGTGACGCTTCCGGATTGAGGAGATGGCTTCAGATGATCAGTCCGAGGTGTCTTCGGGCTCTACTTCGGACACCGGGGTACTTAACCCGTTCTTTGGTCCAGTTGTTAAGTTGGACGAGACTAACTACCCACGGTGGTCCCAGACCTTTCTTATGACCGTTAGAGGTCATAAAAAGAGCCATTTACTTACCGATCCGGAGCCTGAGAACAAGACTGGGATAAATGCCAACTGGGACAGTGATAATGCCATGGTTTGTGCATGGCTAATGCAGATAGTTATTCCCAGAATAGGAGAAGAGATCATGTATTATACTACAACGAAGATGATGTGGGAGTCCTTGCGTGATACCTATTCACATGTCAAGAACTCCGCACGTGTTTTTCAGGTCTTTTACGATCTCTTCTACCTACATCAGGAGGGGCGTACGCTGTCACAGTATTACTCTCTTATGAAGGGTATGCTAGAGAGGCACTACTCCTACCTGCTAAGGTGTGCCTGTGAGTCATGGAGGAGTTTCAGAAGACAGTTGGCTGTCTCTCTTTTCTTGGCTGGCCTTGGACCTGAATATGCTGTAGCCAGAGATCAGATTCTTACTACTCCGGATCTTCCTAGCCTGGAGGAAGCATATAGTAGGCTCAGCAGAGTTACAGTGCGTTCTCCTACTACTGATTCTATTGCTCAGTCGTCCGTGTTGGCTGCGATCCCTGGACGTGGCAGGTGTACTTATCCTGCATGTGGTCATGGACGTGGACGCTCTTCTAGTATGTGGAATAGAACTCCGTGTACTTACTGTGGTAGATTGGTCACTCTGAGGCTACATGTTGGCAGAAGCATGGTAGGCCACCGGTGGCCAATCAGGTAGCTGAAGTCCCAGATTCAGTTCTTACTACCCTTGATGTTAGCTCCTTGAGTACCGAGATTGAAGCTCTGCGGCAGCAGATTGCTCTTTTGACTAAGGCTTCCTCTTCTCAGCCTCCTGACACGGCAGCTATTGCTACATCTTCAGAGGTTCCTGCGATTGGTATGTCCTCTCTTTCGTCTTTTGGTGAGTGGCTGATTGACTCTGGTGCATCCAAGCACCTTTGTGGCGACAGAGGTTCTTTCTCCCACCTTGCACCTGTTACACCTGCCAGGACAGTACAGGTGGCTGATGGGAGACACTTGCCACTTGTTGACAAGGGAGATGTCTTTATCTCTTACCTTGAGGCTTGCAGATGTTTACTATATGCCTGATTTTCTATTGAGTTTATTATATGTTAGCAGTATTACCAGAGATTTGAATTGTCGAGCTATTTTTGATGCGTCATCTTATGTTTTGTAGGACAAATTCACTAGGAAGACGATTGGTGGAGGGTGTGAGGAACATGGGGTGTACCGTCTGAGCCGTACTACTTTTGCTGCTTCTGCTACTCAGGGTCTTGCTTTTGCTAGATCTCTTCTCCAGTGGCGCCATCGCCTTGGCCATTTACCAATTTATCGCCTCAGACATGTTCTTCCGTATATCCCCTCCACTACTGCTCTCACTTGTGATGCCTGTCAGCTTGGCAAGCACCACAGGGCTAATTTTTCCAGTTCTTCTTATGTTTCATCTGTTGCTGCATTTGACCTGGTTCATATGGATGTGTGGGGTCCCAGTCGTACTCGTCATCGACTTGGGAACAAATACTATCTTGTTTTAGTTGATTTTTCTCGTGTTACTTGGATGTTTCTTTTAAAGAATAAGTCTGATGTGGGGCAACTTATTGAAAACTTTGTTAAGGAAATAAAGAACCAACATTCATGTTTGGTGAAGTGTTTTCATTCGGATAATGCTTTGGAGTTTTGTACTACCCACTTGTGCACATTTTTTTCTAGTTGTGGCAATATTCATTAAACTACCTGTCCTCATACCTCTCAGCAAAATGGTGTTGTTGAGAGGAAACATCGGTATATTCTTGATGTTATCCTCACTTTATTGATTCATCATTCTGTCCCGTCTCTTTACTGGGGTGACGCTGTTTTGACTGCATGTTTTTTGATAAATCGGATGCCCAATGCTGCGTTACATGAACGGATTCTTCTTTAGGTCATGTATCCTAATCACCCTCTGTTTCACGTCACCCCTCGGAGTTTTGGCTGCGTTGCCTTTGTCCATTTGTTGGGACCGGGTCGGGATAAACTTGCACCGAGAGCAGTTAAATGTGTTTTTCTAGGGTATACCTGCACACAAAAGGGGTATCGTTGTTTTGATCCGCTTACCTCTCGACATTTTGTTTCTACGGATGTTACTTTTCATAAGGTTGTACCTTTCTTCTTTATAATGGCTGCTGAAATGCCTCCTGAGGGTGATATGGCACCTATGCTGTATACACCTATTCGCTTTGGAAGCTTCCTTGAGATCCCTGTCCCTACCACATCACCACTACCACCTGCTACGCATCCCTTTCCTTGCCTGATCGAGCCACTCCAGACATATGTTCGCCCCCATACTACTTATCAGGGACCCCTACCCTCGCCTTCACCATCGACTTCTCAGGTGAGTCCTTTAGATACTGACGTATCTTTGCCATGTGATGGTCACAGGGGCAGGACATATGATGTGCCAGGAGATGATCTTGATATTCCTATAGCCATTCGGAAACAACCACGGACCTGCACTACTTATTCTATGGCAGGGGCACTTGCTACTGACAGTTTATCTCCTGGATTTGCTGGATTTACACAGGCCTTAGCTACTGTGCAGATCCTAGCCGCTTACTGTGAGGCCATGCTTGATCTAAAATGGTGAGCAGCCATGGAGGATGAGATGGTCGCTCTTCGAGGTTGTGGGACTTGGGAGTTAACCCCACTTCCTGATGGTGCTGCAGTTGTTGGCTGCCGGTGGGTATTTACTGTGAAGTTTAACCCTGATGGTGGTGTTGTTCGGTACAATGCCCGCCTCATGGCAAAGGGGTTCACCCAGACTTATAAGATTGATTTCTTTGACACCTCACCAGTCGCCAAGCTTCCTACGGTCCGGATCTTGATTGCAGTGGCAGTTCAGCTGGATTGGTTCTTGTATCAGCTAGATGTTAAGAATGCTTTCTTTTATGGTGATCTCCAAGAGGAAGTCTATATGCAGCAGCCACCTGGCTTTGAGAGACAGGGGGAGTGTGTATGCTGGTTATGGAAGGCTATGTATGACCTAAAATAGAGTCCCAGGGCTTGGTTTCAAAGATTGTCACAAGTTGTTGAGGCAGCTGGCTTCAAGAGGTCAACAACTGATTTTTCACTCTTTGTCAGGAGGACTTCGCGAGGTACTGTGGTACTCTTGGTTTATGTTGATGATTTAATTATCATAGGGAATGATGACCAGGGCATTATTGAGGTCAAGTGCCTCCTTGCAGAGCAGTTTGTTATGGACTTGGGGGGCTTACGGTACTTCCTTGGAATCGAGGTTGCTTGCAGTAAGAAGGGTGTGGTCTTATCACAGAGGAGGTATGCTATAGATATTCTGCAGGAGGTTGGTATGCTTGGGGACAAGGAGGCTAATATTCCTATGGACCCCAAGATGCTACTGTATGATGAGGATGCACAGGTGGTGGATAGTAGACAGTATAGACAGCTTATGGGCAAGCTATTGTATCTCACTATCACAAGGCCAGATATCTCCTTTGCAGTTGGGAGACTGAGTCAGTTTGTGGCTAAGCCAACATGTCAGCATTAGGATGTGGCATTGATGGTACTTAGATATATCAAGAAGGCTCATGGGAAAGGTCTTTTTTACTCCAAGGGGTCTTCTATGACATTGGTTGGTTACTCGGATGCAGATTATGTGGGATGTCATGTGGATCGCAAATCCACTACTGGGTTCTATACCTTCTTAGCAGGGAACTTGATCACATGGAGGAGCAAGAAACAGGGTACAGTTGCGAGGTCCAGTGCCAAGTCTGCGTACAGAGCTATGGCTCAGATAACTGTTGAGATGATGAGAATCAGATCCTTGCTTGTTGATTTACAGGTGTAGTTTTCTAGTCCCATGGAGATGAGGTGTGATAATAGAGCAGCCACCTTCATTGGTAATAACCCTGCATTTTATGAGAGGACGAAGCATGTTGAGGTTGACTATCACTATACTAGGGACATTCAGAATGGATTGCTATATACCACCTCTGTTGCATCTGAGGAGCAGACAGCAGATATTTTCACCAAACCCTTGGCTAGATCTTCATTTGATACTTGTATGTCCAAGCTAAACATGATTGATATTTATGCTCCAGCTTGAGGGGGAGTGTTGGTGTTTTTTTGCTTATCTTGTTCCGTCTTATTGTGAGGCTATAATAGCCCTTGTCCCTTAGGGACATTCATGTACTTTTAGCCCTCTGGTCTCTCTCTATATAAAGAGACCTAGGGTTTCTAATAGAATTGAACTCTTTCAACCAACTGTATAGGAGTAGTTAGACAGGAACATGGCTTGACACTTTCTCAGCGGAAGTATGCCCTGGAGATCCCTGGGGAAGCAAGACTTCTAGGCATCAAGCCCTCTGTTATCCTTGTTGACTAAAAAGGGAGCCGTGAAGAGACTGATGATCCACCCTTTGAGGATATTCGTAGATATAAAAGCACCATCGACAATTTGCTATACCTCACTATTATATGCCCAGATATTAATTTTGCAGTTAGCAGGGCCAATCATTTTATAGACATACCACGCTACAATCATTAACATAATGTGTGCCACATTTTTAAGTATTCAAAGGAAGTCTTTGGCAAGGGACTCTACTATAGAGACAATGGACATCTCAATGTATGTTCCTATTTTGATGTAGACTATGTAGGGTTGGTTGAAGATGGAAGTCTACTATTGGGTATGCTATATTTTTGGGAGGCAATCTTGTTTCTTGACGTTGTAAGAAGTAAACAATGGTTGCCTGTTTCAGTGTTGAGGTTGAGTACAGAGCGATGGCTTATACTGCTTGTAAGGTGATGTAGATCACCTCTTCCCTAGCAATTCTTGGGATCCAAGTATGGACTTCAGTTCTCATGGTTTGTGACAATAAATTTGTTACATATATTGTCTCAAATCTTGTCTTTCATGACAAGGATAAAACATGTTGAGGTTGATTGTCACATTATATGGAATGCGATGAAGGGAAGATTGCTACTCCACATAGATCCTTTGAGCTCCAGATTGTTGACATCCTCACGAAAGTGTTGATAAGGAAGTGACATTTGTTCTTGTGTGACAAGTTGGATTTGATGGATATTTATACTCCAACTTAAGGGGGATTGTTAGAGTTCCATCTTTACTTATGTTATTTTTGGTAATTTTTATATTCTTTGTGGACTTCCTCATAATTTTTTTATCCCTCCTTTACATGAAAGAGGCTAAGGTGTTTTTTTTAAAGTTATGTCATCTCATCTCATTTCATAGACGATAATGTTGAAACTTCCATCTTCCAAAAATAGTGTAAATGATGTTACTACTAATGTGGAAAATGAAGTAAATAATGAAATGGTTAAAGAAAGTGGGAAAAAAGAGTGTGAGAATATATAATCAAGTTTAGAGTTGTCCACTTGTTAAGAAGGGTAGGAGGAAAGGATCGGAGGTGTATAAGATTTTTTCGCAAAATCTTATGACAAAAGAGATGGTGCCTTAAAGCTAACATGGAAATGCAAGGATTGTGCAAATGTATACAAAACAATTGCAAGTGGCACAACATCTCATTTGAGGCATCATCGTAATCTTGAATGTCTTGCTAAAGCCTTAGCAAATAAGAAACAAAAGCCCTATCATTCAATCCTCCATCATTCAGATCTTATTATTTAAGCATGGTTGCATTGTCTTCCTCAAAGTTTGATCAAATGAAGGTTCAATGACTTATTTCGAAGTGCATCATATTAGATGAGCACATATTTAGTACTGAAGAGCTTTATTTAATATCATTTGGAAGTATTTGAATATTATGCTTAAGAGAACTTATTTCATTGAAAACCTCCTTTTCAAATGTACATATTTTAATGGAATCATTCATTGAAACTTTAATGCAATTGGGATTGAAATACTTCAACATGATATTGGATAAAAAGCTATTCAACAATGCTACATGCATTCTAATGTATTATGATCCACTCTGAGGCCTTTATTTGATCAAATTTCGAAGATAATGCAATCATACTTAAATAATCGCATTTTAAGGATGAGGGCTTGAATGATAGTGTTCTTTGTTTCTTAAGTTGAAGCTTTAGCAAAGACTACAAGACATCTCAAATGAGATGTCATGCCACTTCTAATTATCATATACACTTGCACAATCCTTGCATTTCCACATCCACATCGGCTTTGGGACACCATCATTTGTCACATGTTGTGAATGGTGGTCCCTTTTATTTTTAGTTCTATATGTTGTTTTGTTATTGCTTATTTTTAGTTGGACTCTTCTTATAATTTTTCCATCCATCCTCTTTATGTAAGAGAGGCTAGGATTTTAATTTTTCAATAAGACATCTTATTTTCTTCAGATGGTATTAGAGTAGCGGTCTTAGGTTAGTGTTTGGCGCCTCTTTAATTCCCATCGTCTTTCTTTCTTCAACCAAGAGAAATTTCTTGATCCTTAATTTGGAGGATCTCTCATGTTCATGCCTTCATCTTCGTGATCGAGAGACCTTAGAGTGTGGGCAACCTGCTTCCTCTTTGTTGCAATTGACGTGTGAAGATCTCCGATCGACCTGTTTCACATGCAATGCTGTTGAGTTGAGTGCTGCGGCTTTGCTGAGTCTAGTGCGGCGCTGCAAAGTTGAGTGCATGGTGTTGCCTGCTATGGTGCTGCATAGTTGTGTCTGAGCTCGGTAGCCTTGTGCTTGCATTGTGGTGCTGTTGATCTTGACTGTAGTTTGCATTCCAGTCTTGACCCCTATGTATATGTGCTTGAAGGATACTGATTCACGCATTAACATCTTACCATGCATGCATCTGTGCATGTGTGATATCTCTATCATGATACATGTATTAGGCGTATCGTGCCCCTCCGTGTGCACAATGTGCGCCTTTTCCATGCAACCATCAGATGACTATTGATCTTTGATTGCTTCTGCACTTTTGTTCCCATGGCTGATGAGAATTCCTTGATTGTTACCTCAGAGGCCAAGATGTCGACCTCTATTTTGGTTCAAGGGACTGTGATCAAACTGACTGGGTTCCGGGAATGTCCTGCAGTTGAGGGCCTTCTGTATTTTCATTGGGGGTTTAGATTGTCATCTTGCTCTGATTAATAAGGCCCTTGATCTTGAGGTTGCAGCAAAGTACAAGAAATGGGAGGATAACTTTCTTGTGATCAAATAGTTGATGAATAGCATCGATCATAAGTTTTGGAGAATTCTAGAACTATAATTTTATTATAATGAGAATTGATGAGGAGAAAACCCTAACCCTTCTTTATATAGAGAGAGGATTGCAAGTAATCCTGATCCTAATCCTATTAACTAAACATAGAAACAAACTCAATCACATCAATCCTAATCAAATCAAATCAAATTTCTACAAAAATAGAAAAAGATAAAACAACTTTTAACTAATCCTAAATGATTCTTTCGTAAATTCTCCAACAAGAAGATTGTTGCAAACATGTTATATAAGACAACCAAGGAGAAAAGGTACTCTATATAGACGAGTAGTTCTCATTATGTAAATATCTATAGGCACATATGGAATACCAACTAGAACCAAGGCAATCTGTCTCTGATTGAGTATTTTATTGCTCTAGAGGGCATGTTCGAGGAGTTGGCTGTTTTCCAGCCTGCCTGTTGTGAGAAGCAGGTTACTGAGCGAGTCGAGTGGCAGATGCATTGATTTTTGGATGGTCTAGGACCTGGATACTAGTTTGCCAGAGAATAGATATTATTGTCATATTCAGTACTTGATCTCGAGATCATTTATGATTGGCTCCAGAAGATTGATGCTAATGCACCACCTGCCTCCCTTATTACTATATCTGAGGCCTCCACACTTGCTACCTCTACAGGAAGAGGCGGTTGACTGATGGATGCGGACGCGATTGTGATGGTTGTTGTGGTTGCCATGTCTATCCACCTTACACGCACTGCAAGAGGATGAATCATCCATTAGAGATGTTGAGAGATGGGGTATTGTTGTGGTGGGTATTTTAGTCCCACATCGTGTGTGGGCAAGTTGAGTGTTGGATGGGTGCCTATATAAGGCTCATATAACCCTCTATTTTATCTTTGAGAAGAATATAGACATATCACACGCTTGGGATGCTTCTCCTGTAGTTTTCTCCTAGCTTTTTGTGAGTGAAGTTTCCACGTTAAACCCAACTATTCTTTATTGCTATGCTTTGATTTCATGCCCATTTTATCCCACTTTTATATATCTTAACATGGTATTAGAGCAGCCAATTCTTGGGAAATTATTTTTGCTGATTTTATCATTATCATTTCTTGGAGTTCTTTGTTCATCTTGAGAAAGCCTCACGAGTGGTGTGCAGAGGGTTAGGTAATCCTTGACGAAGAAGAGGGAGTGCTTGTGGGTTTTGAGGGAGGAGGAGCCTCATGCTGTGGAGGCTGCATCACGCTCTGCACTGGTGCTTGAACAATGTTGCGAGAGCATTAAAGGAGGAGCACCGTGCTCCTAAAGGAAGGAGCAATGGTGTGTTCCTAGAACCCTATCGGGTGAAGGAGGCGACGAGGACAAGGCGAAAGAGATCTTGATGACACCTGATCAGGAGATCTTTGCAGCAACTATGCACCATAGTTAGGCAGATCGAGGTTGGCGAGGCATGGGGATTTGACTTCAGTAGTTGATATGCTGTAGTTGCTAGGCTCGAGTGAGGACCTGCGTGAGGTGGGCCATGGCGGAAGATGAGGTGGGCCATGAGGCCCGCATCGGTGCTTGGAGCTCTAATTTGGGAGCTATTGTGGTGCAGGAGGCAATGGCGATGATGGCGACACCTTCGAAGCCCAGTTGATCACGAAGGTGGTGAAGGAGCGATGAAGAGATCGTCGGGTTGATGTGCCATGAAGATCATGTCGCCAAAGGACCAGGCGATGTCGAGGAGGCCGATGGAGTTCCTCTTGTTGCTCTCCTACATCCTCATGAGTGGTGACGTGGAGTGGAGTTTGGATTCTTATGAACCTTAAGAAGAATTGAAGAAGTGAAGAGATATTTTAGGGCATTTTGCATCTTTGCCCCTGTTATTCCCACTTATGTTCTTGCTACGCCTTAACCTTGGAAGAAAAAAGGAGTTGCAAAAGGAAAAGAGAAAAAAGGAAAAGAATAAAAAGAAAAAAAAGGAAAAAAATGATTTGAACTCGGAAAGAAAAGGAGAAGACTTCTCTTGTTATCTATCTTCTATCTTATTCGACGTACTTCAAGTTTCAGACATCTTGACTGAAGAGTCGAGCTTCAAGGATCTTGTTTGTGAGAAGTCATTTGGGGTTCCTACCTCTATGTTAGCTACTCGTACATTGGTTAACAAGTTTTGGTGTATTAGAACGACTTTGGTTGAGTTTAAGTGCGATTTGGTGGTGTAGCAGAAGAAAAGGAGAGTTGATGCTTTGCAGGCTATCATCCTCCTTGATAGGAAGGAGGAGGTTGCACCCCTATCGGTGGATGAAGGTCAAGAACGTAAAAGGCTGTAGACAATAGTACATGAGGTGATTCTAACTTGAGGTTCTTTCATTTGTTAGTTAGCACTAAGAGGAGGTTTAATATGATTAATTCCTTGAGGGTTGGGGACTATTCTTGATCAGAGGTTGCAGATTTGTGAGGTAGTTTGTGATCATTTTCACACTTTCACCAAGAGGTGGCTTGTTGGAGACTTGCGGTTGGGGAGGTTGGATATGCCCTTTTTTTTTTTTGAGAAAGTGGTTATGCCTATTTTAGATGAGGAGATGAAGGGGGATTTAATCAGGGAGATCTCGAGGAGGTTTTGGGGGCTTTATGTGGTCTTAAGGCGAAGGGTTCCCTTGCTCTTGATGGTTTATAGCTCTGTTTTAATAGAGTTGTGGGAGATTATTGGTCCTGATGTTATGGCCATGATTCGGAAATTCTTCGGTGAGAATAGAGGATTTGAAAGATTGAATAGATTTTATTTGTTTTTGTTGCTGAAGCAGCTTGGTGTGGAGTTGATTAATGATTATAGGCCAATTGCTCTCTCCAATGCCATCTATCTACTGGTTGCAAAGGTGTTGGCTAATAGAATGCATACAGTGTTGCCCAGGATCATCAACCTGGTTTAGTTTGCCTTCATTATAGGCAAGTCTTTACAAGAAACCTTTGTGTTGGCTGAGGAGATGGTAGCCTCATGGAGGAGAAGAGGGACAACTGCTTTGATGTGGAAGGTAGATTTCTTAAATGCTTACGACTTAGTAGCTTGGGCTTTCCTTTTGGAAATCCTCAAAAGGAGGGGTTTTCTAGAGCAGTGGGTGCAGTTGATGAAGAGATACATTAATACACCCTCTTTTTAGGTTGTTGAGAATCAAGAAAAAGGAAAATGCTACGTGGCAGTGCCACATGGTAGCTTAGGCAGTCCAGTTAGTCTAGTCAAGGGTGCCGGCCCTAGTTGAGTCCTTTAGGGTCAAGTTTCATTTGTCTTGGAGTTTAAGTTGTCTATTTTTAGTTAGTTATTCTAGTTGTTAAAGGGATATATTATTTCCTGTTTTAGGAGTGTAGAGATTTCTGAGGTGGGTGTAGACAGAGCGTGGAGGCTCCTGTGCGTAGAGAGATCCAGAAATCTCACATACAGCACTGAGTTGCACGTTTAAGACGTTTGGAACGTCTACCAGATGTCTGATCTGGGTGATTAGAGAGTCTGGGAAGAAGGCAGTGAGGAGCGTGGAAGGAGCACTTGCTCGTTATCGACCGACTGAGGGTGGCTGGCAGATCTGTGCAGGATGATCGGCTGAAGGTGGTTGCCAGCGGTGAAGGTGGTGGCCAGCAAGTAGAGAGAAGTAGAGAGAGGAGAGGAGCTTTGTGGTTTGGAAATATTTGTGTATTGCTCAACTCTAAATCATAGGAAAGGTTTTCTTTAAATAGAGAGTACATATTCCTATTTACTAAGAATAGATTCAACTAAAAGATCTAATCAAATCTTCTAGAATTGGTAAAGACCAAATCTTACAAAATTGCATAAAACAAATAAACTAAATTTAGACTTGCCAACTAGGAAAAGCAATTCTTACTAGACTTCATAGGACTCCAAAATCGGTGGCCCTATTGGCCCTTGGATAGCTACCACAGGCATGTGTCATGTGGCCCTTCATTGATCCCAACAAGGAGATTTGATTAGATTTGTTACTTGTTTTTAGAATAGGATTTGCTCTTTATATATAGAGAGAACCTATGTAAGTTTCCTTTGAGTTGCATAGTAATAATTTCAGATTCCACATCAACTCCTATCCTCTCTCTTCTTCACATGCGTGCTCTCCCTCTCTCCCTCTCTCTCACTCGTGAACAGGAGCATGCTGTAGCAGGCCCTGTTGGCTGTGTAGGTGCTGCTACGGGTTCTCTCTCTCCCTCGTGGAGATTCTCCACATTCCAACGTGCACAAATCTCAACATGGTATCAAAGCTAACGGTCTAGGCTCTCCTTGAGGACGTCCAACATGCACGAAACGAGGAAAAGGAGAGAGGAGTCATGCACAAGTGTTGTGTGTGAACTCTCTGTGGGAGAAGCACCTCTGCATGGAACTTCTCCACATGGACAACAACCATGTCACCTTCGACACATCTTGACGTAGATCGGAGTTCTAGAGCTACTAGGGCCTTCGCGAAGCCAAGAAGGAGGTAGATTGAGGAAGATGGCGAAGAATGAGGCTATGTTGACCACCGGAGGAGTGAAAGATGCAATAAAACAAGAGAAGAACGGGAAGGAGATTTATCAAAAGGTATTTCAATTTATATGGTACCTTTATATTCGATTTTTTATTCTCCAAAAGAGGAAGTTTTTTCATAACAAAGGGTGCCAAACACTTCAAAAAGATCAAATGAGCAAAGGACAAGCACCACGATGATTGCATCGACTCTGACTCAAGAATGAGAAGAGGCATAGTGTAGTCTTTAGAAGTTCATCACGACTGCATTGACTTCACTTTCTCTTTTGTTACCTTAGCTCGAAGAAAAGCCGAGGGTTTTCTTCGGCTCACGAGCAAGGCACTGTACTCTTCAAGGAGGCACGTGGAACCCTCTAATGCATCGGGGAACGCTGAGATAAAGAGCTCGACTCTTGTGCGTAGAAGATGAGGCACGAAGACCATCCTCAACTCTTTAGAGAAGAACAGTGTAGCAACATTACCAAGTCTTCGCCGTCCCATGCCTTGTGGGGGAGTGTTGGGAATCAAGAAAAAGGAATATGTCACGTGGTAGTGCCACGTGTCACAATGGGTTACATGGCAGTGCTACGTGGTAGCCCAGGCAGTCTAGTCAGTCCAGTCAGGGGTGCCGGCCCTAGTTGAGTCCTTCAAGGTCATGTTTAGTTTGTCTTAGAGTCCAAGTTATCGAGTTTTAGTCAATTATTCTAGTTGTTAAAGGGATATGATATTTCTTGCTTTAGGAGATTTAATTAGATTTGTTACTTATTTTTAGAATAGGATTTGCTCTTTCTATATAGAGAGAACCTATGTAAGTTTCCTTTGAGTTGCATAATAATATTATCAGATTCTACATCAACTCCTCTCCTCTCTCTTCTTCACATGCGTGCTCTCTCCCTCCCTCCCTCCCTCCCTTTCTCACGCATGAGTAGGAGCACGCTGCAACAGGCCCTGTTGGCTGTGTAGGTGCTGCTGTGGGTTCTCTCTCTCCCTCGTGGAGATCCTCCATGTTTTTGCGTGTGCAACTCTCAACACAAGTGTTGGTGACTGGCCATTCAGATGGTTCTTGGACTTTAGCTGCACTGAGGGGTTCGCCAGTGGTGTCCGTTGGCACCTCTCCTCTTCAGCATAATGGTTGATACACTAGCAAACCTAGCTTTTAAGGCTTGTAGAGGTGGTTTGTTTATAGGTTTCATGTTGCATGGGGATGGCTCCTTTCTTACACCTCTCTTGCATTATGCAGATTGCACTACTTTCTTTATAGAAGGTGGTCTTACTGAGGCGGAACACCTCTCCCTTTTGATTAAGCTTTTGTAGAGATATCGGGTTTAAGAATTAATGGTAGGAAGTCAATGTGTGTCCCGTTGAATTTTTGTGGTAGTGTTGTGGAGGATATTCCTAACACACTGGATTCACCCCTAGTGCATTTGCCGGTACAATATTTGGACCTTCTGCTTAGGGAAGGCAGCTTTTGGCTTTGGTTTGGAATTCGCTATTGGAGTGTGTTACAAGCAGGTTGTCATTTTGGAGTAGGAAATTACTGTCTAGGGGTGGATGTTTGGTGCTCCTCAAGTCGGTGTTATCATCCATATCAGTCTTTTATCTATCGGCTTTCAGACTGCTGAAAAAGTGATAAAGAAGTTGGAGGTTGCTCAAAAGAGATTTTTCTGGAAAGGACTTGATTCTGAGGGGAGTTTTCTGCAATTGGTGGCATGGAATAAGCTATGCCAGCCAAAAAAGGAGGGAGGTTTGGGGATACACCACCTTGAAGTTTTCAGCAAGGCACTCTTAAATGGGTTGTTAAATTGGTTTCTGGTGTGAATTCTATGTCGGTCAAATTGTTGCAGGACTCTTATGGGGCAAGCATGAATTAACATAAGAGAACAGTGATGAGATGCGGTGATTCTGCCTTTTGGAGATCTATTTTGTTGATTTTGTAGTTTGCGATGGATTTACTCCAGTTGTGGGTAAAGGGGATATCTTCAGGTTTTAGAAGGACTATTGGACTGGTAATGGTGTTCTTTCGAGCCTTTTTTGCCATATCTTTTAGGTGGTCAGTAATGAAAATGAATCAGTTTTCAATGTTTGGGATAATTTCTCAAGATCTTGGAATTTAATCCTCCCTTCAGGTTTGTCCAAGGCAACTTTTTCTGAGTTTCAGCAGCTGCTGACAATAATTTCAGACTTGCAGACTTCTCTGGAATGTCCAGTTCGGACATTGACCTCATGAGGGACTGCAGGCTTCTCTGGGAGGCGGAATGTCCACTGCAGGTGAAAATTTTCGCATGGTTGCTGAGGAGGGGGAGGATTATGACGAGAAAGTGGAGATCGAGATGGGCTCCGATGGATGATGTGAAATGTCCTCTTTGTGATGGAGCGGAGGAGGACATTCAGCATCTCTTCTTCCAGTGTCCGTTTGTGGTTAGGTGTGGCAGAAGCTGGGAATCGACTAGATTGTCCATCTGGATGTGCTTAGCTTCTGGTCCTCTTTTCGTAGGGGGAGTGCAAGTGGCGGGATGAACTCGTTTAGATCCAAGAGGGATCGAGTTAGAGTTCTGGCTATCTTATGGGGTGTGTGGCTGGGTAGGAATGGAGTGGTTTCCAGGGGGGAGAGATCCTATGTCGAGAATTTTTTCTACTCCATTCAGTCCCAGGTGGAGTTCTGGAGAGTTAATTTGTAATTTTGGTGTAATCCTTTTTATGAAATGAATTGAATGTGGGCGGCTATTGTTTGGATAATCACCCTTTCACTTTAAAAAAAAAAAAAATTTCAGACTTGCTTCCTGTTCTGGATGAGCCTGACAAGATGATATGGAGAGATGGAACTTTCACTGTCGGTAGAGAGTATAATAAAATTAATTTTGCTGCACCTCAATTAAGCGAGATCAGCTCTGATTGTGCAATGTTTTGGAGATTGAAGTTGCTGCTGAAGATTAAGCTTTCTGTGGTTTTTTTGGAGGGGAAAGATTGTAACAAGGTGTCTAAGAAGAAATCGGTGTGAGGATTTGGATGAGTTACCCCCTTTTCCATGGTGCAGATGAGGATATCCCACACTTCTTTTTTTTCCTGTGAGATTGTTAGGGAGGTGTGGCAAATTTTCAGCCTTTGAATGGTAGATATCTCGTCAACTGAGAATTTCTGGGACTCCTTCCAAAGTAATGTGGGCGTCGACACGGATGGGTGGATCATGGCTTCTGTTTTTTTATGGTGTCTATGGCTGCAATGCAATGGAATTGTTTTCCGGGAAGAATAGTGCTAGGTGGAGAATATTATTAGGGATGTTTCTTTTTTGACTGATTTTTGGCTCTCCAATCTGTAAGTATGTTCAAATTTTGTTAATACAATTACTTGGATGACATCCTTTTTTCCTTCTAAAAAAAAAGTCAAAAGAAAAACATAAAAGGGGTGATGATCCACCTTTTGAGGACCCCAAGCAATATATAAGTGTAGTTGCAAGCTCCTATACCTAACTCTTACTAGGTTGGACTTTAGTTTTGCTGTTATATAGTCACTAACATGATGTATGATTCTCAAGCATCCAAAAGGGTCACATAGGAAGGTTTCTTCTTAAGTCATAATGTGCATCTTGAGTTGTGTGCCTATTCTGATACCAACGATGAGGACTCAATAAAGGCTCATAGATTCACTACTGGCTATGCTACTTCTCATAGAGGTAATCTGGCGATTTGACATAGTAAGTAGTCTATCGATGCTCATTCTCATGCAAAGACAAAGTACCTAGCTATTATGCAGAAAATGTCCGTATTGATGAGTATAATTACCTTTCTTGTGAATCTGTCTTCAAATTGTGTTGCCTATTTTGATGTTGTATTCCATGAAAAAAATGAAGCATATTGATTTTGATTGCCATTTTGTTTGGAAGACGAAAAATGATGGGAAATGACTACATCTTGTATTTCTTATGTTGGGTAAAGTTAACCCTTGGATAGAATTTAGGGTGGGATAAGTTTTAGTGGTGTTGGTGTAAGAGGTGGGATAGTGGGAATGGATATGATAGGTGGGTTGATATATTATAAATTGTAAGTTGATATGATACAAATATAGAGAAGAGAGTTGTACTTTATTTATTTTATATTTGATATTGGGTTGTTTTATTATTATTATTTTGTTGGAAAGTGGAGTGAGTATAAGTTAGATGTTATAGGTGAGTTAATATGTTGTGTATGGATATTTGAGGTGACATTTTAGCACTGTTCATGACACTATCCATGTTAACCCCGCCACGTCATCTATTCATGACTCTTATCCAACATCCAAGCAAAGGCTATGAGCCTTAGGTTACAAATTTCTTTACCATAGTGGTTGTTAAGAACCAGCATGTTATTTTGTGTTGGGCATGACTAACAGCTGTACTCTAGCTTGTGTGGGAGTGTTGGTTTATTTATTTCTTATTGTCAAGTGAAATGAGTTATAATTAGGATGTATGCATGAAAAACAATGTCCTATAGGATAACCACATCTATTCTTATTTGGAGAGAAAGGAGGGTGAATGATAGTAGAGGTGGCATGGGATGTTGGGTTTGAAGATGGGGAGGGGGTGGATAGAGGTTGTGGTGGGTCTGGGGGAGGAAGAAGTTGAGAAACAAGATTGGTAGTGGTGATTGAGCAAGTAGTGGGTTTAATTGGTGGTGATTGCCGCAAGGTGTTGGGGAGGGGTTGGGTGGGTGGGGGGAGATAATTAGTGGTGGTCGTTATCTTATTATTGGTAGATTTGGAGAAAGGACGTAAAGGGGGAGAACTAGGGTTAAGGGTCATGGTGGACGAGGTGGAGGTTTGGGAGGGGGACGAAAGGGGAGGAATAGGAGTGGTGGAGGGTTTAGATGGCACTCTTGGAGTTGCAATGTCTTAATAGGAGGTGCCTAAGCTATGGTAGGAGGGTATGTGCTCGAGATATGGCATTATTAGGTCCAAAACAGAGTAATGGTGGTGGTACAACAAGCATGCTTGAACAAGATAGTAGATGGTGGCACCTTTGATTCTTTCAATAAGCTTGTTGGTGAGAGCCAAGGGTTTCTCAGTGTTAATGGCAATTGCAAGGAAGCAGTAGGAGCAGGCTCAGGCAATAGTAGACCGTCAACAGGGTGGTAAATGGAGTAGGTGAATGTGGAGATTAGAAAAAACAAGAAATTTAAGAAGGGCTTTCACCCCCATTTAATGTTTCTTCCACCTTTGTTTCTTCCAGCTGCATCACTTGGTCGATTCTCCTTGATATCTTGAACTATGTTTCAACCATGACACACTCACTCGAAAGCCTGGGATGGGACAAACAAACTCTCCTTCACACCCTTCCTACATTCCCCCTGATGGATGGAGGAAAAGATAAGCTCATGTCAATATCTTTCTATTTGTCCCACCTTATCTTGTCAATGTGTTTTTTCCACGGCCATGGTCCATTATCATAGGGGATGAATCAAAATATATTTAAACATAGCAGTATGCAGACTTATTTTCTTTGCATTTCTATGTAATAAGTCATGCATTTTTTAGCTGAAAAAGGCATTTCTGATTTATTGCTTTGGCAGTGATGGGTGTGGGTGTTTTTTGTTTTTTGTTTTTCTTGGGGGAGGGGGGGGGGGCTGGAAAGTTGAATTTGCATATGGGTCTTGGAGCAAATTGATAATTAAAGGGGAAGTGTTGAGATAAAGAAGAAATTAAGAATTTCTCATGGGTCGAAAATTGCCGTCCAAGGTAATTCTTAGGTTGGGGGTTCTTCTTGGGTCATAAAATTCAAGTTGGTTATTAATTTATGTGATCATTTGCATGGAAGATCGTACGTGGAGGTGGTAAGTAGTGGCGGTCTGGTGAAGTCGTTGGAGAAGATTATGCGACAAATATGGAAGCCTGACGAGATTATCCTTCGAATTCAATATTCGAATTTGAAAAAAAGAGCAATTAGAAAAATAAGCAACTTTATTTTCAAACCCTACATCTCTTTATATAGAGAGAGGTGAGATTAAATTACACAACCCCATGAGAAAAAGTAAAATAACACTATCAGCAGGATACAATAAATAAATGAAGACAGGGTGACTCAATACTCTCCCTCAAGTTGGAGCATAGATGTCAGTCATGCTCAGCTTGAAAGTGAGGCATCAAAGGAAGAGCGAGCCAAAGGCTTGGTGAAGATATCAGCAGTTTAATCATCTGAAGCCACTTGTGTGGTGAAAAGGAAGCCTTTTTGGATCAAATCTCAAGTGTAATGGCAATCACTTCTACATGCTTGGTGTGCTTATGGAACATGAGATTGTTAGCAATATGTGTGACAGCTTGGTTATCATGTCACAATTCCATAGGTCCATCAATCTGAACATGTAGGTCTGTCAAGAGAGATTTCATCCAGATCAAGTCTACAAATGTTTGAGCCATCTCTTTGTGCTCAGACTCTGTACTCAACCTCGAAACAATAGTCTATTTCTTGCTTTTCCAAGTTATTAAATTCCTAGCAACATAAGTGCAGAAGCTAGTGGTGGACTTTTTATCATCATGACTACCAGCATAATCTGCATCAGAGTATCCAATCACTGTCATAGAAGCTCCTCTAAGGAAGAGAAGTCCCTATTCTGGTGCTCTATTCAGGTACCTGAGCACCATTATAGAAGTATCTTAATGCTGCTTAGTTGGCTTCTTCATAAATTGACTCAACTTCCCAACAACAAACGAGATATTAGGCCTGGTGATGGTCAAGTATAGTAGCTTCCCAACAAGTTGCTGTTACAACCTACCATCCACAGTCTCCGCCTCCCTATCATACAACTGTGCCTTAGGATCCATGGGGATACTTGTTGGTTTGGCACTTAGCATACTGGTCTCCTTCAGAACGTCTAGGGCATACTTCCTTTGAGATTGAACAATGCCACTTTTGTTGTGGGCAACTTCTATCCGAAGAAAATATCGCAGTGATCCTAGATCATTTATAACAAATTGATTTGCCAAGGCCCGCTTGATTTCAGCTATGCCTATTGTATTATCTCCCATGACCATCAAATCATCAACATACATCAGAAGTACTACCACTCCTTTCCCTGATTAGATGACGATCGATGAAATCCAACAGGCTCCACCACCTAAGAGAGCTTCTGGAACCAAGCTCTTGAGCTCTCCTTCAGACCATATATTGCCTTATGTAATTTGCACACACACCCCCTGAACCTTATAACTAGGGGGCTGCTGCATGTAAACCTCCTCCCGAAGATCACACAGAAAAACATTCTTAACATCAAGTTGGTGAAGCTTCTAATTTTATTGGATTGCCACTGAGACCAATATCCAAACTGTAAACAGGCAAGCTATTGGGGAGAAGGTATCGAAGAAGTCTACCTCGTACATCTGAGTAAAGTCCTTGGCCACTAAACGAGCCTTGTATCTGGCAATGGACTCGTCTGGGTTATATTTGAGTTCAAACACCTGCGACAATCAACAATAGTAGCTCTGGTTGGTAGGGGTGTAAACTCTCTAATACCTTGAGCTCTAGGTGCTGCTATCTCATCCTCCATGGCTTGGTGCCACTTAGGGTTAAGCATGGCCTACTGATAGGTGGATGGTATCTGTGTAATAGCCAAGGCTCGACAGAAGTTCTTAAACTCAACCCTAAGGCTGTTAGTAGTTAGGCTACCCACAATTGGATAACGAGCATAACTCTTGGGAGCCTTCCGAACTGCAATTGGAAGATCAAGATCATCGGGCTCAGTTGTTTGGGTAGTCTCTGAAGTAAGAATGCCACCAGTTTGACCTGTAGAAACATTACTACTAGGCAAAGTATCATCAGTACTCCAAAACTCTATGCTCACTTGATCCGGGGAGTCTGGTGGCGGTGAAGCGAGGCATATGCAAGGTAGTGTGCAGTTGCCTATAACAATGGGGTCACTGTAACGATGAGGCTTAGAAGTGGTAGAAGTGAGGGGTTGCCCCGTCACAAGAATTTGCTTAAAAGGCATAGGAGGTATGGGCATAAGAACAGTAGTCATCTTAGGAAAGAGGTAACACCTAGAAGTAGAAAAATATGTAATGGACTCATGGAAGGTCACATCCACAGAAACAAAGTGGTGAGCAGAAATCGGATCAAAACAATCGTATTCCTTTTGAGTTTGAGAATACCTCAAGAACACGCACTTTATTGCCTTGGGTTCCAGTTTATCCCAACTAGGAGTGAAATCATGAACAAAGGCTACACAACACCTAAACACCCTGGGAGTAACATGAAACAACTCTCTATTGGGATACCGTAGATGCCATGGAATTTGTTCATGAATAGTAGAATTTTGCATTTTGTTAATTAGGAAGCAAGTAGTCAACACAACATCACCCCAATATAAGGACATGGAATGATGGATCAATAGGGTGCGAACAACATCAAGAAGGTAACGATGTTTCCTTTCAGCAACACCATTTTGCTGAGAGGAATGAGCACACGTAGTCAGGTGGATGATACCATGGGATTTATATAAAGAGCACAATCGGTGAGTACATAATTATCGAATAATTTTAATAACAGTAGAAAATTGGATCTTTATTTCTATCACAAAATGCTCAATAACAATGTTGGCGTCAGATTTATTTTTTAGCAAAAATACCCATGATAGCCGAGAGAAATCTGTCTTGGACCCCACACATCTATATGTAGAAGCTCAAATAAAGTAGTAGACCCAGCATGCAAGGTAGATGGAAAATTGACATGGTGATGCTTGCCAAGTTGACAAGCATCACAGGTGATGACAGTTGTGAGTGAGATATGGGGCATAACACGTTGGAGCCTATCCAAAGAAAGGTGGCCAAGATGGGGATGCTACTGCAAAGGAGATCCAATAGCAAGAGCAACCTTCCCTTGACTCATAGCAGCATCAGTAGTAGTTTGGCTTAGGCGATATGCTCTCCTTTCTTTACGTCCTCCACTAATCGTCATCCTCGTGAGCTTTCAAAAATAGTTTTGCAATTTAGCTCTTTTGTAATCTGATTGGCAGATAATAAGTTTATAGGGAAATTAGGCACAAACAACAATTGGATAGCCATAGAGAAGATGACAAGGGAATTTCCTCTTGTCCAACAACCTAGGAATGTCTTCCATTTGTTACCTAGAGCTTTGTTCCCTGCATAGATGGAAGGAGGCCCCTGAATCCACCAACCACTCGCCACCCTGCTATAACATGGATGAGGAGCAGCCAATCTCTGTACCTGAGGAGGAGGAAAAACCTGCAGTCTCTGAAGATGGAGGGGTTGAAGACTGCAAGTTGAGAGAATTTCTGTAACAGCTCATCAAACTTAGCACAACAAACATCTAATGAAGCTTCCTAGTCGCTGTTGCCTAATTGGCAACGACAGGATGCCCATGCTTGGTCCAACATGTGGCCTTAGAGTGCCCAAGCTTCCTATAGTAAGTACACGGGGTACTACGGCAACCAGATACGTGACCACAGCAATGGCCATGAGTAGACTGAGCACCCCTACCACAACCATGGTAGCAACCAAAGCAGTTGTTTGTCCAGAAGTGTCAGTAGTAGGTAGTAGCACAACAATCTTGCTTAATCGACTATATGTATCCTCAAGAGATGGAAACTCTGACAGCGTCAGAATATGAGATTGTGCAACACTCAAATTAGGACCAAGGCTAGGCAAGAACAAGGAGACTACCAACTCCTTCCTATAATCTCACTGAGACGAGCACATACAAACTGGTTTGTAGGCATTATGCTTCTCCAAAAGACCATAGTACAATAGTACTGGGCTAAGGAACGACCTTCCTGATGCAACTGAAACAACTTATGATAAGTTTGAAAGACACGTGCCGAATTCTTCTCACGAGAGCATGTTTCTTGCAACGTATCCCACATCTCCTTTGCAGTTTTGTAGTGCATAAACTCATCTCCTATCCTGGGAATAATACAATTCATCAACCAGGCACTTACCATTGTGTTATCTTTATCCTAGGTAGCATTGACCCCAGTCTTCTCAGCAGGCTCAGGATGATGTAAGATGTGCTCCTTTCCATGATCCCTCACTGTCTTTGAGGAGAGTCTGTGACCATCGAGGATACTTGGTCTTATTAAGTTTCACCATAGGACCAAAAAATGGTTTCTTGTATACCCCTGACTCCACTATAGATTCTGATGTCATCTCTGATGAACTGGAGGGTTCCATCTTGCCTTCATCCATGAACACCAAGCCAATAGAACACGATCGGAACGTCAAATCAGTTAACCAGCATCTGATATGAGGTCTGAAACAGAGATTTTAGACTCGCTTAGGCGTAGCTTCGCCTATTGGAGGCAAGATTAGCCTCCAACAGGGGAGCCTCTCCCTCAAAGCTTAACAATAGCAATGGAGGGAGGGTGTCTGAACACTCCTACCTAAGACCAAGCACCTTACAAACAAGTGCCAGAACACCCGACAACGTTGTGGGAGCAAGGAGGAGGTGTTCTAGCCACACAACACTCATGAATGGGCAAGGAGGCAATGTTGTAGCGTCGCTGGGACAAGGGGGTCACTACAACCCCCGCAACCTTGATCGGAGCACAAGGGTGGCGTAGTTAGGGTTCACCGAACCCCCAGCAGTGTTGCAGCAATGGGGGGGCACCGCCCTAGCAGAGAAGTGGTGTTGATGTTGCCTTGCTAAAGGCGATCCCTAATGGTGACAAGGTCTGGCGGCACCGACGAGAGAGAGAGAGGAGAAGATGGAAGGATTAGGAGGCCTACTTGGGTAGGGTACGTAGTGCACCGGTCTAGGATCACAACTTTGATATCAAATTGGGAAAAATAATCAACTTTATTTATTCTCAAACCCTACCTCTTTATATAGAGAGGTGGGAACAAATTACATCACAATCTCATGAGAAAAAATAAAATAGCATTATCACCCGGATACAATAAATAAATGAAGACATAGTGACTTAACAGTGGCTGAACCTATTGGGTAGATTGGGCATGACAGGTAGCAACTTCTAGAATCACAAACTTTTGGCGTTGATTGCGCTGAAATCTTGGGAATAAGGCAAGGTGGCACTGTTCCTATTTTTAGAAGTGGTGGCGATAATTGTGGGGATGAAATTGGAAGGAAAGGAGCTAGTTACGATAATTATGGTAGCAAGAAAAGTGGAGCAAATCGAGGTGAGGAGCTGACAGATTTTCCAAATTTTAATCCCTACATTGATGAGAGGTTTTCCTTGGATTTTGAACTCAACATTTTAGAGAGCATCAATTCTGGGGTGGTGTTTGCAAGATCCATTATTATTTCATGAGGTGAATTCGATACCTTTTCTCCAAGTGGAAGATTAAGATTTTGATGGTTTTGAAGCTATCATAGATATGAGGTTCGACTTGTATTGCGATCCCAACATTGCTATTTCCTCAGTCTTTTTTTGACGTAAAGCGATTCGAAGACGTTTTTCTTTCCCTTTTGTATGGGTGGACGATGCAGAATTTCTTTATGGTACGTCGCCTTGCATTTTGTCTTTGGGATCTTTGGTGGTGGAGGTAGAAATTAGCAAGACTGCAGTTATGGATCATGATACGTTAGAAAAATCAGGTGATGGGGAAGCTTTAGAGTGTGCGTTTGTAACGAGTCAAGATCCAAGGCGTAGTACGCGGCCGTGGAGACCCCTGATGCAAAGACAGGTTGGTTTATCGTATGAGGCAGCGGTTGTGAGCACAGGAGAGGGAGAGTGAAGAGGTATTTGTTAAATGATTAATGTTGATATTTGGGTAACTTTTTCTGGATGTGGGGTTTCATTTTTGGACTGATACATTCAACTTGAGTTTCTTGTGAAGGGTGTGTCCCTATGGGTAAGCTCTTTGTAGTGTGACTGTGAAGTCGATTTCTTGTACCTATTGTATTTTTCTTTAACTTAATTTTAATGGATTTGGATGACTTCTAAAGGCTGGTAGTCTTCCTATTTTTTTTCCCAAAAAAAAAAGATAAAGAATGAATTAAGATCTCTTAGATTACTTAATGAGTGGAATTCTTCGATATGGCCCTCTTAACATGCTGTTTTGTTTGCTTTCTTCTTTTCAGGGATTAACATAAATGCCATCAAGAACTTTCAAAATTACTTAAATGTCATAAGAAAATCCATATTTACATAAATATCATAAAAATGCTTACTTTATTTACATAAATGTCGATTCCTGTATTAATATATGTGTCAGTCAAGATGAAATCTAGATCGTATCAATCCCCTTATTAATGTGAATCTAAAAGCATGAAGATTTCATCTTGATTGACAAAGGAATTGGCCTGGAAATTGACATTAATGTGAATGAAATGAACTTTTTTTATGGCATTTAATATGGACTTTCTTATGGCATTTAAGTAATTTTGAAAGTTCTTGATGGCATTTATGTAATGCTGAGCTATGAGTTATGTTTTTTTATTGTAAGGGGTGTTTTGTTATTTTTATTTTAGTAGTGGGTTTATGATGTAACTTTTCCTTCATCTATATAGAGGTGTAGGGACTACTTGGTAAATTAAGAAGGTTCATTTTCTTCAACTGGTATCAGAGCACCAGGCTGAGGATACCACTAAATAAATCCTAACCCCACCTCAAGCCACACCTCCATCGGATGCCACCACCATCACCGGCGGTAGCGCCGGTGCCCCACTGCCGTCGCAGCAGTAGCAGCCTCATCCATCGCCGCCTTTTGCTGCAGCCTATCGCCGCGGCGTTCTCCTGCGTTGTTTTTTGCTCTTGTCGATGCGCTGTAGTAGCGCTGCAGTAGCGCTGCTTAGGGTTGCGGTAGCCATCGCCGTGGCAGCAGCAGCACTAACATCCATTGCCTGAGGGTTGTGCGAACCCCCAGCAGTGTCGCCTCGACTCCAGCAGTGCCACCTCGCCGCCTTCAGGCCCTAGGTGCCACCTCGCCACCTAGTACGATTGTGATTGTCGCTTGAGCTCCTCTTTGCGTGGCTGAGACCGCCTTCAGTTGTTGTAGGGAGGTTCTTGAGTGTTGTGTAGATTGAGATGTGAAGCAAGAACCTCCCTACGTTTGGTATGACCTCCTTGATCTCTTGGTCTGATTTGGGGTGTGTATTCCCCTTTAATGCATGTTTTTGGGGTGTGTATTCCCCTTGAGCGTTGGCCACGTGTAAGCGGAGATTTTTGGGGTGTGTATTCCCCGGTTGGTATATTTGTTGGGGTGTGTATTCCCCATTTTCTGTCAATTTTCATATTTAAAGTGAAGAAATTCAGGGGTGTGTACCCTTTTCTGCAGCACATTGAACTTTGCCTGTGGCAGTGTGTTTCAGTGAATATGGCAGCATCTCAGTCAGAGATTGCGCTAGGAACCGCCGAGGGTGATACTCCATCGACTAGTGTGACGTGGTTGATTGATTCGGGCACTTCCAACCATTTATCCTGGAATCTGCAGTGTTTTGGACAGATTCAACCTCTCTCTAGGTCGTACAATATAGGTGGCTAATGGGCGATTTTCCCTATTAGTGGTCAGGGGGAAATTAATGTTACCCCTTCTATGCAGCTTAATCATGTTCAGTTTGTTATAGATTTATCCATGAACTTACTCTCTGTCAGTGAGATTATTAAGTAGATGAATTGCCGTGTCATCTTTGATGAGGATGGATGTATTTTACGGGATAGAATGACAGGGAAGACTATTGGTAGTGGATATGAAGGAGTTTACCGACTTCAGCAGGGTCCTATAGCTACAGCATGTCGGGTTAGTCTCACATCTGGGAGTGTTTTACAGTGGCATAGATGGTTGGGCCATCCTTTTTTGGAAAAATTACGAAAGCTTATTCCGCATGTATCCCCAATGACACAACTTTCCTGCGATGCATGTTAACTTGGGAAGCACCATAAATCTTTCTTTCTAGCTGCTACAGGACCACGTTCGACTTCGTGTTTTCAGTTAGTACATCTTGATGTTTGGGGTCCCAGTAGGACTCCTGATAGAGCAGGACATTGGTACTATTTGATTGTGATTGATGAATTTTCCAAATTGTCCTGGCTATTTCTCATGAAGAATAAGTCTGAAGTGGGTCCACTGATTGAGATGTTTGTGTTGATAAAAAACCAGTTTGATGTTTGCATCAAGACTCTCAGATTTGATAATGCACTGGAGTTTTGTATTCATCGGCTGGCAGAATTCTATGGCTTACATGGCATAATTCATCAGACCTCATGTCCTTACACCTCTCAGCAAAATGGAGTTGCGTAGAGGAAGCATAGACATATCTTTGATATGACCATAGCTCTTCTTATTCTTAACAGTGTGTCACAGAACTACTAGGGAGATGTAATTCTCACAGCTTGCTACGTTATTAATAGATTGCCCTCCTCAGTGATTCACGAGCAGATATCGTGGTAGGTGCTTTATCCAAATGATGAGCTATTTGATCTTCCACCTAAGACATTTGGGTGCGTGACGTTTGTACATCTCCTTGGACTTGTGCGCGATAAATTAGCACATAAAGCAGTCGAGTGTGTGTTTCTTAGCTACTATCGTATTCAGAAGGGGTATCGATGTTTTGACCCGTACACTAGAGACATTATATTAGTGCAGATGTCATATTTCGTGAAGCTGTACCTTATTTTTCTGTTGCTGCTAGGCAGGTGCAGAGTGTGCCGCAGTATGCGTCTATACCAGTTTCTCCTATATCATTTGGTATATTCACAGATACTAATAGCCCTTCTCAGGCTATTGAGCCGCTTACCAGCACATTCAGGCTAGTACCAGTGGATGAAGGACCTTCAAGGGTCACACCTATTAGTTGCCAGTTGTGTATAGGGCAAAGCCCCCTTCGTCTATTCCGCAGACTTCTCAGGTTAGTGTTGATAACCTAGAGGCGGTTTCTACTTAGGAGGCTTCTTCAAATATAGTGTCAGTAGATGTACAGGGTGAGAGTCTGTCACCTGTGAATGGTTCTCCAGGTCCTGATTTCATGAGTACTTATGAGGATATTCCTATTACTATCAGGAAGGCTCTACGATCTTGTGCCCAGTATCGTGTTGTTGGGAGTGTTGTTTTTGCTGATTCTCTAAGTTCGTAGTTTCATGCATTCACAGCTGCTGTATCTAGTGCTGAGTTACCTACTTCGTACCAGCAAGCTCTACTACATCCACACTGGAAGGCTTTTATGGACGAGATGTCTGCACTTATTACCAGAGGTACCTGGGAGTTGGCATTTTTACCGTCTAGCGCACACCTTGTTGGAGCCAGATGGGTCTTTCTTTGCCTTGAAATACAACCCAGATGGGTCTATTTCAAGGCGTAAGACCCGCCTAGTGGCCAAAGGATTCACCTAGACCTATGAGGTGGATTTCTTCGACATGTTCTCCCCTGTTGCACAACTCTTGACTGTTTGCATTCTTATCTCTGTGACAGCTCATTATGGATGGCAGTTACTTCAGTTGGATGTCAAAAATGCATTTCTGTGCAGAGACTTGGAGGAAGAGATATATATGCAATAGCCACCTGGCTTTGAGGTTTAAGGGGAGTGTGTATGTAGGCTTTGTAAGGCCATTTATGGTCTTAAGCAGAGCCTCCGAGCTTGGTTCCAGCGCTTGTTTGAGGCGTTGTCTGTTATTGGGATGCAAATATATTCATCGGATCATTCACTATTTGTGAAGAAGACCAGTAATCGTATAGTGGTTTTACTTGTGTATGTGGATGATCTTATTCTTACAGGTGATGATGCAGAGGGTATATCTCAGATGGAGTACTTGGCACACCAGTTTGTCATGATAGATCTTGGTAAGCTGAGATATTTTTTAGGCATTGAGTTTGATACAAGTAAACAAGGGACAATTATGTCGTAGAGGAAATATGCCCTTATTATTATTCAGGACACAGGCATGCTAGGATCCAAAGATGCAAATATTCCTATGGATTCTAAAATTCATCATTTTGAGGATAAGGCAAAGCTAAAAGGCAAGAAGACATATCGACCATTGGTGGGGAAGCTGTTATATCTGACTATCATTAGGTTAGATATTAGTCTTGTTGTGGGTAAGCTGAGTCAGTTCTTAGATAAACCCACTGAGGTTCATTGGCAGGTTGTGGTACAGGTGTTGAGGTACATTAAGGGATGTCCTGGTAGTGTCATTCTTTTTCAGAGAAAGGCACTTATGCCTGCTGTTGCATACTTAGATGCAGATTATTTTTTTTTGAAACAAAAAGGGGTCCGGAATTTCTCACTAGCCACGGAGCTCCTCCGTGATCAGAGCCACGGCCACTCTCTGGCACCGAGTCAGGATGGCAGGACATAGTCTGGCACCACACGCCACTACACACCTATGTGCGTATGGGCAAGTCTGGGGGATCGAACTCGGCACCCCGCACAGGGAGAATGTTATGGGGACGAGCGGCACCAACTATGCTGCCCTATTAACCCCCCTCAGATGCGAATTATGCAGGTGATATTGGTGACAGGCGGTCTACTACTGGTGTCTGTACCTTTGTAGCTGGGAACTTGGTAACCTGGAGGAGAAAGAAACAAAGTGTTGTTTCACGCTTTAGTGCTGAGTCTGAGTATAGGGCCATGGCACATACTGCAGCTGAGATAACATGGATTAGGTCTTTGTTACGAAATCTTCGTGTTAATGTTCAGGAACCTGAAGATATCCTAAATAAACTCGGAAGGAGAATTTCTTGGACTAGGTGAGAGGCTACTTGAGCGACAGGGGGAGCAAGAGGGGAAATGAGAAGGAAGGGGAGCGCAGGGAGGGAGGCGAGTGGGGGGGGGGGGGGGGAGAGTCGGCTTTGGCTGGACGGCGGTGAAGGGGAGGTCATGGAGGGGGGCGGAATCGATGTGGTGTTTCAAGTGCCTCGGGAGGGGGCATGTGGCAGTGGGCTGTAGGGAGCCGGTGAGATGTTTGTGCTGTGGTGGTCTGGGTCATCGGCGGTCGGGCTGTAAGTGCCGTGGGCCGGGTGGTGGGGCTTCTTCGAGGAGGGCGAGGACACCTCCACCCCCCCGGAGGGGGCGCCTCTCGTGGAGGTTGAGGCGCCGTGGTCGGAGGAGATTGGGGCGTTGGAGGGGAGGTTGGCATCGGCTATGGTGGCGGTGGTGCTGGAGGGGGAGGTGGATGTGGGGGCTCTGAGAAGGGCGGCCGCGACTTTCTTGGGGATTGGCTGGGGATCTTTTAGGGTGGCTTCCCTCAAGAGCGGATGCCTGGTGTTGTTGGGGCTTGGTCAGGAGGAGTTGCGACTCCTGGACTTCAAGGTGCTGCAGTGCGGTTGAGGTGTGGTGAGGTGTCGATGGCCGATGAGGTCGGATGGCGCTTTGGAGGAGCGACCGCCGGCTGGCGCGAGGCAGAAGGTATTGATTGAGGGGGACCCTCTCTTCCTCCGAACGGTGGAGGTTGCGGCAGCGGTGGTTGCCCCATTTGCGAGGCTCCGGAGTTGCGAAGACTTAGGTCTGAGGTCGGTCGACCTGTCACGGTTTGGGGCGTGGGTGGAGATGAAGCCGAGGAGGTAGTTGGCGGAGAGGGTGATCCTCAGATGGCGGAGCTCCTCCTGGCTGGTTCGCGTCTTGCAGGGTTCCGGAGGGCCTAGGTCCTTCACTGAGGCGGTGATTGGTGGTGCGGGGATGGTGCCTGGTGGCGGAGGTGGCGGGAGAACGGATGGGGGGCGGGCTGTTCTTGGGAAGCCTGAAGGTCGCAACGTGGATGGCACGGCGGTTGCGATTCCCGCGGCACGATCTGAGGTAGATGAGAGGGCGAGGGTTTCGGAGGCTGATGCGGGTCTTGCGGAGGAGGCAGTGGAGGAGTCTGTGGCACTGAGGGCGGAGGACTTTGTTGAGGTGGCTCGGGGTCTTGCAGAGCGTGGTCGTGGCGGACCCAGGTCGGGCGGGTTGGATCTGAATGTGGTGAGCGGTGACTTTGGTGGAGTTATCGGTTCGAGCCCCACCTCGCGGGAAGGTCAGAGGCTTTTATCCGGTGGAGACTATAGTCTGGGAGCTGCAGTTGGGAGCCAGCGGTGAAGCTTCGACAGATCGGACTGGGCAGCGATGTGTGATGCGGGTGGCGAGGTGGGGCGCGCGCGGAGGTGGAAGCCGAGGAGGTCGGTTTCACAACGGCTTACAAACCGCGGTGATCCTACCAGAGGGGGCGTGCTGCGACCGCTCCGACTGGGAGCGAGGTTGGGGAGGGCCAACACCGGAAGCAGGGGGAGCGGGGTGCCGCTTCGCCTGTTGGAGGGTAAGGGGAGGCGTCGGCGGTGAGCTTGGTAGGGGGCAGAGGTGAGGGCTGTGGTGGGGGCTACTGTTGGCGAGGATGGGCAGCGAGTGGTGGGGGTTAGTGGAGGTGTTGGGGCGATGGAGAATGCGGTGAAGGTGGGAGGGGCTGATGTGGTAGAGGTGCGGCCTGTGGAAGGGGTTGTCTTGCTGGGGGGGTAGGCACTGTTTGGGGACAAGGTGGAGGTTGTGGGGCAGGGTAGACCAGAGGGCGAAGATGCCGGGGGGTCGCCCGGTCGTTTAGTGATGATGGAGGAGGGAGAGGTGGATAAGGTGGCTGCAGAGGTGGGGTTCAGGCGTTCGATGCAAGGAGTTTCCCGGGGTTATCCATGACTAAGGTCTCGTCGTGGAATGTGAGGGGATTGGATGACCCCTCGAGTCGGGCGGCTTTGCGTGGATATATTCAGAGGTAGGGTCTAGACGTGGTTTTTCTCCAGGAGACAAAATGGGGGAGTTGCGACAAGAGGCTGTGGAAGGAGGTGGGGGGGAGCGGTTTTGGGGAGTTCTTGGCCCTGGATGCGGTTAGAAGTGCGGGTGGAGTTGTGGGGGTGGAAGGATGATGCTTTCTCCTTGCTGGACTTGTTGGTCGGGTCCCATGTTGTCACTGTCAGGTTACAGAGATGGCGGGACAATGTGTGCATGCTCTTCTCCTCGATTTTTTGTCCGACGGAGGGTTGGAGGAGGCACGCCCTGTGGGAGGATCTGGGCTAGGTTGCGGCAGCATTTTAGGGGATACCTTGGTTGATGGGAGGTGACTTTAATGTCACTCTGCTGGCGGAGGATAGACCAGATGGTCGTGGGTGGGTGGACCAAGGTTCTGATACTTCTGCGGGATTTGTTGCGGAGCAGGGATTGGTTGACATGCTGCCCTCGTCCTGTCACTTCACTTAGAGGAGCTCTGGAGGACAGCGGTCTCGGATTGATAGATTTTTCGTCTTGACGATGATGGCAGAGTTGTTCCCTATGGCGGAGGTTAGATCCCTGGAGCGGCCGTTCTCGGATCACACCCCCTTGTTGTGGGTGACGAATGAAGATTGGAGACATGGTACATATTTCAAGTTCGACTGGGCATAGCTCCTTGAAGAGGGGTTCAGGGCGCTGGTTGAGGAGCGATGGAGGTCAGCTCACGTGGTTGGCTCGGCGGCTGTCAGATTGGAAGCTAAACTGCGGGATCTGAGATCCTTCCTCAAGGTCCATAAGAAGCTGATTAAGGAGGAGCGTGGGAAGAGGAGGGATGAAGCTCTCAGTGAGATTGCACGGCTGGACTTGGTGGATTTGGTCTCCTTTCTGACGGTGACAGGGTATGCAGAGCGAGGCAACTACAGGTGATACAAGAGGAAGACCGGAAGGTGGAGATGGAGTGGAAGGTGAGATCCAGGTAGAGGTGGCTCAAGGAGGGCGATTCTAACACTCGATTTTTTCATATGGCCGCATCAGGAAGGAGGAGGAACTGGATCGATATGCTGGTGGTGGATGGGGAGGAGTTTGTGGGGAGAGAGGTGGTGGGTGGGGCAGCTGTGAGGTACTTCAGGGAGTTTACTGGGAGAAGACATGGGGGAAGGTGGAGATGGTTGGGCTCTGAGGTGCCACGGATCTGGGATGCAGAAGTTGGTTTCCTGACGGGTCCGTTTGAAGAAGATGAGGTCCACAAGGCAATCTGGGGTTGAATGCGGATGATGTCCGGGTTTGGATGGTTTTCCAGTTGCCTTCTATAAGGAGTTCTGGCCGGTGGTAAAGGAGGATGTAATGTAGGTGGTGCATGAGTTTAGAGCTGGAAATTCAGGCTTCAACAGATTGAACAAGTCCTACATGTTCCTGTTGCCAAAGAAGGAGGGTGCTGAGGAGATCCAGGAGTACAGACCGATAGCCCTCTCGAATGCTATCTACCTGATTGTGGTGAAGCTCTTGGCGAACAGGTTGAGGACTTTGGCTAGGATTGCGGATCCGATGCAGACGGCTTTTGTCCCCGACAGGAATATTTTGGAAGGATATGTGATGGCCTCGGAGATCCTGTCGTTTTGGAAGAGGAGTAGGAGGAAGGCTTTCTTGTGGAAAGTCGATTTCAGCAGGCTTATGACTAGGTGCAGTGGTCGTTTCTTTAGACGTCCTTGGTGAAAAGGAGCTTTCTGCTGATGTGGATTGATTGAATGAAGATGTGTGTCACCACGACATCTCTCTTGATACTTATCAATGGAAATCCGGTTGGGGGTTGGATTCAACCGAGAAGGAGGGTGAGGCAGGGGTGTCCTTTGGCTCCGATGCTCTTTGTTATTGCAGCAGATGCACTTGCAAGGGCAGCTAAGAGGTCGTGTGAGAGGAACTTGGTGAGGGGTTTCCCGTTGGGAGATGGGACGAGTATTCCATTATTGCAGTATGCAGATGATGCGATTTTTTTCATTGAAGGCAGGGAAGCGGAAGCCAGGAGGATGTGGATTTTACTCTTCTTGTTTAGTGAGGCCTCGGGTCTGCAGATTAACCTGTCTAAATCAGAATTTGTCCCTTTCAATTTGTCTGAGGAGGAGGCAAGGGGGTGTAGCTTGGGTCTTGGTACAGAGCAGGTGAAGCTTCCGATCAGATACTTGAGTCTACTATTGACGGATGGTAGGATTTTGGTGAAGGACTGGGCCCCCTGGTGGAGAGACTGGAGGGGAGTTTGGCAGGGTGGGCGTCCAGGCTTTTGTTGAGCGGTGGAAGGTTGGTCTTGCTCAAGGCGGTTCTGGCGGCGATACCGTCGTACTTCACTTCTGTCCTAAAGTTGCCCCGACAGGTTGTCTTGAGGATAGAGAGGCTTATGACGAACTTCTTCTGGTCCAACCAGGGGACGAGTGGACCTGGTGCCAGGTTGGTGGCATGGGAGGAGGTTTGCAGACCGGTGGAGGGGGGGCTTGGAGTGAGGGTCCTGGGGAGGTCTAATGATAGCTTGTTGGTGAAGTGGGTGGGAGCCTTTTGGAGTGTAGGGAGGATTTAGTGGGCAAGGTGTTTGGGACGGCTTTTGGTGTCCCGATGCATTGGGATCTCCTAATATCTCCGCCGAGGGATGCTTCTCATTTCCTGAAAGGTTTGTCGGCGGTGGCTCCTAGGGTGCAGAATTGTTTTGTACCGGTGGTGGGGACGGGGAAGATCTTCAGGTTCTGGCAGGATGATTAGATGGGGCAGGGTGTGCTTGCTAGAAGATTTCCGAGACTGTTTGCTTTGTCCCAAAACAAAGAGGCGTCATTAGCTGAGGTGTGGGAAGGGGGGTGGTGCCCATGCTTTGCAGGGATTCTTTCAGATGTGAGAACTCTTGATTTCCAGAAATTGCTTGAAGAGTTAGAAGGGCTGCAGCCGGCTTCTGGTATTAATATGTTTGGCTAAGATGAGGGTGATTTCTTGGTGGGGGCTGCCTACAGGAGGTTGTCCAGTAGAGAATCCACAGGTGATCTGGATTTGGTGAGGTATTGCAGAGAGATTTGGAAGGCCGCGTGTCCACTGATGGTCAAGATTTTTGCTTGGCTGCTTAGGGGGAGGAGACTCGTGACTAAGGTTTGGAGGGCGAGGTGGGCTCCTGGAGAGAGTAAGGTTTGCCCGTTATACGGAGGTGGGGAGGAGGAGATTGACCATCTTTTTTTCACCTGCCCGTTTGCAGTGTAGATATGGAGCCGGGTGGGAGCGGGGTGGTGGAATTGCCGGTCTTTTGATGGATTTTGGTGCAGTTTCAGAGGTGAAGGGGGTAATGTTGGGCAGAATGTCTTCCGTAAGAAGGAGAGAGCCAGACCGTTGGCGGTGTTATGGGGCATTTGGCTGGGCAAGAATTTTGTGATCTTCAGAGGCCAGAGGCCTTCTGTGGATAATTTTGTGGAGTCTGTTACTTTGTTTAATCTTTGGAGTGGGTCTTTGTGAGTGGGGGACCTTGAGGTTTGCCCTTTGTATTAGCGGAGGCCGTTGATTCTCTCCTTAATATATTTGGGTAGTTATCACCCTGGATAACTACCCTTTCCTTTTTAAAAGAAAATGTTCACGAACCTGTGGAGATGCATTGTGACAACCAGGCTACCACCTACATTGCAAATAATCCTATGTTCCATGAGACAACAAAACATGTGGAAATGGATTGTCATTACACCAGGAGTTTGATTCAACAGGGTCTGCTTCGTACTACTTGTCTTGCCTCCTCAGACCAGACTGCTGACATGTTTACCAAACCGTTGTCTCGCCCCCAGTTTGAGAAGTGTAGAAACAAGCTGAGCATGATGAATATATATGCTCCAGCTTGAGGGGGAGTGTTGAGCTATGAGTTATGTTTTTTTGTTGTAAGTGGTGTTTTGTTATTTTTATTTTAGTAGTGGGTTTATGATGTAACTTTTCCCTCACCTATAAAGAGGTGTAGGGACTACTTGGTAAACTAAGAAGGTTCATTTTCTTCAACTTGTAAAAATGCCCTTTTTTCGGAGAGGACCTTTGTTCACTTTTAGTTTGCTTTGTGACATCCATTGTTTAAAAAAAGTGCCTCGAGGCGCTTGAGGCGTGCGCCTTAAGGTGAGGTGCCCCAATTTTGCCTCGAGGCTTAAGCCTCAGCTACAGTCTGCGAGGCGTGCGCCTCGCTTTGCCGAGGCGTGGCCGAGGCGCTAAGGTGCTGGAGAGGCGCGACCTCGGTTGGTTTGGTTTGTAAAATGGTCATGTGCTAGTCACATGACCATTTTTTTTACCTAAGCTTTGGTGTAGCTCATCTAGCCCTAAGCCTAAAATCCAAACCTCAAAAAGTCCTTAGCAAGAGCCATCATCGGCGAGTCGGCGACAGCTCCTGCTCCACCGCATCACAGCCTCCACCGACGAGTAGTGCTCCAGCGCCAGCAGTGCGAGCAGCGCAAGTAGTGGCAGGCTTCAACGCAGGCCCTAGCACTCTAGCGCAGGCCTTAGCGCAGGCTTTAGCGCTCCATGCAGGCCCCAGCACAGCGCAGCTCCAGTGCAGGCCCTAGCGCAAGTAGTGGCAACTCAGGCCCTAACACAGGTTCCGGCGTAGTGCAGGCCCCAGTGCAAGTGGCGGCAGCGCAGTGCTCCACGCAGGCCCTAGCGCAGCGCAGCTCCAACGCAGGCCCTAGTGCAAGCAGCGGCAGCTCAGGCCCCAGCGCAGGCCCCAACGCAAGCAGCGGCAACTCAGGCCCCAGTGCAGGCTCCAGCTCTAGCGGCAGTGCTCCACTCTCCAGCAGGACGCATTTGAGGTTGAGGTTAGTATGTTGACTATAAGTTTAGGTTAACTTTAGTATGAATGACTATATGTTGAGCTTAACTTTAGTATGAGTGTATGACTAGATGTTGAGGTCAAAGTGAATGACTTGATTCACGATGTATACTAGTTCTCAAAGTGGAACCTTTGTTATTTGTTTGATAGTTTTATTTATTTTTCAAGTTTAGGTCATTTAGGTTTATTTGATTACCAATCTCCTTTATGCTTTTAGACATGGCGCCAAAGGCAAGAATAGGAGGAAAAGAAGGATCCACTGGCAGGTCTGATCCTGGATGGAAGTATTGCATGAAAATTGACCTTCAAGGATCTCAAAGGGAGAAAGGATATAAGTACGTGAAGTGTAACTTTTGTGGCAAAACTATCACAGGTGGCATTACAAGTCTGAAGGAGCACTTAGCGAAGACACACAAAAATGTGAGAGTATGTGCAAAGGTGCCACTTGAAGTTGAAACTGAAATTAAGGTCTTCTTAGGAAAGAAGAAAGTTGGTAGAGGAAGAGTACTTGAAGAAATGGAAGAAATTCGTCGCATAAGTGCATATACAGTAAAAGGTCCATATGGGCATGATGAAAATGCAATTACAGGATCAAGTGGTGCGCAAGTGGTGAAGGGTCCTATGGATTTATTTGTTGTAGGAGTTGAATAAAAAGTATGGCCTGGAAGTAATGGACCTGATAATGCTCCTCAATGTCCTCCAAAGCAGATTACTTTGAATTCTTCTTGGAAGAAAGAATAAAGAATTAGAATGTGTCTTAGTATTGGTAGATTCTTCATTGAGAATGGATTGTCATTCAATTTGGCTACCAGTCCATCTTACTGGCAAATGCTTCAAAATGTAAATAACTATGGAAGGGGATTCAGAGGTCCTACAATGCATGAGTTACAAACTTGGATTTTGAAAGAAGTCAAGACAATATCTATTATGATGGACCAAGCGAAAGCGTCTTGGGAAGAGATTGGATGTAGCATAATGTTTGATGGTTGGACATATACAAAATGACGCACCTTGATCAATTTTTTGGTTAACAACCCAAAAGGTATGTGGTTTCTGAAATCTGTTGATGTCTTTGATGAGATCAAGAGTGCTGACTATCTCTTCAAATTGATGGATGATGTTGTTGAAGAAATGGGTGAAAGCAATGTTATTCAAGTGATAACAGATAATGCATCGGCTTATAAAAAAGCTAGAGAGAAATTGATGGAAAAAAGGAAACATTTGTATTGGACTCCGTGCGCTGCTCATTGCATTGACCTTATGTTGGAGGATATCATGAAGCTACCTCTTCATGACTCTGTTTTCAAGAAGGGAAAACAAATAATCAATTACATATATGCACATGCTTGGGTGGTGGCCATGATAAGGAACCATGTAGGAGGAGACTTGGTGAGAGTTGTCACTCGGTTTGCTACTGCTTTCCTTACCTTGCAGAGATTGCTAACAACAAAAGATGCTTTTGAGTTTTTTTTCACCTCAAAAAGGTGGAAGTGCAACAGTTATGAATTGAAGGTTCAAGGGCAAGCTGTACAAAATGTTATCAAAAGTAGAACATTTTGGCCTGGTGTAGCCTATGTGATAAGGACAATCAAACTGTTAGTGTTGGTTTTAAGAATGGTGGACGCTGAACAATATTCACCTATGGGATTTATTTATGAGGTTATGAATTGAGCCAAGGAAGCTATTGCTAAAAATTTGGATAATGATGAAAAGAAGTACAAGACAATCTGGGACAGGCAATTGCACACACACTTGCATGCTGCTGCCTATTTTCTGAATTCCCAATGCTAGTATGAACTAACTTTAAAGTTGATTCAGAAGTAAAGATGGGCTTGTACTCATGCTTCCAAAGGTTGATTCCTGACAAGGATGAGAGGTTGAATGTGGATTTCCAAACATATGCATTTGTTAATGGAAGATGATTATTTGGATGGTCCAATGCCATTGAGACTCGTTTTAAGAGTCCTGGTAAAGTACTTTCAATGATTCTATCATTTAAATTAATAAATTTTGTTAATTTTTTCCTATATACTATAAAGAAAATTTCCATTACAGTGGATTGGTGGAGAGCATTTGGTGATGAAACACCTAAGTTGAAGAAGTTTGCCATGCGCATTTTAAGTTTGACTTTTAGTGCATCTGCATGTAAGCGAAATTGGAGTGCTTTTAATCAGGTAAAAAGTTTAAATTTACGTTTTAAATTTAGAGTAATATATAATAATTAGGCTATCAAATTTAATGGTGAACTTTTCATTGTGTAGGTCCATACTAAGAGAAGGAACAGGCTAAGACAAGAAACTCAATGACTTGGTTTATTATATGTTCAATTTGAAATTAAAACACAAGGAGGTGAAGAAAAAGACAATGGATGATCCTCTATGCTTAGAGGAAGTGGACTCAGAGTGGATTGCTGAGCTACAACTTTGTGAAACAGAGATTGATGCTTATGAGGAGCTTGATGCAACTGTAGCTCTAGAAGAGGATGCTATTGATCTTGAGCAGTTAATAGGAGTAGAGGGAGGAATACAAGTAGGAGGAAGTAGAAGAAAGAGGCAAAAGAGAAAGGACAAGGGTGAAGGTATTATGTAATTTTATATTTTGCTGAACTATAATGTTTAAAGTTACAAACTAAGGTTCTAACTTCTAAGAAATTGTTTAAAATGACTTATCTTTTAGGCAAAGTTATTGACGTTGAGGAGGAAGAGTTTCAAGAGAGTGATAGAGATACTGTGGAAGATGTTGATAATGAGGTTAGGATAAAGTTTATGGATGACTCTTGGGATGATGCGACCAACCTTAGCAACAACATTGGTGAGCTTGACGGTATTCAAGGAGGAGACTAGAGTCTACAATGTGTTTTAGTTCTTTTGAGTTTTTGATGTGGATGTTTCATGTACCTTCATTTTAGTGTATGTTTTAACTCTTAAGTCTCCCAATGGTTTGGGAAGTTGGTTCAGTTTGTGTTTTTGTTATGGTTTCTAATCTTCTATATTATATGGATGTTTATCTTTTCATTTAAATGTCATCTCTTGTTTATTTTCGTTCTTTCAATGTTGTGATAGAAAAAAAATATTATGAAACTGTGTCATTTATGTTATTATTTCTTTATTAGCATTTGATAAGTATATATCATTTCATTTTCTATATTTTTTTATATAAATCCTGAGGCTTACGTCTCGACCGCCTCGAGGCTTACGCCTCGTCTCAATAAAGGTAAACCGTCTCGGTACCGCTTTGCATTTTTTAAAACCTTGGTGACACCGTGATGCAAGATATTTCTTAAGTTATTTGATTGAGGATGACATTTTATGTTTTGATATATGGTGATCTTACAGACATCAGTATTTCTGCTGTCCAACCTCCAGCCACCTACTGCAGTGTGCGCAATTAATGAGCTTCTGGTGCTTCTATCAGCCGATTGTTGTAGTTATCCCCAAACAGTAATAATACCCTATCATATAGCAGCAGGAAAACTTAAATACAACTTAATGACACCATCAGATGTGTGGAAAGCCGCAATTTTCGGCATTGAGATAGGCTCTTCTACAATTGCTGCTCATGCAATGCTTGATGGAATCCCTAAACCACCTTCAGCATTGCAGATCCATTGCGAGCTTTTAAACTGGTTGATGCATCTTATGCAAGTCTACAAGATGTCTGGAATTCTGCTGGTAGGTACTGGTACAGGAAATCAGCAACAAAGAAGTGTTGCAGATCAGGCTCATGAGGTAACTTACAATACTGAATTATCCTGTGATAGTCCTAATGTTAAATTACAGTTGTGTATAAATATCTTTTTTCATTTTAATCATCAAGATAAAGTGGAAGTCAAAATGGTTGATGATAGCAGGTAATAATTACATGGATTGGAATTACAAAATCAGTTACCAAACTATGAAATTTTGAAACCATTACATGACTTCTTAGGCTTCTTCTCTTAATTTGATAACATCTTGCCTGGTAATGACATTCAAATTCACCTCATCCATGACATTTAACTGAAGCGAACGTATCCTCCATTCTCAGTTCCTCTTGATTCCTTATTTCTATGTATCAAGGTTCCCTTTATTGATGGCATATTTGTTTCTTATGCACATAGGCTTGTTTGATTAAGGACTTGAAGCTAAAGAGAAGAGCATTGATTGTACAAGTTAAATGCCAAATGAACTAGTGTTGGGAGGAGTAGAAAAGTACAGCCTAGGGAGGAGAGCATTGATATGTGGAGGATTTTGGGGAAGGTCAGATGACTTTGATTATAGTCAGCCTGCATTTTTATTTTGTGGGGGGCTATTGAAATACATGAAATAATCACAAACGGACAATTGGAGGAGAAGCATTTGTTAACCTAGTTCAAGAGGCAGTGTGCCTCTTTATGTCTAGGTCTAAGGTTTCCCTCACTCCAATGATCTTTAGAGGAGGCCTTAGGGATTTGTTTATAATCCAAGGTTTCGTACAACCCAAGTAAAGGACAATTTATGATACATACCTACACATTAAATATTTACAAAATGGCTCATTAATACAAGTTTTATCATCTCCCCGCAAATTGAGTACAAGGATGACAAGTACTTAGTTTGTTCTTAAGCTTGGAAGAGATCTTGATGCCTATTGGCTTTGTCAGAATATCAATAGCTTGACTTTCAGTGGCAATGTGTTGAATTGTAATTTCTCTACTTTGTATCTTCTCTCGGATGAAATGATAGTCGATTTGTATATGTTTAGATTGATCATGAAAATGGGATTGACAGCAAGAGCACATGCATTCCGATTATCACACAACATAGAGGTACATCTATTCATGATTCCCAAATTGTTTATAATAGAGCAAATCCAAATGACTTCACTAATTGTAGATGCCAAAATTCGATATTTTGCCTCAATGCTGGTTCTTGCAACGTTGCTTTGTTTGCGACTTTTCCAAGAAATTAAGTTCTTTCCAAGATAAATGCAAAACCTGCTGCAGATCTATGATTGGCAGGGTCTCCTTCCGAATCAGCATCAGAGAAGCTAATGAGAACACCAATCTTTCGTGACAAGAGATAATGTCTCATATAGCTAGTCCATTTGTGCCTATTCCCTTTAGATATCTGAGGCAAATGCATATACTGGGAGACCTAGTTTCCTACAAAGGTAATCTCAAGTCCGATGATGATGAGATATTGTAGGGTACCAACCATACTACGATATTTTCTTGGATTCTTGATCATCATGCTTGTGAAAGTACTGTCTTACGTACTTGGTTATTATTTTTTATTTTCTACTTGGATGAGTGTGCAATGGTCTCTGTCTCATATAAGTGAGGCTAGGGTTTCTTGTGAAGAATAGAATGATTCTTTCCTTTCACATGGTATTGAAGTGATGATCCTCGATTGACATTTGCTATCCCACCAAATTTCCCCTACCCCTTCTCCTCATGGTGTGACAATCATATTTGCACGTGGAGCTACTGAAGCGGTGATCAGATCTGTGGCAGATTCGAAGGTCATGTGGTCAGATGGTGCTGGTGCTGGCGATCTGCAGGTCATGCACGACAAATCTGTGTAGATCATCTGTTGTTGCACGTGGATCATCTACTACTGCTGGAGATCCTAGATCTGCGTATGTTGCTGTGTTGCTATTATTGTTCATTACCCATGCATTTAGATTGCCCCAGTGTTGCATCTGCAGTTGTCCCTATTGCTACTAGGGTATGATCTAGATCTACTGTCTGCCATTGGTGTTCATCTCATAGGAGTCCCAATGATGGAAATGATTGGAGTCTTCTTGTTTGTGCTTGGAATTGTCTCCTAGAATCTCCTGATTTTCCTTCTTACTATTGTGCTATTGGTTGGAATGTGGATCTTGTATTTGTGGTCACATAGAAGATCTTCACCTCTTGTTGTTGCGTTAGCAATTGCTAGGGTCAAAATGCAAAAGACCATGTCCAGTATTCCATCTGGGCAGTGGATAATCGACTTGAGAGCATTGACTCATCTTATAGGAGATGCTACTCTCCTGAAGACTCACACGAAATCTGGATGTGTGAAGTCAATGAAGGTGGCAAATGACTCTCTCTCTAGTCATCGCAGTTGGTGATGCATATCCTCCAGTTTGCAGTTCTCAGATGTATATTGTGTTCCAAAGTTCCCTATGAACCTCTTGTCAGTGAGTAGCATTTGCAAAGATTGCCGATGTTGCGTTATATTTGAAACAGACGAATGAGATTAGTGGTGGTGGGATTGAGAAGGATGGCTTGTATTTTCTCAACATTCCATCATAGTTTGCTGGTGCAGTCTTTATTTCTATTTATACTTTGTTGTGGCGTCAAAGACTTGCTCACCCGTCAGTGGGACAAATGCGCTAGATGTTTCCTAAACTATCACCTAATACCACCTTTGATTGTGAGGCTTGTCAATTGGGGAAGCATCATTGGAGCATGTTTTCTCAGCCCTAAAGGGATTAGTACTTCTTCCTTCCTCATAGTAAATTGTGATATTTGGGGCCTACGCGAGTCACAAGCATCGGAGGCTAAGGATACTTTGTAGTATTTATGGATGAATACAGTAGATCCACTTGGGTTTTCCTGATGAGGAACTACCCAGAGTCATTTCAAATTGTGTAGAGATTCTTCGTAAAGATTTAGATCGAGCATTCTTCATCCATATAGGTGTCTAGGAGCAACAATGCACTGAAATTCATGCAGGTGGATCTTTAGGCCTTTTTTACTAGTAGGGGAACTTTGCATTAGACAACATATGCACATACGTGACAACAGAATGGGGCGCATAGCGTAAGCTTTGTCACATATTGGATATTGCGAGGATACTTCTGGTATACATGAAGGTCCTTAAGCAATTCTGGGGAGATGCGGTCTTAATGGTGACATATCTAATCAGCAGGGTGCCATCTTTGATACTTCGAGGCAGAATTCCATACCAAGTACTACACCTAGTGTCTGACTGACCATTTGCTTTGCCTCTACGTATATTTGGTTGTAGTTGCTTCGTCCAGGCCTTTGGTGCAAAGGACAAGTTTTCTCTCCGAATTGTGAAGCGTATATTTCTGGGATATTTTCGTACCTGGAAAAGATATAGGTGCTACAATCCAGTTCATCAGAGGTATATTGTGACTACAAATGCAACCTTTTTTACCATTCTTTCTCTGAAGAAGGTGCAAGCATTGACCTTAACCCACGAAAGACTCAAGTGTATTATCGGAGGAATACTCCACTACCCTTTGCTCCAAAACCTATAGTGGATTGTCTAGCGCAGGGACTACCACCAGCCAACCAGGAAGATGTGGATGACAGACCCATCATGTACCTTGCATCCCATCTAAACTTACACAACTATTGTTCATTTGTAGAGTGATGTGCAACACTTTGCTAATGTGCTTACTAGTACAGTACTGCCTAGGACCATGTCGAAGCCTTACAGGATCCTCGTTAGAAAGCATCTATGGACGATGAGATGAATGCATTAACCACACGTGGCATGTGGGGTCTAGTCTCTTGTCCTCTTAATGTGACCCTGGTTGACTGCAAATGGGTCTATACCATAAAGTATTTAGCAGATGGCACTGTGGATCGATTCAAGATGCAACTGGTGTCGAAGGGCTTCACTTAGACATGTGGAGTAGACTATCTTGAGACCTCTCTTGTGGCGTTGGTTTCCTTTATCTGCATTCTTTTGTCTATGGCAGTAAACAGAAAGTGGTCAATTTATCAGTTAGACATCAAAAATGCTTTTTTGTATGAAGACCTCACTGAAGTGTGTACATGCGGTAGCCACCAAGCTATGCAGTTCAGGGGGATTGTGTATACAGATTGAAGAAGGCCATTTATGGCGTTAAATAGTCTAAGTGCATGGTTTGAGAGGTTGAGTATAAAGGTACAGAAACTTGGGTTTTGTCGATCCTTGTTTGACCACTCTATCTTCAGCAAGAAGCACACTCAGGAGGTGATCGTTTTGGTAGTTTATGTTGATGATATGATCTTGATTGGTAATGACAAGGACGACATACGCTAGACGAAGGAATTCCTTTATACGACATTTGCGACGAAGATTCTTGGAGACTTGAGATATTTTCTTGGGATAGAGGCAATGAGGCAAACATCTGGTTTATCATTGTCCTAAAGGAAATATACTCTACAGATTCTTGAGATAGGTTTCTTAGGAGCCAAGTCGTTTGGAGTACCTGTTGGGCCTTGGAAGAAGGTTTTGTCGCTTGAGGAGGATCCACTATTTGAGGATGTCACGTGATATAAAAGTATAATCAGTAAACTACTTTGAGAATAACTCGAATATTAGTTTTGTCGTTAGTTGTGTCAGTCAGTACATGTAGAAGCCAACCTATAGCAACTAGTGAGATGTGTGCCTTATTTTGAGATGAAAGGGAGTTCATGGAAAGACCTCCGTTACAAAGACTGAGTCTCTTGATGTAGTTTCTTACTCGGATGCAGATTATGCTATGGCTATTGATGATAGAAGATCAACTACTGATATGCATTTTTCCTTAGAGGGAACCTAATATCATGCCTAAGCAAGCAAGTTGTGATTGCTAGATCTAGTGTTGCGACAAAGTATAGGGCGATGGCTCATGCTGCATGTGAAGTTATGTGGGTAGTGGGTTTCCTAAAGGATCCTAGGATATCCACGTAGATACTGTTCCTTTGTTCTGTGACAACAAGTCGGTTACTTATCTTGCCTCCAATCTAGTATTTTATGAGAGGGCCAAGCATATTGAAGTTAACTGCCACTTCGTGTGCAATGTAGTCATGAAGGGAAGATTAGTACGTATGTCACTTTTGAGATACAGCTTGCGGACATTCTCACCAAGCCTCTGCTGATGGAGAAGGTGGTTCTTCGTAGTGGGAGACATGTGGGTAGTCTCTTGCGTGCCTGCGAAACCTCCTTTGAAGTGGAGCACCTTTGTCAAGGTCGTGAGGGGGTCGAGCAGGGTTGCAGTGGCGGATGGAGGTAGCATGGCGACGCACTGTCGGGCTGCTAGGGTTTTGCAACCTAGGTGGAAGTCGAAGAGGCGGGAAGTTGATGTGGAACCTTCCCCAAGGGATGTGGCATTGCGTGTGGCCGACATCGCATTAAATGTGGAGGCACACGCAGTAGACACGGCAGGTGGTTTGCAATGGGAAGCGGAATTGGAGGCACCTTCGCTCTTTGTCGATGGTTTTGAGCGGCGCGATTGACACACCCCATTTATTGAAGCTGGATGCAGATCGGGGGAGGATCAGTTGGGGGTAGCTCAAGTCATGTGATGCATGTAGTGGAGAGTGCATACTAGGTTGGTTTGGAGGTCGATTTGGAGGGATTCACGCCTGGCTGTAAGGGTCTTCAATGGATACAAGAAGGGCAGGGTCCAATGCCTTGTGCAAAGGGGGGAACACTTGTGACGAAGGGTAGTTGGAGGTGCTCCCTCGGCTACGTGATTCTGGAGATGTGGTGACGACTTCGCAGCTCGGTGCAAAGGCTGGGTGGTGCTTGCAATCTTGCCTCCCCATCGTGAAGTTGGGATGCGTTGTCTGATGGGGAGGATGTGCAGAGGGTGTCTGGGCAAGAGGCGGAGGCACTTACGACTAGCTTCTCTGAGGATGAGGTTAGGGAGACGATGTGGGGACTTGATGCAGAGAGGTGCCTGGGTCCGGATGGATTTTCGCTCTTTTTCTACAAGAAGTTCTAGAAGCTGGTTAAGCAAGATGTGATGCAAATGATAGCGGAGTTTGTGAAGGGGAACAGGGGCTTTGACTGACCCAATAGATTCTACCTCTTCCTTCTAACTAAAAAGGAGGTGGAGGCTTTTGAGGACTTTAAGCTGATCGCCTTGTTTAATGCTGCCTACCTCTTTGTAGCAAATAGTTAACAGATTGCATGGGGTTTTGAAGGGTATCATCTCGTCGATGCAGACAACCTTTGCCCCAGGGAGAGGCATCCTTGATGGATTTGTGATAGCTACGGAGCCTCTGGCAGTACGAAGAAGGGTGAAGAGGATGCCTTTTCTTTGGAAGGTTGATTTTAGTAAAGCATATGCCTCTATCTAGTGGGATTTCCTGTGGGCCTTGTTGACCAAGAAGGGTTCCCTATAGCTGTGGATTGATTGGATAAAGAGATGTGTCATGTGGGGTTAATAGGGCAGCATAGCTGGTGCCGCCCATCCCCGTAAAGTCCTCCCTGTGCGGGGTGCTGGGTTCGAATCCCCCGGACTTGCCCATACGCACATAGGCTTGTGGTGGCATGTGGTGACAGACTATGTCCAGCCATCCCTGACTCGACGCTGGAGAGTGGCGTGGCTAAGATCACATAGGGGCTTCGTGGCAAGTAAGAAATTCGGGGACCCTTTTGCTTTTCCAAAAAAAAAAAAAGAGGTGCGTTATGACAACTTCCTTTTATGTGCTAATCAATGAAATCCTTGTAGGCGGTTAGGTGCAGCTTAGGAGGGAGGTTAGGCAAGGTTTCCCTCTCACACCAATGTTGTTTGTCTTGGCGGTGGACACCCTTCCGAGGGTAACATTCAGATCCTGTGCGAGGGGTTTGTTTAGAGGTTTCGTTATGGGGTTAGCAGAGAGCTTCCACTATTGTAGTATACGGATGACACTATTTCTGTTGGAGGGATCCTCTTTGGAGGCGAACAGGCTATGCATACTTTTAGAGGTGTTTGGGGAAGCCTCAGGATTGCAAATCAATTACAGAAGGTCGAGCTTTTTGCTGTGTCAAGATTTGACAAAATATTGGAGTGTGGAGACTTCGTGTGCGTGGGAAAAAGTAATCCACGTGGGGGACTATTCATGCATGAGGCTTGGAGGCATGGAGGAGCACCACCGTGTGGGTTGGTGGTCTTAGTGGTCGCCAATTAGTGAGAGGAGAGAGAGAGGAGAGGAGCCTTTGATTGTGTTGGAAATATTATTATTGCTCAGAATAGAAAAGTTGGGAAGGCTCTCTTTTTATAAAGAGAACATCTACAAATAGAAACAAAAGATTCTATCACTATTGAGAAAAGATCTTATTTCATTAGGAAAGATCTTATCTCCTAATCAAAATAAACCCTAAACATATTTCTTGAAAACAACTTTACTAAAAATAGTAAACTAAAATAAGGCACCAAAATTGGTCTTGTTGGACCATGACTGTCGACCCATAGGGGGCTTGAGATTCTGCCACATGGCACTTACCACATGGCTGACTTCAATCCCAACACTTCCTCTCAAGTCGAAGGTGGTGAGGCCGACGACTTGGTCTTCAACTTGTGAGGCTAGATGCCCCACCATTCATCTCCTTCGAGGGCAAAGCGCTCAGTCTTCTCTTTGGACAAGTTGATGGCGAATCCTCTCGCGACCTCTGGAGTTGTTGCTTCTGTGGCAACCTGAGTAGTCGTCGTGACGGTCGCTGTGGACTTGTCTTCTCTCAGAAGAGCACGCAGCTTCTCAAGATCTTCTTGAGTCAGGGAGTCCCCGCGTGAGGTGCTAGTAGCTCCACGTGGTGGCCTCCCAAACTTCTCCCAACACCTTGTGGATGATTGTTGCGTTCACAGTGTTGGCACTTTGGGTAGACGCAGCCAGATCCACGTCCATGCTCTTGTCCTCGCCCTACACTTGCTTCTGGAATAGCAAGTGCAGAGCTCTCGCCTTTTGGCATGTCTTTCTCCTCGAGGATCTCCATCTTGAAGAGACGGCAGAAGATGGTCCCAAGATCTATCTTCTCTTCTGAAGCAAGAATCTGATCGCGGGCGGCTCGATAACAAGAATTCAATCACGATAAAAACTTGGTAGATTGCTAAACTGCACATGTCTCTCCTTGCTTGTTGCAACAGAGAGGCTTGTAGATCTCCAACTCCTCGAATAATGCCTCCATCTTCTTGTAATATTTTGTTAAGGAAAGATCTCCTTGACCGATCGATGATGCAGGCATTGTTTGAGGTTCTGGCATACCTCTTCTCGAGGGTCGTCCAAATCTCGAACGTGCTCCTTTTGTAGAGCATGACGACATAGTTCTCATATTCCTTCTTGTGATCTTTGAATTCTTGCGCTTCCTCAAGGAGAATATTCATTTTCTCCTGACCTCCAATGAAGATCTTGAAGGTGTGAGCACACAAGACGTAGTTGGAGGCACCGCTAAGCTTGATCGTTGTCCTAGAGATAACCACCTTGCTTTCTTTGGGGCTGAGCGTGGCATCTCCTACTGTCGTGGTACCCTTCGTCATCCTCTTCTAGTCTTCGTTCTTCGCGTAAGGTGCCAGATTTGTCAAGGACTTCTTGGATGCGAGAACCACCATGTGCTCAGGATACCCACATGCACGGGGAGCCTAGATCGAAGGCTCTGATACCATATTAAGATTTGCCAAAATATTGGAGTGTGGAGACTCCGTGTGCGTGGGAAAAAATAGTCCACGTGGGGGACTATTCACGCGTGAGCTTGGAGGCGTGGAGGAGCACCATTGTGTGGGCTGGTGGTTGGTTGGATGGTGGCCGACGGTGCCCTTGGTGGTCGCCGGTTAGAGAGAGAAGAGAGAAAGAGGAAAGGAGCCTTTGATTGTGTTGGAAATATTATTATTGCTCAAAATAGAAAAGTTGGGAAGGCTTTCTTTTTATAGAGAGAACATATCCTTACAAATAGAAACAAAAGATTCTATCCCTATTGAGAAAAGATCTTATCTCATTAGGAAAGATCTTATCTCCTAATCAAAACAAATCCCAAACATATTTCCTAAAAATAACTTTACTAAAAATAACAAACCAAAATAAGGCACTAAAATTTGTCTTGTTGGACCATGACTGTTGACCCACAGGGGCCCTGAGAGTCTACCACGTGGCTTGCTAGTTGCCATGTGGCAGTGCCACGTGGCTGACTTCAATCCCAACATGCCACTTCATATGTTGAAGGGGGAAGCAGTAGCTTGTGGTGCCATGCTTAGGACGAATATGAGACTTTTCCCTTGTCTTACTTACACCTACTACTAACTGATGGTTGCCTCAGGTTGCAGGGTTGGTTACAACTGTTGGAGAGGACAGAGAAGAGGCTATCAAGGTGGGCATCCAGGTTACTTTCAAGGAGAGGAAGATTGATTTGGGTTAAGGCAGTTCTCTCCTCCATTTCAACTTATTGCTTTTTTTTTTTTTTTTTTAGAGTGCCCTGGTAGAGAAGAAGCTTACAAATTTGATGTGAGATTTTTTCTGGACAAACCATGGGTTGATGGGGAAGGGGATGAGGCTGGTAGCTTGGGATGAGTTCTGCCATTCTGTGAAGGAGGGTGGGCTCGAGGTTAGAGATGTAAAGCATGTCAACATAAGCCTTCTCAAGAAGTGGATTGTCAGGTTGGTGAGTCGGGAGCAGGACCTTTTTGGTGGGGTTCTCTAGGACTGCTATGGCTCCTTTCTCTTTTGGTAGGTTCTCGGGTCCCTAATGTCGGGGGCATCGCATTTCTTGAGAGGTTTGGTGTTAGTAGGCCTGAAGGTGCGTGATTTTTTCTTGAGATACGCAAGAGAGGGTAACACTTTCAAGTTCCAAATGGACGACTGGTAGGGTAAGGGGACTCTTTGTAGTAGATATCCTCGTCCTTTCTCTAGGGTCGCAAATAGGGAGACAACTGTAGGGAGTTGTTGGGATGGTGTTTGGTGTCCCACCCTCTAAGGGGCACTGTCAGAGTAGAGGTGTACGGAGTTCCAACAACTATTGCAAGACTTGGAGGGGTAGGAACCAGGAAGGAGGGATGCCTACTACTGGGATGAAGGGGTTTTTTCAGTAAAGAAGGCTTTCTATAGGCTGTGTGGAAACTCTTAAGTGATATATATTGATTTCCAGCGAGACTGTAGGTTGCTTTGGTCGGCAGATTGCCAGCTGAAGATCAAATTTTCACTTGGCTCTTGAGAAGGGGAAGAGGGATCACCAAGGCTTGGAGGACGAGATGGGTAGTGTTGGACAACATTAGTTGCCTATTTAGTGCAGGGGTAGATGAGGATGTTCAACACCTTTTCTTTGGGTGTACTTTTATTGTGCAGGTTTGGAGGAGGATGGGGATTGACTAGATTGATTATGGTAGCTTAGATAGGTTCTGGTCCTCATTCCGAAGTGGTAACATCCAGGGTGGTGGCAGCATATTTAGGACAGGGAGAAGGCGAAGGTTTTGTTAGTCCTATGGGAGTGTGGCTAGGGAGGAATGGGGTTATATTTAGGGGAGAAACGTTGTATGTCAGGAATATTGTTTCCTCAATTTCGTCCTACCTTGTGTTTCGGGAATCTGCTCTGTAGTTCTGACTGTTGTAACTTGTTATTTTGAGTAATGAATCTAGGTGGTTGTCATATGGATAACCACCCTCCTGGTTTTTTTTTTTAAAAGAAGAGACATTTGTTTCTATGTAACAAGTTGGGGTTAGAAGATATCTACGTTCTAACTTAAGGAAGAGTGTGAAGGTACTGTCATACGCACTTAATTATTTTTTATTTTCTAATTAGGTGAGTATGTAATTCTCCCAAGTCTCTCTCCCATATAAGAGAGGCTAGGGCTACTTCTGAAGAATAAAACGATTCTTTCTTTTCATAGTGTTGCCAGCTTTGAAATGTTTGCGTTGTAATGGATCTGGAGTGGAAATTGGCTTGCAATCGGAAAAATTAAATTTTCTTGGGGGATCAACAATGTACTTGTGTTGTGTCAATGTCATTTGTCACTTGTTCCGTCAACCTTAGTACCCAAGAAGTAATGCAAATTGCGAAGATTTGTAACACTGAATGACTTTTCAAGGGCCTTCTTGACATAATCAATGATATGGTTTGAATTCTTGATGACAACAATATTGTCAACTAGGACAAAAAAGAGACATGCATTATTCTGAAACCCTACATGCCTTTATATAGAGAGGCACGGAAAGGAAAAATTACAGGTATACCCTTAAACAATAGAATAAACAAAAATAAGCCGCATACTAAATAACTTAATACTACCCCTCAAGTTGGGGCATACTCATCAAACATGCTCAGCTTGGAACATAAGAACTCAAGATGCTTCTTGGAGAGTGCTCTAGTAAAAATATCAGCAATTTGATCTTTTGTGGCTATATAGGGTGTAGATATCTTCCCAACTAGAAATGAATCTTTGTTGAAGTGATAATCAACTTCTATGTGCTTAGTCGTTCATGAAATGTTGAATTGTTTGCAATGAAAACAGTTGCTTTATTATCACAATACATAGACACTCAAATCCTGCAGAATTAACCTTACCCATGGTAGCTCACAAATAGTATTGGCCATCGCCCTATGCTCTATTTCAACACTAGATCTAGAGATTGCATTTTGCTTCTTACTTCTCTAGGTGACAAGATTGCTACCAACATAGGTACAATATCTTGTAGTAGATCTATCCTCATGTGCTTCAGCATAGTTATCATCATAATAGCTCCATACAATATGTGACCATGCCTTTTAAAGGACAAGTCTTTCCCAAGCGCTTGCTTAAGATACCTCAAAACTTGGCACACACCATCCCACTGTACCTCTCTAGGAGGCTACATAAACTGATTGAGTCTTCCAATAGCAAAGGAGATATCTAGTCTAGTCACTGTCAAATATAACAGCTTTCCCATCATATCACGGAACCTCGTCACATCCTCAAGTAATGGACTCTCTGAATTTGCAAGTGGTATATATGGGTCCATTGGGACACTAGCTGGCTTACACTCAAGCATTCCTGCTTCTTTCAACATATCAACAATATATTTTCTCTGGGATAAAACAAGACCACCATCAGTATGTTGCACTTCAATGCCCAGGAAATAGTTTATCAACCCCAGGTCCTTGGTCATAAATTGTGAACTCAGAAAATTCTTGGTAGCTTCTATTCCTTTGTCACCCCCTGTAAGCAAAATGTCATCAACATACACAATAAGAATGACTGAACCAGTGGTTCTATGCATGGTAAATACATAATGATCAGCAGTAGATCTTGTGAAGCCATCTTCTTGCACTGCATTACTGAACCTTTCAAACCACACCTTAGGGCTCTACTTAAGGCAATAGATGGCCTTCTTTAATTTGTGGACTTTCCTTCACTCCCCTCAATAGCTAATCTTGGGGGTTGTTGCATGTAAACCTCCTCATTAAGATCACCATAGAGGAAGGTATTTTTGATATCAAGCTGAAAAACTGGCCAATCATTATTAACTGCCACAGAGAGTAGAATCCATATAGAATTGAGGCATGCCACAGGTGAGGTTTCGAAATAATCCATGTCGAATGTCTGTGTATAGCCTTTAGCTACTAATTAGGCCTTGAATCTTTCAATTCTCTCATCTAGATGGTATTTAAGGGTAAACACCCACCTACACCCCACAACAGTAGCACCAGGGGATGGTCAACAAGTTCCCAGGTACCCTTGGATTGGAGAGCTACCATCTCTTCCTCTATACTCAAGGTCCATGAGGGGTCCTTGAAGGTGTCAAGATGAGTCTTAGTAATATGGTGATCATCCACTACAAGAGATAGAAGTCTTGTTGTAGGCAAATGATCAAGTGACATATAATTTGAAACATAATATTTGGCACATGATCTTTGTGATTTCCTCTGGGTAATAGGAAGATCAAGTTCAGTTACCTTAGGCACTATGGGGTCTAGACCTGCAGTGGAATTTGCATGATCAATAGAGGATTGAGTAGGAATGGTAGAAAGAGGTTCCTCGGCAAGAGCTGTTGTGGATGAAGGTCTACGCTGAAAATGTTTTGGAAAGGTGTTTGTAACCTTAGGATGCCTAGGAAAGGTAATAGAAGGGAGATCTATTTGAGCTATAAGTGGCTCAGAGGGCTCTGGAGGCACAACAATAGGCATAGGAAGCAAGACATCTTGTATAACATTAGGAGATTTCCCAACAGCAAAGTAATATGGTATCTCCTCAAAAAAGATAACATTCTTAATACCATTAAATCGATGTGCAAGAGGGTTAGAACATCGGTATCCCTTTTGAGTTCTAGAGCAACCCACAAAAACACATTTGATTGATCGATGGGATAATTTATCCACTTTGAATAGGTGGATAAAGAAAACACAACAAAAAACCTTGGGTAGTATAGAAACCAACTTCGGTTCAGGAAACAAAATAGAGTAAGGGATTTTTCCATCAAGAACAGAGGATGAAACCCGATTTATAAGGAAAGCTGCTGTAAGAATGACATTAGCCTAAAAGGTAGCAGGAACATGCATATGAAACATAACTGTACTAGCAACATCAAGCAAGTGCCTCAACTTGCATTCAACGACCTCATTTTGTTGGGATGTATGAACACGACGTTTAGTGGATAATGGCCAATGATTGGAAAAGCTGAGTCACAAATTCAAGTCCATTGTCAGTTCAAAACATGCGAATAATACTAGAAAACTGATGTTTTAATTTTATTAACAAAATTCTTAATTAATACAAAGGTTTCAGATTTCTCCTTCATCATGAATACCCAACAGACACGAGTATAGTCATCCACAAGAACCAAAAAATAGTGAAAATCCTTAAGACTCTTGACCCTACACAGGCCCCATTAATTAGCATGAACAAGAAAAAAAGGGGCCAAAGTTATATTATTACTACTAGGAAAAGACACCCTATAATGCTTGCGAACTTGACAAGCTTCATAGGAAAAAGAATCATGAAACCACTGTAGGAAACGGAGGCCCTATCAGGAGGGGGTGACGTAATAAATTGCGGAAATAAAATATAAAATAATCTCATAAAATTCAATCGCACAAAGTACATAATTATTTTTAGGTGGAAACCCAAATCGGGTGAAAACCACCACCTAACCCTCTCGAGGTAGGATTTTTCGATTAACCAAGTTGATCAAATCCACTAAATGAATCACTTAAACGAGGGTGATTCAACCTCAATTACAACCACGCTACAAGTGTGAGGGTAGCGTTCCTCAACCCCTTCTCTTCACGAGAAGGATTTTGTCCCACGAAGGAGACGGGAATTCGCAAAGCGAATATCCAACCAAATAACAAATATGGTCCTATAGAGCCAACAAAGATTTAAACCTAGCTTCTATAGGAATTAGGAAACTTCCCTTTGTAAGGAGTGCGTCGAATCGATGACGCGGGTGCGTGAGCCACGCGATGGCGCAATGTCGCTCTCGTGAACTACGGTAGGAGAGCGGGTGCGCAAGGGCTTGATGCTCTCAAGATGTAGAACTTGAGCTTAGAGAGCAAGAGCTTTTCTTGGACACAAAAGAGTGTGAAAGTGTGTTACTAGGTGTGTCTTAGTGTCTCTTGGTGTCTTGGTGTGCAAGAGGTTACTCTCTATTTATAGAGGCCTTAGGAAAGCTTTGGAAGGCTTAGGAAAGCTTTCATAGCCGTTGGGAGCAAAGCCCAAGAGAATCAGGTCGAAATCAGGAACAATGATTGCACTGACAGGGTTATCAGACGTCTGATCCTGGCATCAGACGTCTGGAAGATCACTTTAAGACGTCTGAAAATAAGGTCAGACGTCTAATTTTGGGCGGGTCTCTTCCTGACTTGAATCATATCTAAACAGGGTTCTAGTGTAAGTCCATCAGACGACATACAGGACGTCTGACACTATGTCTTGACGTCTGGAAACCTAATTTTTCGTGGGAATGGGTTTCCAAGAGAGTGCAACGGCTAGAAAATCTCTGAGAAGAGATTTTGGGTCAGCCGAGGCAAAACGGTCATTTATCAGATGTCTGGAAAGGCTTAAGGATGTCTGATAAGGCTTTAACGGTCATATCCTGCAGTGTTTGCTAAGCCAGCCAACGGTCCACTAATTAGACGTCTGGCAAAGTCATCAGATGTCTTCTAAGACGTCTGGTTTACAGTCTGGACGTCTGATTTCATCGGACAGAACAACAAATCCAGCCTCAATGTTATCAGACGTCTGAATCAACAGTCAGATGTCTTAAAACACATTATTAGACGTCTGATTTTGGAATTAGACGTCTGAAAAAGCTGTTTGAACCCTATATTGATTTTATAAGTTTTCTACAGAAAACCTAAGTATCCTAGGGTTGTGCTGGTGTTCCTAGGACTACTGTTAGGGTACTTTGAGGCTCTTTAACATGAATCTAAGTGACAAAAATAAAGAGCAACAAAAGAAATGAAAAATACAAAAAGTACAAGAGAAGGAAATCTATCCTATTCTTCATCTCCTTCCTTCTTCAGGCCATCGCTCCTCGCGAATCTCCTCTGTTCTCCGTCAAGCTCCTCCAATCCATCATGAATGCGAGCTTGAACTCCGTCTAATCACGCCTCCATTTGCAATTGACCTGAAATTTAAGACTCCAAGTGCAAATGTTAAATGACACGTGTTTTGTTATCATCAAAACAAATGATCGTGGTGTTTTAGCACCAACAACCACATGTCTGGAAACTGATGATAGAGAACAGAACTACTAGGATGTCCCAATCTGAGGTGCCACTGTAGAGCAGTTGTGGTGCAAGTAGGAGCAAGAGAGTGATTTTCTAGTGGTTGGTTCAGATAGTATAGACCATCCTGCTCCAGTCTACCATTCTGCTTTATCGTTTGGAGGTCCTGCTGGAAGAAAAAATGGTCATGAAACACTTCTATGCAATTTAATACTTTAGTAATTGACTTATAGACATTAAATTCAATGCAAGTTGGGAGGGAGGCTCTCATGAGAGGCTTTTGATGGGAACGTGGGGGGAGATGGAGATCAGAGGGTGGCTCTCGTGTGGCTTATCTTTGAAGCATCATTTGCTTCAAATGTCGGGGATTTAGGCACTTAGCAAAGGATTGTCACGACCCTTTGATCTGTCTTAGATGTCGTGGTTGGGGTTACAAGAGGTTTTCATGTTTGTTGCTACGTCGGAGTGGTTCTCCTGTGGGGAGTGAGTGATCGTTACCTCCTCCTCAAGGGGAGACTCCGGCTGAAGGAGTTGAGGCTGTGTGGTCATCTGGGATGACGCGTTTGGATTCGTTGTTGGATTGCTCGCTCATTGGAGTTTTGCATCGTGGCATTTGGTGCTTAATGAGGTTAGATCTTTCCTCTCTCGGTTGGGTTTGAATTCAAAATCTTGGAAGATTTCTGTTTTATCAGAAAATAGGTTGCTTTTATTTGGTTTGGATGCTTTGGATGTGGAGCAACTTAAGTTTAAGGAATCCTTAATTGGTGATTCCTTGTTTCGGTGGTGTCTCCCGAGTGTTTATGAAGGTGCATTAGATGAGCGTATTCCAATGCATCCTTTGATTCGATTTCGAATTTTGGGCATTCCGCTTCGTTTAAGAACAATTGATAATGTGAAGATGATTTGCTCTTCTTTTTCGAGAGGTTGGAGATGTTTTGGCATCAGTTTACAAGAAGGTGATGCGTCTTCGGTGGTGGTTGACGGTGATTTGATGGTGGGTAAATTCATCCCATCGAAGAAGATTCTTAGATTTACTGGGAGCGCATGTGTCATTTCCTTTGTTGATTTGGGCGTGGTGTTGGAGCGGGACCTCTCATATGTGCAGGTGGTGGCTGCAGGCATGACACACCAATCTTCGATGGCTGTTAGATCGATGAATGCGAAGACCGAACAGGTATATCATCGAAGACTTGCTGATCTTCATCGGCAGTAGTGGTTTCAGGAGCAGAAGGGAGCATGCAGACATCCCAGATCTCACTGGGAGTGGCAGCCTTCGGGAAGAATTCGAAATTCGAATTCTCGTGAGCCAAGGCACCAGTTGGTGCTACAGCTAGAGATCCACAATTTTAGGAGCGTGTTGAAGATCTTTCTATTTTAGGTGAAGGCCATCTAATGCACAAACAGTTGCCGCAGGATTCCTTGTTTGGCATTGCAGCTGGATGGCCTTATTCAGCTGTTGATATGACACTTTCAGCAAGGGATTTTATGGCTAAGGAAGCTGATCTGCATAGCACGCAATGTTTGGAAAGAGTAGCGCATGTGCAGGTTGGTCATGCTACATTTCGAAATTTGCATGGCATGCAAAACATGGAAGGAACGCATTTGCAGGCTGGTCCTGGTGGCGTGAACGGGCTTCCAAATCTGTTAGTGGGCCAAGGCAACGGCAGGGATGAAGCTGAACTTATCGAAATGGCTACATTTCCAAATCTGCAGAGCTCAGAATACTTGGAAAGGATAGCGCGCGTGTAGGTTGGTCATGTGCAGGTTGGCCCTGCTGCTTTTCCAAATTTGTAGAGCATGCAAAGCATGGAAGGAACAATGCATGTGCAGGCTGGTCCCGGATACTTAAACGGCTCCGGGCATGGTGGGTATATTTGGATCCCAAATGACCTACTTTTTCTTGGTGAAGAGAATTGTTCGGCTGCTCGTTGCTTTGACATGTAGGATCCTTTTCCAATGGAGCATGCGTCGATGGAGGCCTTGGTGATGGAAAACAAAGGAGAAAGACATGATCGAGTTCTTGTGAGTGGTGGAAACAAGGTATCGTGCGAACCACAGGTGGATTCCGAACCCATGCGAGGGTCCGGACGTGGTAAGTTCATCCCTGATGCTTTGTTTCCAGAGATTGTTTCCTTGGTTTCACCCCAGGGAGTGGAGTTCTCTGCTATTGCTTCTCTGTTTCAGCATGCTAGCGCTTATGACATGATGCGGGCGAAGCTGCAGACGAGGTGCAAGGCTATTTCAAGGTGGAAGACGATGGTGGAGGACGAGGTAGAGAATCGTGTGTTTGGGAGTGGGAGGAATAATGTGTCGTGCGATCTTCAGGTGGACTTCGGACCCGTGCGTAGGTCCAAACGTGGTGAAGTCACCCCTGACGCATTGTTCCTGGAGGTTGTTTCTGTGTTTCATTGCCAAGGAACATAATTTCTTGTTGCTGCTCCCCCTGTTCAACAGGACCTCGAGATGCCTATCGCCTTTGGCTCCATTTTTCGTCCTCGAAACGTGGAGTAGGAACATCTTGTGGAAAGCTCTGATGTAATTGGTGATATTGTGTCTGATGTGGGGGCACAGGGACGGCAAAAGAGTCTTGATAATTAGGGATGATCGGGGATGGTGCGTTTGACATCGAGCAGATCCTCTTCGCGCCCCAAAGTGGTCTCGCAAAGAAATAGCTTGGTCCTCAGTTCTTGTTATAAGAGGAAGAAAGCTGGGAAGAAGCCAATTACAAAAAGCAATTTTGGCGAGATGCAAAGAGAATTCAATGAGGTTGATGCTTAGGTGGCCAAGGTGATTGGGGTGAAGAAGGTGCACAAAGGGGGTCAAGCCAGATTTCTCATGATTAAGATTCTTTCATGGAATGTTCGTGGGTTGAGGGATGAAGGACGTAGGGCGACTTTGAGAAGATACTTTATGGAATGGAAGGTGGATATTGTGGTGCTGCAAGAGACTCATCTTAAGGCTTTGACTGCTCAGATAAAAAAGAGTATATGTGGTGATAGATATAATGCATTTCTAGAAGTGCAGGCAAATGGGAGGTCGGGGGGCATCCTGATATTGTGGCATGGTGACACTTTTGTGCTGGAGTCTTCCTTGGTGGCAGGAAGGGTTGCTACGGCAGCTTTTAGTAGGAAAATGGATGGATTCCATTTTGTTGTGTTTGGTGCTTATGGTCCTTGTGAAGATTTAGCGAGGGAGCTTTTCTGGGAAGAAATAGAACATGCTTCACGGTTTGTGGATTGACAGCCTTGGTTGCTAGGAGGGGACTTCAATACAACACTTCATTTGGAAGACAGACCGAATGGAAGAATAGATTGGGCATTGATTGATTTTCAACGTGTGGTATAGGAGCTGGAGCTAATTGACTTACCAACCAGTGGTGTGCACTTTACGTGGAGAAATGGAAATGTGGCTACCTTCTGTTTGGATAGGTTTCTTTGTAACATATCGATGGTAGAAGCATTTCATGGGGCAGAGGTGGGTGCGTGTGATAGACCTTTTTCAGATCACATCGATCCTGTGGTTCAACAATGAGACAACAAGTTTCTCTACTTATTTCAAATTCTATAAGTCTTGGTTGAAAGAACCTGGATTGCGGGATTTGATTCGGGACACATGGTTTGCTACACCGGAGTCCTCATCGGCGGCGAGAACAATGGCTTGCAAAGTTCGGGTGGTGAGACATGCTATGATTGACTTCAAGCGTGATTTGCATAGATGTAGGGAGGAGAGGAGGATGGAGGCATTGAAGAAGATTTCTGATTCGGATAGGTGTGAAGAGACGTCCCCTCTGTTTACCCATGACTGTAATGAACGTAGACAAATGCAGGTGGTGGTTAGGGAGGAGGATCATAAGAAAGAGATAGATTGGAGCCTTGGAGGCAAAAGTCACGTTAGTTATGGCTTAAGGAGGGGGACTCTAATACAAAATTCTTTCATTTGGTAGCCAACAATAGGAGACAAAATCTGATTAGCACCTTGGAAGTTGGTGGCTTCGCCCTGTGTTGGAGGGAGCAGATCTGTGAGGCTTTTAGGATGCATTTTCTGGATTTCACTCGGAGATAACCTTGTGAGGATTGGCAGTTGGGGTCACTTGTTTTTGAGCAGGTGAAGGAAGAAGTAAAGACAAGTCTTTTGAAGCAGGTGAGAGAGGAGGAGGTGTTGGTAGCACTTAAAGGCTTAAAGGTGGAGGGATCGCCTGGGCTTGATGGTTTGCAGGTTCTCTTCTTTAGGGAGATGTGGGATGTGGTGGGGCGTAATGTGCTCGCCCTTGTGAAAGAATTTATGGAAGGTAATAGGGGTTTTGACAGATCGAATCATTTTTATTTATTCCTATTGCTAAAGAAACCAGGTGCAAAGTCAGTTGATGATTTTCGGCCAATTGCCCCGTCAAATGTGATTTATTTAGCGGTTGCAAAGGTGGTTGCAAACAGGTTGCGTCTAGTTATGCCTGATATTATATCCCTCATCCAATCGGCTTTCATTAAAGGTCGTTCTCTGTCGGATTCTTTTGTTTTGGCTGAGGAAATGACTGCGACACGGAGGAGAGGGGTTCCTGCCTTCATCCGGAAGGTAGATTTCTCCAAGGCTTACGACTCTATTTCTTGGAGGTACTTGTGGGATGTGCTTAGGAGAAGGGATTTTTCGGCAAGATGGGTGCAATTAATGAAATAATGTGTCACAACGACGTCTTTATCGGTTCTGGTGAATGGTTGGCCAGGAGGAAATTAGATACAACCGCAGCGGGGAGTACGTCAAGGTTGCCCCTTAGCATCGCTCCTTTTTGACATAGCAGTTGACATCCTAGCGATTTTGGCTTTCAATGCTTGTGACGGTGGGCTCTTTGAAGGATTTACTTGTCAGGGGGATGGGTCCAGACTAACACCCATTTTGCAATATGCGGATGATACAACATTCTTCGTCCAAGGAGGTGCCCCTGCGGTCGAACATGTCTCCTCTTGTAAGGATTTTTGCCTCCTTGACAGGCCTCAAAATAAATGGAGCAAAATCGATTTTGGTACCCTTCTTTTCGAGCTCGGAGGTTGTTGATGTTGCAAACATTTTGGAAATGTCGATGGGTCATCTACCAATCACGTATCTTGGGCTGCCTTTGAAGGGGAAGGACTTGACCTCGGTTGATTGGAAATGTGTGGTGGATAGGGTGTCTAAAAGATTAACCACATGGAGTGGTCGATTGTTATCTCGTGGTGGTCAATTGGTTTTGTTGAAATCGGTCTTATCCTCCATTCCAACGTTTTATATGTCCATCTTTAAGCTGCCAAAGAAGATTTTCAAGCAGTTAGACTTGGTTAGGAAGAGATTTATTTGGAAAGGGGTTGATCATGATGGTAGATTTGCGCAGTTGGTTCCATGGAAGGAAATTTGCACACCAAAGAAGGGAGGAGGATTGGGTGTAAGAGATTTGGAAAACTTTAATGAAGCCTTGCTTTTGAAGTGGGTGGTAAGAATCCTCTCGGGTGAAGAATCTATGGTCTCCACTATTGTAAATGATGCCTACGGATCCAATATGAATATGATTGAAAGATCTACTGCCACTTGTGGAATGCCAATTTTTTGGTACTCTGTGAGATAGATTATGGGGAAATATGCTGCTGCCTTTGAATCGGCCTTGGGAAATGGAAGATTATTCAAGTTTTGGATTGAAAATTGGTATGGCATGGGTTCATTTTCAGAAGTATATCCTAGCATTTTTGATCTGACTATAAATAAGAGGGCAATGGTCTTTGGTCTCTGGGATGTGAAGAGAGAGGCATGGGGTATTCACCTTCTGCTGGAGGGTCTCTTGGGGTAGACTTACAATGAATTTCAGCAACTTGGCTTCATTTTGGAGCTGCAGCCAGCTATGGGGCAACTAGATTGTTTTCTCTGGAGGAATGGAACATTCACAATTAAAAAAGCATATGAAGCGAACTCTGATAGTGTTGAAATTCCAGCTGGAGTGCATGTGGATAGTGGGATGATTTGGAAATGTCACCTGCCATAAAAAATTAAAATTTTCCTTTGGCAACTGTAGAGGGAATGATTATTCACTAAAAAGATGATAAAAAAGTGGTCCCCTGAAATGAATGCTTCTTGTCCAATGTGTGGTTTGATGGAAGAGGATGTGGATCATCTTTTCTTTGGTTGTGATTTCGCCAAGGACGTGTGGGATTGCCTTCAATTGCATACTCCAAAGTGTGGCAACTTTCAAGTTTTTTGGAATTCCTTTCGAGACTGCCATACACACGATGTGGTGGGCTTGATCACTGCTTTTGCCACTATTTGGTGCATTTGGCTGCAGTGAAATGGAGTTGTTTTTAATGCCATAGGGGTTGGGTGGACAATGTAATGGGGGAGGTTCATTTTCTCTCTGATTTCTGGCTACAAAATCCGAAGTCTATTCCTTTTATTACATAATTAATACAATTACTAGATGATTACCGATCTTAGGTAATCTTCCTCTTCTTTTCTTAAAAAAAAAAAAAAAATTCAATGTAACTTTAGGTGCATGCATAACATCAAACAAGGGTAAAGTAGTAGTCAAGGAGATGTCACCCAAGCCTATCATAGGGGACAAGGTACCATTGGCTACCCTAACATGGACAGGTGTAGTCTGTGGTTTAAGAGAAGAAAATAATGTCACATCTCCTATAATGTGGGAGGAGGCACCTGAATCTACAAGCCATGATGGTTTACGGACACTTCTTGCACTAGCAGCAGTACTTGCTAATCGAGTCATAGAAGCACTAGCAGTGGATGAGGCCTGAGAGGGCAGGAGTCTGTCATACTCCTCCTTAGAAATAGTAATCTGGGTACTAGTTTGATCCTCCTCTTGACAATACCAACTTCCATCTCCACCATATGCAACCTGGTTGACCTGATGCCCCTGAGGAAAATTGTGCTTTATCCAGCACCTATCAACTATGTGATTTGTTTTGTGACAATGCTCACAGAACAGACCACGACCTCTGTCTCGGCCTCCTGCTCTAGCACCGTGTCTGCTCCCCCTACCTCCTGAAGTTCCCCTACCATGACCAACTTATGCCATGGCAGAAGAATTCGAAGGTGGGATATGATCAGAAATCTCCAGATGTGAGAGCCTAGCATAAATTTGAGCAAGTGTAGGAATCTCCTTCAAGGTCATAAACTAATCTTTCACTAGTTTATATTCTGAACCAAGGCCAACAATTAGCCAAACAGAACGAAAGGCTTCATGCTGATTAGTAGTGATAGTAACATAAGTAAATATAGGCTGATAAGTATCCTACTCATCCTAGAGATTCTTCATGGAACCATAATATTTAGTTAGAGGCATTGTTTCCTTCTTAAAAGAATGCAGCTCCTCAATGACTCCGTATAGGCAGCTAGTGTTGCTCTTGTGGGAATGGATCTCATGAAGAACTTCCCACATCTTCTTAGTAGAAGCATGAGACATAACCTGCTTTGCTATAAGTTCCTTCATGCTATTCAACATACATGTGGCAACTCAGTCATTTTCAACCTCCCAGTCTACGGTCTTGATTGTAGGTTCATCTTGAGTTTGGATATATTTCTTATAATGTGATCCCACAAATCGGGAGAAAGATGTAGACCATAGAAGAAAGTTGGTATCATCCAACTTGATTGAAGTCCCTTTCATAAAAGATGCGCTTGAGGTAGAGATCTTCCCTACTGAGTTGCTGGCAGGTTCTTTTCTTCCATAATGCTCGATATGTGGGAAACAACAAATCAAGCATGCAACACCACAAAATCAGATCATGCTATAGCCTAGAAACACCTCATAGATTTGAAAATATGGATTCAAACCATATGTAGATATGAAAGAACTGAAAACATGAGAAAGAACGACTCTGTTGGACTAGATGAGGCCCTAAAGAGATCGTTTCCTTCCTTGTAAAGGCTTTGCGCCACCCAAGGAGGAAGAGACGATGACCTCACGTTGCCCTCTCCACAAGATCTTCGTAGAACCGCTACAGGGCCTTAAATGCTCGTCGTGGAGGCGCTGCAGGTAGTCAACAAGTGCTACAGGCAATCAATTAGTCGCTGGAGGGACCCTCGTTGCCCCTGTTGCACCCCAGGTGGCGGCGCAAGGCCCTAAGGGGTCGTTGCTTGGGCCTTCTACCGCTATTGGGACCCTCTGGCTGGTGACACTGGATTTGCTACCGGCTTGGAGAGGTTGACGGCAGCAAGGAGGGGGCCGACAGTGCCTTGAAGGAGAGAGAGAGGCTAGGGATTTGGTTTAGGGGAGACGAGGCTAGGTTTGGTGGGGTACTGGGGCACCAGTATAGGACCACTGCTCTGATATCGTGTTAGGATTAAAAAGAGAGATGCATTATTCCGAAACTCTACGTGCCTTTGTATAGAGAGGCATAGAAGGGAAACTTACATGCATATCCTTAAACAATATAATAAACAAAAATAAGCCACATACTAAATAACGCAACATCAATATAAAGTAACAAGAGCATAATGCTATTTCCTTTTCTTTAGATGAATGAGTGGTCAATGGGGCTCAGTTGAAAATCTAAACTATTAAAAACTTTATGAAAGCTAAAGTACCTAGAAGCTTGTTTCAGCTATAAATGGACCTCTGAAGATTGGCGTATCGGGATCTATCAATCCCCTCAAATCCTTCTAGTTGTTCCATGTACACCTATTCTTCTAAATCACCATGAAGAAAGATATTTTTGACATTGAGTTGATAAAGAGGTCAACCATTATTGAAGGCGAGGCATAGAACATTGCAAATAGTAACTTTTAAAGAGTAGAAGAATATAAAGGGGTATTGGTCTCTTTATATAGAGAGGCCAATCTCAATCCAACTAATATAATCTACTAAATAAGGAAAGCAAATAACAACCAAATCTCTCCGTATCCTCGACAAATTTTTTAAAGAGAATTCTAAAATAGGAAATGCTAAACATAGAAAGCGATAATTTGACTAGTAGATTTTTCTTTCTTTCCACTCAAAGTAGGATCTTCAACACTCCCCCCGAAGTTGGACGCGCACGATCCAACTTAAGGAAGAACTTCAGGCATAAACTAGTCATGAACAAACAGGTCATGAACTTCAGGCACACTTGTACGTGACATGTACATGCTTGTACGTACAAACTTGGAAATTAGGCTCGAGTACGATTCTTAATCTCGATGAAGCAGAAGTAGTAGTTACATGTGGGAAACGTTTTCAAGCAGTAGTAATCTGGGAGACGATCCCAAGTAGTAAGTGAGAGGTGATCTCAAGCAAATGATAGCTATAGTAGAGCAGCAGTCGTTGTAGAACAAGAGACGATCCCAAGCACATGGTGGCTGCTCTACATCAACCATGGCTCATGCATAGGAAGATATTCCGATGCAGAGATTAGTGTCGGAGAAACTCGAGTTTCCTAGGTTAAAAAACACCAATTACATGTGGAATTAGCCTACGTTCAAGGTATAGCGTGGGCTTGTTTCCACGCATTGGAGAGAGAGTCGCACAGCCCTCTTTCTTCTTCATGTAACGATGCCAGAGAACCAAGGTCTTGCCTTGGCCACACCCAACGTATAGATTAGACGTGGAGTTATTCACATAAGGGACTGATCACAAGATCCTTAGGCACATCATTGGAGACATGGTTCTCGAGAGAACTCGCTCTGATACCATGTTAAAGAGTAGAATACGAGGAGTCTATTTTATTATTAGAGAACTCAAGAAACAAAAGGAGTATTGGTCTTTTTATACAGAGAGGACAATCCCAATCCAACTCGTAATACAATCTACTAGTACGGAAAGCAAATAACAACCAAATCTCTTAATATCCTATACAAGTTTTCTAAAGAGAATTCTAAAATAGGAAATTCTAAACATAGAAAGTGATAATTTGATAAGTGGATTTTTCTTCCTTTCACTTAACGTCGGATCTTGTAGGATCTCCAACAATAACAATCTTAATCACTAGGTGGAATGTCTCATAGAAGTCTTCCACAAAGTATTGCGTAAAACCTTTGGCAACAAGACGGGCCTTGAATTGTTAAATGGTATCATCTGATTTGTACTTAAACTTTGTAAGCCCATTTTGATTCGACAACATTTTTGTGAGGTGGACATGGAACTAGTATCCAAGCTTGATTTCTATGGATAGCATTCATTTCTTTTTGCATTGCTTCAATCCAACGATTATCTTCAGAGGCTTCTTTGAAGGCTTGAGGTTCCTGAATGGAAAAGGCATTGCTTATGAATTCTTGAAAATTTGTGGTGAAAGTACCATAATCCATGAATGATGGCAGAGGATAAGTCATGCGTAGTCTTTTGTCGGAGTGTAAGTTGTAGTTGTGTGTGGACATGATTACTAATTCTTGAATACTTGGGCCAACTTTGACATTATCCATGCCACGTTCCACTTCATGTTCAACAGTGTTGTGTACTGATGAATCCCCTTTATGATAAAAAATGTCTCTTGTGGTAGATGTATACGATTGCCTTTGAGGAGTTTGTTTTTTTGAATATGGCTTGTGCCTCAAAAACATTTTCTTTGATAAACAATGTTGGGTTGTCTATGGGCATTATGTGGTGCATTAGTATCATTTTGAACATTCTTTTCCTATTCTATTTGTCAATCTGGATCATCGCCTTTGATGGTTTGCTCCGGAACATCCTTATGTCCTGTTGCCATGTTGGTTTTCTTCTCAGGTGGGTGATCTAGATTTTAATCTTTGACATGAAGGTTGTTGTGGAGGAAAAGAATTTGAGTTGCAATTTTGGATTGAGGTGCGTCCACTTTGGCCTGCTGGGTGTCATATCCAGGGATATTCTCATAAAAAAATATCTGGAAACATAGAATTTTTGCATTGGCATGTTAAAGCATTTATAGCTTTTTATTTGCTCGTCATAACCAACAAAAATGCATCTGATAGATCTTAGGTCCATCTTGTCTCGTACACCCCTATCTACATGAACAATTGAAAGATCAAAACAAATAATAACTTGGCATACTATTATATAATTGTTGAAATGGACTTTTCCAATTCAATTTTTGTGTGGGAATTCTATTGATAAGGAAAACAACAATGTGGAAAGCTTCAAGCCAAAGATAAGCGTGAATTCCTTTGCTATGCAACATACTAAGAGTGATTTCACAAATATGTTTATGCTTTCTCTTAGCTACATTGTTCTATTGTGGTGTTTTAGGACATCTGTGGTGTACAATGGCATGGTTGTTTAAAATTTTTTTGAAATCATGTGACATGTATTGTCCCCCACCATCACCACGGAGGCATTTGATTTTGCATTCAAAATGATGCTTAACAAAGGCTTTGAACATAACAAAAGTTTCATAAACTTCATATGTTTCTTTTAAGAAGTTAATCTAGGTGAATCTAGAAAAATCATCAATAAAAGTTATGTAGTAATGAGATCAAGACAATGAAGCACAAGGAGTATGGCCATAAAAATATGTGTGGATAAGTTATAATATGAAAGTTAAGGTAAAACCAAATAATCCAAAGGGAAACTGTAGGTTCTTTCCATGTCGACAACCATGACGAACAGTATTCCTATGAAAACCATCAGAAGGTTTTTGTTGAGTTGTAAGGGGTTACATGGTGTTTTAGTTATATTGAGGGGATACTTATGTACTTAGCCCAGTTGTCTTTTTTATAAAAAGAGGGTTAGGGTTTCTTTTGAATGCAAGACTTTCATTTGATTCTCCACATGGAATTAGAGCAACGGTCCTAGGCCAGTGCCTCAATATCCTACCAAAAATCTATCACAACATGTTTAGGTCACCAACGTAGGGTGATCTAATGGGGAACATCGTCTACGGTGGCATCTCCACCATTAGTAGTGCATGGTCAAGCTATGTGAACGACGTTGTGTGGAGTAGACCGAAGCAACGTGGAGCCCTTGTAGTGTGGGCGACGCAGCGTGGAGCAATGACTACTCGGGCAATGCTGTTGGAGTAGCGGTGGCGCAGGAGACGCTGTGTGGAGCTGTAGTGGTGCGGGCGGTGTTGCATGGAGCAGTGGTGACTTTGGTCATGCTGTGTAGAGCAGCGTTGGCGCAGGCGATGCTGCATGGAGTAGCCTGGAGCATGGGCGGTGCTGTGTGACAATCCCTTACCACTGGCGATGGTGGCCACCAACTCGGTGCGGCTACCAGCGTTTGCCCTGTTAGAGGCTTTGAGTGCGTGATGAGCCTTCTGTCATGCCTCCCATCGATGGCGATGAGCCTTCTTTCGCTGATATTGAGAAGAGTTGATCTAAGTAGATCAAGTTCAAGTTTGAGTGGGCTAGCATTTGCAGCCTACGAGATTTGAGCAAGGAAACAAAGGACCAGAGGTGCTTGGGTGATTGATTATGGTGCCTCTGTTTACCTTATTGGAGACAAAGATTGCCTGAAGAATCCGATGCCTTCACATGGAATTCATGATGTACGAGTAGCTAATGGAGCAACTTCCCTTGTGACTGCTGTTGGATGTGTAGATGCTATATCCAAGATGAAGATAAAATAGGTATATTATGCTTCTGAGTTTCCCATGAATCTGCTATCAGTCAGTAAAATTTGTAGAGGTCTTGGATGCTGTGTTACTTTTGATGAAAGGCATTGTTATTTTCAAGATTGAGTCACAGGTGATATCATTGGTGGTGGAATAGAAAGAGATGGACTATATTATTTAGACATGCTTACTTTGTTCGCTGGGGCAATGTCAATTTCCTATGATCTATTACTCTGGCACAGGAGACTTGGGTATTCTTCTATGAAGAAGATGCGTCAGATGTACCCACAGCTATCTGATTCCTTGGACTTAATGTGAAGATTGCCAGCTGGGGAAGCACCACAGGGGTAGTTATCCAAGGAGAGAGGTTGGCATTAGTTCTGTCCATTTTCTCTAGTGCACTGTGATGCTTGGGGCCCCTCTAGAGTAGCCACTGTAATTTCGGCCCTACCAGGAGGGATGACGTAATAAATTGCGGAAATAATATAAAGCAATAAACAATCACACAGAAAGACAATCGCACAAAGTACACAAAGTATTTTTAGGTGGAAACCCAAACCGGGTGAAAACCACCACCTAACCCTCTCGAGTTAGGATTTTCCGATCAACCTAGTTGATCAAATCCACTAACAGAATCACTTTAAAACGAGGGTGATTGAACCTCAGTACAACCACGCTACAAGTACGAGGGTAGCGTTCCTCAACCCCCTCTCTCCACGAGAAGGATTTTGTCCCACGAAGGAGACGGGAATTCGCAAAGCAAATACCCAACTAAATAACAAAGATAAAATAAACAACAAGTAATCCTATAGAGCCAACAAAGGAATTTAAACCTAGCTTCTATAGGAAATAGGAAACTCCCCTTTGCAAGGAGTGCGTCGAGGATGACGCGGGTGCGTGAGCCACGCAACAGCGCAACTTCGCTCTCGTGAACAACGGCGGGAGAGCGGGTGCGCGAAGGCTTGATGCTCTCAAGGGAATGGAGCTTAAGCTTTGAGAACAAGATCTTTTCTGAACACAAAAGAGTGTGAAAGTGTGTAGCTAAGTGTATCCAAGTGTATTTCTTGTGTTGCTTTGTGTTGCAAAGGTTCCCCTCTATTTATAGAGGCTTTAGGAAGGCTTTGGAAGGCTTAGGAAATGTTCTATAGCCGTTGGAACAAAGTCCAAGAGAAACAGGCCGAAATCAGGACAATGATTACACTTTACAGGCTTATCAGACGTCTAATTTTAGCATCAGACGTCTGGAAGTTCACTTTAAGACGTCTGATTCCAAGGTCGGACGTCTGATTTTGGGCGGGTCTCTCCCTGACTTGGATCAAATCTAACCAGGGTTTTTGCGCAAGTCCATCAGACGACATACAGGACGTCTGGTACTATGTCTGGATGTCTGGAAACCTACTTTTACTGTGGGAATTGATTTCCAAACGTTGCAACGGTTAGAAAATCTCTGAGAAGAGATTTTGGGTCAGCCGAGGCAAAACGGTCATTTATCAGACGTCTGGAAAGGCCTAAGGACGTCTGATAAGGCTCTAACGGTCATATTCTTGAGTGTCTGCTAAGCTAGCCAACGGTCCACTATCTGGACGTCTGGCAAATCCATCAGACGTCTTCTAGGATGTCTGGTATAAGGTCAGGACGTCTGATTTCATCAGATAGAACTAGGAATGTCCAGCCTAACAGATATCAGACGTCTGAAACAACAGTCAGACGTCTTAAAATACTTTATCAGACTTCTGATTTGGGAATTAGACGTCTGGAAGTGCTGTTTGAACCCTATATTGGTTTTCTAAGTATTCTACAGAAAACCTAAGTATCTTCGGGTTGTGTCGGTGTTCCTATGACTACTGTTAGGGTATTTTGAGGCTCTTTAACAATATTCTAAGGAAAATAAAAAGAGCATGAAAATAAAGACAAGAGATACAAGAAAGGATTAAAAAGAATCTATTCTATTCTTCTTGTCTTCTATCTTCAATCTGTCGCTCCACGCGAACCTCCTCTGTTCTTCATTAAGCTCCTCTAATCCATCCTGGATGCGAGCTCGAGTTCCGTCTAAACACGTCCACATTTGCAATTGACCTGAAATCTAGGACTCAAATTGCAAATGTTAAATAACACATGTTTTGTTATCATCAAAACAAATGATCGTGGTGCTCTAGCATCAACAATCTCCCCCTTTTTGATGATGACAAAATCGTAAATAATGCATAAAAATCCTCCCCCTTTTTGACATTATCAAAAAAGGTTTGATTGATTTCAAAATTCTTATAACTTCACCTTAAGACATGCTCTTCTATGAATTTATTTTAACAAAGGTGATATTCTCCCCCTTCTTGTAACAAGATAGCTATTATTTTTCTCCCCCTTACTAAAGGAAATTTAGCTACCTTACATCTCCCCCTTAAAAATTGACAATTAGCTCATCATTTTTTAACTCCCCCTATCTAAATGCTTATAAAAAGATAGGGTTAAGAATTTTACCTCACCTACCACGGCCAATAAAATGGCCCGAATAGTGGTGGTGGATGCCACATCGGATGGGGCTCCCATCCGTAGCTTGGAGGCCCGGGCATTGGCGCCGGTCTCCAATCTCGTGGTCGACGTGCGGCGGGTCCGTCGCTTGTTCGCCGTCTCGTCGGTCTTCTTGTTCTCCTCCTTGGTCTACTACTTGGTTCTCCCAACTTGAGTTGACCAGCTTTGAGTTTGTGGGTCCAGTATTTTGTGTTGTAATTATCCCTGAATCCTACAAAACAAGATTCTAATTCTTTCTTTGGTATCTAAGTGGGCCTGGATCCGGATCTGTTAGCGGGTCTCCTTGATGGAGATCCTTTCTCAACCTAAGGGCTATAAAAATTATCTACTTTATTGATTAATTTGTTGGAGTTTTCTCTAAGGCATGCAATTTCTTTTTCTATAATACTCATCTTAGTCTTTAAATTAGAGATTTCTAACTTTAGACTATCATTTTCCTCAATCAATTTATTATTTTCATTGATGAGGTCTTGATTTTCTAATAATAGGTTATCAATTCTAGGACTAGCTTCTATGTCCTTAAGTTGTTTTTCTAACCTATCATTTTCATTTTTAAGAAAACTAAGGTTCTTCTTCATGCTTTGTTTTCTATTTTTAGTGATTTACTAATCTCAAATAGTTCATTAAAAGCTTCTTGTAAATCGAAATTTACATCGTTGTCGGAGTCGTCGCTTCCGCTTTCGTTGTCGCTATTGCTTCCTCTGGCTATGAAACCAAAGCAAGCGATTTCTTCTTTTTCTTCTTCTTCCTCCTAGCTGGAATCGTCCCAAGTGGCTTGGAACGCCTTCTTCTTAGATTTCTTTTCCTTTTCCTTTTTCTTCTCCTTTTTGAGAAGAGGGCACTCTGGTCGTAGGTGCCCTTTCTCGTTGCAGTGGTAGCAACATCTCGGGCTTTTCTTCTTCTCCTTTTTCTCTTTCTTTAATTCCCTACAAAACTTGGAAAAATTTTTAAGTAAAATTCTAAAGTCTTCGTCGTCGGAACTTACCTCGCTATTCGACGCGGCTCTGAAGGCGAGAGTCTTCTTCAGTTTTGGCTCCGGTGTATCCTTCTTCTTTTGCTTTAACTTTGTCTCGTAGGCCATTAGATTGCCTAGGAGATCTTCCATGTTGAGCTCCTCTACTTCGTTCGCCTCCTCGATGGCGGTGACTTTCTGTTCCCACTTTGGTCCAAGGAAACGAAGAAGCTTCCCTTGAATCTCCCCCTTGATGAAGGTCTTCCCTAAAGCTTTTAAATTGTTTGCTATGAGAGTGAACCTAGTGTTCATCTCACTTAAAGTTTCGTTAGATTTCATAGAAAAAGCCTCAAATTTTTGTGAAAGTAAATTGAGTTTAGAAGTTTTTACCTTAGAGGTACCTTCGTGAGTTACGTCAAGTGTGTGCCAGATCTCGTATGCGGTGGCGCATTGCGAGATCCTGTTGAACTCCTCCGAGCTGAGCGTGCAATACAACGCGTTCATTGTTTTCGCGTTGAGAGAGAGCACCCGGATCTGCTGCTGCGAGTATCCTCCGGCGGGTTTCTCTGGGATGTCGAAGGGGGTCTCGCACCTGGCCCAGACTGTGAAATCGGTGGCTTGAAGCCACGTCTTCATCCGCAACTTCCAGTAGGGGTAGTTGCTCCCGTCGAAGAACGGCGGATGGGTTGTGGACTGCCCCTCGGAAATCCTGCTTGTGGAACAGCTTCCCTCCATGTGATCTTTCCGCGGATGTTACTCCTGTAGGCGGAAAATCTTCTCTGATACCAACTGTAATTTCGGCCCTACCAGGAGGGATGACATAATAAATTGCGGAAATAATATAAAGAAATAAACAATCACACAGAAAGACAATCGCACAAAGTACACAAAGTATTTTTCGGTGGAAACCCAAACCGGGTGAAAACCACCACCTAACCCTCTCGAGTTAGGATTTTCCGATCAACCTAGTTGATCAAATCCACTAACAGAATCACTTTAAAACGAGGGTGATTCAACCTCAGTACAACCACGCTACAAGTACGAGGGTAGCGTTCCTCAACCCCTTCTCTCCACGAGAAGGATTTTGTCCCACGAAGGAGACGGGAATTCGCAAAGCAAATACCCAACTAAATAACAAAGATAAAATAAACAACAAGTAATCCTATAGAGCCAACAAAGGAATTTAAACCTAGCTTCTATAGGAAATAGGAAACTCCCCTTTGCAAGGAGTGCGTCGAGGATGACGTGGGTGCGTGAGCCGCGCAAGGGCGCAACTTCGCTCTCGTGAACAACGGCGGGAGAGCGGGTGCGCGAAGGCTTGATGCTCTCAAGGGAATGGAGCTTAAGCTTGGAGAGCAAGATCTTTTCTGAACACAAAAGAGTGTGAAAGTGTGTAGCTAAGTGTATCCAAGTGTATTTCTTGTGTTGCTTTGTGTTGCAAAGGTTTCCCTCTATTTATAGAGGCTTTAGGAAGGCTTTGGAAGGCTTAGGAAAGGTTCTATAGCCGTTGGGAACAAAGCTAAAGAGAAACAGGCCGAAATCAGGACAATGATTACACTTAACAGGCTTATCAGACGTCTAATTCTAGCATCAGACGTCTGGAAGTTCACTTTAAGACGTCTGATTCCAAGGTCAGACGTTTGATTTTGGGTGGGTCTCTCCCTGACTTGGATCAAATCTAAACAGGATTTTTGCGCAAGTCCATCAGACGACATACAGGACGTCTGACACTATGTCTGGACGTCTGGAAACCTACTTTTACTGTGGGAATTGATTTCCAAACGTTGCAACGGCTAGAAAATCTCTGAGAAGAGATTTTGGGTCAGCCGAGGTAAAACGGTCATTGATCAGACGTCTGGAAAGGCCTAAGGACGTCTGATAAGGCTCTAACGGTCATATTCTTGAGTGTCTGCTAAGCTAGCCAACGGTCCACTATCTGGACGTCTGGCAAGTCCATCAGACGTCTTCTAAGACGTCTGGTATAAGGTCAGGACGTCTGATTTCATCAGACAGAACTAGGAATGTCCAGCCTAACAGATATCAGACGTCTGAAACAACACTCAGACGTCTTAAAATACTTTATCAGACGTCTGATTTGGGAATTAGACGTCTGGAAGTGCTGTTTGAACCCTATATTGATTTTCTAAGTATTCTACAGAAAACCTAAGTATCCTAGGGTTGTGCCGGTGTTCCTAGGACTACTGTTAGGATACTTTGAGGCTCTTTAACAATATTCTAAGGAAAATAAAAAGAGCAAGAAAATAAAGACAAGAGATACAAGAAATGATTAAAAAGAATCTATCCTATTCTTCTTGTCTTCTATCTTCAATCTGTCGCTCCACGCGAACCTCCTCTGTTCTTCATTAAGCTCCTCTAATCCATCCTGGATGCGAGCTCGAGTTCCGTCTAAACACGTCCACATTTGCAATTGACCTGAAATCTAGGACTCAAATTGCAAATGTTAAATAACACATGTTTTGTTATCATCAAAATAAATGATCGTGGTGCTTTAGCACCAACAGCTACTACTGGTGGACACCAATACTTTGTAGTTATGATTGATGACAACAGTAGATTAACCTAGATTTTCTTGATGAAGGCCAGAAGTAAGATTCCTACCATTATTTAGCAGCTTCTGTCATAGGTACAAACATAGTATGGTACTACTATTTGAGTCTTTGCAGTGATAATGCATTAGAATATATGCGCAGTGATTTGCAGGAAGAATTTCGTTCCAGGGGAATCATTTATCAAACATTTTGTGTACACACTTCCCAGCAGAATGGAGTTGCAGAGTGCAAGTTGTGCCACTTGTTTGATATTGCTAGGACCTTAATGTCTCATATGAAGGTTCCTAAGCAGTTTTGGGGAGATACTATATTATCTGTAGCCTATCTTATTAACAAGTCACCATCATTAATACTTCGTGGTCAGATTTCTTATCAGGTTATATATCCTGAGTGTGACAGAATTTTTCCGCTGCCTCTACGAGTTTTTGGGTGTTTCTACTTTGTTCAGAATTACGGTATAAATGGTAAGTTTGCTCTTTAGGCTACGAAGTGTGTCTTTCTTAGGTATTCTAGAACCCATAAGGGCTATAAGTGCTACAACCCAGTTCGGAGGCGATATATTATTACTGCTGAGGTAACCTTCTTTGAGGAGGTCCCCTAGTTCTCAGAGAAAGGTTCATCCATAGAGGCTACTATACAGGACACACAGATATATCAAAGGAGATCACAGCTAGATGACATCACAAATGAGGCACTAGCTCAGCCTATTACTCCACTAAGTAGGGATGGGTCAGATGGTGAGGAGGAGATTGTACAGTGGAGACTGTGCAGAGGAGACCTAACACCATGCTTCACCCTATTTCTCGTTATACTACTATATCTCATCTCTAGGAGGAGGATAGGCAGTTTGCTTTCGCCATTACCACAACAGAGATTTTGTTCAGGCTCTCCATGATCTAAGATGGAAAGCTACTATGAATAAGGAGTTACATGCACTTGAGACCAGGAAGACTTGGGATCTTTGTTTTATGTCCTGAGGGTGCTACAGTTGTTGGTTGCAAATGGGTGTACACCATCAAATATAGGTGAAACGAGACAATGGAGCGATATAAAGCATGACTTGTGGCTAAGGGATTCACCTAGACGTTTGGGGTGGATTACCTTGAGACTTTTTCGTCTATTGCTCGTATCACCTCCATCAAGATCATCTTGTCAGTTGCTGTGGTGAGGGGAAGGCCCTTGCATTAGTTGGATATAAAGAATGCCTTTTTATGTGGTGATCTAGTTGAGGTAGTTTACATGAGACAACCACCAGGTTACGACAGTCAGGAGGAGTTGGTTTGCCGCTTATGGAAGGCTATCTATGGTCTTAAGTAGAGTCCTCGAGCCTGGCTTGAGAGACTCAACTTAGAGATCAGGAAGATTGGATTTTAGAGATCTACTACTGACCATTCAATATTTGTTTGGAGGACTGAGCATAGTGGAATATGGAGAGTTGTTATCTTAGTAGTCTATCTTGATGACATGATCCTGACAGGTGATGGTATTGATGGGATAGCAGAGATGAAAGCCTTTCTCCACTCTACTTTTGGCACCAAAGACTTGGGTGATCTTCGTTACTTCTTGGGGATAATGGCTGTTCGTCAGGAGGATGACTTGTCCTTGTCACAGAGGCAATATACCTTACAGATTCTTGAGGAGGCCAAACTACTTGGGTCTAAGCCATTAGGGATACCGGCCAAGGCATTAGCTAGTCCTACCATTGATGAGTTAGATCCTTTGTTTGAGGATATTACTAGGTATCATAGTACTGTTGGTTGGTTGTTATACCTGACCAGTACTTAAACTATATCTTAGCTTTGCTGTCAGTCGTGCTAGTCAGTTTATGCAGAATCTTAGGTACAGCCATTGGCATGATGTGTGTCTCATCCTGAGATACTTAAAGGGCAACCCAAGGAGAGGTCTATACTACAAGGCGAGTGGCACTCTTGATCTTGTGGCTTACTGTGATGTAGACTATGCAGGATCAATAGAAGACAGGCAATCCACGTCAGGCTTTGCTGTCTATTTAGGAGGAAATTTGGTTTCCTGGCAGAGCAAAAAACAGAGTGTTGTCACTCGCTCCAGTGCAGAGGTAGAGTACAGGTCTATGGCTAGGCTGCATGTGAGATTATGTTGATGGTTGATTTTCTACGAGATCTAGGGATGCTAGTTGATACCCTGGTTTCACTTTATTGTGATAATAAGTCAACGACATATATTGCCTCTAACCTGGTTTTTCACGAGAGGATGAAGTATATTAAGGTTGATTGCCATTTTATATGGGATGTAATCTTAGAGGGAAAGATAAGCACCCCTTACATATCTTCTGAGCTACAAATTGCTGCTATTTTCACTAAGCCTCTTAAGAGAAAATGCCATGATTTTTTGAGCGATAAGTTGGTTCTCATTAGCATATAGCTTGAGGGGGAGCGTTGAGTTGTAAGGGGTTGCGTGGTGTTTTATTTATATTGGGGGGTACTTATGTAATTAGCCTAGTTCTCGTTTCTATAAAAAGAGGGTTAGGATTTTTTTTGAATACAAGACTTTCATTTAATTCTCCACAATTTTATTATGCCAAGATCAAGTAACTTCTTTAAGGTTCCAAATTTACAATGACCAAGGTGTTATGCCATTGTTTTAAAGAAGCAACATGAACTTTATTGCCAACATTATTTTGGAAAATAGGAACAAAAGCAGAATTAGTGGTAGGTAAGGTAGTAGCAAGAGTATCATCGTCTTGATTAATGCACATGACAATCCAAAGATGCCCATGTCGTCCTTTAACAAAAATCTAATTGGATGGGTTTACCTTCTGGAAAACATAAGCCTTTGTGAATATACTATGGATATTATAATCATCCAAAACGTGAGAAACAGGCAAACACAACGTTGCATTGTGGGAACATAGAAAAGATTAAAAAGGCAAATGTAGCCGTCATGAGTGCAAATATCAATGCCTTCGATATAAGTGATAGGGTGCATAGTGCCATCACTGGTGATAAGCCACATAAGGCTGTAAGGAAACGAAGTTACCTTTGTTGTTTGAAATATGATTTCCAATGCTGGTGTCAACTATCCAATTGTCTAGAGTAAGCTGCATGTCTCCAAAGCCCGTTGAAAGCGCATTGACCTCGTGTTGTTCGACAAAGGAACTCATCGTGTCTAGCAAAATAAGCTTTGGTGTATGTCTGAGAAACCGTAGTAGAAAATTTTGGCAGGTCATAGAAATTAAGAGCAATGTGATCGGGTCTATCACAAAGTTGACAAACTCTTGCTTGACTGGTGTAGCCATGACCACGACCACTCATTTCTTGCTGCTGTTGTCCACGTCCATAAAGTGTTTGTTCATTTGTTGGCTGTGACCACAACCTTACCTACGACCACGGGTAGTAAAGTTTGTGTTAACAGTCAACGTTGCAATGCTGAAATCCATCTAAGCAAAAAGGTGCTTGATCCCTCAATCTGAGAACCAAGCTATCATGTTGAATCAACGAGAATTTCAATTCTTCGAAGGTGGGAAGTGGTGGTTTGGCAGCCATGATGGTAATGAACATCTTGTATCCATCTCAAAGACTTGCAAGATAGTGCAGAACCTTATCAGCGTCACTCGTATTATGACCAACGAGTGCAAGTTTATTGCATATGTTTTGCACCTTGTTAGAATATTCTGTGACACCTATTTTTCCTTTCTTGATGTGAGCCAATTCAGACTATAGTTGGATGATTTTAGCTTTAGCCATATGAGAGTAACTGCTGCCAAGGGTATCCCAAAGCTCCTTGGCAGTTTGCACATGAACCACTTATGTAACAGATTCCTTAGATAATGTGGAATTGCTCCACCCAATAAGCTGTCGATCAAGAGCGAACCACTCGCCATACTCAGGATTCAAGACAAGTTGAATGTCCTCTGAGGAACCAGAGTCATCTTTCCTTTTGCCATCACTCTCAATCTTCAATTGCAAGTACATAGGTGCAACGAGTTTCGACCTATCAATGTGACTAGTAAGACGTTGCTTGTGAATGAATGGAAGTATCAAACTCTTCCACAATAAGTAATTTAAACAATTTGGTTAAGCATGTTAGGGAAGGAGAGAATTTTGACTTCTTTTGTTTGAAGCCATCTCAAAAGAACAAAACACCAAGACCAACAGGACTGATGCCAAAACCAACAACGAAAGCTCCTGTAACCCCCCTCCTTTTTTCTAAACAGGAAAGGAGTTGAGAGGAAAAACAACCTGAAGAAGGCTCAAAAAAGCCTAAAGCACGCTCAACTGGAGAGGACCAATTGGCGTTGGGAGGTGTTTTGATGGAGTCCAACAATGTCAGGTGGCACACCGATGAAGGTAGGCAGAGCACTGGTGAGGAGATTAGATTAGATTTGTCCCTATAGTGGTCGAATCCAGCTCGATTGTCACCGGATCTGATCTTGTAAAGACCAGATTTGGCAAGGTGATGTCGGAATAGTGCCCTGCAATGAGTAGATCTAGTTGGATTTGGTCTTATGATAATCAGATTTGGCCTTGCTGGGATCAGAAAGGCCTGATTGGCTCTGTTGTTGCCTGCATAGGCATAGCAATGGCTAGATCTAGTTGAAGACAGTCAAAGGTGGCCTAGCGACGGTCGGGGATCATCGAAGGTTGTTGGATCTAGTTGGCGGTGGTTAGATTTGGCGGTTGTAGACATCATTTGGATGTAACAAGGAGGGTGCAATCCTGATTTGAGAAACACACACGTGACTTCAACAATGAATGGTTGGGACAAACTAGAGAACGAAAAGCAATCCATTTATACGATGGATTGTTGCTTTGATACTATGGAAAACATGAAATAATCACCAATAGACAACAAGAGGAGAAGCATTTGTTAACCTAGTTTAAGGGCCAGTGTGCCTTTCTACATTTAGGCCTAGGGTTTCCCTCACTCCAATGATCTTTAGAGGGGACCATAGGGATTTATTTATAATACAAGGTTTCTTATAGCTCAAGTAAAGGGCAATTTACAATACATATCCACACACTAAAATATTTACAAAACAACTCATTAATATATGTTTTATCAACTATTTCCACAACTTGAATCCATGGTCAATAGACAACAATTTACTTATTGCACCAACGATCCAATAACGAATTGATGCAAATGATGAAAGTTCTTAACAAAGATTAGTTTATTGAATCATACATCCATGTGTCCAAGTACTCTAGCCTATAACTTGCCCTCATACTACACAGACATGCTTAAAATTCACACATGGGATGAGACCAAGTAACCTAGTAGTGACTTCTCAATACATTAATGATATACATACCTATAGGTGAGGTGTCTTAGTAGATTTCTGAAGTACTTGCTATTTCTAACTTAAGGGATCAAAAGTTGTAAAAGAGGATGCAAATCAGGCAAAAAGATGCATTTATGTTTAGTGTTGTTTGGCCACTTCAAACCTATCCTAGAGGATCTATTGGATTTGATTTTTGGTTGACTAGGTGATGAACCTTGTTAGATAAATACTAGTAAGATGGCCGATGAATTGAAAATAGTGTTGTGCTTCCAATTCTAGTTGAATGAGATTCTCAAGTGCATACTTACATTTATGTATTTCAAACAATGAGTTATGAACCATTCCAAAGCATCCATGTGTTTTGTGAAAGATTTATAATGGTTTGGCAATTGAGTAATACAACATATGAAATGATTCATTTACAATTTGATCTCATTGGTTTGTCGAGGAGAGAAAATAATCAAAGTTTTAGCTAAATCTCTTTCATGAAAGTGTAAGATACTGATTCATAAATCCTTCCTTTAAAATCGACGAATGCAGATGGGTAAAACTTGCAACCTTCATAGGCTAATGCCAATTTGATAAGATATTGCGCATAGTTGTGCTGCTCAGATGCATTTATCCATAATATCCGCCAAACGGGATATTGGAGCTTCTTCTTATCTTGGTATGAAAACCTCTTCTTTGAGTATGGTGTTGGCAAAATATGTAGATTCATTCCCATGGTTTGATTCATTCCTATAAAATGTGACATGTTTGAATGATGATTACAAAGGGAGGCCCTCCTTTGGTGTCGACGTATTCCTCAATGATCAATAGCGTACAAGTACTGTGACAAATGGGTGAAAGGAACCCCCATTGGGGAGTGCAATGGAGAACTTTAGATGTAATGAGAACACCTAGTTCAGGGAGAGGAGTGCATGCACATTTACTTTAATGGTGTACCTTTTGCATAATGGATCAACAAGGAAAGTGGAGTTCATCTAGACTACTCCTAGCTATTTTCTATCTTCTATGGTCAAGCAAGCTTGCTTAACATATGTCTTTTCTTCATTATGTTTACCTTTCGAGGACTCAAATCCTTGACAAGCATGGTATGGATTACTCTTTCATTGGCATGGGTATCCCTAGGTGCTTCTTTGCTAGTGGACCTGCAACTTGACTGTTTAGTAAGCATATGGAGTTTAGGAGAATGTTGTATCATCCAATAAAGCTTTGAAAAAGATGACTTGAAGCTTAAAAGGTGACTTGCATAGACAATTAACTCCTTTGGAATACAAAGGTGGTTGACTTTGTCTCTTCTTATTATCTACAATACTACCAAGTAAAGAAGACTGAGAAGTGTACCTCTAGCAAGCAATTTCCTACTAAAGTCAAGTGTGTACCGCCCTTTTGTTTTATAGGGAAAAATGGATGATTACTGGCACTTGGCAACCATCCAGAATAATTTTTAATTAAAATGTAACGAACTTACATGTTTTAGCCACAACTTTGAGCGACTACACACCTCCTATACAACATTTTCAATCCTTACTCTCTCCTTTCTAAATATGGAACCATTACGTTGCAATCAAATCGACTATAACACAACCATTGCTTTCACTCATCATGTCGTATCCACATGCACTAACGTGTAGAAAGAGGCCCACCAATCTGGAAAGGAAGATAGATTAGCCTGCTGTATTTCAAATATTGTCCAAATCTCCTTGGAGAAATTGCACTAGAAAAATAGGTGCTGAAGATCTTCTGTTGGAGCCCCACAACAGATGCAATCTAAGTCATCATTAGTAGCCCACCTTAATCGAATAACTTTCGTCATCAACTTTTCCCTTGTAAACAACCACAAGAAAATTTTAACCTTTAGGGGAGTAGGTAATCTCCAAACTAGGGAATAGTTCTCCCAGACTAGAGATGTTAGGCCCATCTCTAGTGTCAACTTCTTATAAGCCTTTGCCATTGAGAAAACACCCTCCTTCCATCTTAAACCATCACGATGGTTTTCACCAAGAGAGATGCCATGAAGTAGTTGAAGGAATTCTTGCAGCTCTTCCATGGATGCATTAGAAAGACCAGGTTGCAAGATCAAAGACCAAGATCTGGAAGTATTGTCCAAAATGTTCGAGATAAGTGCATCTTTATCTCGAGCCAGACCAAACAAACGGGGGAATAAGGCCTAAAAGCTGCCACCACCGATCCAATCATCCTTCCATAACCGAAATGAACACCTTCTATTAACCTCGGTCTAAATAAATCGGAAGAAATATCATGTGCAATCAAAGGCTCCACGGATGCTCAAAGAGTTAAACGAGTGTCTAGAGGCTACCACCACAAGGGGTCCATAGGAATCTCTCAACAACTTATTAAGAAGCCCATCTCCTCCTGTTAAGAATCTCGTCACCTACTTCATAATAAGTGCAACATTAAACTCATCAGTCGCTACGTGCCTAAACCACCAACCTTGGTCTACCCACCTTCCATAAGTTAAGTTGCAGAAAAGTGACCTTGATTAGGTCCCTTCCAGAGAAACCTTTTTCAAGCCACCTCCAGTTTTGCCATAATCTTCTTTAGAGGCTTGAATAAAGAAAGATAAAAAATAGGAATTGCAGACAACATCACCTTAATCAAAACAAGCTTGTCATCCTTGGATAAACACCTTCCACTCCAGCCATTCAACCTTCTAGCTAATCTTTCCTCCACATGCCTCCAGTCCGACATGAGCAATCGCTTTCCCTTCAATGGTAATCCTAGATACGTAATCGACGACCTAACAATTGGTGTATTTAGGATCTTAGAAATACCCTCCTCTGCACATCTATCCAAATGAAAATGAATGAAAGCTAACTTCCATTAACCATCAACCCAGAGATATCTCCAAACAACCTCACAAACTGGCTAATATGTTCAGCCTGGTCGACACCTCCCTGTATAAAGAAAATTGTATTATCAGCATTCTGCAATAGTGGAGTGAGAAAAGAGCCATCTTCAGGCAAGGTGAAACCAGAAAAGACCCTCCCTACACCCTTTATAAGCTAAAAATGTCAAGGTGTCAACAACAATATTGAAAATAAGCGGTGTTAATGGGCATCCATGCCTAACGCCCCTCTGTGGTTGCATCCAAGATCCTGAAGACCTATTAATAAGCATCGAAAAAGATGTTGTCGTGACACCGTCTCATGAGCCTAACCCAAGCCCCTGGAAAGCTCCTTCTAAGAATCTCCTACAAATAGGTCCAAGAAATAGAATCGTAGGCCTTTGAGGAGTCCACCTTCCACATAAAAGTAGGTGAATCATATTGGTTCCAAGAAGTAAAAGAATCCACAATGGATCTTCCCGATATAAAAGCGGATTGCATTGAAGATATCAAAAGGGGTAACACAAATTGTAGGTGATAAGCAAAAGTCTTGGCTATCAAGTAAATTACTTTGGACAATGCAATTGGACGAAAGTCATCAACACAATCTGCTCTAAGCTTCTTAGGGAGTAAAAAAGGAAGAAACGATTCAACCTTTCAAAGCCATGATTCTCTTGAGAAACTTTCCTCACCACTGCCAACACATCTTCCCCTATCATACCCCATTACTCCCTAAAGAAGAAGACAAGCAACCTGTCTGGGCCTGGTGAGCCTTTTCGCCTTCAACTCGAACTGCCTCCAACACCTCCACAGAAATGGGTTTGAGCAACTCTATCGTCACCACCTCATCCAACCTACCTAACTTAGAAGTGCCCAATCTCCACCTGCCTTATAGTTGCCTCCTTGTAAAGGTATGAAAATGGTTGACGAAGGCCCTACATATTTGCTACCTTTGAGGGAGTGACATCATCAACATGGATAGACGTGATCAGGTTCATTCTCTCTTTGGCACTCGCAGATAAGTGGAAGAATTTTGTGTTGGAGTCGCCTTCTCGGAGCCACAACTACCTGGAGTTTTGTCTTCAGCCCATCTCTCTCTTGCAGTCCTCTTCCTTGATCTTGTTCTGAATTGCAATCCTCTCCCTCTTTCCTGCTACATTGAGCTCACCCAACTCCTTCTTGTCCAGCTCTACTAAGGCCACTAACGCCTCACTTCACATTGTCTTGCCCATTTTTTGTGCTTACTTTGCGATAAACATCATCTTTTTTAGAAAGAAAGAATGAGATCACTTTGCCTAAGCCTAAGAGCCCTAGTCTTCAGCATCCCTTGATACAAAGCTATGATGTCTCGATCTATTGTGAGTACCATCACAGTTATGGGCATGATACAAATTAATGTCCTCAGATCTTGGTTTAAAATATGATTGATTAGAATGTCCTTCTGGTTAAGCCAAAGAAGGGGTAAGGAAGAACATAATCAAGCAATAATAAAATCCATTTGATACTTTTGAAAATGTCAATCTTATGGAGCATGTGACCTTGTCTACAGCCCAATCTCAACTTATTTGCATGATCTTCAATTTCATTCGACGTTGATGACCAAATCTTCTTGTGCACTCTCATACTAATTTTAGAAATTTGGACATTAGATGAATCGTTAGATCCATGTCTTCTTGTCATGCAATATAATTTCATAAAGATCCAACAAAAACTCCTTCCTCATTTGCTAATGGCATAGTTTCTCTCATCATGAAGATCAAATCATTGGATTAAGAGTTGGAAACGCCTTATACATAGTATAACCCACACTCACTTTAGCTAGGGGTGTTAGTTGATAGATCTAAAATAATGTGAAAGTAAAAATATCAAAGCATAAAGATAATGTAAAACACTTGGGTTTACATGGAAACTCCGCTCACGAAGAGTGGGGAGAAAATTACGAGAGAAGCATCCTATGAGCGTGTTTCTTTGTATTTCTTTTCAAAGGAATAAGTGAGGGGTACACGTCTATTTATAGGCCACCGCACACTAACAAAAGTCTCACTCCACTATGTGAGACTAAACCACTATACATTTCTCTCAACACTTCCCCTCAAGCTGGAGCATAGAATGCTCAGCTTGTAACACAAAAAAATCCCTTTATATAGTAGAACAAACAATACTCTCAAAAGGTACAACTAACTCTCCTCTGCAGATTACAGTTGCACTCTCATTCATACTTATAGGCAGGTAAGTTGACGACACGTCAGACCGATTGGAGCTTGAGAACAAATTGTTGTAGCTGGTTCTAACATGGGCCTCTCCTCTAGAGACCTCAATTGGTGTTGGTGGCTCCTCATTTAGTATCTTTGACATGTGTCTTCCTCTGCAAACCTCGTAAGTGGATCTTCCTCTCTAGAGTCTTCTGAAAACCTCAAAAGTGGATCTTCCTCTTTAGAATCGACGAAACTGGATATCTTACATAGGAACCTGAAATGAGCCCTTTTTCTAAGGACCTCGAAACTCTAGACCTCTAAGAGTTATATGGTTTCTCATGTATAATCTAAGAACAAAAGAGACTTCCAAATGTGGGTGACTATAATAGCATCCACACTCCCCCTTTCTCCCATATTTATATGGGAGAAAAAAATGACAACAAGAAGAAATAATGATCATAAAAAATTAGATAAGACTTGTTCACCTTTTCTCTTCAACATTCATCACTTTTTGAAATTTTTTCTCGATATTTATCTTCTTTTTTTATTCATTTTTATTCCTTTTTTTCTCTCGATCATATTTCTCCTCCTTTTCTCTTTTTTTTTCCCTTTTTTTTTAAATTTTATTCTTTTCATTTGTTTTTTCAATCGTGGAGACCGAAACTACATGACATAAAAGACCTAAAAATGGCCTAAACAAAAGAAGCTTACGCGAAGTAGGACCGAGACTTCTGCTGGTGCTCCACGCCTTTGCGCGAGATCTCCGCAGCGATCTCTACCGACTCGACCTCGTCTTGTGAGAGATCGACACCTCATGCATCACCTCGTGGATCTCCTCCATCGCTGTCGTGTGCGGAACATCGAGACCATATGCTCGTTGAGGGGTGCCTCGAGGACCCCATACCATGCGCCCGCAACCTTGAGCCTTGCAGCCACGGAAGGGGGCGCCCCCCATCTTTTTCTTCGTCACCTTATGTTTGCAATGGGAAGGGGGCTCCGCTCGCGGTGCCCTAATTGCGATGCTCGCGTGCCTGGCAATCGCGGCGTGCCTCACCGGAGACGTGGCGGAGGAGGCGGAGCGCAAAGATCCTTGCCTCCTCTGCAGAGGCTTGCTGAGGTCATCACCGGCGACATCGGCGCTCGCCTGAGCGCCGCCAATGCCACCAGGGCCACGCGAGGCTTCTGCGCGGCTCCGATGAGCGCCCCCTATGCTCGCGTGCTTCCAGAACTCCCAGCGGTAGGGCGACCTCCACCTCTGCGCCGTCGTCGACGCCATCGCGCAGGAGCTCCGCCTCCTTGCTGAGCGCTGCCCCCTCCGCCGTCTCCCAGCGTGCGGGCACCAGACCTCTGTCAAGTCTTGCAAGTCGATGATCAAGTCGTGCTCTGACTTGGATTTGTGCAATGCCATGGTAGGGTACACGCTCCTGAAGGTCTCGAAGGTGGCGGGGCTGCTCCAGGTGGACCCCGTGGCCCTCCTCATCGATCCATAGAACCAACCTACAATACCTCCATAGGCCATCACCTTAAGCAAGAACCCTAGAAGGAGGTCTTTGGCTTTACATGCTCCTGATCATGGAGCAGAAAGAACTTCCAAGAAAGATAAATGTGATAATAACAAAAACATAACCCAAGAATTGATACAAAGTTGATAGATCTAAAATAATGTAGAAACAAAAATATCAAAGCATAAAGATAATGTAAAATATTTGAGTTTACGTGGAAACCTCATTCATGAAGAGCGGGGAGAAAATCACGGGATAAACATCTTATGGGTGTGTTTCTCTGTATTTCTTCTTAAATGAATAAGTGAGGGTATACGTCTATTTATAGGCCACCACACATTAACAAAAGTCCTCCACTATGTAGTACTAAACCACTATACATTTCTCTCAACAGTGTTCAGTTGGCCCGATAATCTTGGGTAAGCGACCCATCACTTTTGACCCTACTAGGTCGGGTACTGATGGGCCTAAGAAGGCCACCAAAAGATTTATACGAGTAGGGAGTACTATTTAGCCATTGTCATCTGTCATATAAGAGGGGAGATCGGCAATCAACAATCAAATACAAAGGAAATCGAAGGTTTAATGATCTAGTTCCACCACAAGAGGTATACATCTGAGGCGATGATGGTGCACCCAACTATGCATTAGAATTTCTAGAATTACAAGATTTGCTCCCCCTCTTCGGGGGGAGGCTCTCCTCTATTTATAACATGGGGAGAACCCATACTTGATGGTCTCTATTACTCATATTGTCAGACTACTGGTTTGTTACTAGGATATAGGTGGTCAGGTCCATCATATCGTATCTTTTGCGCTGTCTGTGCTGAATCTTTTGGTAGGCTAGGTGGGTTTTGGTTGGGGTCCAACTGGCTTTAGGCGGGATGAGTGGTACCGATTCCGCTTGTATGCCCCGTAGTCGGGTAGCTGGATCCTCTGTTGGGTCATTTGCAGAGTTTTGGATCCGAGGTTAGTTTTTGACCCTTATCATGTACCCATTTATTAAGTATGGATTGGGCACCTATCGAATGTGACTCGTCATTTACCGGGGCCTCGTTTGGGCACCCACTGGGACATCTAGGAGTACCAGTTAGGTGACCTGTCACATTTTTGTAAAGTGACCCATCTTGAGTATGGGTCGGGTCAAATAATAGCCCTTCCTTGACTCCCCTCTCATTGTCTTCATTCCTCCCATCGTCCCCCATTGCATCCCTCGATCCCTTCCCCTTTTCCATCACTCCACCCCTTCCTCACATGCTACAACAGTAGCACATCGACGACGAGGTGTGTGCATTGTGCGGTGTCCTTATTAGCAATGGAGGTGAGGTGTGCAAAGATTCAATCTTTGATCCCTTCATCTTGTTGGGTCTTGTTGGTTTGCAAGTGTGGTCTCACTCAACTTGGTTATTCTCTTGATCTTCATTCCTTTGATCACGTTTTGGAGATTGTGGATCCTATGTGGTTTGCAATTGTGGATCCTATTGGTTTTCTCACAAGATGCCATTTTGGTGTCTCTGGTGAGTGGTAACATGTTTTGGAGGCTGTGGAGATGGATCGTAGGCCTTGGATGTGGCTGTATGGGTTATTTGAAATGGGTCTCTGAGGTCTTGTCTTGTCTTTTGTTATTAATTTTTTATTTAGTTTGATATTTGGTTTGCTTGAATGTCTCATTACCATGGAAAAATTGATGCAAAGAATTGCCAATGCTATGTTTGAGTAGAGATGAAGCTCCATCGTTTTGCATCTTTGATAGGTACTTATGAATTGATACACCCATGTGTCTATGACCTCGAGTATTAACTAGGTTTTGAAATGAACTGTCTATTGTACTCCAATGACAATAGCCATCATAGTTATATATGACCACCAATGGTGGCCTACACATTTTTATCATCGAAGGGATTTTTTTCATCTTTTGATTTATGTCTAATTCCCATGCTTTGCTTAAGCAATGAGAGATCATTTGGTTCAAAATGTTTAGGTAGGCAGTAGATGACATGAGCTATTGCAATGGCCACGGTCTCTCTGCAACTTCCTCCGTAAGCCTTCAACATTTGTACTCTCTTAGGGGAGTTATGATTTGAAGGGTGGCTTGTAGATTTGTGAATTGCTTACTAGTTGTTGGTTTGTATATTGGTCACTCATGATGTTGTTGCCAACTTACGTTGAGAGTTGTAATTTTACTTCATAAAATCTCTGAAGGCAAAACATTATTTTCTTGTATTTTTTTATTGGTGTTTCTATGCTTAAAGCCAATGATCTTGAAGACATTGTTACGTGCTTAAAGTTTTTATATTTTACCTTTTTTTTAGTATTTTTAAATCTTTAAAATTATTTTTATTAAACAACATTTTTCTTGTTATATTTATATTTTATGTAAAGTTATTTTTGTTTATAAATATTTTTATATGTTTTTACTATTTTTGTATATTTATAAAAGTATTTTGTCATTTTAATGAATATTTTCATAGATTTGTTATTTTTTTATAATTTTCTTTAAATTATAGTTTATGTCTTTATATTTTATTCTTTGGCTAAATTAGTTTACTAGGTACCCAACGGGTACCTTTGACCTAACTTAGCAAAGTTGGGTACCTTGTCTATTAGGTACCTATTTGAACGAGTCAGGTCGGGTCATGACCCACTTGAGACTGAGTCGGGTCGGGCCAAGTGGAAATAGGGTGGGTACCTGATCCACGAATACCCCTAACTTTAGTATATCCGTTAATTGTTAGGTTACATAATCAATAACTTGCTGGTTGCCTGAAATAATCTTGGGATATCACCAGATAAAAGATAACGGATGAGGAATATTATTGACTCAAGGACGATCGTAAAGCATGGTTCATCCATTGTTTTCTTCATCCCTTCAAGGGATTGATCTAAGGTAATTGACACCATCCAACAATCAGGTAGGCTTGTGCATACATGGAGAAAGAAGAAACCATCATCCAACCATGTGCACTAAACAAAGTCCAATTGAAACCAGAAAGGCCATGGGGAGATCAACATTTGTAATCCATGGATCCTTGATTGTGAAACCATGTCTAAGCTTTGTGTCTCGTCTACACTTCAACTTTTCAAACTTAGCAATTTGAAACTTCTTAGTAGCTAAAGAGGGAGGACATATTGAACATGATGATTCCCTTCTATTGGGGTTGTTCTGCCCTTCCTTTTGATTGATTTTTTTGAGAATACATTTCTTTGTTTATATGATGGCTAGTCATAGCTTAGTAAAGATTTTGTAGCTTTGCTCGGACTGTGCTATATATGAATATTCTTTTATATGTCGTCGTGGATCTTGGTCATTTATTTATAGTTCTTGGATTAATTTGGTTTGGAAAAGAGAAAGGATCAAACTATTCACATACGCTACTAGCTTTCAATGAAATTCTATTAGTATGGAAAAGTCAGCCATCCTCAAAATAATTCTGGGATGGTTAATATAGTTTTAGTGATCAGTCTTCTTTTCATGTCGTGAAAGCTCTGCTTGACCATCCATTCTTTACATCCTTTTTAGTAAGTTAAGTGGTACAGCAATCTTGAAGTCCTTAAGAAATCTTCTGTAGTGCCCTACCCAAGAAGCTCCATCAATTATATAGGTACTTGTGTTTATCTTCGATGTCATTGTTGGAGTGATTGACGTTGGCTTCTTAGTGCCAATTCATATGGAATTAGCACGACTGAGTACTCAAATTCTTGACGTGAATTATCACTTTATAATGTTCTAATAATGAGTTGTGTTTTTAATGACAATTTTCATGGTAATGCGATTGTCGGTGATGATGGATGGATTTGATAATTAGTTTGCTACAATTTTGGTAAGTGCACTTAACATGATATTTTTACAATTAAATAATAATGTCACTAATAACATGGTATTTGTTAATGTCACATATAATTTCTTTATAGGTGTTTGGGGTTATATGTAATTTTTCCTACATCTAACCAGTGCTATCAAAGGGGAGGGCATACCCTATTTGTAAACAATTAGGCACTTGACCAAGACAAGCAAGGCATTAAAAGATTCATATAATATGCATGTATGTAAGTATGTACATACATGCATATATAGATGGTATCACAAATACAATACATTATGCACATACATATATGATGTATAAATTCTTAGATAAATACATAAACTATAGACATGTATACATATGTATATATATATGTATGTGCATAGATAATTTCATATATATACAAGTATGCACACCTATGTGGTAGTATACATTTATGTTTGTATGCTAACATACATACATATAAAATATTTATTTATATGTATGTATGCATGTAATATTCAAATGTATGTGTGCATCTATGCATGCATATGAATATGTGTGTATTTAACTAAGATAGAGTACTCAATTATTAGATAAAAAGAAATTAAAAACCTTAAAAGCATTTTAAAGAATAATAATAGTTAAAAAAAACCTCACATGTGGTTTAAGTGCGTGCTCTTGTTGCTTTGGTTTAGGAGCTTCCCTAGGCAATGCCTTAGGCATATTGCCTTGCTTGGAGCTTGGCTAGGCACTAGGACCTTACCTTGCCTCACCTTGGTCGCCAAGTACACCTAAGTGAGCTCCTTGATAGCACTATATCTAACCTCCATATAAGATAAGCTAGGTTTTTATAATGAATTATGTCATTTCCTCTTAACATATGCAATTATTACTAACGAATAATGCTAAGATGGAAACAACAACAAGAACAACAGCCAAACCTTCTGCCACACTAAGTGGGGTTGGCTATATGAATTCTTTGCCTTCACTCAGATCTATTTTGAGCTATTTCTGGACTTAAATTGAAGTAATTGAGGTCATACTTAATAGTTTCCTTACAACATTTCTTTGGTCTTCCTCGCCCCCTTTTAGCAGGTTCAACCCCCAACTTGCATCTCCTAACTGGGGCATTTAGTGGCCTTCTTTGTAAATGTTCAAACCACCTTAGACACTTTTCTCATTTTATCCTTTATCGGTGCCACCCCTACCCTTTTTTGAATAATCTCATTTGAAATATGATTTTTCCTTGTATGACCACATATCCATCTTAACATCTTCATTTTTGGTACAGACTTTTTTTGCACATGCCTATAGTTGACGACCCAACATTCAGAGCTACACAACATGGTAGGTCTTATAGTGGCTCGATAGTACTTTCCCTTGACTTTTAAAGGAAGCCTTTTATCATAGAGAACACCAGATGCTCCCATCCATTTTAACCACCCTGCATTAATTCTATCTGTAATATCTCCATCAATCTCACCATCTTGTTGAAAAATGGATCCCAAGTACTTAATTGGAAATGCTTCACCAATTTTTGCATCTATCCCTTGATTGTACCCCCTACTACTAAACATGCATTTAATATACTCAGTGTTTGTCCTGCTTAGGCATAGGCCTTTAGCTTCCAAGGCTTTTCTCTAAAGTTCAAGTTTTCCATTCACTCCATCGCTTGTCCCATCAACCAATACAATGCCATCAACAAAAAGTATACACCATGGCACCTCAGCTTGGATATACTTCAACTTATCCATGACCAAGGTTAAGAGGTAAGAACTCAACGTTGATCCTTGATGCAGACCAATGATGATATCAAAATAGTTTTTCAATCCATCCTTAGTTCTTACACAAGTTGCAGCTTCGTAGTAAATATTTTTTATGAGGTTGATATATAAAATAGGTACCTATTTCTTCTCTCAAATTCTTCACAAGATATCTCGTGGGACAGAGTCATAAGCCAATGTAAACTTGACAAAATAATTGTCTGTCTAACATTGCTACGGTGAAAAAACATTGCTCAATCTTTACTAACATACAATAATGGAACTTGAGTAGCCACTATTCTTTTCCAAAAAGAAAGAAAAAAGAATATTTAGTCGAAGAAAATGAATAATCTTATTCCTCAAGAAAGCCCTACACCTCTTTATGTAGAGAGAGGTGTTGGGTAACTTATATCATAAGTCCTGGAGGGAAAAGTAAATAATAAAATGGTCCAAAAACATAAAGGAAAAGATAACTAGAGTGCTATGTCAACAATCCTCTTTAAGTTGGAGCATATATATCTATGATGTCAGCTTGGAACAGTATCTGTCAAATGCAGATCTAGGAAGAAGCTTCATGAATATATCTGCAATATAATCTTCAAAAGCAACTGAAGTAGTGTAGATAATTCCACGCTGTATCAGGTCTCTAGTGTAATGGCAATCAACCTCAACATGTTTCTTACGTTCATGGAATATTGCATTGCTTGCAATGCAAGTAGAAACACGATTATCACACCTCATCTCCATTGGTCCCTCCACTTGGACATGTAGATCTCGTAACATTGATCTGACCCAGACTATCTTTGTAGTTGTCTGTGTCATAGCACGGTACTCCGATGTTGCACTTGATCTGGATACCACCTGTTGCTTCTTACTCTTCTAGGTCACAAAATTGTCTATTACATAAGTACAGAAACCAGTTGTTAACTTTTTATCTGCCATGCAACCTACATAGTCGGCATCAGAATAGCCAACAATACTCAGACGTGCCCTTATGAAATAGAATTCCTCTGCCAGATTCTTTCTTCACGTACTTAAGCACCTGCATAGCAGCATCTCAATGCTGCTTGGTTGGTTTGTCCATGAACTGACTGAGTTTTCCTACTGCAAGTGAAAGATCAGGACGTGTAATAGTAAGATATAATAGCTTACCAATCAATTACCTATAAGATCTGCTATCTATAGGCGAAGAGTTAATATCATAGAGATGTCCTTTAGGATCCATTGGTATATTGGCAAGCTTAGACCCTAGCATCCCTATCTCTTGCAACACATCAAGGGCATACTTGCGCTGACTCAGGACAATGCCGTCTTTGCTGTGTGCCACATCAATGCTTAGGAAATATTTAAGTTCACCTAGATCCTTCATCACAAAGGCTTTAACCAACTTCTTCACCTTAACTATCTCAATAGTGTCATCCCCAGTGAGAATGAGATCAACATAGACAAGAAGCACAACTCCCCTTGTGCTCTTCCTTATAAAAGAGCGAATGATCAACAGGGGACCTCACAAGTCTCATGGTCTGTACCTCCTCTGACAATCTTTGGAACCAAGCCTTTGGACTTTGTTTCAGGCCATAGATGACCTTCTCCAGTCTACATGCACACTCCCCCTTAGTCTCAAACCCCAGAGGCTGTTGCATGTAGACCTCCTCCTGTAGATTGCCATTTAGAAATGTGTTCTTCACATCCAACTAATGAAGAGGCCAGTCATAATGAGCAGCAAGAGACAGCAGAATGCGAACAGTAGGAAGTCGTGCTACAGGTAGAAGGTATCAAAGAAATCTACCCCATATGTTTGGGTAAATCCATTTGCTACCAATCTCACCTTATAGCGAGATTAATGCATCCGGGTTGTACTTAAGAGCAAAGACCCATCGACACCCCATTGTCTTGGTGTGATTAGGCTGAGTAGTCAATTACCACGTTCCTCTGGAGCGTAAAGCAATCATCTCATCCTTCATAGCATGGCGTCACTTTGGATCCAGCATGGCTTGTTAATGGAAAGTGGGAAGCTGTATCGCAGAGAGAGCAATTGTGAACACAGAAAACGATCTCCTAAGGTTGGCAGTGGGCGCTGCTCCTGCAGTATGGTAGTGGGCACAACTGCGGGGGGCCTTCCGAACAACAATCAGAAGGTTAAGGTCCTCTATAGACTCAGTAACAATAAGAGGTGTAGCTTGATGCTCAATAGGGGAAGTAAACTCATCAGAAGGACCTGCACAATCACTACTTGGACAACTCATGTCAGTATCAACACATACTTGACAAGGGGAGGAGACAGGTGGTTGAGGTGGTGAGGGGTGTGTTTTTGATGCCATGTATGCTGCTTGTATGTAACAGGTAACTTGTATACATGAGTAATCTCTGTCTCCTGCCTCGTAGGAGTCTCTGTTGTAGTGGTATCCTCACTGTGTGATAGGAATTTGCTCCAAAGGAACTGATGGAACATGCATAGGGATTAAGCCTCCCTCAAACATCAACTGATGACTATTTGTAGAGAAGATGGAATAGGCTTGTCAAAAATGACATTTGTAGTCACAATGCTTCTTGTCTCGTGGGTCATAACATTTGTATCCTTTTTGGGTCCTGTTTTATCCCAAAAATACACACTTCACTGTCCTCAGAGCAATCTTATCTTTGCTAGGTCCTAAAACATGGATAAAGGCTACACAGCCAAAAACACGTGGCACAGTAAACAATTCCTTCTCTGAATGGACCTGCCATGGAATCTATTCCTGAATGGTTGAGTTGGGCAACCTATTAATCAAATAGCATGCAGTTAACACTGTATCTCCCCAGTAAACCTGTGGCACATTATGCTGAATAAGTAATGTTTTAGCCACATCTAATACATAACGGTATTTCCTCTCAACTACTCCATTCGGCTGTGAAGTATGGGGGCATGATGTTTAGTGAACAATCCCAAGAGATCTGTAAAAAGATTCTAACTTAGTTGTACAGAATTCTAAGGCATTATCAGATTGTACAATTTTCACAATGGTAGAGAACTGAGTCTTTATTTGTAAAATGAATGTCTCAATCACAGACCCAAGATTTATTCTTTAACAAAAATGACCATGACATCTTAGAAAAATCATCCACAATAAGCAAGTAGAATCTATGACCTAGTTTATCTGACACTCTACTAGGACCCCATACATCCATATGCAATAAATAAAAAACTTCAGCAAAACTCTGAGAAGAACTAGAATGAAAACTAGCTTTGTGATGCTTCCCCAGCTGACACGCTTCACACAAAATCTCAGTGGTAGCGATATATAAGGGATGACACGTCGTAGCATGTCCAATGAAGGGTGCCTAATACGATGATGCCACTGAAGAGCTATACTAGCACCAAAAGCGACCTCGCTCTGACACATAGCAACAAAAGGAGTCTAAATCAGGCGATACGCACCCCCTCCTCATGTCTGCCACCAATCGTCCTCCTTGTGAGTTTGTCTTGAAAGATACGACCCAACTCATCAAAAATGACGCAACAATGCAAGTCTTTTATGATTCTGTTAACTGACAAAAGACTAATCAAAAAATCAAGAACATAAAAAAATTAGCCAGAGACAGTGAAGGAGCCAGTGCCACATCTCCTTTGCCATCTACTCTGCACTATCTACCATTTGTGACTTGAACAGATCTACCAGAGGGAACAATTTGAACATGTCTGAAGTATGTTTGATCACCACTGAGATGCTGGGAGTCAGAAATACCATTACCAGAGATAGAAGCAGAAGTTATACCCGAGGAGGCTAATGCAACAGTATCAATAGTAGCAGTAGTTTCTTGAGTCAACTGGGTAGACACTGACAATAGTATCATAGTCAGCATGTGATACTGTATTGCTCGCCTCCTCAGAAGAGATAGCTTGGTTGGCCATAGGAGGTCTACCATGCTTCCAAGTGGCCAACCTTGCCATAGTGCGAGCATTTGGTGTGGGGTCTACCAGTTGTGCCCCGACCACCACATCCTCTCCCCCAGGTAGATGGAGAGCCACGTCCACCATGTTCTCTAGCAGCCACTAAGGTAGAAGTCTGTCCAACATCTGACAGGGACGGTTTAAGAATCACCCTACTCACTCGACTATATGCTTCCTCAAGAGATGGAAGCTCAGCAAGAGTAAGGATCTGAGACTTAACAGCCTCATAATTTGGTCCAAGTTCATCCAGGAACTGAAGGGCTGCATACTCCTTCCTGTGAACCCTCTGAATGGCACTGGTACAACAGGACGTCAGGCATTAGACTTCTCTAGGAGCCCCTTCAAAGCAACATAATACTGAGATAGTGTCTGGCACTCCTGCTTCAGACCACCAATGGCATGATGGATCTCAAATACTTTGCTGGAATTCTTCTCATGAGAATACATGTCACATAGAGAATCCTACATCTCCTTTGTCGTCCTGTAGTACATGATCCCATCTCCAATCTAAGGCTGCAGAGAATTCATGATGCATGGACCATTGCATTGTCTTTCTTCCACGTGGCATTTTTCATTGTCTTTCCTTGTGGCTCCAATTCCATCAAGATGTGTTCCTTATCGTGTCCTTCTATAGTCACGAGGAACATCTGAAATCATCTAGCATAGTTGGTCCCATTCAACTTGGTGATAGAAACAAATACGGGAGTTTTGTAACTCTCAATGTTCATAACGGTAACCGATGACACCTCTAAAGAGCTTGATGAGGCCATCGTTCCTTAAAACTACCACAAGATGTCATGAACGCAATCTGAATTCAATATTTAGATCTGGAAAATTTTGAAATAAGAGAGAACGTGATCTTTTAATCATGAAATCTAGGATCAAGAGAACCTAGATAACATCCCAAGAGTCACAATCACCTTTTAGATCAAGACTTAGCACATATTAAAGTATAGGGAAAGCCCTAACAACGCTCCGAGGGGGTGCTACTCTCCCTTTTTTGCGAGATCTACTAGCCACCGGTTACCACCATCTGTAGCAGCAACGGATGACAGCAACACTGGTGGCGGGAGCGACCCCTTTGCTGGGCGAGCAACGGAGGAGCAACCCCCCTGCTGGGCGAGTGATGAAGGAGCGGCCTCCTTGTTGAGGCTACGCTGCCCTCTGTGGTAGGGTGGCAGGCCTGCTGGGAGGAGGTCGACTGCCCTACACGGTGTGCGGCAGCAGCCTAGAGTCGGGGGAGGAGGCCGACAAGGAGGTTAAGGTTAGGATTAGGGTGGATGAGTTTCGAAGGCTAGTGTAGATGAGATACTGGAGCGTCGATCTAAGATCGTCGCTCTGATATCAAGTCGGAGAAAATGAATAATCTTATTCCTTAAGAAAGTCCTACACCTTTTTATATAGAGAGAGGTATTAGGTAAATTACATCATAAGTTTAGGAGGAAAAAATAAATAATAAAACATTGTAAAAGCATAAAGAAAAAGATAACTAGAGTGCTATGCCTAACATATTTTGCTTATGCTAAGTAAGAGTTACTTGCTCCAAAGGCTTCTCATTAGAATGTTGTACGTACTTGAATTGGCAAAAGCTTGGTTCGATAAACAGGGCAAATAATGCTCTTACAATACAATGGTCCTTTCAATTGATCGATATGAGCAAATTCATTGATTATTGCAAATAGTTACATACCAGTTATTTGCCTTTCATGTGATAGATGTGCTGTCTACACTTTCTAGTTATGGCTTTTTTGCAATATCATGTTCCCAGAAAGGATAGGGAACAGTCTTGTCCTAGCTCCTAGTTATGGCTTTTTTGCGCTCTAAACTCAAAGTTTCTTGTCCTAGCTGCTACTATAGTTTTTTTTTTAAAGAAGCTCATAATATTAGTTGAACAACCTTCTCTTGTCAAAGGGTGCCAATGTTCCAACTCAAGATATTTTGGGAGAGTTCTTGCCGATCTCATTCCATCAAGCTACTTGTTTGACCTTGTGTGCATTTTTTCTTTAGGAATCTTGCATTATGGATGAAGAGGACATCTATCCTATTTAGAAGTGACATGAATAGTCTCTGTTACAAGATGCTATTACTTCGTCTAATGGGAAAAAGTTAAAGGACATGCTTTTAGTAATCAAATTCCCAATCAATGTCTTATCCCATGAACATAATCAAAATGCTTCAATCAACTTTCCAGTCAAGTTAACAAAAATAACACCTGAAACAAAGATTACAATATCTCATAATAGGCAACTTAACATGAAATTTAGTCAGTCATTAAGTACTTTCAAAAATATGATCTTATCACACCTTAAATTGGTACACATGGGTAAAAGAGCATGAGGTTTGGCTTTGGGCTACTTGTTTCGCATAAATATCACTCGAGAATTTAAGATATTTAGTTTCATCAGATGATGCTCTAGCAAAAACATACAATGTTTAAGCTAAATAATTTTCACAAAAACAAAGCCTTTTCTCATATTTTTTGTTTTTTGAAAAGCTAAAAAACAAATCCCATGACCTCTAAGATGCAAATGGAAGCCTTTACCACTAGGCCAACCTCATGGTGGCTATTTGGCCTTGGATTAAAGTAATTGAAATCATGTTTGAATACTGCAATGGCTTTCCTTTCTCCTCCTAGGAGGTTCAACATCTAACTTCTTATATCCCCTAATTGGGGCATTAACTGATCTCTATAAATGTCTAAACTACTTTAAATATGCCTTTCATTTTATCCTATATCGATGCACTCCAATCTTTTTGTTGATTATTTCATTAGGAATCTGATCCTTTCCTATATGGCTACACATCCACCTTAAGATTTCATTTCTGCTACAATCATTTTTGCACATTTTTGCAATTGACAGGCCGAGACTCAAAATCATACAGCATGGCAAGTCTTATAGCTACTCTATAATACTTCTAAGGTTTTAAATATTGATATCAATATCTTATCAAGTAAAAAAGGATATCTCAGGGATATATCGCTGAAATCGGTGAATTTTAGAGAATCGTTCAGAAAGGCCTAAAGTGTCAAAAAGTGCTTCCGACGAGCTCACTCAATCCCCCTGCCGGGTCATTTCATACTACATTGGGTGACTCTCTTTTCGACCTTGGTGAACTCCTTCAATCAACTGCTTATTAATTAGTTGCATGTCTTCATCCCCTTGGGCTACCTTAACACACATCACTTCGCTTGGGCTTAACTCATGTAGCTTCAAATAGTTCTAACGAGGGAAGCCGAAAAGTCATTGAACAAGTCAAGTACCCCTACGGGATAATCAGGAAGATAAGTAACAAGAAGTCATCCAATAATAGCAACCCCATGGATTGAGACTAGGGAAGACAAGAGTGACGTCCCAGAGGTTCAGATTCATGTCTATCCTTGCCTTTCATCGAGAATGAAGTTAATAGCATTATTTATCCTCCACTTCTGTGCATTGTTTCCCTTAATTAAGTGGAGTGGAACGAGGGAGGGACGAGTGATAATTAATATACTCCACTACTGACACACCCCGATTCATCTTTCCTGGGAATATGAATTCCATTATTCTTATAAGTGGATTATAAACCAAAATCTCTTTTTTTATTCTGTGTTCGCGTCCAGGATTACGTCCTGGATCATTCGATAATAATCTGAAAATGAATAGAGAAACAAAGAATATTATTGACAAAAAAATGTTACAAATTGTATGAAAATTAACATTTTAATAAGTAATGCATCATGAAGAAATGCCTGTAGAAATGCACTAGTTGCATATTGACAAAGTCAAGTGTATGTGTGTGCGTGCATGCCCCTTTCTTGCCCAGTCTCTGGTATTGGTTATATATCACCGATATCTTGGGGATATCGCCCGATATATCGGCGATATCTCCTGATATCGACGATATATTGCCAATATCATGGAAAAAGGTACCTCAAGTGATATCGATATCACTCAACCCATCGATATCGATATATCGCCGATATATCGACGATATATCAAACCTTGAATACTTCCCTTTAACTTTTAAGGGAACCCTCTTGTCGCATAGAATACCAAATGCTCCAATCCATTTCAACAATAGCATTAATTCTATGTGTAATGTCACAAATAATTTCTCAATCTTTTTTAAATGGATCTCAAATATTTTTTAAGGAATAGAATGCACCACTTTTTATATTTATCCCTCTGTCCCCTCTACCATTAAACTTATATTTCATATACTCAATCTTTGTTTACATAGTTGATAGCATTTGGCTTCAAGTGCCTCTCTCTAAAGTTCAACATTTTTATTTACTCCATCTTTTGTCTCATCAACTAGCACAATGTTATAAGCAAAAAGCATACACTACAACAACTCATTTTAAATGTTGTTTGTCACCTTATCCGCGGCCAAGGTAAAAATGTAAAGGCTTAAAGTTGATTCTTGATGCAAACCCTTAAATATCAAGGTAGTCTATCAGCTTATCTTGAGTCTTTACACATGTTGCAGCTCCATCATACATATCGTTTGTGAGGTTGATATACATAATTTGTATCTGTCTCTTTTCCAAAATTCTCCATATGATATTCCTTGAAACAAACTCATGGGTCTTCTCTAAATCAATGGAAACTATACGTAATTCCTTTTTGTTGACATATGCCTTTAAATATGTGTTGCGTCAAATATTGGATTGCCAAGCATAAACTCAGTACGGTTCTCAATTACCATGGAGATTTACCTCAACCTTCTTTTAGTTACTCTCTCCAAAAGCTTTATTGTATGACCCATCAATTCAATACCTTTATAGTTGGAGTGAAACTAATTGTCTTCTTTGTTCTTATATAGTTGGAATAGCTTTATTATTAAGGGCTCTATAGTTGAGGCCAGGAATCTCAGGCTTCTGGAGGTTTTAGGAAAACATTAGCTCTTTGGATGATCCTCAACAAGTTAGGCTTGCTATCCTTTGGCATGCCAGTAGAAAGGGTACGTTGTTGTTGTAAGATCTTAAGTGTATAGTAGCTACAGGGGAAAAAGGGTTAACAAGCGATGTTAACCCTCTGATTACATTAAAGAATGGACCTAACTACACTAAATTTCTACTAGCATTGGGCTCCAATTGTGGAGAGATTTGAGAACTACATTTAGGATGGGCTTATCGTCTTCCTTTCTAGGGATGCTCAGCTTGTCTTGCTATCCTTAGTACTTTCTGTTTTGTCATTGTATTATCTCTCACTTGTTAGACTACATGCTTCAATGAAGTGAATAGATAACATCGGGAGGAAATTCCTTTAGGTTATTGGTCTAGATGAGTACTTCCTACCTTTTGTGGCCTGGGAGTCCTCAATCTTTCTATGATTAAAGATGCTTTAGTGTCTTGGAATTCTCTTTTCGTTGTAGTTTTTCCAGATGTTTTGTTATTTTTTATTTCTTGTTGGACTCTTTATGTAATCCTTCCTTCGTCTCCTCTTTAGATAAGAGAGGCAAGGGTTTTAGAATTGAAAACGATGTTTCTTGTCCTTTAAGATGGTATTAGAGTAGCGATCCTAAATTGACATTCTAATATCCCAC